>CM076997.1:152828874-154260541 GCA_039090855.1 Macrothele yani | reverse complement strand
GTCGTCCCATTTGGATGTCTCCATGTCCATTTCCTGTGTGGCTTTTTCTTGAAGAAGGAGTTCAAGATGAAAAACCCTTCTGCCTCTGCAAACTCAACGAGAGTATTTCCACGCTGGTTTCTGTTGCCATGACCGAATTTACCTACTGAAGTTTCATTCTGTTGCCGTTGCCCTATTTTTGCATTGAAATCTCCCATAATTATTTTCAAGTGCTGCTTACCTTTATTATTTAGATGACAAATTTCCTCATAAAATTCTTCAATTTCTTCTTCAGGATGACTTGTGGTGGGTGCATAAGTTTGAATAATCTGAGCCTGGTATCTTTTCGAGAGTTGGATAACAAGTCGTGCAGCTCTGTCAGAGGAACTTTCAACTTCTACAACTTTATCCTTCAGTTTCTTGTTTATTATAAATCCAACACCACTAGTTCTGCCAGTATCTGTCCCACGATAGTAGAAGAGATGTCCACTTTTCAGTTCGATGAGATCTTCTCCTTTTCTCCTTACCTCACTTAGCCCCACGATGTCCCACTTGATCCTTTGTAGTTCCTCTTCCAATTCAAGAAGCCTTGAACCAGAAGATAGGGAGCGTCCATTGTAAGTAGCCAAGGTCAGCATCAGATGGCAGCCTAGTCCGGTCCTCCGGGGATTCTTAGCACCCTCTGCCTTCATGTCGCACTGGCCGCTGCCTTGGCCAGGTACATTCCAGCTGCCGGAGACTGAGGGCCAAGATTTAAGATGTGGAATCATTTTGGAGGGGTTTGGCCATAACTCACCACGCTGGCCAAGCGGGTTGGTGAGTGTGGGATGGAATTTCCTCTAATCCCGATGGTATAGTTATACCGCTATGGGCGGTCGTCAGAGCCCCTTTAGTGGGAACAGGATGCACCACGAGAAGGCGGGGTTGACATTTGTCAAGGAGAGGCTGTGATGTTACGCATCACCTGACCTTACATCCCTAGGTGCATTTATATAGTGTCCAATTGTGTTTAAACCTTGCATGAGTTTTGATTGTGATGGTACACTTTCATTTCTATCCTCTTCATCAACCTGATCTTCTTCTGAGCTTTCTTTTTTTGATTCCATGATTTCTATATCAGACATGTCATTCCAGGGTACAACATCTGCATCAGCGTTGACATAGTCTTGAAAGCTAAATGTCAATCCCATCTTTTTGGCAGTGATGCTTCATCCATTTTTTGCTTCCTGTTCTGCAGGTTTATCTGCAACTACTTTTTTATTCAAACCATCTTTGGTAATGAAGGTAGCATGTCTAAAGCATGTTTCAATGGGCTTTCCTGGCAATTCATTCCATGCCACAGCAAAAGCTCTAATGGTTTCAAGAACGTTTCATTTCACTGGTTCATCACCTTATGATGTCCTCCTGATTGCGTTATTTACCAGACTGGTCTGATATTTTTACTTTATCAGTTTCATAACTCCTTGATTAAGAGGATGAATAAAGTACACTAGTGCAGTTAGGTGGCGATAATGTCAGTTCAATGTTATCCAGTTGAACATCTTTTGGGCTTGAGTGTGCAGGACAATTATCGATGGATAGCGCTATTTTTCTGTTCTCGATTCTGACTTGAGCGTTGAAGGCCTCCACCTACTTGATAAATAACAGCATTGTCATCCATGCCTTCTTATTAGCTTCAGATGTGCACAGTAGCAAAACACCACAAAAGCAGTCCAGTTTTTGTAATTTTCCAATCACAATGGCTTTAATTTATGACTACCATCCATATTGGTACAACATAGAAAAGTTAAACATTCTGTACTGCGTTTTCCTTCTTTACATGGATCACCTTTTATCGCTAAAGTTCCTCCAGGCAACAAGTTATAAAAAACACAGCTTCATCTGCATTGTGAGTGTATTGAGCTAGAATTTCTGAAAGGATAGAGGACCAGTCTTGAACCACTTGTGTGTTAACAGAAGCTGTTTTTTCAATCATTTTTTGCATAGAAATCTTCTTCCTAGTTTTAAATCGGTTTAGCCAACCGTCAGAACATCTAAATTTCTTGATCTCCATTTCAATGCTTAATTCATTAGCTTTTATCATCGGTCCACTAACAGGAATGTTTTTGGCTGAATTATGGCAAAATTATATAAACAATGATTCCTCCAGTTCCTTATGTTCACCACTTTGTAACTTCGTGGATTGTGCCGGTGTGTTATTCTGCAAAGCCGCCTCCTTGGTCTTCTCTTTGTTCTTCAAAATTGTAAACAGTGTTGATGCAAGGCTAAATTTTCTTGCGATCTCACTTTTCGACTTCAAACTTTTCTCACATTCATTCCAAAGTCAAACCTTTTCTTTTATTCTGTATTTAGAAAAAGGAAACGCATGACATACATGCGTAAAAAATGTTTCAACTTCCCACTATTGTGGAGACGAGTGGAAGAAAGCAGGGGGGACAGTATCCAAACAGCCAAGCAGGCTAACCACTAGTGACTCATCTGATCAAAAGGTTTCCGTTTCCCACCATGGGTGGAAGAAATGAGGTGTCAGCATCCAAAGAGCCAAGCAGACTAATCACTGGTAACCCATCTCTGTGTCGAGCTGTACATGTTTATCTCCCTACCACTTCCTGCTGGAATTTCATGGAAAGAACTTGTGGAAATCTTTGAAAAAAGAAAGATTGGCCATAAAAGCCTCTCATTACAGTGGAAGCTCCTTTGATTTACAACTTGTAAGACATAATCTTTCCTGTCTTTAACCTTAACAAATTGAAGGTGCATTTTGAATCTCTCGTAACAGCAGGATTCTCACTATAAATCATAATATCGGACTTTTACTGTATACAATTAAAATGAAATTATCATTTTGAATTTTGGGTATCATACTAATAGAGAGTAAACCCAAGGGTAAATAAACACTGTTGTGCTGTTTTTGAGATTATCATCCTCAAGTGAGAAGGTATGATTTTTAAAATTATTGATTGGTACCACACTCAAAATGAAGCTAAAAGTAATGCGAGCTTTGTTAATCTGTGTTTCCCTTATTAAATTTGAAGCAGTTTAGAAGTGTCAGCAGTCTTTTCATGTCACATTATTGCTAAAATATATTTTAGAATTTATAGTGCATTTATAAGAGTCCTCCAAGTCCACAATTCTGTCATAAAAATTTAATTGTAAATGGCAAACTTACAGACCTATTTAGAATTTGTGTGAGCATGTGACAATTTCATATCACAATTCATGTTGCTAAAACTATTGATGTGTAAAATCACATAACTACAAACAATGAATTTAAGATTTTTAGCAATAGAAGCAGTGATGTTTTGAAACAATTATGTCAGCATTATTATCCAAAATGTTATTTTACCACTCTTTGTTAGTTGAGAGGAACATGGAAATTAGTTACAAGTGTGAGTAATTTTAATATGGCAAATTTCTTTGTGATCACACTAGTTTCAACTAACAGGCCATTTGGCCATGTCTTCATAATTTTATGTCATCTTGCTTTGCAGAAAATTGCAATGTATTAATTGCAGTAGTAAAATGAATGCCAAGAAAATCAAAACTGTAATATATTGAAAATTGAATGTCAATAATAATTATGAGAGACACTTCAACCTTCCGACAGTTTGAAATCAACTTTCTGCTTCTAAACATGTCCATTGATGATGTTTGCTATTAGCTAATGCATTAAAAGGAGCTGTGTTCTTATATACAAACAATTTCAAATTCAAAATACAAGCTGCTTTTGCTTTGCATTCTCAGTGTTTGGTATGTTTGATTTTTTATAATTATTATCCATAAATAGCTTTCTATATGAACCTCACATTCTACAACCCCTGTTGTAAATTATAAGAAGTAGTCAGTCTTTGAGCATCTTCGGTAGTACTCATGTCTTCTGTTGGGTGATCCTGTGGTAGGAGTAATTATTTATGTTGATTAACAGTAGAAAATATCTATGTTTTTGAAATATTGTGTATTGGATGGCACTAGAGAAGAGTGATGAATCATAGTGCTTCAAAATATGCATCACAACCTATTGCAGACAAATTTTCGATAAAAATTAAGGATGTTCTCATTAGCAGCCTGGTGAAAGCTTGTTATTAATTGTAAAGAGCTTTGGATCATTGTTGAAGCATCCGTGTCAGCGTTTGAATCAAGTGGTGGTCCGCTGGCCATTGGCCAGTAAAGTTCTATCGGGCCAGTGAACTATTATGTTACTGGCCCGGCTGGTCAGTAATTTTTTTTTCCATTTGTTTTGGAATTTGCAAGTTTAAAAAGAACTGAACATGATTTCAAATTATCCAGGTTTGGCTATGGCATTTTTTGGAATTTTTGAGATTCAGATATTTACTACTCACAAACTGAATATCAAAATTGCAAACTATACATCAGTTTTATTAAAATTTTGGACTGTAGGAAACCAAGGTCTGAATCAAAATATTTGGGTTAAGACAGCACCACTTCTTTGCCTAAGCAATGGCCCTAGAGTAGGGTCTTTTATAATGCTTTCCAACTACTGGTTGAAGAACCATTTATGCTCTGTTTTTGCCCATCTGTCTTTCTGCCCACATGGGAGAATCTCCTGCCTTTCAGACTGAAGCAACGTATTCCATGAGGATGGTTTTTGATATGTTGCAAAGTGCTTCATAATAGTCCATTGTATGATTTCCCTTCCTTATTTTCTTCCGTGCAACTTCGTGTGTCATGCATGCATTCAGTTTCATTATTTAACAAAAAAGCTTTTTAGATCATTTTTTAATCAAAGATTATACTTATTAAAATGCCAGTAAAAGAAACTCATGGGACCGTGGTTTCAACCACTAGGGCTTTCATCAGCAATCAAATCACACACGATTTGATGGCTGATGAGAGCCCTAGTTGTTAAAACCATGGTCCCATTAAAATGATTACATAACAGTTTCCTTTACTGTCATTTTAATAAGTATCATCTTTGATTCAAAAATGATCTAAGTATAATGAAATACCATTTGCAATTTTTGCTCTGATTTATTATATAAAGATTCTTTGAATAAAGCTCATATTGAGAAATGGCTTCCTAGTTTAATTGAATTAATAATCTAAAGCAACTTATGGGAATTTACTAGGAAATGTTTTCATTTATAGCAAATTTTCGGAGAAAACTCTTCTCCTTCTTCAGGCTCTCTAGTTGTTGTCACTTTTTGCTTGTCACTATCATGGTTACGGTTTACCTTGACGGTTACGGTTAACCTTGACGGTTTAGGTTATTTTTCACCAAATCCTGCCAGATGTTAGGCAGGAAAATCCTTTGCAGTCATTGATGATGGAATTTTGTTTTTTCTCAATCTCTATTCCTTCTTTCAGTTTTCTTTTTGGAAATTGCTTTGGAAACTGATTACTTTAAGAATTCCAATCCATGCTGTGCCCAGTTTCTCTAACATGCCTATCTAATCCAGTCTTGTTGGAGCAATTTTTTATAGCTGCTTTATGCTCAGCTATACGAGTTTCTTATAGCTGAGCATAAAGCAGCTATAAAAAATTGCTCCAACAAGACTGGATTAGATAGGCATGTTAGAGAAACTGGGCACAGCATGGATTGGAATTCCCTAAAGTAATCAGTTTCCAAAGCAATTTCCAAAAAAGAAAACTGAAAGAAGGAATAGAGATTGAGAAAAAACAAAATTCCATCATCAATGACTGCAAAGGATTTTCCTGCCTAACATCTGGCAGGATTTGGTGAAAAATAACCTAAACCGTCAAGGTTAACCGTAACCGTCAAGGTAAACCGTAACCATGATAGTGACAAGCAAAAAGTGACAACAACTAGAGAGCCTGAAGAAGGAGAAGAGTTTTCTCCGAAAATTTGCTATAAATGAAAACATTTCCTAGTAAATTCCCATAAGTTGCTTTAGATTATTATATAAAGATGTTTAATTTTTTAATCAACTTTTACTCTATATATTTTGCTATTAGAAAATGAAAATATCCAAATATCACACTTTGATTGATAAATTCTAAATTTTATCATTCGAGATAAACATTTTGCAGAAATATACCGTAGAATAAAAACTACAGTTACAACCCCTCTCGTTTCTGCTGCATAGCAAAGGCAAAGCTGCGAAGATACAAAAATGTAATAAGAAAGCCACATGGACAAAGAGGTTCTGCATCTTCTCCTCTGACACTATATGCAAACTAGCTTTTGTTTCTGTCTAGGAAGAGACACTGGCAGAAGAGGTCAAATGAATGTATGTAGGTCATTTATGTAAAACAGCACTTTATATTCAACATTAGCATTCCCTGTGGGACTAAATTGTGAAAAGAATCGTAGGAAGGGAAGTGTGTGTTGTTGCTGTGGCAGACTGAGAAGTGTCGGTTTAAAAACCAGCAACCCAGGTCACTTAAATTGCATTTGTTAATGGCAATCATAGTATTTGTACTGTAAACTTTAATTTGAAATTAACTATATATTATGCTTTAGTGTACTGTCATTAAATAGTACCATGTGCACACTAAATAGATTAGTATTTGTGCCATTTCTGGATCAGTAAACATGAGTGGACGACCACATTTTGATATATGCTGATCCTGCCAACCAGTGTGAAGTTCTTTTTGTTTTTTGTTTTTCAAATTTCTACAACTGCTTACCTTGCTTTGTTTTTATTTATTAGTAATATTTGCATGTGTACATGTACACATACTGTTGCTCAAAATTCATAATATATACAGCTTCAGTGAACTGATGTGCTACTTTTTACATGTACTGTAAATGTGTGAGGTTTTTCTTTCACAGACCAGTGATTTGCAAATTCGAGTGGTCAGGCTTGTAGAAGATTTATTTCTAATTGTAACAGTGCATGTGAAAAGGAAGCATATAACTTTTCATTCACTTCTTAATTTAATTGAGAAGTTAAAAGAAACATATTTTGGGAAAATTATTCAGGTTTTTTGGGGAAGAGGTTGCAAATGGAAAGTGGTTCTATAAAATCAGCAGTAAAAGTAAAAACTTTTCATCAGTTTGTAAAATAAATGTTAATGTTTTACCTAAAGCCCCCTGGGGAAAAATGTCACTAACCTATTAGAATATTTCAGTAATCCAGCCCCATCAGTTAATTGATTTCATTTTCATTGCTTATGTATGGAAAAATATGCATTCAGTTGTACAGTATCCTATTTGGGTGACCACAAGAGATAAGGTGGTGATGATTTATTGTGTTTTCATTTTGTAGGACTATCACATGAGCTCCAGTGAGAGAGAACTGCATTTTATTTTTATTTTATTTTTCTATCAAATAAGCATTAGAAGTGGTCTATTGTTTTGAAGTTGTGATAGTGTGGATTATTTAAAAACTATTTTGCTAATTACAGAAATGTTGAGCAAGAAGTATCATATAGGAAGCACAATATCTTGAAGTGTTTGGCAAAAGTTTTGCCAAAAAATTCCATTTCATACAGATTTAACCCTACACTGATGATGCTATCCCCAGTTTAAAAAAATTAAAAATGTTTTCAGGTACATACTCTTTGTAGTATTTATTTAATGTATGGGAACCCATAGATGTGTGAACCTCCATGGCCTTCATGATTTTAGCTTACTCATGTCATTTATTTTTTTAACATTTGCAACTTCCCTAAAATCTTAGATGGTCACATTTGCCATACGTTAATCTAACTGCTGAAATATTTGGAGGGGGGGGGGGGTTAAAGGGTGGACTCAAAGAAAAGTTGGTTAGGCTGAAGCCCACTTAGAACATTGTGCCTTCTTCCACCCGATATGCAAAAGTGGTCTTCCAAAAACACTATTTCTTTCATGTTTTTTTGTAGCATGCATACATGGTGAAAAAAGCACAAATGAAAAAAACAATTATTTTTTTAATTTGGTCATGGGGAAATCCATATGCTGAGTCTAGGCGGATGAAAGTCTCATTTTTTGGTAAAATTTATGCTCACTTCATTTTTCTACAAATGCTGTTACTTGCTGTTATTGGCTCATTTTAAAGCTCTGATTTTGCAGGTTTTTCAAAGATTCTGTGTTGCCACCACAAATTGGTGGCAACACAGAACCTTTGAAAAAATTTAGTGACATACAGGTTAAAACTGGGGTGAGGGGGGTATTCACACAGAATTTCAACTTCTGTCTCTTGCATGAAATTCCACATCGAAATTCAAACGGTTGCATAGTGTTAAGATATTCCCATGCAAACATCGCTGTAGCTTTCTGAAATCTTATAAAATGTAAAATTTCCCCCCTCTTTGAAGCCTACAGATCAGCATGTATGCAACGTGATGTCATCATAAAGAAGATGCATTTAACTTATACAGTAGCTTGTGAAGTGGGTTACAACTCGAAGAAAAATAGTTTTTATGTTCTGGCCTATTGTGATGAAAAATGAATTTCATTCGACATCAGCCTCCTTTGCTACACATATAAACTTTTTGATGCAATTATTTGTATCCTTTAACAAATTTCCCTAATGAAATGCATGTTTTTCTATTCTTTACAGTCTCTTCTTGATATATCAGTCAGCAGAGCAAACAGGTCTTTTTTTTTTTTTTTTTTTTTTTTTCTAAGTCAAAATTAAAATTTAAATAATCAATACCAACTGCAATTTCTTTGCAGAGAAAACAACTTTACAGATCAATTGCAAAAAGTGACACCTCTTCGTGGATAGAGTAAGTACCAAATTTGAATTTGCTTTAAAAAAAATCTACTTGAACCGATTTCTAGCAGCAGAGTTTATTATGCATAATTCAAGTATTATTTCTGAAGTGTAGAAATTAAGTTTTGCATGAAAAAAATATTAAAAATTCTGTGGGTTTACTACTAGCCTTTGTCATGTTATCAGTTTTTGCAGGTAATCTGGCTTTAATAGTAGAATATGTGCAGCATATAGGAATTTTTCAAATTAGACTTTCCTTTAGACATGTACATGTGTATATAAGACTGGTAAAATAAACCCTTAAACCCAAAACACTCTGTAATACAAAAATTTTAATAAACTGATAAAAATTAGACACCACCCAGTAGAGGCAGTATTGCACCAGAAAAAAATGCTGGAAAACGAAGTATTGACCATAGTAACAGCTATGCATTTTAAAAACAGAAGTAATGAACTTCAGGAAGTGGCTACTGTACACACAAAGCACATTTATGCCCCTAGTGGCAAAACAGGAAAACTGTGGTTAGTTTTGCTCATTTGTTGACTAATTCAGTGAAAAAGAATAATTTGTAATTTGACTTTTAGAATTACAGGTATTAGACAAGATGAAAAAATACATTTGCAGCACTCAGTAAAAAAGCCATGCATTAGGAATAGTAGAAAATGCTAAAATGGTCATTCCCCCACCTATCAAAATGTAAAGAGAATTTTCATTCCTACCTGTAAAATGTACAGATAGTAAAGCAGGCAGATGAATTAATTTTCTGGCATATGTATACATGTCAAAAAACTTGCTAAATGTGTATTGGAATCACAACCATTTTATCATTGTTGGTAGAATGATTCCCTTCTTTTTGTAAACTCTAAAGATTGACTTTTCAGGTTGTATTCCAACAACTCCCATATTTCCAATTCAGATTGGAAATCTGTTTATTCAGAAAAATTTTAGCTTATGAATAATTCAGGTAAGGTAGGGTTTTTTTCACTTTGGAGAAAGCCGTCATATGTTATGAAAAAAAAAACTTTTAATGGTAAGTAGATTTGGTGAAATCCTTCATTAAAAAAACTAAACTCACCTCTCCCCCTCAAAAAAAAATAAAAAGGGTTTTCATATTTATTGATATAATCCTTGAAACAGCATTTCATGGTGAAAAATGAATTTTAGTAGTGATCAGATTCTGGATATTTTCTGTGGCTTAAACTTGTGCATATTTGAAATATTTTAGTCACTGTGATCAAATCTTATTTCTCTTTGGTCATAAAAGGCCAAAGAGTGCTATAATCAGACCTTACTTTCTATTTGTTTATTTCAAAAAATGCATAAGAGGCCAAAGAGTGCCGTAATCATTATCAGACCTTACTTCATGTGTTTTATTTGTCTCAAGGAATCCTGTTGCTAGGGCCATAAGAGACCAAAGAGTATTGTAATCAGATCTTATTCAATGCTGGTAGTAATTATAACATTTTATTACAACAAACCATTAATTAATGCAATGTAGTTTGCCTTAGGCATTTTTTTAAACTGACCGATAGCTCTTGTTCCATTTAATTCTTATGGAATATATTACAAAATTTTATGTTATGTTGCTAATTGAGTATGGCCCATGTCTGTAAATAAATTTAATGAAACACATAAGTATTTTGTTGCGTTAAATGATCATGCGTTGTGCATCTCAGAATTAAAAGGAAATTTTTTAATTTGTAAATGATAAAAATGTGTGACTACTGTAATTCTTTTCTAACTGTGGAATACAGGTCTCCTGCTAGAAATCGTCGATCCAGGTCTAGGTCTCGAGGGCGATCTGTAAGTAGAAGCCGGTCCAGGTCTGCCAGTCGATCCCCCAGCAAAAGTCGCAGTGCTAGCAGAAGCCCAACCAGAAGCAGGTCCAAGTCAGGGTCTCGTGGTCGGTATGTATCTTTTCTTATCACTTTTTTTCTTTTTATGGGAACAGTATTCTGATTGGTTGTGCTTCTTCTGTATTCATGCAAGACTACTTCATTCACTTTATACAGTTTACTCTCAATAAATCAAATCCAAAAGATGTGCGAAAAAAAATTTAACATTGAGAAAACATTGCTCATAAGACTTGTGCAAGGAATGTTTTTTTTTTTTTTTTTTTTTGCGTCATTGCATCTGAGTCACTTAGGGCAATTTATTCTTAGTGATTCAGGTTCTGCAGTATTTGTAGTCCAAACTGCCTCCCTCTCCTTTGCTGATTTCTTCTTTAAATATCTGACTGTAGTCACTTGCTGCATTTACTGCTTGTTTGGAGAACATGGCTGGTAATTGTCTTCTTCTCCATACATAGACCTCTAGGTCTTAGCTACCTTGTTGCTATTGTTTTTTCCCAATTTACTAGAATAATTCATAAATATCTGCACTTTATTATACATTTAGGAAATATTGTTACAATATAAACAACAAATCTTTCTCAGTGAACGAATCATTTTAATAGTACTACAGAAGAAACATAGGAGTCGTTTGTGTGCTGGAGAAATGCATTACCTGCAGGGGGTTTGTGGCAAGACACATTCTGATTGTGTGAGGAATGAAGATGTGTTGCAGTTGTGTAATGTGAAGCAAAATGTTGTTAGCAAGGTGGAGATTAGTATACTTCAGTGGTTTGGCCATGTTGAAAGAATAAGTAATGATATGCTTATTAAAAAATCTTTTTAGCCCAAGTAGCAGGAAGGAAAGGCAGAGGAAGGCCAAGAAAGTCATGGGAGGATCAGATTCAGGAGTGTCTGCATAAGAAAAAGATTATGAGTATGAAGTATAGAAGATCTTGTGTATGGCGTCTGATGAATATCAGTAAAGCCTGAGTTGTATGTCAAGATTGCTGTAAATGGAGAAGTTTGATATGGCAACAGTAAGTAAAAATTATCTGGTAGTTTTTATTTCTTTGTGGAGCTAACTTTTGAACCTCAGAGAACAGCTTAGTGATATGTAGTAGGTCAGTAATGTGCTTGGTTCTTGGAAGTGAGACTCAGCTTTAGTTTTAAACTATTTACCTTGAAGAAAATGGGCCATGGAGTTAGAGATGGTGCTCGATAGGAGCTAGGTCCATGCCAAATGCTGCATGAGAGGGCAGCTCAAATGCTGGTTCTGTAAGTTTCTCTTTAGTCCAAACTATGGTATGAGGTTGGCATCATCTTGCTGGATAAGTACCTGCTATCTGCTTTCCAATACTGGGTAACATCGATTAATCGCAGAATACATGCACTCCATTTGTGCTGAATACATGTCAGGAATGATGGCAAATCAATTGGAAGTTATTTCAAAGTACACTGCACTCTCCAAATCCCACCAAACACACATTGCCTACATTTCAAATTGTCCTGTCTTCAGAATGAAAGCTGACTTAGGTCGAGTCACTGTTTTGGTCTTATTCGGATCGTTAAAGCATATTCATTTTCATTTGCATGTAGAAGTTCACATAATGAAACAATAAGGTGTGGGTTTCTGTGGAATTTTTACAACCCTTAATATGGTAGTTTGCTTGTTTGCTAGTCCCTTTTGATTACTTTGGCAATTCCTGGTTACCTTACCAACACATTGGAGATACTGTGCTTTAGTTGTCTATGACCAGGCTTGAATATGAGTCACAAAGTGTATGTGATTTGGTTTTAACAACATGACACAATCTGCTTTCATTTGATATCCTTATTGTTGCTTACTTTCAAGTCTCACATTACTGCTTTTTAATTTCTTGAACATGATTTCAGTAGCATGAATGAAGATTGACTCTTCACTTTCAACTTCACATATTTCACAGGTTACTTCAATAGCTCTTTGTCAGTAATGACATAGAATTGCACAAGTTCAAAAATCTAATTCACTCTTATAAAATGTTTTGAACATTATTCACACCATGACTCAGGTATTAGTAATATGTGTAGATGAGCATAGGAAACTTTATGCTTTCTCTTTCTGTGTGCCAGGCATGCAAATTGAACACAGTGACGTGTCAGTGTACAAACTTTGTATTGCAATTAAGTGCACAGACCTGTGAATCATTCTAGTACTTAGTATTTTTCCCTCTGCATACACCAGGTCAGGTTTAGCATGCTATCATCTTCACTTTTTATCCAAACAATAGACAATAAACAAAAAAAAATGCATAATATAATATTATATTACATAGCATAGGTTTTTTTACTATTAATTTACCTCAAGGCAAACTTATGTTGCACGTTTTTCCTTTTGAGGTCGACCCCTCCGTTAGCAGGTTAAAACACTTTCACTGCCATGTTGGACACATGAGACCTACAAGGCGTATACTGAAATAGGTCGTGTTGGTCTCATGTGACCAGCACTTAAAAATTTTATTACGCTTAATAAAATGCACTCTCCACATGTAAGATACATCATGCACATGTCCAAAAGTATTCTAATACACAAATCTCTACTTATCATAAATGGCCTAATCACAACATTTTTCAGACGTATACTTGGCAGTTAAAACATTGATATTTACATATTAAAATTTTGCATGCCAATACATTAATTCAACTACTAAACTGTTCAATTGCAATTTAAAAACTTATAAAAAAATATTCATTAGTCTTTAAAATTATAACTAAAGTTCCAACTTACATTAAAAACTTAAATAACTAAGGGAAAGGCCGATCTCGAACCTGTTGCACCCTGCAGGCACTTTCAGGAACCCCCATCCTCAAGCAGAAGTTCCCCACTGTTTGGTCACACAATCTGAAGTGAGCTCATTGCAAGCCACTGAAACGAAAAGAGTATGATTACCAACCCACAATGCATGCCACTATGGTCAAAGCTCTCCCACGATCGATCGCCTGTGCTGCCATCTATTGAAATGGTCATAGGACTCTATAATAATTCTTAATTTGCTTTATGTTTTGTTATACAATTATTTTTTTTTAATATTATGTTTTCTTTTTTCTTTGGCATTATTTCTCAGTATCGATTATAGATTTCCAAATACCATCTAAACTTGTTGGATCCTGTATATTACAAACATTTTCTTTATGCTTTTCAATTAAAATACAGGGGTGAAAGAGTTGTGCCAAAAGGCAGAATTCCTTCTTTTTGGAAGTCATCTGGGGAGTTCTTGAGATTGAGAAAAAAAAAATTGCTCCTATTATATTGTATATATGTCCATAGGTATCAGGCATCCAGAACTTGTGCCTGCATGATGTAAATTTTTGTGTTGATGAACTATCTAATTACTCAAATCTGAAAAGGAAAACAAATTAGATCAATGTAAATATCGGATTTACATTATTGGTTTGTTGTAAGGCTGTAAGCACATTGACTAAAATAAGATTCTAATTCATTCCTAAAGAAATGTAAGACAATTTTATGGCGTTCATATATGCATATGCATGCTTAGGGTAGTTAATAAATGCTGAAAGGTTAATTATTTTTGCATATTCCTATGTGAGAAAAGTTAAGCCTTTTTCTGCCATGACCATTTTCATGCCTGAAAATACTTTCCAAAATTCTTAACTCTTTTTCATTGGTATGTGGAATTAGTAATTTTATATCTTCAAATTTTGGGTATTGTTTATTATCAATGCTGCATTGAATTAAAGCTGTTTTCATTTTTTTAATAGCTCCTCCATTTCTTTTCTATTCCAAATTTTGATATGCTGTTGTAATCTTTTCTTAAATCTATTTTTCGGTGCTACCAGTGTTTGATATTTGTGGTTGATTTCATCCTGTAGGTATTTCATATACACCCAGCTGAATCCAGAATTTTTATGTGATGTTTTATTATAATTAATAATAAATATTGAGGACATAATAATTAATTATGTCCCCAATATTATGGATAGAATGTCCAGTTTGAAAATTGAATTATCTTTGCCAGTTAACGTAAAATGTGCTTCGTTAGTCCACACTATGCGCAGTGACCAGCTGTTGTCACTGTCATATCTTATTAAAAATCCATTCACAAATTCCAGACGTAGCTGTTTGTCACCCTTGCAACATCTGGACTCGATGTTACTGGTACGGGAACATCTGGAGTACCGATCAAAGAATCTTAACGATCATAGTCTTAGAGCATCCAGAATGTGAGAAGCACCTCGTGCAGTTGGATGACAGTCGTCATTAATCGTGTGGTGCATTTCAGCAACAAGCTCGACTGGGTGGAAGGTCGTCCAGCTCGAGGTCTATCACATGTGCATCCCATATCTTCAAATTTACGGACCAAGTCCTGCACAGCTTGAATAGAACATGGACCCCTAGGTAAATTATGGATTCAACAGAAAATGTGCAACGCTTCTGCAGCATTACAACCATTAATGTAATACAGCTTGACCAGTTCGCCATGATGTTTAGCGGAAACTCTCATCTTGTTCTCCTACATGTGCAGACACAATACTGACTCAACAACTTCCAGCCGTCAGTGCTATTTATTGGAACTGGTTGCGAAGACGTAAAAGAAACTGTGTTCGCCAATTGGATGTTTCGTGATATGCGACGGTGATTTATGCAAATGATGTGCATCATCACTGCTGCAGACACAATGCAAATGAGTGATAAAAGGATGTCATCGTTTCTTTTTTACTTTTTTCCTCTTTTGTTGTTACTTCTCATCTCATTTGAAAGTGCAATTGCTCAGTGGCTTTTAGGGCTAAAAAAACTGTTAATGTAATTCGTGGTTTTTTAAGGTGCTGATCAGAATAAAATATCACAAAGTAGGTGTTGCCATTGGAAATTTACGCAATTCTTGAGCTGACACCATAACCGTGAGAGCATGATTCATTTGATCTGCATAAATTTCAAGCGCATTTCTTTAAATGTCTATATCCCAAATCTCATCTCAATTCGTCAAAAACTGTGGTCACTAGAGTCTTGTAAATAGGCCAAGTTACTTTATGACCATACCAATTTTTTTTTTAAACTCCAAAGTAAATTTTTTTTCAGGAAATAAAACTTACTTCCACCATCTTTATGTTACCAATGGGCCAGGGTGTCATTGTAACTTTCAAAAGTTATCTCTTGGGCAATGCAGGGTTCATCCTAACTATTTTTAAAAGGGTGCTGCACTCTGCCTGCCCTTTAAGAAAATCCCACCCTGCCTGCCCTCAAGCCTAAAATGACCGCCCTACCCCTAATGGTCCATTTGTAAGATATGCACATGCATTTATTGATCATTTGCATGAAACCATTTCTAGATGGTTATAAAACTACTCTTATAAAACTACAAATCTTGGTGTCTTAGAACTTGGAAAAGTAGGGTCAGAAGCCATTCCTTAAGCCTCTGTGGCATTGCTGAAGTAATGGAGCTGGCTGAGTACTTCAACCTGGATGATGATGATTTTCTAGTAGAGTGGGATGACTATAAATCAATGTTTCTATCTCAAACTGATATTAAGAGTAGTAATTTGTCAGTTCTGAAAATGTGTTCAATTCTGTCAAGATCTGAAAGAAGTGTGGGTAGAAGATTCCACTTATACAGGAACTTTTTAACATTGCATGTACCTTGGCAATTTCAAATGCTGAAGTAGAAGGATTTTTTTTTCAAATTAAACTAGTACTTACTAATAACAATATATATAATAATAATATTATAATAACCACAGTGAATTCCGTTGAACTTTTCCAGTGAATTAACACTTCTTGTATGATCTTGTTTTTGTATACTGTAATGCCCTTTAAAAGTGTAAACTGCCCTTTTTTCTATAACAAGCACCTTGCCCTTTTTTAGACCTATGATGAACCCTGGGGGATATTTATTAAGGGTACAGATCGCAATGAACGACTTTTGCTAAAATATTTTTGGTAGAGATTTAACATCAAAAAAAGCAACTGATGATGCACATTACCTACAAAAGTTGTGGTATTGCCTGTAGAAAACTTTGGAGGGATTATCCTTTTATGTTGCTGACTCTTGTGACTTCAATTCTGCAGTTGAGCTTTCCATTTCAAGACATGGCATCATTGACATTGCAAGCAGAGTTGGATTTAAAGATGTAGATGAGTGGCTTCAATCCCAAGTAGGAGAACTCACCAGTAAAGATCCTCTCGAACTGTAGAAAGACTAAAATGGAAATGTTGCTGAACCTATTAAACACTTTTCAACAAAGCAAGGGCTGAATTTTTTTAATCATTGCTGAGGATGATACAAACAAGAAGAGAACTGTACCAGAGGGATTGAAAGCTCTTTGGCTTGTTAAAATGAACTGTGGATGAACAGACAAAATTCTCTCTCTCTCTCGCTCTCCCTCTCTCTGAAAATCAACAGTCCACCAACCCCGACATCATTTGAAGGAGCCAAAAAAATAATGATCCAAACTCGCTTACATGAGTTCAGTTGTTTCATCATCTAATGAAACCAATTAATTACATTTATCAATGTACTAACTAAAGAAATAAACATTGCATTTTGTTATAACAAGTTTTAGATCACTTTTGTTTCTTATTTTTTGTGGTGGGACATATCTCTATTTTACCCATGCTAAAATCTATTTACTTCTCAGAACCAATTAAGTGCGTAACATGAGGGATACTCGTTCTTAGTCTAAGCACCTCACATTGCACAGGCCTATCACTGTGCCAATAGCTGATTAACACTGTGGCGAAGTGTTAAGCCTCAGCTTCGTCTGAGATGGAATGATGGTAGGTCATGCATTTAGAGGAATGTGTGTGTTGAAAGATTAACAGAAACATTCATTAGCCAATAATTTGTTGGCATGAATAAAATGGTGCACAATGAAATCATGTACAGCCAATGCTCAACTCTTGATACAGTACACATGGCCAGCTCTGTGCATTGATCTTTTTATGTAACCTGTACTCTACTCATTCTTGTAGAGCACTAGGGGAACACAAAGTTTAGAAGATATTATTTGCCCACACTGCATGCACATTAGGGTGGTCCACTTTGCAATGGAAAAAAAAAGGTATTCAAATCATGGCTCCACATAGCGTAATTTTGTCCATTATGATGTAGTAATGGGTACACCAAATTTTAGCTCGATGCGTGGAAGCTTAGTGGTCGCCCAAAAATTTACTTTTTGGTAAGCTAGCTCAAATTTCTCTTCTTTTCAGGTATAAACAACCATGTCGACATCTAGCTTGAGATCTGCCCCCACTAACTGGCTTCTTGGAAAGCCAATCTCTAACTTCTCTACAGCAAGACTTCCCCATGGATTGGATGTGCTCTGGATGGTCCAGTTTTACCATTTAGAAGAGGGCAAGAGCTTGTCAGTGAGTTACAAATTGACCTGTGAAGCAGTTGTGATTGTTTGGAAGCGTTCGAGGATTCCAACTCAGCGGATTGATTCGTGTGTGAGAAAACTCTCAAAACTTTATGAACGATATTTAGCTGTGAAGAAGCACCGTACTCGTCAAGGAGAAAATGACCGTGTGCGTGAGGATATGTTCAAAAGTGATCTAGAAGAATTGTTTGATGTTGCCGTGAAAAATGCTATAATGCAAATGAAAAATGACGAAGACCAGGTATTCCTCCAGAAACAAAGAGAATATGTCTTTTCATGTAGTATGAGTGGTGCTGATTTAAAAACAACAGAAAAAGAAATTAGGAAAAGACAGCGGGAGGAAAAAGATAGAAAGGCGACAGAGAAATATAAAGAAAGAGAGAGCAAATGTCTTCCTAAGAAAACTGCAGAGCTTTCTTCATCATCTTCACATAGCTCCAAAAGCGAAGGCGAATATCAACCTGTAGCGTCCACATCTGCCGCACCTTCTACTCCATTCCCATCCAAACGGCGTAAAAATATATTTACGTTACCAGAAGTCATCGGAGCCCTGGATCGAGTCAATCTTCCGGATAGAGGAGCTGTATTCATTGCTAGAGCCATTGCAAGGGCGCTTGGACACGATATTTCCGAAATCACCCTTTCCCGAAGCTCCATTAGGCGCTCTAGAAGATTAGAAAGACAGAAAGCCACAGCAGCTGAACAAAAGAAATCATCTTTAGAGGGGTCTTTTCTTTTACATTGGGATGGCAAAGTATTGCCTGATATTGATGGATCCAAGGTACAGTTGATCGCATTGCTATACTTCTCACTGGAAATGGCCAAGAACAGCTTTTGGGAATTCCCAAGATAGACAGAGGAACAGGGAAAGCTCAGGCACAAGCTTGCGTTGAAGCAATCGAGAAATGGAATGTTAAGTCTGAAATCAAAGGACTTGTGTTTGATATGACAGCGAGTAATACTGGGGCTTCACACAGGAGCTTGCACAACAATTGAAAAAACCCTGGGCAGTGAACTCATTTGGATTGCATGCCGCCATCGTGTTATGGAGATTATGCTTTCAGCTGTTTTCTTATATGTATTCGGTTCTACTGGAGGTCCAGAAACTGCACTCTTCAACCGCTTTCAGAAAGGGTGGCCAACGATTGACCAAAGTGCTTATAGTGCAGCAGACATTGCCCTCTTTCAGGATCCTATATTATACAGATTACAACAAGAAATGCTGGAGTATTTACCAAGTGCATTGGAAAAACAGCAACCAAAAGACGGTTATCAAGAACTTCTGTGCTTGTCTGTTTTGTTTCTTGGAGGAAGTGGCACGGAAACATTTCGAGCTCCTGTCCCTACACATCATGCTCGATGGCTGGCTAAAGGCATTTACGCTCTAAAAATATGCCTCTTTCAAAATCAGTTTCAGTTAACACCTCGAGAGACAATAAATACAGTGAATTTGGCTTTGTTTGTAAGCCTGGTTTATGTGAAGTATTGGAATGAAGCTCCACTTGGAATTAGAGCTCCATATAATGATATCCAGCTCCTAAGTCTCCTAAAACTTTACCCTAATCAAAAAATTGGCGAGAAAGCCTACAATGCTTTTGTCAGGCACCTTTGGTTTCTTTCTGAGCACTTGGTAGCCTTAGCTTTTTTTGACGATAGAGTGCCCACGAAAACTAAAGAAAAAATTGTCAAGAATCTGAAACGTCCACAGCTGCCCGATTTTCCGCGACATATAGCAATATCTGACGAAAAAGATCTCAATCTAGAAAATTTTGTAACTGAAAGGACTAGCGTCTTCTTCGATGTCCTTCTTGTTGGAGGAATAATTAAATCTAAAGCGTTTCTGAAAATGCAACCCCAACAGTGGAGAAATGATCCTGTTTTCATTAAACTTTGTGAACGTTGTTGTAACATGAGGGTTGTGAATGACACTGCCGAGCGAGGCATCAGTTTGATTAAAAAATACAACCAGTCACTTACCAAGGACAAAGAACAAAAGCAGTTCATTCTTCGACTGGTGGCAAATCATAGAAAACAGTTTCCTTCACAATCAAAGACATCTCATGTCATAATTATTCAATTTTCGAAATTTTTCATTTTCAGTTATGTAGTAACCAAAAGTTAAATATTGGGCGACCCCTAAATATCATTTTTTTGCAAAACCCTTTGGTGTACTTATCATTCACATACTATGGCATAAAATAAAAGTTGTGGAGAAAGAATATATTAAACTCCTTTTTTTTTTTTTTTTGACCACCCTAATGCACATATCATGGGCATGAACACTTGATTCATGGCCATTATAACCGCTGGACTTTTTTCATTTCAAACACATCAAAAATCTCATCCAGTGGTAAAATCTGCTGGATTCTACCTGTATTAACCAGTATTATGTCAATGAGCATACACTGATGGTGCATAATTGATGATTTCATCATCCTGTTTTACCATCTCAAATCACCATGCTGCTAAACATGAACTTAACTACTGGAAACGGATTTTTAGGTGCTAAAAAATAGAAAAATGTTTATTTTTTATGTGCTAATATTTTCAAAAGTGTTTGCTAAAAATAAAATAAAAATACATTTTCTTCAGTGATATAAAGCTAGAAATTTTCTGTGATAAAAAGATAATGCTAGTACTCAAGTTACAGATTGCAGCTATACATTTGATAGAAAAAGTTCTTTGGAGTTGCAGTGGATATTTGCATTTGGTCTTGACTTATTTTTCCTTGTTTTCCTTGTGGACAATAATGCCACATAAAATCACACCCATCCTTGTTTTGTTTTTGTTTTTAATAGGATGCTGTTATGTTTTTGTTACTTTTTTTTGGGGGGGGGGGGGGGGGGGCTTTGAAGTCAAAGGTTCCTTTTTCACTCAAACTCACAATGCAGAGGAGAACGTTGTTAAAATTTGAGTTATACAGCTATTAGAAATAATTAACTCAGTGTACTTTACAACCACACTTTATCATGTAATGTAGGAGCAGAATAGTGTCGCAGAAAGAATATGCTGACCACAGCAAATCAACAGAACCACATCAGCAACATATATATAAATACTCTCCGTGTTGGACTTTAAGACCTATCCATGTGTTACCTAAGCTTTCATGGGTATAGTAAAACTTTTAGTTTCACTTCTTTTAGCAGGAAGAGAGAAGACGTCATTCAGCAATGCCCTGGCACCGATGAAACAAGCCCTCGTGGTGGGGAAGAGGGGCGTAAATTCCACCTACTCTTTACAATACTATTCCTTCAACACCTTACCCCCCCTGCTGAATTTTTGCTTTTTAGTTTATTTACAACAATAAAAAATTTAAAGAAACATGTAATTTATGTATTTAATAATTTTGGAAAATATGTATTTACCTAAAAGTTTGTTCTCTAGTAATTACTACCTCCAAATCTTAGCACTTTTACTGATGATATTGCTCTGTAGCATTTACATGATTTCATGATATTAACCTTTAACTTCATAGTTTTTATCATTTTTTGCATTGCATAGTGTTTATTTTTCAATATTTTAATGCATGGAAATTTTAATTCATGGCTTCTAAATGAGGAAAAATATGTGTGTGTGTTGTTATTCTTTATACAGCATTAAATTATTTTGTTCTTTCACTTCTAGACAATAACATTTTTCCCCAAATTGGAAGATTTTCTTCTATGGATTGCTGGAGATGAAATTTTATTTAGTGATGTGTGTAGGTATATTTTCATTGTAATTGTCATGAAATTAAAACCTCATATATTCATCACTTGTTTCTTAATCACTTTCTCACAATGTTTACTTGTGATTTATTTCAAGATGGAGTTTGAATTCCATTCAAACACTTTGTAGGAACTGCACATCTGTAAACCTGTTTTTTTGATCAATAAACTATTATACACAACAAAATGACTTTTAATATTTTTCTGTGGTGAGAAATTTCTACTAACAAGGCAATCAGAAACAGGTGAGAAAGTTTGAATAAATTTTTAGAGAAAGAGAAAAAAAATATTTTTTAGAGATATTGTTAAACACATTTTGACTATAAAATAAGTGCTGTTTTCCCACAGATTTAAGCTGTGGATTGCTATCTACTTGATCTTGTGCTGCAGTCTTGTCTTGAAGCCTTGTATTCTGCCTTCCAGCCACTGTATACATGCCTTTATAATTCTCCACTTTTCCACTCAGAATGAGATTTTTATGAAACTTATCTGAAAAAGATGACAATGTGAAAGAATATTTCTTTACAAAACCATTTCACGCCTTGCTCTGTACTTTTTTTTTTTAATCTTTACCCAATTTTTATTTGCTTTAGCCTTTTTTGTTCTTCTATGGCCATTTTTTATGTAAATGAAAACAATTTCACAGTGCTAATAATGCACATATGCATACACAAAGTTGTTTCATTTACAGAAAGATGCCTCCACAATGTAGTTGCCGAAAATAAGTGATTGCTGCATATCAGTTCTGATTCAATAGCATGAAATAAATTTTTAAAGCAGAAAAAATTTATGTTGGTATATTAATGGCTATTGCTTTACTTTTTATTCATATAGAAACTATTTTATAGAAAGAAATGTGATAGTCATCAACTTTATTTGCATGCAAGGTTCTTGCTATCTCAGACAAACATACCAAATCATCACAATTACAGAGCAGGTGTTCACAGAGCCCTGTAGCAAAATGTTAATGGAATGAAACGCAATCAAACTTGCCAGGAATACTCTTGTAAACATGTGTTTGTGATTTATGAAAAAAATAAAAGTTTCATTTTGTACCACCAGGGAATGTGTGACACTGCAAACACTAGAAAAAACTATTTGCATAATGCACGATGTCCACCAGCGATTAGATGGATATACAGATTATAGGTACCGCAGCATGTCGTTGTACATGTGGTAATGAGCTATGGCTCTTACCTTACCTCAACTTGTGTTGCTTGTCAAGCTTTATTATCAAAACAGCGATAATGCAACCGATGCGCTCCAGTAATTCCGGTGACAAGCATATGAGAGGCCCAGTGACCATTACAAAGCTGCAAAAAATTATTGAATGGTTTGAGAATACCTGATCTTTAGCAGCCAGACGAGGGTGAAAACCTATTATGCCTCGAGCAGTGGAAGGTGTTGCTGCTGCAGTCATGGAGCATAGAATGGGTAACACATCGGGTTCAAGCAGTGCATAAGCAATATCACAGCAACTGGGTATACTGTACTCAATGAGGTGGCAGATTTTGCACAAAATGGTGCAGATTTATTCCTACAAGATCACCCACACTTAACGAATAGGTGCATGGTGATAGGCAAACCCAATTGACGTTTGCTCTGACATTCCTGGCTCACGTGGAGGTGAATGATGCATGGTCCTAAAAGATCTTGGGGAGTGATGAGTCTCATTTCAATCTGCATGGCAGTGTTAACACTCAGAATTGCTTCATATGGGCTGAGGAAAACCCTCATGTGTGCCTAGAGATACTGCTGCTGCACTTGCCAAAAGTTACAGTGTGGTATGGTTTTACAGCATCATTTATCATTATGTGCCATATATATTTTTTAAGAAAATCGTCCAACCGGACCGGTGACTTGTGCCATTAGTGCCCACAGGTATCAAGAGATGCTCCACAACTTTTTGCTCTCACATCTTCAATAGCAACGATGTCTGGACTCAACCATAATTATGCAGGATGGTGCACCTCATGATATTGCATTGTTGGTACAACAGCTTACCAACAGCAGAGTGATTAGTTGTGCATTTATCACAGCCTGGCTACTTTGTTCACCTGAACTCCATGCCTGTGATTTTTGGTTACCTCAAAGCAGCTGTTATCAGGGCTATGTTCCCAATTTGACAGTCTTGAAAGACAGAATTACACAGCATGAACGCCTCCTCTTGCATTGTGATTGCCATATACGTTTTTCTGGTTTTGCAGAAATATCTTTTGTATTGAGATGTAATGTACACAGTATTGAATTTCAGAAGGCAGTTCAGCTTCTACATGAAAGCAACATGCATAAGGATGTATTCAGTAAAGTGCACAAACTGTTTTCTCTAGTACTTTACCTACAATGAGCATTTCAGTAGAAAGAAATTTCCTCTGTTTAAAACAGATTAAAAAATTCAAACACCATTTCACAGCGAAGACTGGCAGCTAATATTGTAATACAAAAAAAAAAAAACTTGTTAGCAATTACATCATTGGCTGCTATGCTTCTTTATAAAAGGTTGAATTACCTTATTTATAAGAAATTGTTGATTTTTTTATATTTTTTTCCTACAAATTTTCTTTTAGTAGCACTTCACTTATTTCTCTGGCTGTGAGCCACTACTGTTAAAGAACATATTGAGATGGTATGAACTTCTGTGTCATATGTAGGAGTAAAAAGATTGTCAGTTCAGATGCTAAATTCTGTTGTACCAGGCTGTAGACCATTAGACCTAGAACAATGATTGAAGGTGTGAAATCAACTATTAGACAAAAAAAAAAAAAATAACAGATGGAGACAAAATCTTGTGAGGGACAGAAAAAGACAACACTTTATTTCAAACATTTTTTTAAGTAGTGATCTGTGCCAAAAGAAGGTATGAACAACATAGCTTGTTAGATGATGATAATGTGCTTTAATCAGTGTTGCTGATGCTCATATTATTTTTGACAATTCTATGGTAAAATAGCCATAAGTTTGATAGTTATACATTTGGACCATGGAAATTAGAATTACAGCATTAAGAAGTGATGCTGTAACAGAAGTTGTTTGATTTGCAGCATTTAACCATTTAACTTCAAAGTTTGCAAGTTGTCTAATTTAGTTTGTTTAGTCTTGGGTGAATTCTGCAAAGTTTAATTAAATGCAGTTGAAGTGCTCTAAATAATAGCCCACACACATAGCCTTGAAGGTGCAGGATCACTTTCTGTCAATAAACCTGAAGTTCAGAGGTTTGTCAGGACCTAGTACCAGTTTCATTCTTGTCCCTATTATAGGTCCATCATATTCCACTCTGAAGTTCTGTATTATCTGGAAAAATGGAGGAGAAAATTAGAAAACATTTTAAACAAAATATGTCTTGAAGTTATTACTTGTATTAGGCTTTATTAAGAATTAATAAACTATTAGGTAAACAGTTTTTCAGTTGAATTCCAAATACCGATCCAAGATCCCCGATAAAATTAACTAGGCGGCATGGACTTGGGTTAATTACCGTATTTATCGGCGTATAACATGCACCCTAGTTTTAAGAAAGAAATTTTAGTAAAAAACACTTAAATTTAAAATAAATGACTTGGGAGTTCTGAACTGTTCTTAGATAACACACATGTTTATTAATATTTATACCACTTATAAGGCAAACAATACAAAAGAAAAAGCATCTGTCTGAATGAAAAAGCTTGGACAATTAGACCTGTTACAAAAATTTTATTCAGAATCACTGCTATCTTGGAAAGTGATGAGACAGACTAAAAATTAAAAACAGCCAGAAGTCTGGATTCCTTAAACTGACACCATTTGCCGATAATGCATGGCCATCGTCGCGAGAAATGATACCCTCGAACCAGCACAACACGACCACGCATACAGTGACTATTTTTATCACCAACTGTCAGCCACGGAGTTCGGACGTCACCAGAAATTTTGTTGTCATATTTTACCCAAGCAACTGCTGCTTAAACAGGTTGTGCTGTAAAGGCAACCTTAACAAGAGCAGACACTTAGGCTTAACGTGGCAGCTCACATTCGCTGCTGAAGTGAGTGAGGTCACTTTCAGGTGCTTAAAAAAGGTAAATCAGGAGTCTTATCTCAAATTTTATTATGTGAATCTTCTTTCCAAAGAACTGAAGATTGTATTGATACCACTTTTAACAAGATCCGTCAGAAAATGGAAGAGATATGCATTAGAGAAGCATCTGTAGTTAGAGTAAAGTGATACTAAACCATTAACATTTTGGCAATGTCGAGATGTGTTGCACTCTGCAGCAGTATTCATTTTACCTAAGTTTAGCCACCCCGGTGGTGCAGTGGTCTAAGCAATAGCTTCTGATCATTCACCTGAAAGGGGTCTGGGTTCGTATCCCGGTGAGGCATGGATGTTGTGTTTATCTTGTGGCACTGGCTCTCTCCCATCCCTGGAACCAGTGACCCTAAATTAGGGACAGGCGATATAGCTCATTAAGTTGCTCACGGTGGTCGTTAAACCTCTTAATAAAAAAAAAAAAATTCCTAAGTTTAAATTTAAAAAAAAAAAGTAGTATAGGCGTATAACATGCAGATGAAATTTTAGCACTAAATTTTAGGAGAAATAAGTGCGTTATACGCCGATAAATACGGTAGATAAATTATTGTAAATGCCTGTGGGTAATGTAGTGGATCATTTGGTGACTGCTGTGAATAATTAAAAATATTAACAAGTGGCATGAAGGAGAAAATGGCGAGATAAGTGTTTGGGGGGATGAGAAGGAGTTGTGCATCCCCTCTTTGGGATTTTAGATGTCTTTTGGGACTACACAGAGTGCGATGGGAACACCAGTAAAAGAGCTAGATGATAAGAAAGGAACTCTAAGATATGTCATCAACCATTAGTCATGGGAGAAGTTTCTCTTGCGTGGTAAGCCGAGCAATAAATCCTTTTTTCACCCCAAAATACAATTGTCGGAAAGACTATTATGCCAGTATTACGATAATGGAGACGAGAGGTCACAGAGAGAGTTCAAGTCAGGCATGAGATGCATGCTATCTATGGTGAAATTGCAACTCTGAACATTTGAAATGAAAAACAGAACTAGGGAAGGTTTGGGGGAAAGTGCAAGGGGAGGGGATCAACTCAATCGTATTTTAAATATGAGGGGCGATGGTCTTATTTTACTTGCAGATGTAAGACTGGAAGATCCTAATTTTACTTATTTGGTAACCGCTGTGCTGAAACAGACCCCTTGTGGAAAGAAAGGGAGTGAAATAAGCAGCTACCATAAAACTTTGGTAAACGAGTTATGCATAGAAGTTCTGGATGCAGAGAAGCTGGTTCAGACTTTGAGAGAGAGAAAAATCTGACCAGTAGTTCATCAACCTCACCATAAGGCATGGGAGAAGACATGTTTACCGAACATCCAGAGCAGAAAGAAAGGAGAGAAAATGGGAATCTCCTCTGGGTGTCAAAGCATCTTGAGGCAGAAAGGCCTTGCTAATTGGTGGGAGAAAAAGATATTACAAAAATTACCAGCTGTTCCTTTAGAGGAGAATTTTTGAAAACTTTCATGTAGTGAAACCAGCAGTGACACGGCAATTATGTGTGTGTTTAACAAATCAACCTCATGCCCACTGCTTGTGGATCTGGTGTGTGTACCAACAATAAGGACTAAACAATTCATGGCAGAAGTGGAGAATTTGTAACAGTTTTTATTTTTTTATTTTTGGCATGCCTACTCATCTTTTTGAGGGGTCATTAACTCTGGACTCAGAACTGCTGGAGACTGAAGTTTTACACGGAGGCAAAGGTGCATAGTAGAACATTATCAACTCCTCTCTCTAGCAAACTGTGATAATTAATTATACTTAAAACTGAATCAAAGAGGAATTTCATACTCCCCCATTTCTTTTAAGTGTTGTAACAAGGCTCTGATCATTACTTGGTAGTGTCACGAGTGAAACTGAATGTTGGTTGGAGGAAAAGAAATAAGAAAAGGCCTAGGATGGAAAGAATAAAGATTGAAAGGCTCCTTGAAATCCATTAGAGTTACTCTAATTTAATCAGTGAACAACTGAAGGAGCTGAAATCATGTGAGAGGGATGTAGAAAAGAAATGGACTTGTTTTAAAAACTGTGTTGTCACTGCTGCTAAAGACGCCTGTGGCACCAAAATATTGGGTAGCACTAGAGGTGATGCTTGGTGGAATAGTGAGATTGAAGTGGCAGTAAAGAGGAAGAAGGAAGCTTATTTGGGGATGTGCACAAAGTGGAGTTTCTGAGGATGAATATCACTGTAAGAAGCGTGAGGCAGCTAAGCTGGTTCGCTAGAATAAGGCAAAAGATAGGAAGGAAAAGGTGGAAAAGCTTGAAATGGCTTTTTGGAAAGATGGAAAAACTTTCTGGAAGTATATGAGACACCGGAGAAATAGGGGAAACAAAGTTGCAAGTTGTGTGAATAATAGGATCGGGGAAATTATATGGGAGCCCAATGAATTAAGTGAAAGATGGGGTGAATACTTCTGTGAGTTATTAGGTCAGAAAAGCAAAGGTGATTCTGAGGCAGAAGCAGATGATGCCATAGTGAGAGATGAGTGCGCAGGAGGGATCTCGAGAAAAGAGGTGTGTAAAGCTCTAAAGTTTCTTCAGAATGGTAAGGCTCCAGGAGTTGATGGCATAACTGCTGAGATGTTGGAATATGGTGATAATTCTGTAATTGACTGGTTAACTGAAATCTGCTAGTTATGCTGATAGTTAGGAATGGTACCTCGAAACTGCAGGGATGCTATAATTGTTCCCTTCTATAAGGAAAAAGGTGATCAGACTGACTGCAAAAACTATTGTGGTATTAGCTTACTGAGTGTGCCAGGGAAAGTGTTTGGTAAGGTTATTATTGAAAAGGTACGAGGTTTTATATCAGAGAAAGTGTGGGATGTTCAGAGTGGTTTTACGCCTGGTAAAGGCTGCACTAACCAGATTTTTGCATTATGCATGATGATTAAAAAGTATCTGGCTGTTGGTACGAAGGTTTTTGCTGCCTTCATAGATTTGGAGAAAGCTTACAACGGAGTAAAAGGACACTTTTGTGGAAGGTATTGAATGAATATGGTGTTACTGGTAATCTACTTAATAGTGTATGCTGGTAGTAGAGCTTGTGTACGAGTGAATGGTGTTTTATCAAAATGGTTTTCATTGGTGCAGGAGTCAGGCAAGGTTGTATAATGTCCCCATGGCTGTTTAATATATTTATGGATGCATGCATGCGCGATGCCAAAATGAACAATACTGGTTTATGTCTTCGTAATACCGATGTGTGCAGATTGCTGTATGCTGATGACACAGTCCTGTTGGCTGAGAACAAAAGTGAGTTGCAGAGCATGTTGTACCTGATGTACGAAGTTTGTATGAAATTCAAACTGAGTATAAATAAGCAAAAAACCAAAGTTATGGTTTTTAAGAGAGAAACTGGTAGTACTGAATGTAATATAAGTCTAAATGGCACCGTGATTGACCAGGTGAATGGGTTTGTATATTTGGGGAACTTGTTTGACAAAGAGAACATATTAATTACATGGCAAAATTAGTAGGCGAGTTAATTCTTCATTGAAAGTCATAGCTGCTTTAGGAGGTTTTTACAGGAATGATGGATTCTAAAATGAGTCCCAAATGGCTGTGTATGAAAGTGTAATTGTTCTTACTCTGATGTATGGTAGTCAAACCTGGGTAATACAGAAGAGACATAGGAGGAGTCTGTGTGCTGGAGAAATGCGTTACTTACGGGGAGTTTTGTGGGAAGACACGTTCAGATCATGTGAGAAATTAAGATGTGTTGCAGTTGTTTAATGTAAAGCAAAATATTGTTAACAAGGTAGGGACTAATATGCTTCCGTCGTTTGGCTATGTTGAAAGAATGAGTGATGAGATGCATACTAAGAAAAAAATTTCGGCTCAAGTGGCAGGAGAGAAAGGCAGAAGAAGGCCAAGGAAGTCATGGGAGGATCAGATTCAGGAGTGCCTGAATGAGAAAAAGATTATGAGTGTGAAGTATAGAAGGTCTTGTGTACGTCGTGTGATAGATGTTAAGATCGCTGTAAATGGAGAAGTCTGGTAGGGCAACAGTAAGTAAAGAATCAGTTAAAAATTATCTGGTGGTTTGTATTATCTGTTAAATGTTTATTTGTCAGATGTTCTTTCTTTGAGGAGGTAACCTCTGAATATCAGAGAACAGCTTAATGTTATGTATGTATGTAGAAATTTCATTCTCATTTTCTGTTAATTGAGTAAATTTATGTGGGTATTATTTCAGAATTTCTCTCTTCCTAGACCTTAGCTATTTTTTAATGCTGTATGTTTAATGCATTCATAGCTCCTTAAAGTTTGCATGTAGTTAAGCTTCAAATCTGTGCAGTCACCAGAAACAAACAAGATCGCACATTTACTCAACTTATGAATAAGGCACTCTTGAAACATAACAATTGGTGGCAGCAGTAAGGATACCTGCCATCAGTCGTATCGATACATTCTCAAAATTATTGCAAATGACGACAACGTGAGGAGATAATCATTCTAAGATTCAATGTTAAATTTAGTAAAGGCACATGTTTGTTGCATTGTAAGTGATTATCTAAATGTTGGTACAAAATTGTAAATAATCCTAGTCAGTGCTAAGAACCAGTGATGTCAGATACTTATGAATGAAATAGATGGAAATTCATATACTGTTATATCACACCCCGTTAAGTCACAGGACCAACCTGAGCTCACATATTTACAAAACAAATAAAAGCTATCCATCTTCATGTGGTAACATATTTACAAAAACAAATAATAATTTTCCAAAGTGAAACCATCACTGACAAAAATGACATGGTAAACTATTTGAATGATTCTCCAATAAATATTGTTTCTCAACTACCAAATACTGTTCTCAAGGGTTACCTACCTATAATGTCCTACATAATACAAACTCAATGTACTTATTAAAAATAACTCAAGCTGAGTTAATTCATCACCTGCTACAGATTAACTGTAATAATGGTCCAGGAAATGACTATCTTCAACCTAAAGTAATAACATTTGTAACCTACATACCTATTACCCCTCTACTAGATATATTTAATTTTATTCTTTCTACAGGTATTCATCCCAACTTTATGAAAATTGCCAGGGTTAACTTCGAATCCTAATAATTATCGTCTAATAGCAAAAATATCTGTATTTGCTAAAAAATTTGAAAAATTCTTATATACTTGCCTACTTTCTTTGATTACAAAATTTTAAAATTCTTAATGATTTTCAATTTGGATCTCTGCCTAATCTTTCTACTCAAATTGCCACTTTACACATAAAAACTAAAATTCAAACTGAATTAACTAAGGAAGAAACTGTATTATGTCTCTTTATGGATTTCTCTAGGGCCTTTGATAATATAGATCATGATATCTTACTACATAAAGTCTCCGCAATTGGAATTAGGGGAAAGCTTTTAGACTTATTTAAGAATTATTTTTCAGGTCGCAAACAATATACTGAGTTGGATCATTTTAAATCCAATTTGAAATCAGTTACTTCTGGAAGTCCCTCGGGGCTCATTACTAGCTACCCCTGTTATTATTTAATATTTACATTAATGATTTTTGTATCTGCGCTTCTGACTCTGGTATTATCTTATACGCTGATGATGCCACAGCACTGACATATGGAAATAGTACGGATATTCTGACTCAACGATTAAAGGATTACTTTTTATTATTAACCAAATGGTTAACTGTTAATAGGCTTGTTATCAATTATAATAAAACTAAAATCATATTTTTTTCTAATAATACAAATTTCCCGTATCCACATAATATGATGTCTCTTAAAGGGACTCTGATTGACACTGTTAAGAGTCGGACTTATTTGGGAACCATTTTTCAATATGATCTTAAGTCAAATACACATACATTGATTATCTATGTAATAAGATATCTGGGACTATAGGGGTTATCATTTTTGTAATGACAAACCTTTCTCCTAAAATAATGATGCTGGTTTATTATTTTTTAATTCAAACAAACTTTAATTATTGTATTTCAATCTGGGGAAACGCCACCAACTATAATTTGAATAAGCTACAAAGACTACAAAACAAATTCATTAGACTTCTTGAGCTTAAATTATTACACAATCAGTATTCTGGCCCTAATTTTCGAACTTCTTTTACCCCCAGGGATTTTAATATTCTATCAATTAAACAACTTTATTACTATAATATTGGTAAATTGATGTTTAAAAGAATAAAAAAGAATTTATATCATGACTTAATCCATCTTCAGACTCATCATAATTATGACACCAGAAATAAAGACTTACTACTTCCTGCGTTTCTGATGCTTGAATGTTCCAGAGCCTTCCTCAATTATTCGGGTCCCTCCTTTTGGAACTCACTTCCTAGTAACCTACATACATACATACATACATACATACATATCACTAAGCTGTTCTCTGAGATTCAGAGGTTAGCTCCAAAAAGAAATACAAACTACCAGATATTTTTACTTACTGTTGTTGTATCAAACTTCTCCATTTACAGCGATCTTGACATACAACTCGGGCTTCACTCATATCCATTACACGCCGTACACAAGATCTTTTATACTTCATACTCATAATCTTTTTATCACGCAGACACTCCTGAATCTGATCCTCCCATGTCTTCCTTAGCCTTCCTCTGCCTTTCCTTCCTGCCACTTGGGCTAAGAAGATTTTCTTAGTAAGCATCTCATCACTCATTCTTTCAACATGGCCAAACCACCAAAGCACATTAGTCTCCACCTTGCTAACAACATTTTGCTTCACATCACACAACTGCAACATATCTTCATTCCTCACACAATCAGACCATGTCTTGCCACAAACCCCCGTAAGTAACGCATTTCTACAGCACACAAACAACTCCTATGTTTCTTTTGCAGTGCCCATGTTTCACTGCCATACATCAGAGTAGGAACAATTACAGTTTCATACACAGCCATGCGGGTCTCCAGAGAACCCATCATTCCTGTGAAAACCTCTCGGAGCAGCTATGACTTTCAATGAAGAATTCACTCGCCTACTAATTTCACCATCCAATTTGTTCTCTCTATCAAACATGCTTCCTAAATACACAAACTCACTCACCTGGTCAATCACAGTGCCACTTATACTTATATTACATTCAGTGCTACCCGTTCCTCTCTCAAACACCATAACTTTGGTTTTCCCCTTATTTATACTCAGTTTGAATTTCATGCAAACTTCGTGCATCCAAGACAACATACTCTGCAAATCACTTTTGCTCTCTACCAACAGGACTGTCATCAGCACACACGGATATCACTAAGACATAAATCACTATTATCTATTTTGGCATAATGCATGCATGTGTCCATAAATATATTAAACAGCCATGGTGACATTACACAACCTTGTCTTACTCCTGCACCAACAGAAAACCAGCATACATGGCTTTTACACTATTAAGTAGATTCCGAGTAACACCATATTCATTCAAATACCTTCCACAAAGTGTCCTATTCATTTGGTCGTAAGCTTTCTCTAAATCTATGAAGGCAGCAAAAACTTTATTACCAGCAGCCAGATACTTTTCAATCATCATGCGTAGTGCAAAAATCTGGTTAGTGCAGCCTTTACCATTCATAAAACTACTCTGAACATCCCACACTTTCTCTGATGTAAGACCCCGTACTTTTTCAATAACAACCTTATCTAACACTTTCCCTGGCACACTTAATAGGCTAATAGCACGATAGTTCTTGCATTCAGTCTGATCACCAAGGGAACAATAATAGCATCCTTCCAATCCCGAGGGACCATTCCTAACTCCCAGCACAACTGGCGAATTTCTGTTAACCAGTCAATTGCAGAGTGACCACCATATTTCAGCATCTCGGCAGTTGTGCCATCAACTCCCGGAGCCTTACCATTCTGAAGAGATTTTAGAGCTTTACACACTTCTTCTCTTGAGATCCCTCCTGTGCTTCCATCCCTCATTGTGACATCATCTTCATCTGTCTCAGAATCATCTTTGCTTTCCTGATCTAATTACTCACAGAAATATTCACCCCATCTTTCACTTAACTCATTGGGCTCCCATATCATTTCCCCGATCTCATTCTTCACACAATTTATGCCTTTATTTCTTCTATTTTTTGTGAGTCTCATGTACTTCCAGAAGGACTTCCTGTCTTTCCAAAAAGCCAGTTCATGCCTTTCCACCTTCTCCTTCCTATCTTTTGCCTTACTCTGGCGAACCAGGTTAGCAGCTTCACGCTTCTTACAGCGATATTCATCCACAGAGACTACCTTGCAACATCCCCAAATAGGCTTCCTTCTTTCTCTTTACTGCCTCTTTAATCTCCCTATTTCACCAAGCATCACCTCTATTGTTACCCACTATTGTGGTGCCACAGACCTCTTTAAGCAGCAGTTACAACACAGTTCTTAAAACATTCCCACTTCTTTTCTACATCCCTCTCACAAGACTTCAGCTCCTTCAGTTGTTTTCTGAATAAGTCAGAATAATGCTGATGATCTTCAAGGAGCCTATCAACCTTTATTCTTTCTATCCTGGGTCTATTCCTTTTCCTCCAACTAATATTAAGTTTCACTCATGACACTACCAAGTAATGATCAGAACCAACATCCTCAACTCTCATCACACGGGTGTCAACAACTAAGTGTTTCAGACGCTGATCGTAGACAACAAAATCTATCACACTCTTTTGACCAAGAGTACGATTTTCCCAAGTATATGTGTGGATATACTTGTGGTTGAAAAATGTATTAGATACACAAAAACCATTCTCAATGCAGAGTTCAATTAATCTTCCACCATTATCATTCACACAAGGATCATTAAACTTACCCAGAACATTGTCAGAAATTGCATTCTTCACACCTACTCTAGCATTGAAGTCCCCTGCTTTTATAACTTTTTCTTTAGCACCAAACTGGCTCAAAACAGCTTTTAGCTCATTCCAGAAATCTTCCTTCTTATCAGAAGGTTCCGAGTCACAAGGAGCATACACTACAACAATTACAATTCTCTGAAATTTCACTTTCAAACGAACCCAGAGAATTATCTCACTTACACAACTATAGCGAATCAAGTTGTTCTTCATCTTTTCACTTAAAATCACACCTACACTAGCCTGTCCTCTCACATTATCCAATACTCCAGACCACACACTCACTGTGTCATTCACTTCTACCCCGATTTCCTTCTTTTTGGTTTCACTTACACACAGCACATCCAGTCGATACTTATTCATTTCCTCAATCACCTCACTCATCTTGCCATTTATACTTCTAGTATTCCATACACCAATCTTACATTCACTCGGCTGAGATCTTTTTCTAATATGCCATTTAGAAAGTCCAAGTCGATTCCGTGGTGGACTGTCCTTCTCAAGTGTGGTAGGTTCACCATATCCCACACTTGAGTCCGGATATTGATTTCTTTTTGTCTTTTTAATCAGGCAGGTACACCAGTGTGGGAGATTAGCCCACAGGTGAGGGTTCCAGTTGGTCATTCAACCTAAGGATTATGGAACAAAACCCAGTGAGTTGGGGTCTTTTTGCCAATGTCACACAGAACTAGCTGGCACCTCTCCAAGATTCACAGAGGCCCTAGTTGCTGTTGTGTGTGTCATTGTTACCACGGAGCACTCCGAGGAGGCAAACCCATTAAAAAGATTAGTATCATTAATAGATGTCCTAGTAACCTTACATCTATTAATGATACTAGTCTTTTTAAATATAAATTAAAACACTACTTACTAAATGTATGCTAAGTAACTTACCTCTTCTTGGTGGTGATTCATGTTTGCCTCCATTATTGTAATATTTGTGACATAACAACTTGATCCTCTCTGCTGTACATGTATTATTTTCTCCTTGTTGGGAAAAGAGGGCATGTCAGGCCTTTTAGGCCTTTTTCCTCTACATCCCAGTTGCTTACACTACAGTTTATTTCGTATTTCTTTTTCAATTTTGTATTAATGCTGTGGCAACTAAAATGCTAATAAATGAAATGAAATGAAAATAACATAAATTAACAATTAAGGGTAAGCCACATAAATAATTGATTTTGTAATTTGCCATGATGCTGGCCACACTTCATGTTTTGCATTCCATGACATAATGCCCAACTTGCAGGTGCTGATATATTTATATGTTTGTGCTATATAAAACATTGCATATTCTTGCTTGAACATAAGAATCCTGTGTATTCATGTTTTGTCATGCAAATGAGCTTATATTGTGTTAAATGAGCATATAGTGTGAACCTGAAACTTATACCTACATATATATCACTAAGCTGTTCTCTGAGATTCAGAATTTAGCTCCACAAAGAAATACAAACTACCATATCATTTTTACTTACTGTTGCCATATCAAACTTCTCCATTTACAGTAATCTTGACATACAACTTGGGCTTCACTGACATCCATCACACACCATACACAAGATCTTCTATACTTCATACTCATAATCTTTTTCTCATGCAGACACTACTGAATCTGATCCTGCCATGACCCTTGGCCTTCATCTGCCTTTCGTTCTTGCCACTTGGGCCAAAAATATTTTCTTAGTAAGCATCTCATCACTCATTCTTTCAGCATGGCCATACCACTGAAGCATATTAGTCTGCACCTTGCTAACAACATTTTGCTTCACATTACACTTCTGCAACACATCTTCATTCCTCACACGAATGTGTCTTGCCACAAACCCCCCGTAAGTAATGCATTTCTCCAGCACGCAAATGACTCCTATGTTTCTTCTGTAGTACCCAGGTTTCACTGCCATACATCAGAGTAGGAACAATTACACTTTCATACACAGCCATGTGGGACTATCTAGAGAACCCATCATTCCTGTGAAAACCTCCCAAAGCAGCCATGACTTTCAATGAAGAATTCACTCTCCTACTAATTTCACCATCCAATTTGTTCTCTCTGTCAAACATGCTTCCTAAATACACAAACTCATTCGCCTGGTCAATCACTGTGCCATTTAGACTTATATTACATTCAGTACTACCAGTTTTTCTCTCGAAAATCATAACTTTGGTTTTTCCCTTATTTATACTCAGTTTGAATTTCATGTAAACTTCATACATCCGGGACAACATACTCTGCCAACAGGACAGTGTCATCAGCATACAGCAATCTGCACACATGGATATCACCAAGACATAAACCAGTATTATCTATTTTGGCATTACGCATGCATGCATCCCCATAAATATATTGAACATCCATGGTGACATTACACATCCTAGTACTTACTGAAAATAATATAGGTGTGCTATGTAATTCTAATGATCCAAATATACTCAGTGATAATTGGAAGGCTTTGATTAAAATGGAACAGAAAAGAAAAATGAAATTGGAATGCCAGACATTGACCGATTCGAAGAATAGAGGGCACCACAGGCGAACACTGGAAGATACATCGAGAAAGACAATGACCGCAGCAGATTGCATCACTTGCTCTGCAGCTGCAGAGGGAACGGGTTGTTGAACATGCCTCCCGAGGATAGCTGAGGCTCGGCAGAAAGTACTAGAGACGGGCATGGTCATTGTGGTGGGGGTTACGATGGTTGGGAGTATCTGGATTCCTCTTTTTGGACTGTTTAGGGTTAAGGAGTAGAAAACTGAGCCATGGTATGAATGAATTGAGTTAGTGAAACAATATTAAATAGTATATATATAAATATTTTGATATGAATGAATGTGAAAGTTGGTGATTGTAAAAATTTTGGAAGCAAGGTGACCAAGAAGATTAGGGTTAGAATTTTGACAGTTGAAAAAGAAATTGTGTAAATTTGAATTTTGACAGTTGAAAAAGAAATTGTATTGATAAATTTGCAATAAGAAAATTTTGTGAGTGTGGTGAATGTGAGTAAGCGACATAATATGTACATATATGAATGGGTTCAAGTAAGGAAATTATAACAGAAATGACTCCAAGACTAGCAGAGTTAACACAGGAAGACACAAGGATGAAAGATGCAGCGACCATGAGGGGCCTTCACATGTAATGACAAGTCTGCTTGAAATACACATGGGGCAAATGTTAACAAGAGGAACAAAAACCCGAAAAGGTTAGTTTCCAGTAATTGAATTGAATTTAACATGCACATTAACTAAGAACAGTTTGAGAATATGTATATATTTTTCAAATTGTTTCCTTTTTTGTTAATTTACCATGTTACATTTCTGCTGGTAGTATACAATGTGTTTGCGAGTAGAATACAATGTGTTTGCGAGTAGAATACAATGTGTTTTGCACAAACTTGTCGTGATTGATGTCTTGCAAAGTTCAGCTTTTTCTGGTGGTGGCCTGTACCATGTCTGTAATGGTGACATTTTTATCAGTGAATTTTGAACTGTTACTTTTTGTCACTAGTCATGACAGTGATGTGATTTCAGACCTATATCTTAACTGTGATGATGGGTAAACACAGCAACCTGAGCAAGTTTGATTGTGAGCAGATTGTTGGTGTGAGGAAGATGGAACGCTCATCTTCACAACTGCAGAATGCCCAGGATTTCTGTGAGTGAGCATTGAATATGTATACCAGGGCTGCATCAAAATTGGCAGCCACTGGGGGAAATGAGGCCATTAATGGGCTTTTGATCGAGGTGAACAACACCTTTCTCATATCAAAATGAAGAATCACTGTTGGCACTCGTCAACGGGGCACCTACGAAGGTATGTGCAAGGACATTCAACATGTGACAGCATGACTTGGCTATGAAAGCTAACACCCACATCTGGTATCCTGGTTAACAGCTTGTTACGTGGCTATGAGATTGTAGTGGGTCCTTCAACATCGCCACTGGACTGTGGAATACGGAAAACAGGTAACTTGGTCCAACAAATTGTGGTTCCAAATACAGCATGCCAAGGGATGGTGTATGTGTGGAATGCACCACATGAGTTAATTGACCCCAAATTTCAGACTGATGGAGGCAGTGTAATGTTCTGGGGGATGTGTATGTGATCCACCATGGGTCCTCATACCTGTTACAACCATCGTCACTGCACAGGGCTATTTTGACATGCTCGCCAACATCGTACTCTTTTTCATTGGTGTCTCTTCTTCCAGTCTTATTGATCTCATTTGGCAAAGGACTGATTGGAGGAGTATTCCAGTGAGTTTGCAATCCCTAAATGGCCTTTTCACCTTCTTGATTTGAACTCAGTTAAGCATCTGTGGGACAAAGTTAAGTGATGCACCAAAACTTACCACTATCAACTCTCTGTGCTTTATGGACAGCTGTCCTGCATTCTGGCTGCAATACCACCTGAATATTTCCAATACCTGGTCGAATGTTTTGCTGTTGTGAGAGTGAAAGGTTGTTCCACATATTAAGTTCGTATGTATAATAAATTGTCTTTTCAGGATTTAAGACATTATGTTCCATGGTCTTACCCATCACTATGCAAACATTTTTCTCTCTGTGATGACTGCCTCAGTTGAACTTCAGCACCCATTTTTGATGTAATCAATGTTAGTAAAATGTGATCTGTGTATTCAGTACGCCATCATTTGGAGAAAGTGGTAGTCAATGGTTTAGGATTCAGCTTATATACTGATGAGGGAGAAACTACATATTCATCTCAGAACTTTTCGTCAAATGGCATGTTGAAAGAGCACCCAGTTTTACTTAACTTACACAATGAAACATTTTCATAGACAGTGGCGGCTCATGAGTCATGAAAGTGGGAGTTCAGTGTTCAAAAGGGTGAAAGTTATGAAGTGAAAGTACTATCAGTATGAGATAAAAAATATGTGCAATTCTTGTACACAAAGTCCATTTTTTATCTTTCTTAGTAACAAACAAGTCAATCACACTTTCATTAAAATTTGGTATGTTATCAAACACCACTTTTTCTATTGAAAGCCTGGCTAATGCACTCAGTTTATCTTCACTCATGGTACTTCTTAAAAATGTTTTTATTCTCTTCAAAGTTGAGAAGCATTTAGCCTCGGAAATATCCATTGGATTGTAGAAACAATCATCAGCAATTTGTATGTCTCTGAAAACATAGTCTGCAAGTTGTTTTCTATGACAAATTGCAGAAGGCTTAGTGTTCCGTTCATGTTCCAAAAGTCTTGTCATCTGTAGATAATTCTCAATTCAGTTTTTAAAAGATCTTTTTCTAAAAACGGATGCACTCTTCTACTGTTTGTTCAAGCACTTTAACCAGGAATTGCTTCTCATATTCCTGGAATTTTTCGGCATCAAAAAGTTGTCTTTATTTGATTAATAATCACATTACATACTTCTTTGGCTGTTATAGTTCTATGTAAGTGAACATTTCCTACTTTTTTATTTTTTGAAGATGGCTCTGGCACTGCTTTTTTGACTTGCATTTTTACTTTGTTCATATTACATTTTTCTTTCTTGACTGACTTTTAAAAATTGTGGGCAAGTTTTCTAGTTTGCATGGCATTAATACCCTTTTTTGGTAGATGATTATATAAAACATCCGCATGCGGCATAATGTTGTGAAAGAATGTGACCCAAAACTCAAACACTGGATCGTCCCGCATGCGTTGAATTGCTGTTGACTGCTTGGATGATGATTTTATTTTCTCCATACATTTAACCAGCTATATTGTATACTCATACACAGTATTGGCCATTCGACTTTTGAAATTCCACCTTGTAGCAGAAGCATGAAGGATTCTTTTGCCAATAACCTCATCCAAAATAACAATCATCTGTGGAGAGTTGCTGAAAAAATTCACTGTAGTCAAATTTGAAAAACACACTCAAATTTGTTGGTTTTTACTTGTAGACTGTGCCACGATCAAATATAATTGGTGTGCATAGCAATGTACAGAATATGCATATTTACACTACTGGCCACCCAAAATGCAGCACCAAGAAGGAAGCATCCGATTGGCCTCAAATTCTCAGCATGCGTCGCCCGCGAGAAGACATGCAAATGATTAGCATTGCAGGGCATATGCAAATCATGTGCGCCCGGCACGCCACCGAAAAGCACTATAAGAAGGGTGCAGAGAAGGCGGGGTGTAAGTAGTGGAAGTGTGTTGTGCTGCCGGACATGTGCGTGGGAAGCTTCCTGATGCCTAGTCGCAGAATACGGCAGTCATTCCAGCATGTTTCGGAGTTCGACAGAGGACGAATAGAGGCTTATCGCGACAGCGGTTTATCGTACTGAGACATCGGCGCCCATGTGGGACGACGTCCAGCCACAGTGAGGCGAGTATGGATTTGGTGGGTGCAGGAGGGACGGGCGGACCGACGTGAGTGATTACCGCAGCCGCGGCACACCACCGAATGAGAGGACCGGCATGTTGTGCGGCGGGTATTGATGGCTCGCACCGCCACATCACAAACGTTAGTGCAGGAATTAGGGTGTGTTGCGCAACAACCTGTGTCAGCACGTACCGTTCGACGTCGTCTGCAGGAGCGGGGACTTGTTGCACTGTGGCCATTGCTCCGATTACCATTGACGTTACACCCCCGGTGAGTGCGGCGGCAGTGGACCGTTGAATGCCGCACCTGGACTACGGAATGGCACGACTTTGTCTTCTCCGACGAATCCTGCTTCTGCCTACAACACCACGATGATCGGATCCACGTGTGGCGGCACCGCGGCGAGACACTGTATGACACCTGCATTATGCATCGCCATACCGGTCTGTCGCCTGGCGTTATGGTTTGGGGCGCAATTGGATATGACACTCGCACCCCTCTGGTACGCATCGCCGGTACACTCAATAGCCACCGCTACATCTCCGACGTTTTGAAGCCTGTAGTCCTCCCTTACTTGCAGGACCTGCCAGCGGCCACATTTCAACAGGACAATGTGTGCACGTATTGTGCAACAATTCTTCACGGCCCACCAGGTGTCACTGCTGCCGTGGCTTGCCTGTTCTCCCGATATGTCGCACATCGAACACGTCTGATCACTGATCGGCAACCGAGTGGCCCAGCAAGCACCACCCGTGGCTACGCCTGATTAACTGTGGCAACGTGTGGAAGCAGCCTGGACCGACATACCTCAAGACCACATCCAAAGCCTCTTTCCTTCGATGCCGCGGCATGTAGCTGCCGTTATTGCCAGCCATGGGGGCCACACAAACTATTGATGTCTGCGTGTTCCGCAAGTCGCACGGGCCTGTAAGCTCAATCGTTTCATCTTTGTATCTGTTGTTATGTGTCCAGTAAATCTGGCTTTGCTATCTCGTGTCCTTCTTGGTGTTGCATTTTGGGTGGCCAGCAGTGTATTTATAATGTTGCTGAATAATAGCCCGAACACCCCCATGATGTCCATTCATCACACTAGCACCATCATAGCTCTGGGATATTACTTTGTCAGGATATTCAACAACATTTTCCAAGGCAGCACAAATACATCCAGCAATTGACGCTGCATCATGTCCGGGAAGAACAACAAATTGCCAGAATCTTTCAGTAGGCTGTCGATTACTTAACACACAGCGAAGACAATAAGCAGATGAAATAGCTGTTTCATCTGCGATCACTAAAACAAAACTTGCATTTGTGATTTCTTATTTCTCTTTTGATGTTTTCGTGACAGATAGTAAGCATACAATCTAGCAAATCATTCTGAATTTCTTAAGATGTTTAAAAAGTATTGTGTTAGTGAGATGGTCTTTTAAAAATGCATGCTGCCCCAGTGGTCTAAGTAAGCGCTTGCTTATGACCATTTGTCCGAGAAAGGTCTGGGTTTGAAGCATGGATGTTGTGTTTTGCTTATGGCACTAGCTCTCTCCCTTACCTGGAACCAGTGACCTTAAATTAGAAATGGGTGACTACTTATAGCCCATTCAGTTGCTCATGGTGATCGTTAAACCTTCAATAAAAAAAAAAAAAAAAAAAGGCATCGAGTTCTACTGAAAAGTTAACAAGACCTAAAAACTCCAGGATCTAAGGGCTCCTCGCTTTCGTTGTGACCTCAATATGCTAGTTCAAATGTGCCACAAAAGTTTATACAATCAGTAATTTTTTAAAGGACATAACGATTTTTGTAACTTGCTCATTATGTCTTTTAATATTCAGATGATAGGTGCTGTTAAGTTGTTGGCGAATGTCTCTCTTTCCCAGAAGGTTGAACCCCAGAGTACAGTTTAAATGTGATTGTGCACACATTCATGTTTCTTTATTTTTTGAGTTAGGTGAGACAGATCAGAGACATTAAAATTCATCCTGCTGTATCCACCACTCTGGTTTGCAAACAGCAGGCACGAAAAGTAATATAGCCAGTTGGTAATGTCACATCCACTAGTTTTTTTTTTTATAAATATCCAGCTTAAACTCTTTTAAAATCCCTGTTTTTTTATTTAGTCGTATGAACTATTATGTTAAGTGGAATTGTTGGTTTGCCACTCTGTTTTATTTCCATTTTTCTTTCCAACAACAAGCTAGAAAATATCAGTTCTTTTAGTTCTGAAACTGTTAAGTTACTCAAAGCCATGGTGTGTTTCTTTTTGTACTGACATGTAGTTAAATTAATCCCTCTCACAAATAAAATCCTACACTTCACAATTGAACAGCTCAACACACCACAAAGAACCAGCAAAAAAATGCAATGATACACCACAAACGACTTTCAGTTTCAGATGTGCATATCTGATCTGTGCACCCGCAACAGCTTATTATAAATAAACTCCAACCGGTTTGCCTAAAAAGCCTCTGCAGAGTCAACGCTCACTGTTTCTTGATCACAAGTGTGATCGAGGTTACTGAAAACCTAGTTTAGTGAGCGGTACACAATACCTCTCTGCAAAAAAATGTTCACATTAGTCTTTCTTTTTAACAGACAACAAGTAAATGATAAGTATTTCTTTTTATCTTAGAGTGTTAGTATAAGAATTTTGTAGTATTTAGCTATTCAGTTTTAATTTTTGATTGGGGGTTCACATGCTTATGTGCTCCAATGGAACCACTGCTCATAGAGCAAGATGTACTCATTCTAGCTGAGCACAGTAGAGATTGACATTGATGTAACAAGTTCCGGTGGCCAATTTCTTCAAAATTTCATCAAGCGCATCTTGTTCTGAAACTGACCCTTGTTAACCCTGAGTGAACTGTTCTTTGGTAAATCCACTGGCTATGTGTGTTCCCATTGTTCAAACAAACAAAAAATTTCATTGCATGTGACAGTCTATTTAATAAAATATTTAAGTTGTGGACTATTGAGCAAATCTTGACACATGTCAGTATGATGCAGAGCTTGTGAAGTCAAATAACGCTAAACACTTTAGCAGCATCTGTTGACTTTAGATAGTTGTCATATTCTCAATTGGAGGAAAAGATTTTACAAAAATTCCCCCAACATTGAAAAACATTCATAATGTGTCGAAACTACAGGAAAGATTCTTTTAAACATCTGAAAGAAACAAGTGAACTATATTTTTGAGGTGATTGTGCAGAGTATAGAAAAAATTATTATTTGATAAGTTACAAGAAAATCCTTTGTTATATTGCAGATACAGGGGTTGGACAGAATAATGTGAACACCTAGTAAAAGAAGGTTTTATATACTTAGTATGGTGTGGGACCACCTTTGGCATTCAAAACCACCTAAATTCTCCTTGGAATGGATGCATACAAATCCTGCAGGGTGGTTAGTAGGATGTTACACCATTCTTCATGCAGAAACTGCTCCAGTTCCTCGAGAGATGCAGGAGGAGGATGACGGGATCTTACTCTGTTTTCCAACACAGACCACAGTGGCTCAGTGATGTTTAAGTCTGCTGATTGGGGAGGCCAAGGAAGGTGTGAAAGTTCGTCCTCATGTTCCTCAAACCATGATTGGGCATTTCGAGGTCTGTGAATTGGGGTGTTATCATCTTGATAGATGCAGGAACAATGCCTGAGCCATTGGATGGATGGATTTGGTTGGCTAAAATGGTTTCATACGTCCTGCCAGCCATCCGTCTTTTCAAGGTGATCAGGAGACCTGCTGAAAACCATGATATGATCACCCAGAGCATGACATAACCACCACCATTCTGCACTGTTAGGAGCAGACAGTCTGGGCTGTATGCTTCTGACAATGTTCTCCAGATGTAAACATGTCCTGCGATGGGGAATAGTGTGAATGTGGATTCATCCGACCGCATTACACGCTTCCATGCATCGGCAGTCCACGTTGTATGCTCCCAACACCACTGCCGTTGCTGTTGTGCATTCACCCGGGTCACCAGAGGTTTTGCAATAGCAGCTCTGCCATGAATATTTCACCTGCACACTGTTTTTGTTGATACTGGGGTCTGGAGATGTAGATTGAGCTCTGCACTAATCTTCAGCACTGTGGTCTTATTATGGATAACAATCCTCTTTAATTTTCAATTTACTTCCGATATTGGAGGTTATATTATTTAACGTGCATTAATGCATTTGCATTTTTGAACTTCACTTTTAGTTGGTAAAGTTCGATGAACACTTACCGCACGTGGGGCTTGGCTTTCAATTCATATTTCCGTTATGTGGATGCGGCACGGGGGAAAAAAAAAAAAAAAAAAAAAAAAAAAGAAGCGGACCCGTGGCCAAATGAAAAACCCCCGTGCCGCATCCACATAACGGAAATATGAATTGAAAGCCAAGCCCCACGTGCGGTAAGTGTTCATCGAACTTTACCAACTAAAAGTGAAGTTCAAAAATGCAAATCCTCTTTAATGCTCTCCTGTCTCTATCAGTCAGGGTCCTTTTCCAGCTGCTCTTGTGTTTCGCAGACAAGGTTTTGTCACAAACATGGTATGCTGTCATGATGTTTGACACAGTAGCTCTCGATACCCCCACTACCCTGGCGACTTGTCACAGAGGCACCAACTAGCCGGCCACCAACAATTAGCCCTCTTTCAAAGTCCTCCATTAGGTCGCTAATTTCGTCGTCACCCTGAAAGAAATTTTGCAACAAGACACTTTAAATGCACTTAAACGGGACCTTGAGGTTCTAAACAAAGCTATTACAACCAAAAAGTGGTGGATACCTTTGTGTATTGTGACATACGCTGCTGCATTAAAAGTCACGTCCCTGAGCGTGGTGTTCACATTATTCTGTATGTTGATGCTATATTATTCATCTTAAGCAAAACAAAACCTGAATTAGAAGCATTAAAATAATGGCTTTCAAATATTCATTGAAATACAAATTGAGAGTGGAATGTGAAAAGCACAATATCTTACCCTTGTACAGGAATGGCCCTTCTTGATGGTCTAAATGCCACAAGTGATGTCAGAGAGAATCTTAAATCTCTTTTTAATTTTCAATGGTTTTTATGTACTCTTTTTGTAGTTTGTCCTAGAATTTTTGTAGCAAGCACAGTATCAAAAAAGAATACATTTGGAGAATTTTTAACATCACAGTGGACAATTTTTTGGAGCTCATAACCTTGAAAATAATGTGTGTAACATAGCATTGTGAAGATGGAAGAATGCCCAGTTTTGTGAATTTGCCAAGCAAGAAGATAGAAACAAATCTTACCTGTAGAATTTTTAGTCTCAAGCAACAAGTTTTTAGATAATATGCTGTCTTTGGAGAATATCATATTTTTGAAAAAATTTACAGCATATACTGTATGAGAACTCCAAGAACATACACCGTGTTGTGGTAATTCCACTGTGAGAAAATGAATGTTTTTCATATTTTTTTTTTTTTTTTTTTGAAAAATTTGTGTATTTACAAGGGGAATTCTGAAAATAATGCCTCTTCCTTAAGAACTTTTGAAATTTTAAAGTGATTTTAATGAAACTGCACTGACGTGTATTATCAGTGGTGGAAATGGGCCAGAACGCACCGGAACACCGATCCGGGAGCGAAACCCTGCGTTCCGTTATTGACAGCAAAAGAAAGGGAGCATTTAATTTTCATAAAACATTTCGTAATGCATTATACATTTCAATCAATGACACCATCTTGTATTAATTGTTCTTCGTTTCAATTTTTTTTTTTTTTCCTCTAATAAAGCTCACTCGCCATTTGTGTAGGTACTACCGAAGTTGTAGCTGTAGTTCTAAAAAAAATTTCTCTTCGCCGTCTGACGTCCTTCCTTCGCGATTTCCTGCCATGGTGACGACTGCAACGCCGCTTAATTCCACAATGAGTGCGAAGTGTTTGCGTGAGAGCGAAGGTCATGACAGGAGCTGATTGCTCGATGACCTTGCAACCTCTCTCTGCTCTTGGCATAAAATGACTTCGCAGTTCCTCTAACCTGGCAACGAGCTTAATTACTACACTCTACACATGCTGTCACTTCAACTCCAGCTCCTGTCGAGGTATGACATGACTTTTTGACTGATATTGTAGTCGTTGTTATAAGTTTTAATTTGTTCTTGTGTGAGAAAAGAAAACAACTGAAAATAATGAAAAGAACACTAACAGATTTATTTGGGAAAAAAGATGAGTCAAAAGAAAAAAACAGAACTCGGGAATTCGGAAACCTTCCCCCTCTGTTCAAGCTCGGACTCTGTGTGAAGTATCACCAAGAAAATCGCCGAAAATACAACAGTCAAAGGAAATCACTGCGTTAGGAAGTTCATTAGAAGAATCTGAATCTCGGCAAAGCTCAACAAATGGTAAGCCCGAGTGTTGGACTAAGGATCAAAATAAGTATTTTTTGAGAGTACTCTTGGCTTATTTTAAAAAATGGGTGTTTAGGATGTGCCGTCTGTAAAACCGCCGGGAATATGAACATTTCAGAATTTTTAACTGGTGCAAGGCTTTCTAAGAAGTGGACAGATTGCAAAGTTAGATCTATGGCTGACAATAAGAAGAAGCAAAATAAGGCTCTAAGGAAAAACAAAAAGGAGCACAGAGAAAGTCACGCTCATAAAGAAGCTACTAAAATGAACGTAAAACGTTCTGAAGGCGTCTTTGAAAATATTGTTGAAAAAATAAATAAAAATAAAGTGGACAATACGTACAAAATATTCAATACCGCATATTTCATTGCGAAGAACAATAGAAATTTTGCCGATTTTCCTGGTTTGATTGATCTTCAAAAGAAAAACGGCACTGAGATGGGGAGGATATTGCAGTCTAGGAAGACATGTACGGATATTTGCGATTCTATAGGAAATGACATGTGTAAAAAGCTCTGTGAAGAAATCGTCTCCCAAAATATAAAATTCGGTTGATGAGTGTACAACTGTAAGCCGACTCTCAGTACTCATAATCTGCATAAGAATGTCTATAGATCCGGATGATATAAATGCCCAAACTCTATTTTTTGACTTGGTTGAATTACACGATTTGAAAGCAACAGCAATAACTGAATCGAATATGAATTGCTTGGTGAAGTACTTTCCAAAAGAGCTTATTAACAATAATCTGATATCTTTCACTTCCGACGGAGCTGCAAACTTCGCAGGTTCCATATCTGGTGTGGCTCAACAGCTTTAAAAAAATTCCTGAACTTATTATATGGCACTGTGCAAAGCATAAGGTAGTACTTGCTGTCGGGGACGTAATTATAGAGGTTTACGGTATACAGAGTTTTAAATCGTTTTGTGATAAATTATACTCTTTGTATCATGCTTCACCAAAGAAAGCCTGCAAGTTGCATCACTGTGTTGAAGAAATTGCAGTTCTGTTTTCTTCAATCGGGAGAGTTCTTGGAACAAGATGGGTTGCATCTAGTGAACGAATAGTATCTGCTGTCTGGAATATGTTTCCAGCGTTGGTTTTGCATTTTACAGCTGCATCTGCTGATGCTTCAAGGGATAGTAAAGAAAGAAGCATGTTTTCTGGCTTACTGAAAAGACTTACGAGCACATGCTTCCTGGAAAATTTGGCACTAATGAAAACCGCCTTAAAGGAACTTAGTTCATTGTCACTGCGTCTTCAAGGAAATTCTGTATCGTTACCAGAAGCACATCCGCATATTTCCCTTACAATGAAAGTTTTCCAAGGTTTAGCTGATGGTGGTTTTGACGAGTTTTATTTAGTAGCATCAGATGCCGTAAAAAATATGGTGTTCAAAGGGGTGGACTTGCATTCAAGGGGATATAAATCTGACAAGAAAATAAACCGTGTTCAGTTTTTTCGGAGTGTTGTCAACAATTTATCTGCCAGATTATTCAGCAGCGAGGACATTGTAAATCAACTTCAGGTTTTGTATCCGTCTTTTTGGCCGACCGACATAAATATTTTCTATGGAGAAGGAGAGGTTCTAAGTTTATGCCGAATATTCGGATTGGAGGAAGAAAGGAAAATCATTGAAGAGTTCAGACATTTCAAGGAAACCAAAAAAGTTTCACATAATTTAAAAGTCTTATTAAAATCTTTTGCTGCGGTTGCTATATATCAACAGCTGAGTGTGAAAGAGGTTTTAGCACCATGAATTTGATAATAACTGATTTAAGAAATGCTTTAAACCTTACACACGTCAGCAACCTCATGTTCATAAAAATAAACAGACCTCCTTCAAAGATCTTCAATCCCGAACCGTACGTACGGAAATGGTTGAGTGACGGAAGGAGAAATGCAGACTTTTTGGCTTGCAGAGAACGTGAAGAAAAGATGCAAGAAGACTTGTCGAAACAAAAACTTTGGAGATTATTTTAGGAGATGATTTTTTTTTTCAAATCGAAGTTTTAATTGATATTGCAGCATTTTAAATAAATGGATATTTCAGACAAAGCCGAATTTCTTTACTTTTCCACCCCATATACAGTAGTTCCTTACATATATCTGCCTCAAATACGAGCTGACGTTTTTTCTCCGATGTTTGTTATTTGAGGACACCTCCAAAAAGGGTGATACCTTTAATTGTACCAGCACACATTCGCGTGGTCTTTCTAATAAGAAACATACTTATGAATAAAAAAGCAGCTCTGACTTTAGCTAAATGTGACTATTTCATTTTAAAGTTTAATAACGAAATTTCCTTATATGGTTTTATATGTACAGCAAATTGGTTTGCGAATATTAAATTTTTAATGCATTCACTTGTACTGTTGTAGTGTTGTCGCCAAAACCCGTCAAAACTGCAAGCCTTTTTGACGAATTCTGACTATGGAGTCAGAAATAGACAAAACGTTGCGACGTCATTTTGACGGGCTTTGGTGACAAAACTACAAGTTGTATGTTGCGTTCCGGCAGCGAAGAATTCCCATTTCCACCACTGTGTATTATACTATGATATGTAGCCAATGTGAGAGCAAATTTTTTTCAGAATTTGAAATAAAGATCATGAATGACAGAAAAAAGCAGGGATCCATAATTGAATCAGAAATCCACAGAAGACTCCTGGCAGTGTATGGAGCTGCCACAATCGATATCAGTAATGTCCAAAGATGGGTGAAGAGGTTTCGAGAGGACGAAAGTTCAGTGTTGGACAAGCAACAGAGTGGAAGACCCCTCTGCAGTGATAGATGCCAAAAGGCAACAAGTGAAAACCTCATCATAGCTGATCATCGTGTCACCAACCAGGAATTGCAACAATAAACAGTGCTCACTATGTGCAGACATTGAAGAAGCAGAAGGAAAAGACATGACATTCTGCTTCATAGTGTTGTTTTACCCCATGATAACACACACACACACACACCCCACACACCTCAATGGCCTTCACAGGCTATTGCCGAAATAGGGTGGATGGTGATGCCCCAACCCCCTACAGTCCTGATTTGGCTTCCTAAGACTTTCTCCTGTTTGCCCCTTTGAAAAACACCCTTCGTGGGGTACGTTTTGATGATGTGACAGATGTTAAACTGGCTGTGAACTCATGAGTGAAACGACAGCCTCAGGAATTTTTCCAAAATGGAATTTACTAATGAGTTCAAAGATGGCAGAAATGTATAGAACGTGATGGATAATACTTTGAATATGTTAGCATTATTAAATATGTCTAAGTATTTTGCTACCAAGTTTCACATTTTTGCTGCAACAAATAAAAATCTATTCCTATTAGTAGCTCTAATTCAGACTGTTAAATAGCTCTGATCATGCTACTAATTCTCTTTTACGTGCAAATTTCAAAATAACTTGTACAATATTCTAGAAGATAATGCTTACCTTGGCATTCCTTACTAGCGATGAAACACATTTCACGACACGTTTTCTGGTCTTTGTTGATGTTATTGTCCTAATGTCCATTGTATGAGATGTATAACTTTACTTCAACACACTTTTCGCTGGGTTTACTCACTGGATCTTCACTTTAGGATTCAAAAATATCAACTTTTACCGTTCTTTATACTCGAAATTTTCGCCGAGTCTCTAGCCATCCTCAGGAGCGTGGCGACTTTTCCACTGATGTTCGTCGTTAACTTTGTGCTAATGGAGTCCGATACTCTTCCTTGCCATTCATCGGATATACTTTCTTGGATACATTTCTTTATCAAGCCCTGCTAGCGCCATCTATGTTTCATCAATGTAACTCTTTTTTTTTCTTTTTTTTTTCCTATCCCGGTTTTCTTTGTCTTTTTTGTCGGTTTTTCTTCTGTTGTTATTTTTTTTGTCTTATTAGTTCTTTCCACAGGCTAGATAATGTGCTAGGGTCGTTCTGGTTACATACCCTTGTTTTATTTTTATAGATTAAGATTGCTTCTTCCCTCCTCATTTGCCTTTCAGATTTTTTATTCCTTTTCAGCATTTTAATTTCATCGAATTTTGGGATATTCTGGTTTTCAATGCAGAATTGCACTAATGCAGTTTTTGCTTCTTTTTTTGCCAGTTAGATATGTGTTGTTTAAGTCTTCTTTTTAACCTGTTTTTCGTACTACCAATGTATGATATTGGGGGTATGTGTACATGTGGAATTTCGTAGGATCCTGATTCTTCTAGTATTTTTTCCTCTGTTTTTTTGTAAAGTCAGATTTGTCAAGGTGTTCACTGAACTTCCTAGTTGTAAGTCATATTTAGCACATTGCCTATTAATTTCTTTACTAACTCCTTCCAAGTATGGGAATGCCCCAATGTATTTCAATTTTTTATTCCTCAAATTCTTTTGATTGTGCACTACTTGGCCTTCATTTCTCTTAGTCACATGCTTTTTACTCTCATGTATTCATTTTTTAATTAGCTTACTTGGGTAACCATATTTTCGAGATAAACTCAAGCTCTTTATTTTTAGCCTGTTGTTGGACGTGTGTGTGTACGCTCTCCGTATCAGGTTTACTATGCTGTTTTGTTTTTTTATGTATCACTGGGTGGTGCGACGAGTATGGTATCAGTACTGGTATGTAAATTGCTTTCCTGAACACAGAGTATTCAAAGTTATTTTTGTTTTTCTTTAGTTGAATGTCCAGGAAGGATAGGCGATTATCCTCTTCAAATTCTATAGTTAGCTCTATTGTGTTACAAATTTCGCTAAAACGATGTACTAGATCTTGTAGCTCGGCTTTGTTAAGTTTTGACATAATAATAATGTCGTCTACATATCGAGCATATAGTATTGGTTTTTCTGGTAGAGTTTGAATCATTTCTTTTTCGAGGTATGCCATTATCACTTCTGCGTATAATGCTGATAATGGGGATCCCATAGGGCCAACCTTGTGTTTGTTTATAGATATTTCCTTCAAATTGGAAGATATTGTTTTCCTTGATGAAATATAAAGTATTCTTTAATTCTTTCAGTTGTGACATGTTTAGTTCTTTGTTGATGTTTAGTTGTTGCATAATTAATTCGATGGCTATCTCGACAGGAGTATTTAACGTCCATGGAGGCCATTGTTATTTGAACTAAGTCTTGGTTAATTAACTTGATTTTTTCGATAAACTCGTAGCTATTCTTTAAGGTATATTGATTCCTCATGAATATTGGGGATAGATAGTTGTATATCTTTTTTTCAAGATTGATGAGTGGGGAGTTTTTTTCTGATAGAATCAGTTTTAAAAGTGTGTTTTCTTTATGTGTTTTAATTTTAGCGAATATTTTTGGCATCCCTGCTCCCATTGGAGGGTTTGCATTTTTTATTTCAGCTGGTAACGTGCTGTGGTTCCTTATATTAGCCAGGAAAGTAAGTTGTTTGTCGGTGAGATCTTTGTTTATTCTAGTTCTGAGATGGCTGTCCACATTTTATCATTATATTCTATCGTGTCCATAATAACAATTTGCCCTGTTTTGTCCGCTTCGCAGAATTTAATTGTGCAGTTTTTGCAAAGACTTAATAGTTGTTTTCTGTCAAACTGCAATTTATTAATCTTGCAATATTTTTTGGGCTTAGCGTTATATTCGTTAAGCGTGATTTTGAATCATTTAAACCTTAAATCGGTAGCATGCTCTGGATGTACACGCTGCACCAAATCTTCTAATATAGGAATGTATTCTTCTGTTTTTGGGGGTTTTGGTGGAGACGTATATTTTTTCCCACATTGTAGCACTGCCTTTTTGCTAAACGTAAGCGCTCTCGATGATGGATTCACATACACTGGGTATTCTGTACTTTCTTCATTTCTCATTTTGATTCCGTCTAAAAGAGCATTAAAATTCTTAGCAGTTTAAGCTTTCTGCCGCTTTTTGTTGGCTTTTGACTATTTCATTCATTTCAGTGAGTGCATCATCAATAATAAGGGTCTTCCACATCGCGTTAAAATTCTTATATTCAGTATTCTGTTTCTGGTTCCACACATTATAGCACTGAATGTGGTTTTGGTATAGTTGTTTTCTTTTATAAATGATTTCTGCACTTAGTCTTTTCTCTTGACAGGTTATGATAGCAACCTTTTGTCTTTTCCATGCATAGGTTTGTTGGAAATCCATAAGTATTTAGGTATAATATTAAAGTCTCTACAGTTCGTTAAAAACTTTATTTGGGTATCTTCTTTTACCAGTTTAATTTTCTTTTTTTTAAACTTCCTGATGATGTTTAGTTTTTTAGGCGTCAGCAGGCTTCTATACTTCATTATCCATTCCGTATCGTTGTTCCGCACGTGGCCGATTCAGATGCATGTATAACGAATCAATTGCTATTAGTAGTTCTAATTCAGACTATTAAATAGCTCTGATCATGCTATTATTCCCTTTTATGTGCAGATTTCAAAATAACTTGTACAATATTCTAGAAGATAATGCTTACCTTGGCATTCCTTACTAGAGATGAAATACATTTCACGACACGTTTTCCGGTCTTTGTTGATGTTATTGTCCTAATGTCCATTGTATGAGATGTATAACTACTTCAACACACTTTTCGCTGGGTATACTCAGTGGATCTTTACTTTAGGATTAAAAAATATCAACTTTTACCATTCTTTATACTCGAAATTTCCGCCCAGTCTCTGGGCAAGTAAAAAAAAGACTTAAACAACACATATCTAACTGGCAAAAAAAAGAAGCAAAAACTGCATTATTGCAATTCTGCATTGAAAACCAGACTTTCCCAAAATTCGATTAAATTAAAATGCTAAAAAGGAATAAAAACTCTGAAAGGCAAATGAGGAGGGAAGAAGCAATCTTATTCTATAAAAATAAAACAAAGGTATGTAACCAGAACGACCCTAGCACATTATCTAGCCTGTGGAAAGAACTAATAAGACAAGAAAAAGAACAACAAAAGAAAAAACCGACAAAAAAGACAAGAAAACCGGGATAGGAAAAGAAATACACAAAAAAAAAAAAAAAAAAAAAACATTGATGAAACATAGATGGCGCTAGCAGGGCTTGATAAAGAAATGTATCCAAGAAAGTATATCCGACGAATGGCAACGAGGAGTATCGGACTCCATCAGCGCGAAGTTAACCACGAACATCGGTGGAAAAGTCGCCACATTCCTGAGGATGGCCAGAGACTGGGCGAAAATTTCAAGTATAAAGAACGGTAAAAGTTTATATTTTTGAATCCTAAAGTGAAGATCCACTGAGTATACTGAACGAAAAGTGTGTTGAAGTAAAGTTATACATCTCATACAACGGACATTAGGACAATGACATCAACAAAGACCGGAAAACATGTCGTGAAATGTGTTTCATCGCTAGTAAGGACTGCCAAGGTAAGCATTATCTTCTAGAATATTGTACAAAATTAAAATCTCATGAGGGATGAGGTATTACTTTCAGGATGCCCTTTGTGTATCTTGTAGATGATTAAAGGAATCAAAACATTTTTTTCAAGTAGACAGTGGTGACACACTCTAGGTTTTCAAATTCTGAATTTATTCAACATTGGATGAATATTTGTTAACAAGTATTCATCTACTGTTGATTGAAAATTCCAAAGGGAATGATTTTGGGAATGACTTAAAAGGCTGTGCTGTGCTTCAGTACATTTTATCTCTGCAGATGTAACAAAATTACATGAGCTGCTGTAGTGCTCTCTTTGTACCAGTGGCGTACCCGAAAAACTCGAGACTCACCCCCCCCCCCGCAAAGAATGTTTTCGAGGCCCTTTTGCAAAAATCCATTAGCTTTCAGTTACTCAAAATTTTAACTTCCATATTATTAACTAGGCTTTATGGGTGTTTTAATAAATCAAATTCTTTGGAACCTACGAGTATTTTTCTTAAAATTAAAATTATTTCACTTTATTGCGTGAAACACAAATGTGTACATTATGATTAAAATTATTGTCCTGGTTTCCAAAACAAATTACTACAAAATAAATTACTTACTTCATAGTATTAATCATATCATGCAAAATTTATTATTTTGAAGAACTAAGACCTCCTTTTTGAAATGCCTCACGATTGTGCACACAAAACATGCAACTGCCGTGTGTGAGTGTCTAATGACTTTTCCGATTTGTACGAAATGTCGCAACATAAGTAAGCAAATAACTGAGTAACGATTATGAACTGTAGAATAAAAACTTATATTTAAAACTACTTAAGTTATTTACTCTGGAATATAAAATACATTTTTAATATAATTCCACAATGTTTTGCACATAGTAAAAAAGTCTTTTGACTCTGTTCTAAAAAAAAATGACACAGATGCCTGATTTTTCATTCTCGCGAAGAACACTTTTCAGTTCATTATATTCGGGGGATGCATAGTTATGTGCAAACAACTGTAATGCATAACACCTTATCCTCATTGGTATAAAAATTCCACTTATTGAACTGATATTTTTTTCACATTCTCTTGTTATTATACTTTTACCTGCATAGAAACTATTGCAAGAGCTGTGAACTTGAGGCCCCTTATAACAGCAAGGTCTACCACGAGGTGCATCAAGTTCTTTTGAATGTTGCTTTCCCATTATCCAGTTTTTATGAATGAAAGCAACGAAATTATTTTAAAAATTTTAGGTATTTACTGAGAAAAACATGCCTTCTTTTTTAAAACTCATTCAAAGCTGCCTTAATTCTTGGCTATTTCTTTAACCAGTTTCATACGAAGTTTCAGCAAACAATTTTGTAAAATCTTTTTACTCAAGCTGGAGGCCCTGTTAATCATGATGAGCGGGGTCTATCAGTGCGCCCTGTCTTGTACTTTACAGCAGCAGTTTTGGAATTATATGTTTTACCCAGTGGCATATTTTTTTTCTAAATTTTAGGTACATGCTATTGCTAACATGATACTAAATAATTATGAGGATTAGGATTTTAACACTTATTTGTACATGAACTCCATTCTTCTTTCCTTTTGTGTGGACTTGAGTGTTGTATTTTCACAAAAATGTTTCTTCCGAGTACTTTTTCATATTTAAAAATAATGTTTTTCTCTATTAACAAACCAGCCAAGTTGCTCGAATGTGCATGTCCTTGTGTGGCTCTAAGATATATCACGATTCTTTTTAATACGGAAAAACTTCTTTTGACAGTTGCAGTTGTTGATGAACAGTTTGATATTGATCTGCTAATTTGTACACCTCAGTAAACACTATGTCCAGTTATTCAACTTTATGTAACAAGTAATGTTTCTTTCTGATTTGTTTTGTATTCATCAAGGGAATTAAACATCTTCAGTTCATTTTTTAATCGAGTTGTATCAAAATTTGAAGCATAGAGTTCTTTCAGTTCTGATAGTAGATGTTCAGGGAAGCTTTCACAAAATTTATCAAAACAGTTCGAATCCAACAAAGCCACAAATTTAAGATATAATATCACTGATTTTAATTCATTGACACTTCGCACAAACTGAAACAACTCTCGCGAAACACGCTCTGGAAGCATGGAGGGACTGAGGTAGTCCGAAGTCTTCGTTTTTCGGAGCGAACCCTTGGCTAAAGCAATGGCCACTCACGAGCTCCGTAGTTCATTCATGTTGTCATGGAAACGCTAGCAGGAGATAGTGTTGAAGCTCTTCGCATCAGAACAGCGAAGTCTCTCGAAGACCTACTTGTGTTGTGTTGATGCAGCTGATCATCGCTCCAGACTAATTCTCATAATCAAAAGAAGCGAATCCGCTAGTGTTTTTTTTTACACTAAAAGCATTGGCATATCTTAATACCATTGATAATTAACTTTTATTTGTGCATTCTCTGGGCTTCGCAGCTAGCCTAGCTAGCCTTGAATATATGCCACTGGTTTTACCCATTCTCTTTATTCAAACCTTACAAAAATACTGAAAATAAAAAATGTGCTTAATGTGTCAGAAAAAGAAAGAAAAAAGGCCTGCTCATCAATTTAAAATAAACAGTTCTTTAGCATATCTATCTGTAAACAATGTAAAACTTAATGCAAATTCTGGAAAACTTTCAGTAGTGCAGTAGTGATAAATACCTTAATTATGCATAGTTGCATCTCTTGTTCAGCAAGTCTTTGTCCAACGCATCTCCTGATTCCATGGCCAAAAGGCAGTATACAATATGGGTGGCCAGTTTTTTTCCGTTCACCAGTTTCAGTGTCGATCCATCTTTCTGGTTTGTAAGAATGTGGATCTTCAAAATGTGTCATCTGCTGGCAAATCACTGGATTAAGCCCAATACATAAGACCTAAAATATGAAACATGAATGGTTGTATGGTTACAGATATATATGGTATTCATCCACTTCTAATGTGTACTAATATTTTCTCATTTGGCATTTTTTGCAAAATATTGAAAATAATAGTCATTATTACTTAGGCTCTAATTATGATGAAGAAAATGTTCAGGTATTTAAACATCTGGAAACTCATGCACAGTGGTGTGCCTTGAACTAAACATTAAATCCAGTTATCAGAAACACCATTCTAAGTTAATTTAAAAGAAAAAGATTCAAAGCAAATTATGGCACTGAGAAAAGAAGGTGGTCTCTAACAAGAAATGAAGGTGAAATTTTGACAAGATTGAAAGATTTCTATACAAAATTATATGGTAGGGATGATACATCTGTTCCAGATATTAAGAAAGGTACCAGTACCAAAGTTGCTCCAGTCGTCCCAGCAGAAGTTGCACATGCAATTAAGAACTTGAAATGGGGAAGTGCCAGGGAAAGATGGAATTACCATGGACATTATACAAGAAGCCAGTAGAGAAATGGAAACTAAACTTGTGCCCAAGTTTTCGCTAGATATTTCAATGAAGGGAAGATTTTCTGCTATATAAAAAAGATTTGCATTGAGGATCTCAGGGCCATCAGCTTCCTATTAGTGGTTTATAAAATCCTCGCTGAGTTTCTTTCACATTGCTTGAAAGTTATGAAGAGCTGCCTGCTGTCTTTAGTGCAGTCCCTCGTGCATTGGCACACGCTCAAAAGGCCCCATACTAGTCAAGCATCGCTATCTGATTTCTACATGTCACAAAGTTTCCATCTGTTGTCTGATTAGTTCTGCAGACCTTGGTTGCGGTAATTTGATGGTACCCCTGTGTGACATGTTTCGTATCTTTTTTTTTTTTTTTCCTGGTCAGAGGAAAAAACTGGTAGAAAACAACATGTCACACCAGGGTCATCAAATTACCATTAAAAACGTCTGCAAAATTGTCCAGACAACAGATAGCAACTTTCCACACTTGTGATGTGGAGGAATCAGAGCAATGCTTAATGGCTATGGGATTTTTTGGACTTGCATCAATGCACATGAGACTGTGTGAAAGGCAGCAGGCAGCTGTTTGTCCCCAATGACAGCAAGCAGGAATTGCCGAAATTCATTGGACTGAGCAACATGCTAGTCCTTAATGTTTTTGGAATCATTTCATTTTTGTTCTTCCTTTGTTTTTTTAAATGTCACGTCATACTTCATTTTTTAGAGCAGTTTTATTCAACTACAATTTAATCCAGCCTTTTTTTTATTGGAACTCCTGGTGTTCCCCGTTTTTGCTATGTTTGCCTTCATGTGGCTGTTATTACACCATACATACATATCACTAAGCTGTTCTCTGAGATTCAGAGGTTAGCTCCAAAAAGAAATACAAACTTCCAGATATTTTACTTCTTGTTGTCGTATCAAACTTCGCCATTTACAGCGATCTTGACATACAACTCGTGCTTCACTGATATCCATTACACTCCTTACACAAGATCTTTTATACTTCATACTCATAATCTTTTTCTCATGCAGACACTCTTGAATCTGATCCACCCATGTCTTCCTTGGCCTTCCTCTGCCTTTCCTTCCTGCCACTTGGGTTGAAAATATTTTCTTAGTAAACATTTCATCACTCATTCTTTCAACATGGCCAAACCACCGAAGCAAATTAGTCTCCACCTTGCTAACAACATTTTGCTTCACATCACACAACTGCAATACATCTTCATTCCTCACACAATCAGATCGTGTCTTGCCACAAACCCCATGTAAGTAACACATTTCTCCAGCACGCAAACAACTCCTATGCTTCTTCTGCAGTACCCAGGTTTCACTGCCATACATCAGAGTAGGAACAATTACTGTTTCATACACAGCCATGCGGGACTCTCTAGAGAACCCATCATTCCTGTGAAAACCTCCCAGAGCAGCTATGACTTTCAAAGAAGAATTCACTCGCCTACTAATTTCACCATCCAACTTGTTCTCTCTGTCAAACATGCTTCCTAAATACACAAACTCACTCACCTGGTCAATCACAGTGCCATTTATACTTACATTACATTCAGTGCTACCCAATCCTCTCTCAAACACCATAACTTTGGTTTTTCCCTTATTTATACTCAGTTTGAATTTCATGCAAACTTCGTGCATCCGAGTCAACATACTCTGCAACTCACTTTTGCTCTCTGCCAACAGGACAGTGTCATCAGCATACAGCAATCTGCACACACGGATATCACCAAGACATAAACCAGTATTATTTATTTTGGCATCACGCATGCATGCGTCCATAAATATATTAAACAGCCATGGTGACATTACACAACCTTGTCTAAATCCTGCACCAATGGAAAACCATTTTGATAAAACACCATTCACTCGTACACAAGCTCTACTACCAGCATACATGGCTTTTACACTATTGAGTAGATTCCCAGTAACACCGTATTCATTCAATACCTTCCACAAAAGTGTCCTATTCACTCGGTCGTAAGCTTTCTGTAAATCTATGAAGGCAGTAAAAACTTTCTTCCCAACATCCAGATACTTTTCAATCATCATGCGTAATGCAAAAATCTGGTTAGTGCAGCCTTTACCAGGCATAAAACCACTCTGAACATCCCACACTTTCAATAATGTAAGACCCCGTACTTTTTCAATTACAACCTTACCAAACACTTTCCCTGGCACACTCAGTAGGCTAATACCTCGATAGTTCTTGCATTCAGTCTGATCACCTTTTTCCTTATACAAAGGAACAATAATAGCATCCTTCCAATCCCGAGGGACCATTCCTAACTCCCAGCACAACTGACAAATTTCCGTTAACCAATCAATTATAGAGTCACCACCATACTTCAACATCTCTGCAGTTATGCCATCAACTCCTGGAGCCTTACCATTCTGAAGAGATTTTAGAGCTTTACACACTTCTTCTCTTGAGATCCCACCTGTGCTTTCATCCCTCATTGTGACATCATCTGCATCTGTCTCAGAATCATTTTTGCTCTCCTGATCTAATAACTCACAGAAGTATTCACCCCATCTTTCACTTAACTCATTGGGCTCCCATATCATTTCCCCGATCTCATTCTTCACACAACTTACAACTTTGTTTCCCCTATTTTTCCTGAGTCTCATGTACTTCCAGAAAGACTTTCTATCTTTCCAAAAAGCCAGTTCATGCCTTTCCACTTTCTCCTTCCTATATTTTGCCTTACTGTGGCGAAACCAGCTTAGCAGCTTCACGCTTCTTACAGCGATATTCATCCACAGAGACTCTACCTTGCAACATCCCCAAATAGGCTTCCTTCTTTTTCTTTACTGTCTCATCAATCTCACTATTCCACCAAGCATCACCTCTATTGTTATCCACTATTGTGGTGCCACAGACCTCTTTAGCAGCAGTGACAACACAGTTCTTAAAACATTCCCACTTCTTTTCTACATCCCTCTCACAAGATTTCAGATCCTTCAGTCGTTCTCTGAGTAAGTCAGAGTACTGCTGATGATCTTCAAGGAGCCTATCAGCCTTTATTCTTTCTATCCTGGGTCTCTTGCTATTCCTTTTCCTCCAACCAACATTAAGTTTCACTCGTGACACTACCAAGTAATGATCAGAACCAACATCTGTACCTCTCATCATACGGGTGTCAACAACTAAGTGTTTCAAACGCTGATCGTAAACAACAAAATCTATCACACTCTTTTGATCAAGAGTACGATTTTCCCAAGTATATGTGTGTATGTACTTGTGGTTGAAAAATGTATTAGATACACACAAACCATTCTCAATGCAGAGTTCAATTAATCTTTCACCATTATCATTCACACAAGGATCATTAAACTTACCCAGAATATTGTCAGAAATTACATTCTGCACACCTACTCTAGCATTGAAATCCCCTGCTATTATAACTTTTTCTTTAGCACCAAACTGGCTCAAAACAGATTTTAGCTCATTCCAGAAATCTTCTTTCTTATCAGAAGGTTCCGAGTCACAAGGAGCATACACTACAACAATTACAATTCTCTGAAGTTTCACTTTCAAACGAATCCAGAGAATTCTCTCACTTATGCAACTAAAATGAATCAAGTTGTTCTTCATCTTTTCACTTAAAATCACACCTACACCAGCTTGTCCTTTCATATTATCCAATACTCCAGACCACACACTCACCGTGCCATTCACTTCTTCTACCCCAATTTCCTTCTTTTTGGTTTCACTTACACACAGCACATCCAGTCTATACTTATTCATCTCCTCAATCACCTCACTCATCTTGCCATTTATACCTCTAGTATTCCATACACCAATCTTACATTCACTCAGCCGAGATCTCTTTCTCATACACCGTTTAGGAAGTCCAGGTCGATTCTGTGGTGGACTGTCCTTCTCAAGTGTGGTAGGTCCACCATATCCCACACTTGAGTCATTCTTAATATTTCTTTTTGTCTTTTTAATCAGGTAAGTACATCAGTGTGGGGGTTTAGCCCACAGCTGAGGGTTCCAGTTGGTCATTCAACCTAAGGATTCTGGAACAAAACCCAGTGAGTTGGGGTCTTTTTCGCCAATGTCACACAGAACTAGCTTGCACCTCTCCAAGATTCACAGAGACCTAGTTGCTGTTGTGTGTGCCATTGTTACCACGGAGCGCCCCTTTGTCATCGTGGTTTCAGACAGATGATTTTGGCGCCGAGATTGACTTGACTTCTTTGCCTCCCATTATCAAATGTAAGTACCCAAGCAAGTCATATTATCATTTTTAATATTCAGTTCCTTCAATAAATTATTTTTTCAATCATTTATTTTTATTTAAACAGGCCAGCCTAAATGGCACTCAGATTTGGTGATTCCAAAGACCAGAACACACAAAAAGTTTTATCCTTGGTGATTTTCAACAACCTGTTAATCTTTATGTCCATGTGTTATCAGCTCAAATTTTAGAGCAAAAGAAATCTATCATCCGATTAAGTTTTGTAATAGTGTATATGTTGGATATTTACAGATAAAGAAATGAAGGTTCCATGTACCTTCATTTCAATAATTACCATAATTTTCATTCTAATATCCACTTCTTATGGTATGAAACGTTAGAATTTCTTGTACCTCATGCCCTGTTAGGGTTTTTTTTTTGGGGGGGGGGGGGAGTATATTCAATAATTTAGGCACCACCCCACCACCCTTTTTTTATGGCACAATAACCCCAATGTGTAGTGAGACAAAAATTATATGGAAAGAGGTAATCCATTGCATGTTACAGATAAAGGTTAAAAGTTGACTGGGTCTCAGTGTGGGCTGGATAAATTTACTGGGAGTATACATTTACATTAAGTGTAAATTTATATAAGTGCACCATATGTTCAACAATGAGAGCTTTATGCATTGTGGCATGAAGTGCAGAAAATTCTGGAGGTAAGGAAAAGGGATTTTGCACCATATATCCATAGATAATTCTTCCAGTTTCATCTTCAGTGAGGAAGAGATAATACTTGAAAAATGAAACCAAGTATTCAGATTATATTGGAGCTGTTTTGTTTTAAATGCCTTCCTAAATTTAATCCATGGAGCAAAATGCATAGAATATTAATTACTCTTTCCCAATCAACTTTGTAAACAAAAACTATGTGGAGAGAGATGTATAAATATCTAATTCTCCCTAAATGGTATTTCTAATGGCAAAGCTAGAGTACACAAGGTTGGTAAGGTTACTTCACCATCCTGTTGACCATAGTTCCAGATATGGCCTTCCAGGAAAGCTAGTACTAATTTTTATTTTTATTTATTTATTTATGTTTTGCAAATTAAGCAAGAATGCCAACTGAATGGCATTCAGTAGTGTACCACATGAAATGCCATCAATTTCTGCAACTCTGTGCACCAACATACCCACTAATTTAGTGCCAATGATTATCCCCCGGATCGTCTCTCACAGAAATTGATATTTTTTATGAACTGGTTATCTGTATTTTGCAGACTGTATGTAAGGAATGTAAGGTCAGGTGATGCGCAACATCACAGCCTCTCCTTGACAAATGTCAACCCCGCCTTCTCGTGGTGCATCCTGTTCCCTCTAAAGGGGCTCTGACGACCGCCAATAGCGGTGTAACTATACCATCGGGATTAGAGAAAATGCTATCCCACACTCACCAACCCGCTTGGCCAGCGTGAGTGAGTTATGGCCAAACCCTCCAAAATGACTCCACAACTTAAATCTTGGCCCTCAGTCTCCGGCAGCTGGAATGTACCTGGCCAAGGCAGCGGCCAGTGCGACATGAAGGCAGAGGGTGCTAAGAATACCCGGAGGACCGGACTAGGCTGCCATCTGATGCTGACCTTGGCTACGTATGATGGACGCTCCCTATCTTCTGATTCAAGGCTTCTTGAATTGGAAGAGGAACTAAAAAGGATCAAGTGGAACATCGTCGGGCTAAGTGAGGTAAGGAGAAAAGGAGAAGATCTCATTGAACTGAAAAGTGGACATCTCTTCTACTATCATGGGACAGATACTGGCAGAACTAGTGGTGTTGGATTTATAATAAACAAGAAACTGAAGGATAAAGTTGTAGAAGTTGAAAGTTCCTCTGACAGAGTTGCACGACTCGTTATCCAACTCTCGAGAAGATACAAGGCTCAGATTATTCAAACTTATGCACCCACCACAAGTCATCCTGAAAAAAAAATTGAAGAATTTTATGAGGAAATTCGCCATCTAAATAATAAAGGTAAGCAGTACTTGAAGATAATTATGGGAGATTTCAATGCAAAAATAGGGCAACGGCAACAGAATGAAACTTCAGTAGGTAAATTCGGTCACGGCAACAGAAACCAGCGTGGAAATACTCTCGTTGAGTTTGAAGAGGCAGAAGGGTTTTTCATCTTGAACTCCTTTTTCAAGAAAAAGCCACACAGGAAATGGACATGGAGACATGCAAATGGGACAAGTGAAATTGATTTTATTATGTGTAACAAAAAATTCATCATAGAAGACTGCAGTGTGCTAAACAAGTTCAACACAGGTAATGACCATAGATTGGTGAGATGTAAGATGCACCTCAACACTAAACTCGAACGTGGCAAGCTCATAAGACAAACAAAATGTATTGACATAACCAACCTTAAAAAACACCATAATACCTTCAAGTTGGAACTGAAGAACAGATTCTCTGCTTTAGAAGGTCTAACATCGGAAGAAGTGGATATTTCTGAAGTTAACAGAAAAGTAACCAAAGCTCTTGTGGAAACAGCAACAAAATTAGCTGGGTCTAAGAACAAGTTGCATGTGAACAAATTATCAGGAAAAACCAAAATGTTGATGCAAAAAAGAAGAGAGATGAGGACAACTAAAGAAGATGTGACTTCCAAAGTGGAATATATAGAGCTATGCAAGACAGTACGAAAAAGTATCACTGAAGGCGTAAGGAAATTCAACTGTGAACTAGTGAGGAAAGCAATTGAAAACAACCAAAGCCTAAAGATAGCAAAGGTACATCTCAGTAAGGGAAGAAAACAGATTATGGCACTGAGAAAAGAAGATGGTTCTGTAACAAGAAATAGAGGCAAAATTTTGACAATAGTGAAAGATTTCTACTCCAAATTATATGAAAGGGATGATACATGTACTCCAGACATCATGAAAGGTACCAGTACCAGAGCTCTTCCAGTCCTCCCAGCAGAAGTTGCACATGCAATCAAGAACATGAAGCAGGGAAAAGCTCCAGGAGAAGATGGAATTACTGTAGACATCTTACAAGAAGTAAGTGGAGAAATCGAAACAGTACTCACCCAAATTTTCACTCGATGCCTTAATGAAGGGAACATTCCTGAGGATTGGAACAACACTACAATGATCCTGCTACATAAAAAAGGTGACATTGAGGATCTCAGGAACTACAGACCTATCAGCCTCCTATCAGTGATTTATAAAATCTTCACTAAAGTTCTTTCACACCGCTTGAAGGTAATGCTGGACATGGCTCAACCGAGAGAACAAGCTGGATTCAGGAGTGGCTACAGCACAATAGATCACATCCACGTACTGAGAAAACTAATTGAAAGAGCGAGGGAATATGAACTTCCATTGTGCATGGCTTTTATCGATTATGAAAAGGCCTTTGATTCAGTGAAACCATCAGCAGTTACAATGGCTCTGAAATCCTGCGGTATTGAAGATGCATACATTAATATTATTAATAACATCTATGAAAATGCAAGTGCAAAGATTAGGCTGTTTGAAAATACAACACACATAAAAATTGGAAAGGGAGTAAGACAAGGTGACACCATATCTCCGAAGCTCTTTAATGCCACATTGGAAAATGTCTTTCAATCACTGAACTGGGAAAACAAAGGGATAAAGATTAATGGAGATTATCTAACCCACCTTTGTTTTGCTGATGACGTAGTCATTTTTGCAACTACCCCATCAGAGCTGCAGAGTAGGATCCAGGAACTTGCTGACAAGAGTAAGGAAGTGGGATTGAAAATGAACTTTCAGAAGACAAAAGTGATGTTCAATGCTTTTACAAGAAATGAAGATTTATCGATTGATGGAGATAAACTGGAGATAACAGACACGTACGTTTATCTTGGACAGCAGATATCAAGTGAGGGTCACATTGATGAAGAAATTAATCTGCGTACAAAACTTGCCAAGAGAGCTTTTGGAAGAAACAGCATAATTTTCAAGAGCAATATGCCATTATGTCTTAAAAGAAAAGTGTTTGATCAATGCATCCTTCCAGTGCTTACGTATGGTGCAGAGACATGGACCTTAACTAAAAGAGACATACAAAAGCTGCAGACAACTCAAAGCAGCATGGAGAGGTGCATGCTTGGTGTAACCAGGAGAGATAAGAAGAGAAACTCGTGGGTCAGAAAAATAACAAGAGTGGAAGACATCATGATCAGAGTTAAATCCCTGAAATGGCAATGGGCTGGACATACTGCCAGAAGGACAGACCATCGATGGACAGCCGAAAATTTTAGATTGGATTCCAAGGGACAGGAAAAGACCCAGAAGAAGACCACATGGGAGATGGGTTGATGAAATTTGAAAGTATGTAGGAGTAACATGGAGGAGACTGGCACAAGACAGACCGTAGTGGAAGAAACTTGGGGAGACCTCCGTCCAGCAGTGGATTGATAATGGTTGACAATGATGGTGAAGATGATGTAAGGAATGCCAGGAACAATATCACAGTAGTGGCTGTGAGCAATACATAAGTCAGCCTAGTTTTCAGAACAATGTGGATCACTTGCAGGGCTAGGTGTTTCTGTTTTTTTGTCCATTTCCTGTACACTTGGCTCTGTCACTTTTTTTTTTTCTGCATTTATGTGCTCCTTTTGCATATGTCTTTAAAGTTCAAAGCTTGATACTCCTTAATATTCCAACTATTTGTGATTTTTGAAACAAAATTTGTGTCAACAAATTCTGTCATGAAACTGCTATTGGTTAAAAAAGATTGATCAAAATTATGCAGATGCTGAAAGACTACCTTTAATTTTGTACTTTACATAAGTTAATTTATTATCAAAAGTAACCTTAAAAACTATGGATAAATTATAAAAGATGTAATAATGATTCAAATATATATATTCTTGATGCCATAAAGTTCAACACTTAACATAGTGTTTACTAAGAGATTGGTGTAAAAGATGCTTGTGGCTGCAGTGTAGGGTACATATTGTTTAGATGTTGTTTTACTGCTGTTACAAGGATTGATCAAAAAGTAATGCAGTCTGTCATAAAAACTTTCTATAGCAATTACAAAAAGAAATGTGGTTTTATCTATGGATAGTTGCCATTCAATATGTTCATCTTTTTATTCTACACATTTTATCTAGCGTTTTTGCTAGTCCACATGTTGGTAAAATGCAGGTTCATACTCTTGAAACTAGTGTGATCTTTTTATCAAGTGTTCATCCAAATAAAATGTTTTCCCATGTTACTATCTGTTTTAATCTACCAAAATGAAAAAACTCAAGGGTGCCGGATCAGGACTATGTTCAGGGTGAGACATAGTCTAACCGAATCTTGCAGTTGTCGAAAGAATCTGATGTTCTGGGTGGAGTTTTGCATTTTTCTGATGAAACTCAATCTATACGTCTTTTAAGTGAGACCTCTCAGTTTTAATGACTCTCAGAAGTTTCCTTAAGGATTAACAATACTTTTCCTGCTTTATTAATAGTGGCATTTTTTTTTTTTTTTTTTTTTTTTTTTTTTGTCAAGTGTGCCAAGGGAGGAAATATTAAACTGAGGTTGGAAACATCGGAGGATTTTCAAAAAACAAACAAATAGTACAATTACTAATCTAAAACAACTATTATGGGAATTTTACTTGGAAATTTTTTCATTTAATTGTAAATTTTCGGAGAAAACTTTTCTCCTTCTTCAGGCTGTCTTTTTGTTGTCACTTATTCCTGTCACTATCACGGTTACGGTTAACCTTGACGGTTTAGGCTATTTTTCAACAAATCCTGCCAGATGTTAGGCAGGGAAAATCCTTTGCAGTCATTGATGATGGAATTTTGATTTTCTCAATTTCTATTCCTTCTTTCAGCTTTCTTTTTTGAAATTTGCTTTGGAAACTGATGACTTTAAGAGAATTCCAATACATGCTGTGACTAGTTTCTCTAACATGCCTATCTAATCCAGTCTTGTTGGAGCAATTTTTTATAGCTGCTTTATGCTCTGCTATACGAGTTTCTAGTCTGCGACCTGTTTCACCTATGTAAGATAGTCCACAACTATGTGAAACAGGTCGGTCCACAACATAGGTGAAACAGGTCGCAGACTAGAAACTCGTATAGCAGAGCATAAAGCAGCTATAAAAAATTGCTCCAACAAGACTGGATTAGATAGGCATGTTAGAGAAACTAGTCACAGCATGGATTGGAATTCCCTTAAAGTCATCAGTTTCCAAAGCAATTTTCAAAAAGAAAGCTGAAGGAAGGAATAGAAATTGAGAAAAATCAAAATTCCATCATCAATGACTGCAAAGGATTTTCCCTGCCTAACATCTGGCAGGATTTGTTGAAAAATAGCCTAAACCGTCAAGGTTAACCGTAACCGCGATAGTGACAGGAATAAGTGACAACAAAAAGACAGCCTGAAGAAGGAGAAGAGTTTTCTCCGAAAACTTGCAATTAAATGAAAAAATTTCCTAGTAAAATTCCCATAATAGTTGTTTTAGATTAGTAATTGAATTGAGAAACTAGGAAGCCATTTCTCAACATGAGCTTTATTCAAAGAAATAGTACAAATTATTTGATTTGATAATGAACAGTTTATTTTTGAAACACAATAAAAATAAATTTTGGGTTATCCATATTTATAAATTATCCATGCATCCACTCCCTCTTCAGTAACCAAGATAATTAAGACTACAGAGTTACGATGTTCTGTTGTTAACTGATGTGGGTACCCAGCAGCTTGCTTTCCCAATAGCAAGGAAGTTCTTCCTGATGTACATGATTTTTGAGAGTTATTGTTTTCCACAGAATTGTATGAGAGTTTGCATATCACCAATTATCCCAAACGCTGCTGAAAATGATTGTTGTACATAAAACAACCTTACATGCTTGTTGGATCCATCTGTGGCCTATTTTTGGGAACTAATTTAATGGGCTAGTTATCTAACTAATCTAATAGATCAGTATTTATTAGAGACATGAAACTTTTTAATCTTTCATATTCTTTCAATAGCAATATTTAGAGTAAAATTACACTTTTCTAGCCAGTAAAAAATTAAGCATCATATGAATTTTATTCACCTGTTTTTAAGTAACTAAAGGTGCAATACGAGGTTTTCTTGGAAATTCTTTACCTGATGCTGATTTCAAGCACAACCAGAGATCGCATTAATGCCTGAACAGGTGTATTTCATGCAACAAAAATGAAAGTTACTTCCTAATAAAAAAGAAATTGGGACGTATTTTTACTGCTTCAAAAATTTTCCATCCTGATTTTAAAACAGACCTCTAGGATTTTTAAAAAATATTATCATTACTATTATTTTTTGCCTCGACTGTTCACCACAACAGTGCGCCACTGAGAACGTAATTCCTCCCTCATTTCACAACCCAGCTGTGCGTCTCTTCTCAGATATTGCAAATTGCGGGCCTCGGGGAAACATGACCCCAAAAGCCCAAGGCATGTGTGGAAAAAATGCATTATCTATGTCACTACTTGGGAGAAGAAATTCCAGTGACATTGAGCTCTGTTGTGCCATGCCCGGCACAACATGTGTGCATAAGCCTAAACGAAATGAAGGGAAAGGCAACATTTTTTCGAGAGTTTCGAAGGTTTGTGGACAGCGTCATCAAAAAAGAAGTAGCCATTCTGCATCTAAAAACAGCAGGAGGGGGCAGGTTCCCGTTATTTACAACTTCAGTGATTTTTTATGGTACTTCGATGTTTTGGGGAAACCTCAGAATATGAGTAAGTGTTGCATTGCGAATGCAAACAAAAATTGCAGACAGTAAAAAAATTTGTTTTCTCTCACACTAAAACATCTGGAAATATCACAAATGACCATCAGATCGATTTGCTTTGATCTTTTTCTATGTTACCGTTAAATAAATTCCAACCTTTTCTCCATTAAACAAATATTGCTTGAATTATGGTATATGTGTGATTGACACCACATTTTCTTGGTGTCTTGAATACCCCTGTCCCTTCCATTTTTTTTTCACCACTTTCATTTGCAGGAACTGAAGACACCTTTCTTCCCCCCTGTTTTGTTTACATGTTCATGTAGTACATCCTGACTATCATAAATTAACCAGGTCCTATTTAATATAAAACAAATGGGATGGGAGCTTTGCAAAAAGGAGACAGGAAGTATTCCGATCTTTATTATTTAGATGTGGCCTTTAAGAAGGAGCATTACCTAGGAGGAATTGAAAAAAATCTTTGCCTAATCTTGGTAAGGATGTATGTTTTTCACTTTAAGAATTATTTCTCTATTTTAAATTTTGCTATATATATTAAAATAACTGTCCAAAGAGCTGATATTTTTATTGTAATGCATATATATTTGAATATAATTTTTTAAGAAATTTAGAAGCGAGAAATTTTATGGCAGTCGTCTGCAAATTGTGGGGGAGGGGCGGCTACTTTTGGAAATCCCAAAATACTTCTTGAAAATCATGTGAGAAGTATTCTAATATAGCTCAAGCTCAAAATAAGCTTGCTGCTAGACTATGTGGTAAATTGTTAATAGCATTTTGAAGAACATACTACATCGTTCTTCTTAATAGCATTTTGAGGAACATACATGAGCACAAAGCAACCAGTGAGAAGTTCAAGTTGAAAGTGAGTGAGTTGACATTTTGCATCATTATTGTAAATATTTTTTTATAATAACACCCCTAAAATAGTTGTGCACACTGCCTTTCATGGTCAGAACCTTCGAATTTAATGTGTGAAACAATTAAAAGAATGATATATGTTCTTAAATGCTATGTGAGAAGTATTTTTACTCCCTGTCCAAAAACTTGCCATGACCACTGAGCACAACATAAGAAAGAATCAACTGTTCTTTAAAAAATTATCACTTTTAACATCAGAAATTTTCTGAATAGAACTTACATGTTCAGACATTGATATATGAGGACGTGCAACTGCAAGGTGTGTACACTACTCAACATTGAAATGACCCCACTCAGGAGTTGGCATGCAAATTAGTAGGTGGTATATCAATCATTCAAGTAATGTTGTTTGTTTGGGAATTTAACGACCACTGCGAGCAACTTGATGGGCTATACAAGCAGTCATCCATCCCCAATTTATGGCCACTGGTTTCAGGAAAGGGAAAGAGTCAGTTCCATAAGACAAACGCAACAATCCTGCCTCACTGGGATCCAAATCCAGGCCCATCTCAGATGACTAGTCAGAAACCAGCTCATAGACCATTGCAGCTCATTCAAGTATGCAACCAATCATGTGAGATGTAAAAGATTTAAATGAGCAAATACGGGCTGAGAAAGCCATGTCGTGTCTCATGCTTCAGATCATACAGAACAAAGCAATGGAGTGTTGAAGGCTGTTACAGCATACCCAAGGACCGAAGATGCCTCATTGCCAACCTTATCACCAGTTGAATGTGTTTGAGAGAGGAAGGATTGTAGGCCTCTATGAAGCTGATTAGTCAATTTGCCAAATCAATACCCCAGGACACTGTTTGAGGGCTGTATCACTTCATACTGCATAATGTATCTTATTACATTACACAACGTTGTGGTCACACAAGGTATTGACCACTGTCATGTGATTCTGTCTTGCAGCCTGTCAAACTAATGTACTTTTTGTGGAAATTAAATCTATTACTCAATTTAAGCCTCTGGTGATTTTTGACTCACTCTTTCTGAGTGAAGCAATTTGAATGTCAAGCAGTGTATTATGTGTGCAAACTTGAATAATTCCTACTTTGTTACTTCACTCTTTGACTTCACTTGTTGTACATGGTAGGCAAGTACTCAGTATTTAAAATTCATTTTGCATCAGTTGTGTATTGTGATGCAGAATGCATGAGGGTTGTTCAATAAGTTCTAAGCAGTGGCGTATCTTGGGTCTGAGACCTGGGCTATCTCACTTGCCCCCCCCCCCACATCACCACCGTTTTTTTTTAATTGCGAAGTTTAATTTTTAATTGTTAAGTAATAGAAGTAACTTTTTTCTAAATTTTAGGTACATGCCATTGCTAACATTATACCAAATAATTATGAGGATTAGAGATTAGGGTTTGAACACTCATTTGTACATGAACTCCATTCTTCTTCTGAATACTTTATTTATACATGAAACCCATTCTTCTTTTCTTTTGTGTGAACTAGAGCAGGGGCGCACCCAGAAATTCGGGGGGGGGGTCCGTCTCTGCAAGTAAAAATGCTCATGAATGTGTACTTACGTGATGTTACTGTTATAATAAATCTTTTGATCTGTGAAAGAATTTAATACATTGTATTCATGAATTATCCAGCTGCAAATGGTGTTTTCATTGTTGTTTTTACTTTTAATAAAAATACATATTTTTTTCAAAAAAGGAGTTAACCACAAATGCAATTATTTTATCTATTGCTATATTATAGTTTCAGAGAATGTATTTCAGAACAAATTCTATAATGCGTGATTTCAGCAATTATGAAAATTGAAATTCACCAATTAGGAAAATTAGAGAACAGTTAGAGGGTTAGGAATATCTCGTGTCAGACACCGGTGGTGTCGGAATCATATTACAAAACACTTGGTCTCATGGGGGGCAGGACCCGGGAAACCCCCCCCCTGCACCCCTGAACTTGAGTGTTACGTTTTTATAAAAAGTTTCTTCTATGAGTACTTTTTCATATTTAAAAAGAATGTTTTTCTCTATTGACAAAACAGCCAAGTTGCTCAAACGTACATGTCCTTGTGTGGCTCTAAGATACATCTTGATTCCTTTTAATGCAGAAAAGCTTCTTTTGGCAGTTGTAGTTGTTGATGGAAAGTTTAATATGAGGTCTGCTAATTTGTACACCTCACTAAATGCTATGCCAAATTTATTCAACTTTATGTCACACGTAATGTCTTACTGATTTGTTTTTGTATTCATCAAGGGAATAAAACACCTTCAGTTCATTTTTTAGTCGAGCTGTATCAAAATTTGAAGCATAAAGTTCTTTAAGTTCTGACAGTAGATGTTCAGGGAAGCTTTCACAAAATTTATCAAAACAGTTCGAATCCAACAAAGCCATGAATTTCAGATATAAAATCACTGATTCTAATTCATTGACACTTCACAAAAACTGAAACAACTCACACGTGCTCTTATGGGCCGGAGTATGCAAGTGACTGAGATAGTCTAAGTCTTCTCTTTTCAGAGCGAACCGTTGCCGAAAACAATGGCTCATTCCCCTCCACTCGCTGATTCATGTTGTCATGTAAACACTAGCAGGCAATCGTATGAAAGGTTTTCGAATCAAAACAGCAAAGACTGGAAGAGCTGCTTGCATTATGCAATTGGTTTTCGCTCGCCAGACTGAGTCAAAGAAGCGAATTCACAAGCTTTTTTTCACAGCAAAAGCATCAACATATCTTAATACCATTGATAATTTACTTTTATTTGTGTATATTTAATTCATTTTTATTTGTGTATATTTAATTCATTTTTATTTGTGTATATTTAATTCTCTTTTATTTGTGCATTCTAGCCTAGCTAGCCTCGAATATACGCCACAGGTTCTAAGCCTGACCTTGAAAGTGGTGGTTGGCGGCTCATGCAAGTATTGCGAAATATTGCATCATCCTTCAGTTATATCATAGCTGTGCCATGTCGCTGTGTCAGCATATGAGACAGTGCTGTCACATTGCACTGAAGTGTATAAGGTGTCAATGGATAAGTGACAGATGAAATTGCAGAACTAAGCAGTGACTGAATTTTTGATAAAGGAACATGAAATGCCACACAGTATTCATGAACAGATAGTCCATGCGTACATCAATGGTGCACCTTCACATGCCACAGTCGCAAGATAGACTGCTCTCTTTAAACAAGGAAGAGACTCATTGGTGATTACCCTTGCGAGGGATGCTCAGTGGAGGCAACCACAAATGAAATATTCCAGAAAATGGAGGACCTGGTGATGTCAAACTAGTGAATATATGTTGTACGATTTGCTGAGGAACTGAAATTAAGTACTGAAAGTGTTTGAACCATTTTGCATGAGAGGTTAAGGGATGTCAAAGGTCTGCGCTAGATGGCTTCCTCGAATGTTGACACCTCAGATGAAGAATGATCGCATTGAAGCAAGTTGAGTTCAACTTGACTGCATTAACCACGATCCAGATTATTTCTATATTTATATTGTGACTGGTGATGAGACATGGCTTAACCATTGGGACCCTGATAGTAAACAAGAGAACATGCAGCCATCAAGAGCAAAGGGTGAGAAAAATTGCAACAGGGTGTTCTGCTTCTCCAGGACAATGCTCCAATCCACATCGTCGGTGTTTCCATGCAAGTTGTGACAGAATGTGGATTCCAGCTGCTTCTCCACCCTCTGTACTCACCTAATCTCGCTCCCTAGTCGCTTCTTCCTCTTCAAAAATCTGAAAAAAATATCTGCAGTGTAGGCATTTTGCAGATTATTTTGAACTGAAGGAGGCAAAGGAATGTTGATTTGAGGAGAAAGATAAAACATTTTTCACAACAGGGATTCGCCAGCTGTATGGTTGGTACAACAAGTGTAACCGAGTCAGAGGAGACTATGTGAAAAAGTAAGGATGAGTTTTTTAAAAAAAACTTGTCTTTGTTGACTTAGAACTTTCAGTTAACGTAACTAGCGTGATCAAGTTACCTTTATTTGTTATCAGTATTATAAATATTTAACTGGAATTATCGGGGATAAATTTATTAAGGTACATTACCTCTCAAATTTTCGATCACCAAGCTTGGTCGCCAGACCTGTGGAAGCAGTAAGACGCAAGAACTCCTGAAGATGATCTAGCGTATAGATCAAAAATTTGAGAGGTAATGTACCTTAATAAATTTATCCTCGATAATTTCCATTACGTATTTATAATACTGAAAGTAATAAGAGGAAGCCATGAAGTCATTAATTATTAGAACTTATTGAACGCCCTACATGTGTCTCCAGTCAAAAATGCTAAAACACTTTTTTTTTTTTTTTTTTTTTTTTTTTGACAAATTAAGGTACCAAAAAATTGCCAATCAATTAGAAATGTAATACTTAGTGTATATTATCGATATGTACATATACTCATTATGCATACTTACATTTTCAGGAACTTGATAACCAGAAAATACTGCAGGAGCATTTAATATTCTTGCATTACCTCCTGTTGATGGATTCAATCTGAAAAATATTGTATAAAGCTCAATGTAAAGAATTTTAGAATCAAGTGCTTTCATTCAAATGTTATTTTATGCATTGTTTGTTAACTTAAAGTATCACATTAAATTATCTTAAAAACAAGCAGTACTTATGACATAGTAATGTTTATGATGAAAATTATTCACAGCATCTTGATGTCCTGAGTTCATGATCATAAATGTAACTTACGCTATTCTTGTGGGGGGGGGATTATCCGACCTTCGCATGCAACATTTCAAATTTGTACCAGTACACAGGCTTTTCAAAAGCCATTATTCACTGTCAAAGTCACTAAAACACATAACATATTTGAGTTCACTCATTCACAATATCATGCTGAGCATACTAAATTACGTGTTTTATTGTATCTTATTCAATAGTAAAACCATGTTACTATCATATCTTCCGTTTATACACGTTTTTTATACTTTCGGGATATACACGTTATTTTTTCTTTCAGGGTGCTCGCCTTTCAATCCGATGGTATAGAAAACATGTATAACAGAAGATATGATAGTAAAATGGTTTTACTATTGAATAAGATACATATAACTTATGTCTTTCTGGCTGTCACTCTGCCATGTGAGAATAACATATGATCTTTTTATGTAAACATATTAGTCATTTCAAAAGTAATAAAAATATAATTATTTGGGATAGTTAAAAATATTGAAATGGCAGTTGCCCCCTCTCCCATCCAATATGGGTGCGTACATGCAGAGGCGCAACTAAGCATTTCTGCACCACGGGCAAACCATAAAATATTGTGTGTCCCCCATCTAACTTTCTATTATATGCTGTATGAATATATATACAGTCGAACTCTGTTAAGACGAGATGTTCGGGATCGAACAAATTGCTCGTTATAGCCGTTACTCGTATTAACCGGGAAAGACCCAAAATATCAAGGAAATCATTCAAAAAATAAATTTCGTTATCAAATATAGTACATACAATGTTTAATGTTGAGAAATACATAGTACTTACGTTAAGTTGAAATTACCGTACAATATTTCGGTTAGTCATGGAATTTTTGAAAAATGCATACGTAGAGTACTACATACACACAGAACTATACGTACTATTATACATACTGTAGTACATACATATGCAAGTACGTACGATGTGATGCAGATTACGTTGAAATTGTTGAACTACATACGTACTGTATGAAATCAGGGTGCGCACGCATGCTTGAAAACCTGGAAAGTCCTGGAAAATCATGATTACGTTTTCAAGGCCTGGAATATCCTGGAAAAACGGTGTTTTTTTAATGCTGTCTTGAAAAGCCTTGAAATTTGAAATTAGTGCTTAAAAAAATGCCCTTTTAGGAAATCGTGCTACTTGTTACCCCTTTCATTTTTTAAAGTTCCTCTCCTCTGTTCTCAAAGAAACCGCCGGCAACGGTGGTGTTTCGGACGTGCACCAAATCCTAACTTGGCTGGGGGAAAAAAAGAAAAAGAAAGTACTACTTCGAGTGCAATAAAATTGGATGATTACTAGTAGGTCTGTTAGGAAGGGGAGCTTGATGTCAATCAGACAACTGCTGAGAACAGAAGGGGAAAGAAGAGGCATTTAGCATTTGCAGGGGGGTCACGTATGTACCAAGTCAGCTGGCATCCACCAGTGAGGAGTATGCCTGAACAACACATTCATCTTCTTCTTATTTACGCGCATGCCAGCCCTCCCTCCCCTCAAGAGACTTCCACTACTTATGATAAGAAATAAGAAAACTATCTTTGCGAATTTTTCACGAAAGTGGCTGAAATTTTTACATTCACTATAATTGGATTACAGAAGTTCACTTCCAAAATACCAATTGAATCGGTTTAAAACTTAAAAAGTTAGCATTGGTAATTTTTATTATGGACAAGTATGTGTGCCTCTTTGGACAGAGCGAGCCTCGAGCAGAAAGGGTGTTACCATAGCAACAGTTGATTGACAGCTGGGAGCACTGATCTGAAGCCCTTGGTTGGGAAGAAAGCAAACACCTGTTAATCACTTCCACAGCTCAAAAGGACTAGGAGAAATTTTTCAGAAATCCATTTTTCCAAATTTTGAAAATAACACAGTAAAATTTTTACAGTGGTTAAGATACATCACAATAAAGTTCTAGTGCAAATTTCGCGAAATTCCGTTAGGAACTTTAGCAGAAGCAAAGAAAAAAAAAAATCTTCCGTTGCATAATCGGATTGAAAAAAAGAAACAGTAATTATAAATTCCGGGAAAAGCAAGTGAATTATTTTTTTTAGATGCCATGGTTTATTTAAACAGTGATCCTTAAAAAAAATTTTCTGTGATGATATGGACTCTATTTGAATTATAAACATACATTTTTTATAGCAGATAAACGTATTTTAGTAAATTGCAACATCATGACTTAAATTTGGTAATTTTGTCGAAAATTGGGGAGCATTTTTTATTTTTTTTACATTTTCTATTATAGTTAAGGTGAAGGAGGAAGGGGGCAACTTGTCAGTTCAGTGAGCTGCAGGTGGTGATTTATGGTGATGTGCCAAATGAAAAGAAGCCGTTCCATCAGGACATTCCAAAGGTTGTGCGTAGACGCGTCCTCCTGCTGTTTGATCTTAATCGGAATGTTTTTGTGCATGGGGATTGGGGTGGTGGTGGTGGAGGGTGAGAGAAATATCCGTTTCAGCTTTACAGCTTTCACGGTTCTTTTTTTTTCTTTTTCTTGGTAATAAATAAAAATCATAGTTGCTGCATTCACCATTGACCCATATTTGCATTTCTTGAATATAAACAGCAGACAATCAGAAGCATGGTATTGGGCGGGTCTTGATGTTCTTCATTTTGCATCTGCTGAATTCAGTTCTGTGGGAATAAGGAATGACTTATACTGTGAATATATACAAAACTACATATTTTTGAGCTGAAAAAAATAGATCTACTTGTACACAGTAGCTAACGTGTGAACTCAGATGAAGACAATCAGACATACGGACGTCTGATTCCATAAAAAAAATAAATCAACGTAGTTTTTTTATTATACACTACAGGTAAAAAAGCAAAAACATGTTTTTAAACATTATAAAGGAAAACGGATTTTTGAAACGCATGACTTGATGATCTTAATTTCTGAAATTTTCTTTTTCCACATCCTTTTTTTTTTTCAATTACATTACATTGTAACAGGATACTGTGTGTTTTATCACTTAGTGATATGGCAGATTTTCGGTTGCCGATACCCACGATCGTAAGCGGTAGTTGCAATGCAATTGTTGATGATGACAAGATAAATACTGGAGTGATGTAAAATGTTGCATAAACTGAAAAAAAAATAATAAAAAAAATTCGCCCCACCCCCCGAACTTTTATGCGGTCATCATAGCTGATCAACAATTTCATTCCATGAACATCAGCACATTTCAATCACTTGAACATTGGGGGTAGGTGGGGTCTGAAGGAATTCAGCCATGCTTAAGCGCCTAGCACAACAAAAACATGCTAATTTTGGACAGTTCCATTCCCTTCCCCTCTACCATCCCTAATGATTGAGAGTGCATACTGTAGTTTCAAATATTCTATTTATGTGCTAGTTTTTGCGCTGTTCGTTATGTTTTTATTTTCAAAATTACTAACCCTTTCAAACTATGGCTGCAGAAACGTTTATGCTTTGGGTTTGTCTGTACGATAATTCACATGAAAGCGGTTGGATTTCGGCGAAATTTTAGTATGCTGTTGGGTACAACCTGGAAACCTACCCTGTTGAAAAAGGTCGAAATTAAATTTAAAGGCCAAGACATAAGAGCAGTATTTGTTCTGCAAGCTTAGGAATGTTAACTCACATAAAATCTGTTTGATTGCAACAAAGTTTTGGTATGTTATCAGGGAGGAGAAACCTACCCTTGTAGAAAATGGTCCAACTTGAATTCAAAGGTCAGGGCATAAGAACAGAATTCGTTCTTTACGATCTTGTGCGTGATAAACTTGATCCATTTGCATAAAGCACAATCGTCCATTTGCATCTTTCATCATTTTTATTACTTAAAACTGAAATTACTTTTAATAAATAATTTGAACATAATACTGTAAAGCGTAGTAATCATCCTGGAATTTTTTGTATATGTCCTGGAAAAGGCCTGGAAAGTCCTTGAATTTTTTCCCCCCCAAAAGTGTGCGAACCCTGTGAAATACAATATGTACTATACAGTATTGTAATTTCTGTACCATACAGTACTTAGATAAAATTAAGCACAGGTACAGTACTATCTGCCCAAAGCACATATCCTTTTTTATTTCGAATGAAAAAATTTGGTTAATTTCAGCTGCGTTGTCCTTGACTTCAACCGAAAATCAATCAGATTACGCTTAACAACTGATAATGCACTGAACACACACTCATTGTTAGAATTAGTTTCATAAAATCTAGTCAAAACATCCAAGGCATCTTGTGCTTTATTGTAAGTCACAACTTCTTGTGTTTCTGTAATGTTTTCGCCTTCACTGTCGGTTTCAGTTTCTTCATTCACGGCAATGACTTCTTGCACAATTTGTACCTCCGTTAAAATTCCAGTTGTTAGAACCCCAGCGTCAATGTCGATAAAAACATCAAGAGAATTACAATTGTTAAAGGTGCTTAAATCTCTACTGTTTAACCATTCTGATAAGGGGAGATCATCGTCATCAATCTTTTCAGTGCTTTCTACTAAAGTCTCCTTTAGGAGACCAGCCTTCCTATAACAATTTTAATGGTTGTCGGAGTGATATTATCCCAAGCTTCTCTCATAAGATGAACAGCATCCAATACGAAAATCTTAATTTCTAGATTCTTCTCCATTTTCTGGATTAATTGTACAGTTAGAAATAGCCGAAAATGGCACTTAAAGCTCCTAATAATCCCTTGGTCCATAGCCTGTAGAATTGATGTTGTGTTTGGTGGTAGGAACACATTTGATATTTGCCAAGTTTTCTACTTTGGGATGTGCTGGGCAGTTGTCTATTAACAGCAAAATGTTTCTGTTTTTCTTTCGTAGTTCACGATCCTAGTCATGAAGTTCTCCCGTAAAAATATCTGATGTCATCCACACCTTTCTGTTTGCTTTATAATCAACCGGGGGATGCTGAACATTATTAAAACATCGATGCTTTAACGATTTGCCAATCACCAATAATTTTCTTTTTTCATTTCCTGCCATGTTCGCACAAATTAGAACGGTTAGCCGATCCTTTAACAATTTACCTCCAATGCATTTCTCGCCTTTAAAAGTAAAAGTCATGTCAGGGGTTACCTTGTAAAAAAATCCCGTTTCATCAGCATTGAATATGTTCTGCTCACTGAATTCAGAAATGAAGCTGGGCCAAACGCTTTTTAGCCATTGACTTACAGATTCTGTATCCGCAGACATTGATTCCCCTGACATTTTTGCGTAAACAATATTGTGTCTGTTCTTGAAGCGATCAAGCCACCCATTACTGCATATAAAATTTGCATGACCGAACTGTACTGCAAATTTTTCCGCTTGCACTTTTGAATCGGTCCATTGTTAGGAAAACCAGCATCACGTTGAACTTTAAACCAACAAAGTAAAGCTTCATCAATATCATTTTTTTCACAATTTTTCATTTTTTTGCAGTCTGTAAGATTGTTTTCAAATGCTGACAAAACTGCATCTTTGTTCTTCCACAATGTGGATACGGTAGATGATTAGAGGCCATACTTTTTGCAAACAGCTGAATTTTTCTCGCCGTCTTGCAGTTCCTGAATAATATTCATTTTCTCCCTAATGAAGATAGCCTTTCTTTTAACACCAAACATTTTGCTCACAATATCACACTTAATAAAAAAGGGGGAGGGAAAGCATAAGTGGTGTCGCAAGAGTAGTGCTGCGTGCGACTTTCTGATTAAAAAAAGGTTACGATATGTCCCGTGCGAAGTTGAAATACTGAATGCACTAAGAAAACATGCGTGGGGTAGACCATAGCAGCCAATGAGAGAAAGCGAATTCCAGGAACCCTCTCGTAAACAGTGGCAAAGGAAAGGCTGGTTTAGCTTTCCCCCGCAAAATTCCGCCCACACCTACCCTTGGGCTGAAGTGCAAGACGTCATAAAACACTCCCCGCTTTTCTCTCGGAGCAGGTGACACACAGACGGTCTTTTTGGGTAGCAGGTGGCTAATTTACGCCACCTTTCAATGCTGCGCTAACTTTACTGGGTGTAAAAAAATATCTAGAAGTCTTGCAAATTTGCTCTCTATAACAGAGTCGATACTCGTAACAAGCGGGATAATTTAACACTAATTGCATACGAAACCAAACTTCTTCTGGCATTTACTCGCTATAGCCGGGACCTCTTTATACCCGAGCTCGTCTTAAACAAGTTCGACTGTATATCATCATCATCATCAGCCATTAGCAATCCACTGCTGGATGAAAGTCTCCACAAATTTCTCCCATAATTCTGTCTTGAGCCAGTCTCTTCCATGTCAAACTGACAGCTTCTACGTTTTTTCCCAGTTCTTTCGGCTTCTGACCCTCGTAACACATTAGACATACGGAATGCAACTGGAAGTCATGGCTCGCAGTCACAGTAATGTTCAAATAGCCCCCAGAGAATCTTCAACAATGTAAATGACATTCTTCTCTAGCAAAGTATGCATAATCACTCCGCCTTCCTTTTTGAATGTGAGCAACTAATATCGCTTGAGCATTTTGAGAAAGAAATGTGAACTCCAATTTGACATTGTACTCAAAACTGGTGAAGTACATTATAAGAAAATTCTGCAAATGGACAAATGGCAAAATATGGAGTGAAAAAACTGTACCAAAAAGTGGCGTAAAAGTTTCAATTCCAATTTGAATCAGATTGTAAGCAATGATTTTTGCACCCTCTCTTGAGCTGCACCTGGGGCAGCCGCACCCGCCTGTCCTGCCCTAGTTACGCCTCTGCATACATGATTATCGAATGCACATTTTCATGCTTGAAATTCAACAGAAGATGTAAAAAAATTTCCCAGTCAATGTAGGAAAATGTTAATACATATATAACAAAATATTTTAGCAGTAAGAGGAGAAAATGTTTTAATAAATAGACACATGAAAATTTATGATATACTGCTCTAATGTTCTTTTTTAAAAGAAAGTCATTTAATTTTTGCATTTTAACACTTTTCTTCAGTTCCAGACTTTCATAAATTCAAATAGTCAAACTATGCTATTGAAAAATTCCTTGGCAAAAGTAATAGTTTAGCTTTTTACTTTCTGTAAAAGTGTAGCATAATTTCAAGTGACTTGAACTGGTAATCTCTTTTATTGTCCGTGACATTTAATATCAAATTAAATTATTGCTGATCTTAATTGTGCAAAAATGAGTAACATACCATTTCATCTGCACTTTGCTGAAAACCACATTTTAGTGCAATCCTATAGTATGGCTTTTATTTATTTATTTATTTTTACTTTTACTTTGTTTTTAAATGTTTTTGATGGTGTCATGTTGCATTTTTCTATCTACAGAGTTACCATGATTGCAGCAAATTTTGATACAGTTAGGTGGCCCCAAAGAGTATTTTTGACTAAAAATGAGCATAGTTCATAATTGTTAAAATATCAATTTTCAATCAGATTTAAGTAATACATTTTTTTCAATGAGAGGAAACATAAATTTTTAAAAATACATAATTCTTTAATATATGAGCTGTTTAGCTTTTTAGTGATAGTATGCATTTATTCATTTTTATTTAAAAATAATACAGATTAAAATAAAAATAATACCTTATTAAAATCTGCGACATCTGAAAATGGTAGCCCTATGCTCGCATATGCTAAAAGCTGGTCTTGAGTAACTTTGCCACTATTTCCTTTGTTGGCTAATAATTATAATATCACCATCACCTTTATCTAATCACACATGTGTACCCATATAATGTTCATATCAAAAGGGAACAAAAGACAATTAAATGGAGTATAATAAAATTAATAAAATATTAATGCATGCTATTACAAATTTTGTCTCTTGCAGCCTGTTGCAAAATTTAAAAAGAATTAATAAAATTATACAGGTAACTACAAATTTTGTCTCTTGCAGCCCGTTGCAAAATTTAAAAAATATTAATGCACATCACTACAAATTTGGTCTCTTGCAGCCTATTGCAAAATTTTCTGCAATGCACTGCATCACTCATATACAATTACTTATGGCACTGTTGCATCACCATCGTGTTGCAGGTCTTATTTATGGTCCCCAAATCTCTGCTTTAGTAGGAAATATTTCATATATGTAGAGGTAATTTTCCATCTGTTGTGAGGCACATATCCAAATCACTTTCATATTTTGACCCACATTATCTTTTGCATAAGTATCTAACTCTGAAACTAATGTCTGCACACTCCTAAATTTATCTATTTTTACCTAATACTATTCCTATTGTACCTCTTTCATGTCAGCTAATTTTGACCTGCTAAGACTTACTATACAGTAGTTTTGTTTTCAAAGTGTTGGTCTAGGTGTTGCATTCTATACAGCAAGGGTTTGTTTTGCTTCATTCTGATTCCCACCCTGTTTTGGATGCAGTATTTTTCTTAGTAAAAACAGCCTTGTATAATTGAAAAAGGCTGCCCTGGTGGCGCAGTGGTCTAAGCGCTGGCGTATGGCCATTCGTCTAAGTGGGGTCAGGATTCGAATCCTGGTGAAGCATGGAGGTTGTGTTTGTCTTACGGTACTGGTTCTCTCCCTTCCCTGGAACCAGTGGCCCTAAATTAAGGACAGGCGACTGCTTATAGCCCATTGAGTCACTTACGTTGGCCGTTTAACCTTCAACAAAAAAGTAATTGATGATGCTTTCCTTTTCTTTATCAACCTACAGAGTATATGCTTACTTTCTTTTTTCTTGCATTTGGTTATTTTGCTTTTGGGAAGTACATCATAAATAACAAAAAAGGGGGAGGCAAAGAAAAACCTGCACCCAGGGAACCTGTGTGTATCTCTTGGAAATACATGTGTTTTATCTAATGTGATAATTCTTTCCTAATCATCCTTGGTTTCGCATTGAATTTCTTGCAGGGAATACAGCCAGTGGCGTACAAAAAAATACATATACACAGCTCTTGCTCGACAAATTTAATGTCACATCCCAATGTTATTTCTATGGGGGAGATCCGATCAAACTGTAACTGTTTGGACCTTTGGTAACACAACAATCAAACCATCATAAATCAGCTGTAAGCAATGTAGCTGGAAGTCCTGGCTCACAGTTGCTGTAATGATCGAGTAGCCCACATAGAATCTTCAACAATGGGAACGACATCCTTATCTCTCAACATACGCAAGTGCTGTGCCTTCATTTCGGAATGTGAGCAACTCCACCCAACATTTTGTGGAAGAAATGCAAATTCTTAAGCTACCAAGACTACCAAAACTGGCAAAAAACATTGTAAGCAAATTATGTAAGTGGACAAAGTATAGGGCCAAAAAACTACTGAAAACTTGTGGAAAAGTTTGAATTTCAAGTGTATTCAGATTGTAAGCAGGTATTTTTGCACTGTTTAATGAGCTATACCACTCTGGTTACGCCGCTATACTTGGTGTGACAAAAACATGTGACTGGAAAGGTTTTTAACAGCTACGTGCTGCCAGCATGTGCCTGATCACCTGCATGCTTTCATGGCCTTCGTGCATCCTGTGGCCGATGGTCTGTTCCAGAAGGACAATGCGCTGCAACCACCCAGGCATGGCTTGACGGACATTCATCTGAGTTTGAAACCTTGCAGTGGCCTCCCAAGGTCCCGGGATTTAAAACCTGTGGAAGTTCTCTGGGTTGCCGTGGAGTGGAACATCAGATTCAGAATTGGCATCTCGGGCCGGACAATGCTTCAACAGGCATGGCTGGCATTACCTTTAGCCTCTCTGGTGGTGCAGTCATCTAAGCGCTGGATTTTGATCATTGGTCCAAGTTAGGTCCAGATTCATATCTCGGTCAGGTGTAGATGTTATGTTTGTCTTACGACACTGGCTCTCTCCCTTCCCTGGAACCATTGACCCTTTATTAGGAACAAGCAACTGCTTATAGCCAAGTGAGTTGCTCATGATGATCATCAAACCCTCAATAAAAAAAAATTACCTCTATGACGTATACTTTAACTTGCATTTTTAGTTTCTTTACGTAAATTTTGAGTTCATTCTCTTTAAGCGTTTCAACCATAACCGCCACACCAGTACTCAGTGGTCTAAACGCTGGCTTATTACCATTCTTCCCATCTTCCGATCTGGGTTCAAAAATACCATTTTCTTGTAAGTGGTTTCAAAGACTTGTCTCTATTGGCCATTATGTCACTTAATTTGTAATTAAGGTGTTATGTACTAGCTATCCGGTGTGTAACACTAAGAAGTATCAGTGAGACGAAAACAACCGACCGATGGCACGAAGGTAATGTTTAAATGAAATAGGCGAAATAAGTGAATAAACTTTACACCTCCGGTAACTCTTTGCCTGGTGGAGTCAATGCCTTGGCGTGTACAGGCTGTTATTCGCGCTAGAGGACCAATGAGCTGCCAAGGTTAGTAGATGACAAGGTAATACTCATCCTGCACTTCCGGTGATTGCTTTGTGACGTCATTGTTCAAATCGCAATGTAAGACTACCTAATCGCCTTGTTTCTTTGTATCTGCACCATAGCCGCTTGTCGGAATTATTATTCAAAAGCAGCTGGAATAATCATAAATTCTACCAAATTTTTTTATGCAAATAGTAGTGTTCAATTTTTAATTAAAAAAAAATTGGGGAATGTTGCCGAGTTGCTTTTCCTATTCCTCATAAGGAAATTTGGCCGCACTACCGAATCAAAATGCTATTAATTCAACATTTGTCAAAAACATTAAAAAAAAAAAAAAAAAAAAAAAATCTTTATTATATGGACGTTTTTCCCGTGCTCGAATTTCTAGTAACGTGCGAAACAGTAGATGATATGGAAACTATTTTGTTGACATATAGTTAATGAATCAAAATGCTTTCAAGTAGTTGCCGATTTACCGTGTATCGTTCTACTTTGTGTACATACAATCTGATCACACCCAACATGAAAGAAAGTAAAAGAAATACTATTAGAAAGCACCAATCACTCACCTTAAAGATCATGGTAATTTCCATCGACAACACACTTCCAACACGTCAATTATCGTAATGTTGCTGGCCTTCAAAGGTTTACAGACATCTTGCTTACGATTCCTACTTCCGGGTATGAAACATCGTATTTTTTTTTTTAAGCCATATGAGATGTAACTATAACCTTGTGAATTCCATAAAAAACCACACAAGCATACTACTTCATTCATACAATTCAGTTGAAAACTATGTACATATTTACATAACCTTACATTCCTAGATAGTTAAACCTTTGTCAACTGTAAGTACCAAACTGCTCCTTCTGTTTCAAAACCCCTGCCACTCCCACTGCAAGTGTCACACTCATTCAGCCCCTCACACACAATCCTCTAGTGCTTTCAACAGACTACTCTCGTCATCAGGAGGCAGGTGTGTCTCACCCGCCCACCACAGCTCAAGTGAGCAGAGCCATCGAGGCACGGACCCCAGTCGCAATCTCTGAATCATTGTGTCTCTGGCGCCATCTATTGTCATTGCTGTTCTTTTTTCCCTTTTTCTTTCTAAGCTGTTCAATTTTTATTAGGGCCTTCCATTGTTCGTTTAAGTTACTAGGCCTTCCATTGTTCATTTAAGTTACTAGGCTTAAACGAACAATGGAAGGCCCTAATAAAAATTGAACAACAGCTTAGAAAGAAAAAAAAAAAAAAAAGAGCAGCAATGACAATAGATGGAGCCAGAGACACAATGATTCAGAGATTGTGACTGGGGTCCGTGCCTCGATGGCTCTGCTCACTTGAGCTGTGGTGGGCAGGTGAGACACACCTGCCTCCTGATGACGACAGTAATCTGTTGAAAGCGCTAGAGGATTGTGTGTGAGGGGCTGAATGAGTGTGACACTTGCAGTGGGAGTGGCAGGGGTTTTGAAACAGAAGGAGCAGTTTGGTACTTACAGTTGACAAAGGTTTAACCACCTAGGAATCTAAGGTTATGTAAATATGTACATAGTTTTTAATTGAATTGTATGAATGAGTAGTATGCTTGTGTGGTTTTTTATGGAATTGACAAGCTTATAGTTACATCTCATATGGCTTAAAAAAAAAAAAAAATTTCAATGTTTCATACCCGGAAGTAGGAATCGTAAGCAAGATGTCTGTAAACCTTTAAACCTTTGAAGGCCAGCAACATTACGATAATTGACGTGTTGGAAGTGTGTTGTCGATGGAAATCACCATGATCTCTAAGGAGAGTGATTGGTGCTTTCTAATAGTATTTCATTTATAAATTGCATGTAAACTATGCGCACTTTGCAGGGTTTTAATACCTTAAAAGTGCAAATATAATAATTGAAAGAAAGTAGTTCACAATAATATACGGATTTTTTACTATTTTCATTGAAATAAATATTATTGTAATGTAAATAACTTAATTATAGGCATTTATTTTGTTATGGAAAATAATAATACATTTATTTTATTTTCGCAGATTTATGTATCATTATTCAGATAAAATAAATCAACATCCTTTTCAGGAAATTAATGTGTCTAACATTCATTGTAAAATTTATCGTGAACTACTTGAAAGCGTTCTGATTCGGTAGTACAGCCAGAATTTCTTTATTATATGACAATAACATGCCCTGCTGTGTATTTTCCCTTCGAAATTTATATAAAAAACAGCGAAAATTCCAATTGTAACTAAATTAACATTTAAAAGTACAACTGTTTTCCCTGCCCTTTACATGACGAAAATGTGCGTGAGGTATTTTTGAAATCTCTGTTACTAAAATATTCACAGCAGTGAATTTTTTCTGTATTTAATATAAATGTGCTTTTGAATAAGCTTTTGTTCTGTGTTTGAGTTATAAAAATTGTTGACAAGACATCTTCCTCTGTAGCTACAGTTCGGATCTACCAAGGTTCTTAGAACTTAGATATCTCTTTATGTTGCACCATTTCGGATACGAGCTGCTATTGGCTGGCGAAATGACGTCACGCAGGAAGCAAAGCAGCGTACAGCGAGAGCCATTACTCATATGGGTTACACGTTAGTAAGGAATTTAAAGAAAACGTGTGATGGAAAATGTTTTCAAGTACTTGTAATTTCAAACTTCAAAGATTAGCGTATTTATCAGCGATGTCTTATTTCCTGTTTCATGAATTAAATTAATATTGAAAACAAAATAAATTAACAACTTTCACGAATAAATATAAGGTCATTGCTGTAAACAAACATACTGGCTGCACTTCGTAGTTTGGAGGAAGTTATATTTGCAAAAATTTTATGTCAGATCAATAGCGTCATCTTCAATAGCACATGATGTCCTGCGGCAGACTAGCCCACACGTGTTGGACGGTGTGCTCCAAATCCCGGTTAGTGCTACATCTGGTGTTTCAACTGGTCCCACAAATGCTTGATAGGGGACATGCCCTGGGAGCGGGCAGGCCATGAAAGCGTCTGGACATGACATAGGCAGTCCTGGGAAACTCGAGCCATGTGCAGGCAGGCATTATCCTGCTGATATAGTGCACCTGGAATCCCGGTCCGGAATGGTAGCACATGGGGCCGTAGGATCTCATCCACATACCACTACTAGAGCTTATCGTCTACTGTAGGCAATGGCTCCCCAGACCATAATGCCTGCAGTGGGGGAAGGTGTGGCGCTCAATAGCGAGGTTGCGATTGTGCCGTTAACCCGGGGACCTCCACACCCGGACACAATGATCATCTGTCCCCAAAACGAAACGGCACTCATCACTAAACACCACACATCGCCGGTCTGTGATGTTCCACATCGCTCCGGCCTGGCACCACTAAACAGGAGTCGACAATGTTCCGGTGTTAATGGCAGCACACGTACGGTGCGCTGGGATCGCAAATTCGTTTTTGCAAGGCATTGGGAAATGATCCATGGGCACACAGGAGCCGCTACATCTGCCTGTATAGTGGACTGGGTCCCCATAGGATCTGTTCATGCCGTGTGGCAGTGTCGTCACGTGTGCACTGCTCCCAACGGTATGGTCAGAACGATCCACGTGGTGGGCTATACAACACGCCGACCATCCTGCGGTTTTCAGCCCGATGATCAGGCTTCTCTCAAAGTCCGCAAGTTGCGTAAATCTATGTCTCTGGCATCTACCCGGCATTCTTGTCATTCAATACTCTTGCTTGCTTCAGCCGGTGCTTTTCGCTGTCATGGGGTATTGACTACACGCCGGTTCGTGCTTTCAGCGCCACCACAGAGCGTGCGGTTATTCGCAATTGCACCAAACGTGGATCATTTGTATACCAGCACACACTCTAGCTATTTGCAAAGTTTCACGGTTGTAGCATGTTTTCTTCTAGGTGCGCATATTTCATTGTCCGTGAGTGTAACTATCAACAATACAATGCTTAGAGCAAATTCTTTCATTTTTTACTTTAAAATTATCTTTTCGTTTACATTTCAGTACCCAGATTTTTTCAAATCCGAATCTTTAGTCTTCCGGCTGTAGGATAAACAGATTTTTTTTCAGTACCCAGATTTTTTTCAGATCCGAATTTTTAGTCTTCCGGCTGTTGGATAAACAGCCTGCTAGTGCCCATCCAGGCATACTGAACTACAATGATATAAGACAATAATAAATTGTGAAAAAAAAGTAATGAATTATGAAGAAACATTAATTGTTAAATAAATATCCATACAGGCCTATTCACCAAAGCGAAATGCTTTCCTAAGCATTTGAACGAGCTTGCAGCTTCGTTGTACCCGCCAAAATTAGTAAGTAGTTATAAAGTATTGTATATGTACCAATTATGAAAAGAGTAATGAATTATGAAGACAGTATTTGCAAAATATCCACACAGGTCTATTCACTGAAGCGAAATGTTTTTTTCTGAACACGGGAACGAGTTTGCAGCTTCGTTGAAACCACAAGATTCTGTGTCGGCGTCGTATTTGCTTCCTGTGTGACGTCATGAGCAAATCCGAAAAACGGGGCAACTGCGCATCGAAATGGCGTCCCCCCTCCCCCCATCTATGATTCACATGTTAGGATGGTAATGTCATTCAGTGGCGTCATGATTATTTGTCTGCGAGAAAAGCAGGATGAGCAAACCTTAAGGCGGGTCTTCCTACCGACGAGTTTTATATGCAGTGGATAACGGAAATTTGTTGGTATTTTAAAAATACCAACAAATTTTTTCTTCAAATGATTTCTGAGTTAAAATCTTGTATTCAGTACTTTAAAGAGTCCAATGTACTCTTGGAAAATGGTGTAATCCCTGAAAATTAAAAAGTTTAGTGTTGCGGTAGTATGAACATTGCAGAGAATAGAGATAATTGGAAAATTAATATTAAAAATTGAAGTCTAAATTCGACTCAATTTTTGCCATCCGAAGGTTAGCCTAATAAAGACTTAGTTGCTTATCTCATGTTTTCAAAGTCAAAGAAAATGTTTTTCTTCGTAAATCATTTCGTTGGATGAATTCATTTGCAACATCATTTTCTATGATGCTTGAGGCCAGTTTACGGTGTGTGTGCAGAACAGCCATGTCATTAAGGCTGGTTTGTGCCATGGTCGATCTAGTATACGATTTAACACGTCAAAGGCTTGAAAATGATCTCTCCGCTGTACAGGTCAACACTGGTATAGTTAAAACTACATGAGTAAATTTCACGAATTCCTGTAGCATATCAGCTAGTAATAAGTCCTTTTTAAAGACATTCACAACGCTGTCAAAATCAGTGATGATCAGATTTCGTGATCACAAAATGTCAAAGAATATATATCTATGTAATAACAGTCTTCCCCGATCTATGTCGTCTACATAAAATTTAATTACCTCTTTGTCTTCTTACTTTGTGGATTGTCCAATGACAAATATTTCTTTTAATTGAAGAAGATTAACTGAAGTAGTACCCATTCGGGAAACCAAGCAAAATGAAACATTATCCAGCATTTCATAAAATATTTTTTTTAATAAATAAATACATCGCTCTTTCCACGTTCCAGAAACACACAGCAACTGAAAAATTGTTTTTCGGTTGTAAAGGTAACGCACTCGGCGTGATACCGAGAGTTTCTGTTGGTTCGTTTCCACAGCGGCAGCTGGAAAACAATTTTTCGGTTGCTGTGTGTTTCTGGAACGTGGAAAGAGCGATGTATTTATTTATTAACTGTCGCCACGTATTTGGAATATTTTTTTAATATTCTTTCGGAGAATTAAACCAAAATCCATTGGCTCCATCATCTATTCCTTGCGGAACTCATCCCTGTCAAGGAAGCTGTGGTTCATCTAATTCCAAAGCAACTGCTTTATCCAATAATGTTTTCCAAAAATCTGAAAAATATTCTTCTTGCCGGAAGATTTGAATTGCAGTGTTTGAAGAATCAAGAATAGCAATTGCTTTCTGAAATGAGAGTGACATTTTTTGAAGAATTGTATTTGTAGCATCTACAGGCTAAATATCTTAATAAGAACATTTAGATGAAAAAAGAAATAAATGACATCATATTTAGAAAGAAGCCATTCGCTTTTGCTCCAGTATCATATTCTTGAGTTGCAGCAGTTTTTTTCATAAATTGTATAAGACTGGAATAATAAATAGAAACAAAGGAGTTCATCGAAACAAATCTTATAGTCAATCTAGTTGGACAGAATGGACGAAGGTTTTCTTGGTTGTCATTTTCTTTCTGGAAATGGGAGGAAAATGTTAGTCTTTTTGGAGACTTTTTCACAAAAGATATTATCTCCCGAGCAATATTCAGTGAATTTCGGCAGCCTTTTTGGAGTTGAACACTTCCTTGCACAGCTAAATTTAAACTATGTGCCAAACAGTGTACATAAATTCCTTGGGATTTCATCTCTAAAATCTTAGCACGAACTCCATTTATCGCTTCAGACATGTTTGCCACTCCATCATTGCACTGGCCACGACAAAACGCTAAAGATACACACCGATGGACAATTACATAATGACCACCCCCCAGCCTAGAGAAATGAGCGCTCCTGGAGACCGAACGGTGGCGCAAGTGAAGTTCGCAGAGCAGTATATATGCAACCCGAGGACTGGCTTTCGGTAAGTAGAGTGTTCGGAATCAGAATGGGAAAAGCTGCAGATTTATCGAAGTTTGATAAAGGACAAATTGTGATAGCATGGCACCTCGGAACTACGATCTCGGAAACAATGCGGCTTATAGGTTGTTCACGTGCCGCTGTAGTGAGTACATATCAAAAGTGGGGCACAGATGGCCAAACGATGAACCGTCGTCCACAGCTCATTGATGCCAGAGGGGGGGGGGATACCCTCGCGCATTGTTCACGGCGATTGTAGGGCCACAGTGTGACAAATCACACGCAGCTACAACAGTGGTGATCAGGGCAATGTGTCACAGCACACAGTTCATCACAGCCTGCGTAGCGAAAGACCCAGCCGGGTCCCCATGCCCACAGCTCATCATTGCCAACAATGCATGAAATGGGCCCAAGATCATCGAGATTGGACCCTGGATGATTGGAAGAAAGTGGCCTGGTCTGGCGAATCAAGATTTCTGGTGCATCACGTAGAAGGCTGAGCGTGGATATGCCAATTACCAACAGAGATTATGGCACCTGGATGCACTGTTGGGCGAAAACAGGCCTACGTCGCTGGTGTTATGCTGTGGGTGATGTTTTCTTGGGACATTTTAGGCCCCATTACCCCAGTAGCAGAATTCCTGACAGCTGTCAGGTATCTGAACATCATTGTGGACCAAGTTCCCTGCTGGTGATGGCCATTACCGTCAGGATAATGCACCATGCTCCACTGCCAGAATCGTGAAGAATTGGTTCGAGGAACCTGGTGGTGAGCTGCCCCGGTGGTGCAGTGGTCTAAGCAATGGCTTCTGATCATTCATCTGAAAGGGGTCCGGGTTCAAATCCCGGTGAGGAATGGATGTTGTGTTTGTCTTACTGCACTGGCTCTCTCCCTTCCCTGGAACCTGTGGCCCTAAATTAGGGACCGGCAACTGCTTATAGCCCATTGTGTTGCTCACAGTGGTCATTAAACCTCAAATCCAAAAAAAAAAAAAAAAAAAAGAAAACCTGGTGGGGACTTTCTGTTAATGCCCTGGCATCCAAATTCACCTGACATGAACCCAATCGAACATTTGTGGTTCGACTTGGAAAAGCAGGTTCACGCTAAATCACCACCAAACCGAAATGTACAGGAAGTGGAGGACCTGCTGTTGACATTATGGTACCAGATACCCCAGGATACCTATCGCCACCTCATCGAATCGATGCCTCGCTGTTTTGTGGCATAAAGGAGGTCCTATAGCTTATTAGGTAGGTGGTCATAATGTAATGGCTTACCAGTGTATTAAGTCTTTTGAAGCACATCGAGAATAATTTTCACAAGTGTGCTAGATGAATTAGCCGATGTCTCGTAAAACCCCTCAAAAAACTCTTCTGCAGTAAAGCTGTCGGATACTATGCGAATGCAAAACGACACTTGCTCGTGGGCTGCAATGTCACTTGTTTCATCGACAGTAATGGAAAAGTACTTTGCCAGATGCATTTTAGCAATCAGCTGTCTTAATATCATATGTCTCATTATTTTTAAGATTTCATTTCCAATTTCATGGGACATCCACCTTTAGGAATCTTTACTTAGCCATCGATCTAATTCCGGAGAATCAGCTGCTCTCGGTTTAAGCAAGTTAATAAAGTTGCTCGTTTCACCACTATGTCTGCGAATAGCCAAGCATTGGATAGCTAAAAATTTCAGTGAAGAAATCATTTTAGCAGAGCTGATCTTGCCATCTTCATCTCTTTTTCCTTCATAACAGAAAGGCCACTTTCTTCCAATTTACGATCATAATAATAGAAACATTATTATGATCGTAAGCATGTAGGTTCAATTTAAAAAAAAATAGTAATTAAAAACACTAATCCTTTTTTGAGGCACAATAAACAGTCTGAGAGGTAAATTTCTATACACACTTTCTATATATAGTAAACCGGGAATGAATGATGAAAAACTTGAATTGATAACGAAAAAACAAAATTTACGCATAATATGCGTACTTGTATTTTTCCCATGAAATACGCACAAAAATATTAGGGGTTCGAGGAACCCACGACAAAATCATTGGGGGTTCAAAAAGTGTCTCAAACCCACAAAGTTGGTGCCTATGATTAATAACCTGTTATTTTTAACAATGCCATTGGATAGTTTCTCAGCTTCTGAGGATGAGCAGTTGATAGAATTGGTTGGTGGAAAACCTATTTTATGGAACATGTTGCAGAAATACTATTTTATGGAACAGAAATCAACTCAAGATACCAACATCCTCAGAGATGCTTTTGCATGCGCCTTTAGCATTAATGAGTAAAAATAAATACTTTGGGCATAATTTTTATCCTATTTCAATGCGTGTTTTTTGTGGATTCTACACCGTCAAAAATGTCTTTTTCAGAATTGTTCATTGCTGTATTTCATATAATTTTTTAATGTAATAAAATTTCTAGTGTATACATACTTAATAGAAAATTATCCGCAATTACACAAAATTAATATTTGTTTTAATACACATGTTTATCTAGTTACTTACCTCAGAATGAGGGCAAGTTTTTCTGTATGTGTTATTGGCTTCTTCACTCGATTATATGAATTACAGGCTATTTCATCTTCAATAAGAGTCAAAATGAAATTAAACTACTCTCTTGTGAATCTGAAATATGCTTTAAACTTAATTTAATCATCGAGCAAATGGTTTTCTATCAAACTTCTCTACACCCCTTCTTTTTCCCGACATAAATACATCACACCAATTGGTTTTCTTTTGTGGAACCATTCAAGTATATAATCCTCCTCTCCTTCCACTTATTCCAAGTACTTGACAAGCCATAAAACTCATAGTTTCTTTTTTTGAAACACACGTTTTTTTACTTTTTGGAAACGCACTGCATTGTTACACAAGTAGATGTCCTCACACTGTTGGGTCACGACAGGCTTAATCCGTCGTCGTCTGCCCCATGGAGGAAAACTCTCCTTGCCAGCGTATTACATTACGCACAGCCCGACATGATTAGGGTAGCGTTTTCCGTTCTCCACTGCATATAAAACCGGTCGCTAGGAAAACCCACTTTTACTGCCTATTAATCTTGATGCGCTGCTAATTTGGAATCTCTAATGTTTTATCCATTGAGTGTATGTGTATTTAACAACATCGGTAAGTTTAATGTACAACACAGGGCAGAATGTCGCCGAAGTATACTGTGTGTATATATCCTGATGAGAATTACTTCCTAAAAAAAATATGGGATTCGCAAGTGTGTGTCTAAGTGTTTTCATTCAAAAACATTTAATTATTCATGCTAGTAGATTGAATATGATTTCAAGGAAATATTTTTTAACATTGGTACATGTGTGGTAGATTACCACAAATCCGATTTTTAAGAGTTTGCTTGGGAATGCCTGTCTGAGGTATTTTAAGGTACGGACAGAAAATTGGAAGAAAAGAAAAATTATTTTGTCTTTTCAAATCTAACAGAGCACGAGCTTTTTCATCCCCATTGCATTTCTTATATTATTCTAAAAAATATTAATATCAGCAACATTCTTTAGTATTCTTACCTGTAGTTTTCCTTGATGCAGGCTTTCAAATATTTAACTCTCTGAAGTGTTTCCGCTGTGATTTGTTCTGAATTTGGTACGTTAGCTTGTATCTCTCTAAAGAGTTTTTCCTGGACATCAGGATGTTTCGTGAGGTTGTACAGTAGGAAGCCAAGAGCATTACCTATCTAAAATGAAAATTTCAATTTACTTCCGATATTGGAGGTTATATTTTTAACGTGCATTAATGCATTTGCATTTTTGAACTTCACTTTTAGTTGGTAAAGTTCGATGAACACTTACCGCATGTGGGGCTTGGCTTTCAATTCATATTTCCGTTATGTGGATGCGGCATGGGGGTTTTTCATTTGGCCACGGGTCCACTTCTTTTTTTTTTTTTTCTGTTGGAATTTATTTTGCCTCATCACCAAATGAGTTTTTTTCCTTTGCTGCATCCTCATTTACTTCAATACTTATTCATAACCCTAGTACTTTCGGTAATACTCCATTACCGTCTTCGAGGGGACGTTTTGCTCCGACTAGCACGGACCGTGTCAGCTGGGCATTTCGGTGGTTCTCGCGGGCTGCTTCTGTCATCGGCTATCGCTTCTTCTTGGGCGTTGTGGCGCCATCTCTTGTTGGTCAGTGATCTCATTTTTCGAACTTTTTCATTTTTTTGCTCAATTTTAATTAAATTTCTCCAGCTGTTTCTCAAAATATTAGGGTCATTATGGTTGCAAACTTTTGTCCTATTTTTTTCAATCATTACCGACTCTGCTATTCTGAGGTGTTTTTCGGTGGACCCGTGGCCAAATGAAAAACCCCCATGCCGCATCCACATAACGGAAGCTCTTTATATCCAACTATAGAACTCACTGTTGAAATAGAAAAAATAATGCAATAGCCTTTTTGGACGTACATGTTATCAAATCCACAGATAAGTTACTATACAGGGTTTATCGGAAAAGGTCATTTGTTCCGGTCCTAATCCCGTACAATTCAGCACATCCTTATCCTCAAAAATGCAATAGTATAAAAACCTTAGTTAAAAGAGCATATACGCATTCTGAAAATAGTCAGTTCATCAATGAAGAAGTCAAATTCATAAAAAAAATTGCAGGCAGCTTTGGTTATCCTAACCATTTAATAAAAAAATGGGACACAGAAGTAATAAAGAAAATAAAAAATAATGCTGTAGTAAATAAAAAAGAAGTCAAATATTTAAATGGTTTTCCTTACATTAAAGGTACTACCAATGAAATTAATAATATTTGTAAAAAGCATAACATTCAAATTGGAGGAAAAGTAAATACCATCAAAAATATAGTAATAAAAAATAATGAAAAAATAAAAATGTTAGAAAAAGCAGGTATTTACTCAATTCCTATTACTGAAAATCCTCCAATGGCTTATATAGGAAGTACCAAAAATAAGCTTAAACACAGATTAAAACAACACGTAAAAAACTGGCAGAAAAAGAAGAAAAAACAGCACTTATTCAATACTGTCTGGATAACCAAAAAATATCCTAAATTCGAAAATATAAAAATCATTAAAAGCTGTAAATCCGAAAAACACCTCAGAATAGCAGAGTCGGTAATGATTGAAAAAAATAGGACAAAAGTTTGCAACCATAATGACCCTAATATTTTGAGAAACAGCTGGAGAAATTTAATTAAAATTGAGCAAAAAAATGAAAAAGTTCGAAAAATGAGATCACTGACCAACAAGAGATGGCGCCACAACGCCCAAGAAGAAGCGATAGCCGATGACAGAAGCAGCCCGCGAGAACCACCGAAATGCCCAGCTGACACGGTCCGTGCTAGTCGGAGCAAAACGTCCCCTCGAAGACGGTAATGGAGTATTACCAAAAGTACTAGGGTTATGAATAAGTATTGAAGTAAATGAGGATGCAGCAAAGGAAAAAAAACTCATTTGGTGATGAGGCAAAATAAATTCCAACGGAAAAAAAAAAAAAGAAGTGGACCCGTGGCCAAATGAAAAACCCCCATGCCGCATCCACATAACGGAAATATGAATTGAAAGCCAAGCCCCACGTGCGGTAAGTGTTCATCGAACTTTACCAACTAAAAGTGAAGTTCAAAAATGTAAAATGAAAATGGTATTGTATGAAAATAACAACTGTAGAAAAAAAAACGAGTTTTTTTATTTTTCATTTTGAAGAAGTTTTTTCATTACAAGTACAATAGATGCCAAGTGTTTTGGGTCGCCAGCTTCTGCATCTTAAAATCGTTAGTCTTTAAAATAGTATATAACTATACTAGTAATCCGAATTTCTTAGTGTAGAATAGAAATCAAAGCTTACAAGCTTTCGCACATCAACCACATGGCTTTTTCAAGGAAGGTAGACAGCAAACTGAATAATAGAATGCTTGAACAATTTGAACGTGGTGACTTGACTCTGACAATAAATGAGCAGATGCAAATGTAATAATTATGCATTAAAAGACACGAGCCGTTGTGTTTGTTTAGCACACGGGATCATGGAAGTAAAACAAAAGGTATTCATTATTTGAGAAAGTGGTTTCAAACTCGTGACAACTCCAGCGAGACGCTATCATTGCATGACTTACTGTTGGTAATGATCTTCAAAGTTTCGCGGATGGCAGTAGATTTTGTGGTGGAGAAGGAAGCTGATTTCTTTACGTCATCTGACATAGGAGCAGCGTATCTGAACTTTACTTCTGTGGATAGGGCCGTAGTTACTTTGCCATTCTTTATGTCCCATTTATGCTCATTGACTCAAATTCTAAATGAATGTTTGTTCATTCCAATTTCTTATGTCATCCCACATGACTAATTTCGTTACGTCATGTGGGATGATGCAAAGAAATTAGCTTCCTACTCCACCTCAAAACGTACTGCCATTCGCGAAACTTTGGAGATCATTACCAACAACGAGTGTCTCGCTGGAGTTGCCATGAGTTTGGTACCAGTTGTTCAACTAGTGAATACCTTTCGATTTCCTTCCATGATCCCACGTGCTAAACGAACATAACGACTCGTTTCTTTGAATGCATAATTACATTTTCATCTGTTCATTTATTATCAAGTCACCGCGTTCAAATTGTCAAAGCGTTCTATTCAGTTTGCTGTCTACCTTCCTTGAAAAAGCCACGTGGTTGATGTGTGAAAGCTTGGAAACTTTTATTTATATTCTACACCAAGAAATTTGGTATAGTTATACTATTTTCAGTATAGTTGGTGTACAGTTCCTTGTTATTTAATCGTTAGTCCTTGTTGTGTTCATCCTTTGGTCAGTGGTTAACTATCTCTCTCTCCCCTATCATTGCCAGCCCTAAAGTTAGGGTCAGCTATTCTTTGTAGTTCTGTCCTCAAAGTCAGAACTACAAAGAATAGCTGACCCTAACTTTAGGGCTAAGAGTGTACTGTTGTGAAAGATGGGATAGCCAGCTTAAAGCGGCGTCTCCGTGGAAGGCAAGAACAGTATCAATAAGCGTCATACACCACTCCTGCCTAGTCTGTCAACCATTGCTCTTGCGCTCTTGCACTGACCTCCCTCTCACTATTTAGGCTGTATGACCTAACCGAAGCTCATAGCATCGTACTCCCCCTGCTTAAGGACACTTACCTCACATTTCCCTGAATGTAAATCTATTTTTTTTTCTGTTACTAATGTTGGGTGATGTCGTACTTCTTTCCATTCCACCCCACCCCCCCCTCCTCCAGTCTGTTGGACAGTCAGCTGACGAAAGTGCAAAGTTCTTGATTGAATAACTTTTCATATCAAACCTATTTCTAAAAAGCTCCGTGATTTTGAAAATTTGTCTTAAATAGCAATTTTGTCTGATAAACTGCTAAGCCAACAAAAATAGATTCTGAACAGAGGTGCAGCTAATGCAGATGTGCCCAAGATGTGTAGCTGCTGTGGCACACATCTACATAATCTCTAGCCACCCCTAAGTGCTAATCTCTTGCTGTTCTTTCGAGTGGACCCGAGTTCGAGTCCCTATATCCCTCTTTGCATGAAAACTGTGAGTGATGGGCTTGTCTTACAGCATTGGCTCTTTTTCTCTCTTGGAACCAGTGACCTCATGTTAGGTAAGGCCTATTGCGTTTACCCCATAGAGTTGCTCATGGTGGTCGTTAAACCCCGAAATAAAATAAAATGCCGATGTGCATTTTCTTAACGGAAAAACTAAAGGGTGATTCATATAAAACTAACACATTTCATTATCAGTTTATGTGAACAAGAATAAAGCTAACAGCACATTATGCCATTTGAAATGTAGCATATGTATGGGAGTTTACATTACATAACATTTACCTTTACATCAAATGCTGAAAATGTCCATCCCTTTCCTGAAGGCACATCTGGACATGTCGTTCCCTGTTTCTGGCTGTTCATTGGATCACCATCATCTTGTCAATACCGTTGATTTCATTTGTAATGTTCTCCTTCAATTTGTCTTACGTCCGAGGGCATATAGAGTACACTCTTTCCTTAAAAAACCCCACAGAAAGAAATCTGGTGATCTCGGTGGCCACAAGTTATGGGAAATTATCCGGTCCTCTAAGAAACTAGATCAGCTCCATGGACTCGTTTGATGTATGGCACGTGGCGCCATATTTTATAAAATAGCCTTAATACAGCTTTATGCAGTGTGTCCAAATGTCCCTTTTTTAAAGAACTGTCCTTTAAAACTGTCACTACTGATAAAGTCCTTTATTTGTCTTTTATTTTAAGTACTGTCCTTTATTTTAAGTGAGTTGAGAACATCAACTATCTACAAAAATATTAAAGGTAAGTAACAAAAATGCATTTTATTTGAAATTAACCTAATTCATTTTGTCTTGATATTTTTTGTTTGTAAGGGCAATGATGAACTATAATACTGAGCCCTTATTTCTTAACATTGCTACTACTTTTATTATTTTGTTTTAACAAAGTTCTGAAATTCTAGTAATTAATGACTTCATGGCTTCCTCTTATTACTTTCAGTATTATAAATATTTAACAGGAATTATCGAGGATAAATTTATTAGCTACATTACCTCTCGATAATTCCCGTTAAATATTAATACTGAAAGTTCTGAAGTATTAAAGTAGCATATGACTGGATATCTCTGTGGTGATGCTTCCTTTCTTATATGAGCCTTTGGTGTACCACATTAATTTTTTTTTTAATTGAGTTTGTTTTTGTAGCTTTTTTAATGATGAAATGAAGACTAATTTTTATCTTTACTCCACAGATTTCTACGTAGTTCAACATGTCTAAACGACAGTGCCACTATCAAAGTGATTGGTCCTCTTCTTGTCAAAAAGACAATAATGGTGATGAAATTGGCAAATGGTGCAGACCAGGAAAGAAGAACACTTAAGCTTTGTGTGTGTGGTGCTCAAAAGAATTTTCAGTGTCTACAATGGGTGTTCAAGCAGTTTTACAACATTCAAGAAGTGAAAATCACAAGAAAAATAGAGAAGCTGTAACAAAGTCAAAGGATTTGACAAAAAGTTTCAAAAGTCAAACAATAGTTAGTAATCAGGTTACTACTGCTGAAGTTTTGTGGGCCTCTGCACTTGCTGAACACAATATTCCATTCAGGTTTTGTGATCATTCAACACAGTTGTTTCAGAGAATGTTTCCTGACTCTAAAATTGCTGAATCATTTTCAATGCACCGAACAAAGATGTCTTACCTAGTTAGATATGGTTTGGGGCAAACATATGAAACCATTTTAAAGGAAAGTTTGAAAGGGAAATATGTGTCAATTGGACTAGATGAAAGCAATGACAGTGGTGTGCATAATAAAAAATAGCTTGAAATAATCGTACGATATTGTGATGATGTGCAACAGCGAATTGTAATCGATTTTCTTGAAAGGGTATATTTACCAGAAGCTAAAGCACTTCCCATGAAAGAAAAATTGATTTCTGTTTTACAAATGTTTGGCATCATTATATCTAAGGTAATATGTGTTATTACTGATAGTCCACAAGTTATGGTAGGCTATAAAAAAGGCATGCTAACTCTTTTAAAGCAAGAAAATCCCCACTTGCTTGATGTAGGTCGATGTTCATTACATCATGTCATGAATGCTGTAAAAAAGGCCGTAAAAGAATTCGATTCTTCACTTTCTGAATTTGCAGTGGATGTATTCTACTATTTCCATGGCAATAGTGTAAGATCAGCTGATTATGGCAAGAGTCAGGAACATGTAGGTGCTTCAAAACATGTATTTATGAGACCTGTTGAAGCTAGATTTTTAACTTTTGGACCAGTATTTGATCGTTTATTGGAGCAAAAAGATGCCTTGATTCACTATTTCTTATCCTTTGTACCTGCACATTGTTCCAAAGAACTGAAAACCAGTGAAAAGTTGCACAGAATAATTTCTGCATTGAAACAAGGTGACATTTTCATCCACTATCAGTTTATGCATGGTGTGTTTAGCATTGTGAATATATTTCAGTTATTTTTTTTAGAAAGAAGAACCTCTGATTCATCTTCTTTATTATGAAATGACTTCATTAGTAAAGATGGTAATGAAAAGAGCTTTGGTAGATGAAGTTGTTGATAACACTCTATGCCATAAACTTGCAGATTTAGATGTCAGTCAACATTTGAAACCTTTGGAAAGGATGGCTATTGGTGTTTTGACAAAGAGTGCAATGAAGTCTCTGACAGAGACAAAGAAAAAAATGCTACTTTTACAGTGAAAAAAATTCTACAATGTGTTAATTAAAAAGTTGCTGCACTATCTTCCATTGCAGAACAAAATATTAAGAGATTTGCATGTACTGCAGCCAGACCAAAAGAACAGCCCAAAAAATGTTGCTTCACTTATGAACATTGCTAAAAGCCTTCCTAATTTTTTTGAAGATGACAATCCGGTTTTGGCGTAAATGTGACAAGGATGGTAAGTCAGATATTATTTGAAAACCTGAAAATTTTCATCGTCCTGGAGAGGGACTCGAACCCGTGTCTCCCAGAAAACGCCTAGGTATGCTAAGCATACCTAGGCGTTTTCTGGGAGACGCGGGTTCGAGTCCCGCTCCAGGACGATGAAAATTTTCAGGTTTTCAAATAATATCTGACTTACCATCCTTGTCACATTTACGCCAAAAACCGGATTGTCATCTTCAAAAAATTTGTATTATATGGCGTAATCCCGTATTTCTTTCATGCCTTCCTAATGTTGTTTCAAACCTAAAGCTAGATGAATTGTCCACGTATTGGGATTTGTACAAGCTGGAGAATGTTGATGGCAAAAAGCGCATTGATGAATATTGGGCAGAAATTTTCAAAAGAACCCTCAGAGATATACAACCCTTCAAGGCTTGATCATGATATGTTTGACCATACATCATGGTAACAGTGATGTGGAGCAAAGTTTTTCAGTTGACAGAGAGATTTTGACTTGTAAAAGAACTCAACTACATGATGAAACTGTGACTTCTTTGAAAAGAGTTAAGTCTCATATGAAGAGGACAAAAACTGTATGTAATGAAATCGAAGTTATGCCACCTCTTAAAAGAGCATGTGTGGATGCTCACAAAATGTTTGCTGAACATCTAGCTGAAGAGAAACGTTTGCGATTGGAAGAAGAACAGAAGAAACAGGCCACGAAAGATCAAGAGGCAGCTCTCCACAAACAAGCTGAGGAATTAAGAAAAAAGGAAGAAAAACTTCAAATAAAAGAACAAGAAAAAAAAGCAGATGAGAAGAGACTTAAAGCAAATCATCAAAGACAAACTGTCAAAGATTTAATGGCCAAAGTACGAAAATCACTGAATGAGGCTGATAATTTGGAAAAAGAAGCTGAAAAGGAGATGACGAAAATACAGAAAGATAAAGCCAAGATTAAACAAAGTGTCTTATCCTCTTTTGTTTATGTTCAGGAAAAACATTAAGGGTGTAGTGTGGTGTGGTTTTTTGTTTTTTGCAGAAAAAGGCATGAGTAAGAATAAGGAAAGATTACATAGTTTTGTTTTGTGTGTTTGAAATATAGCAGTTACTTTCAGTTTTTGTGAAGTTATGACATTTAAAAGGTATTTGTGTAACATTTTCCAATTTTAACCTACTAGGCACTTGCACATTATATTGTTCACTCTTTTTCATACTGGTATGTGATGTCCTTATTTTTATTTGGGAAAAAAAGGTTGTGCATTAGTAGCATTAAGTTGCTGGAACCTTTTTTATAAAATGTATTCAATTTATATGTATTTCGTATACCGGTACCTACATCAATGTATATTATTTTATGTACAATCAATTATAAGTGTAGAAAATGATTTTTTTTAAATGTGAAAATTGAATTATAACTGTGAGAGGAACGGAATGGCTATAAGGGGTGAAGAGGAGGCCATTTTGAAAAATAAAAATTCTTCCTTTTTTTAACATGTTTAAAACAGATTTCAGCTGAAAACAGGAACCTTTAATTCAAAAACAAAATTTTTGCCCCAAATCGGAGGGGGGCACCGGTACTTTTCAGATGTCCTTTATTTTTTACATTTGCTGCTGGACACTCTGTCTATGTCATCCGATTGCTTAACAAAGTCCATGAAAATTCATTGGTACTCTGCAGTGTTGACAATCCCGTTGAAAAAAATAGGACCCACTATTCTTTCAGCGGATATTCCGCACCAAACTCCGACTTTTTGTGGGTGCATAGGCGCTTCCTGAAGGGTGTGCAGGTGTTCTGCGGCCCAATTGTGTGTGTTCTGTGAATTGACATAGCCACATAAGTGGAACCACGCCTCGTCCGTGAACCACGTGATGGATAATATGCCAGGATTTTGTGCAATGAAGTCCTGAAACCAGCAACAATAGTGCACTCGTTTTCCCTTATCTGGCTCCAGTAACTCATGAACAGCCATCAATTTAGCCTCGCTTTCTTAGCAGCTCTCTGACACATGGAGACGAGTACCTGGTCTCCTGCAACAGACGCAGTAATGACTTTCGAGGTGACCACTGCAGTCATGCCTCAACGTCCACAGCAACCGTCGGCAGTGCAGAAGAACGATGCTTGCTGGTTTCACTCACAAGAGATCCTGTTGTTTCCAACTTGTGTACAAACGCCAGTATAGAGGGGAGATTTGCTAACACCAAATTCTTTTGCATATGCCCTTTGCGTAGCTGTGATTGAGTTTTAATCCAGTACGTTTTCGCAAGGAATACCCGTTGCTGTAGCATGTAATGCATCTTCACAGTGCCTGAGGTAATCTGGCGGTGACAGCTACCGCATCCTGCACAGCAGCCCCTCTCGTGAGAATAGAAGAATTTCACAGAAGCCCCGCATCATTTGACACCATGTGTTAGTTTTCTGTGAATCACCCTGTACATGTGCAAAACCAGTGGTGTAATGCTAAGTGAAAAAGCACAGGAGCACTCGGTGCCTTAAGTCTTCAATACCTTTCCTTTCTTATCCCACCCCCATTCCGCCTCTCCCCTTTTTACTTTCTTATATTTATAGTATAAGAAAGTCTAGTGATCGGTCAAAATCAGACTTCTGGATTTTCACATTCTGGCATTCAAGGAACAAGATTTCACCATTTAGGACTGCCGAGTGAGAATGGATTTAGAGACTAACTCTACTTTCAAACAAACATGAGATGTTATTTCCTCTAACTGTGCAGTTTTTTTTATTGAAAAAGAATTATAGGACATTCATATTTTAAAAAGAAAACAAATTATGCTGTAAGTTTTTACCGGAGCACGTGCCAGTCAGAGATGGCAGCGGGTTGACAATTTCTTGCGGGTCAAACGGGTGGGGTCATAGTGTTCTTGACCCAGTTTTATTTCCGTTTCATTTTTGAAAAGAGAAAAATGTGTACTGTAGAATTTTGTTCTCGATACCAGTGCGAGCAGAGTGAAAAAAGATTTGTCATACAAAAATATTGCCGTCTCTTTCTTAAGGTAGTTCCTCCTAAAATCTCTGCCTTATGTTTGCAATGGTAAAACTTCTTTACATATTTTCTTCGCAAATAATGTATTCCCAAGGATTAAAATTTACACATCGATAAAACTAACTTTAAGCTATAGCATGGGATACTTAATACTTGCTAAAACATAACCATAATTATATTAAAAACCCATAATTTTTCTTTGAGTAATGTTCAGACTTGTTAATAAATGGCGCGACTGGTAAATTGATGCCGTCAGTAGACAAAACAAATGTTGGATTGCTTAGTTATGGTTATGTTTTAGCAAGTATTAAATATCCCATGCTATAACTTAAAGTTAGTTTTATCGATGTGCAAATTTTCATCCTTGGGAATACATTAATTGTGAAGAAAATATGTAAAGAAGTTTTACCATTAGAAACATAAGGCAGAGATTTTGGGTGGAACCACCTTACAGCAACGAAGATTTCCACCAACCGACGATACAGTGCAGATGCTAGACTCACCAATATCATATCATAAAACGATATTTCCTTTGCGTTTATTGTCAGTGCAGTTGTAGGGAGCAAGATTCTAGCTAAAGCCTGTCACCTGCTTCTATGGTGGTTCACGCTCTCACGCTTGGCGTGTCACATTGTAAGACTGAGAGTTACTTTTCACATCGCATCTTTTGCTTTGAGCATTTAGAGGTTTTCGTTTAACGTGCTAACATCCCGTTCCCACAGTATGTCGTGTCGGAATTAATACCTTATTTGTTAATGTGGATGAATTTAATATTAAGGAGATTGAAAAAGTCGTCAAGCCCAACAAATACGTTCTTGTTGAAAACAAAAAGGGGAAGAGTAAATGCTGCAAGTTGTTTCATCTCATTAAGAAACCAGAATATATTTCATAGCAACACCAATTTTCTGAAGCTTGATATGTTATCAAGAAAACAGCAAAAACTGAAATTAAACAACATACAACAAATTACTTAATTCAAAAATTTTGACTGTAGCACCATCAAAATTAAGTGGAACAGCCGTAACATTACTGCTGAGGGTCTCTTTGACTCTCGCAGATGTGTGTGAAAACGTGTAAAACAGGGTATATATATATGATTACCCCTTTAGAGCTGCAGAGTATGATCCAGGAACTTGCTGACAAGAGGTAACTGTTACCTACATTTACCTTGGACAGCAGATATCAAGCGCAAAGGTCACATTGAGGAAGAAATTAATTGACATATAAAACATCGTTGGAGAGCTCTTCTAAGAAACTAGCATTTTAAAGAGCAATGCCTTAAAAGTAAAGTGTTTAATCAATGCATCCTTCCACTGCTTACATATTCAGTGGAGACCTGGACCTCAACTAAAAAGGGCATACAAAGACTGCAGACAACTGAAAGCAGCATGGGGAGATTCATGCTTAGGAAGAAAGGTAATCGGGAAAGATAAGAAGAGAAACTCGTGGATCAGGAAAATGAAAATACTTTTTTTTTTTTTCCCTTTTTGATTGGGTGTTTAACGACCACCATGAGCAACTCAGTGGGCTATAAGTAGTTGCCCGTCACTAATTCGGGGCCACCAGTTCCTGGGAAGGGAGAGAGCCAGTGCCATAAGACAAACACAACATCCATGCCTCACCGGGATTCGAACTCGGACCCATCTCAGATGAATGACCGGAAGCCATCGCTTATGTCAGAGTGGAAGACATCATAATCAGAGTAAAATCACTGAAATGGCAATGGGCTGGATATATTGCCAGGATGGACAACCAGAATTTTAGACTGGATTCCAAGGGACAGGAAAAAACTCATAAGAAGACTACATGGAGATGGGTGGATGAAATTCGAAAGCATATGAGAATAACATGGGTGAGACTGACTCAAGACAGATCGTTGTGGAAGAAACTTGGGGAGACCTTCATCCAGCAGTAGATTGATAATGGTTGACAATGATGATGATTGATGATGATACATATGATTATGTATAATTATAAATTGAGTTTCAAATTTATAGTTCAAAGCGGATTTTTCTAGGTCGGGTCAAATTATGTGATGTCCGGGTTCAAAATTTTTGGCCGGTCCCCAACTCTGGTGCCGGCTAGAAAAAAAAAGTACTGGAACGCCATTCTGGGGCTTTCCGGCTTCACTGTATCCTTCTACAAAACAGATAATGCATGAATCCAGTGAAAAATCAGTCTTACTCTTAGTAGTAGATATATGCTGGTGAAGGAAATAAAAAACCCTTATAGCTCCTCCCCCTAGCTTGTGTAAACTAGATCAAAAAATACAATGTGCAATGTTCACAGAGTTCTAAGTTCGTTCATAATTTTTTTGGGGGGGGGGGGTACTAACGTACCGCTCAGACATTCTATTTTGTCAAACGGTGCCAAGCGTAATAGAAAAATTCTAACCGCACTTAGATTATTCAGAGATTAAAGTTCTCCAGCACGATGGCAAAATCATCATGGTATTGCTAACTTTGACTCTTTATTTTGGGCAGTTTGTTGATAGAATAAAGTTGTGTGTGTGTGTGTAAAAGTTTATATCTATAAGAATTAATGTTTTCAGAATGCTACAGCATCACATTTTATACATCGTATGATAGTAACTGTCTCCTTACCGCATCGATGCCTGCTCCAAAAATGTCCGTTATTAGAAGGCTGGCGTCAGCCAGGTCGATTTGCGGGTTGGTTAATAATTTCCTGAAGAACTCTAAGCTTGGATCTTGTCCGTCAGGGTCCGCGTCTATCTTTGCTTTGGCAATAGATGCACACTCCATGGCAAATCTGGGCAAAAAGAGAAGCAAATAAATGTATCTCGTTAACACCATTCAAACGCTGAACAATAATCCAAATTCTTCATACAAGTACCGATTACAAAAGTATAGTTAGTGAATTCCCTCAACAACTTTTAGAATAGACAAATGAAAAAGTGAAGGTTTTATAAGATACTTCTCCGTGGTGCAGTATTTCATGAAGAGCCCTGGTCTCCGCATATGAGCTTTCTAAGCATGAAATACAACAGACTTAGTGGCTAGTCCTCTTTTGTTTTTGTTCAGGAAAAACATTAAAGGTGTGGTGTACATACATACATATCACAAAGCTGTTCTCTGAAATTCAGAGGTTAGCTCCAAAAAGAAATACAAACTTCCAGATATTTTTACTTATTGTTGTCGTATCAAGTGTGGTGTGCTTTTTTGTTTTTTTGCAGAAAAAGGCATGAGTAAGAATAAGGAAAGATTACATAGTTTTGTTTTGTGTGTTTGAAATATAGCAGTTACTTTCAGTTTTTGTGAAGTTATGACATTTAAAAGGTATTTGTGTAACTAGGCACTTGCACATTATATTGTTCACTCTTTTTCATACTGGTATGTGATGTTGTACTTATTTTTATTTGGGAAAAAAAGGTTGTGCATTAGTAACGTTAAGTTGCTGGAACTTTTTTTATAAAATGTATTCAATTTATATGTATTTCGTATACCGGTACCTACGTCAATGTATATTATTTTATGTACATCAATTATAAGTGTAGAAAATATTTTTTTTTTAATGTGAAAATTGAATTATAACTGTGGGAGGAACGGAATGGCTATAAGGGGTGAAGAGAAGGCCATTTTAAAAAATAAAAATTCTTCCTTTTTTTAACATGTTTAAAACAGATTTCAGCTGAAAACAGGAACCTTTTATTTAAAAACAAAAGTTTTGCCCCAAATCGGAGGGGGGGGGCACCGGTACTTTTCAGATGTCCTTTATTTTTTACATTTGCTGCTGGACACTCTGTCTATGTCATCTGATTGCTTAACAAAGTCCATGAAAATTCATTGGTACTCTGCAGTGTTGACAGTCCCATTGAAAAAAATGGGACCCACTTTTCTTTCAGCGGATATTGCGCACCAAACTCTGACTTTTTGTGGGTGCATAGGCACTTCCTGAAGGGTGTGCAGGTGTTCTGCGGCCCAATTGTGTGTGTTCTGTGAATTGACATAGCCACATAAGTGGAACCACGCCTCGTCCGTGAACCACGTGATGGATAATATGCCAGGATTTTGAGCAATGAAGGGGGAATAGAAGCAAACAAACCTTAGGGTCCACCGTTGTAAGCGATTTACTGATAAGGCATGCTCGAACTGGCCTACTGGCCCATGGGCTGGACCGCCCTCGGTCCAGGCTCCGCCTCAGTCTTGGTGATAAAAAAATGCAATAATGAAAACAAAAAATTTTAATTCAAAATAACATTCGAAAACTCAAGACAAGGTGGAGGCAAAATTAAATTTAGAGTGAGTACAGGTTCTAGGGGAGGGGAGTTCAACAACAAGGGGTAATCGGCGACAGCGGGAGAGAAGGGACCTAAATGATCCATGTACACAGTGGAAATCAGCTGTTTAATTGTTTACTCGCCTTGAGTGAGAGCATTTGGTGTTGACTTTATGCGTGTGTTCAGCTTTGCGTAGTTTTTCGTTGCTGAGTTCAGAATTAAGGAAATTTAAGTTAGACAACCAGAACTATTGTTTAATTACTAAGTTCGGTTAGTAGGGAGAGCCTTTTGTTGGCCTTCAAGTTCGAACCAACATAACCTTATTGAGCTCGCAACACAACTCTCGCGAAAAAGCGTTGATCACAATGATCTCTCTCTCACCCTTTCCCATTTCTAATTTCTCTAATGAACTTACTGTGACTAATATTAGATGAAGCCCCATCCCTTAAAAGATTTCTGTCTACACTGTAAAAAAATTTCTAAAATTCACGAGCCACTTTCCGTCATTTTCTTTCGTGAATTAACGAAGCATATTCCTCATACAACCTTTTTTGTCAAATGACAGAAGGAAACCTGAATTTCACGGATTTTTCGTAACACGGGAAAATTCTGAATTTTCAGAAACCTTACCACAATTTCTTTCTTATATTGATGGTAAATTGCCATTTTAGAGATGTTTTAATGGAAAATTCTGAATTTTCAAAAACCTTTCTGCAATTCCTTTCGTATATTAATGGAAAAAACTGCATTCTCATTTTTTCTGTATCCGTATGACGAGAAATTACCGGTAATAGGAGCGATTGGTGAGAATACTTTAGGTTTGATTAACTTTTAAATTTCAATCGTCTGTCGAATTTTGCAGTTCCATAGTGAGATCGGATATTGTGGATAGCATGAGGTTTGATTAACTTTTAAATTTCAATCGTCTGTCGAATTTTGAAGTTTAGTAGCGAGATCGGATATTGTGGATAGCATATCGCATGACTTTTGTTTATTGTGGCACTGCATAGTTCTTCTTCTCTCCCTATTTTGTGCACCAGCTCAGGGCCTTAGTCAAGGGCCTGTCCTGCCAATGATTCATAGAAAATGAAAAACTCCTAATTGCAGTTTCCAGTGCTGAAGATGAAAATATTGATTTAGACAAAGTCAAATATTTGCAAACTTTAGGTATGAAACTTCCATCTCCAGAAGAAATTGCAGTAGTCAACAGATTCATACAAACCCAGAAGAAAACCCAAATACAGTCATTTTTGATGAAATTTTTAAGCAGCAAGTAGTCTTCAGAGATACTTATAATTTATTGGCCACAGCCAGGACTTTCGGCTGTAGTACGGCTACTTGTGAAACCACCTTTTCTGTTTTAACGAGAATTAACTGCCCACAGTGGCTTTTGATATGCCACCAACGAATGTCGAATTTGACTCTTCTTGCATTCGAACAAAACCACACATAAACTCTTGACATGGACTTGCTTTTGAGAAAATTTAAATGGTCAAAAGAACCGACGACTACAACTATTTTGATTTTCTATTAGTAAGCAACGATTATAAATTTTTACCTTTACAAAATATTTCTTTTTTTTTTTATTTATGAAAAATGTTACTTGTTTAACTGTAGTACTATGGCAGGTACTTATAAAATATTATTATGTACTAAGGTACTTATAAAATATAAATATAATTATGCACCACCAAAATGTTTGTATTTTATAAATTTGTGAACTTTCAAATCAGACTTTTAGTAGAAGGCAGAGAAGAAGTAACTCAGCACGTGCTGTCGAGTGACTGCCGTGTTTCTAGTACATTCTTTCCTATTTTTGTACTGATATATAAGAGGCTGAGACAAAAAGTAAAAGAAAGACTATTTTTAAAAATTGTATTTAAAATTAAAAAAATATACAATACCTCATCGTTCAATGTAGTCACCTCCCTTTTCAATACACTCACTTCTTCCAGCATTCTGGTAACTTAGCAACACAAAGTGGGAAAAAATTATTTTGGTTGCAAAATTACCCACTGATGCACTTAGTTCTTGATTTATTCGTCTGTACGGAAATGAGGTTCTCTCAAGTTAGATATTAATGGTCCACAACCACATGCAATTGGAGTTCGATTATTTGATGGTTACCTGCAGAGTGCAGAGGCGTAACTGGCAGTTTCTGTGCCAGGGGCAGCCTGAAAATTTTGCGCCCCCACCCACCCTCCTAACAGCGTTTTATAAAACAAAAATATAACTGATTTTTTTTTATTTACTTGTACATCGAAGTGCCAAAAGTCATGGGATACCTACGTGCTTTCTCCATGGGGATGTTAATTCTGAAGCAAATATCGAGAGAGTGGTCCCTCCGATTTTCCCCACATGCAACAAACATGAAAAATACACCAAAATATGTCTGCTGCAATGGGCCTTTTTTTTTTTTTTTTTTTCTAAATTTAATACGGGCCAAGTTACAGGGGTTTGAATATGAAACATGACGAGAAGGGATCCCTGTAAATATCTGTTACCAGCACAACGTACAACTGCAGGAATGCATACCGCAAGGTATCAAGAAAAACATGGTTTTTCTTTTCGGTCCATTGAATCTTCGTGTTCCTTACTTGTCTTTCATTGTATACCCCTGGAAGGAAAAATAGTTATTCATGCCCTCTTTGGCAGTCCCCGATTTGCGAAACAGCATTGTTTCTGTCACAAAATGTACTGTATTTGTTAGAGTCAACCGGGTTCTAATTCTAACACGCTTTCTGTCATTATTGTTCATTGTGCAGGTAAAACATATTTACAGGGATGTCTTAGATCATGTATCACATTCAAACCCCTGTAACCCAGCCCCTATTAAATTCAGAAAAAAAAAATTGTCGATTGTGGCAGACATATTTTGGATGTATTTTTCAGGTTTGTTGCGTGTGGGGAAAATCGGACGGACCACTCTCTCGATATTTGTTTGAGTATTTGTTTCGTCATAGGTCATAGAGAAAGCATGCAGACATCCCATGAGTTTTGGCACTTAACTCCGTGTACATAAATACAGAGAGAAAAATTTTGGAAAATCAATAATTATAATACATTTTCCAGCAACATAATTCAATTTAGCGTGCAGTTGTATATAGAAGTAACTACAATGAATGAATCTGTAATCCGGATTTTTTTCTTTTTCTGAAGCACGCTATATTCTACTTTTATGGCTTTGTAAACCCCTAATAAACTTCAAGCCTTTTTGTACTAAGTGACACTTCAAAATTAAATAAATGTGACTCGCAGTATTTTGCCTTACAACACATTTTAATTATTTGCATGTGAGGTGATTCCGGAAATGTACATTTCCTACCTATATTTTAAACATAAAAATGTTTCCAAAGTCAACAATGACATTTGAATTGTAGTGCAACTTCAAAAAAACTGTTTTTAGATTTGGAAAGACATGTTTAAAAATATGGGGAAAATAAAATACAAGGCATAGAAACATGTTTTGCGGTATTCGGTAGCTTGGTTAGTGTGCATATATATGCTACGCACATATTTTTTTTTGGGGGGGGGTGATCGTGCATTAGCACGCAGGGCCGTATGAGGTCGGCAGGCATCATCGTGCAGAGTGAGTACTGCTGGCTGTTATATAAATCTAACGAGTTGGAGTTTGCACGGTATTCATGAAAATAATCTTACAAACTATTCGGAAGGAATGCTGATAAATTACTCCACATGCACGAAGCGAGTTTGAAGACTTTGTTGTTGTCTTAAACTATGTAGTAAGTTCCCTTAATTCTTTTAATCATTTCGGAATGACAAGCACGGCTACTTGCGAAACCAGATTTTCTGTTTTGACGGGAATAAACATCCTACAGCGACTTTCGATGTGCCCCCAATGAATGTCGAATTTAACCCTTCTTGCGTTCAAACAAAACTGCACAAAAGCTTCCGACGTGGACTTACTTTTGGGAAAATGTAATAATCAAAAGAACCGACCACTACAACTATTTTGATTTTCTATTGGTAAGCAACGATTATAAATGTATTTTTATTTTACAAAATGTCACTTGCTGTTATTTTATTTATGTTAATCAAAAATGGCACTTTTGTACCTGATGTACCTAGATAAGTTACTTAGTCTGGGTTGAAATTTGCCAAAATTTCAGTAATGCTCAAAAAAGGTAAAAAGTATATAGCTTTTTGAGCATGCCCTAAATTTTATTGAGCCTGCCCTAAGTATAGAGTTTGGCTACGGCCCTGCACCAGCTATTTATTATACAGGGTGATCAGAATTGACCACACAATAAACCTACCAGACGATTCCTTGTGAAGAAAGAAGCCAAAAACCATTGTCCGATCGGACGTCACATTCCAGAGACATATGTGCCTAAAGTTTGTGACGTCACATCTGGTAAGAATACAGACATTAGAAATAACTTACCCAATTACTTTGACCAAAAAAAGTGAATTTATTAATGTGTACCACTACAACACAAATGATAAAACACGTGGATTAATGTCAGATTACAACATGTGTTCAAAATGACCACCTTGTAGTGCAGAACAGGCGGATGTCCGCCGAGGAATACACATCTGCACGCGTTGCAGCATAGCAGGGGTTGCAGTTGTGAGGGCCGTGTGTAAGGTGGCCACTAGGTCATGCAGGCTGTTGACAGGCCATTGATAAACAAGTACCTTTAGATGACTCCAGAGGAAGAAGTCCAATGGGTTGAGATCCGGTGATGTAGTGGGCCATGGACCGGCACTGGCAAATATTTGCAGTGTAATGCGCCGGTGCTCCATCATGCTGGAACCCTAGATTGCTGAGAACAGCCAATGGTACCTTTTCCAGTAAGTCCGGCAGAACATCACGTAGGAACACCATGTAGTTGGCAGCTGTGACACGTTCGGGAAGAAGATATGGTCCCACTATAGGATATCGCCCACAATACCACACCAGATATTAACACCCCACCGGCCCTGGTGAGCATGTTCACGTGTTGCGTGCGGATTGTCTAATGCCCAAACATGACTATTATGGGTGTTGTAGATACCCTGCTGTGTAAACCTTGCTTCATCAGTCCACAAGATCCGGCGGATGAAACTATTATCGGCAGCATGTTAGCAGCCACTCACAGTATGCCTGTCTTCAAGGATAATCCTGTGGTAATAGGCCTTGCACCCATGTGATGTGATATGAATGCAGGTCTGCGTCATGTAGAACGGCAAGTATGGTACTTTGGTGCACACCGAACTGTCGTGCAATCACACGACTGCTGGTCGTTGGCTCCTCCTCTATGAACTCTAGTATGGCGTCCTCGAGGGATGGTGTTCTCACAGAAGGTCCAGCGCCACTGTCTACGCTTGGACGTGGTGCGACATTGCCTGTGTCGCGCATTCGAGCGTCAAACCGCCGTATGGCCTGCGCATCCGGGTGCCGTCGTGCTGGGTATCGCTCACTGTAGGCCCTTGCTGCACGCAATGCTAAACCATGGCATTCCCCCAGTAGGAGATACATCTCACAGTACTCTCTCAAACTGTATGACATATCGCTACCCACGCTACTGTAAAATGTACCAACGCAGTAAGAGCTTACCTGCTACCATTGCCAACCCTTTTTATTCCTACCTGCCGTATCGCGCAGGCATACAACTGATGGTTTCATGCCACCACGTCCTTCGAATTTGCATACCCACCCCGTGACCTCAGTGGGCTATAAGTAGTTGCCCGTCCTAAATTTAGGACTACTGGTTCCAGAGAAGGGAGAGAGTCAGTGCCGTAGGAAAAACACACTATCCATGCTTCACCGGAATTCGAACCCGGACCCCTTTCGGACAAATGATCAGAAGCCATCGCCTTAGACCACTGCACCTCTGGGGTGGCTTGATTGCCTTGTGATATGTGCATCTGTATAACTATACACGCCGCTCTTCAACGAGCATGTGCGTTACCGGATGTGACGTCACGAAACTTTCAGCGCGTGCATCTCCGAAATGCGACGTCCGATCAGACAACGGTTTTCGGCTTCTTTCTCCATGAGGAATCGTCCGGTAGGTTTATTGTTTGGTCGATTCTGATCACCCTATACGTATATTGTGTTACTGTAAGAAATCAAGTACTTAACTTATTGTACAGACCATTATACACAGAGGTGGATTGGAACGACCAAACCGGGCCGAGAGTCTTGCGGTTCATTACAAAAACAGTCGTATCCACAAGGGAACAACTCATTAATTTCCCATAAAAAAAATTCTGTTAGATCCTTGATGAAAGGGAACTCTTGAAGTATGCATTGTAAAATGGATTCAGTCGTGAACAGATTTTAACAATAAATCAATGATGAAAGAATTTTAAAAATACGCTCATGATTGAATATCGAACCAAACTATACTCAAAACTGGGTGTTGAACCAAATTACCGATTATTTTTCTATAAAAAATTTGGTTTCGACTTAAAAATAGTAAAGTCATAATTAAAACCCCCATTTCATTCCGAAAGTTTCCAAAGTTCTCTTTGTAGGCTGCAAGTAGCAGGTTGAAGTTTGGCAGACAACGAGTTTGAATATCACGCTACAGACCAGTTTGGCTGGATCAGATGTCACCATTGTGAAAGGCAGTGTGAACGACGGCACAAAGATGTCGCGCTAGTTAGTGTTGTCTACGAAGGAAAAGCAATGCAGCATATGATCATGATCATATGTAGAAGATTTTAGGAAGGGAGTGTCTGACCCCAGGTCTTAAACAACCCTTAGAAATAGGAAACTAGGAGATTTGGGCTATAGTGCCCGACAGGAAAGTAACACGGAAGCGAAGTAGAAGGGGGGAGACGCCCTTATTTATTACCGGGGGCCAGTACCCGGGGTCCGACGGCTTAACGTGGCCATCCGACGCACGGCAGGTATTTAGTGGATCGAGCGTTCGTACCTTCTGGGATCGAACCTGAGGCCCGTCCCATGGCAGTCACGAACGTTGCCCACAGGCCACCCCGGCCCGCAACACAGCATACATGGCTTTTACACTATTAAGTAGATTCCCAGTAACACCATATTCATTCAATACCTTCCACAAAAGTATCCTATTTACTCCGTTCTAAGCTTTCTCTAAATCTATAAAGGCAGCAAAAACTTTCTTACCAACAACCAGATACTTTTCAATCATCATGCGTAATGCAAACATTTGGTTAGTGCAACCTTTACCTGGCATAAAATCACTCTGAACATCCCACACTTTCTCTGATGTAAGACCCCGTACTTTTGCAATAATAACCTTACCAAACACTTTCACTGGCACACTCAGTAGGCTAGTTCTTGCAGTCAGTCTGATCACCTCTTCCCTTATACAAAGGAACAATGATAGCATCCTTCCAATCCCGAGAGACCATTCCTAACTTCCCAGCACAACTGAAAAATTTCAGTTAACCAGTCAATTACAGAGTTACCACCATATTTCAACATCTCAGCAGTTATGCCATCAACTCTCTGAGCCTTATCATTCTGAAGAGATTTTAGAACTTTACACACCTCTTCTCTTGAGATCCCTCCTGTGCTTCCATCCTTCACTGTGACATCATCTGCTTCTGCCTCAGAATTACCTTTGCTTTCTTGATCTAATAACTCACAGAACTATTCACCTCAACTTTCACTTAATTCATTTGGCTCCCATATCATTTCCCCAACCCTATTCTTTACACAACTTACAACTTTGTTTCCCCCATTTTCCCTGAGACTTATGTATTTCCAGAAAGTCTTTCTATCTTTCCAAAAAGCCAATTCATGTCTTTCCACCTTCTCCTTCCTATCTTTTGTCTTACTCTGGCGAACCAGCTTAGCTGCTTCACGCTTCTTACTGCGATATTCATTCACAGAAACCCTATAGTGGAGGTGCTAGATATATAGATGCTGCAAATTGTGATAAGAATATCCCCATTGGTAAGAATGTAGTTTCTGGTTATACAATGAAAATAAGATGAGGAGGCATTGCCCAAAGTCATGGGAATCCAAGATGGTGGCTATTTTTCAAAATGGCTGCATGTGTTCAGATTTTGTTACAACTTTTTTCTTATACATCATGCAAAAGAGTATTTGGTATCGATTTATATGTTTCTGAGGTCAAGGATTTCATGTTAAAAATAGGCTAGGAGTAAATATGGAGGACATAGGTGGCCTTTCTTTGTACAAGGGGACGTCCTTATCACAATTTCAGGATATTATATTCGTGGCTCATGTTTAAAATAATATCATTGTAAAAAGATTTCAATATTACTTGTAGAAAGATTTCAGTATGACTTAGTATGCCACTAATCCATATTATCCATTTTTTTTTTCAAATTTAAGTATGTGAAGGTGGCATTCTAAAACTGGCAAAGTGGCTCCGATTAGCTTCTGCCAGTAACCTGGGTGAGGAAAAATCGAAATTTGTTGATTGAACAATTTTTATACTGTGCCAAAACACATGTGCTAATAATTTGGTGTGTCCTGCAAATAATAAAAATGTCTTCACGTAACCCTGGATATGCAACACGTCTGAAAAACTTACAGAACATTGAAGGTATTAATGCTTTACCCACGGATATTAATATAAAGATGTTTGATGAAGTCCACGGCGGGATGAAACAAACATTTTTAAAAAGACAAGCTAAGTGGCACAAAAATGTGCATTAAATTGCAATTCCGTAATGTTTGAAAGAGCAAAGAAACAAAAGCTTTCTGAAGGTGAGAAAGAAGAGCCGACATCATCATCACATGAATGTAAACACCGATAATCTATTTCTAAATATGTATGCTTCTTTTGTGATGGTTCTGTGACCACTAAGGATCAATTGTTTAATGTAACTTGTACAAAATTCTAGCGGATAATGCTTACCTTGGCATTCCTTTCTAGCGATGGGAACATTTCATGCACATGTTTTCCGGTCTTTGTTGATGTTATTGTCCTAAAGTCCGTTGTATGCGATGACTGGCTTTCTTCTCACACTTTTCGCTGGGTATACTCATTGGATCTTTGCCTTAGGATTCCAAACACATCAATTTTTACCATTCTTTATACTCGAAATTTTCGCCCATCCTCTGGGCATCCTCAGGAGCGTGGCGACTTTACCACCGATGTTCGTGGTTAACTTTGCGCTAATGGAGTCCGATACTCCTTGTTGCCATTCGTCGGATATACTTTCCTGGATATATTTCGTTATCAAGCGCGGCTGGCGCCATCTATGTTTCATTAAAAACAACTTTTTTTTTTTTTTAATTTCTTCTCCTATCCTGGTTTTCATGTCTTTTTTGCCGGTTTTTCTTTTGTTGTTGTTTTTCTTGTCTTATTAGTTCTTTCCACAGGCCCGATAATGTGCTAGGGTCGTTCTGGTTACATACCCTTGCTTTATTTTTATAGATTAATATTGCTTCTTCCCTCCTCATTTGCCTTTCCGATTTTTTATTCTTTTTTAGCATTTTAATTTCATCGAATTTTGGGAATGTCCGGTTTTCCATGCAGAATTGCACTAAAGCCGTTTTGGCTTCTTTTTTTGCCATTTTTTTTAATCTGTTTTTCGTACTTCCAATGTACGATATTGGGGGTATGTGTGCAATTGGAATTTCGTAGGTTCCTGATTCTTCTAGCATTTTTTCCTCTGTTTTTTTGTTGACAGTCATATTTTTCACGATGTGCACTGAGCTTCCTAGTTGTAAGTCATATTTAGCACAGTGCCTATTGATTTCATTACTCACTCCTTCCAAGTATGGGAAAGCTCCAATGTATTTCAATTTTTTCTTCCTCATCTTCCTTTGGTTGTGCACTTCTTGGCCTTCTTTACCCTGAGTCATATGCTTTTTACTCTCATGTATCCATTTATTAATTAGCTTGCTTGGGTGCCCATACTCTTGTGCTATTTTCGAGATAAACTCTAGCTCTTGATTTTTTAGCCTGTTGTTAGATGTGTGTGTGTACGCTCGCCATATCAAGTTTACTATGCTGTTTTTTTTATGTATCACTGGATGGTGCGACAAGTATGGTATCAGTACAGGTATGTAAGTTGCTTTTCTGAACACCGAGTATTCAAAACTATTTTTGTTTTTCTTTAGTTGGATGTCCAAGAAGGATAGGCAATTATCCTCTTCAAACTCAATAGTTAGCTCTATCGGAAAGTTAGCTCTATCGGAAAGGCAAATCTATCTCAATAGTTAGCTCTATCGGAAAGGCAAATGAGGAGGGAAGAAGCAATATTAATATATAAAAATAAAGCAAGGGTATGTAACCAGAACGACCCTAGCACGTTATCGGGCCTGTGGAAAGAACTAATAAGACAAAAAAAACAACAACAAAAGAAAAACCGGCAAAAAAGACAAGAAAACCAGGATAGGAGAAGAAATTTAAAAAAAAAAAAGTTGTTTTTAATGAAACATAGATGGCGCCAGCCGTGCTTGATAACGAAATATATCCAGGAAAGTATATCCGACGAATGGCAACAAGGAGTATCGGACTCCATTAGCGCAAAGTTAACCACGAACATCGGTGGTAAAGTCGCCACGCTCCTGAGGATGCCCAGAGGATGGGCGAAAATTTCGAGTATAAAGAACGGTAAAAATTGATGTGTTTGGAATCCTAAGGCAAAGATCCAATGAGTATACCCAGCGAAAAGTGTGAGAAGTAAAGCCAGTCATCGCATACAACGGACTTTAGGACAATAACATCAACAAAGACCGGAAAACACGTGCGTGAAATGTTCCCATCGCTAGAAAGGAATGCCAAGGTAAGCATTATCCGCTAGAATTTTGTACAAGTTACTTTGAAATATTGCACGTAAAAGAGAATAGTAGAATGATTAGAGCTATATAATAGTCAGAATTAGAACTACTAATTGGAATTCAATTGTTTAATGTTACAACATTGCATGTAGATCAAAAGCTGAGGGAGTAATGCCACTGAACAAGGAAATAGCGTTCTACTAGCAAAATATAGTGGTGGCGATATGATTGCTCTGGATGCAAAATACCATGCAAAGTGCTTGGCAGGATTGTACATCAAGTCTGGGAGTAGTCAAATGCCAGCATGATCATGCTCATGATGTAGAGGATTTTAGGAAGGGAGTGTCTGACCCCAGGTCTTAAACAACCCTTAGAAATAGGAAGCTAGGAGATTTGGGCTAGAGCGCCCGATAGGAAAGTGACACGGAAGCGAAGTAGAAAGGGGGAGGAAGACGCCCTTATTTATTACCTGGGGCCAGTACCCGGGGTCTGACGGCTTAACGTGCCCATCCGACGCATGGCGGGTATTTAGTGGATCGAGCGTTCGTACCTGCTGGGATCGAACCTGAGGCCCTTCCCGCGGCAGTCACGAACGTTGCTCACTCGGCCACCCGCGGCAGTCAAATGCCAGCAACAAGCAGCAGTGTTCATATATGCGAGGGAGTAGTTTTTGCAGATTAGGCAATTTCGTGGAGAAAAGTATTACGATTCAAATGAAACACAACCAGTTTTCAAGGTGAGTGCCCTGACAAAAACTTACAAGGTGCAACTAATGCAACTAATAGGAGTGGATGAGCAATTACACATGCCTGATGTACACACTTCAAGATTACGACAGAGGATTCTTGCATATTTCCCGTGTATGACGGCAAACATGTCTGGCAGTAAGTATATTTTGGCATATGACAAACTGTTGGTGACGCCATGTTGCAAGCTTGTAAAGATGATCAAGATGAAGACATACTTGCTTTATTGCATGTTGTGGAAATGGTGAGAAAAGAAATGCTTCAACCCAAGAACACGTTCAATGACGATTTCAATGATGAATACCAACATAAATCTGTTTCTCGCTTCCCACTGCCTATCGTGAATGTGCTGTTATATAGAGCCAATACTGAAGCCAATGAATTTGTTACCCAACCATCTCTTACAATATCACAATTGCTGTGTTTTAATATGCAGTCCCATAAGACAACTAGAAACATATTGAAGCATCAAACTGATGCCTAAATATATTAAATCCCCCTGCAAGTTTAAATGGGTCTTTCAGTATTTGGAAAAATGCGAAAAAAAGAAATCATGGAAAAGCTACATTCACTTGGACTTTCACAATCTCATGTACTCGTGTACTGGAACTCTCATCAGCGATGTGTGAACTTGTAAATGTTAAGTTCCAAGTACAAAAGTTAGTGTGTCCATCAAAATTACCTGAAGGGATCTTCACAATTGGGGTGTACCATAACATAGAACACAATCCAAGCACTTCAACTTCAGAGAGTTCCTTTCATGGGACAGGTATATCCGTATTTCAAAATCCAACACCTGAATGTTTAGGAACAGTAAGCTCTACACAAGCTATGCAGTATGACATAAGTGCCTTCAAAAAGCAAAATATACCAAGTCTTCCATAAGAATTTTCTTTAATGCAACCAGCATTCTTTCAGACAAAAGGAACTACTATTCCAGTTTGTTCTGATGCTACATCAAAACTGATGTTGCCAACCACTGATACAAATCTGAAAAAGAAGATATCGCATGGCTGTGTGTAAAGCACGTTATTAGCCAAGATACCAATATTGGACTCGATGCATCACGGGCTGTCTACCATGCAAGTGATCAAAAAGCTCCGACTGATGTCATTCCTGGAATATCAACACTTTTACCACTATTTTACGAAGACTCGTCATCAATAGCTGTGATTAAGCTTGCGGTGAACATAAATAAAACAAGTTACACAATTTCTCAATGGAAATTAAATTCCTGTCATGGCAGTGGACCAACCATTGTTTGTGTTAGCAAAACTGATTCAGGGGAATTATCCAGACACATATGAGGGGAAAAGTTCCTGGTGATATTTTGTGCATTTCACATTGAACGATCTTCCCTCCGAGTTTTGGGTCAGTGGATGTTAGGAAGCAGATGGAATGGTGCAATTACCCATTCTGATATTGCATCTCCTTGTGCTGCTGAAAGTTATCTAAAAGTAACCTACATGACAAAAGCCAGAGTAATTCACCAAGTAACTGCTGCAGCACTATAAATATTTGTTGCATGATGCTTATCAAGAAAATAATGCCGAGACTGAATTTAAGATTTGGTGTGAAAAACAAGGAAAAGAGAGTGTCATGTTCAAATATTGGCTGACTTGTCCTAATATGAAAATCCTATTACTTCTCTTTGTTCGCTGAATCAGAGAAGGAAACTACCCTTTGTATCATGGCTGTCTAAAAAATGATTCCTTGGTTTTGTTTTCTTGATCATCATAACTATGCACATTGGCTACCAATCCATCTGAAAGACCTTTTTATACAGATTTAACTACAAGTCATACATCGCTCATTTTTTCTTCAGGACAGTTTGTGATAAGAAAATCAAACAGAATCCTCTCAGAAATCAGCGTAGAACAAGCACGTGAACAAAGTAACGCAATAGTGAAAGGGGATGGCAGCGCAGTAGGGTTGTCACAGGATCCATCGGCACTAAGACGTTGGATGATTACAGGACTAGAAATCTGTTGGTTAATACTAGAATTTGAGAGTGGCATTCATGCTACTGAAATTTCATGCTTTCACGGGCTATGATAGCAATTCTAGTTTCACAGGAAAGACAAAAAATGAACTTGGAAGACACAGATTTTCTTTAACGAAGCTACTACTGCATTTTCATTCATCTTGCAACTGCACATTTCCATTCTTATGGAAATTTTAGACATTATTGAAAGATTCGTGGTACCACTGTATTGTTCAACCAGTAACAATACAAGTGAAAATGATGCCAGACAAGAGTATGGTTCATGACCAAAAACCATCAGCTTGAAAGTCTGCCACTGACAAAGGGTGCATTACAACAACAAGTATTACGTAGTGCTTCCAAGCTGGACACATTTGGGGAAAAGCAAACAGAAACACAATTTGTTTACCATCTCCAAACAAATGGGGATGGTACTTAGATGATGTATCATGGTAGATGAAATGGTCGGAGTTGCCAGAAATTTCTGATTCATGTAAAGAGCTAATCAAATGTATGTGCAAAATCTGTAAGAACAAGTGTGGCTGCAGAAGTGGTGGCTTATCTTGCACACTATTGTGCAACAGTAAGAACGAATATGAAGAATGATGTGGTGCTGGAAAATGTTGTTAAAAAGCTATGTTTTTAAAAAGCAATGTTTAAATTTATTAATATTCAGTATCCTTCCGGCATTAATAAATGCTCATTTTTTGTTAGTAAGAGGAAATATTGAGTTCCCCTTTCTTTCACTTTACTCAGTATATACGACAAAATAGCACCTACATTGTTTCTTAGCCTATTTTTAACACGAAAAATGAAATCCTTGACCTCAAAAACATACAAATCGATACCAAACACTCTTTTGTATGATGTGTAAAAAAAGAAGTTGTAACAAAGCTGAACATGTGTAGCCATTTTGAAAAATAGCCGCCATCATGGATTCCCATGACTTTGGGCGATGCCTCCCGATATTATTTTCATTGTATAACCATAACCTACATTCTTACCAATGAGGATATTCTTATCGCAATTTGCAGTTTTTTTAATGATTTTTGTTGTGTAGCACCTCCACTACAACCTTGCAACAACCCCAAATAGGCTTCCTTTTTTTCTTTACTACCTCTTCAATCTCACTATTCCACCAAGCATCACCTCTATTGTTACCCACTTTACAACACAGTTTTTAAAACATCCCCACTTCTTTTCTACATCCCTCTCACAAGACTTCAGCTCCTTAAGTCATTCTCTGAGCAGTGGCGTCACCAAGGGGACGTGAGGGTGGGCTCAAGCCCACCATGAAATTTGTTGTGGTGCCCACCCTGTAGCCCACCCAGTTCAAAATGTGCCATATTTCAAGATATTTAACTTTGAAATATAATCTGGACTGCCAAGTAATAATAAGTCTTGTGGTACATTTCATGTAGCCCTACATATTTTCCTCCAGGAAGTGTGTTATTTTCGTCTCCAAAAATGTTATCAAAGTAGCATCCACAGGGCCATGAAAATTCAATTGTTCTCCACTCTTCCAATTCCTTATATTAGGCCTCTTTTTCAAGTTTGTATGGTGGGGGGGAGATGAGGAGGCTGGATAGGAATTAACTGAGAGGGTCACTACTAATTGCTCTGCTATTTGTTTTCTTTACAAAATAGGGGATTTCAGCACGGAAAGTAGAGTCAAAAGCAACACCAGAGCTCTTAAGACTTCCCCGGGACAGTGAAAGTGCAGGGAGTGGCCGAAGACTGCTTTGTAGGAGAGGAGTGCAAGGCAAAGTCTCTGGCTTAAAAGAAGGAAATTAAGGAGTGAGGAGGTGTTGTGCCTGCATGGCAGAATGTTAAAATTTGATTAAGATAAACAAAAACGACATTCTCCTTTAAATTGTTCAAGTACAGTGCTCTTTTCTTTTTTCGTAAGAAAAAATTCAAAATCTTGAAAAGCGATTTAAGACAGTGCATTCAGAGCAAGCAAAAAGTTGAAGGCAACATTCTAAAAACACTTGTATCTTACACCAGTTTCGTGACTAGATCCGTGTATGTGTGTGTCCAGGTGAAGGGGGTGAGGATTGTAAGAATCCCTTAGTAACGGGTAGTGAAAAGGTTTAAAAAATCGTTCTTTCAGTCTTTCGTGAAAAATAAAATTGCTATCAAGCTTGCCCCACTAAAAATAATGCTCGCCCACCCGTCGGCCATCCTGATTTCAGAAGTCTAGCGACGTCCCTGTCTCTGAGTAAATCAGAATAACGCTGATGATCTTCAGGGGCCTTTCAACCTTTATTCTTTCCATCCTAGGCCTCTTCCTATTGCGTATTCTCCAATCAACATTCAGTTTTACTCGTGACACTACCAAGTAAGGATCAGAGCCAACATCCGCACCTCTCATCACATGAGTGTCAACAACTAATTGTTTCAGGCGCCGTTCGTAGACAACAAAATCTATTACACTCTTTTGACAAAGAGTATGATTTTCCCAAGTATATGTGTGGATATACTTAATGTTGAAAAACGTATTAGATACACACAAACCATTCCCAATGCAGAGTTCAATTAATCTTTCACTATTATCATTCACACAAGGATCATTAAACTTACCCAGAACATTGTCAGAAATTGCATTCTGCACACCTACTCCAGGATTGAAATCTCCTGCTATTACATATAACTTTCTCTTTAGCACCAAACTGGTACAAAACAGCTTTTAGCTCAGCTCTTTCGAGAAATCTTCCTTCCTATCAGAAGGTTCCGAGTCACAAGGAGCATACACTACAACAATTACTATTCTCTGAAGTTTCACTTTCAAACGAATCCAAAGAATTCTCTCACTTACGCAGCTATATAGTAAATCAAGTTGTTCTTCATCTTTTCACTTAAAATCACACCTACACCAGCCTGTCCTCTCACATTATCCAATGTCCCAGATCACACACTTATCGTTCCATTCACTTCTTCCATTCCAATTTCCTTCTTTTTGGTTTCACTTACACACAGCACATCCAATCTATACTTATTCATTTCTTCAATCACCTCATTCGTTTTGCCATTTATACCTCTAATATTCCATACACCAATCTTACACTCACTCAGCCGAGATCTTTTTCTCATTCTCCTTTTTCTGTGTCCAAACTGTTTCCGTGGTGGACCGTCCTTCTCAAGTGTGGTAGGTCCATCATATCCCACACTTGAGTCCGGTTTTACAATTCTTTGTGTCTTTTTTATCAGGTAAGTACACCAGTGTGAGGGATTAGCCCACAGGTGACTGTTCCAGTTGGTCATTCAACCTAAGTATTCTGGAACAAAACTCAGTGAGTTGGGGTCTTTTCGCCAATATCACACAGAACTAGCTGGCATTTCTCCAAGATTCACAGATGCCCTTGTTACTGTTCTGTGTGCCATTGGTGCCCACGGAGCACCCCGAGGACGCAAACCCATGTCTCACTAAGATCACTCGCTTTTCGTGTGTACTAAATAAATTGTATGGCTTAGAAGGTGGTATGCATTTCTGAGATATTTCGGAAGTGACGATCAAACTTCTCTATGTCGTAACATACCTACATTTAGACTTTCCCAAGGCGAGATAGGAGAATTATTTTAATTTATTTAACATGACTGTAGTAAGGAGGCTGGAGGAAATAGGGCTAGCGATAAAATATTTTCTTACTTTTACTTTAATTTCTATCGCCGCCCCAATGGCACAGTGGTCTAAGCACTGGATTCTGATCATTCTTCCGAGATGGGTCCGGGTTTGAATCCCGGTTAAGCATGGATGATGTGTTTGTCTTAGGACACTGGCTCTCTCCCTTCCCTGGAGTCAGTGGTCCTAAATTAGGGACGGGTGACTGCTTATAGCCCACTGAGTTACTCATGGTGGTCGTTAAACCTTTAATAATAAAAAAATCAATCAGGTTACAGAGAAAAATAAAATAAAATGACCAAAACACTTTAGTAATCCCAATGCAGTTAATGAACTTATTTATAATAGAATAATAGCTATACACTATACTCATTACTGTTTCACACGTTATATACGTTCTATGCGTTGTGTGCATATTTGCAGCAAAATCATCTTGGCATTTGTATATCGTATGACTAGGAATATTATTATAAGTTTCAATTATTATATCATCAAGGACTCACCTTGTATCGGTATTCCAAATTAGTAAACTTCATCTTGTATCTTGAAAATAAAATATGTATCTAGCGGGCCATTAGCCACGTAGAATCATCGTATTGCAAATAGGCCCAATTGAACTTTGCGACCAGGGTTTAAATTCAAATAAAATACGACTATGGATATCATACAAAGAGAGTGTGAAAGAATTATATACAATGCAATTAAAAACCTTTACCATCAACAGATATCGTCAATCTTTAAAAGAAGGAATGGATATAATCAATGACATTACAAACAGACCTCAAATAAAATTTTCGTCAACTATTGAACAATGCCAGACAATCTCTGCAACACGCCCACGACTCCACATAAACCACCGGACATTTTTCGGCACGACTGACTTTTGGCCATTATCAATGGTATGCATCCTGGATCAATGTTCAAAGTTGTTATATATCTAGGCCACCTCGGCATCACCTCCGCTATAGTTGTTCCACGTCGACGTCTTCCATCATCATTACATGTACGTGTATTCACGTGTGAGTCATATCCACGCCATCTATTGGGTTAATTCCAGAATTGCTGTCGCTGTTTTTATTTCATAAGTATGCTATTTCTTTTACTTTCCTTTTTGTTGTTATATTTCCTATTATTTTCTTGTTGTATTAGATATTTCCACGGATATAGGATATCTTTCGGAGTAGACGTATTACAATTGGATCTTTGGGTTTTCTCAATTGTTATAGCTTCAGACCACAAAATTTGATTATGTTTATTGTGGGAAGTTAAGATTTTACTATTTTCCCAATCGTGTATTAATTCATTTATCATACAATGTTGTATAAGTGATGTTTTTTCTTCCTTTTAATCCAATTATTATAGTGCTCATTCAACCTCGTTTTAAACCTTCTTTTAGTACTACCGATGTAATATTTGTCCTGCTTATTTTCCTTTGGGTCTATTGTAGGAATCATGTATACACCTGCCTTATTTAGTGGATTTTTATTGTAACCATTATTTGTCAGTAATTTAGAATTATCAGAAACTATTTCAGCAATTTCAATATTGTAATTCTGACATTCTTTTCTTATAATATTGCTTAGTGGAAGTAAATATGGAATACTTCCGTAAAATAACGTATTTCTTTTTGTTAATCCATTGTTGTGCCTCTGTATACCAGCTCTTCTTATTTTGCGATATAATGAATCTATCAGGCCAACAGGATATCCAAAACTTTTAGCAGTGTCTTTAATCCATTTTATTTCCTCAATAAGTGCAATTTTCGTTGATGAATGTGTTATAGCTCTATTTATGAATGATCTAAACGCTGAAATTTTATATCTCCATGGGTGACAGGATTCTTTGGGAATTATAGCAGGAATGTAAGTAGGTTTTCGATATACACTAAATTCAATTTTATTTTGATGCCTAAATAAAGAAATGTCAAGAAAGTTAAGTTTGTTGTCAATTGCTTTTTCATGCGTTACTTGAATAGTAGCGTACATACTATTGAAGTTGTTTATGAAAATCTCCATATCATTTTCTGAGTGTGGCCAGAAGATCAATACATCATCAACATATCATAAATATAGTACAGGTAAGTTACTAATAGATCTGTTATTGAATATTTTCTTTTCTATGTCTTGCATAATAACCTCCGCAAGCAGACCAGATATTGGTGATCCCATTGGTGTGCCATATATTTGTCTATAAATTGTATCATTGTAAGTGAAGTAATTATTTTCTGTTATAAGCTTGAGTGCACATACAATGCTTTCAATTTTCGAAAATTCGATATTTTCTTCTTCTAATCTTTTTTCAATTAGGTTAATAGCATCCATTGTGGGAGTGTTTGGGTACAATGAGATGACATCCATACTGTACATCAAATATTTGGCACCGTCAATAGCTTTAATCTTGTCGATTACTTCGGTTGAATTATTCACTGTATATTTATGATTACAATAATATACTTTTAAGTGGTTATAAAGACTTTTTTCTAATTTGATTGTTAAGGCTTTATTTTTGTTAACAATGGGTCTAATTGGCCTATCACATTTGTGGGTTTTTAGCTTGCCGAACATGTGAGGCACAGATGCAGCAACGGGAGGGTATGCATTAGATATTGGTGATCCCATTGGTGCGCCAATGGGATCACCAATATCTGGTCTGCTTGCGGAGGTTATTATGCAAGACATAGAAAAGAAAATATTCAATAACAGATCTATTAGTAACTTACCTGTACTATATTTACGATATGTTGATGATGTATTGATCTTCTGGCCACACTCAGAAAATGATATGGAGATTTTCATAAACAACTTCAATAGTATGTACGCTACTATTCAAGTAACGTATGAAAAAGAAATTGACAACAAACTTAACTTTCTTGACATTTCTTTATTTAGGCATCAAAATAAAATTGAATTTAGTGTATATCGAAAACCTACTTACATTCCTGCTATAATTCCCAAAGAATCCTGTCACCCATGGAGATATAAAATTTCAGCATTTAGATCATTCATAAATAGAGCTATAACACATTCATCAACCAAAATTGCACTTATTGAGGAAATAAAATGGATTAAAGACACTGCTAAATGTTTTGGATATCCTGTTGGCTTGATAGATTCATTATATCGCAAAATAAGAAGAGCTGGTATACAGAGGCACAACAATGGATTAACAAAAGAAATACGTTATTTTACGGAAGTATTCCATATTCACCTCCACTAATCAATATTATAAGAAAAGAATGCCAGAATTACAATATTGAAATTGCTGAAATAGTTTCTGATAATTCTAAATTACTGACAAATAATGGTTACAATAAAAATCCACTAAATAAGGCAGGTGTATACATGATTCCTACAATAGACCCAAAGGAAAATAAGCAGGACAAATATTACATCGGTAGTACTAAAAGAAGGTTTAAAACAAGGTTGAATGAGCACTATAATGATTGGATTAAAAAGGAAGAAAAACATCACTTATACAACATTGTATGATAAATGAATTAATACCCCGATTGGGAAAATAGTAAAATCTTAACTTCCCTCAATAAACATAATCAAATTTTGTGGTCTGAAGCTATAACAATTGAGAAAACCCAAAGATCCAATTGTAATACATCTACTCCGAAAGATATCCCATATCCGTGGAAATATCTAATACAACAAGAAAATAATTGGAAATATAACAACAAAAAGGAAAATAAAAGAAATAACATACTTACGAAATAAAAACAGCGACAGCAATTCCGGAATTAACCCAATAGATGGCGTGGATGTGACTCACACGTGAATACACGTACATATAATGATGACGGAAGACGTCGACGTGGAACAACTATAGCGGAGGTGATGCCGAGGTGACCTAGATATATAATAACTTTGAACATTGATCCAGGATGCATACCGTTGATAATGGCCAAAAGTCAGTCGTGCCGAAAAATGTCCGGTGGTTTATGTGGAGTCGTGGGCGTGTTGCAGAGATTGTCTGGCATTGTTCAATAGTTGACGAAAATTTTATTTGAGGTCTGTTTGTAATGTCATTGATTATATCCATTCCTTCTTTTAAAGATTGACGATATCTGTTGATGGTAAAGGTTTTTAATTGCATTGTATATAATTCTTTCACACTCTCTTTGTATGATATCCATAGTCATATTTTATTTGAATTTAAACCCTGGTCGCAAATTTCAATTGGGCCTATTTGCAATACGATGATTCTACGTGGCTAATGGCACGCTAGATACATATTTTATTTTCAAGATACAAGATGAAGTTTACTAATTTGGAATACCGATACAAGGTGAGTCCTTGATGATATAATAATTGAAACTTATAATAATATTCCTAGTCATATGATATACAAATGCCAAGATGATTTTGCTGCAAATATGCACACAACGCATAGAACATATATAACATGTGAAACAGTAATGAGTATAGTGTATAGCTATTATTCTATTATATAATACCACATATTTTTATTTTTGGTTATTTTACTAACCAAAATCAATTAGAACTTATTTATTTTTCTTTTTTAAAAAATGGAGTATCGTCTCTGCTTGCTATTGCCCCCAAGCCAAACCACTACCAGCCAAATAAGAGGCAGCGTCCCTTAGAATTAAGTGAAACTTGATGGTAAGGACTAAGATTTACTCCAATAAAATAAAACGCTAATAATTGTAACGTTTTCTCCTCATCGACCAAATGGTCATCTCACTGCTGGCTTACTAATTTGTTGCGAACCGAGCGTAGGATTTCTGGCACATAAACACACTTTTAATTCAGAAGCTCATATTTACATAATTATGATGATGAATTAAGTCGAATCACATGACTATAGACATGACCAATCTAGCAAATTTTAACAGATTGCACTTTCAAATCATCGATTTCAAAACAGTCACTCAAATGCCTTGTAACAGGTCTACTGATCAGCTGTTTCTGTCATGAAAATAGGACCGGAGGGCAGGGAGGGCTGTTGCTCTCTCAGAATGGTCATTCCAGGGACGAAAGTTCATGCTCGGGGAAGGGGAATTAAAATTAGAAGCTCTAACTGAAAAAGGAAGTTGAACCCTTCAGGATTTTTTTTAAAGACTATTTAATCTCATACAGTTAACCAGGGTACAGATTAACATACATTATGAGGTGTGAACATCTCATATCCATGAAGGGAATTTTCCGAAACAGTGAATGGAGGCATAGAAAATAATATGCTGATATGCCTACCCTCCATGACCTTTCCGAACATGTCGTTGGAATGAGGAGGTAATTAATCATTTGTGCTTTATCGCAGAAAGTCCCTCTAAGCATTTGACCTTGAACGGAATTTTTCCAAACCCTACCCCTAAAGCTTCTTCCTATTACGTTCACTATCCGATACTCATTTGTTCTGCGCTGGTTTGTTTTCCATTCTGCTTTTCTGTGTTGTGGGCGTTCACATAACGTCTAAAATTCTGTAAAACATTATGCTAATGACATTCCCTGCATTGCAGACGAGCTAATAACTGAAAAGAGCTTTTTCAGTCCTTAGCAGATGAGCTAATAACTGAAAAGAGCTTTTCCGTCCCTCTAGCTGGCTATGCTTGTAGTTGTTGTTTTATCCCCCCATATCCCTCATTTTTGGTTTTTGTGTGCAGATTTAAATTAAAAATTTCACTTTCTTAATCCTCTTTGGGCCCTGTAACATTACGGGCTCATATGCATTGCTTAACCGTGCTTCATAGAGGTTATGCAACTCATGAAAAGTCTCGTTATCGCTGGAACAATCTAAGTCATTACAACAGAGTATTGTTATAATTAATTGCAAAACAGGACGTTGTTTTTGGAGTTGATCTTGGGATAAAAGCAGGCGACTATTGTACATTTTTCATATGTGGATAAAAAAGCATACAATCCAACACACACACAAAGCTTGAAGGGGACAAGTAGACGTACCTCAGAAAACTTAAAATCACTAGCCCTGGAACGGGAGTTGAACCTGCATCTCCCGATTTGGGTTCGGGTATATTACTGTTACACCTCCCAGAATGCGACAAACCTCCAACCAACTGAGGATGTATTTGGGTCTCAGATGTAACTCTCCCAGCGTTCGATTATTATTCTTCCAGGACGACCTAATTTTCAAGTTTTAAACCTCCAACCAACTGAGGATGTATTTGGGTCTCAGATGTAACTCTCCCAGCGTTCGATTATTCTTCCAGGACAACATCATTTTCAAGTTTTAAACCTCTAACCAACTGTGGATGTATTTGGGTCTGAGATGTACTGTAACTCCCAGCGTTCGATTATTCTTCCAGGACGACGTAATTTTCAAGTTTTAAACCTCCAACCAACTGAGGATGTATTTGGGTCTCAGATGTAACTCTCTCAGCGTTCGATTCCTGTTCCAGGACGACGTCATTTTCAAGTTTTCTGAGGTATATCTACATGTATATGATTAATATTTCATCCATCTGCAAGTAACATGTAATTGAGAATCTTGTAGGGGGAGGTCGTTAACAAATGTTGTCGCATCGGCCCCACGAACATTAAAGCCGGCACTGATAACGAAAACATGACCTGTCCGAAGACTTGGTGAGTGCAGAAGTATTGTAAAGATTAATTTAACATGAAATTTTATAACTCGTGGCTTACTTGCTTATATTATCCTGAGATCTTATCAGTTTTCTGTACACAGGTGAATTGAAGATCTTCCACCATGGAAAGCCAAGCAATGTGTCTCCTAAGGCTTTCAGGAAAACCTCCGTATTTTTGATCACTTCAAGCCCTTTCTTGTTGCTCTCACCATCTGAGATATCAAGGAGTCCAATACGCGTTCCAAAGATCACATTGGCTGCAGCTACAAAAGAGGAAATAAAATATCTATTACATGATATTAAAACATTCTTTGCACTCTGGTTTGATTGGCTACACTAATTACGACAGAAATTCAATGAGAATTTGTGAGGACATGCAAAACACACTCAGGTGCCAGTTTATTAGGTACATCTTCCCTGGTTACATAAATGGCTTACCCCAACACGTAACCGTCGACGAGGTGTGCGGTATAACACCAGCTCGTCGAACAGCACTTTGCGTTCGATTGAGGATTAAATTGGGCAAAACGAGTAATCTGAGCGACTTTAAACGTGGTGTGAGAGTTGGTACCAGGCGTGTTGGTTCTGAACATCTCCCAAACGGTCGCACTCCTGAACTTTTCACGCACAACCGTAGCAAGGGTGTGAAATGAAACAAATTCCAATCATCGGCGATCCTGTGGATAAACCAAAAGCAGCTGATGCCGAGAAAAAGCAGCTCGTCTCGTCATATATATATACACTGCTGCTGATAATTATAAGGACACCATAAATACTGGTGATGCATAATGCAAAATAACTGCAGGAACAGGAAAACCTTATATTTGTGTAATTGATGACACAACATAGCAAAAACATTATTCTGTATTTGCTTTTTTTCATTATAATTGCAAGAAACAAAGCAAATGCCATTTGGACACAAGTCCAAAATTATAAAGACAGCTTGCCCTTCCATGTGTAAACATAATTAATTTTACAATATTATTACCTTTAATAGTAGGTATGGTCACCGTTGTTCTGTATACACCGAGCCATTCTGTTAGGCATACTTTCAACGAGTTTCCGAAAATACTGAGGAGGGATCTTGTCCCATGCTGCTATGACTTCGTTTTCTAACTCAGGAACAGTGGAAAATTGTCTGCCATTAGCATATACCAATCTAGCCATTGCACCCCCAAACATTTTCAATGATGTTCAAGTTTGGAAAATTGGGTGGCCAGTTCAGAACACAGATGTTGTCCGAAAACCATTGTTTACAAAATCTCGATGTGTGCGATGGGGTATTGTTCTGCTGAAATGGGAAATTATCACCACCTAAAGGCCACGAATATGCTAACAGTTGTTGATCTAACACTTGGATATATCGTTCAGAATTCATACTTGACGGAATCAGGACTAAATCTGTCTTCCCATTAGCAGAAATACCACCCCAGAAAATTAACGACGGACCACGTTGATGTCGCCTCAATGTTAAATCTTTTTCTTTGCGGAGATCAAGCCAGTAATAATGTATGCCGTCTAGGCCATCTAAATTAAAACGTTTTTGTCGGGAAAAAAATTGTTTCCCATCTGATGTTATTTTGCATCCACTGGAGTACAGCTGCTTTCCTCATTTCTTTATGTCTTCTAGTGAGAGCGGGTCTTACTTTGGTTTTCAAATATTTGGCAACAGTTGAGTTGTGCAGCACACGTAAAACAGTTTGGCGGGTATGGAACCAGCAATTTCTTTAAAAGACACTTTTTTCCTGGTTGCCATGGCCATGATGCGTCGAATATCCCTTGACGACAGCTTTCGTTTGCGACCGAAACGCTTTTTAACGGATCCCTTGATAGTTGATATCTCTTTTCATTGCCTTTTCTACCGCACTTTTTGACTTTTTAATTGCAACAGCTATCATACGATATGATTTCCCTTCACCGCGAAGTTTCCATATCTTTCGAACCTCTACTGCAGTTAACTCCTTTCCACGAGGCATTCTGTTGTTACACAAAACGACATACGCAGTGTCTTCAAGAACACGTTCACATAAGCATGCATTGCTCTTATTTGCATAACACATGCACGTCATGGACGTTTTTCTTGGAACTTCTTTTCGTGTCCTTAAATTTATGGACACCTTAAAAAACGTAAAAGTGATTTTACTACCTTTATAGAAGTTGTCTGAGGTTCCAAACCTCAGGTGCCGCCCGGTGGCGCAGTGGTCTAAGCGATGGCCTCTGATCACTCATCTGAAAGGGTCCCGGGTTCGGATCCCGGTGATGCATGGATGTTGTGTTTGTCTTACGGCACTGGCTCTCTCCCTTCCCTGGAACCAGTGACCCTAAATTAGGGACGGGCGACTGCTTATATCCCATTGAGTTGCTCACGGTGGTCGTTAAACCTCCAACCCAAAAAAAAAAACTCACGTTTGAAACTCGTGTAGGTTCGGTATTCCACATCGTGCGTGCATAATGCGTCAATGTGCAATTCCTGTGTACTTATCTGCAAAATACGACTGTCCTTATAATTATGAGCAGCAGTGTATGTATACACACACAGTTGAGTCACATTATTGTGATTACCTCCTACTTTTGACGCCGACAACGCGTAACCAATGAAAGTACGTAAAGAAGGTACGTGTGAACTGGCTTGGAGGATGTATAAGGTTGTGCTGTAGGCATTCTGAAAAATCCCTGTCATGGATAAAAGAAGCAATTTTTCAGATTAGCAAAAAGGGATGATTATCGGTACAAGGGTGACAGTATTTCTGAAACAGCGCGGTTTGTGAACTGTTCGCGTGCTGCTGTGGTTAAAGTGCATTGTAATTGGACAAATGGCACAGTTGCGAATAAGCGAAGTGAAAACTGCGGAGCACCATGTGCCATTGATGTGTAACGTGAACGTCGGCTTCGAAGGTACGTGATGGCCAATCGACACGCTACAGTGAAGCAACTCACTCCCCGAATGAACCAGGGGGCTACCGGAAATGTGCCTAAAACCACAGTTCAGTGAACCCTGCTGGGTATGGGGTTCCGATGCAGACGGATGGTCACTGCACCTATGCTAACGAAGGTGCATCGGCAGAAAAGGCTTACATTTGCACGGTAGTATCGGAATTGGACCTCCGCTGATTGGCAAAGGATTGCCTTTTCCGATGAGTCACGTTTTCTGCTTAATCGAACGGATGCACGTTGGCGTATAAGTCGAGGAGAAACATCGGAGAACAAACACTCTTCATCCATTGCTGGAAGAACACAAGCTGTGGGGGCAGCGTTATGGTCTAGGGAATGTTTTCGTTTCATTCCCTAAGTCCACTCATACCTGTGGAAGGCACTATGGACCGAATTCGTTATGAATCCATCCTTGCAGACCACGTACACCCATACATGCTGATTGTCTTCCCTGAGGTGGATGGGATCTTCCAGAACGACAATGCGACGTGTCACACATATAGAAATGTCCGAGAGTCGTTAGAAGAGCACGATGAAGACTTCAAAGTACTTCCCTGGCCCCCTAATTCCCCAGACTTAAACCCAATTGATCATCTGTGAGACAAATTCGATCGTGTTGTTCGCACTATGGATCTTCCACCACGCACCCTCCAGCAGCTGTCAGATGCACTGCAGTCAGCATGGCTCCACATACCTGTGAACTCCCAGCACCTTATTGAGACACTCCCAGCCCGTCTAGCTGCTGTCCGCGCTGCACACGGCAGTTACTCTGGATATTAGCTGGTGGTCACAGTAATGTGACTCGACCGAATGTCAACCCTGCCGTCTCGCTGTGCATTCTGTTCCTACTAAAGCGGCTCTGACAACCATCCAAATAGTGGTATAACTGTACCACAGGGATTAGAGGAAAAGTTTTTCCACACTCACCAAACCGCTTGGCCATAGCCAACCCCTCCCCCCCCCCCCCAAAAAACATGGTTGGTCAAGACAGACCATTGTGGAAGAAACTTGGGGAGACCTGCCAATAGCGGATTGATAATGGTTGACAGTGATGATGATGACATATATTTTATATATACAGTATACTCACACACACCGGACAAAAATTAATCACCTACAGCAATATACGTAATTTTATAATATGATATATTTCTGAGGTTATAATTAGAATTTTATTTAAATATTTCTGGGTTATATAATAATAAAATAGGTCTACGTGTTTTTTTTTTTTGTTTGTTTTTATATATACAGGCAAAATGTTACGCTGAAATTTTTGAAAAATCAAAATCAGTGCGTCAAAAGACAGATGTAAGTGACTGGCAAAAAAGTGCCATAGCTTTTGGCCGGTTGAAAGGACACGGCACCTAAGAATTTGCTGAGATTGAAGGTGTTAGCAACAAAAGAAAATCAGTTTTACGTGTTTATAAAGATTGGCGTAAGTCAAACTCGACCTTTGTTTAATGCTGTAGGGTTGTTTTAATGGGAAGGACCGAATGTCGTGGCCCGCTGTCACAGTAATGGTCGAATAGCCCACACAGAATCTTCAATAATGGGATCGACATCCTTATTTTGCAACGTACGTGCAACCGTGCCTACATTTCTAAATTCTGAACGTGAGCAGCTGACATCCCCTGCTCATTTTGAGAAGTAAATGCGAATTTTAAGCTGCCAAGGCTACCGAAACTGGCGAAACATATAAGCAAATTCTGTAAAGGTACAAATGACAAAGTATGGCGAAAAAAAAAGGGGGGGGGACTTTTTTGTTCCAGAAATTAGAGCAAAAGTTTCAATTCCAATTTTAATCGAACTGCAAGCAGGGGATTTTGTTCCCTCTTTTGAGCTCTGCCCGGGGCAACCATCCCGCCCTAGTTACGCCTGTGATGGCAGGGCTTTACAGAGGCTGCTGTGATGGTAGAAATTGAATTTGACGCAAGCAGCGATGCTAGCTGTCAAGTGTCAACAATAAAGGCAGGTGAAGGCGGTGCGCTGGTGTGCCCCAATGCGAAGTGCCACTTTTGCGCCTTTTCGTGAACTTTTCGCTGGAGAAAATTTGCATGAGGGTTTTGAATAAAACACCCAAACGGCACATGCATTTGACTGTTCTGCCCCATTCTACTTCGAAAAATTTTAAGTATTTTACTCTTTGCAAAGTACTTAGTGACACAAATTGCAGGGTTTTAAAAAACCCGGCCCACTTGAGTTTTTCGGGTTTTACTGGGTTTAATTGTGGGGTTTTTTTTTTTTCGGGTATTACTGGGTTTTTTCGGGTTTTTCCAGTTGCTGTTTTTTTTTTTTTATTTCTAATTTGCATACTTGGAATTTACACTCATCGTCAAAAAAATAGTTACACCCAGAAGGAAGCAACAGACACGAATGAAACTTGGTGGGTGGTTTGACATCGTGAGATATGCAAATGATTCAAGTATTACGCTCAGCCGCGAGCGCTGAGCGTGATACTTGAATCATGCCGAATGTGGAAGGATCGTGATACTTGAATCATGCCGAATGTGGAAGGATCGTGACACTTGAATCAGGCCGGATGAGGAAGGATCTACCAGTTAATATCAGGAATGGCCATTCTGGTTATGTTGGAGAATGACACCGTGGCGCCGATGTGGCCATTTCTGCTGAATTGCTCCCTCCACGCGGCGTACTTGCTCACAGTAGAGTGCAGCGTTGATGGTTCGATTCCTCGAGAGCATTTCCTAGTGAATAATGCCCTCCATGTCCCACCAGACACACAGCATGGCCTCCGTAGGATAAAGGTCGTGTTTTGGAGGTGGTGTGGTCGTCTTGTTTGGGCTTAACCATTCCCTCCGATGCCTGAAATTCACGTACAGGCACCACTTTTCATCTCCAGTAACAATACGCAACAAAAAGGGGTTTTGTTGCTGAGATCATGTGTTGCTGACATGTTCCACATATTGCAACACGATGATTCCTGTTGTCCTCGGTGAGAGTGTGAGGCATCCAAGATCCCCATTTCTGGACTTTCCCATACGTTCCAGGTGTTGTTGTTTGACGCGGATCCCAAGTGGATGAGATGGTTCAAACGATCCTCATTAAAGTGAGATGGATGACCTGATCGTGGAAAGTTGTTGAGGTCAAAATTGCCACCTCGGAACCGCTCAAACCATTGTCGGCCTGTTCTCGGAGCGATAGCATCTTCCCCATACACAGCACAAATTTGTCGAGTAGTCTCGGTGGCTGTGGATCCCTTGTTAAACTCGTAGAGGAGCAGATATTGGAAATGTTCATTCCTCTCTACTTGACACTACATACCTCCGGACCTGAAAACCATTAGCCACAATCACACAACGCAATATGATTTTAGATACGTGATATTACTGGCTACATTTTGATATACAACTGGCCATCTGCACCGTCACTACTGACCTGGGAAACACTCGCGAAATAAAACGGCATGAACGTAAGCATCAATCCAATAAAATGAATTTCTCAATGTCCATTATACATTTTATTCACAGTGATCCGTGAAAATTTTAGAGAACGAAATTCCGTTCCACCGTTGACTCTCTCTCCAAGCAGCTGTTTCCTTTGTTTAATAGGAAATTCGGCATTGCAGTGGGAAAGTGAGGAAAGACTTCACGCTGTGGTTCGTTTGCTCAGAAAAAGAAAGAAGTGAAAGGGAAAGAAGATGCGTTGACAGATGCGACAAAGTAAGATAGCCTATGCTCAAAGAAGGAGACGGGATCATAGGCGCCGACTGTGGGGGAGCAAAGTGAATCTTTCCCCTCCAATAATTTTACTGGAGGGGAGCAGTGCCCACTCAATATTTTTCTTCCTGTTTAATTAAGTAATCGCTCTAGCCTCATAAGGTGAGGTCGCAGTGATTTATTTCCAGAAAATGAATAAATAACAAAATAAATAAACTTTTTTCCCGATATTCAACGTTGCTTTTGAAAAGAAACTGGATTGTCAGCCCAGTATCGTGTTTGACATGCTCTCATATATGTGGTAAATGTTTAAAACAATTATCAAAAATAATTTAAATAAAAATACAGAAACATATTCTCTCTGGCGCCTTTATTTATCTCTTTTTTTTTTTTTTTTTTTTTTTTTTTTTTGGCGCTTGTTGCTTTTTGTTTAAGTAATCCAGCTAACTTCTCATCTTTTTTTATAAACGTTAACAAATTAAATCCCTATGGATGTCTTTATAAAATCACGGGCTGAATATTATTTCTAAAAATGTTAATGTTCTGCAAAAAAATATTTCTGTTTCCTTGTTCATTAGCTTATTGCCTCGAATTTCGTAATTTATCCCCCCCTTTTCAAATTTTTGTCCTGACAATGGAAGAGACCTGCCCCTCCCACGTCTGATCACTTCACGCCCCCTCAATAATTTGGTGAAGTCGGCGCCTCTGGGCAGGATAAATTGGTCAGTATTGATTTTTGGTTAAAACCACTTCTTTTTCTCGGCTATAAAAAGAAATATGGCTAAAGATGCCCTAGAAATATTTAATTTTCCCCATAACGGTTATTCAACATTTAAAACTAAACCGATGGGCCATTACATTATGACCACCTACCTAATAAGCTGTAGGACCCCTTTTAGCCCGCAAAACAACGACCAGTCTGCGAGGCATAAATTCGATGAGGTGGCGATAGGTATCCTGGGGTATCTGGTACCATAATGTCAACAGCAGCTCCTCTAGTTTCCGTACATTTCGGCATGGAGGTGATTTAACGCGAACCCGCTTTTCCAAGTCGAACCACAGATATTCGATTGGATTCATGTCAGGTGAATGTGGAGGCCAGGGCATTAACAGAAAGTCACCAGCATGTTCCTCGAACCACTCCTAGACGGTTCTGGTAGAGTGGCATGGCGCATTATTCTTTTGGTAATATCCATCACCAGTAGGGAACGTAGTCGCCATGAATGGGTGAACTATGTCCGCAGCGATGTTCAGATACCTGACAGCTGTCAGGGATTGTGCTATTCGGATAATGGGGCCCACAGCATAACACCTCCGCCGCCGGCCTGTTTCCGCCCTACAGTGCATCCAGGTGTCTAACCTCCGTTGGTAATCGGCGTATCCATGCTCGGCCGTCTGCGTAATGCACCAGGAATCTTGATTCGTCAGACCAGGCCACTTTCTTCCAATCATCCACGGTCCAATCTCGATGATGATCTTGGGCCCATTTCATGCGTTCTTAGCGATGACGTGCAATGAGCATGGGGATCCTGCTAGGTCTTTGGCTAAGCAGACACATGCGCAGAAAGCTGCGATGAACAGTGTGCAGTGACACATTACCCTGATCACCACTGTTGTAGATGCGGGTGATTTGTTGCACTGTGGCCCTGCGGTCGCTGGGAAAAATGGGCGACAGTCTCCACAATCCTCTGGCATCAATGAGCTGCCGACGAGACACGGATGGACGACAGTTCGTCGTTTGGCCATCTGTGTGCACCACTTTTGATACGTACTCACTGCGGCGGCACTTGAACAACCCTCAAGCCGCGCCATTTCCGTGATCGTAGCTCCGAGGCACCGCGCCATCATAATTTGTCCTTTATCAAACTCCGATAATTCGGCAACTTTACTCTTTCTGACTTCGAACACTCTACTAACCGAAAGCCGGTCCTCGGGTTGTATATGTACTGCTCTATGATCTTCACCTGCGCCACCGTTCGGTCTCCAGGCACGCTCATTTCTCTAGGCTGGTGGTGGTCATAATGGAAGGGCTCATCGATGTATACTAGTTACGTTATCAAAGGAGCCTCCATAGGGAAGGCGTCCCGACGACTTGCTTATCAGCTTGAGTAAAACTGAAATCGGGTGTGCAATCGATACAGCAAACATGTGCGACGTCTACAAAAATAATTCAAATAACTTTTAATATATAATGTTTTATAGACTTGTGTTATTGTTAAATTAAGTGCTTACGTACAAAAAGAAAAAAAAACGTTCCGTTATACTTACATTCAGCGGTGTATCTATAAATCTCACGCAGAAAATCTTGGATTTCAAGATGGTCATTCCTCACATTTCGTATCCTGTTGACGAAAGAGTTTGCAATCTCCTCCTGAGTAGGCAAATAGGTCTGCATGAACTGAGGCTTCATCATCCAGTTCACTGACGTCCTTAGGCGATGCCACTCAGCATTATTTCTGTGAAAAGCAGTTGTGAGTAAATGAGATCAAATGAAGGAACATGTATCCTACATAGGAGAACTGTAAATTTGTAAATCCGGAGGCTTAGCCTTCCAGCTTACACTTCCTTAAAAAAGTTGACACCAGCACTGACAAAATCTCTAGCACAAAGTATTAAAAAATGCGTTATCGACCACTACATTTGCCTATAGTCCAGTTAAAGACTGGAAACGGCACCACTCGAATTTAAGGATCTGCTTGCTCCCCGAATAAATTCTACTGATTCGCTTGTTTGCTCTGCAGATTACCGTATCGATAAGACATACTGTGAGATTTATACCCTCTCTCTGCCGGTAATGAGATTAAAACCCACATCCTTCTGCTCCGGGACTGAATGTTTTCCCAATTAAGATTCGCCGGCAAAGGTTTTTTATTGCTTTACTGACTTCCTGTGGACCAAAAACATCCAACAGAAGACATCGCTCTTTCCACGTTTATAAGGCTGTCTTTGAATGAGTGTTAGGCTTCATCTTTTGCGATAGATGGCGCAAAATATCACTCATTGCGGGGTGGCTTTTACGTCTTGAGGGATTGTCCCAGAAGTTGGCGTCAACGAAATACTGAAGACCTTACCGTATTCAGAATGGAAGCGGTCTCTCGTTGGCTCCACAATGAAAAGACGAAATACGCGCTGTTACGTTTTAACCAATGACATCGTTTGGGGGTGGAGCTTAGTAGGTAGGCGTAGTTTCTGTCTCAAATTCAAGTGTTTTCTGCTAATGTACACATTTTCTCTTCAAATAATGAACGTACAGCAGAATTTAAGATGATCTATAGAAAACAAGATTTTTTTTTTTTTTTTTTTTTTTGATTGGAGGTTTAACGACCACCGTGAGCAACTCAATGGGCTATAAGCAGTCGCCCGTCCCTAATTTAGGGTCACTGGTTCCAGGGAAGGGAGAGAGCCAGTGCCGTAAGACAAACACAACATCCATGCCTCACCGGGATTCGAACCCGGACCCCGTTCGGACGAACGATCAGAAGCCATCGCTGAGACCACTGCGCCACCGGGCGGCGAAAACAAGATTCCAATCTCACTTCAGTGCCCATTCTTTGATTTCTATCTGGCCTACATAATTAAAAAAATCAGACAGAAATGAGAGATTTCGTTTCTTCCACACAGAAACACTGCCAAGCTAACTTCTGACTCCATCTTGCGCCAAATTGGAATACTTTCGAGTCAGATAAATTGAATTTTTAAAAAATTCTAACAAATTTTTCGGAAAAATAACTGCGACACGTATTAGCTATGGGTCGTTTTTATTTGTGCTCAAAATTTCAAACTCTACAAAGTAATAATTTTTGAGAAAATGTGTACAAAAGAATTTACATTACAGATATAGGACAGAATTTCTGCTACACTATTTCAAAGACAGCCTTATAATACAGCTTTCATCTTTGGCGAATCCCCAGCATTGTGAGGGGCTCTAAGAAGCAACCTGCCATGTGGTTTGGCAGTTAGTCGTATGTGAGTCTGGAGAATTCGAGGTAGCTGTGGTGCAGTGGTAGCATATCCATCGCATAAGTGGAAGACCTAGGGTTCGATTCCCGATTGCGGGCGATGGGAATTTTTCCGTGACTCACTTATAAACGTGGAAAGAGCGATGACTTCTGTTTGATGTTTTTTATTGCTATTTGTGGCCGCCTTGGCATGTGCATCACCTCTGAGATAGGTCCGTCACAAACACCGACGAGCCATTACATTATGACCACCAACCTAATAAGCTGTAGGACCCCCTTTAGCCAGTAAAACAGCGGCCAATCGGCGAGGCATCAACTCGATGAGGTCGCGATAGGTATCCTGGGGTATCTGGGACCATAATGTCAACAGCAGCTCCTCCAGTTTCCGTGCATTTCAGGGTGGTGGTGATTTAGCGCGAACCCGCTCTTCCAAGTCGAACTACAAATGTTCGATTGGATTCATGTCAGGTGAATTTGGAGTACAGGGCACTAACAGAAAGTCACCAGCCTGTTCCTCGAACCACTCCTTGATGATTCTGGCAGTGTGGCATGGCGCATTGTCCTGTTGGTAATGGCCATCACCAGCAGGGAACATATTCGCCATGAATGGGTGAACTTTGTACCTGACAACTTTCAGGGATTGTGCTTTTCGGATAATGGGGCCTAAAGTGTCCCAAGAAAATATCGCCCACAGCATAACAGAGCCGCCACTGGCCTGTTTCCGCCCAACAGTGCATCCAGGTGCCATAACCTCCGTTGGTAATCGGCGTATTCGGGCTCGGCCGTCTACGTGATGCACCAGGAATCTTGATTCATCCGACCAGGCCACTTTCTTCTAATCATCCACGGTCCAATCACGATGATCTTGGGCCTATTTCATGCGTTGTTGGCGATGACGTGCAGAGAGCATTGGGACTCGGCTGGGTCTTCGGCTACGAAATCACATGCGCAGAAGGCTGCGATGAACTGTGTGCTGTGACACATTGCCCTGATCACCATTGTTGTATCTGCGGGTGATTTGTCGCACTGTGATCCTGCGGTCGCTGTGAGCAATGCGCAACAGTCTCCGGTTCCCTCTGGCATCAATGAGCTACGGATGATACACGGCTGGACGACGGTTCGTCGTTTGGCCATCTGTACACCACTTTTGATACGTACTCACTACAGCGGCACGTGAACAACGTAGCTGCACGGCGCCGTGCCATCACAATTTGTGCCATATCAAACTCCGATAAATCGGAAGCTTTTCGCAGTCTGACTCCGAACACTGTATATTAACTAGAAGCCGGTCCTAGGGTTGTATATATACTGCTCTGTGAACTTCACCTGCGACACCGTTCAGTCTCCAGGCACGCTCATTTCTCTAGGCTGGGGGTGGGCATAATGGACTGGCTCATCGACGTATACTCTGTTCACATTTAAAAAGAGCTGGGACGGAATCGCAGGTTCCCGTGTTAGCCAACAAGCCATGCTTGAAGAAGCTCATTGTAAAAGAAGGACTTCTGATTCATTCTAGAACATATGTAGAAGGAACATTACACATTTTTCGAAGAACCTAATGGCCAGCAGATCCATTTTACATTCGGGCTCCAATGTGAAATTCAAACCCTCTCTCTGCCAGTGGCAAGACTTGGACCCCACATCCTTCTGCTGCGGAGCCGAATGTTTTCCCAATTAATCTACGCAGGCACGGGTTGTTTTTTTATTGGAGGTTTAACAACCACCGTGAGCAACTCAATGGGCTATAAGCAGTCGCCCGTCCCTAATTTAGGGTCACTGGTTCCAGGGAAAGGACAGAACCAGTGCCGTAAGACAAACACAACATCCGTGCCTTACCGGGATTCAAACCCGGGTCCCTTTCGGACGAATGATCAGAGGCCATCGCTTAGACCACTGCGCCAGCGGGGCCGCTGGCAAGGGCTTATCACTGCTACTAGACATGTGCGTCACCTCTGAGGTAGGGACGTCACAATGTTTGATACTGTTTATGATAATTTTGAACTCTACATAACAAAATCCTAATGATATTTATCTAGTCGCAACGCCAGCGTTCGAATCTGAGGTGGTGCATTGATTATGAACTAAGTATCTTACAGGAGGGGCAAACTATTTGGTGGGGTTTAACCGATATTTCATCAAAAATTCGCGTTAAACGGTAATGATGTGTTTCAAAGAGCCTGTTGTAGAACGGGAAGACCGGCTAGACTAAATTTTCACGAGGTTTTTAATTCTCCAGGTAGTAACTGTATATAGAATAATATTAACAACGTTTCGCACAGTAAAATGTTTATTATACATCGACTATAGTTTCGCAGAGCGTTTGGCTCGGCTTCCTCAGAACGAATGGAGCGTAAACATTCAAATCATTGTGACATCATCAGAATTCTGACGGTCACGGGTTTTGGCGAGTTGTTTCCACGCGTTTGAAAGAAATGGAGTCGACGTCATGTCGTTGACAAGCCGTGACGAGTTCCGGTATATGTGGAAAGCTTCTAATATATTAAGCTTGAAAGTCGAGTCCGGTTTATATATTAAGCTTGAAAGTCGAGTCCGGTTTATATATTAAGCTTGAAAGTCGAGTCCGGTTTATCAATAAGCGTAGCGTTTCCAAACAAAAAGATAAACCGGACTCGACTTTCAAGCTTAATATATAAACCGGACTCGACTTTCAAGCTAATATATAAACCGGACTCGACTTTCAAGCTTAATATATAAACCGGACTCGACTTTCAAGCTTAATATATTAGAAGCTTTCCACATATACCGGAACTCGTCACGGCTTGTCAACGGCATGACGTCGACTCCATTTCTTTCAAGCGCGTGGAAACAACTCGCCAAAACCCGTGACCGTCAGAATTCTGATGATGTCACAATGATTTGAATGTTTACGCTCCATTCGTCCTGAGGAAGCCGAGCCAAACGCTCTGCGAAACTATAGTCGATGTATGTATAATAAACATTTTATTGTGCGAAACGTTGTTATTATTATTCTATCTTAACACCGTAAGCTTTGTAGTAATAAATTATATATAGTAACTGTATATGTCGATGGCGTTAAAGTCTAGAGACTACGCTTAACCATGAATATTACGCTTTTTTATGTACTCGCTTTAACAACAGTCTAAGAAACCAGTGTGATCTTGGCTCGAGTAGAATGAGGCAGGTGAGAGTAGACCGTTTAGCACTGAGAAATACTTATGTCAATTCTCTACTGTAGTTCCTGTCTGGCTTCTGGGCCGTATCGGGGGAGGCTAGAAGATACTGAGATCGCTACGGGGCAAGGTGGCCTCCTTGGAAAGCGGGTGCTGTTATAAACCACTGAACTTTATTTGTGTGCGCAGTTGATATTTCATTACAAGCGTACACTTACGAGTCATAGTATTATGACCTCCTACCTAACACCATGTTGGTCCGCCTTTCGCCGTGCTATTAGCTAGCACTCGGGGTGACATCTACTCCACGAAATAGCGGAAGGTGTCCTCAGGTATTTTGTACCACCCGCCAGTTGGAGTCAGAGTATTTTTCTATTTAAAAAAAGTGTCTCTGATTCTAGAATTCCTTCCGAAAATACTTCCTGGGTACGATGGTAGACACATTTCTGTCTTTTGTTGTCTTTTTCTTTTTTAAAAAATCTGCTTTGAAAAATTGTTTTCGTGTCCGAAGGGATTCAAAAGACGTCTCAGAAATTGAATGGAATTTTCGTGTTTGAAAAATTTTCAATAAAACGTGCTCAGAATTGAATGGAATATTTCTTGTTTGTATTGCATGTGGGGGAGATTGAGGCAAATTGATACGTTTTTCGGCTTTTCAATTTTTATATTTTTTGGTAATAGTTTCAAAAAATTTTGAAAATCCTGAAATTATACTTTAGTGCTCCCTCTTTTGGTGTAGCCTATTAAATGTTCTAAGATTACAATCAGAAACGCATGAAAGCCTGTTTAGTCGACCAAGTCGAAACTGCCTAATTTGCTCCACTGCGATGCTAAATAACGATACTGCTATGGTGCAAGTTGACACTTCTATGAAACAGGTTGATTTGGAAGAAAAAAAATTTAAGCGAACAATTCAGTGCAAGTAATATTGATAGTTTTCAGAGTTAACAACATTACGAATAAAAAATTAGCAGTATGTAATAAATTACTATTGGTTATTAATGTTTTACTGATTTCCAATTTTGAAAGTTATCACTCTCACTGTTTTCGGATAAAATCCCGACATCTGATTTGCATGGATGCATACGTAAGTAGGACTGTTATTTCCGCGTTCTAAATAAGTTTGCTTTCTCCAGAAAATACACTGAATCCAATCTTGCCATGATTTAAATGCTGCAGCTTAAGGTACAATAAACACAAAATAACTTCCTCTTTTCCTGATTCTGTTTCATACTTTTCTTCATCCAAATGTCTTCTCTTGGAGCTCCTTTTTTTCCCCCTTAAATTCACTTTCATTTCCAGCTTCATTTCTTTTTCCGATGATTTCTTCAACTTTTTCCTTGCTCTATCTTGTTTTGATTGCCGTCTACCATGTCTTTCCCGCGCTTCATTTTCCAATGTATTTTTCAATGGGCTGCCCGTATAAGAATTGATGAGGTTATTCGCTGTTTACATATTCCTATTCTTTTTCCGTTCATCTGCTTTAGGATAAGAACGTAGTTTTTCTGGATGCAGTATGAGGCATTCCTTGACTGACACTACACATCAGCTTGCCCCAAACGACGCCATTATAGGGTGTTTCAGAAAATTTTATATCATTTGAGATGTAAATATCTGAGTAACTAAATAGTCTGGGCAAATGAATCTAAACAGGCCTAATGTTGAGCAAAATAAGATTTATTCATCAAAATCAATATGCCCGCCTGTGACACGGCACACGTCAAGTCGGAAGTCCAGCTCCTGCCAAACACGATGCAGCATGTCTTGGGTTACAGTCTCCAGTGCGGCAGTGATTCTCTGCTTGAGGTCCTCTATGCTTGTAGGAAGAGGGGTGGGGGGAGACATAGACCAGTACCATCACATAGCAAAATGAGAAAAAAGTCGCAAGTGGTCAGGTCGAGAAAACGTGGCTGCCATTTCAACAACACATTGTCTTCATCACCAGCACAGCACGCCCGATCCATCTGCCTGGCAGATTGTCATTGAAATAAGCGCGCACAGTGAGCTTCCAGTGAGGTGGAGCCCCGTCTTGTTGAAAAATGAAATGTTCATTTGCAATCAGCTTATCAATTAGCCAGTTCTGAAGCATTTGCAGATAAACATCACCGGTCGCATTTCCCTTAATGAAAAACGGGCCATGAAGATGATTCTTGGAGATGGCGCAGATCACATTCACTTTTGGTGAGTCCCTCGTGTGCACAAATGTAGCACGGGGATTTTCTTCGCCCCAATTGCGAACATCATGTTTGTTGACTTTGCCATTCGTATGAAATGTGGCCTCATCACTGAAAACAAGACGATTTTCATACTCGTTTTCTTCAAGTTTCTCTTGCATATCGACATAGAATTGTTGACGCTTTTGCTTGCCATCTGTTTTTAAGGCCTGAATGAGCTGTATAGCTTGTAGGGTGTCATTCGAAAGCGTTTCCTTGTGACACGCCAAACTGTAGTTGGAGGAATCTAGGTTTCCAGACTTACTCTTCTTATGGACTTCCTGGGACTTCGCAGAAATGTTTCCCGAACCAGCTCGACCATCTCTTCCGCTACTGGTGGTCGATCAGATACTTTTGCCCTGTTCAGACAGCCTTCCTCTTTGAACTTTTTGTGCCATGTCCAAATCTGCATTGCAGTTGATGCATTTTTAGCGAATTCTCTCACAAATGCACGCTGCACAGTCTTGTTCGACTGTGTTAGAGCATACTCTAGCACACAAAACGCCCTTTCTTTTCCAGTGAATGACATTTCTATATCTGAAAAGAAAAAAAAACATTAAACATAGAATTTTGAGTTGTTTCTACACATGCTGTTAAAATTTAAGATCATTTGAACGAGAATTGGTCAAGTTATTAGATTACGAAATGATATCAAATTTTCTGAAACACCCTTATTTTAATCATGATGTTTAGAAAGACACTACACATAAAAGTAAACCTCACTCGAACGAATAGCAAAAGGTTCGCACAAGTATTTCAGATAATTTCAAATAAAATAAAAAAATATTTACTTTATCTTTCCATTGGAAGTCATATATACAATGTCTTTCATTTGAAGTAAGTTAAATGTAATTGCGAGAATAACTTTCACGCAATTTTTCTGAGAACTCATATGAAATGCTTCGCCTTTTCCACACGGTGACAAATGTGCGTACGCTCTTTGCCGCTAAATTGCTGCTGTATCAACTTGATCCTGTCTCCCCTTCATATGCATACCTGTAAGAGAAGTCTTGCTGCACAAATAACAAATAAACTCATTTAAAACTTACTGCGGTTAAAGAAATACTTGCTATTAAATTGAAAATATATCTTACTCTACAAGTATTCCAGCAGAATTGTACTTGTCTTTCCTGCTCCGTCGGTATTTTGTTAAAGCTTCGAAGTCAGGTCGTCGAGGATTTTCGCTTTCGAATCTGAAGAGATTGGCAATGTCGCTGGGGTCGAACAGGGCCACCATTTTGACACCTAATTCCAGGCGTACAATTGGACCACACTGGTCGTAGGCATAGTTGTAAAAATCATATATTCTTTCGAAGGAGTGCTTACCTGTGAATAAGAAACAGAACTTTGTATAAGACACACAGTGCTGATAAAAAAAAAAGCACCAAAGCTGAAATTCAGTCTCTAGTACGCAAAATTTTAAGGGGACATGCGTGGATGAACCTGTACAGACGTGATTACATGTTTTTGTCTAAGCTTATCTCTTTCCACTGCTTCAATAGCTCGTGAGCTGCTTTTAAATTCAGTGTGCCTTCTTTCACAGGCAAGAAGATGGCTCTCAATATGCTGTTGCAGATTTTAGAGAGGTCTAAAAAAATCAGCCGTACTGATTACTAGTGGCGAATACTTAAAGGGATCTAGGGAATCGGAGACGGACAATTTTTTTCCTTAAATCAATTTTTTTATGAAATTTCCTGTGACATATTTATTTTCATTCATTTAAATATCCACTCAACTATGGAATGGTGAAATTTGAGGCTGTTATCTCAATGCGAAGCAAACGGATATCTCTCCTAGTTTGAAGAATTCTACCAGAAAGAAGAGAGGAATCTCAGCTCAGCGAAGATTCCCTGACACTCCCGAAGATGCGAAGGTCTTCCTTGGAAATAACAAACGAGGTTATTGCGCATGGCCGACTCCGAACAAGCCACGGGAAAGCGAAGACAATAAGACCATCTCTGGATGGGGCGACGGACCTTTGAAGCGTACGGTGGGTGTTTAAAAGTTCGACAGTTAAAAGCCACATGATACAATTTTACCACCCTTATAGTTTTTGTTGTTTTTTCATCGTTTCAATTAAGTTGAAATTTTGATAAGCTGAGCACATATTTTTATATTAAACGTGATGGAATCGCACATCTGTATTATAGATGATTTGAAGGGATACCCTTTTGGAAAAAAAGATTACGGGAAAAAACTGATTATATAATAAATACCAAATCATGAATTAAGTGTTATTGCAAAATACAAAGATAAAAATCGTAAATACACTAGGTAATTTCTCGATTCCATTTATTCTAAACCTCCGGGGTTAGTAAGATGTTCAAATGTAAATTAATATAAAATTCTACGGTAAAATTTATTAATAAGACCACATATGAGTAAATTTTATATGTGCAGGACGTTTGACTTGACTACGTACTTTAGGGGAAATGGGATTCACTCAGGCTATATATATACACTGCTGGCCACCCAAAATGCAACACCAAGAAGGACACGAGATAGCAAAGCCAGATTCACTGGACACATAACAACAGATACAAAGATGAAACGATTGAGCTTACAGGCCCGTGCGACTTGCGGAACACGCGGACATCAATAGTTCGTGTGGCCCCCATGGCTGGCAATAACGGCCGCTACGCGCCGCGGCATCGAACGAAAGGGGCTTTGGATGTGGGCTTGGGGTATGTCGGTCCAGGCTGCTTCCACACGTTGCCACAGTTCATCAGGCGTAGCCGCGGGTGGTGCTTGCCGGGCCACTCGGTTGCCGATACGCGACCAGACGTGTCCGATGGGCGACATATCGGGAGAACAGGCGGGCCACGGCAGCAGTGACACCTGGTGGGCCGTGAAGAAATGTTGCACGATGCGTGCCACGTGCGGGCGCGCATTGTCCCGTTAAAACGTGGCAGCTGGCAGGTCCTGCAGGTAAGGGAGGACTTCCGGCTCCAAAACGTCGGAGATGTAGCGGTGGCTGTTGAGTGTACCGGCGGTGCGTACCAGACTGATGCGCGTGTGATATCCAATTGCGCCCCAAACCATAACGCCAGGCGACATACCGGTATGGCGATGCATAATGCAGGCGTCAAACAGTCTCTCTCCGCGGTGCCGCTACACGCAGATCCGACCATCGTGGTGCTGCAGACAGAAGCGGGATTCGTCGGAGAAGACAGTGTCGTGCTATTCCGTAGTCCAGGTGCGGCGTTCAATGGCCCACTGCCGCCGCACTTGCCGGTGGTGTAACGTCAATGGTAATCGAAGCAATTGGCGCCGTGCGACAAGTCCCCACTCCTGCAGACGACGTCGAACGGTACGTGCTGACACAGGTTGTTGCGCAACACACCCTAATTCCTGCGCTAACGTTCGTAATGTGGCGGTGCGAGCCGTCAATGTCCGTCGCACAACATGCCGGTCCTCTCGTTCGGTGGGGTGCCGCGGCTGCGGCAATCGCTCACGTCGGTCCGTCCGTCCCTCCTATCCACCGAATCCATACTCGCCTCACTGTGGCTGGATGTCGTCCCACACGGGCGCCGATGTCTCGGTATACAATAAACCGCTGTCGCGATAAGCCACTATTCGTCCTCTGTCGAACTCCGAAACGTGCTGGAATGACTGCCGTATTCTGCGACGAGGCATCAGGAAGCTTCCCACGCACAGGTCCGGCAGCACAATACACTTCCACTACTTACACCCCGCCTTGTGTGCACCCTTCTTATAGTGCTTCTCAGTGGCGTGCCGGGCGCACATGATTCGCATATGCCCTGCAATGCTGATCGTTTGCATGTCCTCTCACGGCAGACGCATGCTGCGAATTTCAGGCCAATCGGATGCTTCCTTCTTGGTGTTGAATTTTGGGTGGCCAGCAGTGTATATATAGCCTTTTACTCAATTTCCTGTTCTGTGGTTACCCTGCCCATAAGTATTCACATTCTATATGTTGTTTTTCTTAATACTATATGTTATAAAATTAGTTTTGAAATGTAACATAGTCAAATGTAACCCCATAACGAAATAAATGAAATGAAATGAAATAAATTTTTGGTCGTGTCGGCTCTTTAGTTCTGAAAAGACTGTGTGGAAAAAACACTGGAGTGAAGAAAGAGTTAGTGATTAAGCTCTTCTCAGTATAGAAATGGCCTTAACGGAACATCTCAGAAATGATCCCCAGTTCAATTTCCATAACGCTGCAATAGAAAATGTTTGGGCCCAAACGAGACTTTCAGAATTCATGTTTAAGTTAACTGAATGGCATTATGTAATTATTTGTTATGTGAATTAGTATGTAAATTATGTATAATGTATGACTACTAAGCTAGCGGTGTTAAGATAGAATAAAAATAATGTTTCGCACAATATTGTAAGAAACGTTGTTATTTTTATTCTAGTATGTAAATTAGTTGTTATATATGTTATATGATGTTTAAAAACATTTTAATCTAATTGTTGTAATCTATACTACATTGTTTAAAACATTCTTAAATTTGCAATGCAAATTTTATTATTGTGGTAAAACGAATTTTTTAATGTGTGTTTGTATCTGCATTCCTTCGATTGACAACTAAGTATAGATTAACCAATTCTCGGAATCAGCATACCCCTCTGCTGATTACTAAATTGTAAGTGTGTGTGTGTGTGTGTGTGTGGTGGTAGTAGTAGTTGTAATAGTAGTATACTGTTAAAAATGATGTGGTAGGTTGCACCAAAACTTGGTGCTACACTAGCTGCATCACTTTCTGATAAAAGAAAAATCATTGTATGGTGCAACAAAAGCCCCAAAACATGGTGAAACCTTACACCATAATGTGATGCAACCTTGTATTATAACGTGATGCAAAGTTGCACCACGTTGTTGGATTTTGTTTGCATCACACAATGATGTATCTTTTCTCAGAAAGTGGTGTAGCACAACTTTTTGGAGTAACCTAAAACAAAATTTTTAACCATATAGTAATAGTAAAACTGATTGAATTATAGAGATGACACAGTGGAAATGCACAGCAGGATATAATGCTGAAATTTCCTAAAGCATGCTGGAGATGCTTTATGTATGAAGTGTCCAACGCAAAGCACTGAATATACAATACCAACCACAGCAGTCAATCTCACTGGCTGGACAGAAATTTCGTCAAGCTTCTTCCAGAACTGGGTCTTCAGAGTACGTTTCCCTTGGTGTTGATTGACTAATTAATTAATCACTGAGGTTTCAGCTCTAGGAAGCGAGAGAGAGAGAGAGGGGGGAGAAATGTCCGAAATACGCCTACACAATGCGTCAAAGAATTTTTAAGACTGGCGCTAGATTTCGGCCTACGGTGGCGCCACCAGTGTAATCGCAAATGCGTTATAAACCGTGATCATCTGCTTGCTTTCTGCCAAAAGTACTGCGCAGTTGTTAAAGTAACTCAAACGAAACGGCCGTTCATTAGAGAAGTAAAATTTTTTTCATGTTGAATTATTAAGATGGAACAAAGGGCTGTTATTAAATTTAACGCAAAACTTGGTAAAATTGCCTCGGAAACGTACCAAATGATGAAACAAGTTTACGGTGAGTTTTGTTTAAGTAGATCAAGTGTTGTCCTGTGGCACAGACTTTTTTTGGACGGAAGAGATACGCTAGAAGATGATAAGCATACCGGAAGACCAAGTTCATCTAGGACACCTAAGATTATTGAAAAAGTGCGTGATTTCGTAGCAAACAATCGATGTGCGTCACTAAGAATGATGGAAGAGTCTTTAAACATCAACAAAGAAACGATTCGAACCATCCTGCATGAAGATTTGGGCAAAACAAAAGTCTGTGCTAAATTTGTTCCACACACGTTAACCAATGAACAAAAATCAAGGAGAAGTGCACATTGCAGAGACATCATTTCAGCAGCTGAAAATGATCCAAACTTCTTAAAATCGATTGTTACAGGTGATGAAACATGGTGTTTTCAATATGATCCTAAAACAAAGCGACAAAGTGAGGAATGGAAGTCAAAAAACTCACCACAAGCCAAAAAAACCAGAAAAGTTCTATCGAAAATCAAAACAATGCTCATTACATTCTTCGATAGTAATCCACAAAGAATTTGTTCCAAGTGGACAAACAATTACTGGTGAGTTTTATTTAAATGTTTTGAGGCGTTTGATGGGCAGAATTCGTCGCATTCGTCCAGAATATCGGGATGAAAACAGTTGGTGTTTGTTGCACGATAATGCTCCCAGTCACACCTCACTTCTTGTTTGTAGATTTTTGGCGAAAAATAACGTCTGTGTGTTGAATCATCCACCGTATTCGCCTGATTTAGCACCCTGCGACTTTTCTTTATTACCAGAACTTAAAAGGACGTTAAAAGGGTGTTATTTTGATGAAATTTCGACCATACAAACAACTTCGACGCGTGCTTTGGAAGCAATTCCGCAAAGTGAACTGGAACAGGCATTCGAATCATTATTAAATCGCTGTAACAAGTGTATTGAAGCCGGAGGGACTTATTTTGAATAACAAACCAAAACAAATTATAATTTCTTGTTTCTATTTCATTTTACAGACCCAGTCTTAAAACTTCTTTGCCACACTGTGTATATATAAAGAAACACACATGCAGCGAAACAGTATAGAAATTTCCTGTTTGTTCTAAGATACCACACTCATTGGCAAAAAAGAAGCACCCCGAGAAAGTCGATCGATCTTGATGAAACTCCGCATGCGAACCTCAGGGTCGAATATGCAAATGTTATAAAAATAACGACCAATGGTGAAATAGTGGCCCGCCACATCGCGTGGGAACCGTGCATCGAGGATAGTGTATCAAGAGCAAAGCTCACACACAGGGACAATTGTGACAGCGCATTGCGGTTGCATTAACCTCCACGGACTATAAGGGTGCTTGACTTCGGATCCGTTTTCAATACGCGCAGTTGAGCGAGTTTGACAGAGGACATTTATAATTGGGCTGAGATAGACCGGTTGATTAAAGTGGTTCCACCTTAAATTGCTGCCTTATGCTTCCAATGGTAAAACTTCTTTACATATTTTCTTCGCAATTAATGTATTCCCAAGGATAGAAATTTGCACATCGATAAAACTAACTTTAAGTTATAGCATGGGATATTTAATACTTGCTAAAACACAACCATAATTAAGCAATTCATATTTGTTTGTCTATTGACGTCATCAATGTACAGGTCGTGCCATCTGTTATCAGGTCTGAACATTACTCAAAGAAAAATGATTGATTTCTAATATAATTATGGTTATGTTTAAGCAAGTATTAAACATCCCATGCCATAACTCAAGGTTAGTTTTATCGATGTGCAAAATGTCAGCCTTGGGAATACATTAATTACAAAGAAAATATGAAAAAAAAGTTTTACCATTGGAAACATAAGGCAGAGATTTTAGGTGGAACCACCTTAAGTCCCCGAGGTATTAATATTTGGGTTGGAGCGATGCGGTAATCGGACGATGTTGGCGCAAATGGGTCAAGGAGGCCACAACCCAGCGGCACGCGGGCAGTGGATGGCTAAGCACAACGACAGAACGCGAGGATAGAGCGATTGTGAGAGGGCACGAACAGAACAGAATTCGTTGCTCTCAACTATCCGTGGCCATGTTGCGTCGTCTACGGGTATGAAAGTGGTCATCCGGGCCGTTGCCAGAAGACTTGCAGCACGGGGACACCAGAGATGGAAACGGGTCCCGGGTCAGCGGGTTTTGAATAAATCTTTTTTTTTTCTTTATGATAATTTTTTGGGCTTGTAAATAAGATTTTTTAATTACTATTTTTTTCTATATATATATATACTGTATATAAAGACAGAGAGTGAATTGTAGAAAATAAGAATTGCAAAAATTTAATTCCATAAGGAATCCTGAATTAAACTCAATAATGGAAATTCAAAATTGAAAACCAAAAACATGCACAAACAGGTTGCCGTCATCAGGAGAACATCAACCTGCGAGAGTGGCTTTACTAGTACCAACAAACTACAAGGAGAACCAAAAATGTCGGTTGGTCATGCTCCTTCGGCCACCAGACGAAACTCCAAAACAGACATTGAAATTCAAAAAACAAGAATATAAACACTGAAAAAATGATAAAAAAGGCTCACCGGCAGACTAAACCGGTCAACGACATGGATGAAGATCAAACTGAACTAGACCAACGACCCACCAGAACCCAAATATACACTGAGTGGCCACTTTATTATGGCCACTCCCTCAGTACTTCGTTGGGCCACCTTTTGCCTTTAATACTGCGTCGATTCTTCGTGGCATGGACTCCACGAGATGTTGATAGGTGGTTTGTGGGATCTGAGACCATGCTTCATGAATAGCACTTTCCAGGAGTGTGAGATTGCAGGGTTGTGGGTCCAGCTGTTTGATGGCTCGTTCAACTTCATCCCACAAATTCTCAATGGGGTTGAGATCTGGATATTGTGGGAGCCACCTAAGCAAAGTAAACTCACCGGCATGTTCCTGAAACCAATCCTGTACAATACGAGCACTATGGCAGGACGCATTATCTTGTTGAAAGTAGCCATCGCCATGACAGGATGCACTTGGTCCGCAACGCTGTTTAGATATGATGTGCCAGTCAGACGTTGATCAACACGAATTAAAGGGCCCAAAGCATGCCAGGAAAACATTCCCCAAACCATAACGTTGCCTCCACCAGCTTGAAGGGTTGTAGCAATGCATTTGAGGTCCATGCTTTCGTGCTGTTTCCCCCAAATTCTCACTCGGCCATCGGCAGGGTGCAACTGAAAACATGATTCATCGGACCACATAATTTGTTCCCAATTATAGACTGTCCAATCCTTGTGCTCCTGTGCGAACTGGAGACGTTTTCTCTTGTTAACTGCAGACAGCAAAGGTGTTCGAACAGGCCTTCGGCTGCCATATCCCATCCGATGCAGTGTACGGCGAACAGTGCGTGCAGAGATCATTTGAGAGGATCCTTGATTAAGATGGTCTGTAATTTGCTGCACTGTTGCTCTTCTGTTGTCTGTTACCAGTCTGGACACTCTCCGTTCCGCCCGAGCAGTCACTGGTCGATGACGACCACACGTTGCACGTAGAGATCCAGTTTTTTGGCTGACAGTCCAGTCTTTAAACACTTTCACAACAGCTGCTCTGGAACATTTCACGAATGCGGCGGTTTCGGTGATACTCGCTCCGTGGCTCCGAGCTCCTACAATCTTTCCACGTTGAAAGTCCGTCAAATCACATTTTTTACCCATCTCGTCAACCAAAAATCACTTCTACTACTGTCGCAAGCACTAAGCTTTCCTTTTTTATACTAGCCTCGCCCTCTGGCGGCAACAGCGTGCAGCCATAGCTGATTTGCTTAAAACTGCCAGGTGGTCATAATAAAGTGGCCACTCAGTGTGTATTTGGGTTCTTGTGGGTCGTTGGTTCAGTTCAGTTTGATCTTCATCCATGGCGTAGACCGGTTTGGTCTGCCGGTAAGCTTTTTTATCATTTTTTCGGTGTTTATATTTTTGTTTTTTGAATTTCAATGTCTGTTTCGGCGTTTCGTCTGGTGGCCTAGGAAGCATGACCAACCGACATTTTTTGTTCTCCTTGTCATTTGTTGGTACTAGAAAGGCCACTCCCGCAGGTTGATGCTCTCCTGATGACGGCAACCTGTTTGTTCATTTTTTTGGTTTTCAATTTTTAATTTCTATTATTGAGTTTAATTCAGGATTCTTTATGGAATTTAATTTTTGCAATTCTTATTTTCCACAATTCACTGTACCTATGCTACTACATGAGTATAGCTGCCTTTGGCGCTTCTCATTGTACTAGCTATGTTTTTGTTCTATTTTTGTGATTTGTTTTTCTTCTTTTACTTTTGCAAATTAATTTATATATATATAGGGATGTAAGGTCAGGTGATGCGTAACATCACAGCCTCTCCTTGACAAATGTCAACCCCGCCTTCTCGTGGTGCATCCTGTTCCCACTAAAGGGGCTCTGACGACCGCCAATAGCGGTATAACTATACAATCGGGATTAGAGGAAATTCTATCCCACACTCACCAACCCGCTTGGCCAGCGTGGTGAGTTATGGCCAAACCCCTCCAAAATGATTCCACAACTTAAATCTTGGCCCTCAGTCTTCGGCAGCTGGAATGTACCTGGCCAAGGCAGCGGCCAGTGTGACATGAAGGCAGAGGGTGCTAAGAATCCCCGGAGGACCGGACTAGGCTGCCATCTGATGCTGACCTTGGCTACGTATAATGGACGCTCCCTATCTTCTGATTCAAGGCTTCTTGAATTGGAAGAGGAACTGCAAAGGATCAAGTGGGACATCGTGGGGCTAAGTGAGGTAAGGAGAAAAGGAGAAGATCTCATCGAACTGAAAAGTGGACATCTCTTCTACTATCGTGGGACAGATACTGGCAGAACTAGTGGTGTTGGATTTATAATAAACAAGAAACTGAAGGATAAAGTTGTAGAAGTTAAAAGTTCCTCTGACAGAGCTGCACGACTTGTTATCCAACTCTCGAAAAGATACCAGGCTCAGATTATTCAAGCATATGCACCCACCACAAGTCATCCTGAAGAAGAAATTGAAGAATTTTATGAGGAAATTTGTCATCTAAATAATAAAGGTAAGCAGCACTTAAAAATAATTATGGAAGATTTCAATGCAATAATAGGGCAACAGCAACAGAATGAAACTTCAGTAGGTAAATTCGATCACGGCAACAGAAACCAGCGTGGAAATACTCTCGTTGAGTTTGCAGAGGAAGAAGGGTTTTTCATCTTGAACTCCTTCTTCAAGAAAAAGCCACACAGGAAATGGACATGGAGACATCCAAATGGGACGACAAGTGAAATTGATTTTATTATGTGTAACAAAAAATTCGTCATAGAAGACTGCAGTGTGCTAAACAAGTTCAACACAGGTAGTGACCATAGATTGGTGAGATGTAAGATGCACCTCAACACTAAACTTGAACGTGGCAAGCTCATAAGACAAACAAAATCTATTGACATAACCAACCTTAAAAAACACCATAATACCTTCAAGTTGGAACTGAAGAACAGGTTCTCTGCTTTAGAAGGCCTAACATCGGAAGAAGTGGACATCTCTGAAGTTAACAGAAAAGTAACCAAAGCTCTTATGGAAACAGCAACAAAATTATCTGGGTCTAAGAACAAGTTGCATGTAAACAAATTATCAGGAAAAACGAAAATGTTGATGCAAAAAAGAAGAAGAGATGAGGACAACTAAAGAAGATGTGACTTCCAAAGTGGAATATATAGAGCTATGCAAGACAGTAAGAAAAAGTATCACTGAAGACGTAAGAAAATTCAACTGTGAACTAGTGAGGAAAGCAATTGAAAACAACCAAAGCCTAAAGATAGCAAAGGGACATCTCAGTAAGGGAAGAAAACAGATTATGGCACTGAGAAAAGAAGATGGTTCTGTAACAAGAAATAGAGGCGAAATTTTGACAAGAGTGAAAGATTTCTACTCCAAATTATATGAAAGGGATGATACATGCACTATAGACATCATGAAAGATAGCTGTACCAGAGTTCCTCCAGTCCTTCCAGCAGAAGTTGCACATGCAATCAAGAACATGAAGCGGGGGAAAGCTCCAGGAGAAGATGGAATTACTGTAGACATCATACAAGAAGCAAGTGGAGAAATCGAAACAGTACTCGCCCAAATTTTCACTCGATGCCTTAATGAAGGAAAGATTCCTGAGGATTGGAACACCGCTACAATGATCCTGCTACATAAGAAAGGTGACATTGAGGATCTCGGAAACTACAGACCTGTCAGCCTCCTATCAGTAGTTTATAAAATCTTCACTAAAGTTCTTTCACACCGCTTGAAGGTAACACTGGACATGGCTCAACCGAGAGAACAAGCTGGATTCAGGAGTGGCTACGGCACAATAGATCATATCCACGTACTGAGAGAACTAATTGAAAGAGCGAGGGAATATGAACTTCCATTGTGCATGGCTTTTATCGATTATGAAAAAGCCTTTGATTCGGTGAAACCATCAGCAGTTACAATGGCTCTGAAAACCTGCGGTATTGAAGATGCATACATTAATATTATTAATAGCATCTATGAAAATGCAAGTGCAAAGATTCGGCTGTTTGAAAATACAACACACGTAAAAATTGGAAAGGGAGTGAGACAAGGAGACACCATATCTCCGAAGCTCTTTAATGCCACATTGGAGGGTGTTTTTCAGTCGCTGAGCTGGGAAAACAAGGGGATAAAGATTAATGGAGATTATCTAACCCACCTTCGTTTTGCTGATGACGTAGTCATTTTTGCAACTACCCCATCAGAGCTGCAGAGTATGATCCAGGAACTTGCTGACAAGAGTAAAGAAGTGGGATTAAAAATGAACTTTCAGAAGACAAAAGTGATGTTCAATGCTTTTACAAGAAATGAAGATTTATCGATTGATGGAGAAAAGCTGGAGATAACAGACACGTACGTTTATCTTGGACAGCAAATATCAAGTGAGGGTCACATTGATGAAGAAATTAATCGGCGTACAAAACTTGCCTGGAGAGCTTTTGGAAGAAACAGCATAATTTTCAAGAGCAATATGCCATTATGTCTTAAAAGAAAAGTGTTTGATCAATGCATCCTTCCAGTGCTTACGTATGGTGCAGAGACGTGGACCTTAACTAAAAGAGACATACAAAGGCTGCAGACAACTCAAAGTAGCATGGAGAGGTGCATACTTGGTGTAACCAGGAGAGATAAGAAGAGGAACTCGTGGATCCGAAAAATGACAAGAGTGGAAGACATCATGATCAGAGTTAAATCCCTGAAATGGCAATGGGCTGGACATACTGCCAGAAGGACAGATCATTGATGGACAGCCGAAATTTTAGATTGGATTCCAAGGGACACGAAAAGGCCCAGAAGAAGACCACATGGGAGATGGGTGGATGAAATTCGAAAGTATGCAGGGGTGATATGGAGGAGACTGGCACAAGACAGACCGTTGTGGAGGAAACTTGGGGAGACCTTCGTCCAGCAGTGGATTGATAATGGTTGACAATGATGCTGATGATGATGATATATATATATATATATATATATATATATATATATATATATATATATATATATACACACACTATCTACCAACAAGTAATTGGACACCTGTGATAGCAAAGGAAAACGAAGTTTATTCACCTTCAATAGTTGGTGAAGCCTCCACGAGCGGCGATTACAGCTGCGACCCTCCGGGGCATACTCTCAACCACGCGTTGTACGACGGCTGGCGATATTTTCTTCCACTCGGCTTGGAGAAGACAGGTCAGTTCCTTCACCGATTTCGGACGGTGGGGGCACCCCTTAAGTCGACGCTCCAACTCGTGCCAGAGGTGCTCGATAGGGTTAAGGTCCGGGCTTTGCGCAGGCTAGTCCATTCGATTAACCCCATTGTCACCATACCAAGCCATGGTGGAGCTCGCAACATGACAGGTGGCATTGCCATCCTGAAAGTAACATGAGTCCACCCCGTAAAACTGCCACAACGTAGGAAGCGCATGGTCATCCAAAATGGTGCAGTAGGTCTCGGCGTTGAGTCTACCAGGAATTGCGACCAAGGGTCCCGTGCCATACCAGTAGAAACACCCCGATAGCATAATTCCACCGCTGCCGAACTTCACAGTTGGCACAATACATTCCGGCAGGAGGCGTTCTCCAGGCAGACGCCAAACCCAGACCCTGTCATCCGAACGGTAGAGCGTGAACCTTGATTCGTCGCTCCAGAGAACCTGGTTCCACTGTTCAACCGTCCGCTGTCGACGTTTTTTGCACCACGTTAGCCGAGCAGCGCTATTGGAATTGGTGATCAAAGGCTTGTGGGCGGCAGCACGTCCATGATAACCGAGCAGATGGGCTTCCTTACGGATGATATTAATCGAAAGAACACTCCCGGATGCCTGTTGAAACTCTTCATGGATGTGGCCCATCGATTTGGTGCGGTTCTTCCGAATTTCTCTGGCCAGCACCCGTCGGTCCTAACTCCCAGTTTTGTGGGTCTGCCGGGTCGGGGCACATTCCGACAGTCACCTCTCATCTTCCACTTGCCAATCACGTAGGCCACTGTCGATCTTGGGTACTTCAACTTGCTGGATATGTCACGTACGGATCGGCCATTTCTGTGATACCCGACGATTACACCTTTCTCGAAATCAGAGAGCGCCGAACTGTGTGGTATCTTGCATGCGACTGGTTGCGTTGTTGTTTTCCACACGATATTTAACGGCGGCGGCCGTGACGTGATTCAAGGCCGCAGATATCGTCGATTGCAGGGGTGTCCAATTACTTGTTGGTAGATAGTGTATATATCATATACTTAAAAAATTGTTATTAAATTATTTTTGTTCGCTATGAGATCAATGTTTACAGCTATATTTATATCGCACACACATATATACACGGTCGAGTCACATTACTGTGACTACCAATTAAAATCCGGAGTAACAGCCGTGTGCAGCGCGAACAGCAGCTAGACGGGCTGGGAGTGACTCAGTAAGGTGCTGGAAGGTGTTCACAGGTATGTGGAGCCATGCTGACTGCAGAGCATCTGACAGCTGCTAAAGGGTGCTTGGTGGAAGATCCATACAGCGAAAACCACGATCGGGGTGGTCCCACAGGTGCCCAATTGGGTTTACGCCTGAGGAATTAGGGGCCAGGGAAGTACTTTTAAGTCTTCATCGTGCTCTTTTTTTTTTTTTTTTTTTGGAATGGAGGTTTAACGACCACCGTGAGCAACTCAACGGGTTATAAGCAGTCGCCCGTCCCTAATTTAGGGTCACTGGTTCCAGGGAAGGGAGAGAGCCAGTGCCGTAAGACAAACACAACATCCATGCCTCACCGGGATTCGAACCCGGACCCCTTACGGACGAATGATCAGAGGCCATCGCTTAGACCACTGCGCCACCGGGGCGGCCATCGTGCTCTTCCAACCACTCTCGTACATTTTTTAGCTGTATGACACGTCTCATTGTCGTCCTGGAAAATCCCATCCGCTTCAGGGAAAACAATCAGCATGTATGGGTGTACGTGTTCTGAAAGGATGGATTCATAAAGAATTCGGTCCATAGTGCCTTCCATAGGAATGAGTAGACCCAGGGAATGCCACGAAAATATTCCCCAGACCATAACGCTGTCCCCAGCAGCTTGTGTTCTGCCAGCAATGGTTGAAGAGTGTTTGTTCTCCGATGTTTCTCGCCTTATACGCCAATGTCCATCAGTTCGATGAAGCAGAAAACATGACTCATCGGAGAAGACAATCCTTTGCCGATCAGCGGAAGTTCAATTCCGTTACTGTCGTGCAAATGTAAACCTTTTCTACCGATGCACCTTCGTTAGCATAGGTGGAATGACCATCCGTCTGCAACGGAGCCCCATACGCAGCAAGGTTCGTTGAACTGTCGTTTTAGGCACACTTCCGGAAGCCCCCTGGTTCATTCGGCCAGTCGGTTGCTCCACTGTAGCGTGTCGATCGGCCTTCACGCAACTTTGGAGCCTACGTTCACCTCTCAGATCAATGGCACGTGGTGCTCCGCAGTTTACACGTCGCTTATTCGCAATGGTGCCATTTCTCCAATACGATACACTTTAACCACAGCAGTACGCTAACAGTTCGCAAACTGCGCTGTTTGAGAAATACTGCCACCCTTGTCCCGAAACCCGATAATCATCCCTTTTTGCAAATCTGATAAATTGCTCCTTTTATCCATGACTCTCGGACATTTCTAGCTGTGAATCCATGACACAACTCTGAATCCATGACACACACGACATTTCTAGCTGTGAATCCATGACACAACGAGTGATATGTTTTCAGAATGCCTACAGCACACCTTATGTACCTTCCAAACCAGCGAACGACACGTGCCTTCTTTCATTGGCTACGCGCTGATGTTGACGTCAAAGGTAGGAGCTTGTCGCAATATTGTGACTCGACTGTATATATATATATATATCATCATCATCATCATTGTCAACCATTATCAATCCACTGCTGGACGAAGGTCTCCCCAAGTTTCCTCCACAACAGTCTGTCTTGTGCCAGTCTCCTCCATGTCACCCCTGCATACTTTCGAATTTCATCCACCCATCTCCCATGTGGTCTTCTTCTGGGTCTTTTCCTGTCCCTTGGAATCCAATCTAAAATTTCGGCTGTCCATCGATGATCTGTCCTTCTGGCAGTATGTCCAGCCCATTGCCATTTCAGGGATTTAACTCTGATCATGATGTCTTCCACTCTCGTCATTTTTCGGATCCACGAGTTCCTCTTCTTATCTCTCCTGGTTACACCAAGCATGCACCTCTCCATGCTGCTTTGAGTTGTCTGCAGCCTTTGTATGTCTCTTTTAGTTAATGTCCACGTCTCTGCACCATACGTAAGCACTGGAAGGATGCATTGATCAAACACTTTTCTTTTAAGACATAATGGCATATTGCTCTTGAAAATTATGCTGTTTCTTCCGAAAGCTCTCCAGGCAAGTTTTGTGCGCCGATTAATTTCTTCATCAATGTGACCCTCACTTGATATCTGCTGTCCAAGATAAACGTACGTGTCTGTTATCTCCAGCTTTTCTCCATCAATCGATAAATCTTCATTTCTTGTAAAAGCATTGAACATCACTTTTGTCTTCTGAAAGTTCATTTTTAATCCCACTTCTTTACTCTTGTCAGCAAGTTCCTGGATTATACTCTGCAGCTCTGATGGGGTAGTTGCAAAAATGACTACGTCATCAGCAAAACGAAGGTGGGTTAGATAATCTCCATTAATCTTTATCCCCTTGTTTTCCCAGCTCAGCGACTGAAAAACACCCTCCAATGTGGCATTAAAGAGCTTCGGAGATATGGTGTCACCTTGTCTCACTCCCTTTCCAATTTTTACGTGTGTTGTATTTTCAAACAGCCTAATCTTTGCACTTGCATTTTCATAGATGTTATTAATGATATTAATGTATGCATCTTCAATACCGCAGGTTTTCAGAGCCATTGTAACTGCTGATGGTTTCACCGAATCAAAGGCTTTTTCATAATCGATAAAAGCCATGCACAATGGAAGTTCATATTCCCTCGCTCTTTCAATTAGTTCTCTCAGTACGTGGATATGATCTATTGTCCTGTAGCCACTCCTGAATCCAGCTTGTTCTCTCGGTTGAGCCATGTCCAGTGTTACCTTCAAGCGGTGTGAAAGAACTTTAGTGAAGATTTTATAAACTACTGATAGGAGGCTGATAGGTCTGTAGTTTCCGAGATCCTCAATGTCACCTTTCTTATGTAGCAGGATCATTGTAGCGGTGTTCCAATCCTCAGGAATCTTCCCTTCATTAAGGCATCGAGTGAAAATTTGGGCGAGTACTGTTTCGATTTCTCCACTTGCTTCTTGTATGATGTCTACAGTAATTCCATCTTCTCCTGGAGTTTTTCCTCGCTTCATGTTCTTGATTGCATGTGCAACTTCTGCTTGAAGGACTGGAGGAACTCTGGTACTGGTATCTTTCATGATGTCTGGAGTGCATATATCATCCCTTTCATATAATTTGGAGTAGAAATCTTTCACTCTTGTCAAAATTTCGCCTCTATTTCTTGTTACAGAACCATCTTCTTTTCTCAGTGCCATAATCTGTTTTCTTCCCTTACTGAGATGTCCCTTTGCTATCTTTAGGCTTTGGTTGTTTTCAATTGCTTTCCTCACTAGTTCACAGTTGAATTTCCTTACGTCTTCAGTGATACTTTTTCTTACTGTCTTGCATAGCTCTATATATTCCACTTTGGAAGTCACATCTTCTTTAGTTGTCCTCATCTCTCTTCTTTTTTGCATCAACATTTTGGTTTTTCCTGATAATTTGTTCACATGCAACTTGATCTTAGACCCAGCTAATTTTGTTGCTGTTTCCATAAGAGCTTTGGTTACTTTTCTGTTAACTTCAGACATGTCCACTTCTTCCGATGTTAGGCCTTCTAAAGCAGAGAACCATATATATATATCATCATCATCATTGTCAACCATTATCAATCCACTGCTGGACGAAGGTCTCCCCAAGTTTCCTCCACAACGGTCTGTCTTGTGCCAGTCTCCTCCATGTCACCCCTGCATACTTTCGAATTTCATCCACCCATCTCCCATGTGGTCTTCTTCTGGGTCTTTTCTTGTCCCTTGGAATCCAATCTAAAATTTCGGCTGTCCATCGATGATCTGTCCTTCTGGCAGTATGTCCAGCCCATTGCCATTTCAGGGATTTAACTCTGATCATGATGTCTTCCACTCTTGTCATTTTTCGGATCCACGAGTTCCTCTTCTTATCTCTCCTGGTTACCCCAAGCATGCACCTCTCCATGCTTCTTTGAGTTGTCTGGAGCCTTTGTATGTCTCTTTTAGTTAAGGTCCACGTCTCTGCACCATACGTAAGCACTGGAAGGATGCATTGATCAAACACTTTTCTTTTAAGACATAATGGCATATTGCTCTTGAAAATTATGCTGTTTCTTCCAAAAGCTCTCCAGGCAAGTTTTGTACGCCGATTAATTTCTTCATCAATGTGACCCTCACTTGATATCTGCTGTCCAAGATAAACGAACGTGTCTGTTATCTCCAGCTTTTTTCCATCAATCGATAAATCTTCATTTCTTGTAAAAGCATTGAACATCACTTTTGTCTTCTGAAAGTTCATTTTTAATCCCACTTCTTTACTCTTGTCCGCAAGTTCCTGGGTCATACTCTGCAGCTCTGATGGGGTAGTTGCAAAAATGACTACGTCATCAGCAAAACGAAGGTGGGTTAGATAATCTCCATTAATCTTTATCCCCTTGTTTTCCCAGCTCAGCGACTGAAAAACACCCTCCAATGTGGCATTGAAGAGCTTCGGAGATATGGTGTCACCTTGTCTCACTCCCTTTCCAATTTTTACGTGTGTTGTATTTTCAAACAGCCTAATCTTTGCACTTGCATTTTCATAGATGTTATTAATAATATTAATGTATGCATCTTCAATACCGCAGGTTTTCAGAGCCATTGTAACTGCTGATGGTTTCACCGAATCAAAGGCTTTTTCATAATCGATAAAAGCCATGCACAATGGAAGTTCATATTCCCTCGCTCTTTCAATTAGTTCTCTCAGCACGTGGATATGATCTATTGTGCTGTAGCCACTCCTGAATCCAGCTTGTTCTCTCGGTTGAGCTATGTCCAGTGTTACCTTCAAGCGGTGTGAAAGAACTTTAGTGAAGATTTTATAAACTACTGATAGGAGGCTGATAGGTCTGTAGTTTCCGAGATCCTCAATGTCACCTTTCTTATGTAGCAGGATCATTGTAGCGGTGTTCCAATCCTCAGGAATCTTTCCTTCATTAAGGCATCGAGTGAAAATTTGGGCGAGTACTGTTTCGATTTCTCCACTTGCTTCTTGTATGATGTCTACAGTAATTCCATCTTCTCCTGGAGCTTTTCCTCTCTTCATGTTCTTGATTGCATGTGCAACTTCTGCTGGAAGGACTGGAGGAACTCTGGTACTGGTATCTTTCATGATGTCTGGAGTGCATATATCATCCCTTTCATATAATTTGGAGTAGAAATCTTTCACTCTTGTCAAAATTTCTCCTCTATTTCTTGTTACAGAACCATCTTCTTTTCTCAGTGCCATAATCTGTTTTCTTCCCTTACTGAGATGTCCCTTTGCTATCTTTAGGCTTTGGTTGTTTTCAATTGCTTTCCTCACTAGTTCACAGTTGAATTTCCTTACGTCTTCAGTGATACTTTTTCTTACTGTCTTGCATAGCTCTATATATTCCACTTTGGAAGTCACATCTTTAGTTGTCCTCATCTCTCTTCTTTTTTGCATCAACATTTTGGTTTTTCCTGATAATTTGTTCACATGCAACTTGTTCTTAGACCCAGCTAATTTTGTTGCTGTTTCCATAAGAGCTTTGGTTACTTTTCTTTTAACTTCAGAGATGTCCACTTCTTCCGATGTTAGGCCTTCTAAAGCAGAGAACCTGTTCTTCAGTTCTAACTTGAAGGTATTATGGTGTTTTTTAAGGTTGGTTATGTCAATAGATTTTGTTTGTCTTATGAGCTTGCCACGTTCAAGTTTAGTGTTGAGGTGCATCTTACATCTCACCAATCTATGGTCACTACCTGTGTTGAACTTGTTTAGCACACTGCAGTCTTCTATGACGAATTTTTTGTTACACATAATAAAATCAATTTCACTTGTCGTCCCATTTGGATGTCTCCATGTCCATTTCCTGTGTGGCTTTTTCTTGAAGAAGGAGTTCAAGATGAAAAACCCTTCTGCCTCTGCAAACTCAACGAGAGTATTTCCACGCTGGTTTCTGTTGCCATGACCGAATTTACCTACTGAAGTTTCATTCTGTTGCTGTTGCCCTATTTTTGCATTGAAATCTCCCATAATTATTTTCAAGTGCTGCTTACCTTTATTATTTAGATGACAAATTTCCTCATAAAATTCTTCAATTTCTTCTTCAGGATGACTTGTGGTGGGTGCATAAGTTTGAATAATCTGAGCCTGGTATCTTTTCGAGAGTTGGATAACAAGTCGTGCAGCTCTGTCAGAGGAACTTTCAACTTCTACAACTTTATCCTTCAGTTTCTTGTTTATTATAAATCCAACACCACTAGTTCTGCCAGTATCTGTCCCACGATAGTAGAAGAGATGTCCACTTTTCAGTTCGATGAGATCTTCTCCTTTTCTCCTTACCTCACTTAGCCCCACGATGTCCCACTTGATCCTTTGTAGTTCCTCTTCCAATTCAAGAAGCCTTGAATCAGAAGATAGGGAGCGTCCATTGTAAGTAGCCAAGGTCAGCATCAGATGGCAGCCTAGTCCGGTTCTCCGGGGATTCTTAGCACCCTCTGCCTTCATGTCGCACTGGCCGCTGCCTTGGCCAGGTACATTCCAGCTGCCGGAGACTGAGGGCCAAGATTTAAGTTGTGGAATCATTTTGGAGGGGTTTGGCCATAACTCACCACGCTGGCCAAGCGGGTTGGTGAGTGTGGGATAGAATTTCCTCTAATCCCGATGGTATAGTTATACCGCTATGGGCGGTCGTCAGAGCCCCTTTAGTGGGAACAGGATGCACCACGAGAAGGCGGGGTTGACATTTGTCAAGGAGAGGCTATGATGTTACGCATCACCTGACCTTACATCCCATATATATATATATATATATCATCATCATCATCATCATTGTCAACCATTATCAATCCACTGCTGGACGAAGGTCTCCCCAAGTTTCCTCCACAACGGTCTGTCTTGTGCCAGTCTCCTCCATGTCACCCCTGCATACTTTCGAATTTCATCCACCCATCTCCCATGTGGTCTTCTTCTGGGTCTTTTCTTGTCCCTTGGAATCCAATCTAAAATTTCGGCTGTCCATCGATGATCTGTCCTTCTGGCAGTATGTCCAGCCCATTGCCATTTCAGGGATTTAACTCTGATCATGATGTCTTCCACTCTTGTCATTTTTCGGATCCACGAGTTCCTCTTCTTATCTCTCCTGGTTACCCCAAGCATGCACCTCTCCATGCTTCTTTGAGTTGTCTGGAGCCTTTGTATGTCTCTTTTAGTTAAGGTCCACGTCTCTGCACCATACGTAAGCACTGGAAGGATGCATTGATCAAACACTTTTCTTTTAAGACATAATGGCATATTGCTCTTGAAAATTATGCTGTTTCTTCCAAAAGCTCTCCAGGCAAGTTTTGTACGCCGATTAATTTCTTCATCAATGTGACCCTCACTTGATATCTGCTGTCCAAGATAAACGAACGTGTCTGTTATCTCCAGCTTTTTTCCATCAATCGATAAATCTTCATTTCTTGTAAAAGCATTGAACATCACTTTTGTCTTCTGAAAGTTCATTTTTAATCCCACTTCTTTACTCTTGTCCGCAAGTTCCTGGATCATACTCTGCAGCTCTGATGGGGTAGTTGCAAAAATGACTACGTCATCAGCAAAACGAAGGTGGGTTAGATAATCTCCATTAATATTTATCCCCTTGTTTTCCCAGCTCAGCGACTGAAAAACACCCTCCAATGTGGCATTGAAGAGCTTCGGAGATATGGTGTCACCTTGTCTCACTCCCTTTCCAATTTTTACGTGTGTTGTATTTTCAAACAGCCTAATCTTTGCACTTGCATTTTCATAGATGTTATTAATAATATTAATGTATGCATCTTCAATACCGCAGGTTTTCAGAGCCATTGTAACTGCTGATGGTTTCACCGAATCAAAGGCTTTTTCATAATCGATAAAAGCCATGCACAATGGAAGTTCATATTCCCTCGCTCTTTCAATTAGTTCTCTCAGCACGTGGATATGATCTATTGTGCTGTAGCCACTCCTGAATCCAGCTTGTTCTCTCGGTTGAGCCATGTCCAGTGTTACCTTCAAGCGGTGTGAAAGAACTTTAGTGAAGATTTTATAAACCACTAATAGGAGGCTGATAGGTCTGTAGTTTCCGAGATCCTCAATGTCACCTTTCTTATGTAGCAGGATCATTGTAGCGGTGTTCCAATCCTCAGGAATCTTTCCTTCATTAAGGCATCGAGTGAAAATTTGGGCGAGTACTGTTTCGATTTCTCCACTTGCTTCTTGTATGATGTCTACAGTAATTCCATCTTCTCCTGGAGCTTTTCCTCTCTTCATGTTCTTGATTGCATGTGCAACTTCTGCTGGAAGGACTGGAGGAACTCTGGTACTGGTATCTTTCATGATGTCTGGAGTGCATATATCATCCCTTTCATATAATTTAGAGTAGAAATCTTTCACTCTTGTCAAAATTTCTCCTCTATTTCTTGTTACAGAACCATCTTCTTTTCTCAGTGCCATAATCTGTTTTCTTCCCTTACTGAGATGTCCCTTTGCTATCTTTAGGCTTTGGTTGTTTTCAATTGCTTTCCTCACTAGTTCACAGTTGAATTTCCTTACGTCTTCAGTGATACTTTTTCTTACTGTCTTGCATAGCTCTATATATTCCACTTTGGAAGTCACATCTTTAGTTGTCCTCATCTCTCTTCTTTTTTGCATCAACATTTTGGTTTTTCCTGATAATTTGTTCACATGCAACTTGTTCTTAGACCCAGCTAATTTTGTTGCTGTTTCCATAAGAGCTTTGGTTACTTTTCTTTTAACTTCAGAGATGTCCACTTCTTCCGATGTTAGGCCTTCTAAAGCAGAGAACCTGTTCTTCAGTTCTAACGTGAAGGTATTATGGTGTTTTTTAAGGTTGGTTATGTCAATAGATTTTGTTTGTCTTATGAGCTTGCCACGTTCAAGTTTAGTGTTGAGGTGCATCTTACATCTCACCAATCTATGGTCACTACCTGTGTTGAACTTGTTTAGCACACTGCAGTCTTCTATGACGAATTTTTTGTTACACATAATAAAATCAATTTCACTTGTCGTCCCATTTGGATGTCTCCATGTCCATTTCCTGTGTGGCTTTTTCTTGAAGAAGGAGTTCAAGATGAAAAACCCTTCTGCCTCTGCAAACTCAACGAGAGTATTTCCACGCTGGTTTCTGTTGCCATGACCGAATTTACCTACTGAAGTTTCATTCTGTTGCTGTTGCCCTATTTTTGCATTGAAATCTCCCATAATTATTTTCAAGTGCTGCTTACCTTTATTATTTAGATGACAAATTTCCTCATAAAATTCTTCAATTTCTTCTTCAGGATGACTTGTGGTGGGTGCATAAGTTTGAATAATCTGAGCCTGGTATCTTTTCGAGAGTTGGATAACAAGTCGTGCAGCTCTGTCAGAGGAACTTTCAACTTCTACAACTTTATCCTTCAGTTTCTTGTTTATTATAAATCCAACACCACTAGTTCTGCCAGTATCTGTCCCACGATAGTAGAAGAGATGTCCACTTTTCAGTTCGATGAGATCTTCTCCTTTTCTCCTTACCTCACTTAGCCCCACGATGTCCCACTTGATCCTTTGTAGTTCCTCTTCCAATTCAAGAAGCCTTGAATCAGAAGATAGGGAGCGTCCATTGTAAGTAGCCAAGGTCAGCATCAGATGGCAGCCTAGTCCGGTTCTCCGGGGATTCTTAGCACCCTCTGCCTTCATGTCGCACTGGCCGCTGCCTTGGCCAGGTACATTCCAGCTGCCGGAGACTGAGGGCCAAGATTTAAGTTGTGGAATCATTTTGGAGGGGTTTGGCCATAACTCACCACGCTGGCCAAGCGGGTTGGTGAGTGTGGGATAGAATTTCCTCTAATCCCGATGGTATAGTTATACCGCTATGGGCGGTCGTCAGAGCCCCTTTAGTGGGAACAGGATGCACCACGAGAAGGCGGGGTTGACATTTGTCAAGGAGAGGCTATGATGTTACGCATCACCTGACCTTACATTCCATATATATATATATATATATCATCATCATCATCATCATTGTCAACCATTATCAATCCACTGCTGGACGAAGGTCTCCCCAAGTTTCCTCCACAACGGTCTGTCTTGTGCCAGTCTCCTCCATGTCACCCCTGCATACTTTCGAATTTCATCCACCCATCTCCTATGTGGTCTTCTTCTGGGTCTTTTCCTGTCCCTTGGAATCCAATCTAAAATTTCGGCTGTCCATCGATGATCTGTCCTTCTGGCAGTATGTCCAGCCCATTGCCATTTCAGGGATTTAACTCTGATCATGATGTCTTCCACTCTTGTCATTTTTCGGATCCACGAGTTCCTCTTCTTATCTCTCCTGGTTACACCAAGCATGCACCTCTCCATGCTTCTTTGAGTTGTCTGCAGCCTTTGTATGTCTCTTTTAGTTAAGGTCCACGTCTCTGCACCATACGTAAGCACTGGAAGGATGCATTGATCAAACACTTTTCTTTTAAGACATAATGGCATATTGCTCTTGAAAATTATGCTGTTTCTTCCAAAAGCTCTCCAGGCAAGTTTTGTACGCCGATTAATTTCTTCATCAATGTGACCCTCACTTGATACCTGCTGTCCAAGATAAACGTACGTGTCTGTTATCTCCAGCTTTTCTCCATCAATCGATAAATCTTCATTTCTTGTAAAAGCATTGAACATCACTTTTGTCTTCTGAAAGTTCATTTTTAATCCCACTTCTTTACTCTTGTCAGCAAGTTCCTGGATCATACTCTGCAGCTCTGATGGGGTAGTTGCAAAAATGACTACGTCGTCAGCAAAACGGAGGTGGGTTAGATAATCTCCATTAATATTTATCCCCTTGTTTTCCCAGCTCAGCGACTGAAAAACACCCTCCAATGTGGCATTAAAGAGCTTCGGAGATATGGTGTCACCTTGTCTCACTCCCTTTCCAATTTTTACGTGTGTTGTATTTTCAAACAGCCTAATCTTTGCACTTGCATTTTCATAGATGTTATTAATAATATTAATGTATGCATCTTCAATATCGCAGGTTTTCAGAGCCATTGTAACTGCTGATGGTTTCACCGAATCAAAGGCTTTTTCATAATCGATAAAAGCCATGCACAATGGAAGTTCATATTCCCTCGCTCTTTCAATTAGTTCTCTCAGCACGTGGATATGATCTATTGTGCTGTAGCCACTCCTGAATCCAGCTTGTTCTCTCGGTTGAGCCATGTCTAGTGCTACCTTCAAGCGGTGTGAAAGAACTTTAGTGAAGATTTTATAAACTACTGATAGGAGGCTGATAGGTCTGTAGTTTCCGAGATCCTCAATGTCACCTTTCTTATGTAGCAGGATCATTGTAGCGTTGTTCCAATCCTCAGGAATCTTCCCTTCATTAAGGCATCAAGTGAAAATTTGGGCGAGTACTGTTTCGATTTCTCCACTTGCTTCTTGTATGATGTCTACAGTAATTCCATCTTCTCCTGGAGCTTTTCCTCGCTTCATGTTCTTGATTGCATGTGCAACTTCTGCTGGAAGGACTGGAGGAACTCTGGTACTGGTATCTTTCATGATGTCTGGAGTGCATATATCATCCCTTTCATATAATTTGGAGTAGAAATCTTTCACTCTTGTCAAAATTTCGCCTCTATTTCTTGTTACAGAACCATCTTCTTTTGTCAGTGCCATAATCTGTTTTCTTCCCTTACTGAGATGTCCCTTTGCTATCTTTAGGCTTTGGTTGTTTTCAATTGCTTTCCTCACTAGTTCACAGTTGAATTTTCTTACGTCTTCAGTGATACTTTTTCGTACTGTCTTGCATAGCTCTATATATTCCACTTTGGAAGTCACATCTTCTTTAGTTGTCCTCATCTCTCTTCTTTTTTGCATCAACATTTTGGTTTTTCCTGATAATTTGTTCACATGCAACTTGTTCTTAGACCCAGCTAATTTTGTTGCTGTTTCCATAAGAGCTTTGGTTACTTTTCTGTTAACTTCAGAGATGTCCACTTCTTCCGATGTTAGGCCTTCTAAAGCAGAGAACCTGTTCTTCAGTTCTAACTTGAAGGTATTATGGTGTTTTTTAAGGTTGGTTATTTCAATAGATTTTGTTTGTCTTATGAGCTTGCCACGTTCAAGTTTAGTGTTGAGGTGCATCTTGCATCTCACCAATCTATGGTCACTACCTGTGTTGAACTTGTTTAGCACACTGCAGTCTTCTATGACGAATTTTTTGTTACACATAATAAAATCAATTTCACTTGTCGTCCCATTTGGATGTCTCCATGTCCATTTCCTGTGTGGCTTTTTCTTGAAGAAGGAGTTCAAGATGAAAAACCCTTCTGCCTCTGCAAACTCAACGAGAGTATTTCCACGCTGGTTTCTGTTGCCATGACCGAATTTACCTACTGAAGTTTCATTCTGTTGCCGTTGCCCTATTTTTGCATTGAAATCTCCCATAATTATTTTCAAGTGCTGCTTACCTTTATTATTTAGATGACGAATTTCCTCATAAAATTCTTCAATTTCTTCTTCAGGATGACTTGTGGTGGGTGCATAAGTTTGAATAATCTGAGCCTGGTATCTTTTCGAGAGTTGGATAACAAGTCGTGCAGCTCTGTCAGAGGAACTTTCAACTTCTACAACTTTATCCTTCAGTTTCTTGTTTATTATAAATCCAACACCACTAGTTCTGCCAGTATCTGTCCCACGATAGTAGAAGAGATGCCCACTTTTCAGTTCGATGAGATCTTCTCCTTTTCTCCTTACCTCACTTAGCCCCACGATGTCCCACTTGATCCTTTGTAGTTCCTCTTCCAATTCAAGAAGCCTTGAATCAGAAGATAGGGAGCGTCCATTGTAAGTAGCCAAGGTCAGCATCAGATGGCAGCCTAGTCCGGTCCTCCGGGGATTCTTAGCACCCTCTGCCTTCATGTCGCACTGGGCGCTGCCTTGGCCAGGTACATTCCAGCTGCCGGAGACTGAGGGCCAAGATTTAAGTTGTGGAATCATTTTGGAGGGGTTTGGCCATAACTCACCACGCTGGCCAAGCGGGTTGGTGAGTGTGGGATAGAATTTCCTCTGATCCCGATGGTATAGTTATACCGCTATGGGCGGTCGTCAGAGCCCCTTTAGTGGGAACAGGATGCACCACGAGAAGGCGGGGTTGACATTTGTCAAGGAGAGGCTGTGATGTTACGCATCACCTGACCTTACATCCCTATATATCATCATCATCATTGTCAACCATTATCAATCCACTGCTGGACGAAGGTCTCCCCAAGTTTCCTCCACAACGGTCTGTCTTGTGTCAGTCTCCTCCATGTCACCCCTGCATACTTTCGAATTTCATCCACCCATCTCCCATGTGGTCTTCTTCTGGGTCTTTTCCTGTCCCTTGGAATCCAATCTAAAATTTCGGCTGTCCATCGATGATCTGTCCTTCTGGCAGTATGTCCAGCCCATTGCCATTTCAGGGATTTAACTCTGATCATGATGTCTTCCACTCTTGTCATTTTTCGGATCCACGAGTTCCTCTTCTTATCTCTCCTGGTTACACCAAGTATGCACCTCTCCATGCCTCTTTGAGTTGTCTGCAGCCTTTGTATGTCTCTTTTAGTTAAGGTCCACGTCTCTGCACCATACGTAAGCACTGGAAGGATGCATTGATCAAACACTTTTCTTTTAAGACATAATGGCATATTGCTCTTGAAAATTATGCTGTTTCTTCCAAAAGCTCTCCAGGCAAGTTTTGTACGCCGATTAATTTCTTCATCAATGTGACCCTCACTAGATATCTGCTGTCCAAGATAAACGTACGTGTCTGTTATCTCCAGCTTTTCTCCATCAATCGATAAATCTTCATTTCTTGTAAAAGCATTGAACATCACTTTTGTCTTCTGAAAGTTCATTTTTAATCCCACTTCTTTACTCTTGTCAGCAAGTTCCTGGATCATACTCTGCAGCTCTGATGGGGTAGTTGCAAAAATGACTATGTCATCAGCAAAACGAAGGTGGGTTAGATAATCTCCATTAATCTTTATCCCCTTGTTTTCCCAGCTCAGCGACTGAAAAACACCCTCCAATGTGGCATTAAAGAGCTTCGGAGATATGGTGTCACCTTGTCTCACTCCCTTTCCAATTTTTACGTGTGTTGTATTTTCAAACAGCCTAATCTTTGCACTTGCATTTTCATAGATGTTATTAATAATATTAATGTATGCATCTTCAATACCGCAGGTTTTCAGAGCCATTGTAACTGCTGATGGTTTCACTGAATCAAAGGCTTTTTCATAATCGATAAAAGCCATGCACAATGGAAGTTCATATTCCCTCGCTCTTTCAATTAGTTCTCTCAGCACGTGGATATGATCTATTGTGCTGTAGCCACTCCTGAATCCAGCTTGTTCTCTCGGTTGAGCCATGTCCAGTGTTACCTTCAAGCGGTGTGAAAGAACTTTAGTGAAGATTTTATAAACTACTGATAGGAGGCTGATAGGTCTGTAGTTTCCAAGATCCTCAATGTCACCTTTCTTATGTAGCAGGATCATTGTAGCGGTGTTCCAATCCTCAGGAATCTTTCCTTCATTAAGGCATCGAGTGAAAATTTGGGCGAGTACTGTTTCGATTTCTCCACTTGCTTCTTGTATGATGTCTACAGTAATTCCATCTTCTCCTGGAGCTTTTCCCCGCTTCATGTTCTTGATTGCATGTGCAACTTCTGCTGGAAGGACTGGAAAGAACTCTGGTACCGGTATCTTTCATGATGTCTGGAGTGCATGTATCATCCCTTTCATATAATTTCGAGTAGAAATCTTTCACTCTTGTCAAAATTTCGCCTCTATTTCTTGTTACAGAACCATCTTCTTTTCTCAGTGCCATAATCTGTTTTTTCCCCTTACTGAGATGTCCCTTTGCTATCTTTAGGCTTTGGTTGTTTTCAATTGCTTTCCTTACTAGTTCACAGTTGAACTTCCTTACGTCTTCAGTGATACTTTTTCGTACTGTCTTGCATAGCTCTATATATTCCACTTTGGAAGTCACATCTTCCTTAGTTGTCCTCATCTCTCTTCTTTTTTGCATCAACATTTTCGTTTTTCCGGATAATTTATTTACATGCAACTTGTTCTTAGACCCAGCTAATTTTGTTGCTGTTTCCATAAGAGCTTTGGTTACTTTTCTGTTAACTTCAGAAATATCCACTTCTTCCGATGTTAGGCCTTTTAAAGCAGAGAACCTGTTCTTCAGTTCCAACTTGAAGGTATTATGGTGTTTTTTAAGGTTGGTTATGTCAATAGATTTTGTTTGTCTTATGAGCTTGCCACGTTCAAGTTTAGTGTTGAGGTGCATCTTACATCTCACCAATCTATGGTCACTACCTGTGTTGAACTTGTTTAGCACACCGCAGTCTTCTATGACAAATTTTTTGTTACACATAATAAAATCAATTTCACTTGTCGTCCCATTTGGATGTCTCCATGTCCATTTCCTGTGTGGCTTTTTCTTGAAAAAAGAGTTCAAGATGAAAAACCCTTCTGCCTCTGCAAACTCTACGAGAGTATTTCCACGCTGGTTTCTGTTGCCGTGACCGAATTTACCTACTGAAGTTTCATTCTGTTGTCGTTGCCCTATTTTTTCATTGAAATCTCCCATAATTATTTTCAAGTGCTGCTTACCTTTATTATTTAGATGACAAATTTCCTCATAAAATTCTTCAATTTCTTCTTCAGGATGACTTGTGGTAGGTGCATAAGTTTGAATAATCTGAGCCTGGTATCTTTTCGAGAGTTGGATAACAAGCCGTGCTGCTCTGTCAGAGGAACTTTCAACTTCTACAACTTTATCCTTCAGTTTCTTGTTTATTATAAATCCAACACCACTAGTTCTGCCAGTATCTGTCCCACGATAGTAGAAGAGATGTCCACTTTTCAGTTCGATGAGATCTTCTCCTTTTCTCCTTACCTCACTTAGCCCCACGATGTCCCACTTGATCCTTTGTAGTTCCTCTTCCAATTCAAGAAGCCTTGAATCAGAAGATAGGGAGCGTCCATTGTACGTTGCCAAGGTCAGCATCAGATGGCAGCCTAGTCTGGTCCTCCGGGGATTCTTAGCACCCTCTGCCTTCATGTCGCACTGGCCGCTGCCTTGGCCAGGTACATTCCAGCTGCCGGAGACTGAGGGCCAAGATTTAAGTTGTGGAATCATTTTGGAGGGGTTTGGCCATAACTCACCACGCTGGCCAAGCGGGTTGGTGAGTGTGGGATAGAATTTCCTCTAATCCCGATGGTATAGTTATACCGCTATTGGCGGTCGTCAGAGCCCCTTTAGTGGGAACAGGATGCACCACGAGAAGGCGGGGTTGACATTTGTCAAGGAGAGGCTGTGATGTTACGCATCACCTGACCTTACATCCCACATCCCTATATATATATATATATATAAGATAAGAAGAGGAACTCGTGGATCCGAAAAATGACAAGAGTGGAAGATATCATGATCAGAGTTAAATCCCTGAAATGGCAATGGGCTGGACATACTGCCAGAAGGACAGATCATCGATGGACAGCCGAAATTTTAGATTGGATTCCAAGGGACAGGAAAAGACCCAGAAGAAGACCACATGGGAGATGGGTGGATGAAATTCGAAAGTATGCAGGAGTGACATGAGACAGAGACTGGCACAAGACAGACCGTTGTGGAGGAAACTTGGGGAGACCTTCTTCCAGCAGTGGATTGATAATGGTTGATGATGATGATATATTTAAAACTTAGAATTAAGTTTTAAATATATATAATATATATATATATATATATATATATATATATATATATATATATATATATATATCATCATCATCATCATCATTGTCAACCATTATCAATCCACTGCTGGATGAAGGTCTCCCCAAGTTTCCTCCACAACGGTCTGTCTTGTGCCAGTCTCCTCCATGTCACCCCTGCATACTTTCGAATTTCATCCACCCATCTCCCATGTGGTCTTCTTCTGGGTCTTTTCCTGTCCCTTGGAATCCAATCTAAAATTTCGGCTGTCCATCGATGGTCTGTCCTTCTGGCAGTATGTCCAGCCCATTGCCATTTCAGGGATTTAACTCTGATCATGATGTCTTCCACTCTTGTCATTTTTCGGATCCACGAGTTCCTCTTCTTATCTCTCCTGGTTACACCAAGTATGCACCTCTCCATGCTACTTTGAGTTGTCTGCAGCCTTTGTATGTCTCTTTTAGTTAAGGTCCACGTCTCTGCACCATACGTAAGCACTGGAAGGATGCATTGATCAAACACTTTTCTTTTAAGACATAATGGCATATTGCTCTTGAAAATTATGCTGTTTCTTCCAAAAGTTCTCCAGGCAAGTTTTGTACGCCGATTAATTTCTTCATCAATGTGACCCTCACTTGATATCTGCTGTCCAAGATAAACGTATGTGTCTGTTATCTCCAGCTTTTCTCCATCAATCGATAAATCTTCATTTCTTGCAAAAGCATTGAACATCACTTTTGTCTTCTGAAAGTTCATTTTTAATCCCACTTCTTTACTCTTGTCAGCAAGTTCCTGGATCATACTCTGCAGCTCTGATGGGCTAGTTGCAAAAATGACTACGTCATCAGCAAAACGAAGGTGGGTTAGATAATCTCCATTAATCTTTATCCCCTTGTTTTCCCAGCTCAGTGACTGAAAAACACCCTCCAATGTGGCATTAAAGAGCTTCGGAGATATGGTGTCACCTTGTCTCACTCCCTTTCCAATTTTTATGTGTGTTGTATTTTCAAACAGCCTAATCTTTGCACTTGCATTTTCATAGATGTTATTAATAATATTAATGTATGCATCTTCAGTACCGCAGGTTTTCAGAGCCATTGTAACTGCTGATGGTTTCACCGAGTCAAAGGCTTTTTCATAATCGATAAAAGCCATGCACAATGGAAGTTCATATTCCCTCGCTCTTTCAATTAGTTCTCTCAGCACATGGATATGATCTATTGTGCTGTAGCCACTCCTGAATCCAGCTTGTTCTCTCGGTTGAACCATGTCCAGTGTTACCTTCAAGCGGTGTGAAAGAACTTTAGTGAAGATTTTATAAACTACTGATAGGAGGCTGATAGGTCTGTAGTTTCCGAGATCCTCAATGTCACCTTTCTTATGTAGCAAGATCATTGTAGCGTTGTTCCAATCCTCAGGAATTTTCCATTCATTAAGGCATCGAGTGAAAATTTGGGCGAGTACTGTTTCGATTTCTCCACTTGCTTCTTGTATGATGTCTACAGTAATTCCATCTTCTCCTGGAGCTTTTCCCCGCTTCATGTTCTTGATTGCATGTGCAACTTCTGCTGGAAGGACTGGAGGAACTCTGGTACTGGTATCTTTCATGATGTCTGGAGTGCATGTATCATCCCTTTCATATAATTTGGAGTAGAAATCTTTCACTCTTGTCAAAATTTCGCCTCTATTTCTTGTTACAGAACCATCTTCTTTTCTCAGTGCCATAATCTGTTTTCTTCCCTTACTGAGATGTCCCTTTGCTATCTTTAGGCTTTGGTTGTTTTCAATTGCTTTCCTCACTAGTTCACAGTTGAATTTTCTTACGTCTTCAGTGATACTTTTTCGTACTGTCTTGCATAGCTCTATATATTCCACTTTGGAAGTCACATCTTCTTTAGTTGTCCTCATCTCTCTTCTTTTTTGCATCAACATTTTCGTTTTTCCTGATAATTTATTTACATGCAACTTGTTCTTAGACCCAGCTAATTTTGTTGCTGTTTCCATAAGAGCTTTGGTTACTTTTCTGTTAACTTCAGAGATGTCCACTTCTTCCGATGTTAGGCCTTCTAAAGCAGAGAACCTGTTCTTCAGTTCCAACTTGAAGGTATTATGGTGTTTTTTAAGGTTGGTTATGTCAATAGATTTTGTTTGTCTTATGAGCTTGCCACGTTCAAGTTTAGGGTTGAGGTGCATCTTACATCTCACCAATCTATGGTCACTACCTGTGTTGAACTTGTTTAGCACACTGCAGTCTTCTATGACAAATTTTTTGTTACACATAATAAAATCAATTTCACTTGTCGTCCCATTTGGATGTCTCCATGTCCATTTCCTGTGTGGCTTTTTCTTGAAGAAGGAGTTCAAGATGAAAAACCCTTCTGCCTCTGCAAACTCTACGAGAGCATTTCCACGCTGGTTTCTGTTGCCGTGACCGAATTTACCTACTGAAGTTTCATTCTGTTGCCGTTGCCCTATTTTTGCATTGAAATCTCCCATAATTATTTTCAAGTGCTGCTTACCTTTATTATTTAGATGACAAATTTCCTCATAAAATTCTTCAATTTCTTCTTCAGGATGACTTGTGGTGGGTGCATAAGTTTGAATAATCTGAGCCTGGTATCTTCTCGATAGTTGGATAACGAGTCGTGCAGCTCTGTCAGAGGAACTTTCAACTTCTACCACTTTATCCTTCAGTTTCTTGTTTATTATAAATCCAACACCACTAGTTCTGCCAGTATCTGTCCCACGATAGTAGAAGAGATGTCCACTTTTCAGTTCGATGAGATCTTCTCCTTTTCTCCTTACCTCACTTAGCCCCACGATGTCCCACTTGATCCTTTGTAGTTCCTCTTCCAATTCAAGAAGCCTTGAATCAGAAGATAGGGAGCGTCCATTGTACGTTGCCAAGGTCAGCATCAGATGGCAGCCTAGTCCGGTCCTCCGGGAATTCTTAGCACCCTCTGCCTTCATGTCGCACTGGCCGCTGCCTTGGCCAGGTACATTCCAGCTGCCGGAGACTGAGGGCCAAGATTTAAGTTGTGGAGTCATTTTGGAGGGGTTTGGCCATAACTCTATATATATATATATATATATATAGTCGAGTCACATTATTGCGACAAGCTCCTACTTTTGACGTCAACATCAGCGCGTAGCCAATGAAAGAAGGCACACCTTCGTTTTGCTGATGACGTAGTCATTTTTGCAACTACCCCATTAGAGCTGCAGAGTATGATCCAGGAACTTGCTGACAAGAGTAAAGAAGTGGGATTAAAAATGAACTTTTAGAAGACAAAAGTGATGTTCAATGCTTTTACAAGAAATGAAAGTCTTATCGATTGATAGAGAAAAGCTGGAGTTAACAGGCACATGCGTTTATCTTGGACAGCAGATATCAAGTGAGGGTCACATTGATGAAGAAATTAATCGGCGTACAAAACTTGCCTGGAGAGCTTTTGGAAGAAACAGCATAATTTTCAAGAGCAATATGCCATTATGTCTTAAAAGAAAAGTGTTTGATCAATGCATCCTTCCAGTGCTTACGTATGGTGCAGAGACGTGGACCTTAACTGAAAGAGACATACAGAGGCTGGAGACAACTCAAAGTAGCATGGAGAGGTGCATGCTTGGTGTAACCAGGAGAGATAAGAAGAGGAACACGTGGATCCGAAAAATGACAAGAGTGGAAGACATCATGATCAGAGTTAAATCCCTGAAATGGCAATGGGCTGGACATACTGCCAGAAGGACAGATCATCGATGGACAGCCGAAATTTTAGGTTGGATTCCAAGGGACAGGAAAAGACCCAGAAGAAGACCACATGGGAGATGGGTGGATGAAATTCGAAAGTATGCAGGGGTGACATGGAGGAGACTAGCACAAAACAGACCGTTGTGGAGGAAACTTGGGGAGATCTTCGTCCAGCAGTGGATTGATAATGGTTGACAATGATGATGATGATGATGATGATTTAAAACTTAAAAAAACTATTCCAAGTTAACTCATTTTTACCTCCCTTCCACAAAATTAAGTTTGCAAAATTGACTGTGCAAGAAAAATTAATCACATCTCTTTTCCCACTGCTTTCTCTATATCTCATACCCATTCTGGAAATTGTATTCCTACCTAATCGATCGTTACGTTTAATTTCACTTAAACTCTGCATTTCGCATTGATAAATAACAACTGCAACTTCGGGAGAAATCAAAGTCAAAATCTGATTTACCTTTCCTCCAACGTCGCCTTCGTAATTAGCCGGGTTCCAGACAGCTTGAATAATCCAAGGTTCAGTTTATGCGATTCTGCAATGCAGTAGCTATCAGCTCAATTTATACAATTATGCATTCTAGTAGCTATCAGCTCAGTTCATTAAATTCCGCTTCCACTTCCATAAATTCCCACGTCCTTCAAGAATAACTATAGATATCGAGTGCTAACGTCGTCGTTTGAGATAAACATCGCAAATACAGTCGTAATAGTCTGTCTGTGGTATCGTTCGCTTTGCGCTTCCAAATCAAAAGTTCATAAACATTTCTATGTCTGTCTTCCCGAACTTAGCCGTCATCAAACCTTGGCACGTAGTACTTAAAAAAAAAAAAAAAAAACAGAGCGAGGACGAAGGCGTCTCTTATGAAAACTCTAGATTAATGCGTTAACATGAGAGAGGACCCCCCCCCCTTCCCCCACACACCACGGATCTTGCTCTCTCAAAAGAAAATCTATTAAGGCATCAAAAACAGAGTGAGTGCCGTGCGGCCTCCTCTATCAAAAGAAACTTGTTTAATGCCTGAAAATTTTAGGTTTCCATTTCCGACCTAAACTATCTTAGGTTTATCTAACAAATCCTGATAGATTCCCTTATTCTTGCTTCCGCACTTATCGGAGACGTGGGCCAAAAATTATTCCATAATCTCTTTCCTTTCCTCGTCGTCCAAATGATTAATTTACTAATTTCCTTTATCAGATACGTTAGAACGGGTCGCATATTTTCTTCTATTCGCTCGTTTCTAACAATATCGTAAATGTTCGTCCGTCTCATCAGTTTCCACGCAAACGTAACCACCTGGATTTCCCCATAATGGACCCATACTACCTGTCAGGTGTCAGCCTTATATGTTTTGGCTTTGTTATGTAAGGATCTTCTTAAGTGATTTAATCTGTTCACCAGCTCTGCTGATTGCCCTACTAACAAAATTCTACTCCGGAAGATGTCATTCCAATTTTTTCGTTATGGCGTAATAAAGCAATTTTCGTTACTCGGTCGATATCTAGACGGACTCGGACGTGTTTTTTGTCACCCGTATTGAAGCTGCTCCCACCGCTTGAACAGGCGCGTTTTCCTCATCCACTTACCTGAAGAAGATTGTGTCTTGGGGTTTCTCTAGGTGACGCACGCCGTCACGTTCTCTGACATGGGCCGCGGATGGCCTAGTGGTCAACGTTCGTGACTGCCACTGAAAAACTTCATGTTCGATCCCAGGCAGGTACGAACGCTCGAACCACTAAATATCCGCCGTGCTTTAGATGGGCACGTTAAGCCATCGGACCCTGGGTATTGCACCCCTCCCCCGGTTATAAATAAGGGCGGCTTCCTTCCCCTTTCTACCTCGTTTCCGTGTCACTTTCCTATTGGGCACTCTAGCCCAAATCTCCTAGCTTCTTATGGTTATTTAAAATCTGGGGTCAGACGCTTCCTTCCTAAAATCCTCTACATATGAACTGCTCTCTGATTCTCTGACCAGCTTCAAGCAGTGGCTCCAATCCATGGGGGTACTTCTTGCTGTTCCCCTTTCCTCCGCTCTCACTTCTACTTCGAGTGGGGGAAATACGAATTGGAGTGAAAATAAATCGTAAAGAATCACTCTCCTCTCGTACTCTTAATTCGCAAAGTTCGCTGTCATAATAAAAAACTTTTATTCCAATTAAAAAGTGAAATTCGAATACACAATCCTTTCATACACTAAAATGTCACCCTACTTCCTTTAGCCCTTCCACCCGTGGACGATTTCGTACAACCCAAACAATACATTGGTTCCACAAAGCGTGCGTTACAATTTCGTTTGTTGGAACATAAATATGCTGTTAAGAATGGAGCAGAGAACACAAGAACACAGCATTGGCACGCCTGACTCGAGATCGATTACATTATCCAGATTGGAGTCATGTAAGTATACTGTCTTCACAACCTGACATTCCGTCATTATTGTTAGCTGAGAGTTTGAGCATTTATACTAACAGGGACCCCGTGTGTAATGATAATTACCCTTGTGATATACCGGAGCCCTGGAAACAACTTGTTCCAGTTCGCAACACCAATATTAACTTTTGATTTTTTGTATGTTTTAATTTTATAGTTTGAATTGTTTGAATTGGTAGTATGTATATTCTGTAGCAGGTGTTTGATTGGTGTTTGTGTGTGTGTCTGTGTTGTAAAATGATGCGATTCAATTGAGTGGTGTATGTGTGCTTATGGTTATTTTAGTTTTGTTATGTTTTGGATCTCTACCTAATTTGAGAACATTAAGAGGCCGAGTAAAATTGTGTGCGCATGCTTATTTGTGACATGCGTCATTGCTGTAACTTCAGTGTATGTATAGGGGGCGCACCGGACTGAGACAATTGTCTCACTCCGGTGCGCCCCTATACATACAGATTGCAATCTGTCTGAAGATGGAACAAGGTGTCCCGAAAGATCTTACTAAGTGTGTAGTCGTTTGACTTTTATTAAAGTTCTTAAGGATCACTTCGGAGTTTCTTCGAGTGAGTTACGTGTGTGAAGGTTTCTTGTACTGTAACGTATACTCTATATTCACTTTCCTTTTGATTTTACTATCTCTGGTTATTTTATTTTACTATGTAAATTATCTTCCTACTGAACGAAATATTATTTCACCCGCTGAATGAGATCTGGCAATGAGTGTAAGTCATGACGTATTGGTAGCTCGTATATAGGCGCGTTCATCGAGACGAGTTGTTGGTGTGGTGTTAGTGTTGGAGTTGTGTTGGTTGTGTGCGTACTATAAGAGGAAAGTTTATTCATTATTATGTACAAGATATATGAGTGCCTTAGTTGACCAAGAGTCTGGGAAATAAACAGTTGTTCAGTAAGTTCAGTCTTTCTCAATTCTTAGTTTTGTCAGACCTCTGTCTGGCTGTTAGGTTTATGACTTTGATTACTTAATATAAATAACCAGCGTTGAGACTTTGTTTAAGTTCATAATTAACGAGTAACAACACCCTTTGGGGAATTCATTATTTTGAAGCTTAGAGCATTATTCATTCATAATAATTAGCTTAGCAAAAAGATTATAAAGCTAATTCATTATAGTACATATTTCGTAGTTTTATCAGCACGTAAACTTCAGTTCAGTTATTATGGTTGAGGTTAATTATTATAAGACTTACCCACTTTACTTTCACTTGTTTCTGTGAAATGACTGAACTTTAAACAGTTGATGTGCTAAAAAATGATCATTCTCTTAATCAGAAACGGCATTTGAGCTTAACTGACTCTGCTCAAAAAGAACTGATCGAGTTTGGGAAGTTTCTCCGGGCTCTATCCTTCTCTTTTCTTTCGCCGATACCGTGCTCCAGTTGGACGCTTTTGATGTGACATTTTGCCAATGGATGTCCTTCTCTTGTATATCAAAGTTTCCACACAGTAAATGAAATAGACATACTTACTGTAAGGAAGAACTAAAAGCAATAGCATCGTCTAATTGTTTTGTCCAAAACTAAAACAATAAGAAGAAATCGCCCTTTGTACATGGTAGATCTGTGGCTGCTGTGAACAAATGTATTAGCGCCTGTCGTGTGCACAGTGATGTATTCAGGTATGTTTTCGCTTAGCCCCCTGAAAATCCATGGAACACCCCCCCACCCACCCACCCCCCACCCACCCCCTAGGTTTTTGGGTGATCAGCCCTTATATTTAGTCTAATTATTTTTGTTTATAGATGAAAATTTGGAGAAATTCATTTTAAAGACTTAAGAAAATGAGGGAAAATATTATAAAAAAAACCGCATCCACATGGACTTCATATCTCAGTAGTATTAAGATTATTTTAAGAATTAAATTAATTTAAGATTATTTTAAGTATTAAATTAATTTCTTTGTTTTATACACTAAAACTAAAATTGCCATCATCATGTATATTTACGTTTTCTAAATCCGACGAGTCAATGCAGCCAATAATGTATACAGTACCTCGAAAAAAAAATGGAATTTCCGTTATTAATTAGAGCCATAAATGACTTCACATAAAGTGTTAACACTTTAAATAACTTTTTTTTTATGCAAATCTGAAGTCAACGTAGTTATGAAAATACATGTACTCTGGAGCAAAATTTGTTTCTCTAGATGAGAATGCTTTTGTAAATTTGTTTATTAAAGGGAACAATTGTCCATGTTAAAAATCTATTATGAAGTCCTACCAAAATTACTTAATACTTTCTCTGGATAAAAATCAGCACTGTAGAAGAAGACCAGTTCATCTTGATCATACACTGGCGAAAAGTGAAAAAAGAACACCAAGAAGGAAAATTGGCGGACGATCATGAAATTTACATATGTTAATGGGGTCGAGTTTACGTAGGTGTGATGTTAATTTCGGGACCAACCGGTGAGCGCTTACGCCACAGCACAGCATAATATGCAAATTATCGTCGGTGGTATTTAAGGAGTACGGCGAAGTGAATGTAATCAGTCGTCGGCATACGGACACGTGCGAAGACCCTGAAGAAGCTGCAATGCCTGGACATGGAAGACGTGTACGATTTCAGCAGTTATCGGACTTTGAACGAGGTCGTCTAGTCGGACTCCGCCAGGCCGGGTGGTCGTATCGCCGTATTGCCGAGCGAATTGGACGGGAAGTATCGGTGGTGGTACGATGGTGGCGTAGATGGTCCGAGGAACATTCCCACATGAGAAGACTTGGAACCGGGAGTCACAGACGGACTGATGAGCGGACCGATCGACGCATAAGAAGAGCGGCGTTGTCAAGCAAAACATCCACTGTGACGCAAATCCGAGCTGCCTTTGCACCTGAGGTGACTGTGCGAACAATCCGCAACCGTCTACTGGTTGCAGGACTACGTGCACGTGTGCCTCTGGCGTGTGTACCTCTGACTCCAGCCCACCGTCAGGAACGGCTGCAGTGGTGTCGCCAACGTCTGCACTGGAGAACGCAATGGCGATCTGTCGTGTTCAGCGATGAAAGCAGATTCTGCTTGGGAGCCTCCGATGGCCATATGCGTGTTCGCAGACGCACAGGGGAGCGTCTCCACCATTCTTGCATTCGCCAGCAACACACAGGGCCTACACCTGGTCTCCTGGTGTGGGGAGCGATCAGCTATCACTCCCGTACACAACTAGTGTTTGTACCGGGTACGTTAAACAGCACCTCCTACATCAACAACATCATTCAGCCCGTTGTTGTGCCATTTGTAAGGTCGGTCCATCGTGGTGTTTTCCAGCAAGATAACGCACGCCCACACACGGCACGTGCAACGCAACATGCACTTCAGGGTGTGAGACAACTTCCATGGCCTGCACGTTCACCGGATTTGTCCCCCATTGAGCACGTGTGGGATTTTATGGCACAACGACTTATCCGGTCTCCACGGCCAGCCACGACCATCCCCGATTTACGCGTCCAGGTATCTTACCAGAATCCTTGGAACTCAATACTCTAAACTTACATCCAACATCTGTACGACAGACTCCATGCCAGAATTGCACAGTGTGACGCAGTTCATGGCGGTTCAACCTCGTACTAACCATGTTACATGGAAATGTTATTTTTCAGTTTACCAGCAAATACAGCTGTATTTTGCCATAATGTTTTGATCACGTTATCCTCTGTATTCCGTTATTATGCTGTATAAATTTCGTTGGTATCAGACGTCTCCTTCTTGGTGTTCCTTTTTCATTTTTCGCCAGTGTATATGCAAGAGGGGCAAACAAGAAAACAAAGTATTGTTTCACAGTTCTGTAAATTTTTTAAAGCCTTTTTTATTTTATAGTTAAATTTACTGTGGATTTGTAATCACCAACAGCATGCTGTTTGCACTGCAATACATCATCATATTTTGGAAGCTGGCAGTCAGCTTTATTTCAATATTCTGGATGCCGAGTTGCCGTATAAGGTTAAGCCTCAGTGTAGCTAACGTAACGTTAAGGCTTCCAATGCAACAAAATATTTGCGCTACCTAATTTTTAACGATAGCAAATTATTAAAAATTATTCCCATATTTTTTTTCCTGGGGATATGTGGTTTACACTCTGTGACAAAAAAAAAAAAAAAGAAAAGAAATCCAGGAATTTCAAAAGATTAACTAGTTGGGGTTTTTTTTATACTACTATGTGCTAATATAATAATCTAAATTATAAGTGGCAGGGAGTGGTGTATAAGTGGTTTACAGCATACGTTTTCAGGTAACACTGTTAATGATTCCTTAATAATCAGAAACACTCTAGTAGTAAAACGGGGATAGTTTTTCCACTCCTGATGTTTGGGAGGTACGGATATTCTCCAGCACAGCGTTATCTTACCAGAATCCTTAATATTTTACACTACCGCTTGGTGAAATCAGTGGCGCATTACTGAATTAAAATAAAGGTATAACACTGAAACGATGAAAGTTTTCCGTCTTTAGCACGATTTTAATGATAAAAAAATGAATAATATATACAATTAAAAACATGAGCACTTTCGAGGCAGCTGCTGCCTCATCCTTAGATATAATGAATAAAGACACATTTGATCTATATATAATATAGATCATTGCATTGTGGGAAACTTGGTAAGTTAATAGCCAATAGTAATCTGCGCCAAACTATTGCGTATATACTATTGGCCCAATGATCTGTGAAGAAAACATGGAAATATATTATAGAAATCAGATATGGTGCAGGGTGGGTAAACATTCAATTAAAGTTTATATTACAATTTATAATTTACTGTTTTAATAAGCGACTTCCAAACATTATGCAACTCATAGGGGGCATGTTCATTACAACATTGAACTCCGGAAGCCTCAATATATACACTTTCTGCAATTAAAAGGTCACCAAGTTTACTAGGTGTGTTAATTATTCTTGCATTACTCCAGTCGGGATTAAGATCATTTTTGGATAACAGATTTGGCAAGGGATGTACAATACACGCCTGTTTTAATATTGTATTTATGTTCCTTTATTCGTAATCCTAGATTACGTTTTGTAGAACCCACATAATTAGAGGTTGTTTGTCATGTAGTTGCCTTAACCAGCGGGATATAGTAAATACCCCACTGTCCCATTTTGCTATTCTGTTCACGATCCTTAAGAACTACAGAAAATAAGTTTCGTGCTCGTGAACCAAATTTCAATCCATATGGTTTACATAGTTGTGTTAAGGTTCTCGTTAAAGGTAAAGGTGGATAACGTCTGTTCACATGAGTATGTTGTTCCGAACATATAGCCAGAACACGTGCAGCGAAGTTATGAATGTTTATGTACTTGTCCTTTGAAACAAACTGGCAAAACTGTTAGATTGCAGCTGTTGAATTTTTCTTTTAGGAAAGAGTCACACTGAAAGTCTATTAATTCAAGCTGAAGTTCTTCAGGTGCGTTGTCAACATTATAAGAAAATGGAGACTTGAATATATTGAAAATATTTTGCTTAATACAGTTATATTCTTCGTACATAAACTTGTTACTTATAAAGAGGATGGCTTTGCTAAGCATTACTATGTTTATATTATATTTAATATATTATAATACATGGTGTCCGAGAATTATTGGACACATTACAAAATTATGTACAAAAAAAACTATGAGCGTTGTCTGTTTTTCTATGTCACGTATTATTAACACGGTTTCTATATTTTTGTTTTGCAGAATTGTTATTCCCAGAATTCAATAGATGGCGCTAGGTGTGGCCTGATGAGGAATGTATGAGAAATGTGTAATCAGTAGTCATGTCATTCGTACAGCAGAAGGCGAAGTGTGTGTTATGGCTTGCGGAATTAAAGTCTTCATTAAAGTTAAAATACGGTACCGGTTAGAGTAGGGTTGTAATCCTCCGTCAACGAATTCAGTTAAGCGGTGGATGAAACAGTTTAAAGAAACTGGTAATGTGGAACATCGTGGAGGAGCCGGTAGGCCTAGCGTCAGCGGTGAGACGGTTGACCAAGTTAATGAAAGTTTCCATTTCCAACGAAGCCGCATGAAATCCGATTTCGGAATGCCCAGAGAACTGGGCATTCCGAAATCGACAGTTCATGATATCTTGCACAAGAAATTAAAGTTTCATGCTTATAAAATTCAAATGGTGCAAAAGATGCATGTAAATGATCACACTCTGCGATACGATTTCGCTGTGGGTATGCTGAATCGAGTGGAAAACGACGAAAATTTTCTCAGTACTGCAATTTTTAGTGATGAATCCACATTTCATGTATCAGGTATTGTGAATCGTCACAACTGTAGGATATGGGGCAGTGAACCGCCTCATGCTGCTATTGAACTGGAACGTGATTCTCCAAAAGGTAATGTGTGGTGCACCCTATCAAAAAGAGAAGTGATTGGCCCTTTCTTCTTCTGCGAAAAAACCATAATTGGTGACATTTACTTGGATATGCTAGAAAATTTCGCTATACCCCAGATCAAAAGATATGACAACGTCGTTTTCCAACAAGAAAATGCCTCCGCATTGGTCAACGTGTGTACGTAAGTGCCTAAATGAGCATTTCCCCAACAGATGGATTGGGCGTGGTGGTCCCATTCCGTGGCCTCCTCGCTCTCCAGATCTAACTCCATTGGATTATTTCATGTGGGGTTATGTGGAGGATCGTGTCTATCAGACGCCTTGTACTGATTTGCAGGAACTGAAGCAGCGTATCACAGCTGCTATTAGTTCCATAACTCCTCAGATGCTTACCAATACATGGCATGAAATCGAGTATCGCTTGGACGTACTACGAGCAACCAAGGGATCTCACATCGAAATTTATTAACTTGTGTAGTTACATTGTACGTTAGTACAGTCAGTTTCTTTCTATCTGTTTAATGTTTGTTTTTTTACATAATTTTGCAATGTGCCCAATAATTCTCGGACCCCTGTATACTTGAAAAAGAATGATGTATTTTTGTTTTGTAATCATTCATGCGGGCCGCAAAACAGTTAGCACAGGGCCGCGAGTTTCACACCACTGTTGGGCTAGAGAGTAACGCCGAGACTCGCTATACTCTCTAGCCCGTGTGTTGCGCATGCGCGAAATGAAGGCCGATTGCGTGTTTGGTGTCCTCGGCAGTTCTCTGACCATGCTTCTAATAACAAAAACGTTGCCCGTGTCAAATTTCACTGAATTAGGTCCTCTAGTTTTCAAGTTAAAAGGGAAAATCAGGGGCCGTGAGCGAGTGAAACACCCTGTATTTACGCCTTTGACACGAGGCGGAAATTTGTGAATCTTTTTCCAGAATAGAAAGTTCAAAAATATTGTACACTTTATCAAATTCTTTTTTGACAATTTTCTGCCGAAAGGAAGAAAAAAATATGGGACGAAATTTTCTGTTCATGAGAGAAAGAATATGAAAGATAAAGTGTACTTAGTTACCTAAGAATCCAAAATAATGAAGGTGGCCAATGAGAGGCAATTTTGGCAATGTAGGTATACATTCGAAAGGTTTGACTGAAGCTCCATTCACCTTCAGATCTTCCATCCCGATATGAGATCCGAATCGACTGACATTAACAGAAGTTCCACTCATGGAGGTCCAGAGCTTCATTTTCCTGCCACATATTTCCTGTCTTGATTTGAGCAGTTTCATAAAAATCTGGAAAAGAAAGGAAGATTGCTCAAAGAAAAGATTAGTAAATTATATGGTTAACAAAATCCTGGAAAACAAATTAAAGGTTCCGTAAAGAAGCAATGGCGGATTTATATTAATTCAAACACTTGACGTGGATCAGGAACACCAAACAGAAATCACCGCTCTTTCCACGTTAATTAGTGAGTCTCGGAAAAATTCTCATCGGCCGCCACCGGGAATCGAACCTAGGGTCTTCCAGTTACGCGCCGGACATGCTTCTACTGCACTACAGCGGCCTCGAATTGCCCCAGACTCGCATACACTAACTGCCAAGCCAATTGGCAGATTGCTTCTTGGAGCCCCGCACAATGCTGGGGATTCTCCAAGGTTGGAAAGCAGCAACTGAACAAATAACTAGGAGGCGAATGGACCATGATGCAACCTGCCATGTAGTTAGGCAGTTAATCGCGTGTGAATCTGGAGAATTCGAGGCCGCTATATATATATAGTGCAGTGGCAGCATGTCCGGCGCGTAACTGGATGTCCCCGCAGGTTCGATTCCCGGTGACGGCAGAAGAGAATTTTTCCGAGACTCACTAATTAACGTGGAAAGAGCGAGGATTTCCGTTTGGCGGATTTATAGTTACCCCCTCCCCCTGCACAGCACAGATCCCCTGCTCACTTTGCCAGCCATCCATAAAAAAACACACGATTGGTTTTTGTTTTTTTCGCATACTCAGCCCCCATTTTTGCTCTCCTAATGTACGAGAAAGTATTGTAATCGCAACAAAAAAGTTTGACTTCCCGATTTCAATTGGAATACACTTTAGCATTTTAGTAGAGTGTTCGGAGTTAGAGTGGGAAAAGCTCCCGATTTATCGGTCTTCGATAAAGGACAAATTGTGACGGCGCGGCGGCGCCTCGGAACTACGATCTCGAAAACGGCGCGGCTTGTTACTATGCCACTCTAGTGAGTACGTATCAAAAGTGGTGCACAGATGGCCAAACGACGAACCGTCGCCCAGCCATGTGTATCCGCTCCAGCATAACGCTTACACTTTAGCATAACACATACATTACACTTTAGCCCTCGAACATGATTTGCCTATTTTTACGGTGATGTGTGTGGTTTGTTCTTCCCGTAACTCAAAGAGCTAGCGAGATGAAATTTAATATTTAGGAGTTTTGTGGTACCATTATGGAGAGGAAATGGTTGAAGTTAAAAGTCTAAAATTTTTGTTAAGGAAGAAAAAGCGGAACATTTATAAGGATGGCAGTAACTTTAACTTTTGTTATATAAGGAAGAAAGAACGGAACATTTATAAGGAGCCACATGCTTAAACATGTTACGTAAGGTTAGTTTACGATATTGCTTTAATTGAAAGTTACACGATGAACCATTGCATTATGACCACCTACCTAATAAGCTGTATAGGACCCCTTTTAGCCAGCAAAACAGCGACCACTTGGCGAGGCATCGATTCGATGAGGTAGCGATAGCTATCCTGGGGTATCTGGTACCATAATGTCAACAGCAGGTCCTCCAGTTTCCGTACATTTCGGGGTGGTGGTGATTTAGCGCGAACCCACTTTCCCAAGTTGAACCACAAATGTTCGATAGGGTCTATGTCAGGTGAATTTGGAGGCCAGAGCATTAACAGAAAGTCACCAGCATGTTCCTCGAATCACACCTTGACGATTCTGGCAGTGTGGCATGGCGCAATATTCTGTTGGTAATGGCCATCACCAGCATGGTACACATTTCCCATGAATGGGTGAACTTGGTACGCAACGATGTTCAGATACCTGACAGCTGTCAGGGATTGTGCTATTGGGATAATGGGGCCCAAAGTGTCCCAAGAAAACATTGCCCGCAGCATAACACCGGCCTGTTTCCGCCCAACAATGCATCCAGGTTCCATAGCCTCCGTTGGTAATCGGCGTATCCGCGCTTGGCCGTCTACGTGATGCACCAGGAATCTTGATTCGACAGACCAGGCCACTTTCTTCCAATCATCCACGGTGCAATCTCGATGATCTTGGGCCCATTTCATGCGTTTTTTGGCGATGACGTGCAGTGAGCATGGGGACTCGCCTGGGTCTTAGGCTACGCAGGCCCATGCAGAAAGCTGCGATGAACTGTATGCTGTGACACATTGCCCTGATCACAGATGCTGTACCTGCGGGTTATTTGTCGCAATGTGGCCCAACGGTCACTGTGAACAATGCGCGGTTGTCTCCGCTCCCCTTTGGCATCTGTGAGCTGCGGACGACACATGGCCAAACGACGGTTCGTCGTTTGGCCATCTGTGCACCACTTTTTATACGTACTCACTCGAGTGGCATGGGAACAAACCACAAGCCGCGCCGTTTTCGAGATCGTAGTTCCGAGGCGCCGCCGTGCCGTCACAATTTGTCCTTTATTGAAGTCCGATAATTCGGGAGCTTTTCCCATTCCAACTCCGAAAACTCTACTAACGGAAAGCCTGTCCTCGGGTTGGACATCTAGAGCTCTGTGAACTTCACCTACGCTAAAAAATAAGTGGTGTGAATTCACGGAAAATTACTTAAAATAACGTGCAGCAAAGTTGCCGGTAGGTATCCGTTTTTTTTTTTTTTTGGTTTTTTTTTCAAAAATTTCTGTTTTTAAGAGTACCCGTTTGGTAATTTCCGTGTTTCCACAGATTTTCCGTAGACAGAAATTCCGTTTATTTCAGAAAAAATCCATTTCAGGTTTTTCCGTATTTAAACTGAAATTACCACAAATGGTGGGCAATTTGACTCGTATAAAACAAATTCCGCGACGACGAAATTTTGTTTTTTGTCATTAATGGGAGTGATTTAGTCATTTTATTTTCTGTTGGAGCTCATTATTTTTCTGAATGAGTTTGTAATATTATTTTTTTTTTTTCTGTAGGGGGACTTTGCACAAATTAAGCATTTTTCATCGTGATTTTTCGAAGCAACAAAATGCTTTGCGACTTGATTTTTTTAAACTCACAATGACTTTCAGTTATCTTTAAAAAAGGTGAAATGTACTTTTTTTATTGAATTATTTCACACCCAAAAAAAAAAATATATATATAAAATTTACTCTTGATTGCTATAATAGCTTTTGTCTTAAGTAGTCCAAATATATGTTCTTCCAATATATCAAACAGTAGTCCAAGGTATATGTTCTTCCGCCATATATCGAACACATTGCTAAGAACTTCGCGAATTCGACTTTTTAAAATATGCTTCCGCAATTTACTTTTGAATTCCGCCTCTAAACTTTTAATATAGAAAATAATTAAAACAAGGTAATATGTAAATACAGAGTGTTGAGGATAACACAAAACCCGTTTTATTAATGATGTATATCATGCACATAAAGTAATAAAATATAATAACATACATAAAGTACAAACAAGTTAGTAAAATCATGCAATGCATTGATTATGATACGGTTTCCAACATACCAGAAATTATTACTCAAGTTATGACGATAATGGCTGTGGAATAAATCTCGCTCCTGTGTCCTGACCTTTGACCCCATTTCGTTGACATTCAACAGAACCGGTTCACTATACCTCCGGAACAACATGATAACGTTTTGTCGCAATCGAAACATTTTTGGTAAGTTATGATGCACAAGGGCAATGGAATGGATCCCACTCCAGTGTCCTGACCTTTGACCTCATTTCGCCCATTTTCAATAGAGTTCGTCCCCAGTGGCTCCCTACCACATACTAAAATTTCATCGAAATCGAACCATTTTTGCGCAAGTTATGACGCATAAGGGCAATGGAACAAAACCCGCTCTTATGTCCTGCCTGACCTTTGACCCCAATTTGCCAATTTTCCATAGGGTTCGTGCCCAGGTAGTTTCCTACCACATACTGAAATTTCATAGAAATCGAACCATATTTACGCATGTTATGACTCATAAAGGCAATGAAATGGATCCCGCTCTTATGGCGTGACCTTTGACCCCACTTCACCCATTTTCAATAGGGTTCGTCCCCTGGTGGTCCCCTACCACATACTAAAATTTCATCGAAATCGAACCATTTTTACATGAGTTATCGTGCCGACAGACAGACGGACAGACGGACGGAAAAAGCTGGAGCATATACGCTTCTTCAACCTACGGTTGGAAAGCGTAAATAAAAAGATAAATTTAAGTACATATTTCTTACAAACCCTCGCCTCTAAAAATTACTTCGCACTTGCGCTAAATTGAATTACTGCGGCACCGGTGGACGGTAAGGAAATTTTACCTTCAACAAAGATACAAAAGTGGGCTGTAGGTATTAAAAGGTTGACTACCCCTGGTGAAAGCCATTTATTACTGGGAGTCTTAGTTCTCGAGATATTTAGATAGGGACAGTTTGGGTACTGTATAAAACAAATTTAAGTAAAATTTATCTAGTAAGATATCGTTTTAAACAACATTTTATGGAATAAGCAAAGTTTTTTTCCGCCTGTGTGAAACGGGCCTAAAGGTCCTGAGGGGAAATTAATCTGCTCTGCTTCCAGCGTAATTAAGGGGTGCTCGTGACTGAACTACATTCACTGAGACTCACAATTAGACTCCTTAATAATGACTAGATTAATTAAATTCCCAATTACAATAATTTCCCCACTGCAATATCCTCACCTCAACATTCAGTAGAAAAAGGAGTTTCAAGGGACAGCTTAGTGAGAATGGATATAGAGACTAATCAGTGTTTCTTTCAGGTATACATCCAGGGGAGCGAAGCCCTCCCGGAAATGACCATGCCCCCCCGACATTTTAGGTTACCGAACCAAATTTTAACAAATTCAGGCTATGATGAAAAACGAAGTTTCGTTTCTTTTTATGCTACAAATACTGTATTTCTCCAATTATATTTTTTAAATATTTGTTCAAATGGTACTAGTTATAGTTTATTGTAATTAAAAAGTGTATTACGACGCATGGTATTCTTCAAAATATAATAAGTAGACTAATCATACCTAATTGTCTGGGAATCGTGATTCAGGATCTCTTGACGTTGAATGAATTTTAATAGATAAAAATTTCAAACCTTCGGAACCCCCTCCCTCCCCCTCCTTTAGCTCAAAAAAGTTTGTTATTCCTGAAATGTTTGAAGAAGTAATTACTATAGCAGGAATGTATATATAATTTTTCTTAGGGAGGGGGGGACGAAAAAAGGAAGTTTCTGAAATCCATCTGTTACAAGATTAAAGTTAATGAAAAATTGAGGACAAATGAAAAGCATTTTTTTCTAATGTAAGTCGCGTTTTAACCAAAGAAAAATAGAAACATTATCCGGGGGCGGGGGCAAGGCTCTAAATGTGCCCCTGTGCTAGATATATAGTAATCACTTCTATATACATAAATATAGTAGTTAAATTTATATCTATATATAGCAAAACTTGCCCCCTCTAAGGTTCCATTTGCCCCCCCCCGCCAAAAAGTCCTGAAAGAAACACTGAGACTAACTCTACCTTCAAACACACGTGGGACGTTAATTCCACTAACTGGACAGTTTTTCTGTTGCACTTTTTTTTTATTGGAAAAGAATTATAGTCTATTCGCATTTTAAAAAGAAAACAAATTATGCTGTATATGCAATAGAGTTTACCGAAACGCGTGCCGACTAGAAAAGAAAGTACCGGAACGCCGTACGACTGGGTGAGGGTATATATAATTACAAGCTTTCAGCAGCAGTTACATCTTGTTAAAGACTAGATATTTCTGTGTAAAGGTAGGTTTCTTTATTGCCGGTTTCTTTTATCGATGAACGAACAACGATGTGGAATTGTTACTTTCACATTCCTTAAACTATAGTGACCTTAAAGCTCAAATTACATGATAAAAGGGAATTTTTTCAGTGAGCATTTGTTTTTCCTTTTAGGATCTCAGTAGAAGGATGAACAGATAGCAATATTTAACTGTGAATAAATGAATCAAAATAAAATTTTACCTGTGAATGAACGGTACAGTACACCTTGCGTATATCAGGTTATAACACAGCTATGTTCTCAGTGACATTACAACTTTCTAATCAGATGTTCCATTTTGTAACGGAAAATCGAGTTTTTGTAGATAGTGAAAAACAGAAATCCACTTTCTTCAACCTTGATTTGAAACAGTGTAAACAGACTGTTAATTGATTTACTAGTTTAGCTTAAGAATCAAAGTATTCATAATGCTGTATTACGTGGTTATCCGTACCTGTAACTGTGACGACTTAATGAACGTCAAATTTCTGTTTCACACGTTTATTTTAAAGTATTTAAACACCATGGAATGCCCCTGAATAATATACATCTACGAGATACGCCATCTAACAATACACTGGAATTTGAAAAAGTTAATAAGTTGAAAAAACACTTGAAAAAACTTCTGCGATGAGGTGATCAATGGTCAGTCGATATTCAGTAGATGACAAAAATACCAATATTTACTCATGAAAACTGAACGTTACACTGTAATATATACGTACACATTTGAAAATAATAAGCATGGTTCTAACATATAATATCATATACATTCATTCCCAATGTTATGGGAGGAGAACAAAATCCACTGTCTGAGCCTGTTAAAAGTCACCGCAATTAGATGAAGATGTATTTTTATAGGCATGAACTGTGCTTTTCTACAACCACAGTCATCTGAGGGGTGAGTGTTAAGGACACATTCATTTAATTATATTAAAGTTTTTGGCACATATGAGATGATTATAGGTATAGAAATACATCTTCATCTAGTTGTGGTGACTTTTAACAGGCTCAGACAGTCGATTTTGTCTTCCTCCCATAACATTGGGAATGAATGTATAATATTCTATGTCAGAACCATGCTTATTATTTTCAAATGTGTACGTATATATTTCAGTGTAACGTTCAGTTTTCATGAGTAAATATTGGTATTTTTGTAATCTACTGAATATCGACTGACCATTGATCACCTCATCGCAGAAGTTTTTTCAAGTGTTTTTTCAACTAATTAATTCTTTTTTCAAATTACAGTGAGACGGTGTATCTCGCAGATGTATATTATGCAGGGGCATTCCACGGTGTTTAAACACTTTAAAATAAACGTGTGAAACAGAAATTTGACGTTCATTAAGTCGTCACAGTTATACATGTTAATTGATAATTAGAGCTGAAACGTTTGAACCAATATCATGATTACTACAATCAAACATATATGAATTTTGAGCTATTACGTTTTGATTTCTGAACTTACGAACCGTTGAAAACATACGCAAGCATAGTAAAGATAGGATAATCGGCGTATCCGTGCTCGGCCGTAAACCTGATGCACCAGTAATCTTGATTCGTCAGAGCAGGCCACTTTCTTCCAATCATCCACGGTCCAATCTCAATGATCTTGGGCCCATTTCATGCGTTCTTGGCGATGACGTGCAATGAGCATGGGGATCCTGCTAGGTCTTTGGCTACGCAGACACATGCGCAGAAGACCGCGATGAACTGTGTGCTGTGACACATTGCTCTGATCGCCCTTGTCGTAGCTGCGGCAGTTTGTCCTTTATCAAACTCCGATAAATCGGAAGCTTTTCCCATTCTGACTCCGAACACTCTACTAACCGAAAGTCAGTCCTCGGGTTGTATATATACTGCTCTGTGAATTTCACCTGCGCCACTGTTCGGTTCCCAGGTGCGCTCATTTCTCTTGGCTGGGAGAGGTCATAATATAATGGCTCATCTGAATAATATATCTGCCAGGCCACCATGAATAATATATCTGTTATACTGTGTGGGAAATATAAGAAATGGCACACCTGACTTACTATACCGTATTTACTGTACAAATTCCAATCAAAATACTTAAGGATTAGGTTGTTAAACTACAATGAAAATATCCATTAGGGTAGCTGGAAAGTCCCAAATTTTGTCTCGCCCCGACACTAAGAAATTCCTATTGGTAGGAAACTAAGCCAAGTTTAGACAACTGAAAGCACACACTTGATGAACATTTCGTACGCACTTTGCTCCTTAACAAGGATTGGAAGTTCGTACATTATTGCGATTTCTGTGTGTGTGTTTGTGAATTAAACTAGATGGTAAAAGTTTAAATTCGGCTCAATTTCCTGCAAAGCGATAAGGAATTCATGCTCAATTTGTATGCATTAAGTAGTGCCGTACACTTACAATATTTGATCAGATTCATATAAGTCGGTTTCCTGAAAATGAAATGCTGCAGTCACAATTTGATTGCACCACCCCCAGAGGAGTTTAGGACATTTGAACACCGGACTTTTGGGCACCAAGACATTTTGGCACCCGGACTTTTGGGCACCCGGACATTATGGCACAAATCTTTAGGGACCGTACAAAAATTGCTGTTTCTTGGCGCTCTGAGGGGAATTGAATGGAGAAAACGTTCCCAGTAAGACAAACCACAATTACAATTGAATTTTAAAAAAATTACAATGCACAAATTTTGAAGATGACAGTCCGTGTTATTGGTGTAAATATGACAAATTTTCAATTCGAAAACTTGAAAATTTCGTCGTCTTGAATTACATAGCTCATGATCATGAATATGGATTACATCATATTCGTGATTACATAACACCAAAGGCGCTCATAGGAGGGTCGACCCCCCCCCGCCGTTGGTATAGCCAAATGTGTGATAAATTTAAAACACTAAAATAGACGAAACCTTTTTTTGAAGCATTTGTAAAAATAATAAGCTATTATTAATAATTGATTGTATAAATTAATTTTGTTGTATTTTAGTATCTTGCACATTTACTAAAACGTTTGACAGCCTTGGAGGAGGTAAGGATATTTCTTAGCCCACCCCCCATGTAAAAGTACTCATATGGGCGCCACCGCATAGCACATTCCTTAGGTTTCAACGAAACAAAGTAATTGCACCAGAACTCATACTATGTTCGGAAAAAGACGACAAGGAGGGATTTTCTTTATAACATCTCACTTTTACTTACGCACTAAATTTTTTACATAACATGTCAAGTTATTAATATTTCTCTTTTACTTAATTAGGCATTAAATTACTATGCCTCATTCTAGGCCCTTTTGACAGCCTTTATTTTTACCGATGCCATATTCATAACGTTTACGTATCAACTCAAAGTAATAATATTGCGCTTTCACTTGAGCACTAAATATTAATTCATAGGCCCTAGGTCTAGGCCTTTTTCGCAGTTTTTGTTCTAACGATGTCACATTCATAACAATTACATATCAACTCAAGTTAATAATATTGCGCTTTTACTTAAGCACTAAATATTATTTCACAGGCCCTAGGCCTAGGCCTTTTTAACAGTTTTTGTTCTATCGATGTCACATTCATAACAATTACATATCAACTCAAGTTAATAATATTGCGCTTTTACTTAAGCACTAAATATTATTTCACAGGCCCTAGGCCTAGGCTTTTTTAACAGTTTTTATTCTAACGATGTTATATTCATAACGTTTATGCATGAACTGAAGGTAATCATATTGTGCTTTTAATCATACACTAATTATTAATTCATTGGCCCTAGGCCTAAAGCCTAGTAATTAATATTGAATGCCTAAGAACGTTATGAATATGGAGTCGACAAATTAAAAACCGTGAAAAAGGCCTAGGCCTATGAATTAATATTTTGTGCCTAAGTAAAAGCGCAATATTATTAACTTTATTTTGATGTGTAAACGTTGTGAATATGACATCGGTGGAGTAAAAACTATTTAAAAAGGCCTTGGCATAGGGCCTAGAAATTAATATTTTGTGACGCCCAATATTATTAACTTTATCTGGTAGGCAATTGTCATGAATGTGACATCGATAGAACAAAATCTGTTAAAAAGGCCTAGGCCCTGTAAGAAAAATTTTTGTGAAAAAGTAAAGGCAGGATATAATTACCTTGACTTGATACGTAATTGTTATGAATGTGACATCGGTAGAACAAAAACTGCGAAAAAGGCCTAGGCCTAGGGACTATTAATTAATATTTAGTGCTCAAGTGAGAGCGCAATATTATTACCTTGAGTTGACACGTAAACTTTATGAATATGGCATCGGTAGACATAAAGGCTGTCAAAAGGGCCTGCGAACGAGGCATAGTAATTTAGTGCCTAATTAAGTAAAAGATAAATTTAATAATTTGACATGTTATGTAAATATTTAGTGCGTAGGTAAAAGTGCAGCATTATTAAAAAATCCTTCCTTGTCGTCCTATCCAAACATAGTATGAATTCTGCTGTAATTGCTTTGTTTCGTTGAAGGTTTAAGAAATGTGCAATGTAATTTTTTTAATTCACGAATGTACTTTTGTTTCCCCATATTCAAGTGTAATTGTCACTTGCCTTACGGTGAACATTTTCTCGGTCAAATTCTTACTATTGGGCCAAGAAACGGCAATTGTTATACGGCCCCTTAAACATCTGTGCCCAAAAGTCTGGGTGCCCAAATGTCCGCTCCGTCTTTCAAACAGAAAAACTGAATATGTCTCAATTTCATAATGATTATGAGATATGAGTGAAAAATTTTTTGTTCACAGCACTTGCTCAAGTAGGGAGAAATATAGGAACACTATATTTCTTTACGCAGCGCAGTTTCATTGCTCTAAAAGGAAAATGTGTCAAAATGTCCGGGTACCCAAAAGTCCGACCCCGATTGCACCACCCCCGGAGGGATACATTAGGGAGCAACTTTGATTTTGTCGAGCTGTGTATATTTATGTACACATATATTAATGCACACTATTAAATAAAAAATATATGCATATAAGACAAGAAGACGTGGGGGGGGGGAGGGCGCAATATTTTGTAGTTTGCCCCGGGCGCAGAAATGCTTAGTTACGCCTTTGGTGAACGGGCTCCTGCCCTCCCTATCTGCACCTCCCATCTTCCGCATCCAATGCTTTAAATCTGTTGTTGCTTTGCCCTTGACCGTGAAAACTAATTTAAGCATTTCAGTACGCAAGACCTCTGAAGAAAGCTCACGTCTGGTGCTAAAAGCAGCTAAAAAAAAAGGACAACAATGAAAATCAAAACAAACCTGAATCATCGCTGCTGAAAGTTGCTGGTATGGGTATCAGCTGCTAGCCCTCGAAGCAACGATGAAAGACTGACCCAGCATACCCTCCGTTTTCACTTTGGTTTTCACTCACACGAGAGTCACGTTTGTCCTTGAGATTTGAAGCAAAGAATGTCTCTTCCATCTTTTTTTTTTTTTTTTTTTTTTTTTTTTTGGTGTAGTGGAACGGGTTCTTTCCCCCATCCAGTTCCTTATCGCAGCAGTGATTCTGTGTACAAGAAAGAAAACAACTCCTATGAGACACGAGCGTATATATATTATTTTTCAGAGGTGGGGAGGGGAGGAAAATGGATGTTTGAAATCCACCAGAACAAAATAAAAGTTGATAAAAATTAGAAAAAAAATTAAAGCATTTTCTCTTTCTGATGTAAGTTGATGCCTTTTTATTAAATAAAGCATTTTTATTTCTAATGTGAGTTGCATTTTAACCAAAAACATGAAAAAATGAAAATATTTCGAGGAGGCCAAGGCCTCTTTCCCCACCCCTCTGAGTACGCCCCTGCTATTAGGTAATTTATTCCTTCCTTCCCTTCCTTTTTTTTTTTTTTTTGTAATAAATTTTATGATATTGGCTCGAAATGTAAGCGGGTTCTAAAGATTTCATTTCATACTAGTTTTCTGTTAAATTATTAATATTATTTGCTAAATACTTTCCTTTTTCTAGGATGCACACACACAGAGTTGTAGCCGTACCAATCCCATTTAAGGTGGATTGAGTACGAATTTAAAGCGATATATATCATCATCATCATCAACCATTATCAATCCACTGCTCGACGAAGGTCTCCCCAAGTTTCCTCCACAACGGTCTGTCTTGTGCCAGTCTCCTGCATGTCACTCCCGCATATTTTCGAATTTCATCCACCCATCTCCCATGTGGTCTTCTTCTGGGTCTTTTCCTGTCCCTTGGAATCCAATCTAAAATTTCGGCTGTCCATCGATGGTCGGTCCTTTTGGCAGTATGTCCAGCCCATTGCCATTTCAGGGATTTTACTCTGATCATGATGTTTTCCACTCTTGTCATTTTTCGGATCCACGAGTTCCTCTTCTTATCACCCCCGAAATTTCTGGCTACGCCATTTCACACACACACAGGGGGCTTTAGATCTTTTGGGGCTTTAGGCGCTAAACAATTCAGCCCCCTCCCCTCCATCCAGGGTCGGATTAAGGCCTTAGTGGGCCCCTAGGCTAAGCCATTTGAATGTGCCCCAATGCTAAGACATCTGAGTGGGCCTCCAAAGAATTATGACGGGAATAATTATGAAGTCAGTTAGAACACGATGCTTGTGATAATTAATACGTCGTGCATTCTTCAAATAAATAAATTATCTGCAGAGTTTTAAGAATAAGTAACTGTATTTTTTATTGTACTCATAAGAACATGAGCTAAAAGGTTAAGATTCCTAGATTTTGTCTTGTATTTTCGAACGATGTATACTTTTTTTAGTGCATCTTTTATGCTATGCAATATGGAGCCACAGGGGACTTCGACCATTAACGGTTCCAAGTGCAAATTGGGAGGTGTGTGTGGATGGTAGTGAAAAAGCTGAAACTGTCTCTCCGACCCCGCTGTTCAGAGCGACCCTTTACCCTTGGTGAGTCACTACCTTGAAATCTCTTTGTCTTCCAGCCTCTCTTTCTGACCAAGCGGAAATCATAAGAGAGGAAAGTAAAACTATTTTATAAATCTCTCTCTCCCTCTCTCTCTCTCTCTCTCTCTCTCTCTCTCTCTCTGTATATATATGAAAATGCGAATGCAAAGATTCGGCTGTTTGAAAATACAACACACATAAAAATTGGAAAAGGAGTGAGACAAGGTGACACCATATCTCCGAAGCTCTTTAATGCCACATTGGAAAATGTCTTTCAATCACTGAACTGGGAAAACAAAGGGATAAAGATTAATGGAGATTATCTAACCCACCTTCGTTTTGCTGATGACATAGTCATTTTTGCAACTACCCCATCAGAGCTACAGAGTATGATCCAGGAACTTGCTGACAAGAGTAAAGAAGTGGGATTAAAAATGAACTTTCAGAAGACAAAAGTGATGTACAATGCTTTTACAAGAAATGAAGATTTATCGATTGATGGAGAAAAGCTGGAGATAACAGACGCGTACGTTTATCTTGGACAGCAGATATCAAGTAAGGGTCACATTGGAGAAGAAATTAATCGGCGTACAAAACTTGCCTGGAGAGCTTTTGGAAGAAACAGCATAATTTTCAAGAGCAATATGCCATTATGTCTTAAAAGAAAAGTGTTTGATCAATGCATCCTTCCAGTGCTTACGTATGGTGCAGAGACGTGGACCTTAACTAAAAGAGACATACAAAGGCTGCAGACAACTCAAAGTAGCATGGAGAGGTGCATGCTTGGTGTAACCAGGAGAGATAAGAAGAGGAACACGTGGATCCGAAAAATGACAAGAGTAGAGGACATCATGATCAGAGTTAAATCCCTGAAATGGCAATGGGCTGGACATACTGCCAGAAGGACAGACCATCGATGGACAGCCGAAATTTTAGATTGGATTCCAAGGGACAGGAAAAGACCCAGAAGAAGACCACATGGGAGATGGGTGGATGAAATTCGAAAGTATGCGGGAGTGACATGGAGGAGACTGGCACAAGACAGACTGTTGTGGAGGAAACTTGGGGAGACCTTCGTCCAGCAGTGGATTGATAATGGTTGACAATGATGATGATGATATATATATATATATATATCATTTGGCCAGGCATGCCTCCTGGGCCGTTGGACATGGATGGTGGGCCCCATGGCTATATAGTCCGGTCCTGCCTCCAGCCCTTCTTATCGCCTCAGAAATTTTCATCCGTCAGATTACAAAATAATAATGTTAAAAAAATAAAGTTTTTACCTTTGTTAAAATGCCATTCTATCTTTCTATTATTAGAACGTTTTGTATGAAACAGTGCTAATATAATCGCTTTGTCTGTCCGTGCACATCGAACTTTTTTGTTTTGCGGGCTGATAGGAAAGCAAAGGATATTTATTCTGGCACTTTCCCATATACTTCATGAATTTACCCCTATCAAAGTCGAAAAATTTAATAAAAAAATGATAATCTGTTGTGAAGAAACTATTCACCTGAAAGGAAGACTAAATGTTCCTTTCAAAACAAGTACATCGATAAGAACTCGAAAAATTTGAGTATCAAAAACAGTAAAACAAAAAAAATCAATAAAACTGATGATGTTCAGATCAGATCATATGTAGAGAATTATAGGAAGGGAGTGTCTGACCCCAGGTCTTAAACAACCCTTAGAAATAAGAAGCCAGGAGATTTGGGCTAGAGTGCCCGATACGAAAGTGACACGGAAGCGAGGTAGAAAGGGGGAGGAAGACGCCCTTATTTATTACCGGGAGGCCGGGGTCCGACAGCTTAACGTACCCATCCGACGCACGGCGGATATTTACTGGTTCGAGCGTTAGTACCTGCCTGGGATCCGTGGCACTCACGAACGTTGACCACTAGGCCGCCCGCGGTCAACTGATGATGTTACTAATATGAGAAAGCCAAATATCAATTGGTAACAGAAATAAAGGGGTCGCTTTAAGGATTGATTTGTACCAGTCTGTGAAAACCAAAACAAAACTGACAATCCAATTATACGTTCTCGGAGTCCCTCGCGCTCTGCTGTCCTAGGCGCGCGCCTAGTTGGAAATCCACCCCGTACACACACACAAACACACACACACACGCCAGATAATTCAAAAGTAGCATCATATATACTTTGGAAAACTTGGGACCCGGCCCTGTGGCGCAGTGGTGTAAACGCCGTCTTCTGACCATTCGTCCGATCTGGGTCCGGGTTCGAAACACTATGCGGCATGGATTTTATGTTTGTCTTACAGTATTGACCCTCTCCTTTCCCTACAAACCCGTAGACAGACGAAGAAGTTGGAAAGGGCGCCTAATGATCGAGGTCGGGCACAAAAGATTTAAAAGGGATCGGACACTGGACTGTAATCTGAGTCGCTAAGACGGGCAAACGGAAAAGTACGTGGGGGCGCCGCCCGACCCTGGAACCAATGGACCAGTATAACCACATGACTGCTTACAGCCCACTGAGTTGCTGGTCGTTAAACCCACAAACAAAACAAAACAAAAAAGAACTTGCGAATGTGCCAACATCACACGATGCTAGATGTTTCTGTAATTCGTGTTTCATCAACATTTTTCCTATTAAAAAAACAACGATTTACCACCATTGGTTTACGGGTCAAAATAATGGAGAGACTTAAAAAAGTCTTATATTCAAGGAGATATCTATACCATTGCGCAGTAGGCGATGGGTGATCAAATAAGCATCAAAATCAATCGCGTAAAAATGCTGCAATGCATAGCCGTCGATTATGGGGGGCAAGGTGAATCTTGCCACTCCAATAATATTACCAGGAGGGCACTTCCCACCCAATATTTTTCGCCTTCTTTAATTAAATAAGTTTTTGTTTTTGTGCGCATGCCATTTTCGAAATGAATGAGTTGAAATACACTCACGGACAATGAAATTTGCGCACCAAGAAGGAAGCATCGGGTTGAACTGAAATTTTATGGGCGTAATAATACAGATGAATGATACGCATGATGGCGAAAACAGAGCTGCAGGACAATTACACAGGAATCTGTGGCACGCAGTCCGGTCATCTTCAATAGCGCGTCGCACCGCCTCGTGCGGCGATTCATCCTGCAATATGGTCCGGCATGTAGGCGAACAGACGCCTGACATTCTGCGGCTGACTGTGGCTCACACGTGTTGGACGGTGTGCTCCAAATCCCGGATACTGCGGCACGGTGGTAGCTGGCGTTTCAACTGGTCCCACACATGCTCGATAGGGAACATGTCCGGTAAGTGAGAAGGCCATGGAAGTGTCTGGACATGACGTAGGCAGTCCTGGACAACCCGAGCCGTGCGCCGGCGGGCATTATCTTCCTGGTTTAGCGCACCTGGAATCTCGGCCAAGAATGAGGGCACATGGGGTCGTAGGATCTCATCCACATACCGCTATCCCGTCAATGATCCACGCATCACTACTAGAACTGATCGGCTATCGTAGGTAATGGCTCCCCAGACCATAATGCCTGCAGTGGGGGAGGTGTGGTGCTCGATAGCGAGGTTGGGATTGTTCCGTGGACCTCCACACCAGGACACGATGATCATCTGTCCCCAAAACGAAGCGGCACTCATCGCTAAACACCACACGTCGCCAGTCTGTGGCGTTCCATGTCGCTCTGGCCTGGCACCACTGCAAACGGAGCCGGAGATGTTCCGGTGTTAATGGTAGCACACGTAAGGGGCGCTGGGATCGCAGATTCGCTTCCGCGAGACGTCGGGAAATGGCTCGTGGGTGCACAGGAGCCACTACATCTGCCTGTATAGTGGACAGGGGATCCGTTCGTGCCTGGCGCACGATCCGTTGATCCTCTTTACCGCTGGTCCGCCTGGTCCGTCCGGAGCTGCTCCGCCGTATTGCAATGCCGTCACGTGTTTAATGCTCCCAACACAGTCGGACGGAATGGTCCGAATGATCCACATGGTGGGCTATACGGCACACCGACTCTTCCCCCGCTTTTCAGCCCGATGATCTGGCCTCTCTAAAGTCCGTAAGTTGAGTGTAAATAGACGTCTCTGGAGTCTACCCGGCATTCTCGCTCTGTACACTTGCTTGCGTCGGCCGGTGCTTTTCGCTTTCATGGAGCGTCGACTACACGCCGGTTTAAGGCTGCCGTTTCGTGCTTTCAGAGCCACCACAGGGTGTGCGGTCATGAGCAATCGCACCAAACGTGGATCATTTGCATACCAGCACGCACCTATAGCTATTTGCAAAGTTTCGCGGTTGTAGCATGATTTCTTCTAGGTGCGCAAATTTCATTGTCCGTGAGTGTATTTCTATAGAGGAAAAAAGTTTTCTCATGCTATCCAGTGTAACGTGTTCTGCGCTAATTGTAAAAAACGCATTTCTTTCCTTCATAGAATTGTATTATTCTTTATAAGAGGGACTAAGCTCATGAGGCCAAAGTCATTTAATTACAAAAAAATTAATAAGTAAAAACTTTTTTTCCCGTATTCGGCATTGCTCATTTGATAAGAAATTTGGTTGATTGTGTATGACATGTTCTCGAGATACGTGGTAAATTTCTAAAACAGAAGACATTTATTATATGATATTGAAAACAGAGTGGCGAAATTAATTAATGCCACTACAAAGCAATAAACAATAGAAATGTTTTTTTTTCAATAAAGTAAGTACGTAAAGTGTTTTTTCTGCAATTTTATTTATGTACTGTATTGCATTTTTTATAATGTACTAATTTTATTTATGTACTGTTCAAAAGTTTGTCTGTTTTTATTCTTTCTTTAAATTCGTAATTTTATGTATGAATTCAAAATAGTGAGAAAATGCAAAACTTTTTCGTGTAGGCTACGCTGAGTAAAAAATAAAAATAAAATCGAAATTGTACCATTGCCGTCCATTGGAATCAGCCGCTTTATTGAATCCCGATGGCACGAACGTGATTCAATTACCCGGCGGCCAGTGTAAATAGAAATACAGAAACGCATAATTTGTAGCGCTTTTATTAGGTATTTATCTTTTGTGCTTCTCGTTCTTTGTTTGAGTAATTGCGCTAATTTCTCATTTTTTATAAACGTTTGGAAATAAAATCTCTCTGCATATTTTTATAAAATCACAGGCCGAATTATATTTTTAAAAATACAAGGTCCAATCAAAAAGTTCCGAGATGCACTTATGTTGTTTCAGTCTGGCCTATGATCTCAATCAAAGCAGTCTCCTTGGGTAGCGATGCACCGCTGCCAGCGTTTTTGCCACTGTTTGGAACGCTCCCTGGAAGTTCTGTTCGCGAATCGTGCCAAGCACCGTCTGCGATTCGCGCTGGATCTCGTCCACGGTTTCAAAACGGCGACCCTTGAGCTTCAGCTTCATCTACAGGAAGAGAAAGAAGTTGCAGGGGGTCAAATCCGGCGTGTAAAGCGGGTGAGGAAGGGTAGTCATGCTGTTGCGGCTGCAAAACTGGCGTGTTGCAAACGCTCTGTGAGCTGCTGCATTGTCGTGATGGAGCAGGAAATCGCCCTTGTGCCACATTTCAGGTCGTTTGCGGCCAATGTTCTCTCTAAGACGCGGCAGAATATCGCAGCAAAAAAAAGGCATTGACGGTCTGGCCCTGTGGGATGAATTCACGGCGCACAACCCCACGAATGTCAAAGAACAGGATGAGCATGCGCTCCGGACCTGTCGGGCATTCTTCGGTTGTAGAGATGCCGGGCTCTTCCACTGCGATGACTGTTATTTGGTCTCCGAGTCGTAAACCCAAGTCTCGTCCCCAGTGATGACCCGCGACAGGAACGTTGGTTCATTCACCACCTGCTGACGAAGATCTTGACAGAGTTCGACACGGAGTGCCTTCTGTTCGGAGTTCAAAATCTTTGGCACAAACTTTGCAGCAATGCGTTGCATGTTCGAAACCGACGTCAGAATTTATTGCATTTTCTGTATCACACATTGACGATGGTAGCAATGTCTTGAATGGTTCTCCGACGATTCTCATGCACCACTTCCCTAAATTTGTCCACACATTTTCGGGGGTTTTGCTCGTGGACGGTCGCCCTGATTTCTCGTCGTCTTCCAGTGCCGCTCTGCCGCTCTTGAAGCGCGAGTGCCACTCAAACCAACCTCGCAGGACTCATTACTTCATTGCCATAAGCCTGCCGCAACATTTCATGCGTCTCCGTTCCCAATTTGCCGAGTTTGACGCAGAATTTTTGTTCCCTCGCTGTTCTAGTTTGCAGTCTATACCGAATTCGCAGCTGTGTTCTGCCCGTGGTCACCAAATATCTTGTACCGCAGCACCGAATATTCACAAAACGACGCCACTAGCCCCAATGACTCATGAAGGTCACTGTCCTCGACCGCTGCTTCCGGATCCGTGTACTGCCATCTGTTGGCACGCTACGTACCTAGTCTCTGAACTTTTTGATCGCACTGCGTATTTTTTTTATTGGATTTTTAAAGACCACCGTGAGCAACTCAATGGGTTATAAGCAATCGCCCGTCCCTAATTTAGGGTCACTGGGAAAGGAGATAGCCAGTGTCATAAAACAAAAACACAACATCCATGCCTCACCGGGATTCGAACCCGGACCCCGTTCGGACGAATCATCAGAGGCCATCGCTTAGACCACTGCGTATAACCACCTACCTAGTAATGGGAATAACCACCCTTGGCCCGGAACGGCGTGAAGAGGACGCAGTGAAGTCCTGTGAGGTTGCCCCCAGACACACGTGCCCATTTGTACAGCAGCAGAGCACGGACGTCACGGAGATGACGTGGTTGTGGGTCGGCACGTTGGACCTGTCGATCCAAGTAGTCCCACAAATGCTCTATGGGATTGAATTCGAGCGATTTCGCCGAGGAGAACGGAGACATCACTGTCGTGTTCCTGGAAACAGCCACGTATCCCCTTAGCGACGTGGCAAGCGCATTGTTCTGTTGGTAGACATCATCACCACCAGGGTAAGCGTCCAACATGAAGGGATGCATGTGGTCAGCGAGGATGGACAGGTAGCCATTAGCGTTCAGAGTCCCATCCAGTGGCACCAAAGGTCTCAGGTCATACCAGGAAGTCATCCCCCAGACATGCACACTGTCATGCACCGCTGGCCTGTGTTTAAACGACAAGCTTGTCTATGTGTTAGTTCTGGTGTGACTGACGCCATATCCGCCACCGTCCGTCACTTCTGTGGAGTGAAAACCTTCATTCGTCAGGGAAGGCAACCTTTGTCCACTCATCCACTGTCCAATGACGGTAGTTCCATGCAAGCTGCAGGCGTCGTTACCAATGGACCTGGGTTAATATGGGCGCCTTGACGCAGCGTCAAATCCGAGAACCCATGCGTAATAGGGTTTGCTCTACTGTTATTGGGGACACGTATCTGGGTGCCCCAGTGTTCATTTGCGTGGTCAAAAGCTGCACTGTTGCGCGCCGATTGCCCTTTACCAGTCGACGGAGGTGACGTTCTCTTCTGGGGTCGATGGGCTTTGGGGCTTCACAGTTATGACGTTGGGAGGTACTCGATGTGCCAGCGGTCCATTCTTGGCACACTATTACTACAGCACCTCGCGAACAGCCCACGAAGTCTGCTGTTTCTGAGATGCATCCAGTCTTGTCGCGATAGTCGATGATCATTCATTTCGAACGTCCGTCAGATCACTACCTATGCCCATTGTTCTCACGTGACGCATTATGGCTCATCTGTCCTGGCCGGCCGCTTATATCTCCGCGTGGTCAACCTTGTCACGTGCACTCTGTTACGCGACTGTGCAGGTACACCGTGATTCCGGGGGTGGTCGTGTTATTCTGATACGGCCGTGTATGAAGCACACGGGGGGGAGGGTTGGGGGAGGTTGCTTCAGCGACTTAAGGGTCTTTGAATGAGTGTAGCAGAAATTCTGTCCTATATCTGTAATGTAAATTCTTTTTTACACATTTTCTCAAAAATTATTACTTTGTAGAGTTTGAAATTTTGAGCACAAATAAAAACGACCCATAGCTAATACGTATCGCAGTTATTTTTCCGAAAAATTTGTTAGAATTTTTTAAAAAATTCAATTTATCTGACTCGAAAGTATTCCAATTTCGCGCTAGATGGCGCCAGAAGTTAGCTTGGCAATGTTTCTGTGTGGAAGAAACGAAATCTCTCATTTCTGTCTGATTTTTTTAATTATCTAGGCCAAATAGAAATCAAAGAATGGGCACTGAAGTGAGATTGGATTCTTGTTTTCTATAGATCATTCTGCTGTACGTTAATTATTTGAAGAGAAAATGTGTTCATTAGCAGAAAACACTTGAATTTGAGACAGAAACTACGCCTACCTACTAAGCTCCACCCCCAAAACAATGTCATTGGTTAAAACGTAACAGCGCGTATTTTGTCTTTTCATTGTGGAGCCAACGAGAGACCGCTTCCATTCTGAATATGGTAAAGTCTTCAGTCATTCGCTGACGCCAACTTCTGGGACAATCCCTCAAGCCACCCCGCAATGAGTGATATTTTGCGGCATCTATCGCAGAAGATGAAGCCTAACACTAATTCAAAGACAGCCTTAATTGGTTGATAAATGATTCTATGCGGAACAATGTGCATTCAAAACGAATTGTAATAAAATGTCAGTCCAAGCAGGGGAGTACATCTGATAGCCTTCGTAAACTCCGCATTGCGGGGGCACAGAGGGGAGGGGGGTCTCACGGCTGAGAGGGCCTCTAACCTCCGGAAAAAGACTTTACAAAATGTTTTGCGGAAACTGCATATGAAACTCATAAAACAAACATCCAGGAATTTTTTTTAAGGCAGCTTTCGTTGGTATCTTTTTCAATAAATTAAGTAAAATACTTGGAAATCAATTTTGCGGTCTTAGTTTGCAAAAACTGGATTATGGGAATGTAGCTAGCTATTCGAGATCACTTGAGGCCCTTTTTCACAGTTATAACAATAGTCCCTGTGCAATATGTACGCATATTAACAGGAGAATGGGAAAGAAATAAGAGTTTCATAAATGAAGTTTTTATTCCAATTCCAAGAAAAGTGGCTTCGTCCAAAGTATAATGTACACGATAGCACTACTGTAGATGCACAATTAAAAATTGTGAATGGTCTCAAAATGACAAAACACTGATGAACACTAAAGTCATGGGTATACACATTGAAAATTAAAATACATTAGATCTTTCTGATTAGTAACTAATCCATCATCAGGTGTAACACTACATACGAAGTTCAGATTCGATGTAGAGGATTTTAGGAATGGAGTGTCTGACCCCAGCTCTTAAACAACCCTTAGAAATATAGGAAGCTAGGAAATTTGAGCTTGAGTGCTCGATAGGAAAGTGTCACGGAAGCGAGGTACAAAGGGGGGGGGGAGGAAGACGCCCTTATTTGTTACCGGGGGAGGGGGTACCTGGGGTCCGACGGCTTAGCGTGCCCATCCGACGCACGGCGGGTATTTAGTGGTTCGAGCGTTCATACCTGCCTGGGATCGAACCTGAGGTTATCTCCGTGGCAGTCACGAACGTTGACCACTAGGCCACCCGCGGCCCGGGCTAAATACCGGAATCGGTGTTGTCTATAAGAGATTTCCAAGGTTGATTAATAGAATATGGTGAATCGTCGTTACATGCTAAATCATTGAATTTATAAATAAATAAAGATCCGGTAAATAGTGTTGATCTTTTATTTTTGGGTGTAGCTAACACAAAGGTATTTTTCCAATTTGGATCGCGGGTGTCTTTAATAACTAGGCGAGAAAGAACTGTCGAAGTGGAACCAGTTTTAACATTATATTTATGTTCTGCCAGTCTAGTACGTAAGGAGAGCTGGGTGGAGCCTATATAGATTTTATCAGTGTCAGTTGGTTCATTATAAATAACCTGATTTTAAATTTTAACATGTATACGCATGACTTTGTTAAACATCAGTGTTTTGTCATTTTGAGATCGTTCATAATTTTTAATGGTGAATCAACAGCAGTGGTGTTGATTATGGTGTGAAGTTTTTATACCAATGAGGATATTTATTACATTTTTTGTTCGCATCCGTAGAATGAACTGAAACATGTTCTTTTGCGGGGCCAAAAAAAGCAGAGACCTGAGTCCAGGGCCGGATGGAGCTCTCGCGGGGCCCAGAGCAAAATTTCATTGTGAGCACTAAAAAATAAATCTCATATTTCAATAAAGTCGTTTCTGAAAATCATCGTTCGTGAGGAAGACACACGAACACTACCTTAAAGGCAAAACGATTATCTCAAAGAAGTATTTGCTTTAAGCTTAAGAAAAAGACCAAAATACGGACTGAAAGTTCAGAGAGAGAGTGAGAGAGAGAGAGAGAGAGAGAGAAAAGAGAGGGAAAGAGATGGAGAAAGATAGAAAGAAAGAGAGATAGAGAAAAGAGAAAGGGAGAGAGAGAGAAAGAGAAAAAGAGAGAGAGAGAAAGAGAGAGAGAGAGAGAGAGAGAGTAAAAGGTGTTAAAATCTGCGATTTTTTTCCCGGGAGAAGAGGTTTAGGTTGCATTGTGACTCTTATAACAGCTTATTCACAAAATGATAAAAACATACCTGCTTAGCGTATGTTTTCTCATTGCGAATATTTTTGTATAAGAAATATAATAAGTATTCCTCTAAAATAAACTGGAATAAACAGTTTTTTTCCCCTGATACATGTTTAGTGATTGATTTTTAATGCACAGTGGAGTAACTGACAAATTAGTGGCATTCTAAACTTTTATACGCGTTCAAATATGAAAGTTGCCATTTTTTTTTTTTTTTGTATGGAACAATCAAAAGCCGAGGTGTAGAAGAGTCTTAGCGGCGATAAGGCACTTTTCGTGGTTAATTGGGAACAAAAGCACAGCAAAGAAATTTTTTTAGATGAACATGTAACAAGAACATTGATTTATATGAAAGCGTGCTCGTAGCTTAACAGAATGTTAGTAGTGTAAAGACAAAACTAAAATGTAGGATCATGCAGTAAAGCGTGATCCGACTCCCTAGGAGGAAAAGCAACACAGAAAAGTTAAACATGAATGTAGGCAGAGTGACAAGTGGCAGAGCTACGGTGGCTCCTCTGGATGGGCCGGGCTTCGAGGCATAGGTAGGATGCTTGTCTTACACCACTGTTTTTCTCCCTTCGCTGGAGCTAGTGACCCTAAAATTAGGGACGAACGGCGGCTTACATCGCTTAGCGTTCTTTTTATTATGATTAGAGGCTTAGCGACCACCACGACCAACTCAGTGGGCTATAAGCAGTCGTCCGTCCTTATTTAGGGCCACTAATTTCAGGGGTTGGAGAGAGCCAGCGCCGTAAGACAAACGCAACATTCATGCCTCACGGGATTCGAACCCGGACCCACCTAGGACGAATGATCGGAAGCCATCGCTTAGACCACTGCACCGCCCCTTAGAGTTCCTCATAGAGGTCTTCAGCCCCCCGGGTCAAAAGTGTTATGATTGAGAAGGGCATTTCAGCTAAACTCTTCTCCATCGGCACCTAACAGAAGTAATCCCCTGATTCCTTATAAGTAAGGCAAAAGGTCGCTCCAGGTTCCCAGTGATCAGAGGCACTGGCTTCTGGCCAATCGCTCAAGGTGGGCTCGAGCTACGGGGAGGCACGTGCAGTGCGCCCGCCCCACTGCGCTGGCCATTCCCGGAAGCAGTGACTCCAAATGAGAGTTCGGCCACAATATTTGGAACGGTTCAGAATGACAGAACAGCATCTAAAGGGAAACTTAACATTTTTAGCATCTCACACTCACGAAAATTTTATCTTTTATTTAAAATTGCTGCAACTAAGCAATTTTTTTCACTGCTGATATGATAATTTGTTACATTACATTAATGTGATAATTTGTTGTTACATTACGTAGTAACCACTACATGGAGCGGTGGTCACAAAGTGATATTCAAGTGAAAGAATATTTTGGCGAACTCATCCACTGAAATCAAAATACTTCTCTGTAGTTGAATTTAAGTATGTAAATTACTTTACCACCAAAACACTTCGAACTTCACAGACGTAATCAAAGAAAAAAAAAACTACTTTGAGAAATTATAGTTTAAAAGCAGATGTGTTTCTAACTTTATAAATCATTTTAAATTTGGCTATACTTCGGTTTACGGCCCCCGTGGTCTACTATAAGAGACGCAGTGCTAGTAACGTGCTGCCATCTATGAGGCGACATGAAATGTGGGGCGTGGTTATTTCTGTAACGAATGTGTTTGTGCAGTATTCGGGCTGGTTTTTAAAAGTGCCTTTATTGAATGTTCATTGTGTACCTATTCTGAAATATTTACTGGGACGGAAAATATGTGTTTCTACCAGAATGAAAAAAAGTATAAATAAACAAACTAAATAAAAACGAAATATTTCATTCAGTTTTTTTTTATAAAATTTTCAGCCATTTTTCAGGACCACTGCTAATTATTCCTGTTGTTATAAACATAGGATTTCGACTTAATAATAAAACGTAGATTTCCGATTCACCAGCTGAGTTTACCAGAAGTATTGTTTCAAAAATGAGCGACAGATGGCGCGCAGAGGCAAACACATCTGCGATATATTTCAAAACAAAGCAAATTAAACATTAAATTACATCGTTTTTCGAAACGAAAACATGAAAAAATAGCGAAGTGAAATAATAAAGTCAATTTCTGATTATTCACTAAAATTTAAAATTTCTTTTATTTGGCATTGTCAAACATAAATGCCTAAAAAATGCTATCGTTCATCGCTGGGAGTTGTGGCGTGCTTCTGTAATGCAGCTGCTTGGAAGCATGGACTGGTAGTTGGTTTGAGGTTGAGAGACCTGATCTTTGTCTATCCATGTTGATCAGGTGTCCGCGCTAAGGTCTTCGTCGATATGGGCACTTGAGGAACACCTTCAGGTGACCAGCCTGTCTAAGGCGGAGCGAACCGGTCCAGGGTGGAAACGCAGCAGACAAAAGCTCCCACGTCGACCAGTACTGGGATCGCATCTATGAAAAGTAGGCATTGCGCAGCTCAGCCGGTGTAATTTAGTCCCAGTTATATACATTTTCTTTCTGTCATTAATTACGTTTTTGTTTTTAACTTGGAGGTAAAAATAAAACAACTGAAATTTATAAGACATTCCTTAGTCATACAAAAACCCTACCTTTAAAAGATATAAAAAATAGCGTATATGGCTGAATAACTTCTGGCCAGTGGAAGAGAATATACGGTATAATATCTCTGCCTACTCTTCTAATTTTAAAAATGATCTATAAAATGTATAAGCAACAACAGCCTTTATGATCAAAGTCTATAAATATCGGAAATAATCAGTTTTTTTAATATTTTCAAAATTATTTTCAATGTAGGATGTTATATTTTAACGTTTGTCGCCATCATAATCGAGTTCATTCCAAAATTGCGTTTATACGATGGTTTTCTATCTGTCTGTGTACATGCTAAACAGCACATGTACTCGTATCTACCTATTCTTCAAATCTACACAAAAAAAAAGTAGCTTAAAACATTGATTTAGAACTGTGGATTTACATTCATTTTGAGTTAATGATTTTTTTTTTTTTAGAAGAGAAGGCAGGATAAACAACGGTAAATAAATAAATACGAAAAGTATTATGAACAAATATTAAAAACTTAATATAAGTACGTTTCAAATATTTGACTGAGACGAAATTGCATCGTTTAGAAATTTAATATTTCCGCGTTTCAATTTGAATTTTTTTATGATTGACTTAAATAACTTCATTTTTAAATTGCAGTACGATCTGGTAAAACGTAATTTAAAACCCGAGTCAATTAGCGAAATAAAAATTGTTACGCTAATTAAAAAGAAGAGCACATCATAACCAACGAAAACAAGTACGTACTTTCCGTTTTAATAAATGTATAATATTATCTCAAACCATGATTTTTTTATTTTTACTTACAACTGTCTTGTAAATGAGAATGTTGCAGTACGAATTTAAGGAAATTAGGGTCCTTTGTAGCTCTTTTTTTTTTTTTTTTTTTTGTAAACATACCTTGCAATGACAAAAATCATAAGGAAAGCAAAAAGCTTTTTCTCAAATCTAAAGCAAAGGTTTAGTGCTGCCATCTATGATTAGATTTTTAAAATGTTATCGCTTTCACTGGTATAACCGCTCCCAGACGTCCCGTTTTGGGCTAATGCGTCCCGTTTTCTAGAGACAGCTTTTTGTCCTGTATTTAGAGTTCAAGACTGAAAAACAAAATCGATGAGTTACAATTGCTATTCTTTTAGAAATATATTTTTTAACCTTCACGACAAGCTTCCCCCAAGCTGACTGTTATCTCACGTGACACTATCTCCCACGTCCAACTCTGTGGTCAATGCTCTCATTACACAAGCCAGAAAAGCCATGCACAGGCCAGCACAGCCAAAACCTCGATATCGGTGGATAGGAGGGCACGTGACCTCGACACCTGATGGATGCAATCAGGAACGTAGCTAGCAGGGGGCAGGAGGGGACTTAGCCCCACCCCCGAGAGAGAGGCAAGCAAGCCCCCTGGAAGACAGACGTTGTCGTAAATTCCTTGAATTTTTATTTTTTGGTGGTTTATAAAAATTACTCATGTATTCCATTATAAGCATAAACACCTTATTTGTTTGAAGTTCGTGTATTGAACTTTTAAAAAAAGCGAGAGTGATGTGATACAGTACAAACAATAAATGACTCAGAAAAAAAAAAAAAAAGAACTTCTCGGGGTCAATCTGTAGGGACAGTTGTGCCCAGGGCTGGTTGCGCCAATGACGCTCAACCGCACAGGGCTTGGTGTCAGGAAAGAGAGAAATGCCGTCAAGTGGGAGAGAGGACATCAGACGCACACTGCAATTATCAATTGCCACCTTTGATGACCGGGGGTGAAAGGCAAGAGCAAGCTGTTTTTTACTTGAAGCAACGATCACACGATCCATCCCTTCTGGGAGCTGTTTTGTGTTAGCAAATGCGATGCTCATTTGCCTAAAAGTCCTCTGCGATGCCACAGGACTTTTAGGCAAATGAGCATCGCATTTGCCTAAAGTCCTTTGGCATCGCATTTGCCTAAAGTCCTTTGGCATCGCATTTGCCTAAAGTCCTTTGGCATCGCATTTGCCAGAGGACTTTAGGCAAATGCGATGCTCATTTACTAACCATTTACCCTTTTTGAAGTCACCGCTTGTATACTGCGAAAAAGGGTCCGTGGGAAGAGGGGTTGTAGTGGGGGTTGGAAAGTCATGAGGTCCTGTTTACAGTGAAGCCAAGCTATTAGAAAAGTTCCTGGGATCATTCATAGAACACGTCTGCACAGGATTTCTGACTGCGCCAGGAATTTCATGGTATGCCAGATTAAAAAATAATACCTTAAATAATTTTTAACCACATATGCCAAAGTTTATTGAAATCTGATGGGCCCCACGCCTTCAGGGGGCAGCGCAGTTTAGAAAACAAAATAATGTTCGGTAAAAAAAATGTAACTACATTTTTTTTTGTAACTTTTGGGGCGCAAGGCCCTTAAAAATACATTTTGAACTTTTTTGTTTGTTTCCAATCTCCCCATTTTTGAATACGTTATCGCCCCTGTTTGTCGTACGGACACTGAGATTTGCAGATTCGAAATGATTTCTGTAACCACCTTAATCTTTTCCGCATTCATGAAATAGCAAATTAAATTTCATCGGGCGAGATCCAAAATGAAAATCCTCCAAATACGTGGCGTCAGTAAATAAACAAATACATCGCTCTTTTCACGTTCCAGAAAAACACATAGCTACCGAAAAATTGTTATTCGGTCACCGCCGGGAATTGAAGCCACGGATCTCTCGATGTGGTGTAAGGTTAACGTGCTCGGCTAGATATCGAGAAATCCCCGGCGGTGACCGAATAACAATTTTTCGGTTGCTATGTGCTTTTGGAACGTAGAAACAGCGACGTATTTGTTTATTAGATTTCATCATTTTGTGGTCCCCTACTTTTATATATCCAACAATTTGTGTGAAAACCTGATACTTAAATTTAAGGAAATACAAAGAGCAATATCCAAGTTTCTTTCAGACTACATATAGAGGCCACTTTTCCAACATTAAAAAAAAAAAAAAAGGCGACTTTCATATATGAACGCGTACAAAAGTTTAGAATGTCACTAATTCGTCATTTACTCCACCGTGCATTAAAAATCAATCACTAAACATATATCAGGGGAAAACTGTTTATACCAATTTATTTTATAGGAATCCTTATTACACTATCTACCAACAAGTAATTGGACACCTGTAATAGCAAAGGAAAACGAAGTTTATTCACCTTCAATAGTTGGTGGACCCTCCACGAGCGGCGATTACAGCTGCGACCCTCCGGAGCATACTCTCAAGCAGGCGTTGTACGACGGCTAGCGGTATTTTCTTCCACTCGGCTTGGAGAAGACAGGTCAGTTCCTTCACCGATTTCGGACGGTGGGGGCACCCCTTAAGTCGACGCTCCAACTCGTGCCAGAGGTGCTCGATAGGGTTAAGGTCCGGGCTTTGCGCAGGCTAGTCCATTCGATTAACCCCATTGTCACCATACCAAAGGCCATGGTGGAGCTCGCAACATGACAGGTGGCATTGTCATCCTGAAAGTAACATGAGTCCACCCCGTAAAACTGCCACAACGTAGGAAGCGCATGGTCATCCAAAATGGTGCAGTAGGTCTCGGCGTTGAGTCTACCAGGAATTGCGACCAAGGGTCCCGTGCCATACAAGGAGAAACACCCCCGTAGCATAATTCCGCCGCCGCCTAACTTCACAGTTAGCACAATACATTCCAGCAGGAGGCGTTCTCCAGGCAGACGCCAAACCCAGACCCTGCCATCCGAACGGTAGAGGGTGAACCTTGATTCGTCGCTCCAGAGAACCTGTTTCCACTGTTCAACGGTCCACTGTAAACGTTCTTTGCACCACGTTAGCCGAGCAGCGCTATTGGACTTGGTGATCAAAGGCTTGTGGGCGGCAGCACGTCTATGATAACCGAGCAGATGGGCTTCTTACGGATGGTATTCATTGAAAGAACACTCCCGGATGCCTGTTGAAACTCCTTGCGGATGTGGCCCATCAATTTGGTGCGGTTCTTCCGAATTTCTCTGGCCAGCACCCGTCGGTCTCTAACTCCCAGTTTTGTGGGTCTGCCGGCCTCTCATCTTCCACTTGCCAATCACGTAGGCCACTGTCGATTTTGGGTACTTCAACTCGCTGGACATGTCACGTATGGATCGGCCGTTTCTGTGATACCCGACGATTACACCTTTCTCGAAATCAGAGAGCTCCGAACTGCGTGGCATCTTGCATGCGACTGGTTGCGTTGTTGTTTCCCACACGACATTTAACGGCGGCCGCCGTGACGTGTATCAGGACCGCAGATATCGTCGATTGAAGGGGTGTCCAATTACTTCTTGGTAGATAGTGTATATCATCATCATCATTGTCAACCATTATCAATCCACTGCTGGACGAAGGTCTCCCCAAGTTTCCTCCACAACGGTCTGTCTTGTGCCAGTCTCCTCCATGTCACCCCTGCATACTTTCGAATTTCATCCACCCATCTCCCATGTGGTCTTCTTCTGGGTCTTTTCCTGTCCCTTGGAATCCAATCTAAAATTTCGGCTGTCCATCGATGATCTGTCCTTCTGGCAGTATGTCCAGCCCATTGCCATTTCAGGGATTTAACTCTGATCACGATGTCTTCCACTCTTGTCATTTTTCGGATCCACGAGTTCCTCTTCTTATGTTTCCTGGTTACACCAAGTATGCACCTCTCCATGCTACTTTGAGTTGTCTGCAGCCTTTGTATGTCTCTTTTAGTTAAGGTCCACGTCTCTGCACCATACGTAAGCACTGGAAGGATGCATTGATCAAACACTTTTCTTTTAAGACATAATGGCATATTGCTCTTGAAAATTATGCTGTTTCTTCCAAAAGCTCTCCAGGCAAGTTTTGTACGCCGATTAATTTCTTCATCAATGTGACCCTCACTTGATATCTGCTGTCCAAGATAAACGTACGTGTCTGTTATCTCCAGCTTTTCTCCATCAATCGATAAATCTTCATTTCTTGTAAAAGCATTGAACATCACTTTTGTCTTCTGAAAGTTCATTTTAAATCCCACTTCTTTACTCTTGTCAGCAAGTTCCTGGATCATACTCTGCAGCTCTGATGGGCTAGTTGCAAAAATGACTACGTCATCAGCAAAACGAAGGTGGGTTAGATAATCTCCATTGATCTTTATCCCCTTGTTTTCCCAGCTCAGTGACTGAAAAACACCCTCCAATGTGGCAATAAAGAGCTTCGGAGATATGGTGTCATCTTGTCTCACTCCCTTTCCAATTTTTATGTGTGTTGTATTTTCAAACAGCCTAATCTTTGCACTTGCATTTTCATAGATGTTATTAATAATATTAATGTATGCATCTTCAATACCGCAGGTTTTCAGAGCCATTGTAACTGCTGATGGTTTCACCGAATCAAAGGCTTTTTCATAATCGATAAAAGCCATGCACAATGGAAGTTCATATTCCCTCGCTCTTTCAATTAGTTCTCTCAGTACGTGGATATGATCTATTGTGCTGTAGCCACTCCTGAATCCAGCTTGTTCTCTCGGTTGAGCCATGTCCAGTGTTACCTTCAAGCGGTGTGAAAGAACTTTAGTGAAGATTTTATAAACTACTGATAGGAGGCTGATAGGTCTGTAGTTTCCGAGATCCTCAATGTCACCTTTCTTATGTAGCAGGATCATTGTAGCGGTGTTCCAATCCTCAGGAATCTTTCCTTCATTAAGGCATCGAGTGAAAATTTGGACGAGTACTGTTTCGATTTCTCCACTTGCTTCTTGTATGATGTCTACAGTAATTCCATCTTCTCTTGGAGCTTTTCCCCGCTTCATGTTCTTGATTGCATGTGCAACTTCTGCTGGAAGGACTGGAGGAACTCTGGTACCGGTATCTTTCATGATGTCTGGAGTGCATGTATCATCCCTTTCATATAATTTCGAGTAGAAATCTTTCACTCTTGTCAAAATTTCGCCTCTATTTCTTGTTACAGAACCATCTTCTTTTCTCAGTGCCATAATCTGTTTTCTTCCCTTACTGAGATGTCCCTTTGCTATCTTTAGGCTTTGGTTGTTTTCAATTGCTTTCCTCACTAGTTCACAGTTGAATTTTCTTACGTCTTCAGTGATACTTTTTCGTACTGTCTTGCATAGCTCTATATATTCCACTTTGGAAGTCACATCTTCCTTAGTTGTCCTCATCTCTCTTCTTTTTTGCATCAACATTTTCGTTTTTCCGGATAATTTATTTACATGCAACTTGTTCTTAGACCCAGCTAATTTTGTTGCTGTTTCCATAAGAGCTTTGGTTACTTTTCTGTTAACTTCAGAAATATCCACTTCTTCCGATGTTAGGCCTTTTAAAGCAGAGAACCTGTTCTTCAGTTCCAACTTGAAGGTATTATGGTGTTTTTTAAGGTTGGTTATGTCAATAGATTTTGTTTGTCTTATGAGCTTGCCACGTTCAAGTTTAGTGTTGAGGTGCATCTTACATCTCACCAATCTATGGTCACTACCTGTGTTGAACTTGTTTAGCACACTGCAGTCTTCTATGACAAATTTTTTGTTACACATAATAAAATCAATTTCACTTGTCGTCCCATTTGGATGTCTCCATGTCCATTTCCTGTGTGGCTTTTTCTTGAAAAAAGAGTTCAAGATGAAAAACCCTTCTGCCTCTGCAAACTCTACGAGAGTATTTCCACGCTGGTTTCTGTTGCCGTGACCGAATTTACCTACTGAAGTTTCATTCTGTTGTCGTTGCCCTATTTTTTCATTGAAATCTCCCATAATTATTTTCAAGTGCTGCTTACCTTTATTATTTAGATGACAAATTTCCTCATAAAATTCTTCAATTTCTTCTTCAGGATGACTTGTGGTGGGTGCATAAGTTTGAATAATCTGAGCCTGGTATCTTTTCGAGAGTTGGATAACAAGCCGTGCTGCTCTGTCAGAGGAACTTTCAACTTCTACAACTTTATCCTTCAGTTTCTTGTTTATTATAAATCCAACACCACTAGTTCTGCCAGTATCTGTCCCACGATAGTAGAAGAGATGTCCACTTTTCAGTTCGATGAGATCTTCTCCTTTTCTCCTTACCTCACTTAGCCCCACGATGTCCCACTTGATCCTTTGTAGTTCCTCTTCCAATTCAAGAAGCCTTGAATCAGAAGATAGGGAGCGTCCATTGTACGTTGCCAAGGTCAGCATCAGATGGCAGCCTAGTCTGGTCCTCCGGGGATTCTTAGCACCCTCTGCCTTCATGTCGCACTGGCCGCTGCCTTGGCCAGGTACATTCCAGCTGCCGGAGACTGAGGGCCAAGATTTAAGTTGTGGAGTCATTTTGGAGGGGTTTGGCCATAACTCACCACGCTGGCCAAGCGGGTTTGTGAGTGTATATATCAATTACTAATTTAAATTATTTACAGTTTGAAATTTAGGCGCCTAGGTTTCTTAGCCAAGTCATCTAGTACTTCCTCAGGAGAGACAGAAATATCCTTATGAATGTACAATAAAGCTAAACCATTCAGTCTGGTTTCTCCTGTTGTACTGCGCAAATAATTGTTTAAGTACCTCAGGGTGGAGAAGGAACGTTCTGCAGAACATGTTGTTACTGGCAATGTTGCCATTATTTGCAAAAGTTTTCGAATGGATGGATACATAAGTTCATCACATTCGGCTAATCCATCAAGGGCGTTTTTTGGCTTTTTTCCATCCTGGCTATTTTTCTGTACCAGACTCTAAGTTCCCCGCATACTGCAGAAGGTGAAGCGTATGCAATGTCAGATGCGTACTGTTCGCATTACAAATTCTTCATCTTTTGTAGAAGTAGTTTCCACTCCTTGTTGAGGCAAAAAAAGCACTTGGAACGATCTCAGAGTATCCTTATGTGCAATAAATCTTTCCTTCATCTCATTTAAAAACGCATCAAGGAAAGGAATAAAGGTCGTTCTTCTGTAATAACTTTCAGCCGAATCGTGTTCAATATTGCTGCGGTGTGTTTGGCGATTTAATACTCGAGGAACAGTAACTGGTATGCCTACTCTATCACAGATTTTTTCAGCTTCTGAGTACAGAATGTTAAATTCCTCTTCAGCATGGTCTCTGATTTCTTGAATAATATGAGCAGTATCTTCTGCATGTTCAACGGCAGTCATTAAGTCAATGTTTTCACTTTGAAGGTATTTGGAGACTGGTAAACTATAGGAAAACACTTTGGCTATTATTTGCAGAGCAATTAAAAATTCACATTTTTGCAGGGCACTAAATAATACATGAGCACCGGATGCTGAGTCTCTGTCTTGCCATGTAGCAGAAATCTCCTGGAGGGCGAAAAGCAGTGGTTCATGCAGTTGTGAAAATACAATCACAGCATCGTGTCTTTGGACCCATATTGTAGGGCACAGCTGTTTTAGCTTCGGAGCTTGAGAATCTGTATGCTTCTGCAGCTCCGACTGTCGTTTTGGTGTGTTAAAGAAATCATAAACTTTTCCAATTGTCCCCATGCAGTTCCTAACAAAAGGTATAGCGCATGAACCTGAAATTGCAAGATTCAGGGAGTGAGAACTGCAATGTACATAGATTGCATTCGGAATTGTGCTCTTTATGTGGGCTTGAACACCTTTCAGCTGGCCACTCATGACAGAAGCTCCGTCGTATCCTTGGCCACGAAGAAATTCTGTAGCAATACCAACTGAGTTCAAGGTATTCAAAATAACATCACTGATGCCTTTTCCAGTCATATCTGTGATGGGAACAAACTGGATGAAATTCTCCCGTACTGCCACTTTTTCGGTGTCTACGTACCTGACACACACCGACAGTTGCTCTCGACCCGACACATCGGTCGTCTCATCCCCTAATACACTAAAATATTTAGCTTCATTAATCCTGTTTACAAGCTTTTTCAAAATAATCGAATTGCATGAAGAGATGACATCATTTTGCATGCTCCAACTAATGTAACTTGCATTTCGGCTGCAGCTTTGTAGGTGTTCCTTAAGAATTTCGTCGCCACACTCTACTCTCATTCTCAAAAGAGCTCTAAAATTTCCCTCATTTTGATCACTGCCTGTGTCATTTGATTCAACATCTAATTTCCCACTATCTCTGTGACCCCTGAGAGAAATGCCCTGTCTTCCACAAAACAATACGGTTTTTATTATGGGAGTAAGGAGCATGCGATTTTTGGTCACCTGATCATTTATACTCTTATCAATGTCGAGAATAATTGACTTTTTTTTGCCAGTTTGAACAGCAAGGAAATTTTCAGCTTGTAGTTTGCTATCACCATGGTACATTGTCATTTGATGCTTTTCAAAGTCCTCTAGAGCATGCCTCCAACTATCGTACTTTTCTCTCACAAGTCTTCCAACAGGGAGCCCTTGTTTACCAGCTCCACACGGGGGGAATAGATTTTTAGAATATAAAAGCCACTCGTACTTCTTCAACCAGCTGTGTTGGAATTTTAGCTTCCTCTTAACAAACTGCGAGGGTTTGAAACGGAATGAATCTTCCAGTTGCCATGCTTCTTGAAGGAGTTCTAATTTTTTCTGAGGTGATACCTATGAACAGAAAAAAGTATAGCTATCGATATAATATTTTGGAAAATCTCATGTCGAGAATATAGTTACAGTTTTAATGGAATAACTTTGAAATTAATGATATTCCTGAAATACATATATAAGTACCTTTCAGTACCATATGGTAGAGGTACTACGTTACAGATTAAGTTGATGGGTTGGGCTATCAGTGCTTCAAAATGCGCTAAGCCTTAGCCTGGATATAATTCCGTTATCTTCCGAAATTGGAAGAGGAGACCACAAAGCCTCCTAACGTAAAAAAGAATGAGGCAACAAGATTGGATCAGTTGGGATCGAGGGGGTGCCTCCGCGCTGAGTTATCAACAGGGACGCTTTATAAACTTTTCGCCAGACGATCCTTCGGGAGCTTTTTCAAAGTTCGTAAATAACGGAGAAAGCAGAAAACTTGAATGAAAATAAAGCTCAAAACTGACGATCGCCACTCGCCACGTGACGACTTGAAAATACAAAGTGGCCACCAAGAAAAGTCGCCTTAGTCGCTAGTCTGGAAACCCCCGTCTGCGACATCTAAATCTTAGGGGTGGACGACGATCAAAAATAAGAGATCGAAGTCCGCACGGACAAATAATTTTTTCATCACAAACATTTTTACTTTTCTTAAGAACTTATTTGAATTTTTGGTTACACTCGTTTTCGCAAAAGCGTCCCCTAACGTTAACCTGTCGAGAAAACGGGGAGAAAGCAGTCCAGCGGCGTAGGAATTCATTATCTTTTTTGGATAGGGAGACTCAAAAATGGGACTCAAGCCAAACTATCAAGACTCGCCGTGTTCGAAGTGGGCCGGTACGGGCCGGTATGGCATACCGGTAGTTAACAAAAATGGAAGTGAGCATACCGGCAGTAAAAAAAAAAACATTATTTACCATCCCGGTATATAATAAATTATAAACCCGTCACAAACTATATACGTAAAGAAATTACAATGAAAGCACAAATTTTAACACAAAAATCGGCAAATTACATTTTTAACGGATAAAATTGATAAATGATTAGCAGCTGAGACTGAAAGGGACCACAAAGCCTTCAATGAAGGTTTTTTTTTAATTATTACATTATTTTTTTTAATATTATACACATTAATTTTTTAATACAAAAAAAAATTATGTGGAATGATATGTATTTCTTTCGAAACCTCCTATTTATACTATGTGGATCTATGGTCGACACCATACCAGCAGTAGCTCTGTGTCACTTCGACCACTGGAGACTCGTCTGTCTGATAGTTGCAATCGATTTATATATTATAATATTATTGTTTAAATTCTTACACTGCTGGCCACCCAAAATGCAACACCAAGAAGGAAGCATCCGACTGGCCTGAAATTCGCAGCAGGCGTCGCCCGCGAGAGGACATGCAAACGATTAGCATTGCAGGGCATGCAGATCATGTGCGACCGGCACGCCACAGAGAAGCATTTTAAGAAGGGTGCACAGAAGGCGGGTGTAAGTAGTGGAAGTGTGGTGTGCTGCCGGACCTGTGCGTGGAAAGCTTCCTGATGCCTCGTCGCAGAATACGGCAGTCATTCCACCACGTTTCGGAGTTCGACAGAGGACGAATAGTGGCTTATCGCGACAGCGGTTTATTGTACCGAGACATCGGCGCCCGTGTGGGACGACATCCAGCCACAGTGAGGCGAGTATGGATTCGGTGGATAGGAGGGACGGACGGACCGACGTGAGCGATTGCCGCAGCCGCGGCACCCCACCGAACGAGAGGACCGGCATGTTGTGCGACGGACATTGACGGCTCGCACCGCCACATTACGAACGTTAGCGCAGGAATTAGGGTGTGTTGCGCAACAACCTGTGTCAGCACGTACCGTTCGACGTCGTCTGCAGGAGTGGGGACTTGTCGCACGGCGCCAATTGCTTCGATTACCATTGACGTTACACCACCGGCAAGTGCGGCGGCAGTGGGCCGTTGAACGCCGCACCTGGACTACGGAATAGCACGACACTGTCTTCTCCGACGAATCCCGCTTCTGTCTGCAGCACCACGATGGTCGGATCTGCGTGTAGCGGCACCGCGGAGAGAGACTGTTTGACGCCTGCATTATGCATCGCCATACCGGTATGTCGCCTGGCGTTATGGTTTGGGGCGCAATTGGATATCACACGCGCACCAGTCTCAGTCTGGTACGCACCGCCGGTACACTCAACAGCCACCGCTACATCTCCGACGTTTTGGAGCCTGAAGTACTCCCTTACCTGCAGGACCTGCCAGCTGCCACGTTTTAACGGGACAATGCGCGTCCGCACGTGGCACGCATCGTGCAACATTTCTTCACGGCCCACCAGGTGTCACTGCTGCCGTGGCCAGCCTGTTCTCCCGATATGTCGCCCATCGGACACGTCTGGTCGCGTATCGGCAACCGAGTGGCCCGGCAAGCACCACCCGCGGCTACGCCTGATGAACTGTGGCAACGTGTGGAAGCAGCCTGGACCGACATACCCCAAGCCCACATCCAAAGCCCCTTTCGTTCGATGCCGCGGCGCGTAGCGGCCGTTATTGCCAGCCATGGGCGCCACACGAACTATTGATGTCCGCGTGTTCTGCAAGTCGCACTGGCCTGTAAGCTCAATCGTTTCATCTTTGTATCTGTTGTTATGTGTCCAGTAAATCTGGCTTTGCTATTTCGTGTCCTTCTTGGTGTTGCAGTTTGGATGGCCAGCAGTGTATATTCTGAGCAATAAAATAATTTAGACAATATTAGGATTTTTGGGGAAAATGATATTAAGATTAAGGATTTTAGGACTTCGGGATTTGAAAAAAATCTTTAATCCCACAGGGCAATTCTATACCGTCTAGCTGCATTTACGTGCTTTTTGCGGACGTGCCATTTGCGGACAAACTGAAATTGAATAGATTGGAAGGGTTTGTTGTGCCAGATGCGGACAATTCACACTGGCATTTTAAAAATTGCAGGAAAATAATTCGTTATGTCATTTTAATGTTAAAAATTTCAAATTATGTTACAAAACTCTAAAAAAGTTTTAAAAATTTAGTCACAATTTGATACATAACTTAAAGCTTTTAAAGCACTTTTTTTAAATGTTTTTTATATCAAATGTGAAATATTACTTTCAATTCTTTCATCAATTTTCCTTGTTTTTTTCAAATGCTGAAATAAAATTGCAATTCTTTCATCATTTTTACATACATTTTCTTCCGTTTTGTTGCCGGTTATCCTAATCCTTTCATTTTCAAAACATTCCATTAAGAATTGCTCTGTCCGCATCTGGCACGTCCGCAAAAGGCACGACACCCTAGCTGCAGAACAATTTCACACGACAGCCCCTCTGCCTTAATTGGGGAAGGGGGATAAAAACATCGGGAGGTTGCCGGAAAACTGCCGCACAGGAAAATTTCCACACAGTAAAACTGCCACATGCTTTTCATTAAAGGGCCGGGCATAAATTGCTGTTCCTCCGAGGAGCATTTTGAATGTGTGCCAGTTTTTCAAGTTTCAGAATTATGTGTGGCAGTTTTCCAAGTTTCAGAATTATGTGTAGAAGTTTTCCAAGGTACCTAACGACGGGAAGGAGCTCTTTTGTTTGTCTGAATTGAATTTCAAGCCCGTTCATACGAATTTAGGGCAACTGGCCATAAATTCAACGGGGGTGGGGTATAAAGATTGCCGTTTCTTGGCCTGAATTGAGAACTGAATTGGGGACTCTAAAAAACAAATTTCGAGAAAATTTTCTATGTAAGCCAAGCGACAACTGTACTTTAATTTGACGAAATAAATTGGTTAGTACATTTCTTAAAACTACAGTGTTCCACAAAACAACGGAATTACAGTATGACCCATTCTGTGTTCAGAAAAGAACGATCAGGTAGGGTTTTTTAATAACGCTGCATTTTTAGTTAGGCACCAAATATTTACATAACATGTCAAGTTTGTAATATTTTTCTTTTACTTAATTAATTCATTGGCCCTACACCTTGGCCTTTTTAACCGCTTTTAATCCGCCGACTTCATATTCATAACTTTTATGTATGAAATCAAGTTAATGGAATTGCGCTTTTACTTAGGCACTGAACATTAATTCATAGGCCGTAGGCCTAGGCCTTTTTAACAGTTTTTATTCTACCAATGTCATATTCACAACGGTTGCACATCAAATCAAGTTAATAACATTTGGCGTTTACTTAGGCACTAAATATTAATTAATAGGTCCTAGGGATAGGCTCTTTTGACAGTTTTTACACTACCGATGTCATAGTCACAACGTTTACACATCATGTCAAGTTAATAATATCTAAATATTAATTCACAGGCCCTACGCCTTTTAAAGAGTTTTTATTCTTTTTTTTTCTTTGATTGGGAGTTTAACAACCACCGTAAGCAACTTGATGGTCTTTAAGCAGTCGCTCTTCCCTAATTTAGGGCAACTGCTTCCATGGAAGGGAGAGAGCTCTAGCTCTGTAAGACAAACACAACAACTATGCCTCACCGGGATTCGAACCCGGACCTATCTGAGACGAATGGTCAGAGCCCATTGCTTAGACCACTACGCAACCGGGGCGGCAAACAGTTTTTATTTTACCAATGTCATATTCACAACGTTTACACATCAAGTCAACTTAATAAGAATGCGCATTTACTCAGGAACGAAATATTAATTCATAGGCCTTAGGTTCTTTTACCAGTTTTTATTCTGACTCGCCATATTCATAACCTTTACATATCAGTAAAAGTTATGTTGCACTTATTAAATTTTTTTCTGAAAAGGCCTAGGCCAAGGGCCTACGAATTAATATTTAGTGCCTAAGTAAAAGCGCAATGCTATTAACTTGAGTTGACATGTAAACGTTATGAATATGAAGTCGACGGATTAAAAATTGTCGGCCTAGACCTAGGGCCTATGAATTAATATTTAGTGCCTAAATAAAAGCGCAATGCTATTAACTTGATTTGATACGTAAACATTATGAATATGAAGTCTGCGGATTAAAAGCTGTTAAAAAGGCCAAGGCGTAGGGCCTATGAATTAATTAAGTAAAAGAAAAGCATTTCAAACTTGACATGTTATGTAAATATTTAGTGCCTAAGTAAAAGTGTAGCGTTATTAAAAAATCCCTCACCCCCTCCTATCGTCCTTTTCTGAACACATCATGAGTCATGCTGTAATTCCGTTGTTTTGTCGAACACTGTAGTTTTAAGAAATGTACACCGTTGTTAGGCACTTTGGAAAACTGCCACACATAATTCGGAAACTTGGAAAACTGCCACACATTCAAAGTATTCCTCGGAAGAACAGCCATTTGTGCCCGGCCCCTTAATGAAAAGCATGTGGCAGTTTTCCCGTGTGGCAATTTTTCCTGTGTGGCAGTTTTCCAAGTTGCTGAAAGATGTGTGGCGGTTTACAGTGAACCAAAACGGGATTATAATAAGTTCCGTATTTGGAGCTCCCCCCCCCATTCGGAGGCAGGGCTCTGCCTCGGTGGTAGGGGGAGTAAGAGCTCGAAATACGGAAGATTCAGCCTTCATTGAAGACCTGCTACACGGCACACACACACACACACACACACACACACACACACACAAAATACGCATACCGGAATTGCGAATAACTTATAAATCTGCCAGTTCTAAGACTGGAAAAAGTGGGAAGGAAATTGTTCCCCCCAAAAATCTAAATTTCAGGAATTTTTTTCCTTTCCTTTAAGAGAGGAGCAACTCCTCTCTTTCGGGTGACACAGATAATGGTTTCCTTTACATCTACCCTGCATTTCCCATGGGAGGAAGGCGCATCCCTTGAAGCAGTACCTCTTCCAGGAGATAGGTGGTGCAATGTGTCAGTCATTAAATTTAATAAGGATCAGTAGCGACTTTATCAATATTAACAAATGCTCTGTAAATGTTCCTGCAAATACGTTTGCTGTAACTTAAGAATTTGACATTGTGCAATAAAATATAATTGATCTGGGATTTCAAAATTCTACTGAACACTAAGATGAAATACCTATATTATTATTCTTTATTATAGATGAAATATACTCGCATTATTACATTTTACCTATACTAAAACTCAGTTAGGTAAAATATATTATTTTTCTTAATATGTTATTATAGGTAAAATATATTATTTTTCGTAATATGTCTTTAGTGTGTATGTGCTTATATATACGTATGTGTGCGTGTGTGGTTTAACAACGAGCGATTTTTCCATTTAAAAAATGTGTAAATCCTATTTTTATACCCTCGCGTAATTTTTTGGTTCGCCCCATGGCTTTCACGAAAAGTCGGCACCTATGCACGTGACAGTGATATAATGCGTATATAGTGGGCAGAGGCCAATAGCGCCTAAACAAGTTGGTCATTTGACCATTCACTGGCCAGTGGCCACTTGGCAAAATCACCAGTTTTTAGTTTTGATGTAAAATTCATCTAGCTACAATTGAAATGACTTACACATTAGGTTTGCTGTGCATATGAATTATAAACTAATTCAAAGAAAAATTAGTCTATTTTAAAATGTACTCCGGTGTTTTTCGTAGTCTATGTCTATTTTATTTTAATTTAATAAGTAACTGATGTCAAATTTCGTTGCTTTTATAATTTTATATATAATATATATATACAATTTTATGCAATAATACATATCATAATTATTGCATAAAACTGTATAGGTATAGTTATCACACTGTGGTTCAAAAGCTACAGTTTAAAGTTACAGTGCACATACACCTCATGTGTGAATCGTCCATTATTTTGTCACACAAAATTTATCTTCTCACATTGCATATGGAGTCTCTCCCCTGGTTACCGGAAAAAAAATCCAAGGAAAAAAGATCCACGGAAAAAAAAGCCATGAAAAAAAAATCCAACGGAAAAATGATCCAGGGAAAAAAAAGCCAAAGGAAAGAAAAGCCAAGGAAAAAAAGTCCATGGAAATAAAATCCAACGGCTTCTTTCATGTAGGTTAACCAGTAAGAAACTTAGGGGATCATATAAAAATTTACATAAAAAAAAGTTCTCTCTTCTCAAAGATTACAAGGACACCATAATTTGTTTCCATGGAGGTTCGAGCAATTGAGGGGCGTATAAAAATTGCATTTTTTTTTCTTGTGTCCACTTCCATGTTGATTGACCTTGTAAGAAAGGTAGGGGTCGTATGAAAATTGCATTTCTGATTTCTTTGTGTCACTTCTATGTAGGAAGTTTAAGGGATCGTATAAAAATTTCTTTTCTGATTTCTTTGCGTCACTTCTGTGTAAGAAGCCTAGAGGGTCGTATAAAAATTGTCATTGTATTTTTTCCCTGGTTCTCTGTTTTTTCCCCGTGGATCTTTTTTCCTAGATTGACGCCACAGGGGCAGCAGAGTTTGATTAATTAATAACCTACGAATTAATAATAATAAATATTTATAATCTTACAATTGGTAAAGCAAAACTGATTGCGATTTTGAAGTTTGGTAGCAATTTAATAGAAGATTAACACAGGGTTTGGTGAATATTGAAACTGCTCCTTTTATGAATGCATTGCAGATTGGCCAATAAGAAGGGTGCAATAAAACCCAACATAAATTAATACCTTCACAGTAATAATAATAATGAAAATAATTTCAATAATGATTAGGTCATTTCTAAAAAAAAATTCCAAAAAAGGAGGCACGGGCCCTGCGGTTACCGGAAAACTGCCACACATTTTTCATTAAGGGGTCCGTTGCTGTTCCTCCGAAGAACACTTTGAATGTGTGACAATTTTTCCAGTGGAGCAGTTTTCCGAATTATGTATGGCAATTTTCCAAAATGCCTAACGAGGGAAGGAACTCTCTTGTTTGTCTAAATTTTCATGCCGGTTCATTTGAGTTTAGTGCAACTGGCCACAAAAGTTCAAGGGATTGTGGGGAGGGCTATAAAGATTGCCGTTTCTGGGTCTATATTGAGAACTGAATTGGGAACTCCAAACAAACGAATTTCGAGAAAACGTTCCATGTAAGCTAAGAGAGAATTGTACTTTAATTTGAAGAAATAAATTGACGAGGATCCGAGGTACACTTCGTTGGCGGGGAGGGGGGGGGGCTCTACCTCCAACTTCCGTAATATTATATTCTGGGTCGCTGGAGTCTGTCAGTGATGTTCCTATTGAAGCGTCCTCAAGGTTTGTGAGCTGGGGGATTCCCCCAAAATGTTAAAATGGACGTAGAGCTGTAAACATTAGAACCATGCTTTATATAATGATTCTGTACACGACCACGAATTTTTAAGAGGGTGGGATGAATTCACCCTCCCCCAAGTTTCTAAGAGCGCAGACAAGTGCTCAAGGTAAGAGATTTGCTCACAATTTCTGTGCTTCATGTTGTGTTTAGTGACAGACTATGCATGCTCTTCCCCCGTCCCCCAGAAATTTGGTGAAGTCTGTAAAAGGGATACGAGGTGCTTGGTTTCAAGGGCTCTACCCCCAACTTCCGTAATTTTATATTCTGGAGTCCAGAATATCTGGACCTCTAGAGTCGGCCAGTGTAACCTATCTATGTTACCCCTGAAGAGCTCTTAGAAACATGGGTTGGGGGGAGAATTCACCCCACCCTCCTGAAGATTCGTGGTTGTGTACAGAATCATTATATAAGGCATAGTACTAATGTTAACAGCTCTACGTCCATTTTAACATTTTGGGAGAAAGCCCCTCCCAAGCTCACGGACTTCGCGGACGCTTCAAGGGGAACATCCTGGATACACTGACAGACTCCAGCGGCCCAGAATATAATATTACGGAAGTTGGAGGTAGAGCCCCCCCCTCCCTCCCCCGCCAACCAAGTGTACCTTGGATTCCCGTCAATTTATTTCTTCAAATTAAAGTACAATTCTCTCTTGGCTTACATGGAACGTTTTCTCGAAATTCGTTTGTTTGGAGTTCCCAATTCAGTTCTCAATATAGACCCAGAAACGGCAATCTTTATAGCCCTCCCCCCACAATCCCTTGAACTTTTGTGGCCAGTTGCCCTAAACTCAAATGAACCGGCATGAAAATTCAGACAAACAAAAGAGTTCTTTCCCCTCGTTAGGCACCTTGGAAACTGCCCTACTGGAAAAATTGTCACACATTCAAAGTGTTCTTCGGAGGAACAGCAATTGGAGCCCGGCCCCTTAATGAAAACCAAGTGGCTAGAAACCCCCCCCCTTAATCCGGCCCTGTGTCGATTATGTAAATGGATGACTGTTATGTTGGAGTTGGATTTTATTTCCCTGGCTTTTTTTTCCGTTGGCTTTTTTTCCCGGTGGCTTTTTTTCCCGGTGGCTTTTTTTTTCCTGGATTTTTTTCCGTGGATCTTTTTTCCTTGGATTTTTTTCCCTAGATTCCTCTCCCCTCCCTACAGAGACGTCCTTCGAAAAGAATTACCGAGACAGAAACAGGGCTCAACGTGATTGTATTAACTAATAATGAATTTTCTATGAAAAAAACTTTTACAGAGATTCAGAAAAATAATATTTTTCATGACACGTAAGTCGTTTAGTCAAGGGGAGTGCTGAAATATTATTTAAAAATCACCCACACGACACACGCACATATACATATACCCGATTTCCCACAGCATAAGTGTTACAAGGAATTTTTCTGGTACTTAACGCCTGTTCGGTTTAAAAACAAACATTTAAGGATAAAGATAAATTTATTATCGAACAATAATAAGTATTTTTCTCTTACAATTGTCGATGCCAAACATCTTAAACGCTTTGCCGTTCAGTTCTTTTTATTTCATTTATTAGTATATGATGTAATAATAAATGAATTTACATCTTTCTATAATATATTTACTGGAATTTTCCTAAATTTCGTTAATTGTACACTTTCAGACTACATGTACATGACCTTCGTACCAGGATAATGCATTTTACGATGTAAATAAAATTTTGCAGAATTAACTTATACCTTTAATTCTTCAAAATTGGGTTTTATTCATGAAACATTATTTGAAATGTATATATACTCCGTACTTGTATATGAGTTTCACAGCGTGACAAAGAGATTTCAGAAAGAATACCAAAAAATTATTTTGTTTAAAAAAAGATGAAGTGATAAAGGTAAAATTATTATTGAACATGAACAGTAGGAATACGCTTTCTCCTCCAAAAAATTTAGCCGTTGCATGACGCGGGTTTTATCTTAAAGAAGGCGAACCGACATCTTTAAGACAAAACCCCCGTCATACGGTTAAATTTCACCATTTTTTTTTTTTTATTTATTTATTTAAGGAAGGTTTGGTGAATTCTCTTAATCGTTCTCATTTAGACACATATATACTCTCATGTGATCCCCTTCCTGATGTGATGATACAAGTTTGCCAGTTTCTTTGCCTTTTTATAAACAAATAAATTTATCAAATTCAGATCAGATCATATGTAGAGGATTTTAGGAAGTGAGTGTCTGACCCCAGGTACTAAACAACCCTTAGAAATAGGAAGCTAGGAGATTTGGGCTAGAGTGCCAGATAGGAAAGTGACACGGGAGCGAAGAGAAAGGGGGAAGACGCCCTTATTTATTACCAGGGGGGCGCAGTACTCGGGGTCCGACGGCTTAACGTGCCCATCCGACGCACGGCGGATATTTAGTGGATCGAGTGTTCGTACCAGCTGGGATCGAACCTGAGGTCCTTTCCGTGGCAGTCATGAACGTTGCCCACTAGGCCATCCGCGTCCCCAATTTATCAAGTTCTCCTCACATTTGTTGTTATATATCTCCCCCCCCTCCCCAATTACTCGGACCCTGGAGCAGTCGATAGTGCAATTGTTAGATAAGTTATTAAATTGTCTTCTCTTCGCCCTAATGTTGTGAAATACATAAACTGAATGTGAACATTCATACGGCTTAAGGTGAATATACAATACGTAATAAGTTTAAAAAACATATGAAAACGTGTGTAACTTACTTGTTTCTTGATGTACAATCCAATATCATTGGGATGCACAGGATAAGATACGGAAGAATCGGTTTCGCTCCTTGCGTGGTTAGTAGGCTCATCATTATGTTCATTATCAGTAGGTATTCTATATTGTTCTACTTCTTTCTCATCCTGTCTATTCTCACTCCTGTTGGGTATGAGCAAAGAATGCCCACGGAAAATATGCCCACAGACAAAATGCTCAAGGGAAAAATATGTGGTCGACTGATAAGTTTTTATGTCTGTTATAAACGGTGTTCGGAAAACTGGTCACAGACTGCTGGCCAAAAAAGCGCTAGGGGTCATATAAAAATTGCGCTTTCTTGGCCACCTCATCTACATAACGCGAATATGGGAATGACGGAATGAAAACTTTTAGAAGGGCCTAAACGTTAGTCCTAATATTATTTTCTGCCTGAGTAATACCGCAATATTAATAATTTGATGTGCAAAATATTTTCTGCAAACCTTACAAATACGAGAGGAAAGTTCGGATTGCACTGATGGACTGTTTTAAGGGGCCGTATAAAAATTGCGTTCTGGGCTGCTCCGTGGCTACGTCTCCCCGAGTTTGGTTATCTGACACACATAAAATGTTTTTTTATATTTTTCTAGAAACAACAACTTAACAAATTCTCTGCGAATATGAGCAAACCCAGGAAACTTGTCGATGGAGCGGGGTGGGTTCTTAAAACCTAAAATATTAAGAATTTCTGGTCCGATCGGGAGATTTCCAGCGTTTACAAGCTACAACACGTCGAATTATCTGAGGGTATCTGCTGCCTCAGGAAACTAATCGGGGTGGGGGGAGGGGGAGGTAATACCAAAATCGTAAAATATCAAGAATTTCTCTTCCGATCTGGAGATCTTCAGCATTTAGAAACTGCAACTCGACAAATTTTCTTAGCGCATGTCACTCTCTGGAAACCTGTCGGCGAAGAGGGGGGGGGGGGTAATACCAAAAGTGCAAAATAGGAACAATTTCTCGTCCGATCGGGAGATTCTCGGCAATTAGCAGCTACAACTCGACACATTATCTGAAGGCATGTGAATGATGAAACTCTCCGGGTCGGAAGAGAAATACTTCATATTTTACACTTTTGGTATTAACCCCCCCCCCCGACAGGTTTGCTGAGTAGGCCCGTGCCCTCAAATAATCTGTCTAGTTGTAGCTTGTAAATGCTGAAAATCTCCCGATCGGACGAGAAATTCTCCATATTTTTCACTTTCAGTATTAACCCCCCCCCCGACAGGTTTCCTGAGGCAGCAGATACCCTCAGATAATTCGACGAGTTGTAGCTTGTAAACGCTGGAAATCTCCCGATCGGACCAGAAATTCTTTATATTTTAGGTTTTAAGCACACACACACCCCCCTCCCCGACAAGTTTCCTGGGTTTGCACATACTCGCAGAGAATTTGTTTACTTGTAGTTTCTAGAAAAATACCGTAAATAAGAAAATACGAAATTACGGACATTTTATGTGTGTCAGATAACCAATCTCGGGGAGACGTAGCCACGGAGCAGCCCAGAATGCAATTTTTATACGGCACCTTAAAATTTTTGTGGCCAGTTCTCCGCTTACTCTTAGCTCCGAAAATCATGGAAATGTCTAAATTTCTTACTGAAAATGAAATATTAAAAAAAAAAAAATATGAATAGTTGCTGAAGTAGTGGGGATTATAGCCACACGAAATTTGTTTATGCAGAACAATTTTATGGCACTGAAATTGCAATGTGTCCAGCTCTACGTACCCGCTACAAGATAACACAAAATGGCACCACATTTTTAATTTTTTGGTCCCTACAAAATACATACACTATAACGAAGTAAATTTCTCCGTCATTTTTATCCGCGCCAGGATTCGAACCCGGGTCCCCTCATTCCGGAATAAGTTGCTCTACCAATTGAGCTACGCGGACGTTTTATTCTGATTCCTATCGGTATGAGGAAAGAATGCCCACGGAAAAAACGCCCACGGAAAAATCGCCCACGGAAAAAACGCCCACGGAAAAATCGCTCACAGACAAAATGCTCACGGGAAAAATATGTGATCGACTGATAAGTTTATATGTCTGTTATAAACGGTGTTCGGACAACTGGTCACGGACTGCTGGCCAAAAAACCGTTAGGGGTCATATAAAAATTGCAGTTTCTTGGCCACCTCACCTACATAACGAAAATGGGTGTAGGAGAATTGGCCACAAAAGTTCAAGGGTGGGGGGAGGGGGTGTAAGTATTATCGATTTTTGGCCTACATTGAGAATTGAATTAGGAACTCCAAACAAATTTCGAGAAAACGTTCTATGTAAGCCAAGCGAGAATTACAGCATAATTCATGTATGTTCGGAAAAGGACCCTAAGGTAGGATTTTTTAATAACGCTGCACTTTTACGTAGGTACTAAATATTTACATAACATGTCAAGTTTGCAATATTTTTCTTTTACTTAATTAATTCACAGGCGAAGAAAAAAGTGTTGAATAGGCTTAGGCCTACGGCCTATTAATTAATGTATGGATTGAATGTATGGTGCATAAGTAGAAGCGCAATATTATTGACAATTAATACAGACATTTGACGTGGAATAGGAATAGCTGTGGTGCAGTGGAAGCATATCCGGCGCGTAACTGGAAGACCCTGAGTTCGATTCCTGGTGGCGGCCACTGAGAATTTTTCCGTGACTCACTTATAAACGTGGAAAGAGCGATGACTTCTGTTTGATTATTGACAATACTTGTTATGTAAATTTTACGAATATGGGAATGACGGAACGAAAACTTTTAGAAGGGCCTAAACGTTAGTCCTAATATTATTTTCTGCCTGAGTAATACCGCAATATTAATAATTTGATGTGTTACGTAAACGTTATGAATATAACATCGTTAGAATAAAAACTGTTAAATAGGCCAAGGCCTAGGACTTATGACTAAAGGGCCGCGGGTGGCCTAGTGAAGAACCAAATAAGATTGTTAACTTTCAACTTCCTACTGTAGAGTAGCTACTTTCTTAAAAAATTCCAGTTCGGCTTTACTGTAATAAATTTGTGACTATTCTTATTTTTTAAAGTAAGGTCTTAATTTTTATAAAACTATGCATGTTTGTTATTTAACTATATCAATTAAAAGGGAAATCATTAAAAGTCAGATTATTTTATTTATAAATACTTGTAAAGTATAATGCACTTAATTGTAAAAGCGATTTTCGTAAAAGGCGCAATGTACAGATATAACTTTGTGTAATGTGCTTTCTTTCCACTCTTGTCTCTTTTGGAAATCCTCTTTTGTGTACGGCGAGCGGAAGGGGGTGGGGTGGTAGGCATCTGTCTTTCGTCAAAGTGGTGCTTTGCAGCTGCAGCTGGAACGTTTGCTAGCGACCGCACCCCAAATAACAAGCGATATATTTCATTTAAATATATCGGTTGGCCACCGGTCAGGGTGTGTCTTCCCCGTGAGTAGTATAATCTCAAGTTACAGGCATACTTCTTTTCTTCCCAGTGTAAAGAAAAAAATACGTACTCATAGCTTCCTGGGAGTTTTCCAAAGGACAACTAAAACAGTTAATTTCTACATGACGGGTGTAGGAGAACTGGCCACCGGAGAACTGGCTACAAAAATTTTAAGGGGCCGTATAAAAATAACGTTTTTGACCGCTTCGTGCCCACGAACCCCAGAGGTTGGTAATCAGAGGCATATAAAGTTTCCGTAATTTCGCCTTTTCTTAATTGCGATAATTAATGTAATTCTTTATAAGAAATGTTTATGATCTACATCTCAGCAAAAGATTTAAGGGTTTTCAAACTACAAGTCTGCAAATTATCTGAGCGCATGTGCTGACTCAGGAAACCTGTCGGGGAGGGGGGGGTAATATCAAAACTGTAAGATTTGAAAAATGTATCGTCCCATCGGGAGATTTTCAGCATTTACAAGCTACAGCTGGACAGATTATTTGAGGGCACGTGCCTACTCAGCAAACCTGGGGGTTGGGGGGGTTATATGATAATTGTGAATTATATAGAATTTCTTGTCCGACCCGGAGATTTTCATCATTCACATGCCTTCAGATAATGTGTCGAGTTGTAGCTGCTAATTGCCGAGAATCTCCCGATCGGACGAGAAATTGTTCCTATTTTGCACTTTTGGTATTACCCCCCCCCCCCCCCTCTTCGCCGACAGGTTTCCAGAGAGTGACATGCGCTAAGAAAATTTGTCGAGTTGCAATTTCTAAATGCTGAAGATCTCCAGATCGGAAGAGAAATTCTTGATATTTTACGATTTTGGTATTACCTCCCCTCCCCCCACCCCGACTAGTTTCCTGAGGCAGCAGATACCCTCAGATAATTCGACGTGTTGTAGCTTTTGAACGCTGGAAATCTCCCGATCGGACCAGAAATTCTTTATATTTCATATTTTAGATTTTAAGCACCCCCTCCCCAGACAAATTCCCTGGGTTTGCCCATACTCGCAGAGAATTTTTTTATTTGTAGTTTCTAGAAAAATATCGTATAGCAGTTGGCTTGAAGACAACGGTGAATCATTACTATGTTTTTAAATAAATGTTGCATAAAACTACCACAGCTTTCAGGCCAACACCATACAACCTGTACAGTCCATCAGTGCAATCCGAACTTTCCTCTCGTATTTGTAAGGTTTGCAGAAAATATTTTACACATCAAATTATTAATATTGCGGTATTACTCAGGTAGAAAATAATATTAGGACTAACGTTTAGGCCCTTCTAAAAGTTTTCATTCCGTCATTCCCATATTCGCGTTATGTAGGTGAGGTGGCCAAGAAACTGCAATTTTTATATGACCCCTAACGGTTTTTTGGCCAGCAGTCTGTGACCAGTTGTCCGAACACCGTTTATAACAGACATATAAACTTATCAGTCGATCACATATTTTTCCCGTGAGCATTTTGTCTGTGCGCGATTTTTCCGTGGGCGTTTTTTCCTACTTTCGAAAAGTGGGCGTTTTTTCCGTGGGCATTCTTTCATGGAATCTTCCTATCTGCCTTTATGTCGTGTGCGTCCTTCTGGCAGGTACGTCACATCTCCTGGTACGTTACAACACAACTACTGCTGTGAGAATCGCAGTTCATTTTGGGTGTTTAAGTCGTAAGGAGTTGTTGATCCAAAGTGCATGTTGTTCGCAAATATAACAAACAGTTGTCAGAACTACAGAGATATTGATGTATAGCAGTTAGCTTGAAGGTAACGGTGAATCATTAGTATGTTTTTAAATAAATGTTGCATAAGACTACCACTGCTTTCAGGCCAACACCATACAACCTCTACAGTCCATCAGTTCAAATCGAACTTTCCTCTCGTATTTGTAAGGTTTGCAGAAAATATTTTACATATCAAATTATTAATATAGCGGTATTACTCAGGCAGAAAATAATATTAGTACTAACGTTTAGGCCCTTCTAAAAGTTTTCATTCCGTCATTCCCATATTCGCGTTATGTAGGTGAGGTGGCCTAGAAACCGCAATTTTTATATGACCCCTAACGGTTTTTTGGCCAGCAGTCTGTGACTAGTTGTCCGAACACCGTTTATAACAGACATAAAAACTTATCAGTCAACTACATATTTTTCCCGTGAGCATTTTTTCTGTGGGCGATTTTTCCGTGGGCGTTTTTTCCTATTTTCGAGAAGTGGGCGTTTTTTCCGTGGGCAATTTTTCCGTGGGCGTTTTTTTCGTGGGCATTCTTTCATACAATCCTCCTGTTGGTATCATCAATTTTTGCCTTTTTAAAAAATGACACTAATTTTTCCTGAATGAAGTTCCTTTTCAATTTGTGACTTTTATCACAGTAGCAATTTTGCGTCGAGCAGCCCTGAGAAAGTGAAATCACGCTTCTTCCTACAGTAATGGCAAACTGACAATGTCTCAATTTTCTGCCAACAAAACAAGTTTTGAAAGGACTATTCGACCGCTCCCGGTTGTCCCCAGAGCCAGACGTTGAAGGGACGGTGTTCGGACATTTGGACACCGGACTTTTGGGCACCGGACATTTGGGCACCCGGACATTTGGGCACATTCATTTTTAAAGCAATGAAATTGCGCTGCGTTGAAAATTATAGTGTTCCTATATTTCTCCCTACTTGAGCAAGTGGTGTGCACAAAAAAAATTTCACTTATATCTCATAATCATTAAGAAATTGAGACATATTTACGAATTTCTGTCTGAAAGACTGGGCGGACATTTGGGCACCGGACATTTGGGCACCGGACATTTGGGCACCCGGACATTTGGGCACAAATGTTTAAGGGGCCGTATAACAATTGCCGTTTCTTGGCCCACTAGTAAGAGATTGACCGTGAAAATGATCGCCGTAAGTTACTTAGGCACTAAATATTTTCGGGCACGAGCCTACTCAGCAAACCGGGGGGGGGGGGGGGGGGGGGGCGGATATATCAAAAGTGTAAAATATGAACAATTTCTCGTCCGATCGGGAGATTTTCAGCATTTACAAACTACAACTCGTAACATTGTCTGAGCGCATGTGCCTGCTCTGAAAACTTGGGGGGGGTGTCGTATACCAAAAGTGTAAAATATGAAGCATTTCTCTCCCGATCGAAAGATTTTCAGCATTTATAAGCTACAACTCGGCAGATTATTTGAGGGCACATGCCTAGTCACCAGACCTGTCGGGTGGGGGGGGGGGGTATATGATAATTGTGAAATATAAAGAATTTCTTGTCCGATCGGGAGATTTTCAGCATTTACAAACTACAACTGGAGACATTATCGCAGGGCGTATAATCCTACTGAGCACACCTGTCGGGAGGGGGGTAATACTAAAAAGTGTGAAATATAAAAAATTTCTTGTCCGATCGGGAGATTTTCAGCATTTACAAACTACAACTGGAGACATTATCTCAGGGCGTATAAACCTACTGAGCACTCCTGTCTGAGGGGGGTAATACTAAAAAGTGTGAAATATATAAAATTTCTCGTCCGATCGGGAGATTTTCAGCATTTACAAGCTACATCTCGTAACATTGTCTGAGCGCACGTGCCCGCTCTGAAAACTTGTGTGTGTGTGTGTGGGGGAGGGGGTTATACCATAAAGTGTAAAATATGAAGCATTTCTCTCCCGATCGAAAGATTTTCAGCATTTATAAGCTACAACTCGGCAGATTATTTGAGGGCACATGCCTAGTCACCAAACCTGTCGGGTGGGGGGGGGTATATGATAATTGTGAAATATAAAGAATTTCTTGTCCGATCGGGAGATTTTCAGCATTTACAAACTACAACTGGAGACATTATCTCAGGGCGTATAAACCTACTGAGCACACCTGTCGGGGGGGGGGTAATACTAAAAGTGTGAAATATAGAGAATTTCTTGTCCGATCGGGAGATTTTCAGCATTTACAAACTACAACTGGAGACATTATCTCAGGGCGTAAACCTACTGAGCACACCTGTCGGGGGGGGGGGTATACTAAAAAGTGTGAAATATATGAAATTTCTCGTCCGATCGGGAGATTTTCAGCATTTACAAGCTACATCTCGTAACATTGTCTGAGCGCACGTGCCCGCTCTGAAAACTTGGGGGGGGGTTATACCATAAAGTGTAAAATATGAAGCATTTCTCTCCCGATCGAAAGATTTTCAGCATTTATAAGCTACAACTCGGCAGATTATTTGAGGGCACATGCCTAGTCACCAAACCTGTCGGGTGGGGGGGGGGGTATATGATAATTGTGAAATATAAAGAATTTCTTGTCCGATCGGGAGATTTTCAGCATTTACAAACTACAACTGGAGACATTATCTCAGGGCGTATAAACCTACTGAGCACACCTGTCGGGGGGGGGGTAATACTAAAAGTGTGAAATATAGAGAATTTCTTGTCCGATCGGGAGATTTTCAGCATTTACAAACTACAACTGGAGACATTATCTCAGGGCGTAAACCTACTGAGCACACCTGTCGGGGGGGGGGGTATACTAAAAAGTGTGAAATATATGAAATTTCTCGTCCGATCGGGAGATTTTCAGCATTTACAAGCTACATCTCGTAACATTGTCTGAGCGCACGTGCCCGCTCTGAAAACTTGGGGGGGGGGGGTTATACCATAAAGTGTAAAATATGAAGCATTTCTCTCCCGATCGAAAGATTTTCAGCATTTATAAGCTACAACTCGGCAGATTATTTGAGGGCACATGCCTAGTCACCAAACCTGTCGGGTGGGGGGGGGTATATGATAATTGTGAAATATAAAGAATTTCTTGTCCGATCGGGAGATTTTCAGCATTTACAAACTACAACTGGAGACATTATCTCAGGGCGTATAATCCTACTGAGCACACCTGTCGGGAGGGGGGGGGGGGTAATACTAAAAAGTGTGAAATATAAAAAATTTCTTGTCCGATCGGGAGATTTTCAGCATTTACAAACTACAACTGGAGACATTATCTCAGGGCGTATAAACCTACTGAGCACTCCTGTCTGAGGGGGTAATACTAAAAAGTGTGAAATATATAAAATTTATCGTCCGATCGGGAGATTTTCAGCATTTACAAGCTACATCTCGTAACATTGTCTGAGCGCACGTGCCCGCTCTGAAAACTTGTGTGTGTGTGTGTGTGGGGGGGGGGGGTTATACCATAAAGTGTAAAATATGAAGCATTTCTCTCCCGATCGAAAGATTTTCAGCATTTATAAGCTACAACTCGGCAGATTATTTGAGGGCACATGCCTAGTCACCAAACCTGTCGGGTGGGGGGGTATATGATAATTGTGAAATATAAAGAATTTCTTGTCCGATCGGGAGATTTTCAGCATTTACAAACTACAACTGGAGACATTATCTCAGGGCGTATAAACCTACTGAGCACACCTGTCGGGGGGGGGGGTAATACTAAAAGTGTGAAATATAGAGAATTTCTTGTCCGATCGGGAGATTTTCAGCATTTACAAACTACAACTGGAGACATTATCTCAGGGCGTAAACCTACTGAGCACATCTGTCAGGGGGGGGGGTATACTAAAAAGTGTGAAATATATGAAATTTCTCGTCCGATCGGGAGATTTTCAGCATTTACAAGCTACATCTCGTAACATTGTCTGAGCGCACGTGCCCGCTCTGAAAACTTGGGGGGGGGGGGGGTTATACCATAAAGTGCAAAATATGAAGCATTTCTCTCCCGATCGAGAGATTTTCAGCATTTATAAGCTACAACTCGGCAGATTATTTGAGGGCACATGCCTAGTCAGCAAACCTGTCGGGGGGGGGGTATATGATAATTGTGAAATATAAAGAATTTCTTGTCCGATCGGGAGATTTTCAGCATTTACAAACTACAACTCGTAACATTGTCTGAGCGCACGTGCCTGCTCTGAAAACTTGCGGTGGGGGGGGGTGCGTGTGTCGTATACCAAAAGTGTAAAATATGAAGCATTTCTCTCCCGATCGAAAGATTTTCAGCATTTATGAGCTACAACTCGGCAGATTATTTGAGGGCACATGCCTAGTCACCAAACCTGTCCGGGGGGGGGGGTAATACTAAAAAGTGTGATATATAAAAAATTTCTTGTCCGATCGGGAGATTTTCAGCATTTACAAACTACAACTGGACACATTATCTCAGGGCGTAAACCTACTGAGCACACCTGTCTGGGGGGGGAGGGGGTAATACTACAAAGTGTGAAATATAGAGAATTTCTTGTCCGATCGGGAGATTTTTAGCATTTACAAGCTACAACTCGACACATATCTGAGGGTATGTGCCTACTCAGCAAACCTGTCGGGTGGGGGGGCGATGCCGAATATGAAATACGAAGAATTTCTGGTCTTCACATCGGGAAATTTTCAGCGTTTACAAAGTACAACTCAACCAATTTTCTGCAGATGTCTGCAGACGGGCGACTGCTTATAACCCATTGAGTTGCTCACGGTGGTCGTTAAACCTTCAATAAAAAAAAAAAAAAAAGAAAAACACCCAACCGGAAAAAAAAAAAAGATGAAAGAAAAAAAGAAACTGCATTGCCCGCCCTGTATTGTGTTTGACTTGTTCTTCTCGTGATATATGATAACTGTTTAAAATAGTTATCAAGAATAAAATAAATAAAATAAATAAAACTACAGGATCGTATAACATCTGGTGCCTTTATTTAGCTTTTTATTCTTTGCGCTTCTTCTTTGTACGTATAAGTAAGCCAACTAATTTCTCATATTTTTTACAAACGTTTGGAAATAACATCTGTTTGGATACATTGACAAAAAATCACAGGCTGAATTTTATTTTTTAAAATATCAATATTCAGCAAAAGAATATTTGTGTTGTTTGTTTTTTTGTACATTTCCTGATCAGCAATTACAATTGCCTTTTAAAACATACGTGAAATCTCGTAGTTTATCTTTTTGTCCTTTTTTTTTTAATTTTCCTCCTGACAATGGGGGAGAGTGGTCTTCCCACGTCAGATCTCTTCACATCTGTGCCCCCCCCCCAATAATTTGGTGAAGTCGGCGCTCCTGGTGTGTGTGAGTGTGTGTGTGCGCGCTTTGCTTTTCTTCTGTCAAAACGTGCCGGAACTGAAAATTTTCGCTTTGTGTTAGAAAAAGGCTTAAGAAAAATGTTCAAGAAATTTATTTGCTTTTTGTTAGGTCCATCGGCCTTCTTTAGCAACAGCAGCTTGTGTTTTAGAGTAACGGCCTCTTTTTCTCCAGAAAAAAAGCACACATTCACACACATATGCAAAACGGTACTGTTTTTTCTGGAGGATAAGCACACACAAACACACACACACACACACACACACACACACACACACACACACACACATCATTATCAATCCACTGCTGGATGAAAGTCTCCCCAACTTTCTTCCAAAACTGTCTTCTTTGAAAACGTTTCTTCCAAAACTGCTGCAGGTCCTAATGACATAAGACGATATATAGAAGTTTTTCAATTCATGTAATTTTTAGTTATGATTTTAATATTTTGTGTGTAATAACTACAATAAAAAGCTAATAAAAAAGGATCCAACGAATCGATCTTCAAGTGTTTAAAAATAACGTAGGCGGCCGGCCTTTCTCGTAAGTTTTGAATTACAACCTAAATATTCGGTGCGTGTAGACATGCCTGAAAGCTAGTGAAATGTACTCAATACATTAGTAGTCAGGTATTTACAAGACACCTAGGCAGCGGGCCTTTTAGGAAGACTGAGTTACAACCTAAATATCAGTTTTGTATAAACATGTTACAAGAACTAATAAAAGAGGCTCAATGTATATTATTAACTTGAGTTGATACGTCTAATTCAGTAAAAGAGAAATATTAATAACTTGATTTAGTGCCTAAGTAAAAGTGAGACGTTATAAAAAATTCCCTCCTTGTCGTCCTTTTCCGAGCATAGTATGAGTTCTGGTGTAATTGTTTTGTTCCTTTGAAACCTAAGAAATGTGCCATGCAGTGGTACCCGTATGAGTACTTGGAGGAAGGGGGTAAGAAAACCCTTACCTCCTTCAAGGTTCAAGGCTGTCAAACATTTAAAAAAAGGTTTCGTCTATTTTAGTATTTTAAATTTATCAATAATTTGGCTATGTTACAGGCGGGGGGAGGCTCTCCCCCCATGGGCGCCCTTGGTGCTATGTAATCATGAATATGATGTAATCCATATTCATGATTATGAGCTATGTAATCCCGATCCAGGACGACGAAATTATCCCGTCCGGGGGGGTGTAATTTCAAAAGTGTAAAATATGAAGAATTTCTCGTCCGATCCGAAGATTTTCAACATTTACAAGCTACAACCCCCCCCTCGCCCGATAGGTTTCCTGAGTAGGCACACGCCCTCAAATAAAGTGTCCAGTTGTAAATGCCGAAAATCTGCCGATCGGACGAGAAATCCTTCATATTTTACACTTTTGAAATTACCCCCCCCCCCGGACGGGTTTGCTGCGTAGGCACATACGCTCAGAACAGAAAAATATTTGTCGAGCTGCAGCTTGTAAATACTGAAAATCTCCCGATCGGACGAGAAAGTCTTCATATTTTACACTTTTGGTACGTATCCCCCCCCCTCGCATACACACGATTGCTGAGTTGGCACATGCCTTCAAATAATGTGGAGTTGTAGCTTGTAAATGCCGAAAATCTCCCGATGGGAGGAGGAATTTTTCATATTTTACACTTTTGGTATTAACCCCCCCCCCCCCCCATCGCCGACAGGTTTCCAGAGAGTGCACATGCGCTGAGAAAATTTGTCGAGTTGCAGCTTGTAAATCCTGAAGATCTCCCGATCGGAAGATTAATGAGAAATCTTGATATTTTACGCTTTTGGTATCCCCGCCCCCTAGTTTCCTGAGGCAGCAGATGCCCTCAGACAATTCGATGACTTGCAGCTTGTAATGGCTGAAAATCTCCCGATCGGACCACAATTTTTTTATATTTCATATTTTAGGTTTTAAGCCCCCCCCCCCCCCGTCCACACACACACTCGACAAGAGTCCTGGGTTTCCTCATACTCGCAGAGAATTTGTTTAGTTATAGTTTATAGAAAAATATCGCTGAAAATCTCCCGATCGGACCACAATTTTTTTATATTTCATATTTTATGTTTCAAGCCCCCCTCCCCCCACTCGACAAGAGTCCTGTCCTGGGTTTCGTCCTACTCGCAGAGAATTTGTTTCGTTATAGTTTATAGAAAAACATCGCTGAAAATCTCACCATCGGACCATACATTTTTTATATTTCATATATTTTAGGTTTTAAGCCACCCCCCCTCCACACACACACTCGACAAGAGTCCTGGGTTTCCTCATACTCGCAGATAATTTGTTTAGTTATAGTTTCTAGAAAAATATCGCTGAAAATCTCTCGATTGGACCACAATTTTTTTATATTTCATATTTTAGGTTTTAAGCCCCCCCCCTCCACACACACACTCGACAAGAGTCCTGGGTTTCCTCATACTCGCAGAGAATTTGTTTAGTTATAGTTCATAGAAAAATTTCGCTGAAAATCTCCCGATCGGACCATACATTTTTTATATTTCATATTTTAGGTTTTAAGCACCCCCCCCTTCCCCCCACACACACTCGACAAGAGTCCTGGGTTTCGTCCTACTCGCAGAGAATTTGTTTCGTTATAGTTTATAGAAAAACATCGCTGAAAATCTCACCATCGGACCATACATTTTTTATATTTCATATTTTAGGTTTTAAGCCCCCCCCCACTCGACAAGAGTCCTGGGTTTCCTCATACTCGCAGAGAATTTGTTTAGTTATAGTTCATAGAAAAATTTCGCTGAAAATCTCCCAATCGGACCATACATTTTTTATATTTCATATTTTAGGTTTTAAGCACCGCCCCCCTTCCCCCACACACACTCGACAAGAGTCCTGGGTTTCGTCATACTCGCAGAGAATTTGTTTAGTTATAGTTTATAGAAAAACATCGCTGAAAAATCTCACCATCGGACCATACATTTTTTATATTTCATATTTTAGGTTTTAAGCACCCCCCCTTCCCCCACACACACTCGACAAGAGTCCTGGGTTTCCTCATACTCGCAGAGAATTTGTTTAGTTATAGTTCATAGAAAAATTTCGCTGAAAATCTCCCGATCGGACCATACATTTTTTATATTTCATATTTTAGGTTTTAAGCTCCCCCCCCCCTTCCCCCCCCACACACACTCGACAAGAGTCCTGGGTTTCGTCATACTCGCAGAGAATTTGTTTCCTTATAGTTTATAGAAAAACATCGCTGAAAATCTCACCATCGGACCATACATTTTTTATATTTCATATTTTAGGTTTTAAGCCCCCCCTTCCCCCACACACACACTCGACAAGAGTCCTGGGATTCGTAATACTCGCAGAGAATTTGTTTCGTTATAGTTTATAGAAAAACATCGCTGAAAATCTCACCATCGGACCATACATTTTTTATATTTCATATTTTAGGTTTTAAGCCCTCCCCCCCACTCGACAAAAGTCCTGGGTTTCGTCATACTAGCAGAGAATTTGTTTAGTTATAGTTTATAGAAAAATATCGCTGAAAATCTCCCAATCGGACCAGAAATTTTTTATATTTCATATTTTAGGTTTTAAGCCCCCCCCCCTCCACACGCACACACACTCGACAAGAGTCTGGGTTTCCTCATACTAGCAGAGAATTTGTTTAGGTATAGTTTATAGAAAAATATCGTAAATAAGAAAATACGAAATTACGGACATTTTATGTGTGCTGGGGAGGGAGGGGGCTTTTAAAAAATTCCTTACCTCCTTCAAGGCTGTCAAACATTTAAAAAAAGGTTTCGTCTATTTTAGTGTTTTAAATTTATCAAAAATTTGGCTATATTAACGGCGGGGGAGGCTCCCCCCTGGACACCCAATTGTCGTTTGTCTTACTAGAAACGTTTTCTTCATTCAATTGCCCTCACAGCGAAAAAAAACCGGCAATTTTTGTACGGCCCCTCAAGATTTGTGCCCAAATGTCCGGGTGCCCAAATGTCCGGTGCCCAAATGTCCGGTGCCCAAATGTCCTAAACTCTCCTGAACACGTTGACTTTCTCGCTCTTCTGATGATTGTCGAGCACGTTTAGATTGGCGTGGACGTTGTATTTGAGCAGCAGCGTCAAATACAACGTTTAGCAGAGTCTTGATCTTTCATCATAGCAGTTATGGTATGAAATTGTCATTTGAAAAAAACTTTCTTACTTAATTTTTGTTTTTTGTATTTATAGTTACCGAATAGCATTCATATACACTTTTTACGCTTTCCATCCTTAGGTTGAAGAAGCGTATGTGCTCCAGCTTTTTCCGTCTGTCTGCACGATAACTCGCGAACCCTATTGGAAATGGGGTCAAAGGTCACGACTGAGGAGCGGGATCCATGTCATTGCCCTTATGCGTCAGAACTTGCGTAAAAATGTTTCTATTTCGATGAAATTTTAGTATGTGGTAGGGGACCACCTGGGGACAAACCCTGTTGAAAATGGACGAAATGGGGTCAAAGGTCAGGACATAGGAGCAGGATCCATTCCATTGCCCATATGCGTCATAACTTACGTAAAAATGCTTCGATTGCGATAAAACTTTGGTATGTTGTTCCGGACGTATACTGCACCGGTTATGTTGAATATCATCGAAATGGTGTCAAAGGTCAGGACACGGGAGCGAGATTTATTCCACAGCCATTATTAAATAACTTGAGTAATGATTTCTGGTATGTTGCAAAGCTTATCATAAATAATGTATCGCACGATTTTACCGACTTGTTTTAAAAAGGGCATAATTAATATTTAAAAATTTTTCCGAGTAATAAACTCCACAGCGTTAGGTGCATCTTTATGTGTGTGATAATAATTCATGTCTGCGCCATTTTTTTTAGAGCGTGTTTACTGACCACCAGGACAGAATTTATTGCATAAAAGACTTACCTGGAAATAGCGCTTCATAAGTGCTAAAACTCACAAGAAAACGCGGTCAGGTATAAGATATGTACTTCTACGCGTAAGCAATGGAGGGCTGACAGTTCTTAGACAAAAATATATCAGACACAACAAAGTCGCATTTTCCCTGTGTTCGTTCGCCGCACATTAGATGTTTCAATAGGCAGCTGATGAAATATCGAATACAAATAACAGCAGTCAGTCGCAATATTTCTCGGATTTCTTTTTTTTTTTTTTTTTATGAAATCGTTTGAAAGCAGGCCTTTTCAGTCTGGTTCCCGTCCTTCAAAACCCCTCGAAAAATGCATAGTGGTCCTAAATCGCATTGTTTCATTTACTGTAAAAAAGATCACGCAGAGGACAAGCAACTACGTTCTCTTGTTCCTGATGTTGCCAGCTAGCAAAAATGCGTTAAAATAGTACCAGCATTTTCGGAAACTTAGAATTGCGCAGTTGCAAATGATAAAAAAAAATGTTATGGTAGTTCATGCATGGAAGCACAAACAGAATTTTTTGTTTTCTTTCTTTTTCATTTCTTCTGCAAATATAAAATATACCTGGACATATTCTGCGAAATTTTTTTTTATTTCATTATGAGATCTGATGTGCTGTTTTATCTATATCAGTTTTTTTGTACATTTGAACGCACCTCACTATAAAAGTCAAGACCATAGCTTAAATTTCATTTAAAATTCCTAGGTCTAGGTTCCTTGAATGCATCTGACATAAAATGCGTTAATGGCTCTCGAGAACTTTTTATTCACTATTCAGACTTACGAAATATTAAAATCATTGTAGTTTCACATGCGACAATAACAACTTAAATTTGTGAAAAAAATTAGGACCTACTATAAACCGAATGGCCCCCGGCATAGGCGCTTTCTAAACATGCACTTTAAGGCTGCTCCTTTGAGTCTCTTTTATTAAGCCTTCTAACATGTTTATACAAATCAAATATTTATATTGTAACTTCAAATCTTCCAAAAAGGCCTGAGGCCTATGTATCTTTCAGACAGGTTAAAGCTGTTCCATTGAGCCTCTTTTATTAGTTCTTGTAACATGTTTATACAAAACTGATATTTAGGTTGTAACTCAGTCTTCCTAAAAGGCCCGCGGCCTAGGTGTCTTGTAAATACCTGACGACTAATGTATTGAGTACATTTCACTAGCTTTCAGGCATGTCTACACGCACCGAATATTTAGGTTGTAATTCAAAACTTACGAGAAAGGCCGGCCGCCTACGTTCTTTTTAAACACTTGAAGATCGATTCGTTGGATCCTTTTTTATTAACTTTTTATTGCAGTTATTACACTACAATATTTATATTGTAGTGTAATAACACAATATTTATATATTTATATTACACACAAAATATTAAAATCATAACTAAAAATTACATGAATTGAAAAACTTCTATATATTGTGTTATGTCACTAGGACCTGCAGCAGTTTTGGAAGAAACGTTTTTCAAAGAAGACAGTTTTGGAAGAAATTTGGGGAGACTTTCATCCAGCAGTGGATTGATAATGATGTGTGTGTGTGTGTGTTTGTGTGTGCTTATCCTCCAGAAAAAACAGTACCATTTTGCATATGTGTGTGAATGTGTACTTTTTTTCTGGAGAAAAAGATGCCGTTACTCTAAAACACAAGCTGCTGTTGCTAAAGAAGGCCGATGGACCTAACAAAAAGCAAATAAATTTCTTGAACATTTTTCTTAAGCCTTTTTCCAAAACAAAGCGAAAATTTTCAGTTCCGGCACGTTGTGACAGAAGAAAAGCAACCCCCCCCCCCGAGGTTTGCTCAGTAGGTTCATGCCCTGAGATAATGTCTCCAGTTGTAGTTTGTATTTCATATTCACACACACCAGGAGCGCCGACTTCACCAAATTATTTGCGGGGGGGGGCACAGGTGTGAAAAGATCTGACGTGGGAAGAGCACCTCTTCCCCATTGTCAGGAGGAAAATTAAAAAAAAAGGACAAAAAGATAAACTACGAGATTTCACGTATGTTTTAAAAGGCAATTGTAATTGCTGATCAGGAAATGTACAAAGAAACACAAATATTCTTTTGCTGAATATTAATATTTTTAAAAATAAAATTCAGCCTGTGATTTTTTGTCAATGTATCCAGACAGATGTTATTTCCAAACGTTTGTAAAAAATATGAGAAATTAGTTGGCTTTCTTATACGTACAAAGAAGAAGCGCAAAGAATAAAAAGCTAAATAAAGGCACCAGATGTTATACGATCCTGTAGTTTTATTTATTTTATTTATTTTATTCTTGATAACTATTTTAAACAGTTATCACATATCACGAGAAGAACAAGTCAAACGCAATACAGGGCGGGCAATGCACATTCTTTTTTTCTTTCATCTTTATTTTTTTGTTGGGTGTTTTTCTTTTCTTTTCTTTTTTTATTGAAGGTTTAACGACCACCATGAGCAACTCAATGGGTTATAAGCAGTCGCCCGTCCCTAATTTAGGGCCACTGCAGAAAATTTGTTGCAGACATCTGCAGAAAATTTGTTGAGTTGTACTTTGTAAACGCTGAAAATTTTCCGATGTGAAGACCAGAAATTCTTTGTATTTCATATTTTTGGCATCCCCCCCCTCCACCGACAGGTTTGCTGAGTAAGCACATACCCTCAGATATGTGTCGAGTTGTAGCTTGTAAATGCTAAAAATCTCGCAATCGGACGAGAAATTGTTCATATTTTACACTTTTGGTATTAAACTCCCCCCCCCACACACACACACACGTTATCAGATTAGGCACGTGCGCTGAGACAATGTTCCGAGTTGTAGCTTGTAAATGCTGAAAATCTCCCGATCGGACGAGAAATTTTTCATATTTTACACTTTTAGTATTACCCCCCCCCCAGGAGGTTTGCTCAGTAGGTTCATGCCCTGAGATAATGTCTCCAATTGTAGTTTGTAAATGCTGAAAATCTCCCGATCGGACAAGAAATTCTTTATATTTCACAATTATCACCCCCCCCGATAGGTTTGCTGAGTAGGCACGTGCCCTCAAATAATCTGTCGAGTTGTAGCTTGTAAATGCTGAAACTGTCCTGATTGGACGACACATTTTTTAAATTTTACAGTTTTGGTATTAACGTCCCCCCCCTCCGCCACGTTTTCTGAGTAGGCACGTGCGCTCAGACAATGTTTCGAGTTGTAGCTTGTAAATTCTGAAAATCTCCCGATCGGACGAGAAATTTTTCATATTTTACACTTTTAGTATCCCCCCAGACAGGTTTGCTCAGTAGGTCTTCCCCCCCCCCCCGACAGGTTTGCTCAGTAGGTTCATGCCCTGAGATAATGTCTCCAGTTGTAGTTTGTAATTGCTGAAAATCTCCCGATCGGAAGAGAAATTCATCATATTTTACACTTTTACTATACCCCCCCCCGCCGCCCCGGTGGCGCAGTGGTCTAAGGCGCTGGCCTCTGATCATTCGTCCGTAAGGGGTCCGGGTTCGAATCCCGTTCAGGCATGGATGTTGTGTTTGTCTTACGGCACTCGCTCTCTCCCTTCCCTGGAACCAGTGACCCTAAATTAGGGACGGGCGACTGCTTATAGCCCATTGAGTTACTCACGTGGTCGTTAAACCTCCAATCAACCCCCAGGAGGTTTGCTCAGTAGGTTCATACCCTGAGATAATGTCTCCAGTTGTAGTTTGTAAATGCTGAAAATTTCCCGATCGGACAAGAAATTCTTTATATTTCACAATTATCATACCCCCCCCCCCCCCCCCCCGACAGGTTTGCTGAGTAGGCATGTGCCCTCAAATAATCTGCCGAGTTGTAGCTTATAAATGCTGAAAATCTCCCGATCGGGAGAGAAATTCTTCATATTTTACACTTTTGGTATACCCTCCACACACACACACAAGTTTTCAGAGCAGGCACGTGCGCTCAGACGAGTTGTAGTTTGTAAATACTGAAAATCTCCCGATCGGAAGAGAGATTCATCATATTTCACACTTTTAGTATTACCCCCCCCCCCCCCCCACCTCCCCCGACAGGTTTGCTCAATAGGTTCATGCCCTGAGATAATGTCTCCAGTTGTAGTTTGTAAATGCTGAAAATCTCCCGATCGGACAAGAAATTCTTTATATTTCACAATTATCATACCCCCCCCCCGACAGGTTTGCTGAGTAGGCATGTGCCCTCAAATAATCTGCCGAGTTGTAGCTTATAAATGCTGAAAATCTCCCAATCGGGAGAGAAATGCTTCATATTTTACACTTTTGGTATACCCCCCCCCCCACACACACACACAAGTTTTCAGAGCAGGCACGTGCGCTCAGACGAGTTGTAGTTTGTAAATGCTGAAAATCTCCCGATCGGAAGAGAGATTCATCATATTTCACACTTTTAGTATTACCCCCCCCCCTCCCCCGACAGGTTTGCTCAATAGGTTCATGCCCTGAGATAATGTCTCCAGTTGTAGTTTGTAAATGCTGAAAATCTCCCGATCGGACAAGAAATTCTTTATATTTCACAATTATCATACCCCCCCCCCCGACAGGTTTGCTGAGTAGGCATGTGCCCTCAAATAATCTGCCGAGTTGTAGCTTATAAATGCTGAAAATCTCCCAATCGGGAGAGAAATGCTTCATATTTTGCACTTTTGGTATACCCCCCCCCCACACACACACAAGTTTTCAGAGCAGGCACGTGCGCTCAGACAATGTTACGAGCTGTAGCTTGTAAATGCTGAAAATCTCCCGATCAGACGAGAAATTTTTTTATATTTCACACTTTTAGTATTACCTCCCCCCACTTTCCACCCCCGACAGGTGTGCTCAGTAGGTTTACGCCCTGAGATAATGTCTCCAGTTGTAGTTTGTAAATACTGAAAATCTCCCGATCGGACGAGAAATTGTTCATATTTTACACTTTTGATATATCCCCCCCCCCCTCCCGACAGGTTTGCTGAGTAGGCTCGTGCCCGTAAATATTTAGTGCCTAAGTAACTTACGGCGAACATTTTCTCGGTCAATCTCTTACTATTGGGCCAAGAAACGGCAATTGTTATACGGCCCCTTAAACATTTGTGCCCAAATGTCCGGATGCCCAAATGTCCGGGTGCCCAAATGTCCGGTGCCCAAATGTCCGGTGCCCAAATGTCCGGTGCCCAAATGTCCGCTCAGTCTTTCAGACAGAAATTCGTAAATATGTCTCAATTTCTTAATGATTATGAGATATAAGTAAAATTTTTTGTGTGCACACCACTTGCTCAAGTAGGGAGAAATATAGGAACACTATAATTTTTAACGCAGCGCAATTTCATTGCTTTAAAAGGGAATGTGCCCAAATGTCCGGTGCCCAAAAGTCCGGTGCCCAAATGTCCGAACCCCGGTCCGCCACTAGTAGGGGCTATTTAAAGTTTTGTAATCGAGTAAAAGCGCAACACAATAAACTTGACTTTCTGTGAACATTTTATGCATATGAGCACGGTTGGGGTTGATTGAAAACTGATAAAAAGGCTTAAAGTCTGTTTATTAATTTTAGTGCCTGTGTAAAAACGCAGTACCATAACCTTGGCATGTTATCGAAACCTTATGAATACGTCGGACTAAAAATTCCTAAAAAAGGCTAGGCCTAAGGTCTTGTAACTAAAGTTTTGTGACAGGGTAAAACTGCAACATTAATAACTTGACATGTTATGTTAACGTTGTGAATATGAGCACGGCGGATTAAAGATTTCAACAAATAGCCTTTGGGATTAATGTGTTGTAGATGAGTAAAAATGTAACATTATCGTGATTTTCTATATAAACCAAACTACGTGCTGAAATGGCCCAACTGTATATACGTGTACTTCAACCATAGACCGAAGCGCGGACACGGGGAAACAAAAGTGCGATTTTGTACGGTCCCTTAAAATTTTGTGGCCAGCCCACATGGAAGAGCCCACATGAAGTTGATGTCAAAAACGTACTTTTCACACTGCTCCATAACAGATAGCAATGGACATGTTGCAATCTTTTTTTAGTTGGGAGGTTTAACGGCCACCGTGATCAATTCAGTGGGCTGTAAGCAGTCAGAAGTTCCTAATTTTGGGTCACTAGTTACAGAGAAGGGGAGAGCCATCGCCAGAAGTCAAACACAACGCTTATGACTCACCGGGATTCGAACCCGGACCCTTCTCGGACTAGTGATCAGAAGCCATCGCATAGGCCACTGCGCCACAGGAGCGGCTTACGTTGAAATCATCCATGTATTTTTCATACGGCCTTAAACGCTCTTATGGACATACTAATGGAACGGGATGCAAAGAAATCATTAATGTAATTTGTACTAGCATTGTGGTATTTCCCGGGTAAATATCTGTGCAATCACCAAGTTCAGCGGGTGAACGTTAATGAATGAAAAATATATTCCTGTACTTTTCCAGCAAACTTATCTTTAATTTTTTATTTAGTTAATTTAATTTTATGAAACAAAAAAAGAAAGGAAGAGGAATGGAAATACTTATCTCCGAGGAGACACCTATAGAACAGCTGACGTTGGCACTGATAATCTTTTTCTTACCATTTTAAATTTTGAATATTTGGAACTCTCTATTACATTACAATGTATTTCTGCCTGAAAAGCCTCTCGTTGGTGGTGAAAGCTAACGTTTATTAATTTGTGATTTTAATACACCATTAACCAGATATTTTTGCGCTTGATTGTTATCTACGGTCTGACACTTAGACCGTAGATCGGGTATTGGAATGCTGAACTGTGTTGCAGATCGTAAGAGTAAAAAATGGAACTTTTTACGAAAATTTTGTGTGGGGTCCCCTTGACCGCGGGCCCCGATCCGTTCCAAAAACCGTCTACGGTCTAAGTTAGAGCACCATGAGGTAGTATACCAAATTTGGTGGTTCTAAATTGAAAACTGTAGATTTGGCGAAAATACTCTATGGGGGCCCCTTCGACCCCGGCCTCCGACCACTTCCAAAAACCGTCTACGGTCTAAGTCAGAGCACCACGAGGTAGTATACCAAATTTTTTTTTTTTTTTTTTGATTGGAGGTTTAACGACCGCCGTGAGCAACTCAATGGGCTATAAGCAGTCGCCCGTCCCTAATTTAGGGTCACTGGTTCCAGGGAAGGGAGAGAGCCAGTGCCGTAAGACAAACACAACATCCATGCCTGACCGGGATTCGAACCCGGACCCCTTACGGACGAATGATCAGAGGCCAACGCCTTAGACCACTGCGCCACCGGGGCGGCATACCAAATTTGGTGGTTCTAAATTGAAAACTGTAGATTTGGCGAAAATACTCAATGGGGGCCCCTTCGACCGCGGCCTCCGACCACTTCCAAAAACCGTCTACGGTCTAAGTCAGAGCACCATGAGATAGTATACCAAATCTGGTGGTTTTAAATTGAAAACTGTAGATTTGACGAATATTGTGTATGGGCCCCCTTGACCCCGGGCCCCATATCTTTCCCAAAACAGTCTACGGTCTAGGTTAGTGCACCATGAGGTAGTATATCAAATTTGGTGGTTCTAAATTGAAAACTGTAGATTTGGCAAAAATATTCTATGGGGGCCCCTTGACTCTGGGCTCCGACCACTTCCAAAAACCGTCTACGGTCTAAGCCAGAGCACCATGAGATAGTATACCAAATTTGGTGGTTTTAAATTGAAAACTGTAGATTTGACGAATATTGCGTATGGGGCCCCCTTGACCCCGGGCCCCATATCTTTCCCAAAACAGTCTACGGTCTAAGTTAGTGCACCATGAGGTAGTATACCAAATTTGGTGGTTCTCAATTGAAAACTGTAGATTTGGCGAAAATACTCTATGGGGGCCCCCTTGACTCCGGGCTCCGACCGCTTCCAAAACCCGTCTACGGTCTAAGTCAGAGCACCATGAGATAGTATACCAAATCTGGTGGTTTTAAATTGAGAACTGTAGATTTGACGAATATTGCGTACGGGGGCCCCTTTGACCCCGGGCTCCCTACCTTTCCAAAAACCATCTACGGTCTAAATAAGAGCACCATGAGGCAGTATACCAAATTTGGTGGTTCTAAATTGAAAACTGTAGATTTGGCGAAAATATTCTATGTTGGCCCCTCGACCCCGGGCTCCGACCACTTCCAAAAACCGTCTCCATGAGATAGTATACCAAATCTGGTGGTTTTAAATTGAAAACTTGAGTGGCCCTGGACCCTGGGATTAGGCACTGTTGGAAAAGCGGTACGGGTAACCCCAATTTCTACCAGAATTTAATCAGGACATCAATTTCTTGAAGTCCCTCTCCCCCTTAAATATACTCTTTTTTTGCAATTCATCAAAATCTATCTAAAGCAATTTATTTAGGGATTACTGCGATGTTATGACCTGCGATGTTATGACTTGCGATGTTATGGTACCACGATGTTTTGCCCTGCGATGTTATGGTGCCGCGATGGTTTGACCTGCGATGTTATGACTTGCGATGTTATGGTACCACGATGTTTTGCCCTGCGATGTTATGGTGCCGCGATGGTTTGACTTGCGATGTTATGGTGCCGCGATGTTTTGACCTGCGATGTTTTAGTACTGCGATGTTATGGATCCGCGATGTTTTGACCTGCGATGTTATGTCGGCGATCATATGTCGTGCGATGTTTTTTTTTTTGTTGGAGGTTTAACGACCACCGTGAGCAACTCAATGGGCTATAAGCAGTCGCCCGTCCCTAATTTAGGGTCACTGGTTCCAGGGAAGGGAGAGAGCCAGTGCCGTAAGACAAACACAACATCCATGCCTCACCGGGATTCGAACCCGGACCCCTTCGGACGAAATGATCAAAGGCCAACGCCTTAGACCACTGCGCCACCGGGGCGGCTGCGATGTTTTGACTTGCGATGTTATGGTGCCGCGATGTTTTGACCTGCGATGTTTTAGTACTGCGATGTTATGGATCCGCGATGTTTTGACCTGCGATGTTATGTCGGCGATCGCCGCCCCGGTGGCGCAGTGGTCTAAGGCGTTGGCCTCTGATCATTCGTCCGTAAGGGGTCCGGGTTCGAATCCCGGTCAGGCATGGATGTTGTGTTTGTCTTACGGCACTGGCTCTCTCCCTTCCCTGGAACCAGTTACCCTAAATTAGGGACGGGCGACTGCTTATAGCCCATTGAGTTGCTCACGGCGGTCGTTAAACCTCCAATCCAAAAAAAAATGTCGGCGATCATATGTCGTGCGATGTTATGTCGTAGACCCGGTGCTGTGGTCTAAGCGATGGCTTCTGATTATTCGTCCGAAAGGGATCCCGGCCGCCCCGGTGGCGCAGTGGTCTAAGGCGTTGGCCTCTGATCATTCGTCCGTAAGGGGTCCGGGTTCGAATCCCGGTGAGGCAGGGATGTTCTGTTTGTCTTACGGCACTGGCTCTCTCTCTTCCCTGGAACCAGTGATCCTAAATTAGAGACTGCTTATAGCCCATTGACTTGCTCACGGCGGTCGTTAAACCTCCAACAAAAAACTGGTTTTGGGAATTATAGGGATATTAAAATTTCGTAATGGCAACATATTTAAGTTTCTAGAAAAGTCGGCGAAAGGAGAACGGAGAGATTAAGAGGTTTGTTGTGGTAGAGCTTTTTGTACCGGTAGCTGTTGTTTCATTGTAAGCACGTTGAGTTGTATAATTTAGGTAGGTAAATATGCGTTATAAAATTTTGGATTAGGTTTGTTGTCTTTTATTTCAGCCATTTGGTATGTATGTCTTTCTATTGTTGATAAACAAAAATGGCGTTTGGTAGTTAGCGCGCAGCATCGCCATTTGCAGGAATCTTTCTTCGGTTGATTTTGGTATATTTGTTTTCATTTTGTTTCGTAACATTGTGTATAAGTGACAATGAATTGTGAGTCGATTTATAAGCGATCATTAAAATTGAGTTGCTTTGTATTAAAAAAAAACTTTCGTTCGAACGAAACTGGTAGTAGCTTGAGCACGACATACGAGAAGTGGGTAAAGAAAATATTTTTTTAAACCTTCGTTTGCCAGAATAGGAATTGATGTGATTAGAAAGGAGCGCACGTGCGACTTTTAATGTGGCTAATGGAATTCTCATATATGATGTACCGATTTTATTCTTAATAGAATATCTTATGTTTTGATGTAATACACCATGTACCCACTTGTTCCACCAGAATTCCCTGCTGCTTGGGATTATTTTTAAACAAGCATTTGCCGTAAAGTATCGCTTGTATCATTCTAGTAACGTTAAAATTGCCAAGCCGCCCCCGGTGGCGCAGTGGTCTAAGGCGCTGGCCTGTGATCGTTCGTCCGCAAGGGGTCCGGGTTCGAATCCCGGTGTGGCATGGATGTTGTGTTTGTCTTACGGCACGGGCTCTCTCCCTTCCCTGGAACCAGTGACCATAATTTAGGGACGGGCGACTGCTTATAGCCCATTGAGTTGCTCACGGTGGTCGTTAAACCTCCAATAAAAAAAAATAAAAAAAAATTGCCAAAGAATATGTTGTTAATAAATGTGCAGGGTAATATTTTCATAATGCTTTTTCATTTTTGGTTTCATGTAACCGAAATTTTCAGGTTTATGCATCAGTCGTGGTGACATATGCATTTGTGTATTTTCCTCCAATAACAGTGCTACATAATTTGATAGACATTTTCAGTGAAAAAGAATTTACAAATCCTCATTATATGGAAAATTTACTGTGATAAGTAAAACCTGAATAGTGCATAGCACCAAAATAATTTTTTGTGTTCATGGAGTTAAATGTCATCTCTCAGTGGCTAATTGGTCAGGGATGCTGGGTGTGTGCCTATTTGTCCAAACTGGGCTTGTTCAGGTTTCAAAGAAACATAGTGTCTGTCACCTTATGGGTATTTGATAGGAACACAAGTGGAAATCTAAAGGCCTCGAGATGCTTCTTTGGTCACTGTCCTTTCGTGTTCATTGCATATTTTTGGAATGCGTAATCTTGGGTTCTTTGTTCAAAGGGAAGATATAAGATCACATACTGCAGATTCACTTGCTGTCTCCTCTAGAACACTACTACTGAATATTATGGTGAGAGTTTTGTTGCCTGTAACTTTTCTTAGGGCGCTGGTTCAGGATGATTGGAGAAGTCTACTGATGTGCGATGACATAATGCCGGGATGTCTATGCTGAATCCCTGCTAATGGCCCACCATGCATGTTTAACTTCATTTGTGGATCTGGTTGAGCATTAGCTGGATGTTCCTGGTTAATTTTTCTGCTGCTGGGGAGACAGTGCCAGGGTGTCTATGCCAAGTTCCTGCTAGTGTGCTACAGACCGGTGGACATGTGGGTTATCCTGATCGCTTGTGCTTGCTGGCCTCTTTTGTGACGTTCGTGTTGTGGAAGGACTTCTTTTGCTCAAGGACTGGTATGATTATGTTGGTGTTGGTGAGCATTTTCTCTGTTAACTGGTGGCAAGAAATTGTAGCTTTTAACGACCCGTTCCCCAATCGAAAAAAAAGTTTTGCTTAACATTATTCTTATTAAACATTTTTAGTGATGCAGTAGGTATTAATGATATAACAAAGTTAGAAAATTGTACAAAAATGGTTAAAAAATGAGTACTAAAAATCATATTCGACAGAGAGAGAGAGAGATTGAAGGTTTAACGACCATTGTGAGCAACTCTATAGGCTATAAGCAATAGCTTGTCCCTAAATTTGGGCCACTGGTTCCAGGGAAGGGAGAGAACCAGTGCCATAAGACAAACATGACAACCATGCCTCGTTAGGGCCACCCCAGTGGCGCAGTGGTGTAAATGATGGCTTCTGATCATTCATCCAAAAGGGGTCCGGGTTCGAATCCCGGTGAGACATGGATGTTCATTGTTGTGTTTGTCTTACAGCACTGGCTCTCTCACTTCCTTGAAACGGTTGGCCCTAAATTAGGGATGGGCGACTGCTATAGCCCATTGAGTAGCTCACAGTGGTCATTAAATCTAAAAAAATAAATGCCTTGTCAGGATTCAAACCTGGACCCTTCTCGGGCAAATGGTCATAAGCCAGTGCTTGACCACTTGACCACTGCACCACCAGTGTGGTGACAATTTCAGCCAGTTTTGATCAACACTGATAGTGTATGTGAGAATAAGTTTTCCATTCTTAATATTATGTGCATTGTGAAAACATTCATTAAAGGAAATGTAGCTGGGCGGCAAACAAGATCAACTGCCCGCCCAGTAAAAAGGCTCTAGGGAGAATACTAATTAGGTGTGTTACTCATAGCTCCAAAAGTTGCATTTGATGATTGCTTCATTAAAATTACCATGCTACCTTTTTGTTTTTAACTGTTGGTAGATTACATTTCCCACTTTCAGCTCTCTTCGTAACTTAGCCCTTTGTCCATATCTATGACTTGTGTTGCTGAATTTCCGTGGTGTCCATTGTAAAAGATGCAGCAGCTAATTTATAGTGTTAATGCACTTTTGAATTTCAAGAAAAAACCAAGGTAATTTTTTTCCACTTATTACATGTTTTTAGTCGTGTATCTTTTGACTGCTTTATTCAAGAATAGTAGACTGTTTCCAATTTGCTCAGCATTTTGCTTTCATCAGTGTTTTCAATGTCAATTATCTACATATATCTCCAAATTAAACCACTGAATTACTATATGTATATCAGCGTTCGAATTACCCAGTGGTCCGCTGGCCGTTGGCCAGTAAAACTTCTGTGGGACCACTAAATTTCTAAGTTGTCACAAGAAAAAAATGAATTTCTATTTCTTTTACCTTGCTGTACGGTTATCCTTTCAGGCTGCAAACAAGTGATAGTTTCATGAAATGCTATTGGACAACCAATTTTTTTTATCCCTCATGATTTGTAAAGAGTGGAAGAAACAACAAATACAGAAAGGCAGTTTCCCAGTCCTTGTCACTTGTAATGGCAACGGCTGTTTTTTAGTTAATGCAGCAGATACTGACAGCAGACACAAGCTAGTTTTTGTTTCTCGCCCAAGAAAACACACTAGCAGAGGAGGTCAATTGGATGCGTGAAGGTAATGTTTGCAAAAGAGTAATTCACATGAAACAGTTTTACATGGATGGAGGACTAAAACTAACTTCATGGGAAAGTAGCAGGAACGAGCAATAAGACTAAAAATAAGGAAAAAGGAAGCTAAACAATAAAACATATAGAAAAGGCTACTAATATACAAGAGTTTTTTGTACCCCTGGAGTTTTCTTAAGAACAGATTGGAAATGTACTCTTACTGTTATATCGCCAATCCATCAGAATCTTATTCTAGAAGCATTCTTTGTCCTATCAGTTGCACTTTCAAATTAATGTTTTAAAAACAAATATTGGAGATAATTCCATTAAAACATTATATTGTTTTTTGCATATATTGTAATGTCTTTAATTTTTTTTTTTTTTTTACGGGCCAGTGGGCATTTTGCTGGACCAGTGGTTTGCAAATTCTAGTGGTCCGCTGGGCTAGTAGATTTATTTCTAATCTTAACACTGTATACTGCGATTGCTCTGGCTTTCTTAAAGTTTTCGCTAAACATAATCTGAAGTAGCCAATTTTTTTTTCACTTTTACATTGGAATTATAAAAACCATAAAAACGAAGTGTTATAAATAGGTCTTATATCAGCGATCGCGTCACTCTTTTCATGTAATTGCTTTCCATCTCACATTCAATGTAAACAATGAAAAAAGTAACTAACATTCAAATTTAATTTTTCAAATACCAAATCGAATAAAAGTTAGATTGTTTTTGCTTGGACCTCATTAAAAAAGTATTTTTCAAATACCAAATCGAATAAAAATTATCTTTGCTTGGACGTCATTAAGAAAAAGTGATCGCCAATATTTTTGCCAAAGCTTTTTATCTGTCGCCAACAAAACACATTTTTTTTGCAATTTGCTAAGAATAGCAGCGTGACCCTTGTGTGTGTGTGTAATATATATATATTCGTTAAATTGTAAAACAATTGATTGCTTAACCAAAGCCTTGTTAAGTTGAAAACATATACATCTATTTGCGGTACTTGTTTCCATGAATGGCTTCATATAATCCCCCCCCCCCCCCCCGAGTTTCTTCATGAAACCCATGTTTTCCAGTAATTTGTGGTCTTGTGATGCAATACCAGTTACAAAAGCATGCACTTTTGCCATTTAAATAATTTGTCAAAATTAAATTTGAAAATTGATACCTACCTGCTGCAAATTTTATTATGAATAGATGTTGCAAGGATTAGATATCGATTTTATGAATAGATGTTGCGAAGGTTAAGATATGAACTATGCTTTTTATGCCATGGATTCATTTGATTATAAATTCTTTTTGAACGGCGTAGCGAGTGTGGTGTAGAAAACCAGTAGAGTCGAAAACTCACAAAAACAGTGATGGAAAGTCTGCGCCGAACTGCGCCAATTTCATTATCTTGCGCCAAACTGCTACAAATTACGAACAAATTTAATATTTGCGCCAAAACGGCAATCCACAGCAAAAATTGGCAAGCGAAAAAAAAAATTTCACGGCAAAAAATGCTGTTTTAAACATCGAATCGAATGACGCTTTTTTAAGGTCTACGCGTAATTTGGTGAAAACGACGCTTCATCAACACGTACCGTACCGCCAATCCCAAAAATTTGGAATGTTTTTCACCTACCTTCTAATTCGTTGTTTTTTCGGCAAAAGTGGCGAAAAAACGATTTGCACGATGTAGGAAATTAATTGTTTTTGCTTATGGAGGAGGAGTTTTGTTGTAATCACGTGGTATGTAGAAGAAACGATGCTGTATGTTATGAAATCCTGATGAAGATTGTTTACTGATAGTTTGGCGATCATTTGGAGTGCTGTGCAATTGAGATTGTTTATATGTCGTTCCCTGCTCTTTGGGATAGCGCAGTTATTTCATTCCGGGCAAGGTGCGCGATTACGTAAACACAGTGTAAGGTCAGTCATTAGCTATTTCGTTGACGCGGAGGACGACTGAAAATGGCTCTCCTGTGGCAGGATACAATAGTTCTGTTTCTAAAGGATTCAGAGATGCCAACTTTTACGGATTTTCACCCCATCTTACGGTTTTACGGAAGTCACCCGAAAAAACTACGGAAAAGCCCTCGTAAGATCCCTGCACGCAATTTCTATTTTTTCACCGTCTTTTGGTTGAAAACGCACTTTACAAATTGTCTCTTATTCGCCTTTGATGTTCTGACTTCCACCGCCAACGGAGGCAGAGCTTGTCACGTGATTCCCCATACAGCCATTTGAAAGTACCGTGCGCAAAAGTTGAGAGGGAACCCAGCTCAGCGCCTTTTGCCAACTCTACATTGATTGCATGTGGCTTTGTGCATGTGAAAATTTCGGTGCAAGGGTTTCAACCCTTTCCACTCGACTGTCGCGTGACACCCAACATTACGAAATCGCCGAATAGCTCACCCGCCACTCTGATGACACCTCTATAGCTCGGTGGTCGCGAGACATTTCTTTTTCGTCGAATAGGTCGGGTGTCACTCACCACGCCGATGACGCCCCTATAGCTCGCATGTTGGCACTCGCGAGACGCTTCTTTTTCACCGGATAAAGAAGAAACGTCGTCTGGTGTCGCCCCCCATGCCGATGACGCCTCTGTGGCTCGCATGTCGGCGCTCGCGAGGAATTTCGTTTTCACCGAATAGGTCGGGTGTCATCCGCCACGTCTACAATGCCTCTATAGCTCGTATGTCGAGGCTTGCGAGACATTTCTTTTTCGCCGAATATGTCGGGTGTCACCCTCCATGCCAATGATGCCTCTATATCTCGCATGTTGGCGCTCGCGAGAAATTTCTTTTTCACCGAATAGTTTTCGTGTCGGGTGTCATCCGCCGCGCTCATTACGCATCTATAGGTCGGGGCTTGCGGTGAGACGTTTCTTTTTCGCCGAATATCGCATGTTTCGGGTGGCACCCTCAATGCCGATATGACGCCTCTATAAATCGCGTGTCGGTGCTCGCGAGACATTTCTTTTTCGTCGAATAGGTCGTCGGGTGTCACTCCCCACGCTGATGACGCCCCTAAACTTCTAGCGAGCCCGCATGTCAGGGCTCGTGAGAAGTTTCTTTTCACCGGAATAAAGAAAAAGAAACTCCATCTGCGTGTCAGGTGTCACCCGCCATGCCGATGGCAACTCTATGGCTCGCATGTCGCCGCTCGCGAGGAATTTCGCTTTCACCGAATAGCTCGCGTGTCGGGTGGTGTTATCCGTGACGCTTATGACGCCTCTATAGCTCGGATGTTGAGAAGAGACATTTTTTTTCGCCGAATATGTCTGGAGTCACCCTCCATGCCAATGATGCTTCTATATCTCGCATGTTGGAGCTCGCGAGAAATTTCTTTTTGCCGAATAGCTTGTGTGTCGGGTGTCATCCGCTGCGCTCATTACGCCTGTATAGTTAGTGGGTCGGGGCTTGCGAGACATTTCTTTTTCGCCGAATATCGCACGTGTCGGGTGGCACCCTTCATGCTAATGACTCCTCATAGCTCGCATGCCGGTGCTCGCGAGACATTTCTTTTTGCCGCATAGGTCAGGTGTCACTCGCCACGCTGATGAGGCTCCTATAGCTCGCATGTTGGGGCTCGCGAGACGTTTCTTCTTCACCTGATAAAAAGTCATCTGCGTGTCGGGTGTCACTAGCCATGCCGATGACGCCCCTATGGCTCGCATGTCAGCGCTCGTGAGGAATTTCGTTTTCGCCGAATAGGTCGGGTGTCATCCGCCATGTCTGACTCCTCTATAGCTCGTATGTCGGGGCTTGTGAGACATTTCTTTTTCGCCGAATACGTCGGGTGTCTCACCCTCCATGCCAATGACGCCTCTATAGCTTGCATGTTGGCGCTCGCGAGTCATTTCTTTTTCGCCAAATAGCTTGTGTGTCTGTGTCGGGCGTCATCCTCTGTGCTCATTACGCCTCTATAGCTCGTGGGTCGGGGCTAGCGAAACATTTCTTTTTCGGCGAATATTGTACATGTCTATTGTACATGTCGGGTGGCACCCTCCATGCTGATAATGCCTCTATAGCTCACATGTCGACGCTCACGAGACACTTCTTTTTGCCAAATAGGTCAGGTGTCAGCCGCCACGCTGATGATGTCTCTATAGCTCGTATGTCGGGGCTGGCGAGCTAAAGCTGAGCTTTCACTGCTAAGTTGTAGCTTCTACTGCAGAAAAGAAAAAAAAAAATGCGAGTTCTGTGTGAGTATGGGTGAAAAGTTATTTGAGTGAAAAGGGTTTCTTTAGATTAAAACGAAACGAAACAAAACGTAGCAGTGAAACAGCTATGACAACAAAAAGAACAAAGTCAGATAAAACTTGTCAAGTGTATCGCGCTATGTATAGTAAAGAAATGGCCTTTTTATGAAGCATCTGAAGTTTTGCTGAATCACATTTTATAAGCCATGTGGCTGCGATTTTAGCCTGTCACAAGGTAGCCGCAATGATTGTAGACGTCATGCGGAGAGCAAGAATCACAAAGATCATGTCAAAAGATTAAATGGAGATGTGAGTAAAATTAATGTAACCAAAAAACTTCTGACAGCTTATAAAAGAATCCTGAAAAAAATATCAAAAGCAGATTAGTGCTGGAAAAATGCATCAAAACAAGCAAAAAAAAAGAGAAGAAATTGAATGTTTGCAAGGGTTGAAATGGAAAGAAGCTGAACATTTGCAGCAGTTGGATTCCCTCATAAAATGTTAAACAGTGCTGAGATGAACATTGAATGTGGCATAAAAAAAGCTAACACATGAGTGGAATAGAAAGTGGACAGATACTATTAAAAGAAGCAAAACAAAACATTGCTAACTTTTTAAAAAATGAGAAAAGAATAGAAGTGAGCAATTAAATATTGAGAAAAGCAGTGAAAAATTAAACATTTTTTGTAAAATAAATGATTAATAATAGAATCTTGCTATGGTTACACATTTTTTGATCTATTTGAAAACTAAAATGTTCGCATATGTGTGTATGTGTATTTCAATGCAAGATGTTTTAAATTTAAGTAGGGTGCATCTATTTCCAAAACATTTTTTGCTTAAGAATTTATTCTATCTACTAATATTTTACCTGCTCTAAAAATGTTTTCTTACACCAAAAATGTATTTTATGTGCTCCAAAAAAGCATTTTGTTGCTCCAAAAATGTATTTCACCTGCTCCAGAAACACATTTCTGCTCCAAAAATGTATTTCACCTGCTCCAAAAATGTATTTCACCTGCTCCAAAAATGTATTTTACCTGCTCTAAAAATATATTTTACCTGCTCCAAAAATGCATTTTGTTGCTCCAAAAATGTATTTTACCTGCTCCAAAAATGGTTTTGCAACTTTCCATCACTGCAAAAATCAATTTGAAAACACATCCTGATTTAGAATAAAAATAAAGTTTCACACAATAAAATGTTTGTTATACATCAAGTAGTTTTGCAGAGCGCTTGGCTCGGCTTCCTCAGGACAAATGGTAAATGTAATGAATTCTTCATTAGAGCCAAACTCTCTGCGAAACTATAGTCGATGTATAATAAACATTTTATTGTGCGAAACATTATTTTTATTCTATCTTAACACCGCAAGCTTAGTAGTCATAAATTATATATACATCCTGATTTATCAACAGCCTGTTTAGAAATTTAGTAAAATGTAATGAAATCTTCATTAAAGGGAAAGTATTCCTTAAACTTTGATAATCCAAATATACTTTTATACAAAATATTTAATAAGGCTAGCACCCATTCCACCCAACACATAGCAGATGACCCCTGTGCCATGAAAACAACTTTACATGCCATCAGGATTGCCAGCCAAATGGGAAAATTTCGGAAATCCAGAAATAGGGCAAAAAACAAAAATTTAGGGAGAAATAAAATCTCCAGCAAAAACTGAGAAAACTCAGTGGGAAATGAACTAATAAATTTCTGCATAATGCGTATAAAGTTACCATTCTCCTGTTAGCAGTAAAGAAAAAATTGGTAAATGTGTAGTTTAGCGTTTAAATTTTTTTTCTTAGAAACATTCATACTTGAGATTCTTCCGCGGATTCATGGAATTTCCGTTTTTTTTTTTTTTTTGTTATCATTTGGGTTAATCTCGATCGATGCAAAACTGAAAATTTTTTTTTGGGAGGTTTAGTCTGAGGGGAGGGGGGTCATTTTTCTGTCTGGGGATGGTATTTTATTTTTTAAAAACTTTTAAAAACTGAAGTTAAACTGAGTGCAGGTTTTTCCTTGTAATAATTATTTTTTCGTGCGAAGTTACTTCTATTCAGTATTGTTAAATGTCATTTTGTTGCATAAATGTTTGTATTTCAGCTTGAAACTGTAGGCAACAATTTCCGAAAAACAGAAGTTAGACGACGCTAAAATTTCCTTTTTATCTTCAGGCATGAGATTCTTTTGCTGATTCAAGGAATTCGTTATCATTTAGGACAATCAAGCGATCGATGCACAACTGAACAGAATTGGATATTGGTGGTGAGGGGGAGTTGTTTTCCGTTGGAGGATGAAATTCCATCCTTCCAAACTTCTGCAAACGGAAGGCAGACAGAGGGAAGATTTCTACTGCAGTATTAATTTTTTCTTGCAACGTTTTTTGTGCCCAGTATTGTTAGAAATAAGTTAGATATAATTTTATTTCATAAATATTTGTATTTCAGCTTAAACGTGTGGGATATATTTCCGAAAACAGAAGTCGGACGGAGCAAAGATTTCTTCTGTAATCATAATTTTTTTTTCCTCGTGATGTTTCCACTCTTTTGTGCTGTTTTTAAATGTTATTTTCCTTTACAATGAATACATAAAGATGTTTCAAAACAAAAAACCCATTTTGCATTTATTAAAAAAAACTATTTCGTCCACTCTCTCGCCAGTCTCCAATTGGTGAAGTTTTTATGTTGGTACGCCAATCTCCATTTTGGCCACTAATATTTTTTAACTTACCAACCAGTTTTTATTTTTTGGCCACTAACTTTTGTTGACTTGCTGGGCACTGGCCAATAATCTAAAATTACAGTATGCACCTGTAGTAAGAAGCGTGAAGCTGCTAAGCTGATTCGCCAGAGTATGGCAAAATATAGGAAGGAGAAGGTGGAAAGGCATGAATTGGCTTTTTGGAAAAATAGGAAGATTTTCTGGAAGTACATGAGACTCAGGAAAAATAGAAGAAACAAAGTTGTAAGTTGTAGGAGAATAGGGTTGGGGAAATGATATGGGAGCCTAATGAGTTAAGTGAAAGATGGGGTGAATACTTCTGTGCGTTATTAGATCAGGAAAGCAAAGGGGATTCTGAGGGAGAAGCCGATGATGTCACATTGAAAGATGGAAGCACAGGAGGGATCTCAAGAGAAGAGGTGTGTAAAGCTCTAAAATCTCTTCAGAATCATAAAGCTCCGGGAGTTGATGGTATAACTGCCGAGATGTTGAAATATGGATGTGACCCTGTAATTGACTGGTTAACTGAAATTTGGCAGTTGTGCTGGGAGTTAGGAATGGTCTCTCGGGATTGGAAGGATGTTATTATTCTTCCCTTGTGCGAGGGAAAAGGTGATCAGACTGACTGCTAGAACTATTGTGGTATGTTTATGTATTTCTGAAGAATTACTTTTACTAGAGATTTATTTTCCATTAATTTATATGATTTGTAACACTGGAGTTACTTGACCTTTTATATGTACATGGCTGATAAATGGTCTTCAACGCTGCAGTGAAGCAGGATTGTTGTGACTAGTGCACACCTGGAAAGTTGTTTGGATTCCTGAGGTATATTGTCTTAGTTCAGTTGCTTTTACCTTAGTTGTTCTGAGTGGTGTAACAGCAGCATGCTCACACATATATCAGGATATGCAGGTTCAGTTCCAATGCAAAGCAACATAATTTAATACTATGAGGATTTTCACAATGTAATTTTAAGTTTTCTGAAGGATGGCTACATGGGAAACAGTAAAATGTATGACATGTTTATGTGCTGACAAGATGCATGGCTTGAAAAATATCTGAAAAGTTACATGCCCAGCTAGACATGTGCAAAAATTATTTACTTGCTGAGGTAGTAAAAGCTGGATGCCCAGGGAAATTTATCTTTTAAGGTAACAAATCGGAACCCTTATTTTTCTTTTAGGTTAAAAAATATGGATATTTTTTTTACATGTTCTGTGTTGCTGTTTTTAAGGGTCTGTATTCAGAATGTCTGTGCACAAAAACGTCTCAAGTTTTAAGATGATGCTGAAATTGGCATGATACCGTATGAAGATGAAATTAATGCTCGAGAAATTTAGTGATTCTGCCATGTTCCTTTCATTGAAGGTTTCATCCTTTTTCACTAAATGCAGAGTGCTAGTTCCATCAGAGGCATTCATCTTGCTGCTGACTGTAACCAAGATTTGGAACAAAATTACATATGATTCCAATTTCTAGACATAGAGCATAATATAATTAAAGAAATGGTATTTTTCTGTCTTTGGCACTCCATAACAATAATACGACTTCCGGTGATTAGCAGTGAAATGAAACACGACATGCGATGATTGTCTTTTTTTTTCTTTTTCTTGAAGTAGGTAATTCTATTCCAAACTATATTTTTAAACATAGTTGCCCGGACTAGGCAACTAGATTTTTTTTAACCTGCCCAGGCCAATAATTTACATGCCTCAAGCATGGTATGTTTCCAGCTCTGATATGTGATAAATGCCTTTTATTTATTTGTGAATTCTGGGGATTTGCTTCCTACAGTTATTTTTGCCACCTTGGGAACATAAAAAATTGTTTTTAGGGTTAATAGAAAGTGCATTTCTGTAAACAAAAAAAAAAAAAACTCCTGTCTCCTAATATGCTGTTTTATAGTGAAGTGCAAATCTGATACACTATATATATGCGTGTGTTCAGTGGGAGTTCGTTCAGCTTGTTTTTATGTATCCTCTTGTAATATTCTGTATATTGTTCAAAGTTGCTAATTTCTGTATTTCTAGAAACCTTATAATGTCACAGTTCAGAGACTGGAACTTGGAATGTAAAGTCTACATTGGCAACTTGGGTAGTAGAGCAACAAAAGATGATATAGAGGCTGTCTTCAGTCGATATGGTCCAATCCGAAATGTATGGGTTGCTAGAAACCCTCCTGGATTTGCATTTGTTGAATTTGAAGACTCTCGTGATGCTGAGGATGCTGTCAAAGCCTTAGATGGAACGTAAGTTAACCCTTTTAGTGCTACATGTAATGTATGCGTATATGCGAAAAATGCTAAGCCGTTTTCTTAGAAATTGCATGCTTCAAGAAAAATTCTGTACTTTCCATAAATTTTGATATTTTGGGCAACAAATTTTTTTGAACTTTATAGATTTTTCTGAATATTTATATGTACATTAATGCACATTTCAGATAACTGAATTAAAAAAAAATAACTTTGAAATAAATTTTTTTGAAATAGAATTTGCAAATTCAAAACAAATTTTCAAAAACTATTCTTTCCTCTGCAAGAAAAAGGATGAAATATAATAAGCCATTTAATTTTGAATATACCCTCACAGTTTGATGTTATTCTAAGGCAGAGTTTCATGGTTCTGCTAATATTATGGAAGCACAGCACAGGACAACACTGAAACATACTTATGCACTACTTATGCAATGGGAAGCATTCCTCATTTTCGGAGATATTTCCCACTTTCTTGTTCTGTTGTTTCTGTAGTGCCTGAAGTTCCTGCTTGGCTATCATTTTTCTGGAGCCATTCATCTGCCAGAGATTCTATAATCTGAATAATAAAATCTAATCTAGACATGGGTTTCTGGCTAGATGGAATGTTTTCTTTATACAAAATATAACTATTCAGGACCATACGGGGGGGGGGGGGGCATTGAAGCACACCTTTTTCCAATATTTCACTGTACGCCTCTCATCTAGATATGAATACACCATCATATCAGAGTACAGATCCAGATTTACAAATTTTGCTAGTAGACATTTGCCACCAAGACCAAAATTGTTAGTGGCCATAAAAAAAACCTCAGTGGCCAAACTTTGAAAAAAAAAATCAAAAATTGTATATTTCATACTAAATTATTTTTATAAAATTGCTTAGTATAATATTAGTATGTTTTATTTTGCATATTTCAGCTATAGTATTCTTAAAAGTTGAAACCGAAGTAATAAAACAATGCAGGAAGTGGGAACATTGTGAGGGGAGGGGAGTGCACTTAGGAGAGAAATCTTTGCATCGCCCGACTTCCGGTTTTTTAAATTTTCCCGCTATTTTCAAGCTGAAATACAAATAGTTATGCAGTTAAATATTACTTAACAATAATACTGGGCAGAGGCAACATCGCGAAAAAAAAGAATTACGATTGCGGAAAAAATCTGAACTCCGTCAACCTTCCGTTTTCGAAATTTTCGTAAAGATGGAATTCCGTCCTCCGACGAACATCCCATGTACCCCTCCCCCATTGTGTTCCCTGGTTCACTGATCTCGCGAATGACCAAAATAATAACGAAAAAGGCAGAATTCCTCAATTTCACGGAAGAATCTGATGCCTGAGATTACTGGGAAATTTTTTCGGCGTCTAACCTCCGTTTTCGCACATTGTTGCCTACAGTTTCAAGCTGAAATACTTTTATGCAATAAAATCATATTTAAGAATAAAACTTTACACTAAGGCAACAATTGGGGGGGATTACGATTACTGTAACTTTTTCACTCCATTTGGCTACTGTTTTAGAAAGTTTTGAGACGCAAAATAACGTCTCCAGACGGAACTACACCCCCCCCCCACAAATTGTCTTCAGTTTTACACTGATCTTAAGAACAATCTAAATGATGACAAAAAAACAACTGAATCCCACAAGTCCGCTTAAAAATCTTGTGCATATCATAAAAAAAAAATTAAAATTCGTAGGATCCATAGTTTTGACAGCAAGTTTCGTAGTCAGCCAACTAAATCCGTAGAAGCTACAGACATTCCGTGGTAGTTCGCAGGTATGGAAATATTATTACAGTACAACCTCGAAAATTTGGACTATGCCGATTCCGGATTTTAGAATTTTCCTATGGACTGTGCAGGCTTTCAGCAAACATTCATTAAAAATCATAAAAAGAAAATGTCTAACTTCTAAAGTTTTCATTGGATTTTGACAGAATTGCACATGGGAGTTCATTTTGACGTGTCTCGGTTACTGTAAAATTTGCATTCAGTTATTTAAAAAATTGGAGAATTTTTTTTTAATAAATTTCTCCCAGTTGGACTTTTCCAAAGCAGACAGTTGAGCTGTCCACCACCAGCTTTCATCCCCACCGTAACCGTGGAACCTCGTTCCCCTACGATGACCCATCAGCCTTGGCGCATTCTTTGTGATCAAAAACAGACTCCCTCGCCTTTTTTATAATTTTTTTTTCTTTTCTGCTGTTCAAGCAGAATGAAAAAGGTGATGGCCGACTTCCATACAACTCAAATTTTGTGCCATTTCGTGCTATTTCCATACATTTGGAGTAAAATTTTTCAAAAACGTGCAAGTTCCGTACAAGTTAAAAAAAATTTCCATACAATACAAGTTAAATAAAATAAATGTTTTTCCCGTACAGGTCGCCAGAATTGGCGATTTAATCAAACATTTTTAGTCGCCACGACGACAAAGTTTATCGCCAGTGGCGCCTGGCGACCTTGAGTCTGGATCTTTATATCGGAGGTGTCAATTCCACCCATAAAAGAGTTGTACTGTTGAACAATTGATGGCTTAGTTATACTTTTTCTCATTCCTTGACGTATACATGTGCATGTAGTGTTTCCAGCAGTACAAAATGTGTCAACAAAGCAGAACACGAAACCTCTGATTTTTTTTTTCCTTGAAGGCAGCAGCAAGAATAGGACCCATACGGAAATACTTCACTTCACCAATAGCAAATTTGCTATGAAAGGGTGCTGGTAGGAATTTTTTGTTTTTCCGGATGCTTCCTGTTAAAAATGTCGCTGCACTATATAGTGTTTTAGCCAGAGGAACACTTGTGAAAAAGTTATCCATAAAAACATGGTACCCTTTAAACAGAAAGTTTTCTATTTTCAACAATCTCATTACAGCAGAGTATGCCAGTTCATGTTCTTGAATCTCTGCTTTCGAAGTGGTGTTTTTGGGTCATTCCACGTCAAATCAACCCGTGACTTGCTTGTCATTTTTAAATATTTTTTATATTTTGCATACAATATTCCCAATATATTAACAGTTCAAAAATATAATTTTTTTTATATAAGTCTTATTATTTTTCTGGCAGTCATTTTTCTTCGGCTTCACATGGCGTTTTTGACCAAAATCATCGTTTACGTAAAATTTAATAAGGGTCATTCTATGTCAATTCACCCAGGGTATGACACCCACCAACTCAGATTTTCATGAAACTTTTTTACTTGTTACTACCACCAAGTTACTAATCCATGTAAATTTTTTTCTCTCTAGGCCACATAGTTTCTAAGATATAAAATGTCAAAGTTTTGGAAAGTTGCACATTGATGACGTTTCCGAGACTCCGCTTTTAGACGCAGTACTTGAGAAAAAAGCATAGTTCTGTGTCTAATCAACACATCACTACCAAATTTTTACCACATGTCAAGCAGAGTATGTACATTTCAGAAAAAAATATTATATAAATCTTGCCTACCTCTGAGAGACACTAAAATTTATTAAATTTCTTTATGAACAAATTTTTAAGTGCAAAGACATTGCTTCATTAAGTGAGTATTATGGCATAAATGCACAGGAGTTACAAGAGCGCTGTTTTTTTTTTTAAATTGAACCTAAAAATATAGTCTAAAATGCTGTGAAAGAAAAATAGTGGGCTTTTGATTGCTAATATAATTATTTTAACTTATAACTCATAATTTGACACATTCTATGCAGACACTTATGCATCATAATAGATAATTACCTGTGTGTGATAATTTGGCCTAATATAGAATAAATGTAGACTAGTCAAATAATTTAAAATATTGTACTGTTCGATGCCAAACTTTACCGGCTTGGTATAAATTTGATAATGAAAAAATCAAATTGTATTAGTCATGATTCAAATTAAAAATGGTTTTGAATGAATTGGGTTTTTTTTTAACTGGATGGAATACTTTGTTTGAGGCAAGTGGGATAAAACTAGCTGAACCAGCAATTTGAAAGCATGAGGTGACTCAGCATGTATCAGCAATTTGAACCCAGCAATCTAAAATCATGAGCTGATTCAACATGAGTCATTCTTCTGTGTACAGGATTCAACTGGATTGCACTACTAGTCAGTCTCAGCTCAGTCATCTGCTATCTATTGTTGAGTGAAGTTGCTTTTTGCTGCTTCAAATGTTCAAAAGTTTTCAGAAGTGGGTTATTCCTCTTAGTTACAGTTAAAGATAATTTTTCTGTTCCATGGTTTAAAAGAAAGTGCTTTTAGTATCCCTCTGAAATATTAGTTTTAAAAATGTCCCAAACTGAACAGCTTGTTGAACAATGTAGTACAGGAAAAGAAAGTGGAACTGAGTGCCATAAGAAGAGTTACACACAGGAGGTGAATCTGATAAACTTTGAAACAATAAGTGCTTCAGAAAAAGAACTTTCGGCCTTGAAAAGTGGTGTAAATTGTGAATTTCTGTTTAATATTTGTGAGCATCATAAAACATACTACCTGAGGAAATATAAAACTTATCAGCAAAGTTGTTTTGATCCATTTAAGTGGCACAAAAAAAAAATTAAAAAAGCATTTAGGAATGTGACCTTTGACTTTTCAGAGAAAATTAATAAAATTCCAATGATTGTGAAATCAATTCCTGGACAGAAGATATGTGATGCGTGTAGAGAAAAGTTGCAGAAACACTCACAATTTTTTAATGAACATGATGACATTAAAGAGGTGGACACAGTGACAGTAACCAGAGTATTTGTAATTTAGAAACGTCAATTTCCAAAGAAGAAACATTAAGGAAAATTAATACATCACTGGCCGAGATAGGGAAGAGTCTCCTTTGAAATTCTATGCCATTGCATCACACAGCAAATCTGCCTATGCAAAAAGAAAGGTTGAGTCAGCATGTTCTAATTTAAAAAGTAAGGTTAGTAGGGTTATAGAAAAAGAATTTTCTCAACCTGAAAAAGATTCCAAAAAAACTTAAAACAAAAAGGAGATGATGTGGATGTGCTAGTAGGTTTACTTAAAGCAAAATTCGAGAGTTCAATGACACAGCGAGAAAAGATACAACTTTTGACACTTGTTTCTACTTCATGGAGCAGGAAAAAAACCATGGAAGAGTTCCATGTAAGTGAATATGCCATCCGTCAAGCAAGATACCTTCTCAGAGACAAAGGAATCATGGCTTTACCTGAACCCAGAAAAGGAAAAACACTCAGTGAAAATATCATGGAATTGGTGAAGAACTTTTACCAAAGTGATGGATACTCTCGAATCATGCCAGGAAAAAAGGATACAGTCAGTATTTCTAAAAATGTTCATGTACAAAGGAGATTATTACTTGCTAATTTAAATGAATTGTATTCTGCTTTTAAATTTGAGTATCCCAACATTAAAATTGGCATCTCGAAATTCTGCATGCTGCATCCAAAATGGTGCGTGTCAGCAGTCTTCTGGAACACGTTCCATTTGTGTTTGCACAATCCATCAAAATGTAAGCCTTCTACTTCATGCCTGTTGTATAGAAGAGACATACTAGGACCTAATTGATAACTTAGTCTGTTCTAAGGATAACAAAGACTGCATACTGCGACACTGCTTCAATGCCCATCCAGTGAAAATTTGAAGTTTTCTACTCGAAAAATTTGAAGAGTGGGACCCTGAAGATGAAGTGCCATACAGTTCATGGGTATCGACAGACAGAAACAACAGCTGAAATTCACTGTGACATTTGATGAATATTTAGCAACTTTAATTGAGAAACTACAGAAACTTGTGCCCAATGCATTTATAACTAAATCCCAAGCAAACTTTCTAAAGAAAATGAAAGCAAACCTTGAATCGGATGTAGCTATTGTTCTCTTAGACTTCAGTGAGAAAATTACTCATACATCATTCAAGATGCAGCACAAGGGTATCACTGGACAAGCGACAGTTGTTCACTACATACAGCTGTAATCTACACACGTGTCCACCACTCTGAAGACCTACTTGTTTTTAAGTGTGTGCATCTTGTCCGATGATTTAGAGCATGATGTAGCCTTTGTATACGAAACACAAAAAATAATCACTCAGTATATAAAGAAAAACTTTCCCATTGTAAAAAATGTGTTTTATTTCAGTAACGGATGTGCTGCACAGTATAAGAACTGCAAAAACTGTCTCAATCTTTGCTACCACAACCAGGACTTCTCTTTAGCAGCTTCATGGATATTTTTTGCAACCAGTCACAGGAAATCTCCTTGCAAATGGCATTGGTGGTACAGTTAAGTGGCTGGTTACCCGAGCAAGCCTTCAAATGTGCCCTGGTGATGCAATAGACTCAGTTGAAAAAGTCCTGAATTTCTGTGAGGCAAGAGTCAAAAACATAAAATTCTGCATGGTAAAAAAAGAAACACTTTCAGAAACATGTCAGCAGCTAAGAAGCCCGATTCTCCAAAGCAAAAACAATTCCTGGTACAAGTGGCTTTCACCATTTCATCCTTGTGTCTGAAGCAGGGCGCGATTTCACCGATTAGCAACTAGCAAATAGCTAGTGAAAAAAATCGCAGTAGCAAATATTGCTAGTAAGGTAATTTCTTTATTTAAAGTAACCAAAAATCATTATTAATCCACGAAGTTTACATAACAGTTTCTATTATCACTTGTTAAAACAGCGACGATCAGCGATTTTCTTTCGCCAATTTCCTTTCGACACTTAATACCCATCCTCCCCATATCTTTCATCCCTTCCAGTGGAAACTGTCGTAGAAGCGCATTGAAACTCCTCTCCATCGTGCCCTCATTGGTCTATTACAGAAACTGACGTCGGCAAATGGTTGCTGTGGCAACCCAGAGCTCTGGGATGGATCGGTTGTTTGACCACCTGCTCTGCCACCCTCCCTTCTTTTGCCCCACAAACTTTGTCCTCGACTCCTGTCGTACCCTAAGCCCAGCGATCCCCTACTTCCACAAGTCTTGATAGTTGTGACAGGGCTCGACAAATCCCGGGGGCCAGGTCGCCCAGGCGCCTAAAATTCGGGCCGTAGCGCCTAATTTTAGTCTTACTTGAAATTTTGTAATTTGCAGTAAATACTGTAATTTCTGTTGTATAATCCATAGATTATCTATTAAAAGTTCTAAATTAAGGAGATTGTAAGAATATATATATAAAAAAAAAACCGATGCGGCGTTTAATTTTTCAAAAAAGTAAAAAGTCCGCGAGGTAATTGTCAGGAGAGGTGGTGTTGGGAAAGTACCGAAAATGCGGTAACTGAAAAAATGTAATGTAACAGCGAAATAAAAGACCGCGAGGAGATTGTAAGAATATATGTATATTTATTTGTACTTTAGAAGCATTTTGACAGAAAATATGACGCAAGGAAGGCGTTACTATTCGCGCGTGCAGAAGCCTGCGTGGTGTGAGAATCCGCTACTCTCGGGAATCCCGCAAAGCTATTCCGTGGCATTGTAACCTTTCTGCGTTAGTTAATTTTTTTTTTTTTTTTTTTCGGTATTCAGTTAAAACGTATTCAGAAATAAGACAATGCTATGGACTGTCCGCAATTTCAACGGATTTTTTTAGTGTAACTAATGAACTTCGGTAATGCTGCAATGCATTACCGAAGCGATTTTAGTTCTTTATTTGCTTAAAAGTAGCACAGAAGTACTTCAAAATGACAGTTACTTTTTCAATAAGACGATCATTCCTTTCTTACATCTTTGGATTTCTGAGGCGGTCCTGTGAATCGCAGTTTTCTGTCGGAAATTACTATTCACGATTAACATGATAGGTGCGGATTATACGACTGTCGTACATGGCAATTATTACGGAATGTCTAGTTTCTGCGGATTTTGTTGTCTGACTACGGAACTCACGCTCGAAACTACGGATTCTACGAATTTTCATTTTGTTTAAAAACATTTTTTTATTGGGGGGGATCATTTTCCGTCTGGGGACGGTATTTTGTTTCAAAGCTTTCGAAAGCAGTAGTTAGAGTAAAAGAATTTGCCCTAATCGTAATTTTTTCTCCCGATTATGCGTTTGTGTCTAGTATTCTTGTTAAATATCATTTTATGGCATATGTTCGTATTTCAGCTTGAAACTGTAGCAAGAATTTGTGGAAACGGAAGGTTCAGGCTTGAGGTTCTTCCGCGAATTCGAGAAATTCCGTCTTTTTCATTATGATGGCCACTCAGGAGATCGATGCACAAGTAAACAGAATTTGAAGGGGGGAGGGGTCGGAGGAGGACGGAATTCTATCTTTACGAAACTTTCGAAAACGGAAAGCCGACGGAGTTCAGATTTTTTCCGTAACCATAATTTCTTTTTCTCGTGATGTTACTTCTGTCCAGGATTTTTAAGTATCATTTCACTGCACAAATTTTTGTATTGCAGCTTGAAAATAGGAGAAAAATTTCCAAAACCGGAAGTTGGACGGATTTCTTGTAACACCCCTCCCCCCGCGATGTTCCCACTCTCCAACGCTGTTAAATCTTGATAAAGGAAATTCCCGAAAACGGAAGTGACGAAAATTTGTAAAAATTGATGCGTGATGTTCAAAAGTATTAATATTCCCAAAGTTACACCATTTATCTAAAATAGTTGAAGCTTTGATATCATGCACTCATGGTCCTCAGACTGATGTTTTTTATCAGAGGGCATAAAAAACAAGAAAAGAAAAGTGACAATGAAGAAGTAGGGAGAGAATGATATCAGCAGAAAGAAAAATTAAGCAGTGGTGCTGTGAAGTTGCAGAGTCAATAAAAGACAAACTGACAGTAGTACGCATTCTTGCTGTCTGTTTTGATTTTTCACCAGTTAAAATATTCAGCCCCCCCCCCTTTTTTTTGGTCTCATCTCCTTAAACCGCAATTTTAGGGGCAGTATGATCATATGGTAAGTGGAGGTTCGTGCATTGCTCGTTCACTTGCTTGGATTTCCTGTCTGTCAAGCATCGTGGAATCCTGAACGCATCTTACCAATTTTTACAGGTGGAAGTTTCGAATCTTGCTGAGGAAAAAACTTTGTGTTTTGCACGTGTTAAGTTTGTTTCATTAGAGTCCTTGTTTGTTGTGACGTTTTGTTGAGGCGCATATTTTTTTTTACAAAGAGATGGATTATTTCATAAAATAGTCCATGTATGCCATGTAATACTAGTTATTAGTAACAAGGCTGTTGGCAGGTATGGACTGTATTTTTGTTTGTTTTTTAAATATCATGGTCTGCGACATGCTGCTGCAGATTATGTGAAGGAAAAAACTTGCTTTTCTCAGAATTTCACGATCTACAGATCATATGCCGCAGCGGATTATACATGGTTTTTTTTTTTTTTTTCCACAGCCTTTGGATTTTTTTTTCACACCTTTGTGGATCACGAACAAAATTTTTTTCTGAATTTTATGGTTTACAGATTATACAAAGAAAAAAATGGCACTTTAAATTAATATGTTCAAAATATGACTTCCGCAAATAGTATTTTATTAAAATCGAAATCTGAAATTTTTTGAGATCGGCTTATGAAAGAATATAAAAAGAAAATTATGAAGCAAATTGGAACTTTATTTTGCAATAAGTGGTTTGGGTAATAAGGGAAAAAAATGACAACAAATATGGTTTACCACTTTTCGTTCCAGCGTCATAACCAAACATGATTTTTGTTCATGTGTTATGGACTTGGTTTCACCTGGCGCCTAAATTTTGGAGCTGGCTCCTAGATCTAGAACATATTTGTCGAGCCCTGGTCGTGTATACATCAAATACTGCGCTCTAATGATCAGTGATGAATAAGCAAGAATAATTCCACTTATTCGGATGGTAGAAACCGAAAGAAGCAAACCAAACTGTTAATGGAAAATAGCCTGCCACCACTGGCAAAAGTCTTATCCTTAGTAACTAGCCTTATTGCGTGGCATAGATAGACGCTTTTTACGAAACGTGTTCGTGGAGGGGTAAACGATTACGGAAGAAACTTTTGCTTCGTCTGACTTCTGGTTTTGGAAATTTTCCTTGTATTTTATTTTCAAGCTGAAATACAAATATTTATCCAGTAAAATGCTAATGAGCAATAATTCTTGACAGGCAACATCGTGAGAAAAAAAAAATTATGATTACGGAAAAAATCCGAATTCTGTCGACCTTTCGTTTTCTAGTTTCGTAAAGACGGAATTCCAATAATAACGAAAAAGCCGGAATTCCTTGAATTCGCGGAAGAATCTGATGCCTGAAGATTACAGAAAAATTTTGCAGCAGCCAACTTCCGTTTTTGCAAATTGTTCTCCACAGTTTCAAGCTAAAATGCAAACATTTATGCAATAAAATGATATTTAACAAGAAAAGCGGACACAAAGACAACATTGAGAGAAAAATTTGCGATTACGGCAAAATTTTCTTACTCCGTTTCACTACTGTGTTCGAAAGTTTTGAAGCACGAAATTTCGTCTCCAGATAAAAAACGACCCCCCCTCTCCCAAATATCGATCTTCAGAATGATCTAACTGATGACAAAAAAAAAAAAAAAAAAAAAAAAAAAGCGGGATTCCGCGAATCCCTGTAAGAATCTCGTGTATATCATAAAAGTAATAGCAAAAGAAAAATTTGAAACAAAATGAAAATTTGTAGAATCCGTTGTTTTGATAGTGAGTTCCGTAGTCAGACAACTAATTCCGTAGAAACTATGGCATTGTGTGGTACTTGGCAGATATGAAGTGTGTAGAAGTTTAGCAGAAATTTGTGCGATACTTCCACTTAGTACTGCATGTTGTGAGGTCGGATTCAGTTTTTTAAAAAGAATACAAGGGGATTGGAGGAACAATTTGTCTGTTGAAACTGTAAATGCTCTGATGACAATTGAAATACTGTAGAAGGGCCACAAGAAAAGATTTTTAATCCACGGTCAGCAGTTATAAAGTGGTATGATGACAAAGTCAGACACCCTGAGCGTAAACCATATGGGAAGAAATCTGAATTAGAACGTCAGTGAAATATATTCATGTGGTATGAGAATTTGTTAGAAATTAATAATAAAGATAGTCACTAAAACTTATCTAAGATTCTATTCATTATTCAAAAAGGTAAGTCAAAATATTTATACACATATTTAAATTTCTGTGTAACTTTATTAGAAAATAAGTTACGATGTGATTTAGTTTTACTTGCTAGTCATGCAAATGTTTTGCTAGCAAACTATTTGGTCACTAGCAAAATTTGCTAGTGAGCCAAAAAGATGAATATCTTGCCCTGGTCTGAAGATTCCATTGGAACACAAGAGAACTAGTTTTGATGAAAATTTCAGCACTATTTTCCACTTCTCTGGAGAGCAACCACCTGCAGTCAAGATGTCACAGATCTCTACAAACTCATACATTGCATGTATTTATGACAGTCACTGGTTTTTGGATTAATACTTCCTAAACATGTGGAGGAAGGTGATGTAAAAGTAAAGTTCATGCACCCGTATGGCCCAGTACTATCATTTCACTGGCTCCACAGAAAGAAGACATCTGCCACGTTCTCCTGTGTAACATCACTTCTTATGTTAGTCCTCCCACCACCAAGGGTTTGGAAGGGTGTACTACTTCCCTGAAAAAGAGGCTGATTTAATACAACGGCAGTACAACAAGATACGACATCTCAGATTAAAAGTAAGATTAATTATTCAAGCTTTTAATTTGTTGATCTAAAATATTCCATTGGTTGATTATCCTAATTAGCTATAGATACCTACTAATTGTTACACTTATGTTTTTATCACTTAACAGTTGAAAATTATGTGCTCTAGACCAGTTTTTATTTATTTATTTAAGTTATTAAAAAAAGAAACAAAACAAAAGAATTTTTGTCATAAGCTTTCTCCACATTACTAAAATTTGTAATTTATGCTCTTCATACACTGATAAAAAAATTATAAAATTTACCTATGAACATTCTTGTCTATTATGATGCATAGTGTCCCATTTGAAATTATCTGTGCTTAGATAGAATAACTTCATTTATAAGTTAAAATAACTATATTAGCAATCAAAATCCCACTATTTTTCTTTCACAGCCTTTTAGACTATACTTTAGGTTCCATTAAAAAAAAAAAGCACTCTGGTAACTCCTGTGCCTTATGCCATAATACCCACTTAATGAATTAAGCAACGTCTTTGCACTATAAAAAATTAATAAATTTTAGTGTCTCTCAGAGGTAGGCAAGATTTATATAATATTTTCTTCTGAAATGTACATACTGTGCCTGACATGTGGTAAAAATTTGGTAGTGATATGTTGATTAGACACAGAACTATGGATTTTTTTCTCAAATACTGCGTCTAAAAGCGGAGTCTCGGAAACGTCGTCAATGTGCAATTTTCCAAAACTTTGACATCTTATATTTCGGAAACTATGTGGCCTAGAGAGGAAAAAGTTTCATGAAAATCTAAGTTGGTGGGCGTCATTTCAAAATTAAGCTGGGTGATCTGACATGGAATGACCCCAAGAGCTTTTAGGTAAGTGGTTGGTTTTTTTTTTATTGATATGTCATTAATGACTTGCATGTAAATATGTGCACTTTGTTGGTATTTAATGCCTTTTAAAGATGTAAATAATATGAGAGAGAAATTTATCTATTGGGTTGCCGAAAAAGTCATGACGTATTTTGGCACCCGATGGGGGTTGGGCAGTTTTGGAAGCACTAGAGGCATGCGCAGTTCTGTTATCGTTATGGCATTCGACAAGTGCCAGTTCTAGCTGCAGTCTAAAAGGAATAGTGAGCGATTTGGTTGAATTGTGGAGATTTGGCATAAAGTTGAAGATAGAAGACCAAACTGTGCATTTTCGCCATATTTTACTGTTTTACTTCCGTAAAGGGAAAAACATGCGTCAAGCTTGTGGAAAGTTGCGTAAAGTGTACAGTGATAATGCTCTACAAGAACGTCTGTGCCAGCGGTGGTTCGCAAAATTCTGTGCTGGTGATTTTGACCTCAACGATGCTCCTCGGTCCGGAAGGCCCACCAAGGTTGATGACTACCAAATCAAGGCATTGATCGAGTCAAACCCACGTTACACGACACGAGAGATTGCAAACACATTGCACATCCATCATTCAAGCGTTCACGACCACCTGAAGAAGCTGGGATACGTAAGCACGCTCGATGTGTGGGTTCCTCATGAACTCAAAGAAGCTCAATTGACAGCGAGTATAAACATCTGCGATATGCTCATTAAACGTGAGGAAAACGATCCTTTTTGAAGCGACTGATAACTGGTGACGAAAAGTGGATTGTGAACAACAATGTGCTGTGCAAACGGTCTTGATCCCGATGTGCTGCTTCACCTTAAACGACATCCAAAGCAGACATTCATCAGCAGAAGGTTTTGGTCTCAGTGTGGTGATATTTTAAAGGTGTCTTGTTTTTCAAGCTCCTACCACGGAACCAAATAATCGAATCAAATGTGTACTGTCGGCAATTGGACAGTTTGAACGGATCCATCATCCAGAAACGTCCAGAGCTCGTTCAGCGTAAAGGTGTTGTGTTCCATCGCAGCAACGCTAGACCACACACAAGTTTGATCACCCGCCAAAAATTATTGGAGCTTGGGTGGGATGTGTTGCCACACCCAGCATACTCGCCTGACCTTGCGCTGTCAGACTTCCACTTGTTTCGCTCTCTTCAACAGTCCTTGCTTGGCATAACGTTCAATTCAGATGAGGCTGTAAATCAGCACCTTGTACAGTTTTTCGCCACGAAAGACGGGTCCTTCTATGAACGAGGCATTCTGCAGCTCACTGAAAGATGGCAAAAGGTTATCTAACAAAGCGGGCATTATATCATTGATTGATCTTTGTTCTTTCTATCAATAAATGACCTTTGCAAAACATGGCTAAAATACGTCATGACTTTTCCGACAACCCAATAGTAGTTTGTATTTCTTTGTGGAGCTAATCTCTGAATCTCGGAGAACAGCATAGTGATATGTATGTAGTTTGTCAAACTAAAGAATTACTGGCCTTGTTGACCAGTAGATCGGTGACAGTTTTTCATTTTGATTAACATTATAGGTGCGGATTATTGGACTGTCATACATGCCAATTACTACAGAATGTCCGTAGTTTCTACAGATTTCGTCTGACTGCGGAACTTATTCTCAAAACTACGGATTCTATGAATTTTCATTTTGTTTAAAAAAAAAATATTTTGCTATTTTATGATATACGTAAGATTCTTAAGCGGATTCGCGGAATTCTCCAATTCTCCGGGTTTTTTTTTTAGATCGTTTTCAAGATTGATGCAAAACTGAAGAGAATTTGGGGGTTTCGTCATTTTCCTTCTGGGGACGGTATTTCATGTTTCAAAGCTTTTGAAAACAGTAGTTAAAATGGAGTAAAAGAATTTGCCCTAATCTTAATTTTTTCTCCCAATGTTGCAGGTGTGTCTACTATTGTTGTTAAATATCATTTTATGGCATATATTTTCGTATTTCAGCGTGAAACTGTAGGCAAGAATTTGTGGAAACGGAAGTTACATGCTGCAAAAATTTCCTCCTGATCTTCAGACATGAGGTTCTTCCGCGAATTTGAGTAATTCCGCCTTTTTTGTTATTTTCGGCCACTCATTAGATCGATGCTGAAGTGAAATGAATTGGGAGGAGGGGGGTAGATATTCGTCGGGAGACGAAATTCCATCTTTACGAAACTTTCGAAAACGGAAAGTCAACTGAGTTCAGATTTTTCCATAGTCGTAATTTCTTTTTTCTCGCTATGTTGTCTCTGTTCAGTAATTTTAAGTATCATTTTACTGCACAAATTTTTGTATTTCAGCTTGAAAATAGAAAACTTTTCAAAACCGGAAGTCGAACGGATTTCCCATTTTCGCTACTCCCCACCCCCTGCGTTTTTTCCACTCTCTAGCGCTGCTAAATATCCCCCACCCCATAAGTTTTTACATTTAATCTGGATAAGGGAAGAAGGAAATTCCCGAAAACGGAAGTGACAAATTTGGAAAAATTGATGCATGGTGTTCAAAAGTATTAATATTCCCAAAGTTACACCATTTATCTAAAATAGTTGGAAGCTTTGATATCATGCACTCATGGTCCTCAGGCTGATGGTTTTATCAGAGAGCATAAAAAAACAAAAAAGAAAGAAAACAACAATGAAGAAGTTGGGAGAGAATGATATCAGCATAAAGAAAACTTTACAATAGTGCTGTGCAGTTGCAGTCAACAAAAGACAAACTGACAGTAGTCCGCATTCTTGCTGTCTGTTTTGATTTTTCACCAGTTAAAAGGCTCAGCTTCAACCCCCCCCCTTCTTTGTCTTGTCTTTAACAGCAATTTTAGAGGCAGTATGATTATATAGTAAGTGGAGGTTCGTGCACTGCTGCACATTCACTTACTTGGATTTCCTGTCTGTTGAACATTGTGGAATTCTTAACGCATCTTACTGATTTTTGCTGGTGAAAGTTTCGAACTTAAATCTCGCAAACATGCCCTCGCTGGGGAATCAACTTTGTGTTTCGCACGTGTTAGTTTGTTTCATTAGAGTCCTTGTTTGCTGTAACGTTTAGTTGAGGCTCATATTTGTTTTTTACAAAGACATGGATCATTTCGTAAAATAGAATTTATGTATGCCACACAATACTAGTTATTAGTAACAAGGCTATTGCTAATGTTGGCAGGTATGGATTTTTTTTTTTGAAGTATGGTCTGAGAAATGCTGCTGCGGATTATGGAAAGGAAAAAATTGTTTTTCACAAAATTTCACGATCTACGGATTATACGTGGGATTTTTTATCTTCACAGCCTTTGGATTATACACGCCTGTGCGGATCTCACAAAGGAATTTTTTTTTAATTTCGTGGTCTACAGATTATACGAAGAAAAAAATGCTACTTTGAATTAATATGTACAAAATATGACATCCGCAAATAGTATTTTAACAAAATTGAAATCTGAAATTTTAAATTTTTTGTGATCATTCACTGAAAGAATGAAAAAAGAAAAGTATGAAGCAAATTGGAACTTTATTTAGCAATAAGTGGTTTGGGTAATAAGAAAAAAATTCACAACAAATATGGTTTACTACTTTTTGTTCCAGCATCATAACCAAACACGTTTTTGTTCATGTATTATTTGACTTTGTTTCACCTGGCGCCTAAATTTTGGAGCTGGCTCCTAGATCTACAACATATTTGTCGAGCCCTGGGAAAGAGTGACATGACTTGTGCGTTAGTTTGAGGTTGTTTCTTCTTAGACTGCTGCAAAAATGAACTTTGTTTTCCCTTTTAGTATTTTTCTGTAATACTCATATAGTTGCTTATTATTACTAGTAAGTGCTCTTCTTAATCGTACCATTTGTACATTTATTTATGGAAAGTTAAATTTCATTCATAGGCGCATATGTGGAGCTAGAGTCAGAGTTGAAATGTCTCACGGACGTACTCGTAATGATAGGGGACGAAGGCGAAATCCCCCACCACCTCCACCTGCACAGTCTTATCAGTAAGTTTTTCATTATTAATTTTTTATGTAAAATTATTCTCCTGATGTATGACTTGATTTGGTTACATATCCTTCATATTATTTTGTTGTTTCAATTAAATTCTATATAAGTTTTGTTCACAGAAAAGTTCTTTAACTTTCAGATAGTGTTTGGCAAGCAAAAATGTGCACAGTAGCTTCTCATAAAATATTATGTTCTTAAAGCATGTAGGAAATTCTTTATTATACCTGCTGGTATGCAGAGGTAGAATTGATTTTATTTCATCCCGTAGTATGTATGTCTTGTGGACAACACTTGATTCAAAAGTTGAAATTCCTACACAAGTCAGCCAGATTGGGTGTGTATTTTTTTTAATTAAAAAAATATTAAAAAGCACTTAATTGCATCTAGGATGTTAGTATTGTGTGGCTTAATACCTGTAGACATTGATAAAGAAAGATCTGCGTGAAATGGTTGGGGAAAATACACTGCCGGACAATTGCTAAGGACAGATGACAATAGCAACGATAGCAACCATAAAATGGAAGGCAGAAAAATGTGGAAATTAGCATAAGTGCGGGATACAGTAAGACGTGTTGTGCGTATGCAAATTTTGGATTACCGAACTTGTTCGTGGCGTCGTAGCGCTGATAAGAGATATAAAGGATTTGACGCGTATTGACCGTTGTTGTTCAAACGCAAAGTTGAAAGGGAAAGAATCAATTGACAAACTTGCAATTTTTAGTATTTCTTCCCGACATCACCTAGATGATTTTACGTGTGACCGTATTATTGGCAAGATTGAAGAAGGGCGAAAAATAATAGATGTTGCCAGGGAGTTCGACGTCAGCCACAGTGTTGTTTCAAGGCTTTGGAAATCATTTCAAACAAATGGAGAGTGTAGCAAACGTCACGGGGGAGGTCGTGTTCGCAGTACGACACCTGCAGAAGATCGGTACATAGTGCTATCAACAAAAAAAACACCGGCGCAGCACAGCTAGTGAGGTAGCAAATCAGTTTATGGCTGCTACTGGCAAGCAGATCTCCCGAAAAACTGTCGCCAGACGTTTGCATGAAGGAGGACTATACGCCCGCCGTCCTGTTGTGTGCATCCCATTGTCCAGACGTCACCGTACCGCCCGTTTGCAATGGTGCCATCAACATCGCAATTGGACTGATAACGACTGGTCTGCTGTCCTCTTCTCAGATGAGAGTAGATACAGTCTATCGTCTGATTGTCGACGACAACTGATCTGGCGTGATAGTGGTACTGCATATTGTCCAGCAAACATACAGGAAAGGGACCGATATCCGACATGTAGTGTCATGGTATGGGCTGGCATCATGATCAATAGCTGTACTTCCCTCTATGTGCTTCCAACTGGGACTATGACTGGCTAACGATACATTAATGATGTTCTGCTACCTCATGTTCGCATGTTCCGTGGTGCTGTCGGTGATAGATTAATTTTCATGGACGACAACGCAACATGTCATCGAACAGTTGCTGTCCAGGAGTGTCTTGAGAGCGAGGATATTCAACGCCTCGTATGGCCAGCACGTTCTCCAGATCTGAATCCCATTGAAAATGTGTGGGATGCTTTGGGGAGGAGTCTTGCTGGTCGCCAATGCCCTCCAATAAACAAGGACACCCTCATCCGTGCACTGACAGAGGAATGGGATAAATTACCCTAACAGCTGCTTGATAATGGTGTGCAAAGCATGACACGACGTGTGGAATCTTGCATCGCCCTCCATGGTGGCCATATCCCGTATTGACATCTTACGCTGGAACTCCTGCGGATGGTTATTGCATTTTTTTCACGTTTATGTATTCTGCACAAAACGGCCTGTTTGTCCCTTGAACACGTTACAAAGCCTTCTGGATTTCAGAGCACAATAAATTGTCTTTCTTGTAATGTCCTGGCATTCTGACGTTATTTTATTTCACTTGGCATCCAACCACACTTACTTTTCTATGCGCTATATTATAGCCGTTTATGATCTGTCCTTAGCAATTGTCCAGCAGTGTACAAATGGAGCATATTTTCGGTAAATGTGTAGTTTAGCATCCTAAATTATTACGGGAACAAATTTGAAGTATTTCGAAAAAGTGCGACTTACAGATTTTAAAGTATGCAATTTCATGGCAAATGGTGAAAATTTTTATATTTGAAATGCTTTTTAAAGAATTTTATTGTAATATTTACCTGAAAGTACAACACTGTGAAGAGAATCTGCAGCAGCAACGTGAAGCTTTGCTCTGTTGAAAGGAAGGTTCGTTGCGACGGGCGGAAGACACAACTGCAACCGGGTACGTTGTTGCCAGAAGAGCGATCCATGTTGTACTGATAGCTAAAATATATAGTTCTGTAATGTTTTTTCACTGTTTGTAAAGCACATACTGGGAATTTTTCTTTCTTTCACATGTGATTCCCTTATTCCAAATAGAAAGTATGAATATGCCTCTCTTGCTTGTACAGAAAAGTAGGAAACTAAAAGTTTTGGTTCTGGTTTTAACAGCATCCATTTGCAGCTGATTTAGTGTCCCAGTGCACTTTTGGTTCTACTCTTAACGTATTGTTTGCAGCTCAGTTTCTATCCCACTGATACGCATCTTTTTCCTATACATTTTAACTATATTCGTAACTTCTTAGTCGTGCTTGCACAAAATTACCCTTGAGGAGACAACAGAAAAAGGCAGGTTAATATGGACCTATTTTCTGTAGCGTAGCAACTGCAAAATGGATCGCTCTCCTGACAACAACATACCCGGTTGCTGTCGTAGTCTTCTGCCCGTGAATTGACTGCCACAACGAACCTTCCTTTCAACAGAGCAAAGCTTCACAGTGTCATTCTTCCTGATAAATATTATGGTAAAATTCTTTAAAAAATATTTCAAATATAAATTTTTTTCACCTTTTTGCCATGAAATTGTGTACTTTAAAATCTGTAAGTCACACTTTTTTGAAATACTTCAAATTTGTCAGCGAAATAATTTAGGACGCTGAACTACACATTTACCATTTTTTCTTACGATTTTAAATTGAAACTTTTGATTATTTTAGTTATAATAATGAAAGAATAATGAGGAAAATGACAAGACAATAACTTTAAGTATTTTTTTTTTGTGGGATCAATGTTTATAAGTAATGGGTCAATCCAGGATTTTAAAGATATCCGGGCCACCCCAGTGGCGCAGTGGTCTAAGCGATGGCCTCAGATCATCCATCCAAAAGAGGCCCGCGTTCGAATCCCGATAAAGCATGGATGTTGTGTTTGTCTTATGGCACTGGCTCTCTCCCTTTCCTGGAACCATTGACTCTAAATTAGGGATGGACAACTGCTTATAGCCCACTGAGTTGCTCACAGTGGTCGTTAAACCACCTCCAATCAAAAAAAAAAAAATACATCTGTTTTTTTTTTAATTCTGCCAGTTTTTGTATTTACCGTAATTATGCCAAAAATGTTGTATTAAAAAAAAAGCCCTTAAAAGTACACAAAAGTTCAAAGTGAGGGGATTCATGGGTTGAATAATCTATGAATCCACACCACTTTGGCGGTATTAGATCAGAACTTGAAAAATGCCATTGCCCAGATGCAAGTGCTAAAATATTTTTGTTGAAATAAAGTTCATGGAAAAGATTTTGTGCAGCTGCCTCCCAGCTGTATTGAATGCCACCTGGATGGCTGTTGCAAGTTGGGACATTTCAAAATATATTTTTTCTGCAATGCTTGACACTGCAGTCAAGCGTGCAGATCCTTGTAGTATCAGTAAAACAATTTTTATGCTAAAATTTTTGTCTCTAAAGAACTGTGAGTTGATTTATTAGCATAGTAGTGTGCATTGTTTGATAATTATTAAGCTGTTGATGAAAATGTTGAATGAATTCAGAATTTGAAATATGCACTTTTAAAATGATTTCTTGTATCAGAAATTATTACCTGCACCAGGGCTTGATTTCGACCAGTAGTTAGTAGCAAGTTGCTAGTGAAAAATTTTCGAATGTTTAAGCACCACTGCATTTCGCTTGTGGAATATTTTAGACACATACAAAAAGGAACAACTGCTTTCTGGAAACGAATGTTTCTTGAAAGTACAAACATTACAAAAACATTTTGGCACTAGTAGAAATATCCAGTTTATTTCCCTTATCTATTTCTGCATGTGAGGTTGGATTCAGTTTCGTGAAGAGAATCCAGGGTGACTGGAGGGACAGTTTAAACTTACAAACGTTGAATGCTCTCATGAGTATTGAGGTTGAAGGTCTGTCCGAAGACAAGTTTGACCCCAGGTGTGCTGTTTTAAAGTGGTATGATGAAAAGACCCGAAACCCAGATCGTAAACCCTACAGAAAATAACTTAAGATTTTGAATAATGTTCTTGAATTTGGAATAAAGTTAAATAAAAAAAAAAGTTTTTTAAATATTTGCATTCAAATTAAATTGTTAGAATTAATCTGTCAGGTCATGAAAAGGTGAGTTATATCTAAATATTTGTAATCTTTTCAGCATTATAACGTGACAGTTACAGAGGTGAAATCAAAATTTGTCATGATTGACTAATGGAGGGGAACATGTTTAAGTTTCTTTTGTATAATTGTTAATAAACTTTTGCTAGTAAAAAAATAAAGCCACTAGCAAGTTTTGCTACTACTTATAAAAAAAAAAAAAATCATGGCCTGACCTGCACACATAGTGTTGCCATGTCTGCATTTGACACCTGTAAGCTGCATCTCTTGTTTCAAGAAACCCATTAATTAACTGCCTTGTATCTAAGAGCGTCCAGTCTCTCCTAATGATTGGTGGTCGGCAATGTGGCTTCTGGCTTATTGTGTGATATTATGTCTCTGGTGTTGTCACTCCTTGAACCTTATTAGCCTCAAATTACATCTGGGCAGCTGCTTTTTATAGTCTTGGATCATTCATCAAACCCCAAAAGAAAAAAATAACTTCTAGGTTGTGGTGTCTTCTGCTCAGTGGATTTTGTCTGCTTAACATGTATGAACATAATTCATCATACTAACAGAATCTGTAGGATTCATAGTGGTGTTTTAACACTCAGAATAAAGAAAACTTGGTGATTGGATGCTAAAATTATAATATTGGTGTACCTGGGTTTGGCATCAAATTTCTAATGATATCATTAATTACTCATAAGGGGAGGAAAATTTGTAAAAACTGGACTAGGAGCTTCTGAAAGTTTCGTATTTGTTGTGATATCCAGTGGATTTCTTCTGTGTGTTTTTCTTCAGCCATTGTTTAATAGACAAAAATCCACATTTATGATGTCTGGCAAAAAGTTGGGGGAAATGTGTGTGTGCATTGGAAATTTTTTGCAGTAATTTTAATTATCTGATGGTAAGATAAATTTTATTTGAATCTTAAAAATCAAACAATAAATTGATGGGGTGCATCAGCTGATAATTCTAGTTCATTACCACCCAAGGTGTTCTGGAACACAGCCTCGTGAGTTGGAGTCTTTGCCTAAGTCTCATACAGAACTAGTTTCTACCTCAAAAATATTTATACTGAAGCTGACTGAATTTTGTGTCAGATTCATAAAGGCTCTTTTTGTCATGTGTGCCATAGTTGTCCAGTGGAGCTCAAATTTGACAGTCTGGATCAGGTGTGTGTCTGCAATTCCTGTGTGCACTGGATGCTGATTGCACAATTCTGTTGCCAGTGAATTGCCAAGTATATTGTTCTAGATGTATGAATTGTGGAAAATATTGAAACTAAGTATAAATAAAAAAAAAAGATTTTTTTTTTTTTTTTTTAGCAAGGAACTGTAAGTACTGAATGCATGATCAATGTAAATGATAGTTAAGGACAGGTAAGGGAATTTGGGAATCCGTGTTTGACAGAGAAAACAGATGAGATGATGAAATCATTAGGTAAGTAAATTCAGCTTTGAAAGTCATAGGCTGCTTTAGGAGAATTTTACAGAACTGATGAGTTCCCCCCCCCCCCCCCAAAAGTCCCAAATGGCTGTGTTATGCAATTATAATTGTTCTTACTCTGCATGGTAGTGAATCCTGTGTAGTACAGAAGAAACAAACCTCTTGCATCGGTTACTCTGGCTTCTTTAAAGTTTTTGGCAAATTCACAATTTTATTTCGCTATAGTGTTCAGATGGTATTATTCAAAGGCATTTGATACCAGCAAATGGTGTCGGCTCTGGCGAGTTCTTAGAGAGAGATGGCCGTACTGGAATGTCATCTCTTTCTAATTAAGTCACTACAACGCTAAGAAAGCCTCCGTCGCAATTAATAGTGAAATGTCTGACACATTCAGCGTGGGAAAAGGAGTTTGCCAAGGATGCATTCTTTCACCCATTCTTTTTAATATTTATGGAGAACAGATAATGAGGAGAGGGATGAAAAATTGGTATGGTGGGCTGTCAATAGGTGGTAGGAAAACAACATATCTACGCTATGTAGATGACACCTCTACAATAGCTGGCTGGTTCAGAGGAGAAGATGGTGCAATTTCTCAAGCACATCGAAGACAACAGCGCAGAAGCTGGTCTCAAACTAAATAAAGACAAGTGCAGTGATGGAAAGTTTGCATCGAACTGTGCCAATTTTATCATTTTGTGCCAAACTGTTACAAATTACGAAAAAATATAATATTTGTGCCCAACTGCGCCGAAACGGTAATCCACAGCAAAAGCTGCTGAGCTATAAAAAATTTCACGGCTAAAAATACCGTTTTAAACGGTGAAGCGAAGGACGCTTTTTTAAGGTCTACATGTAATTTGGTTAAACGTATAACGACGCTTAATTAACATGTACTGCCAATCTTAATTCGTTGTTTTTCTGGCATAAGTGGCGAATAGGTTTCGCAATGTAGATGGAGCTTATAGAGGAGGAGTTTTGTTGTAATCACGTATGTAGGAGAAACGATGCTGTACGTTATAAAATCCTGATGAAGATTGTTTACAGATGGTTTGGTGGTCTTTCGGAGTGTTGTGCCATTGAGATTGTTTGTCGTTCCCTGCTCTTTGGGATGGCACAGTTATTTCGTTCTGGGCGAGGTGCGCGATTACGTAAATACAGCGTAAGGTAAGTTGTTAGCTATTTCGTTGACGCAGAGGACGACTGAAAATGGCTCTCCTGTGGCAGGATACGATGGTTCTGTTTCTAAAGGATTCATAGGAATTCAGAGATGCCAACTTTTACGGATTTTCTGAAGTTTGTACGGAATTTCACTCCATCTTTATACGGTTTTACGTAAGTCACTCCAAAAACTACAGAAAAGCCCATGCAAGATCCCTGCACGCAATTTTTTTTTTACCGTCTTTTGGTCGAAAACACGCACTTTACAAATAGTCCCTATATACCTTCGATGTTCTGACTTCCCCAGCCAACGGAGGCGGAATTTTACATGTTTTAAATCTGAGTAGGGTTCATCTAGTTCCAAAACATTTTTTGCTTAAGGTGGATATAAAGGCATGTCTAACGTAAAGCTTCTGCTCATAGGTGGCGCTGAAAATCGCACGGTTATTTCCTACCCCCTTCTTGTGGGGGTCTTAGTGTCATGACCACTTTCCCTTATCAGATGCAGGATCAGTTTACAGCTCCCTACAAAGCCCTGGCTCCCTACCCTCCTTCCTCACCCCCATGTTTCCCAAGGGCAAAGCTCAGTACATTTCCTTTACAACGTCGTTTTAGGCAAAGCCCTGGTTTTAGGCAAGTAAAACGCAAGCTTTTTTTTTTTTTCTGCTAACACAAATGATCCGAAAATTTGTGATATATGACAGCTAAGGGGAACTGATAAATAATTCAAATTTTAACAGATAACAGTGAAGGAGGAAATTTACTTTACTATTTTATCTTTTTTCATTATTTTTAAAGTTATATATTCATTTTTACTCTATCCTTTTGCAGTTTCACTGTTTTATATGTGCACTTTCTTAACAGTAATGCCTGATAGCATATGAATGTCGTCCAAAAGACATCAGCAGGTGCCTTGCCAGTAAACCATTTTCTTCAACCTAGATTGAATTTCTTGTCCTTTTATGGCTATTATGTCTTTTGTGTGGAGAGTAAATTCTCTTTAGAATATAGGATGTTGTGCTCAGATTGCACTTGCAATCAAGAAATTACACGTGACTTGAAATATAAAGCATCTGCTATGGGCATAGTACTGGCCCACATCAATCCGTATTTCTCCAGTACTACAGAGGAATAAACCAAGCATATAATTACAAAGTTCATAATTTTAACATTTTTAGTTTCATACAGAGAGCCTAATGGTTGAATATATTGGTGCATATTTCTTCCGTTACATTAGTTGGGACCGATTTCGTCCGCTAGCGGCATTTTGCAAATTTGTATCAGCATCTAGGTTGTTTCGAAAATTAGAGAAGAAAAATTAGGGAATCGCTAATATTTCCCTGCAAAGAATAAATGAGATTATATATACATTAGTGGCATAAAAAACCTGTCCGTGATGTAACATAGTTTTCAATAAATAATATTTTGGAAAAACATTTGCTCACAAAATAAGTGAAGAGTCGTTTGCTAGGTTATATTCCAAAACGCAATGGTTTTTTAAATAACATTTTTGTACCAAGGATAGAAAGTGAGTTTCGAAGATATTTTCTGTGTTGGGAAGCGAATGTTTTTCGACTGATAATCCACGAGTACGAATGAATTTATACACGCAGCTTGTAAATAGTATTATGTTATTATGCATTGGTGAAAATTTTATTTAGTGCATAATAGCTTTTCAAAATTTTTATATCCACAAAATTTCCTTTGAATACAAATTTTAGAGTATGATAAATATGTCTAATGCAGCCAAAGTTAATATTTACGATATTACAATAGTACGGTTGCAGCCTAAAGGAGTGAGGCTTTTTTCCCAAGCGGAAGATTAAGTTTATTTCTTACTCCAAAAAAACATTATAAACACATATTTGTACTAGTACAAAATTTATTTCTTTTCTGATTTGTGGCTTGTAAATGAAAAGCATTCACGTAGAATGAGTTATTTCGGTTCGGTTCGGTTCGTCATAAGCGGACAGAGTATAGAAAGTAAGAGAATAAAGGTCGATCACAATGTCCGAACTTCTCTGTATGCCCGGGGAAGGAAACTGCAATCCATATGGGAAATTACTGAACTCTGAGAAAATATGAATAATCAATATCTGTAGAGCTGGAATGCAGTACCCTGAGGTTACGCCAACCCAGCAGAGTGCAACGCTATGCACCCCATGGTGTCATGATGGACACAGCAGTGCAGATACAGTTCCGGACGTCCGCACATGTTGATCGGAAATAAGTGCAGACATTTAGCGTGCATGCTGCAGCAAATCATACACTCTACCAGACTACAGTTTACAAAACAGAGGCATCATTTGGAAACCCGACACTCTTTTCTTAGCAACAGCTTGCTAGCAGATTCTTTGCAAACCTATTGCCCCGCAGTCAGGGCCGGCCCGTGATATTGTACATGGTTCACTGTAAACCGCCACACAGGAAAACTGCCACACAGGAAAATTGCCACGCAGGAAAATTGCCACACGCTTTTCATTAAGCGGCCGGGCACAAATTGCTATTCCTCCGAGGAACACTTTGAATGTTTGGCAGTTTTCCAAGTTTCTGAATTATGTGTGGCAGTTTCCCAAGGTGCCTAACGATGGGAAGGAGCTCTTTTGTTTGTCTGAATTTTCATGTCGGTTCATACTTAGGGCAACTGGCCACAGAAGTTCGAGGGGGAGGGGGCCTATATTGATAATTGAATTAGGAACTCCAAACAAATTTCGAGAAAACGTTCTACATAAGCCAAGCGAAAATTGCTGTGTTCAGGAAAAGACTGAGATTTTTTAATAACGCTGCACTTTTACTTAGGCACTAAATATTTACAAAACATGTCAAATTTGTAATATTTTTCTTTTACTTAATTAATTCATAAGCATTACACCTCGGTTGTTTTAACAGCTTTTAATCCGCCGACTTTATATTCGTAACGCTTACGTGTCAGATCAAGTCAATAGGATTGCGCTTTTACTTAGGCACTAAATATTAAAGTTCTAGGCCACAGGCATAGGCCTTTTTAACAATTTTTATTATACCAGTGTCATATTCATGGAGTTTATATATCAAATCAAGTTAATAATATTGCACTTTTATTTAGGCATGAAATATTTATTCACAGGCCCGAGGCCTAGGCTTAGGCTCTTTTACCAGTTTTCATTCTACCAATGTCATATTCACAACGTTTACACATAAGATGAAGTTAATAATATTGGGCGTTTTCTTAGGCAGGAAATATTAATTCATAGGCCCTAGGCCTAGGCCTTTTTAACAGTTTTTATTAAAAAGGCCTAGGAATTAATATTTCCTGCCTAAGAAAACGGCCACACATAATTATCATTGTCATATTCACAACGTTTACACAACAAATAAATGTAATAATATTGCGCTTTTACTTAGGCAGGAAATATTAACGCCTAGGCCTTTTTGACAGTTTTCATTCTACCAATACCATATTCACAATGTTTACACAGCAAATGAAGTCAATAATATTGGGGTTTACTTAGGTACGAAATATTAATTCATATGCCTCAGGCATTTTTTAGTTTTTACTTTATCATTGCCACATTCACGTTAGCACAACAAATAAATGCAATAATATTGCACTTTTACTTAGGTACGAAATATTAATTCATTGGCCCTAGGTCGGGGCCTATGAATTAACATTTCGTGCCCAAGTAAAAGCGTAATATTATTAACTTGATTTGCTGTTTAAATCTTGTCAATATGGCATTGAAAGAATCAAAACTTTTAAAAAGGCCTAGGGCCTATGAATTAATATTTCGTGCCTAAGTAAGCGCCCAACATTATTAATATGATTTGCTGTGAATATGACATTGGTAGAATAATTGTTTGGAGTTTTCAATTCTCAAAATAGGCCAAAAAACGGCAATCTTTATACCCCCCCCCCCCCAACCCGGGACTTCTGTGGCCAGTTGCCCTAACTAAGTATGAACCGACATGAAAATTCAGACAAACAAAAGAGCTCTTCCCATCGTTAAGCACCTTGGGAAACTGCCACACATAATTCGGAAACTTGGAAAACTGCCACACCAGAAAAAAAGTGTTCCTCGGAGGAATAGCAATTTGTGCCCGGCCCCTTAATGAAAAGCGTGTGGCAGTTTTCTAAGTTGCTGAAAGACGTGTGGCAGTCTTCTTGTGTGGCGGTCTTCTGCCAACCATCGTTAATGCGTGGGCAAGGTGGAGGTCTGGCCGCCTTTAGATGAAATTAAGATGATTTGTTACACACATGCCACCCCCACCCACTCCACACACACGCTTTTCTTGAGGCACGCAGTCCACATAGTGATAGCATTATCTTCCAAAAATTCAATGAAAACCCTTACAAATTGCCAGTTTGTATTTCGAGGGAGAATCCTGTAAGAATACACATCAGGAAAAAATGCATCCTATGGGAATACTTCCAGGAACTTTCAGAACAGGCAACAGAAGAATCGACTGAGGAATGTATATCAGAAATGATGACGGGGTATGTTTCCTTCACACAGCCGGTGTGTGAGTGTGTGTGTGTGTGGGGGAGGGGGTTAAACTAACTTACACGGAAAATTCCCAAATACTGATTTTACACTTTAAAGTTCTCATTTCTTTTTTCCTTTCGATTAAAACATTAAGTTGTAGTCCCTTGATTAATGCGAGGCTCGAAACCAACTTAAGGTAGCACTGTATGTACAAAAGTATCTAAAGAAAAACAGGGTATGAGGAGTTACCTAAATTTTGTAGTGTATGCATTTTTATTTAGTTTCTCTTTTTATTATATTAGCAATCTGGATTTCATTAGCAATTACGTTAAAACAAATAATTCAAAATCCTTCTAAAATGAAATTAAAAAAAAAAAGTATTTCCTTCCCCACTGAAATCCTAATTTTCTTTTTTTCTCTAAATATATAGAGTATTTTTCCGGTATTCAGTCTCTTCACCTCACACGTTCCCCATTGTTCCCATTTTTTTTAGGCAGAACATACAAAATCAGTTCAAAATGCAAAAGAATCTACAATCATCTACAACTAATGAAACACGGGGAAGAACAAGAGGTGAGATAACAACAGGCAGAAAAACAACAAATGCAGAGAACACATGTCTAGGAAAACTACACTGACTGACTCCACGTCAAACTAAGGGGACTGTGAAGGGCAAGCTAGCCAGTGGTATGAATTCGCATCATACTCCAATCCCGCTGTGTTCCTTGCTGTGAACATTTCTCCAGCTATGACCCTTTCCCCCATTTACGACTTGATGACCTAAACGTAGATCATTGCATCTTCCTATCTTTCAAAAGAACAGTGAAGATAGAACAGAATCGGGGTGAGGTAGGGTCCTAACTTGGAAGAATCGTTTTCACCACGGTTGCTTACCCCCACGCATTTGTCCGATTGTCAGTTTATTGCCTGTGTTTAGCGAATGTTGGCAGAAGATTTCTGTACCTTCCACTGCCCACCCGTCGCCAAGTTGTGTAAACTTACTTGCCAGATGGACTAAGCTGCCGAAAGTGCAAGGATATTGATTAACTTCTCGTATCAAATCTATTACTGAAACGCTCTGCCATTTTGAAAATTTTAAATATCAATTTTCACACAGACAAAAATGGATTCTGAGCAATGATTATGTTGATTTTCATCCTAAACGCTCGTCACCGTTTTCCGAAGAGTAGGTATAGCTGTTCCGTACCTTCCACGAAAGTTAGTTGACAGGGACTATATTTCCAGAATTTTATGCCTTGAGGTAGGACTGGGAGTGGGTAAGACAGTGGTATTGTGTGGGTATACAGTTGTTTTTTTTTGGGGGGGGGGGGGTAAAATATATTTCTTAATGTTAATAAAAATTATACATATTTATTCATTTGCAGTTCTTTTATGTCAGTTCAACTCACATTACTCAAGGTCATACGTGCGAGGATTATCAGATTTTTATTTATTTATTTGCATGCGGCTCCATCTTGCCTACGTGATAATAACACGCCGAGAGAAATAAAAAAAATAAAAAAAACAGAAGAAAGGAAGGAAAGAAAGAAAGAAAAAATTAAAAATTGTTATCACAGCTAGCTTCCATGGCAAACATTTCCTGCGTATGAAAACCACAATTCATTTTTTCTAATCCCATATTGCCAAGTGGAAATCATTAGCGGCTGTAAAACGAGGAATGAAATTTCAGTAGCAATTTTACTTCCTATTTTGTGTAAAAACATTTTGCCGAATCCCATATTGCAAGATATTAAAGAAAGGGGAGGGGTCATTAGTGGACGTGAAAACAAAATTTCTGTCTAAAATCGTCTTCCCATTTTGCCTGATCCTATTCTGCCAAATATTTTTGACACAAGACGGGGGGGGAGTTACTAAGGACTATTAACGTTCTCAGAATGATTTTTGTGTTCTTTCACGCTGTTACGCTTTCGGTCAGTTCTCATTTCTGGATAAACCTTTTGTTTTTCCATGTCTTGTGTGTAAATATCGTGTACTTATTTACAACAAATGCATACGGATTTTTTTATGGTTTACGGGTTATTTTCTCAAATTAAAAAAAAAGATTGATTTATCCTAGACAGGAAATAAAACATGATGAAAAACGAATTTAAAAAGCTATTACAAATTCCGAAACGAAGACTGTTGCTGCTATTTGTGAGCTCATATCTAGCTTTTGTTACTTGGACACTAGAATACATGTAACTTTCTTAAAAAAAATAAAGTACCAAAATTTTATATCATACATTTGTTTTACCAGTGACCTGTTCAGTGTGGGGTGGACAAGGTTTCCGGGCCCCTCTTCATTAGGTATCACTTGGTTCTTCGTTCTGTGGCTGCTTTTTTAAAAATATATTGGTACATATTTTTAAATATATATTTTACGAATAATAAGAAGCGCCCTTTAGTATGGGGTATATATTTTTATCGCTTTGCAGTATTTTGGCAGATGTTTTTTTCGGGATATCTTTTTATTTGCATCTTCAATATTTTGGGCCACCCCATAAAGAAATCCTCCATGAGCCACTGTGTCTTACTTTTACTATTCATTATTTTTGATAATTATTTTTCTTTTCATTTTTCACAATTACATTTTTTTTCATGGAAAAAAATAATAAACGAAAAATTAATGTAGATTTGTTTGTTCTGTCGCAGCCAAAGATTCATTCCTTGTCCCAATAGCGCTGAACATTATTCGTGAAGAAGGGTCAGCACAATAGGTTTCACATGTAATTACTCTTTCCCCAAATACTACAGAAACCTGATATTGTCAGTCGATCCCCTTAGCTGAGGGGGAAATCTCATCCCCCATCCCCTGCTTAGCTGGGGATGATTCGTAAAAGCTTTGGTCAGCATTTTAGAGTAACCAGCATGTGATTTGTTTTTTACATAAGTTTGAGGGTAGAAAAGCCAATAAACTGTAATGTAAGTGATTTAAATAATTACTGACATCCTAAACTAAAGGCTATGACAGCTCAGTTATTATTATTTGTGTGAAAACTTTTAATATTCAAGGAAAACGTCAAGGTTATGCCACATTTTCAGTACTTGGCATACCTAGAGCGCCACCTAGTAACGATAGGCTACACTACTCCATCTCAAAGAAATTTAATTTTAAAATATTTCCTATAATTTTTTCTCAAATTTGATTGCCACTCCGTATAGTTCAGTGCCTTCTTCGTATGTGTGCGAATTTTCACAAGTCAGGAAGCTTGTATGAGAACTTATGTAACAAAATTTTCCCATTGAAAATACATTGGCGGATTTTCGCTTGACGTCCACCTTAAGCGTTTGTTCTATTTACTAATATTTTACCTGCTCCAAAAATGGATTTTGTTGCTCCAAAAATGCATTTTGTTGCTCCAAAACTGTATTTCACCAGCTCCAAAAATGCATTTTGCTGCTCCGAAAATGTATTTTACCTGCTCCAAAAACACATTTTGCTGCTCCAAAAATTATTTTGCAACTTTCCATCACTGCAAGTGCTGCCTTATGGTAGTTGACAAGGCTGTAAACGCTTCCTCCAAACTTCAAACAGATACCCAACATTACCCGAAAATCAGAAGTCATATATATCTGAGGGCCTGCATAACCAGCAATGGCAATTGTGAAGGCAAGATCAAAAGGAGGATCAGAATGGTTAAATTTGCCCTGGCAATGTTTACAAAAATCTGGAAGGATCGCCACATCAGCAAAACCACCCAGCTGAGGCCGATCAAGGCCCTCGTATTTCCCATCACGACTTACAGTTCCGAAACATGGACCTTAAATGCAGTGGCGTAACCCTGTTTCAAAATCTGGGGTCTGACCACACGTACACACATTATATGTATACATATATCATCATCAACCATTTTCAATCCACTGCTAGATGAAGGTCGCCCCAAATTTCTTCCACAATTATCTGTCTTCTTCATGTCACTCTAGCATACTTTCGAATTTCATCCATCCATCTCTCATGGGGTCTTCTTCTGGGTCTTTTCCTGTCCCTCGGAATCCAGTCTAAAATTTCGGTGGACCATTCTTCTGGCAACATGTCCAGCCCATTGCCATTTCAGGGATTTCACTCTGGTCATAATGTCGTCCACTCCTGTCATTTTCTCAGTGGCGTAACCATACATATCATCATCATCATTGTCAACCATTATCAATCCACTGCTGGATGAAGGTCTCCCCAAGTTTCCTCCACAACGGTCTGTCTTGTGCCAGTCTCCTCCACGTCACTCCCGCATACTTTCGAATTTCATCCACCCATCTCCCATGTGGTCTTCTTCTGGGTCTTTTCCTGTCCCTTGGAATCCAATCTAAAATTTCGGCTGTCCATCAATAGACTGTCCTTCTGGCAGTATGTCCAGCCCATTGCCATTTCAGGGATTTAACTCTGATCATGATGTCTTCCACTCTTGTCATTTTTCGGATCCACGAGTTCCTCTTCTTATCTCTCCTGGTTACACCAAGCATGCACCTCTCCATGCTACTTTGAGTTGTCTGCAGCCTTTGTATGTCTCTTTTAGTTAAGGTCCACGTCTCTGCACCATACGTAAGCACTGGAAGGATGCATTGATCAAACACTTTTCTTTTAAGACGTAATGGCATATTGCTGTTGAAAATTATGCTTGCTGTTTCTTCCAAAAGCTCTCCAGGCAAGTTTTGTACACCGGTTAATTTATTCATCAATGTGAACCTCACACTTGATATCTGCTGTCCAAGATAAACGTACGTGTCTGTTATCTCCAGCTTTTCTCCATCAATCGATAAATCTTCATTTCGTGTAAAAGCATTGAACATCACTTTTGTCTTCTGAAAGTTCATTTTTTATCCCACTTCTTTACTCTTGTCAGCAAGTTCCTGGATCATTCTGCAGCTCTGATGGGGTAGTTGCAAAAATGACTACGTCATCAGCAAAACGAAGGTGAGTTATATATATATAGAAGAATCCCCGGAGGACCGGACTAGGCTGCCATCTGATGCTGACCTTGGCAACGTACAATGGACGCTCCCTATCTTCTGATTCAAGGCTTCTTGAATTGGAAGAGGAACTACAAAGGATCAAGTGGGACATCGTGGGGCTAAGTGAGGTAAGGAGAAAAGGAGAAGATCTCATCGAACTGAAAAGTGGACATCTCTTCTACTATCGTGGGACAGATACTGGCAGAACTAGTGGTGTTGGATTTATAAATAAACAAGAAACTGAAGGATAAAGTTGTAGAAGTTGAAAGTTCCTCTGACAGAGCTGCACGACTCGTTATCCAACTATCGAGAAGATACCAGGCTCAGATTATTCAAACTTATGCACCCACCACAAGTCATCCTGAAGAAGAAATTGAAGAATTTTATGAGGAAATTTGTCATCTAAATAATAAAGGTAAGCAGCACTTGAAAATAATTATGGGAGATTTCAATGCAAAAATAGGGCAACGGCAACAGAATGAAACTTCAGTAGGTAAATTCGGTCACGGCAACAGAAACCAGCGTGGAAATACTCTCGTTGAGTTTGCAGAGGCAGAAGGGTTTTTCATCTTGAACTCCTTCTTCAAGAAAAAGCCACACAGGAAATGGACATGGAGACATCCAAATGGGACGACAAGTGAAATTGATTTTATTATGTGTAACAACAAATTCGTCATAGAAGACTGCAGTGTGCTAAACAAGTTCAACACAGGTAGTGACCATAGATTGGTGAGATGTAAGATGCACCTCAACACTAAACTTGAACGTGGCAAGCTCATAAGACAAACCAAATCTATTGACATAACCAACCTTAAAAAAACACCATAATACCTTCAAGTTGGAACTGAAGAACAGGTTCTCTGCTTTAGAAGGCTTAACATCGGAAGAAGTGGACATCTCTGAAGTTAACAGAAAAGTAACCAAAGCTCTTATGGAAACAGCAACAAAATTAGCTGGGTCTAAGAACAAGTTGCATGTAAATAAATTATCAGGAAAAACGAAAATGTTGATGCAAAAAAGAAGAGAGATGAGGACAACTAAAGAAGATGTGACTTCCAAAGTGGAATATATAGAGCTATGCAAGACAGTAAGAAAAAGTATCACTGAAGACGTAAGAAAATTCAACTGTGAACTAGTGAGGAAAGCAATTGAAAACAACCAAAGCCTAAAGATAGCAAAGGGACATCTCAGTAAGGGAAGAAAACAGATTATGGCACTGAGAAAAGAAGATGGTTCTGTAACAAGAAATAGAGGCGAAATTTTGACAAGAGTGAAAGATTTCTACTCCAAATTATATGAAAGGGATGATACATACACTTCAGACATCATGAAAGATACCAGTACCAGAGTTCCTCCAGTCCTTCCAGCAGAAGTTGCACATGCAATCAAGAACATGAAGCGGGGAAAAGCTCCAGGAGAAGATGGAATTACTGTAGACATCATACAAGAAGCAAGTGGAGAAATCGAAACAGTACTCGCCCAAATTTTCACTCGTTGCCTTAATGAAGGAAAGATTCCTGAGGATTGGAACACCGCTACAATGATCCTGCTACATAAGAAAGGTGACATTGAGGATCTCGGAAACTACAGACCTATCAGCCTCCTATCAGTAGTTTATAAAATCTTCACTAAAGTTCTTTCACACTGCTTGAAGGTAACACTGGACATGGCTCAACCGAGAGAACAAGCTGGATTCAGGAGTGGCTACAACACAATAGATCATATCCACGTGCTGAGAGAACTAATTGAAAGAGCGAGGGAATATGAACTTCCATTGTGCATGGCTTTTATCGATTATGAAAAAGCCTTTGATTCGGTGAAACCATCAGCAGTTACAATGGCTCTGAAAACCTGCGGTATTGAAGATGCATACATTAATATTATTAATAACATCTATGAAAATGCAAGTGCAAAGATTAGGCCGTTTGAAAATACAACACACGTAAAAATTGGAAAGGGAGTGAGACAAGGTGACACCATATCTCCGAAGCTCTTTAATGCCACATTGGAGGGTGTTTTTCAGTTGCTGAGCTGGGAAAACAAGGGGATAAAGATTAATGGAGATTATCTAACCCACCTTCGTTTTGCTGATGACGTAGTCATTTTTGCAACTACCCCATCAGAGCTGCAGAGTATGATCCAGGAACTTGCTGACAAGAGTAAAGAAGTGGGATTAAAAATGAACTTTCAGAAGACAAAAGTGATGTTCAATGCTTTTACAAGAAATGAAGATTTATCGATTGATGGAGAAAAGCTGGAGATAACAGACACGTACGTTTATCTTGGACAGCAGATATCAAGTGAGGGTCACATTGATGAAGAAATTAATCGGCGTACAAAACTTGCCTGGAGAGCTTTTGGAAGAAACAGCATAATTTTCAAGAGCAATATGCCAGTATGTCTTAAAAGAAAAGTGTTTGATCAATGTATCCTTCCAGTGCTTACGTATGGTGCAGAGACGTGGACCTTAACTAAAAGAGACATACAAAGGCTGCAGACAGCTCAAAGAAGCATGGAGAGGTGCATACTTGGTGTAACCAGGAGAGATAAGAAGAGGAACTCGTGGATCCGAAAAATGACAGGAGTGGAAGACATCATGATCAGAGTTAAATCCCTGAAATGGCAAAGGGCTGGACATACTGCCAGAAGGACAGATCATCGATGGACAGCCGAAATTTTAGATTGGATTCCAAGGGACAGGAAAAGACCCAGAAGAAGACCACATGGGAGATGGGTGGATGAAATTCGAAAGTATGCAGGGGTGACATGGAGGAGACTGGCACAAGACAGACCGTTGTGGAGGAAACTTGGGGAGACCTTCGTCCAGCAGTGGATTGATAATGGTTGACAATGATGATGATGATGATGATGATATATGCAATCCACTGCTGGACGAAGGTCTCCCCAAGTTTCCTCCACAACGGTCTGTCTTGTGCCAGTCTCCTCCATGTCACTCCCGCATATTTACGAATTTCATCCACCCATCTCCCATGTGGTCTTTTTCTGGGTCTTTTCCTGTCCCTTGGAATCCAATCTAAAATTTCGGCTGTCCATCTATGGTCTGTCCTTCTGGCAGTATGTCCAGCCCATTGCCATTTCAGGGATTTAACTCTGATCATGATGTCTTCCACTCTCGTCATTTTTCGGATCCACGAGTTCCTCTTCTTATCTCTCCTGGTTATACCAAGCATGCACCTCTCCATGCCTGTTTGAGTTGTCTGCAGCCTTTGTATGTCTCTTTTAGTTAAGGTCCACGTCTCTGCACCATACGTAAGCACTGGAAGGATGCATTGATCAAACACTTTTCTTTTAAGACATGGCATATTGCTCTTGAAAATTATGCTGTTTCTTCCAAAAGCTCTCCAGGCAAGTTTTGTACGCCGATTAATTTCTTCATCAATGTGACCCTCACTTGATATCTGCTGTCCAAGATAAACATACGTATCTGTTATCTCCAGTTTTTCTCCATCAATCGATAAATCTTCATTTCTTGTAAAAGCATTGAACATCACTTTTGTCTTCTGAAAGTTCATTTTTAATCCCACTTCTTTACTCTTGTCAGCAAGTTCCTGGATCATACTCTGTAGCTCTGATGGGGTAGTTGCAAAAATGACTACGTCATCAGCAAAACGAAGGTGGGTTAGATAATCTCCATTAATCTTTATCCCTTTGTTTTCCCAGTTCAGTGATTGAAAGACATTTTCCAATGTGGAATTAAAGAGCTTCGGAGATATGGTATCACCTTGTCTCACTCCTTTTCCAATTTTTATGTGTGTTGTATTTTCAAACAGCCGAATCTTTGCACTTGCATTTTCATAGATGTTATTAATAATATTAATGTATGCATCTTCAATACCGCAGGATTTCAGAGCCGTGGTAACTGCTGATGGTTTCACCGAATCAAAGGCTTTTTCATAATCGATAAAAGCCATGCACAATGGAAGTTCATATTCCCTCGCTCTTTCAATTAGTTCTCTCAGTACGTGGATATGATCTATTGTGCTGTAGCCACTCCTGAATCCAGCTTGTTCTCTCGGTTGAGCCATGTCCAGTGTTACCTTCAAGCGGTGTGAAAGAACTTTAGTGAAGATTTTATAAACTACTGATAGGAGGCTGATAGGTCTGTAGTTTCCGAGATCCTCAATGTCACATTTCTTATGTAGCAGGATCATTGTAGCGGTGTTCCAATCCTCAGGAATCTTTCCTTCATTAAGGCATCGAGTGAAAATTTGGGCGAGTACTGTTTCAATTTCTCCACTTGCTTCTTGTATGATGTCTATAGTAATTCCATCTTCTCCTGGAGCTTTCCCCCGCTTCATGTTCTTGATTGCATGAGCAACTTCTGCTGGTAGGACTGGAAGAACTCTGGTACCTTTCATGATGTCTGGAGTACATGTATCATCCCTTTCATATAATTTGGAGTAGAAATCTTTCACTCTTGTCAAAATTTCGCCTCTATTTCTTGTTATAGAACCATCTTCTTTTCTCAGAGCCATAATCTGTTTTCTTCCCTTACTGAGATGTCCCTTTGCTATCTTCAGGCTTTGGTTGTTTTCAATTGCTTTCCTCACTAGCTCACAGTTGAATTTCCTTACGTCTTCAGTGATACTTTTTCTTACTGTCTTGCATAGCTCTATATATTCCACTTTGGAAGTCACATCTTCTTTAGTTGTCCTCATCTCTCTTCTTTTTGCATCAACATTTTGGTTTTTCCTGATAATTTGTTCACATGCAACTTGTTCTTAGACCCAGCTAATTTTGTTGCTGTTTCCATTAGAGCTTTGGTTACTTTTCTGTTAACTTCCGAAATATCCACTTCTTCCGATGTTAGGCCTTCTAAAGCAGAGAATCTGTTCTTCAGTTCCAACTTGAAAGTATTATGGTGTTTTTTAAGGTTGGTTATGTCAATACATTTTGTTTGTCTTATGAGCTTGCCACGTTCCAGTTTAGTGTTGAGGTGCATCTTACATCTCACCAATCTATGGTCACTACCTGTGTTGAACTTGTTCAGCACACTGCAGTCTTCGATGACGAATTTTTTGTTACACATAATAAAATCAGTTTCACTTGTCGTCCCAATTGGATGTCTCCATGTCCATTTCTTGTGTGGCTTTTTCTTGAAAAAGGAGTTCAAGATGAAAAATCCTTCTGCCTCTGCAAACTCAACGAGAGTATTTCCACGCTGGTTTCTGTTGCCGTGACCGAATTTACCTACTGAAGTTTCATTCTGCTGCCGTCGCCCTATTTTTGCATTGAAATCTCCCATAATTATCTTCAAGTGCTGCTTACCTTTATTATTTAGATGACGAATTTCCTCATAAAATTCTTCAATTTCTTCTTCAGGATGACTTGTGGTGGGTGCATAAGTTTGAATAATCTGAGCCTGGTATCTTCTCGATAGTTGGATAACGAGTCGTGCAGCTCTGTCAGAGGAACTTTCAACTTCTACCACTTTATCCTTCAGTTTCTTGTTTATTATAAATCCAACACCACTAGTTCTGCCAGTATCTGTCCCACGATAATAGAAGAGATGTCCACTTTTCAGTTCAATGAGATCTTCTCCTTTTCTCCTTACCTCACTTAGCCCGACGATGTCCCACTTGATCCTTTGTAGTTCCTCTTCCAATTCAAGAAGCCTTGAATCAGAAGATAGGGAGCGTCCGTTATAGGTAGCCAAGGTCAGCATCAAATGGCAGCCTAGTCCGGTCCTCCGGGGATTCTTAGCACCCTCTGCCTTCATGTCGCACTGGCCGCTGCCTTGGCCAGGTACATTCCAGCTGCCGGAGACTGAGGGCCAAGATTTAAGTTGTAGCCTTCTCGTGGTGCATCCTGTTCCCACTAAAGGGGCTCTGACGACCGCCAATAGCGGTATAACTATACCATCGGGATCAGAGGAAATGCTATCCCACACTCACCAACCCGCTTGGCCAGCGTGGTGAGTTATGGCCAAGCACCTCCAAAATGATATATATATATCCTAAAATGAAATAGTCAACATTTAGTTTTCTTGGTAACACTGCAGTTGTGTTATAATAGGTGTATTGGGGAAGAGAGGGTGTATCAGTGCTCAGTTTTTTGTCAGCATTTAAGTAGTTCACTCATATGTCATCAAAAGTAATTGCAGCATAGATTTAAGCATACTGTTTCTTAAAAAGTTTTATTAAGAGAGAAAGGTGATCTGTGGTTTCTCATGTTTTTTGTTTTCATGTGATAATGATAAGCACAGCAGATGAGAAAGGTGTTTTGGCAACTGGGAAAATTTTGTATGTGGCATTGAAATTCTTTTTGCAATGCCTTTTTTTTTTTTTTAGAATAAAATAGTTTGTCTTGAAATTCTTATTGTTTGAGAGCTAATGAACTCCTGTATGAATGAATGGATTTCTCTGGTCGTACAGACTGGGGAACTGAAATCATTATCTTGCATGCTGTTTTTGTCATTATTTCTATGTGTGATGGCTGTCATGTAAGAGTTTTATTTAATTATTTCGTTATTAAATCCCTGATACTCTGTTCGTGCACGTGAATTATGTGTATTTTAAGGGTGTTATTTTTTTTCACGTTAAGTGTGTGTGTGAAAAAAATCTATGAAAATCAGTTTTCAAAGTGTGATTAGTACTCATTGCACTCCCTCCACACCTTCTGCTCTTTCATCAGAAGTTTAAATTTATCATTGCTCTTATTAATATTTTTGTTGAAAGGAAATTCGGGGGAATTAACTAAGAGATTGTCTTTTTTTTTTTTTTGCATGTTTACAAAGGGGGGGGGGGGCTTGCTGTTTCTAGGGATTTATGATTTTATTTCAGGAGTGCAATATGTGTGTTTGCCACAAACACCCCTTTAACTTTATGTTCAAAATCAAATACATGAAATTCTGTGTAAAATATTAAAGATTCAGCAGACTTGTAATTATTGTACTACTGAAAAGTGCTCTTCCCTCTCCCAATTTTCTTTTGCCTCAGATTGTAATTAGCATTTGCTAAAGCTACATTGGATGTGAAACTTAGGCAGGAAATATTTTATCCTCTTTGAAAGTGGAATATATTTGGAATTGGAGTTAGTGTTAGCATGCATTTCTCTCTCAGTCTATTACAGATTCACTAAAAAAACCCTCACATTAATGAACTTTATACAGTCGAACTTGGTTAAGACGAGCTCGGGTATAGCGAGTAAATGCAAGAAGTTTGGTTTCGTATGCAATTAGTGTTAAATTATTCCGCTTTGTTACGAGTATCAACTCTGTTGTAGCGAGCAAATTTGCAAGACTTTCAGATTTTTTTTTACACCCAGTTAAGAAGCGCAGCATTGAAAGGTGGCGTCAATTAGCCTCCTGCGCCGAGAGAAAAGCGGGGAGTGTTTTATGACGTCTTTCATTTCAGCCCAATGGTAGGTGGGGGCGGCATTTTGTAGGGGAAAGCTTTGCCACTGTTTACGAGAGGGTTCCTGGAATTCGCTTTCTCTCATTGGCTGCCATGGTCTAACCCCACGCATGTTTTCTTAGTGCATTCAGTATTTCAACTTCGCACGGGGCATATCGTAACCTTTTTTTAATCAGAAAGCCGCACACAGCCCTACTCTTGCGACATCACTTATGCTTTCCCTCCCTCTTTTTTTATTAAGTGTTATATTGTGAGCAAAATGGTTGGTGTTAAAAGAAAGGCTCTCTCCATCAGGGATAAAATAGGTATTATTCAGGAACTGCAAGACGGCGAGAAAAATTCAGCTGTTTGCAAAAAGTATGGGCTTTCATCATCTCCCGAATCTACATTGTGGAAGAACAAAGATGCAGTTTTGTCAGCATTTGAAAACAATCTTACAAATTGCAAAAAAATGAAAAAGTGTGAAAAAAATTATATAATTTATGAAGCTTTACTTTGTTGGTTTAAAGTTCAACGTGATGCTGGTTGTCCTATCAATGGACCGTTTTTAAAAGTGCAAGCGGAAAAATTTGCAGTACAGTTCGGTCATGAGAATTTTATATGCAGTAATGGGTGGCTTGATCGCTTCAAGAACAGACACAATATTGTTTACACAAAAATGTCAGGGGAATCAATGTCTGTGGATACAAAATCTGTAAGTCAATGGCTAACAAGAGTTTGGCCCATCTTCATTTCTGGATTCAGTGAGCAGAACAATTCAATGCTGCTGAAACGGGCATTTTTTGCAAGGTAATCCCTGACATGACTTTAACTTTTAAAGGCGAAAAATGCGTTGGAGGTAAATTGGCAAAGGATCAGCTAACTGTTCTAATTTGTGCGAACATGGCAGGAAATGAAAAAAGAAAATTATTGGTGAATTGGCAAATCGTTAAAGCCTCGATGTTTTAATAATGTTCAGCATCTCCCGGTTAATTATAAAGCAAACAGAAAGGCGTGGATGATATCAGATATCTTTACGGGAGAATTTCATAAATGGGATCGTGAACTACGAAAGAAAAACAGAAACATTTTGCTGTTAATAGACAACTGCCCAGCACATCCCAAAGTAGAAAACTTGACAAATATCAAACTTGTGTTCCTACCACCAAACACAACATCAAATCTACAGCCTATGGACCAAGGGAATATTAGGAGCTTTAAGTGCCATTTTCGGCGATTTCTAACCATACAATTAATCCAGAAAATGGAGGAGAAGCTAGAAATTTAGATTTCCGTATTGGATGCTGTTCGTCTTATGACAGAAGCTTGGGATTCTGTCACTCCGACAACCATTAAAAATTGTTATAGGAAGGCTGGTCTTCTAAAGGAGACTTTAGTAGAAAGCACTGATGTGATTGATGGCGATGATCTCCCCTTATCAGAATGGTTAAATAGTAGAGATTTAAGCACCTTTAACAATTGCTATTCTCTTGATGATTTTATCGACATTGACGCTGCGGTCCTTACAATTGGAATTTTAACGGAGGAACAAATTGTGCAAGAAGTCATTGCGGTGAATGAAGACACTGACAGTGAAGACGAAAACATCACAGAGACACAAGAAGTTGTGACTTACAATCAAACACAAGATGCCTTGGATGTTTTGACTAGATTTCATGAAACTAATTCTGGCAATGAGTGTGTGTTCAGTGCATTATCAGTTGTTAAGTGTAATGTGATGAATTTTCGGTTGAAGTCAAGGACAATGCAGCTAAAATTAACCATATTTTTTTAACGAAATAAAAAGAATATGTGCTTTTGGCAGATAGTACTGTACCTGTGCTTAATTTTATCTAAGCATAGTACGGTAAAAAAATTACAATACTGTATAGCACATATTGTATTTCATACAGTACGTATGTAGTTTACATGTCCGTTATTCAAGAATTTCAACTTAATCTGCATCACATCGTACATACTTATGTACTGTAGTACTGTACGTACGCATTTTTCAAGAATTCCACAACTAACCAAAATATTGTACGGTAATTTCAACTAAACGTAAGCACTATGTATTTCACAACATTAAACATTGTATGTACATTATTTTATAACGAAATTTATTTTTTGAATGATTTCCTTGATATTTTGGGTCTTTCCCGGATTATACGAGTAACGGCTATAACGAGCAATTTGTTCAATCCCGAACAGCTCGTCTTAACAGAGTTCGACTGTACTTTGATGTAAAGCATAGTCATGTAGCTTGGTGATTAAGAAATGTGGAGTACCCAAAATTTGTTAAGCTGCTTATGATCCGGTCCGCACTTAAAAAATATTTTCGCTCGTCTCCGGGTTGTCCTTCTTGGACTCTACTTGCATAACTGAAAATCAACCTTCCCACTTTTGTTTCTTTACCAAAGGTAAGTATTTTGGAGTGAGCACTTGTGCGAGAAGGTATCTTTCTGTTGGTGGGTTCGTGTGAGAGGAAGGTCTGCAGAGGAAAGTGTTCCCATGCTAAGGTTTCTAAGAAACATTGTTTGCTGTTCAGAATGCTCTGCTCTTTTCCTGCTTAGGCTAAAATGGGTTGTGTCACAGGGGATGGCTACAGTGGAAACATTGTTTCTCGGTTGCTTCGAACTTGGATAGGTGGTCTGAGTTATCTTTTGCTGATAAATAATGGAAGTTCCTTCATAACTGAAGTTCAACGTAGCTACCCAGTTAGTGTCACAGGTTCATAGTTTTAATATAAAGATACTGTATATCTGTGACAGCTTCTGTGGATTCTGATACAGTGTAGGAGAAAGCAAGTGAAAAAAAAAGACGAGAGAGAGAGAGAGAGAGAGAGAGATTAAGGAATGGAAACTTGGTTCTTATACTATTGTGTTTTTGTTAGCTTCTACATGGCACTGCTGTGCATTCGACTTTCTTCTGGTTTTGTAGCTCCAAGAAGACGATTTTAGACAGAAATTTTTAAAGTGCAGCTTGAGTTTTGACTGTAATATTATTAATTTATCACAATACTTATTTTGCCGTCCCCAATTTCTTTATATATTTTTTCTCATGAAAGTCACTTGCATGCTGAAAAGAGAATAAAGAGTATTCTCTATTTTAAATAAATAAATTGCACCTGAAAGTAGATTTTTTGTTCTGTGGGTTATTTATATATTATACATTTTGAACCACTTTGGGGTTCATTCTCAATGCTTCTGTTTTATAATAAATAATTGGGCACAAAAAACCTTTTTTCAGGTGTGATTCATTTAAAATAGAAATATATCTCTGGGAAAGCCAATTTAACATGTTTTCTATTTTTTATATTCTCTATTCTCGTAGCTGTTTGCTAAACTTACAATTTCAGCTTGTGTTTTGTGTTAGATGTATGACTGCAGATCATTTTTTTTTTAAGTTTTTCTCCTTGCCAATGTTATTAGTTATTGGAAAAGGTTTATCACCAGCTACTCTTTTAAATAAGCAAGGCTTATTTTATTAGTTCTTCTAACAGCAAGTCTTTTTTAGTGTGACTTGTAAATTTTTTTGTATAACTTATCATGTTTTTGATTTAAAACCTTGAATCATAGATAGCTACAGCAGGTGTGTTCACTATTTTTCAGTTAGCTTGTTAACTGGAAAAAAAAAAAAAATTCTAGTGGTGATCTTCAGCACAGAAAAGATAGCAACCTTTTTTCTGTGGTGAAGATGACCATTAGAAAATGTAAAACCTGTTCTTTGTAGTGGTTTATGTTCTGAGGCTTCTAAATTTTTGATTAACTTATAATTTTGATGTTGAAGATTGTTCAGGTAATATTTCGGGCAATGAAATTTTCAAGTCCTTGTTATGTGTTTAGTCTCTCTCTCTCTCTCTCTCTTTTTGATACAAAGTTTCAATGCCATTTCCTGTTATCCAATTTTTGTTTTTCCACCAAAAGTTACATTTTGTTTTATACTTTATAAAAAACACTTGCCTCTAAAGCTGTGATACTTTCTCTGTGCTTTATAGTGTAGTGTAGTGTGGATGAATTGTTATTGATTTTTAATTGAATGATGTATATGCTTTTTGTAATTGAACAAGGTTGTGTAATATAATGAGGGTATAGATGTTTATTCTTGAAGAAATCAGAAAAACAAGAATTGAACCTTATTACTACTGATAGTGCTGTGTTTTATATGCTAATTATGCCTCATAACAACATTTCAGGGCACATCAACTTATTCAACACTTCGCATCATGGCAACTTCTCAAAACCATACACAACTTTTCTCCGAGCATCTCGATACACATAACATAACTTCAGAGAAGCATATGCTGCAAGAGATCGGCATAATAACCACCTACTTCACTCGCTACGTCAACAAGAGCTTTTGCTGTTGCAGCTTTAATTCAACTTTATCCATCAAGGCTCCGCCATCTTAGCATAGCCATTCCTCCGTACGTTACGCCTCTGTACGACTGCCCTCGGCCTTCGGATTACCGAGCTTCACATCAGGGCATCTGGGCATTCTTTGAGCTTCATTTCTCCAATCATTTATTCATCCTCTTCTGTTGCAGCAGCCAACAAAACCACCCACCACTTCTCTCTTTCTTCTCCATCATGATAGGCAAATGCTTATCCCAACTATCAAGCAAATTGCACTGAACACTTCGCAGCCACGTCATTCCTCGTCAAGGTTAATCAATTTTCTTTTTTATTTGAAGTTTCTTATACCATAAACTAGTGTACATTTAAATTTGCATATGATTTTGTGTACAGTTATTATTTTGATATTCATGTTTGAAGCAGAAGTGCATTTGTTTTCTCTGAATGAACATTAACGATTGGCTATGACATCTCATGGTTTTTAGTATTTAAATTTTATTATGTGTATTGTAGTTAATGTTGATACTTGAATGCTAAAAGTTGTGGAATATACGTGTGCATATTTCATTCACCTTGAGAAACATTTTGTAGGGTTAAATAAAACAGAACTGTAAAAGTATCAGGTGGGCTTAGGTATGTAGGCTTTGGAGCAGAATGATAGAACAAAGATTTTGAAATATTTGTAGAAATTCAAAATTTTTCTTGTTCTGTTCCTTAGATTGTGGAACAGAACAAAAAAATCCCTTTGTTTAAGCACATAATTTAATGAATTGTTACAGAAATTTTCAAGGATTTCATCTGCTTGTGCATAATTTTTTTTTTTTAAAGTGCTACAGTAAAGTTCTGGAAATTTTCATGTTACAATATTTAATCTCTTAAACTGAATTTTTGTTGTGATTTTTCTAGTTGAATTATAAAGTTTTGCAGCGTATCTTGGGAATGGGGGAATGTGCTTTGGGGGGAAAAATATTTTTTAGCGTTTGCAGTTGTGCTTATCCGTTTGAAAAATATGAAAGAATGAAAGCTAAAATAAAATGAGTGGGAGGGGGCATCTATTGATTATAGTTGTCTGTGTGATTTATCAATTACAGCTTTACATCTTTAACTGGAGCCAGCGTTAAAAATACTTGAAAATTTCCCTTCCTTTGTTTTAAAATTTAAAGATATCTTAAAAACAATTAATGTTAAGAAAATAGAAAAACAGTCTGCAAACCTTTCCGAGAATCTGCGACGGGCATCGCTGTTTCTGCTTCCGGGCTGGCAGCTTAAACCAAATAGTGTGATATTCAATGCTTCCGCGATCTGACAGGTTAGTCACGTGACTCAGAGGATTTCATTGCGTTTCTCTGCTTGAAACACAGGGTTCAGGATAAAATCTGACAGAATTTATAAATGCAATCAAAGCAGAAAATTTCAGAGTTTGATTTTATTAAATTACAATTAGTTTCAATGAACTCTAAAGTAATGACTGCAAATTACGAAATTTGAAGGAAAAAAAAAGTTGGGTGCCAGGACCAAATTTCTATGCTGCCGAGCGACCAGTAATTTTCCAGCCCTGTTTTAATTCACTACTCCGAAAATATCCCTCCAATCCAAAATATTTCGCACTGTGCTTCGTATCATGCCTCTTGATGTTGTATTCTAGTGTTCTCCCTAGATTTTTTGTACAGCTGGGTGGCAAGAAAATTTAGCTTTATGGTATTATGACCCCTTTCCTAATCAAGAAAAAAAAAAAGGATGTTGTTTTGTTTAAAATTATTACACTTATTAAACAACTTTAGCAGTGTGGTAGGAATTAATGTAACATAACATGATAAACATTAGAAAATTGTTCATGAATGATAAAAAAAAGAGTACTTACTTATAAATCATATTCAACACACATTTCATCAATATTTATGGTGTATGTGGGAATAAGTTCTTCACTCTTACTATTATGTGCATTGTGAAAATGTTCATTGAAGGGAGAAAACACTATATTCATTCAGTACCACAATACTGTCATTGCAAATTCAAACTGCCTTATTCTTGTGCTCAAAAAAAAAAAAAAAAAAAAAAAGTAATCGGACAACCACTTTTCTTGAAAAATTGCCTGACTGAAGTGTTTCAGCTCAATTACTCGGCACCCTTTTTATTGCCAACCAATCACGAGATTTATATTCGCATAATCCCTTCTTAACCTCATGGTCACACAAACGTTCTCCTTCTAGCATCCATTCCTCTTATTAGGATAGTGGCAATTTTGAGGAATAGAATGCATAGGCAGCAAAAGGGGGCAGACACTTAACTTCCAGACTAACAGCCGGAGTTTGACTCCAGTAAATGGTAATTATATTTTGATAAATTACATAACCAAAATTTTATGGTAAATTGTTTTGAAAATCACAGAATTACCAATATGTTAGCAATCATTATTATTATTATTATTATTATATATTTTTTTGGAACTCAATAGACTTCAGATGTAAATGTCAACCAGCAGGGACAGATTCAGAATTTTCGTGGGGAGGGTGGGGTGTCAAGAATTTATAACCACGGATCTTTCTGATATTTTCCTGCAATATGAAAGTGTTCTTAGTATGTCTATGAATTGATCATATCTCATTTCAGCACATCACTAGGTCACGCTCATGCTCGTTATCAAAGACAAAACCTATGCAGACACAGTGTTCAGTAACACTAGTCAATATGCATTTGGAAACTGGAATCGCGCTATAGGAGCCTCGCTCTAGTCAGTGGTAGTGTATACCTGCCAACATTTCATGAAGCTCTTCAGGAGCACATGATGATCGCCTTCCATGCGCTGTCTGATGAAGCCGATGATATGGTGCTATACTATCGGTTTTACCAAATTTAAAATGTGACATTGTCAGCATAGCTACTACAATAAACAACCATTGAAAACACCTCAAATTGCAGTTTTTTTTAATATGTAGAATGTATATTTTCCCTCATTATCTTTGTAATATCCATTCATCATATCTGAGAATATGTGGTTGCCAATAAATATAAAAGCTCAAGTGTTTAGCCAAAAAAATATGATACATTAAGAAACAAACTTACTTTACTTCAAAGATAAATACAGGATTGCCAACTTTTCAAGAACAGCTTGAGGAACATCCATAGAAATTTTGAGGAGCATTGTGCCTTACTTGAGTAGCAGTTATAAAAAATAAGTGCAAGAAATATTCAAAATGTTTGGAATTAACAATCATTTCTATTAAGTCAGTGTAATTTATTTTTCACTTACCTGCACATCATTTTAGAGGTAAATATGTGGCCTTTTTTTGCCTTCTGTAGTACTTCATTGGTGAACACAGTCTGATAGCAGACACTTCCTTCAGCTTTAGCAGAACATTTTTCAATTAGCAATGCTATTAAAGTAGAAATTTCTAGGCTACTTTTAACAGCTGCATCCAGTTCTGCAGATTGTTTTTTAAAGATTTGTGTGCTGGCTGGTTAGTGACCACTTCAGAGATTTAATTTTCTGCTCGCGTTCCTGACCTTGCATGACAAAATCCTTGTGCTGCGTTTCATGATGCCTCTTCACGTTGAATTTTTTGGCACTGCTACTGAAGTATTGCACAAAAGACAAATAAGTGAATTGTTTTGTTGTACAAAACAATATTTATATGTCCCAAGCCTCTTGAAACTGACTATTTTCGAAATCCATCTTGTGTTTTTTATCAGGTGCCATGATTATTGTTTCCAAACTACAGCATGTTCCAACACTCATTGCTGCTGTTCCAACACTCATTGCTGATGGTATGTAAACACAATAATGATATCGTTATCGGAGATTTATTGCAAGGAAATATCGATCCGACGCTGCGTTGGAGATAGAGGTTTGCTCAGGCTGCCGACCTTTTTCAGTACGTCGCCACCGCAGCTATTTGATCGGCGCACCGATTTGCACAATGAAGTACTGGGAAATCGTCAAAATCTCGAGAAATCCGACATTGATGCTTCAAATAATCGCTAATCGGCGATTTTTACAGGAACGCCACTGTCAATAATCGCTAGTCAATGTTGCGCCACAGCACCGTCGACAAAATCTAGCCGGAATGCTGCCGCCGTATTTTTTTGCCTCTAGTTGGAGATCATGATACCATTTCGAACCACTTTCAGCGGGCCGGAGGTTGTACATCCCTGGTAATAAGACGGGAAAAATCTCAGATTTTTTGTTTTCCTTTTTGCTTAATACTCAATTAAGAGGATTTTACGTATTTTATGGATTATGACTCGATTTGTGGAGCAAAAGAACAACTTCGCCGAGCTGCGGAGTTTTAGTGTTTTTCCGGAGAAACTGCAAAATTCGGAGCAGTTGGCAGTCCTGGTAGTGTTGCCAAAAGAATGAGTACACAGCGTGAAACTACTGTACGGAAATGGAAAATACAATTAGTTCCGAATGATAAAATTGATCGTTGATATCTTCCAATTAATTAACGAAGTAATATACTTTTAAGTAATAAGTCTTACTTTCTTTCACGAAAAAATATTCAATTTGTTATTGAAACCTAACAAATCAAAGCTCTTCCTTGGTTCCCATGGGGTGCTCTCCCTCTCCTCTGGATCTGCCCCTGGTATCCACTTGCAGGACTCTATTTGGACTGGCAGTTAGTAGCAAATTGCTAGCAAGCAAATGCATTTTGCTAGTGGAAAATTTTTGAATGTTTTGGTGTGAACTGTAAAGTGCCACTGCATTGCGTGTGTAGAATATTTTAGATACATACAAAAAGGAACAACTGCTTTCGGAAACGAATGTTTCTTGAAAAGTGCAAACGTTATAAAAACATTTTGGCACTAGTAGAAATATCCAGTATATTTCCCTTATCTACTTCTGCATGTGAGGTTGGGTTCAGTTTCATGAAGATAATCCAGGGTGATTGGAGGCAGGCCTCCACAAATTAAAAAAAAACTTGTAGCCAACAAAAGTTTTCAGTGGCCAGCACCCCCCCCCCTCCTCCCCCCAACAGAATCGCTGTTCATGTGCTTCTTCTAGCATAAATAGTGTGGGACTAGGCTTAACATTCATACTTCCGGAAATAATTGTTAGTTCCAGAAGCCCCCCCTCTTTTGTTTTTGACTGTGACAAACGTATCAAAAAAGTTTTACAAAAATCAGTCTACAGAATTTATTTTGAGTTCCTTTTTGTAAAATACCAAAAAGAACTGGTCTTGGGTGCAGACATATTGATGGAAGGAAAAATTGCATAAACATGAAGTTATTTTTTCACAATCTGAGGATTCGTTATAGATCAATAGCACAGATTTTTTGTTAGCTGTAGCTCATTGCATGGCAGAAAAGATATACTAATAAAACTGCTGAAACCATAGTTTCCAGTGGCAAACATATTTGTGGACCCCTAGTTACAAGTATAAATTATTGTATATGCTTTTACATACATGAATTACGTACATTTATTTATGTGGAAATCAGAAATTATATAAAGTAGACTGTACTATTTCAGTAAGAGATCATAGAATGTTTCCAACATGCTGAATAAATATTAATAAGATTTGAAATGTTGAAATGCTTGTGTCCAAAGTTACACTTTTCATATTCTCACATTAACTAAAAAAGTACTGCATACTGATCAGGACTGAATACAATTCTGCAAGAAAAACTAGGGAGGTGGTCTGGTCTCATCTCTTGAATTTTGTGGGACACATTTTGTTAACTGCATTTTCGAAAAAGCATAAGTTTTTATTGTATTGGTTGAGAAAGAGTAATCGCTAATATAGTAATATGGACAGTGAATTCAGATGTTACATTTGGTAACTTCAAATGTTCACAGTTAATAGGGATTTCGAAAAAATGTCAAAAATATATGTCGCATAATCAAGGTTCAAGAAAAACTAAATGAAAATTGCATTAACACATTCTCCAATGTTTGTGCAGTAGTAGTGGGATGTTCTTATAAAGGACATCCCACTAGGAAAAAAACTATAAAGGACATCCCACTAGGGGAAAAAATAATTTCTCTTAACATTCTATTTTCGATGTAGTTCTTCAAATTCTGTGTTTCCTAATTTTTGCTTCTTAACTACTGTGTCTAGATTTTTTGGATCCAAAAAAAAAAAAAAAAAAAACATGTATCAATAGCTTTCTGTGGTTTATAGTCTTAAAGTGGAGGGCCATTCAAGTGAATCATCATGAGATCATTCAAAGTTGATGCTTGCATGGATGTTCTGTCATTTGTTTTTATCAAATTCATATGACTGAAACCACATTCACATGATGCAGTACATGTTGGTAGAACTGCAACAATTTCTAGTAAGTGTGGCCAAGAACTGGAAATCTCTCTTGGTTAGATAGTATTTTTTGGAGTAAATCTGCAAACCTCACCCTAAAACTTTAAATTCGTACCACTCACTCATTAGAGACTTCATTTTAGTTTCCCACGAGGTTTCATTACTGGGGGAAAGATGTCTTTAAAAGTCAGGCATGTGATTCTTCTGCTAATTGGCGGAATTTTGTGAATTCACTTTTTAGAAAAAACTGAAATCCGCTAAACTAGTTATTTGTGATCTCAGGCTTTTGACAAAAATTTGTTATTGTTGACATGTTTTTTTTGGGGGGGGGGGGTCGGCAAAAGAGAGAAATATTTGTTAGGTAGGTGGCAATATTTCAGGCATAAGGCGTAACCGTTCTGCTGCTGTGTGCATGGCGGACTGGCAGCTCCAGGCTGACACTGTTGCTCCGCCAACGAGATAGCTGCGGGTGACGTCACTTCAAACGTCTCCGTTGGCTGCGAAACGTCTTGGTTTGCTTGAAACAGTTTTTTTTTTTTTTTTTTTTAAGAAGCGCTGCTGTTTCAGTTCACCTGGTCCTTTTTTTTTTTTTTTTTTTATTGGAGGTTTAACGACCACCATTACAACTCAGTGGGCTATAAACAGTCTCCCATCCCTATTTAGGGCCACTGGTTCCAGGGAAGGAAGAGAGAGCCAGTGCAGTAAGACAAACACAACATCCATGCCTCATGGGATTCGAACCCGGACCCATCTCGGACGAATGATCAGAAGCCATCGCTTAGATCACTGTCCCACCGGAGTGGCCTCCGTCCTTTCCACTGCAATTTTTTTTATTTATGTGCGGGGGGGGGGGGGGGGCAAAATCAGTTGAAGGATTGGGCGCAGCCCTGAGCCATTGCACGCAGCTGCCAAGAGATCAATGAGAAAGAAAAGTTGTGTTCACATGTGATTGGACATTTACGATACGAACCTTCTCTCTCACTGGCGGGCGAAAGTCTCATAGGCATCCAGAGATGCCAGTCAATGCAGATTTCCCCCTGGGATTACGGGTAACTGACGAAAAATTACGGAATTCAGATTTTCGCTGTTATTAAGAATGTTTTACTGGTTTTGTAATTAATCAATGTAAAAGCCTCTAAAAAAAGTTCATGACGCAGTTCCTTCTTTGTTTCTTCTTTTTTTTTTTTTTTTTCCTGAGGAGGAAATTTGTTTTGCTTGTTTGAAAGCTAAGTGGAAAGAAAGCACAGCGCTGGGGAATCAAGATTATGTCGACCCTCCGTGTTTCTTTCGCCGTGGCGTGATTAGATCGGCCAGAAGCCTCTGAACAAAGTTCGTGATGCAGCATTTTTTTTTCTCTCTTTCCGAGAAGGAGGAATTTGTTTTGCTTGTTTGAAAGCTAAGTGGAAAGAATGCACCAAGGATAACCTTGGAATGCACGGCTTCTTGACGGGATTACGTTGGCCGGATGCCTCTGAGCACAGTTCGCGATGCAGCTCTTCGTTTGTCAAGAAGAGCTGTGTCTGAAAGGCTTCCGGCCAACGTAATCCTGTCAAGAAGCTGTGCCACCCCGGAGGAGGAGGAGCTTTTTTGGAGCTAAGTAGAGAGAAGCCACATGGCCGGGGCTGGATTACGTTGGCTTGGAAGCCTCTGAGCAAAGTTTGTGATGCTGCTTTTTGTTTCTTTCCTGTTTTTTTCTGCCTCGAGGAGAAGAAATGTGTTTTGCTTCTTTGAAAGCTAAGTGGAAGAAAGAATGCACAGCGCTGGGCCGGGATCAGCGCCCAATTTACACAGAATCTGGCCCTAGGCACAGCGCAAGATGAGGCCCCCCACCCATCCACATTCTTGAAAGAGTACATTTGTCGCTACTAAATTTTATCAATTAAAATGTAATTTTTATCTGTGAATGTAGCATGCTGATATCCATAGATATCATTATGTATTGTTTGCAGTTTAATCACTGTAAGAGTGAAACAGTGCCAAAATAATTTAATTACAACATCTCACATTGTCTAAAATTAAAAAAAATCATTTGCATAATAAATCAGCTTTTAATTGATGTGTTTAATGTACTTAATCAATATATTCAAGTATGTAATTAATCAATATCATCAAAATGTATTGATTAAGCATTCTTTGAAAATGTGTTGTGAATTTTAGTTTTTGAAAGTTGGCGTGTCTGATCTTAAAATCATGCCAGCTTAGAGCGCTTTTCAAAACAACCATGTTTCTCCAATGCTGTTCACTCAATAGCTGTTTAAAGTAATGTCTCCATGTGCACAAGTTGGTGGTATTCTTTCTTTTTTGTCATAATGTCCACAGGGCAAAAATGCTAACTGTCAAAAGACAAGCCTATTAGAAACATGTTCAGACATTTCCACAGAAAGTTGTTCTGTTCAGTGTTCTTATAAGCAAACTCCTGAGCATGTAACTTATAATTCAGGTTTTGTTTCATTGACAGTTAAATATTAATTTCAAAATTTTATGAAATTGGAATCAGTTGACTTTTTATAATTAACATATCCTTAATGATAAATTATTTTTCTTTCAAAGCAAATGGGACTTAAAATTAATATTGAATTTTTTTTCATGTACTTCAAAATTTGCAAAACTATACCCAACAGAATTACAAAATTGGTAGTGTGAGATCCCTTCCCCCCCCCCCTTTTTTTTTTCATGAGGTGTATCCTACAATATGTTGAACATCCAAAGCATAGTGTGTAAATATAACAGATGTGCTATGAAAAAAATCACATGTATTATGTGACCATAAACATTGTGTTGCAAAGGGTAGCAAAGGGTTTTAAATTGTGCTTTTGTTTGGTTCCTTTCTGCTGGGATTTGAGGCACAATCAGGCTTATGTGTAACTATTCAATTTGTGAGCAATACATGCACACTTTTATGGTCATCACATTTTTTTTTTTTTTTTTTTCATGAAATGCTGCAATTCCTGGTATATGAAGCACTGTGATTTAAGTGAACAGTTGAATTAACTTTTTGCTTTTGGTAAGCATTTAAATAGCTGATGGAAACCTCTTGCAGAAATTCACGGTCTGTATCCCTTGAGCTGAACAGTAGTCATCAGATATAATATTTGGAAGGCTGAATGTGTGTCGTCGTCGTGTATGCAGCATGTGCACCAATGTCAAGAAAGACTTCAGAATAAGCTTTTTTTTTTAACCCTCTATTCCACACAGAGCATTTTGTAGCTCACACAGGTAAGGGGTTTTATGCAGACACAGCAGCAGCCCCAAAGATTGTGGGACAAAAACTGTTTTCTTATATGCCATTTCAAGACACTACAGGAGAATCGTGTGTGGTATGTGTGTGTGTGTGTGTGAGAGAGAGAGAGAGAGAGAGAGAGAGAGAGAGAAAGAGAAAGAGAGAGAGAGAGACAGAAAGAGAGAGATGAAGTATTCCTGTATTTTCAGAAAAAAAGAGGGGGAAGTTTCAATTAAGTTCAACAATACAAAAAAGAATAAATTCTAGTTTGCTACAAAATACTGCTTCCTAAAAAGAATTGTTTTTCGTTATTAATAAATTGAAAGTTATATAGGCTTAGCCAGCCACACACACACACAACACAAAAGTTTAGAAGTCAAATATCAAAGTTCTGCCATTATCTTTTTTGATAGAGAAATGCAGTATTAAACTACTATTTGTGTGGTCAACTCCTCAAAAACCTTTAGAAGTGTTTCAGTGTGGAGCAGGAATTAAAACCACATGTCCCAATTCTGAGTTGTCTCCATAAAAATAATTTAATACAACATTTTTGTGTCGAAAAAAAAAAAAAATATCATGGTGAAGCTTTTGGGGTTTGAATTCTAAACTTCTACAGTGCTAAGTTCTTGATAGAGGGTTGGCATGGTTCATAACTGCCACCAAGAAGATACAAGAGGGTTCAAGTGTGGTGGTGGAGAATGCCACAGGCCATGTGCCAATTCAGAATAAGAAATTGGGAGATATATATGTATTATCCATCATTGTCAACCTTTATCCTTCCATCTCCCATGTTTTCTGTTTTTTTTTTTTTTTTTTTTTTTGTCACTTGGAGTCCTGTCTAAAATTTTGGTTGTTCGTTGGTGGTCCATTTTTATGGCAACAGTCCAGCCCATTGCCATTTCAGGGATTTTACTCTGATCATGATGTCTCCCACTCTTATATTTATAGAACTACAATGACTTGCAGAGCTCCTGCATCACATTTCCTCACAAAAATAATTTTAATGTCTTCAACTGTGCAATGGTTAACATAAATTTATTATTTCTTTGGTTTCGGTATAAGAAGAAGTAATACCTACTTTATATCTGTAAAAAATATTTCATGGTTTTTCTGTTGGAAACTGGTTTAGTGATTGCTACATGAGTAAGAAAAATTTTGTTTCAATTGTAAGAAGCCAGATTTCATTGGGGATTTTTGCATGGACACATTTCATTCAGCTTCTTAAACATGTGAATCTGGCTTTGAGAAAAATTCAATTTTTGTATTAGGATGCCTTGACCCACATGATTGAATAAGTGCTTCAAGCATTTCTTTGTTAAATGTAATGAAGGGAAGGCACATTTTGTATGTCTTTTTCTTGTTTCCCAGGTTTCACCTCCTGACCTATTGAAGCAGAGATTTGTTTCCTTATCAAGGGATCTTGTTTTCTTAAAATTGGAGGTAGAAGGCTATGCAAGTTTTGCACTGGCTGTAGCTCACCAACATGGACAATCATATTTCAGCTTCATTGCAAATTAGTTGTGATGTGAGAGAACATATGGTTCAGGTGTCAGGCTATGTTCGCCGTAAGTGAGGGTGGCCAAACACTTAAGGGAAATTTTTTAATTTTTGTTGAGTTTTTGCATTACTTTTGCACTGAAAGTAAATTATTAGTAATTTGCTTAAGTTTATAGTTTGATACTTGCAGTGTAAATTATTGAATACGATTTAAACCAAAAAAAATTGGGCTGTAAACCTGTACCTTAAAACTTGATAACTTAAACTTTAATCACAAATTTTGAATGTTTCAATAGCCGTAGGAGGTATTCAAGAAGTCGTAGCAGAAGCCTCAGCCCAAGATACCACCCAAGAGGTCGTTCAGATTCTCGAGACAGAAGATAAAAAGTAGGTATGTTTTTGTTTTATTGTTTTTTTTTTTTAATCTACCCACCTTCTTTTATGGACTTGTGTACCACCTTTTGATAATTGTGTTAAAATTTAAGGGTACCAAGTTTTTGATGATTGTGTTAAAACATGAAACATCATTAATGTTTTTCATTGTTGCCTTAGTAAAAATACAAATATCCTTTATTCATATTTAGATGAGCAAAATAAGTAAAATACCATGTCTGATTTTTCATGTATGTGTGTGTGAAAAGAAACACACACAGAGAGATGTAACTTTTGTCGTAGTTAGAAACCTGTGAAGTTTCAAACTCAAGAAAACTTCCAAAATCTTATTTTTCTGTGCTTTAACTGTATCTTTGTAATGGTAAATGATCTGGTCTACCATCTTGTATTACTACTCTTAAACTAATTTTGGATGAGTATGTTAATTAACACACACTGGAAAATGGAATTTTTTCTTGCTGGCTAAGTTTCGTGAGCGCCACCTATAATTGTTCATCATATCCAAATATGCTTTTGACTTAGAGCACTGAAAAAAGAAGCTGCAAATGGCTGCTTGTGAGATTTGGCATTCGTTGGTTTGAAAATATAGTAGAGGAATGAGTAACAATGTTTTCTGATTGTTCAGCAATTAACTTCAAGGGCACCAAAGGTCAATTTTTTTTACAATATTCATTAGTTAAGTTAAACACTGGCTTATTGTTTTCGATAAGAATAAAGTGTGCTACCTTCATGCAAAGTAAAAGTTCTGGTAAAATTTGTTAGCTGAGTAGAATTATTACAGGGTTAATTTTAAAAATGAATTGAGTCTATTAAACTGTACTTTCAAAGGAAATTGTTTTTTTGTTTGTTTTTTATATGATGGACAGATCACTGATAGATCATTGCATGTTACAGTTTGATACTGCTTGCTGTCAAGTGGCTACCCTGTTCAAATTTTTCATCCAGGTCACTGTTTACCTCTTAATTGTTGGTTCCATTACATAGCTATAATTATTTCTCCTTTTTACTGTTACAGTTCCATCAATTCCTAGTTATCAATAGTCCTGAGTACAGTAGGATAGCTTTTAATGGTGACAAACTCCACAGGAGTGTTGATCAACTGAACGCCATCAACCCAAGGTTTTTGATTGGGCGTTGTTTGGCAGTCTAGACTGTACTGTGTAGACCTGTGAAGCTAAATTCTGTACCACAGGCCATGAAAGTGTTTGTCTCTGAAGTAAAACTTAAGCATTATTCTAAGATTGTAGAGTTTAATAATGAAAAACTGTTAGTCAGTGAATGTTAGTTTTTATTCAAACAATTTTTGTGTTGATAATAGTACAGAATCTATAAATGCCAGTCCATTAACTACTGCGCTTTGATTTTATTATCATAACTGAAAAATGTGCTTTACATAAACATATGAAGTTCAGTACAATTTTAGACATTTTTCTTTTGCTTTTTTATGGAAAGTGAAAATATTCTTCCTTCCCTTTTATTCAAAAAATGTGGTTATGTGCATCAAATTAAATTTGCAATTTCAATCCTAAATTTGAAGATAGAATTATACAAGTTATTTTTTTCAGTTTCAGTGGGGTTATTAAGATGGCAATACAGAATGATCTACTATAGTATTCCTCAAATATTGTTAAACACCTGGCTGTTAGCCTTCATTCAACATTTGGGAAAAGTGCTGTGTAAGGTTTCCATGCATAATTAGCATTCTATCTCAGCATAAAGAGTTAGAGTAGAACAGGAAACGGGGGAACAGTACACAATCGTCCTGGTTAATGTGATTAAAATAAAATTAATTTCTTCTGAAAGTTGTTGGATAAAACAGTTTTTAAAAAGAAAAGAAATCATTCAGGAAAAATCTGAGCCCAGTAAAAGTGTGTTTCATAGTGGCAGATTGAGAAACTGAACTGGAGTATCTGAAAAAAATGTTACAAGTATAACATAGTTGGTGTGATACATTTGCAGAGGTGCCAACCATTGCGGATTTTCCGTAATTATTACGGTTTCGGCTGCCTGATTACAGAAAGGTTGGAAGAATTACGGATTTCAGTGTATTTCGTAAAAGTTCTGAATTTTGTGTCCTTTTTTTTGTTAAAAACACGGTTTAAACTGCGATCGCATTTCGTGAATACATTTATAGTTCTTTTCGCACAGATGCAAAAACGTTTAATTAATGCTGTTTCTAAGTAAGCTCCATTAAAATTCAGATATTGGATACATCGGCAAAGACAATATCGGGTGAAGAACGGCAAGTCGATCTTGCGTAATATGTCGGAAAAGCCGTTATTCACGCAATGACGTCCGCATACCTGCCAAGTATTCCGGATTTCCCGGAACGGATTTTGGGGTAGTTTTTCGGTCGGAAGATAGTTTCTTTTGGATTTTTGCATAAACGGCTCGTGATTTTTTAATTTTTTTTTTATTAATGGAAATTGATATTATTGTTATTGTTGCTTAACATAAACTCCTGCTTTTGTTTTATTATGATCTGATAGCGATTGAACCTTATGTTGTCTCCTGTTTCTAGCAGTGAGCGATATTTATTCATAGAACCCCCACCTCCCACCCCTCCCGCCAATCCTTCCAAATTCCCTCTCTCAGTGTTGGAAGCTGCGCTAATTGCGCCGAAGTTCGAAATTTTTTTAACTCTGCGCCGTGCAAAGTTCGCCAAAATGTGTAATTACGTGTCTAGTACGCATCAAAAAGTGTGTTTATGCATCGAAATTTTACCAGCGCGTAGAAATATGCATCAAAGAATTTTACCAACGCATAAAAATATGCATTGAGACGGTATTTTGTCTTTCAAAAACGGAAGTAAATGAAATAAAGATTTTTCCCGTAATCGTAATTCCGTTTTTCTGCGATGTTGCCTCCCAGTATTGTTGTTATACATCACTTTATTCCAAAAATATTTATTTCAGGGTGAAAGTGGAGGGAAATTTTCTGAAAACGGAAATTCGACGGCGCAAGAATTCCCCTGTAATCTTCAAGCATGAGCGTGCAACGGCTTCGAGGAATTTCTCCTTTTTCGTCAGAATTTGAGTTATCCTCGAGATTGATGCATAATTGAACAGAAATTTCAGGGCAATTGGTAGTGGGGGAGAATGTTTTTTGCCTGAAACTCGAAAACGGAAGTTAGACGCAGTAAAGATTTCTCCCGTAATCGTAATTTTATTTTTCACGCGATGTTTCCTCTGCGTAGTATTGTTGGTTAGATATCATTTTATTTCATAAATATTGGTATTTCAACTTGTAAATGGAGGGATTATGTCCGAAAACGGAAATCGGACTTAGAAAAGATTTCTCCTGTAAATGTATTTTTTCCCCTTAACGATGTTCTGAACATGTATCCTGTATTCTTAAATATTCCCCCACCCCCCATAAAAGGTTTGCATTTCAGCTTGATAAAGAGAGGATTGGGGGGGTCAAAACGAGTGATGAAGCAGAACATTTGAGTTCAAAAAAGTATTCATATCCTCAAAGTTACACTTCATCCTTTATCTAAAATCATGCTGTCATGCATTCATGATGGATAAAATTGTCATCCAAGGGCATAAAAAGGAAAAAAAGAAAGCTCACTGTCTTGTCATTGCTTAAATGAAATCAAAGTTATTTCTAAAATTGCGTCATTCAATTAAAATAAAATCAAAACCTTGAAAATCATCACAATTTCTGAACTCCATCTAGGAGTGACTGATACAGAAAAATAATTGAAAACAAGTATCATCAAACATACTGCTAGCACATCCCATACATTACCCCTAATAATAGATAATCGTGAATTAACAGTTCTCGTACTGTCGCAAATCTTCTTGATTTTAAGATAAATCTTAATTTTAGGGAAAATCTTCTTGATTTTATGGTAAATCTTGATTTTTTCAAGCAATCTTTTTGATTTAGGAAAATTTTGGTTGGCAGGTATATGTCTGATATTAACCGATATTCATTCGCACTTGGGTTATTAAAAATATTAACCATTAAAATAGAAGGGTCATGTCATAAGGTGTTTGATTTTATCAGGTTAGTACACATTTCGCACATTAATTTATCATGAAGTGCCCTTTCCACGTGTTAATGATGAGGCTTCGTATGGTGATTACCGATAGGCACCTCATACAAGTATTGCAGGTTACACAGTAGCACTCTAATATTGTCCTTAACTTTGAAAAAAAAATGGCGTGTTACATTACTGAAAATACTACTGAAATTTTGTGTTCCATTACTGAAAAATACCCTATTGATTACTGATAGGTTCTGCTAGAGGTTGGCACCTCTGCATTTGCAAACCTGTTAAAGCTGCCCTAGTGGCATTGTGGTCTAAGCATTGGTTTCGATAGTTCATTCAAGTGAAACCAAGTCCCGGACGATGTAATGGTAATGGCAGTGACTCTTTTCCTTCCCTGAAGACATTAGATTCTTCCAAGGATTCCTTTAATTCCAGAAGATCGATGCAAAACTAAAGAGAAATTTTGTGGGGAAGAGGAGTCATTTCTTTCTTTCTTTTTTTTTTTTTTTTTTTCCTCTCTCTCCTCAGAGGACAATTCCGACTTTCGAAAATTGCAATGTTTTTTCTCGCTTTCCTCTGGCCAGTATTACTGTTAAATATATTATTGCATAGTGATGTTCCTTCTGCACAGAGATTGTGTTAACGTCTGGACAAGCATATTTCACGCATGAAAAATGAAAATTATATCCTGAAAAGTTTTGGGACTTATTTTTACTGCTCCAAAAATTATCCATCCTGATTAAAAAACTGACCTAGGGTTTTTTTTTATCCTGTTTATGAAAGCTTAGCAGCATTAGCTTAGATTGAATTGACCGTTCCACTAAACCCAGCACCTTTTAATAATTTTTTTCTACTCAAAACCGCATTATCATGGTTCGTACACTCCTTGAAAAAGGTTTAAGACTCCGTAAGTAGAACTGGAAATAATTCTTTTTTTTTTTTTTTTTTTTTTTTTTTTTTTTGAGTAATGATAAGAAAGAGCCTGTGTAAAATAGTTGTTTGTGCTATAAAGTATAGGAGATTTTTGTGTAAATCCGATAAAAACGCCAGCTGATTAAATAGTGCAAAACTTGTGTTCAACCCAGGGGAGCGCGTGGACAGCTGGTACCTTGGTTAAGACATCACTACAGAGTAAAACGTTAGCCACGGGAGTAAAATAAGTGGAATGATGGATTCACGAATTGTAATGGGCTTCTGTTAGCTGAACCCTTCCAAATTATTCCACTGAACAAAATGATTTCGTAAAACACCAAAACAGAGGGGCATCACAAAGGTAATAAAATAAACCAACGGGGCATGAGGTAACAGGCAGGTCATTGAAGGTGTGCCCGCCCTGGCTAATTTAATGGTTTGAACTTCTAAAATACCTACCTACTTACCAACCCACAGCACACACATGATAATTTGGTTTTAAAAAGTGCTTGAAAAGTGCTTGAATTTATTTTGCTTGGAAGAGTACAAACCTTGGTAATGATTGAGAACTGAAACCGGATTAATGATATTCATCTGCAAAATTTAGCGAGAATTTCAGACAGAGCCTGCATTATTAATAAAACATGAAGTTCATATGATCTGGACTTATCCACTGTTATTACTTACTTGAAAAGCAGCAAGAAGGCTACATTTATAAATAACAATTACAACACTAAATTAAAGTAAAACTTACTCATGCCACTGTTACATCCACTAAAAGAACAATGTGAACATGCCATGGATTTTAATTCTCAGCATACAGATATGCAAATTAACAGAATTGAACTTGACAAAATAGACTATTTTTCGTTAAAATATGAGAGACAGGTCATTCTCAATTACAACCTGTTGCAATACTAAATTGCATGTGTGTAGGAAGAACTGTACGTACATATATAATAGAATTTTCATCTTTGCCACAGAGGTAAGAATAAATGTTTTTAACCTTAGGAACAATTACTCTATTTTAAATTTTGCTATATACTTATTAGAAGTAATGGAAATAACTGCACGTCGAAAAACGTGCAGTGCATATATTTTTAACAGAATTAAAAAAATCTTTTGAAATAAGAACTTTTGTGGCAGTCATTTGCAAGCTGAGGGGGTGTGGTAGGTGCTACTTCTAGAAATCACAAAATATGTGGTAGGTCTTCCAGAAAGTAATGCTCATAGAGGGCGCGCTGCGTCCGCCGCGTGACGGTCAAGGTCACCCTTCCTTAATCAAACGTTAGCGAGGCTTGTAACAAGTTAGGTATTAATGCAGTGATTGGAACTGTTGTGCGTGTTTGAAATGGCAAAGTCAATTGAAAAATCCAACTGAGTACGAGGCGTGTTCTGTGATTCTCTATCTGAATGTTGAAAATGTTCTTCTGAAAGCTATTCATCTTCGGATTATGGCTGTTTATGGCGAAGCAGTGATGGATGAATCACTGGTATGGCAGTGGGTTCAGATGTTTAATGCTAGGAGAACAAATGTGTGTGATGATCAGCGCTCTGGCCTCCCATCGCTTGGTACAGCAGACCTCGTGGAATGTGTTGTGATGTCATCAGACATGAGCGTCGCATCAAACTCAATGAATTGCATGCCCGTTTCCTGGAAGTTTCTCACTCACTGCTCCATGAAATCGTAAAGGTAACACCTTGGCTGTGGGAAAATTTGCACGAGGTGGGTACCACAAATGTTGACTTGTAACCACAAAAGGAAACTATGGCTGCAGCTTTAAGTTTTTTGACCCGTTACACCCGAACAGGAAATGAATTTCTTGACCACCTAGCGACGGAACACGAAACGTGGGTTAGTCATTTTAAGCCAGAGAACAAACGCCAGTCACCTGAGTGGCATCATTCCCAGTCCCCAATGAACCCATGCAAATGTAAGCAAACACTTTCAGTAAAAAAGTCGTGGCTACAGTGTTTTGGGACCGCAGAGGTATCGTGCTGGTCGATCATGCCCGAGGCTCAACAATCAACGCCAACACCTATTGTGGAATACTGCAAAGGCTGTGTAGGTCCATCCGAAACAAGCAGCGTCGGCATGCTGTCTAAGGGTGTGGTGTTTCTCTACAACAATGCGAGACCTCGTGGCATGTCAGGCCCAACACCTGCGTAAAAAAAGTTTGTAATAGAATTTCCTACTACAAGAAAAGTTATCGCATGGCGTGTTGTACTTCACTGCTAATCACCGGAAGTTGCATTATTGTTACGGAGTGCCAAGGACTGAAGAATATCGCTTCTTTAATTATTATGCTATAGGTCCAGAAATTGGAATTATGTGTAGTTTTGCATCAAATGTTATTTATAGTCACCAGCGAGATTCATGCCTAAGGGTGAAAACTTTAACAAAAAGAATAGGCAGAATCACTAAATTTCTCAAATACATATCTCATACCATTTCATACCAATTTTAGCATCATCTTAAAACTTGAGATACATGCTTTTGTGCACTGGACATTTTGAATACTGATCCTTAAAAACAGGATTGCAAAACATATACAAGTAAAAGTTCATATTATTGTAACTTAAAAAAATGAGGGTTCTGATTTATTATCTTAAAAGATAAATTTTTGTGGGCATCCAACTTTTACTACCTGGGCAGGTAAAAATTTCTGCACCTCCCTGCTGGGCATGTAACTTTTCAGATATTTTTCAAGCCCTGATTTATGAAAATACAAAAACTGACAACGTCGGTTTCTTTTGTTTTTATTCCATAATGAGTATTATTTTCTGCACGACCCTCATACTTCATAAAAATCATGAGAGCAGTACACAGTTGAGTCACATTATCATGACCACCTCTTACTTTTGATATCAACTGCGCATAGCCAGTGAAAGAAGGAACGTGTCGTGAGCTGGCTTGGATGGTATGTAAGGTGTGTTGTAGGCATTATGAAAACATATCACTCGTTGCTGTCGTGGAAAAAAGGAGCGATTTATTGGATTTGCAAAAAGGGATGATAATTGGCTTTCGGCCCAAGGGTTGCAGTATTTCTAAAACAGCACAGTTTGTGAACTGTTCGCGTGCTGCTGTGGTTAAAGTGTATCGTTATTGGAGAAATGGCACCATTGCAAATAAGCAATGTGGAAACTGTGGAGCACCACATGCCATTGATGTGAGAGGTAAACATCAGCTGCGAAGGCGCACGAGCGCTGATCAGCACGCTGCAGTGGAGCACCTCACTCCACGAATGAACCAGGGGGCTACTTGGAAGTGTGTCTAAAACGTCAGTTCATCGAACCCTGCTGTGTATGGGAGCCCCAGTGCAGACGGATGGCCGCTGCACCTTCGTTAGCATAGGTGCAGTGGCAGAAAAGGCTTACATATACACAGCCGTATCGGAATCGGACCTCCGCTGATTGGCAAAGGATTGTCTTCTCCTATGAGTCACGTTTTCTGCTTTATCGAACGGATGGGCGTTGACATATAAGGCGAAACGTCGCATAACACTCTTCAACCATTGCTGGAATAACACAAGCTAGTGGGTGCAGCGTTACGGTCTGGGGAGTGTTTTCGTGGTATTCCCTGGGTCCACTCATACCTATGGAAGGCACTATGGACCGAATTCATTATGAATCCATCCTTGCAGACCACGTACACCTATACATGGTGATTGTCTTCCCTGGGGTGTATGGGATTTTCCACCACAGCAATGCGACGTGTCACACAGCTAGAAATGTCCCAAGAGTAGTTGGAAGAGCACAATGAAGACCTCGAAGTACTTCCCTGGCCCCCTAATTCCCCAGACTTAAACCCAATCGAGCATTTGTCGGACCACCTCGATCGTGTTGTTCGCTCGGTGGATCCTCCACCATGTACCCTCCAACAGCTGTCAGTATGGCTCCACATGCCTGTGAACATCTTCCAGCACCTTATTGAGTCACTCCCAGCACCTTATTGAGTCACTCCCAGCCTGTCTAACTGCTGTCCATGCTGCACACGGTGGTTACTCTGGATATTAGCTGGTGGTCACAATAATCAGTCCTGTTTGTCGTCCGGGTGCAGCCCAGAATTCCGGGCTTTTGTAATATTCTAGACACTAAAATCTGGGTTTTCAAGTTTTGTGCAGAAATTTGGGAATCCTCAATCATGGTTTATTATGATGCTTATGAAGTGGTAATTAAAAGTGCCTTTCCTAATTCAATTTTGTGCACGCTGAAAGGAAGGCTGCTTTAATCATTTTGGTAGCTGTATCTATTTATAACAAATAATGTCGTTTCATAAGATTCGATGAATCCAATAGCTAATTGCAGAATTGACAAAAATCACTTTAGGATGTTATGGTAGCAGGACTTAAGCCTTCAGAGCTGAAAAGATCTCCATAATTTGGTTCTATATCCAGTTGAAGAAATTTTCATTTAGTCTTCCCTCCAGTTCTTTTGGATTTTTACAGACTTTTCTGGCCTTTTGATTTTAGTCAAGACCTGTTCTCAATGTATAGAAGGATTAACAAAAGTTTTGTTTACTTCTGAAGGAAAAAAAACATAACTTCAGAAGTAAACAAAACTTTTGTAATTTGCTTCAGAAGTAAATGAAACTTTTGTTAATCCTTCTATACATTGAGAAACAGGCCTTGGCTAAAATCAAGAGGCCAGAAACGTCTGTAAAAATCCAAGAGAACTCAGAGGGAAGGAAGATTAAACAAAAATCTTCATAGTTTGCCTAAATGTTCTGAAGGGCAAAATTTTACTTCAAAAATTGCATTTTTGAAGTCGAATTCTAATATACTGTGGGGAAAAAATGTTACAAAAAAAGGTGTGAAGTTAAATTTCATATCGTCAGAAAGGCCATTTCATGTTAATAGAATGAATTCAATAATGAAAATTTTCAGGCTTATGATTTATTATGTAATTTACATTAAAATTCAGTTAGATCTTTTGGCTGAACGTCAGCCTTGGTCACAGTTGTAACAAGTGTTCACGTGAAAATATATACAGTATAATATATAAACAATATGTACTATTTACATATGCAGTGCTGTGGTCAGAGTTCAGGGTTTTTCATTTCATCTCACAATCACCCCTGAATAATGTGACTCGACCGCATATTTTTGCTCTTAACTTACTGCTACCACTTCTTCACGGTTCAATATTATTTTTTCTCATAAATATTCATTTTTCAGCTTGAAAGGGAAGGGAAATTTTCCAGAAACAAGTTTGAGAGAGAGAGGTTTTCCCCGTAACCATTACCCCCACCCCATAAATTTTTGCTTTAATCAAGGAGGGGAAATTTCCGAAAATGGAAGTGACATAAGTTGGAATATTTGTAAGAGTTGATCCATAGTGTTCAGAAGTATTTATCCTTTCTAAGTTACATATTTATCTAAAATTGTGAAAGCTTTGATATCATGAATTTGTGGTCGTGAGATGGAAAGTTCTTTCAGAGTGGTGGATGAAGTTATAAAGTCGGGAAGAATGAACTTGGAAGCCTACTTGGTTATATGAACTGTATACAAACTTACAGCACAGAGTAATAAGTCTGCAGCCAAGTTCTTCAGTAAAATGAGTTATTTGGGAGAAGCAGTTGGTCCTCCAACTTTGCTGAAGTCTGAGGGCATAAAGAAAAGTGACAAGGATGAAACGGGAGTGAAAAGATAGCAGCAGAGAGAAAAATGGGGTTATAGAACTTGCTGAGAAGACACAAGCAAGGCTTGCCTACGAGATGAAATTTGAGTTGATCTGCAAGCAAGTTTTAAACAAAACAGAACAAAAAAACCTGTACAATAACTTTTGAAACCATTTTGTTTTGAATCCTTTAATTTTATATTATGAATACAGTGATGTGCTCCACTTTAATAATTACATGGATAGATTACAGTTGAATAATTCCATCTTGCTTATGCTGTTATATTCACACTTTTTAATGGCATGTTCTAATTTTTCACCCAGTCAAAAAGTTTGGCTTCTTTTTTGTGAGTTTTTATGTATGCCCCAAAGTAAACACACATGCACTCACTCACAAAAACATGCTGTGCATGGTATGACAAAGCTTTTTTAGTTTAACCCTAATTGCACACATAATTTTTTTCCCGAATTTTTTTTTTCCCTAAATGTGTATATACTTCTTACAAAAATCATGAAATTATGAAAATCAAGATTGAGTTGATAGATAATGAAATATAGGTTGGTGACAAATTTGGCACTTTGCGCAGTTTAGGGTCGCGAATACACTAAAATAAAATTTAATACCCTTTTTGATGAAAATATTTTTAGAAGATATTTTGAATATTATTTTACTGTTAAGGTATGCATGTACTGAAAATATATTTCAATGCAAAGCAATCAATAAATCACTTGTATTGTCAATAATAATCATTGTTCGAGCAAATAACGAATTGTAAATTATTACATTCCTGTGGTGTATGAAATTCGACAAAATTATTGTTCTTATTTAAACAAAGATGCAGATTACATTTTATGCATTTATTTGACTGCTGACTTTCATTTACTGTTTGAGAGTTTTCATTTTTGTCAATTGTCAGGACTGATATCTGACCAGTGACCCTTTCCATCGAACGTCCATCACTGGTACCACACATCTAGCGCCCTTGTTTCAGTTTAGCGGGAGCTCCTGCTCTACACCATTGCTTGGCCTTCCTGTTGTTTTTCTTTCTTGCTTGTTTAATTTACACAGACACTTGGCAACCTCTGCCTTGAAATCAGGAGACTAGATGGTGGATGGCCATTATGCACTGTGGCTTGTCTGTGTAACAGCCATACCGCAATTACACTCGCATCTAAAATGTGACAATATTCTGAAGTACCAGTTCTTTGAGCATATCTTGATTCTGTATAATCCTAAGAGTCTTTAGGTCAATACCACCCATATGCTTTTTATATTGAAATATCACTTTTAGACAGTCAATTTTTACACATTCTTTGTTTTTCTCTGATCAATGACTGGTTTCAATGTTTGGAGTTATTCCACAAATATAGATAACATATATACAGGCTTCTTGTCATACCATCTTGTACATATTTCCACATTATCTTACATTCTGAGCTTCATCAGTGAAGTCCTCCACCTGTGAATCCTCACTCAAGTCTGCTATTACAGTGGCTTTAATTCGTTTTTTATTTGTTTTTTTTTCTTTCTCGTATAAAACATCTTAGGATCCATTCTTACCACTACAAAGTAACTCTGTATGAGATTATGTAAACAAAGTGACTGCTGGATTGGACCTCCTAAGTGCTCGAAGTGTCAAATTAGTACCAACCAATAAAAGTGCTATACTTCCAAATAAGGATTCGAGCTGTTATATAAATGGGTACAAGTAATATTTTAATATATGAGAAGCATAAAAAAGAATTTTTATATTCATAAATTTAATTAAAAATGTTCTTTTTATCTTACTGAAGTTTTAAATGTCAGCAAAATTGTTTTCTTTAGGTAACTGTTATTCGTTGAACTATAATTATGACAGTTTTACACCATAGATGGTGCCTTTATAGTGCAACTTAAAGAGTGATCCCTGATTTGACTCTGCACATATGGCTCAAAAGGATGTATTCATTGGAAAGTAGTTGAAATTGATCAGTTGGTTCCAATTTGGGCACCATATGCAATATAGGGTTAATCAGGGCTGTTATTACACATACACACAGCTACGCTTTATTTTTACGGGTCTGGGATTTCTGTGAGCAAAGCAAGATCCTTACCTGAAATTATAAATTGATGTGCAATTACACGTTTGAAAAAAAAAATTTTTTTTTAGTTTTAGCTACTAAATTCATATAATAAGTGCCTTTTTTTTTTTTTTTTTTTTTCTTTCTTTCTCTCTCTCTCGTGAATGTTCAACATGTAAGCTTTTTCATTTGTTTAACGCATTTTATGTTGTTGTTTTTCTTTCTTCAGGAAGTTTTGAAGCTCGTACGTACACCACTGGGTCTAAGTTGTCTCACATCTTCATTATTTCCATTGCCTGTGAAATAGTTTATCAAGCCTTCATTATCACCAAATATCCCCATTCCACATTACTTTTTTTGTTGTTTGTACATCGGGATGCTCATCTATCGTTTAGTGTCATGTTATGTAGAAAATAAATGTTTCTTATGAAGTCTTGTACTGTGATATTTCAAGTTTGTAAGCTGGCCTTTGCACCGAGTTGGAAGACAAAGGATTTTGTACTGTGTGTTTTCAAGCAGTAATGTCATGTGATGTAGAGCTTAAAACTAATTGGGTAAATTTTTTACACTGTAGTGTGCTGTTACTAAATGACAGATAGCATCAAATTTTCTGAAGTACGGATGGCAGATACTTTAAAAGAGCAGTGTATTGTGTTCTTATGTTGTCAGATTTCAGACAACTAATTTAAATAGTTGAAGAGCACTTTAAGGATCCCAAACCGTAACTCACAAAAATAAAACATAGTTTGCACAGTTCTTAAAAGTTTTGTTTTGGGGAATTTTTAAGGCCTTTAATGTTCTTAAGTAATCCTTCCGAACAAGTTCTCAAAATAACCTGCCTCACCAGCTTGTCCCCCCCCTTTCCCCTCTTGATTATGTACTGTGTTTAAATGCAGCTTTTTATTTCTTTTTTAAAGTACACTCAATTATTTACTTAGCTGGATCACAGTACCAAGAGCTACTGCTGCACAATCCAACTGCAGGGCATGCCCTGGACAAGGAAACCATTCTGCACATGCGTCAAGCTCTAGTCTCTTTCGTTCTTCTCTTCGCAAAGGGCATTAGAGGAATCAGACTATCCAGGGCTTGAAAAATATCAGAAAAGTTACATGCCCAGAGCTGTGGCATGTGCAGAAAATATTTACTTGCCCAGAAGTAAAATCTACATGCCCAGAAAAACTTATCTTTTAAGATAACAAAAGAGAAGCCTCATTTTTTTAAAGTTAAAAATTATGATAAACTTTTTATACGTCTTTTGCATGGCCATTTTGAAGTGTCTGTATTAAATGCACAAAAGCATATATCTCAAGTTTTAAGAAAGGTAATCGATGACATTTGATAAATTTAGTGATGATGACATTTGATAAATTTAGTGATGTTCAAGAATTTTTAATATATGCCCTGTGCTTTGCAAAAAAATTAAATAATCATAGTTAACTGTATTATCAGTTTAAGTAGTTTTTAACAGCAATTTTGAATGTGAAAATTATTTACCTTTTTCTCTTGTGCAAACAGAAGTGATTTTGCGTCATAAAATATCCAAGAATTGTTGTTTAGAAACAAAGGCAATTCCTATGTCTTTGAATACTGTTGTATGAATAATGTATATCACTACCTGACACCCCATATCCTTGAAAAAATTGCTAGTGATATCAGCAATTTTAGGATGGTTTTCGCAAACAGTGCACCACATAATAGTCTTGTCATCATTTGACTTTAGCCAATTAAATGTTTTTATCCAAGATTCCTCAACTGTGCAACAGTGGTTTTTTTTTTTTTTTTTTTTTTTTGTGTGTGTACGCTTTATCATAGACCGCTTGCGCAAGTTTCTGTTTTACCAACGATGTAGAATCCGATTCTGAAATTAAGTCACTCAACCATGCGAAAGACAAATTTGTAACTACCGCTGTCAGATCAGGAATTTCACATAATTGCTTACTATGAGATATACTGTCATTGCCAAATTTTTTCCCCCAAAAAAATCTGATATCCATTACTAAATACAACTTATATCTGTAGCTAATACGAACTGCTGTTCTCTCAGATAAACTAAGTTATCGGCGTCGGTAATTTTCGCTCTTCTCCCGGTTAAGTGGAATGCATTGCACAGGCTCATTCTTAAACGAAACTTAGCTTTTGTTTCAGTAGTATTGCTGTCAGTTCATGTGTGTGGGCGTGCGGGCAGAAGATTCAGCTTACCCCTCCCTCACTCAAGCAAGTTATATCAGAGACCCCACTCCACCCATGGCTGTGTAATAAATATTCCGTTGTCACTCCCTCTCCATAAAGCACATCTTTTTTTCCCCATTAGTCTGCATCTTCCTGTTTCATGGTAGTTTACGCATTTGGCCACTAAACACCATAGGCTAGTTTCATTCGAGGCATGCATCCTGTCGTTAACTGTAAACAACATCTGGAGCAAAACTACATATGGCATAATATAATTGAAGCACTATTCTTCTGACCTTGGCACTCATTCCGTAACAATAATACAACTTCTGCTGATTTGCAGTAAAGTGAAAAACACGCGACGACCGTCTTTTTTTCTAGAGTAGAAAATTTGTCATTCCAAACTCCTTTTTTTTTCTTTAAATCTAGTTGCTGACCGGGCAACTAGATTTCATTTTTACTTGCCCAGGCCAATAATTTACATATCTCGGGCATGGTATTTTTCAAGACCTGCTATCTTACATCTCGTGTGGAATCGTGCGATTGTTTTTCTTTCCGTGGTCACTAGCAGCTTTAGCTTCTAGTCATCTGTCACATCCCTTCCCCCCAACACACATCTTATTGTTCAGAAGTGAAAGAAATAGTCCTCAAAACAGTAACTTTTTTTATATATTTGTTTCAAATTATTACAATAAATAATGAGAAAATGGTAGGAAAGTGAATTATTGATAGATAGCCTGTAGGTTAGAACTGAATTATATGCAGAATGATGTATGTATAGTGTAAGTGGGTTAAAACTGAATTATGTAATGGGTGAATCTGCTATATTATAAAGCCATGTGAAAAACGCAAACTACTCTCAGCTGATGGTAATGAAGCATTCCTATGTTTTATTTTCCACGAAGGGAAACTCAAAACACTGCAGAAAGTATGATTAGAATCTTAAGTCACCAGTGGGCCCAAGCAAAATTCTGGTGCCAGGCAGATATGGAAGAGACTAAAATGAATATTTATGTTTCACACAATGAAGTCTTGAATGCAGAAATTTTATTTAACAGTGAAATGTTAGAACTCCTCTTAAAAATGTAATACAGGTAAGACTACTCAAAATATATTTCCTGGTAGTGTGATCACCTTAAATTCTGTTTGTGGTGAAAGGAAAAGTGCCTGTTATGTAGTGTTTGGGTTAGCACCTTACTTCAAAAGTTGTATGTTGAAAAGTTATGTGTTGTTGCTTGATGAAATTGATGGAATGAAAAAAACTAATGGACATTCATGTTGGGCTTTGGAGTTCTGATGAAGTTAAGACATTTCTTGATATATGAGTATATTGGACATGCCACTGAACTGGTATAGATCATTTTTAAGTTGCAGTTTTACCATTAAAAATGACAAAAAATGATGAAATTTCAGTTGATGAACCAGCTCTCAAGTGGAGGTTTTGAATTGCTGCAAAGATGAGGTGCAGAAATTGTGGGAAATCAATTTTGAACTTCAGAATTTGTTGGCTGCCCATAACACGGTGTACGGTCACATTTGGGCAGTTTATAATATTTATTGAAAAAATCGCCATCCTGGAGAAAGGATTGTGTTGTCGTCTTAAATGGCAAAAAAAAAAAAAAAAAAAAAAAGTAGTTGGTGTGGACTTATCCAAGTTTTTCCATGTATTCTCTAATATCTTCCAACATGTGTAAATCATTGTAACCTCAGTGTGTAAATCATTTACCACAGTGAAAAACTATGATGATATCAACTTTAATCTGCCTTTTTGTTTCAGTTTTAAGACTTCTTTTCACCTTTCTGTGCCAGACAGACAAATTGACCCCCCCTAACTGGAGATCTAAAAAAACTGTTGCTATTATCAGCACTTCATTAGGCCTGAAATTCTAATTGGCATTAAGACATTCCAATTTAATTTCAATAATGCAAAATATAATGCTCAGGGGAAACATGGGTATTGGATTATAACAGAAAAACAGCTGTATTTAACCAAATGGGTGACAGAGAAATGTTTAATTTGAATGTGTAAAAAACTTTTTGTATGTGTCGCTTCAGAATTGGTTTAGAAATCACCTGTTCTCTAGAGCAGCGGTTTCCAAACCTTTTGAGTTGCGGAGCACTATCATCGCCCCTATACCAAAGGGCACGTTTGTGCATTTTTGGCTGTTTTTACCTAATTTAATTTTTCAAATTGTTAGCCGATATTTTATCGTATAGCAAACATGAATCTTTTTTTTTTTTTTTTTTGTAGTAATTTTGATCTAAACTTAATATTTTCCATTGAAAATAATTAAAAATTGGTACTTTAAATATCGTTTTCTTGAAACATCAATTTTGCACATACATATCTTTAGTCATAAGGGCGACAATATTTTCATCTAGCACCTGCATAGGTACTAAATTGAATCACAGCAGTATTGATGATGGAAGATGTTTTTAAGCATTTAGGCATGTTAAAACATCAAGTTTTATTTAAGGAACTTAACTACACAAACGAAAAACAAAGTGAGGCAACACATTTGCGAGTGAATTCGAAGTGGGTATTGTTAATCCACAATATTTACCCACATAGATATGGTATTTAAAATCGTTTTTGCAGTTACAAAACCAAAAATGTCACTTGGCATCGAAAAAGAACAATAAAGCATAGCCTGCGAACTTAGATTCTAATGAGAGGGATGGGACTGTTTTGATTTACACAAATGTGGCTATATCTGGTTGGGACAGCTGCAACCAAATATCTGGCTCTGCATTGAAGTGGGATCTGTATTTCGTTTTAGTAGCCACGCAGGCAGAGAATCCTGATTCCCATAAGTCAGCAAGGTGCATACCGGTCTTTAGAAGTCCTTAGAAACTCCTTATTTTTGTTTGATGCTTTTAAGGTGCCCTTATAAAGTACTTATAAACTCCTTATTTTTGTTAAATGTTTTTAAGGGTCCTTAAAACAGGCATGAGAATTGCTGAAATTCGCGGTTTTCCACTTTTTTTTTTTTTCCACTTTCCAGCAGGAACAAATGCTGCTTATTGTGACTGTGCTGCACACACACACTCAGGTTTTAATTGAACCCATCAAATTTTCCCTTGACAACAACGTGATTACAGAGTAACAGCTGCTGCTTTCTCCTGTGTGTGATCTCCCCCACGTTGCTTTTCCCATGTTTTTTCTGTCAGTGTTGATTGACATCATCCTCCTTTGGCGTTGGTCGAATGCAGCAGGTGGTAGAGGACGCCAGATTACAAATGGCGACGCAGCCTTTAGGAACTCGGCTTGTCACATGCCTTCCAATCTAGTACCTTAATTATTAAGGTACTAGATTGTACTTTAGATCAAACAAAACAAATGGATTCTTATGTCCTGTTTTGGCACTCAGTATTGAATGAAGTGTGCACACGATATCTTTCATCTGCATTTATGGGCCATGGAACTGCAACAGATATTTTAATTGTTTTTATGACACTGTGAAAGAGCTGAATCTGTCTAAAACTATTCAAGTATCAATGGATGGTCCACCTGTCAGTTGGTCTTTTTGTGATTTGTTGCATTCTGACATGAAGGAAAAGTATGATTGTCAGGTTTTAAACATTGGATCTTGTGGCCTGCGCTCATTACACAATGTGTTTAAAAGTGGAGGTTCAGCAAAAGAGTGAGACATCTCTTCTGTTTATGGGCTTTTTAAAGACAAACCAGGTAGAAGAGCCGACTTTTTTTTTTTTAGAGTATCTGAGTTAAAGAAATTTCCCTTGAAGTTTGTGAATCACAGATGGATAGAAAATGTTCCTGCTGCTGAGAGATCCTTATCCAGAATGATTTAAAAGTTTTTGTTGCAAATGTTGAAAAGGGGACAATTAAAATTGGTAAAATGACAAAAAAAATTTACAAACAGTCATAGATGCCACAAAGATGAAATAATGCCAATTAAGATTAATTTTTTATTTGTCTGTGTCAAAGTTGCTGAAACCTTTTGACTTTGTATCAAAGTGATGTTCCTTTCTTGCCATGTTTTGCATTTGACATACACTGACGGGAAAAAAAAAATCCCAACACCACGAAAAAATAGTTGTAGAGGAATGAAATGGCGGCAATACATTTGTATAGGTAACATATTTAATCGATTAAGGTTTCAAGATCACAGCTTATTGTAAGCGCGAGAAGAGTCATTTTAAATGTGAAATGCTGGTACATTAATAACTGGTGTAACCGCCAGAATGTTGAATGCAAGCACGCAAATGTTTATGCATTGTGTCGTACAGGTGCTGGATGTCAGTTTGTGGGATGGAGTTCCATGCCTGTTGCACTTGGTCGGTCAATACAGGGATGGTTAATGCTGGTTGAGGGTGACGCTGGAGTTGTCGTCCAATGATGTCCCATACGTGCTCGATTGGTGAAAGATCTGGTGATCTAGCAGGCCACGGCAACATATAGACACTCTGTAGAGCATGTTGGGTTACAACAGCGGTATGCGGGCGAGCGTTATCCTGTTGGAAAACACCCCCTGGAATGCTGTTCATGAATGGCAGCAGAACAGGTTGAATCATCAGACCGACATACAACTGCGCCGTTAGGGTGCGTGGGATAGTCACGAGAGTGCTCCTGCTGTCATAGGAAATTGCTCCCCAGACCATAACTCCAGGTGTAGGTCCAGTGTGTTTCGGCCGCAGACAGGTTGGTTGCAGGCGCTCACCTGGCCTCCTCCTAACCAACACACGGCCATCACTGGCACCCAGGCAGAACTGGCTTTCATCAGAAAACACAACAGATCTCCACTCCGTCCTCCAATGAGCTCTAGCTTGACACCACTGACGTCGCAAACGGCAGTGGTTTGGAGTAAGTTGAATGCACGCTACAGGACGTCTGGCTAGGAGCTGTCCTTCAAGTAACCGATTTGTAACAGTTCGTTGTGTCACTGTGGTGGCAACTTCAGCTCGAATTGCTGCCGCAGACGCGGTACGATGCGCCACGGCCATACGCCGTACACGGCTGTCTTCCCTCTCAGTAGAGCCACGTGGCCGGCCGGAACCCGGTCTTCTTGAGGCAGTACCTTCCCTTGACCACCGCTGCCAACAATCGTGCACAGTGGCTACATTCCTGCCAAGTCGTTCTGCAGTATTGCGGAGTAAAATTCCACCTTCTTGTAGCCCTATTACACGACCTCGTTCAAACTCCGTGAGCTGTTGATAATGGCTTCTTCGTCTTTTTAAAGGCATTCTTGACTAACATCAACACCCTACGTCGAATCTCAACGATAACTAATGCTCACGAACGTTACAGCGCGTATTTACAGCAAACCTGCTTTGCATGTTCCGAGGGCGCTACTAGCGCCACACGTATGCGCCAAGTGCGAAATTTGCATAGACGTCATCTTACAGATGTACTCTCACCGTCTACCAACTGTCGTTTATCTAACACAACCCCTTCTTGGTGTTGGGAATTTTTTTCCCGTCGGTGTATTTAAACTTTTCAGACTGTCTGCCAAATTTTAGCATATTGAAGAAAGACTATGTGAACTCAGTAAGCTCTGTCATTAAAATGTGTAGAGTAGAATTCAATAATAAATCAGGCTTTTCTAAAATCAGTGATATCAGTTGTGGATTTGCAAGTGACAGAATTGTAAATCATCTACAGAAAATGGAAAAAGGTTACTGAAAACCAAGTTCTTTTGCTTAAACATGATTGCCAAAAATTTATTGTAACTATGTTACAATAAATTTCTCACAATTTTATTGAAAAGTGCCCAGTCAATTATTCAATTGTATGCAATATAGTTTGCTTAGACCTGATTGAAGTTAAAAAAAATTAGAAGAGCAACATTGTGAATTTATTTTATTGCAGTTTAGAGGCTTCTTAATGGATGAAGTAAAAAGAGACTACTGATTTTTCCAATTTTAATGCCTCTGAAACCAAATTAGATGCCTTCTTAGCTAAATACTTATTAAAAGATTTTGATGATCTTTGGAATGTGAGTATTGTCATGTGGCCAAGCAACACGCAAAAGGGGATTTTCTGTTAATAGGCAGATACAAGTAGAAAACTTAAAAGAGAATTGTTCATGATCATATTAATTTTTGTGGGAGAATTCACAATGTAGAGCTTACAAAGGAGTTACAAGCTTCAGTATCTTTTGCTCGCCATAGATGTATGCAACATTTGGAAGTGCAAAGGAATGAAAAAAAAAAGAGCCTGTGATCTCAGGAAAGAGAGTGAGAGAGAGAAGAAAAAAAGATGACCTAAATATGTTAAAAACTAAAAGGATTAAGGTAGAAAAGGGCTTAACATGTTCGCTGCCACTGTGCTATTTTAACAGCAAGCACGCAGTGCCAGTTAAAAACCCCGGGCGGCATCACGCAGCACCACAGATTAGCTTCTATGAATTTGGATCAACCTTGCCATGTTTGGATCTCATAGTTCTGAATGACTCTGCTATTCTAAAATACAAGAAAATTTATCCATAATTGATATTTGTAATTATAACTTTCAGTAACTACAGGGATATAAACATGTCTACAGCCTATGCATTGCTTTGCAGTGCATATGCTATGGACATGCATATCTTTTGCTGATCTTTGGAATGTGATAAATGATTATTAGCATAACAATTTTCAGATCTTTAGGTCATTTGGAAGTGATTGAACAATTTGGGGACGGAAATACTTAATTTCCAATTTGCTTTATAGATCTTTTATATGTAGCTGTAAAACCATACAATCCAGCAGATACACACACAAATATGCTTGCAGAGAGGCGTCAACAAATATTGTCACACCCGTCGCCACGAACACTGAAGCCGACACTGGATGTCCCTTCCCCATATTTTGACAGACATCTGTTAATTGTCGAGAGAGGAGAGAACCGCAGTCTTAATGCCACAACAGTGTTCGGGCCCGAGCTCCGTTTGCGACATAAAATTCGGGTTCTTAAAATTGAGCTCGAACTCAGCCCTAAGTGCCAAAAGTCATGTGATACGTACCTAGTTTTGTGTAGAACCTCATCTAGTCCGGCGAAGTGCAGCAACTTGACGTCGCATCGATTCCACAAGTGGCCGGAAGACTTCTGGAGAGATGTTGAGCTATGATATCTGAACAGCCGCCCACTGTTTCCTGGTATTTGTAGGTGCAGCATCTTGGGTGCGAATAGACCGTTCCACCACATCCCATAAGCGCTCTGTTGGATTCGTCTCGGGCGAACGTGGTGGCCACACCATCCATCAGAACTGTCCGGAATGCTCCTGAAACCAATTTTGGACATAATAGGCCCGATGACATGGAACATTGTCCGCCTAGGAAATCCCATCTGTTGAGGTAGATGAAGGGCTGCAACTGGACACACAGCAGAGCAACAAAGCGATTGCCGTTTAATGACATTTACAAGGACCAGAGGACCCAAACCATGCCACGTACACATGACGCCCCACACGTGTATGCAACCATCACCAGCTTGCAAAGTGTCTTGTTTACAGCTTGGATCCATGGCCTTGTGGGACTTGCGCCACACCCGATCCTTACCATCAGCTTGTAACAACTGGTAGCGTGACTCATCAGACCACGCCACATGTTGCCTGTCTTCCAGGGTCCGTCCAATTACTGTGTTCACGAGCCCAGGTGAGGCTCTGTGTCCAATGTTGTGTTAGCAGAGGCATTCTGGTGGGTCTTCTGCTATACCCCATGGACGCTAAATTACGTTGCACTGACCTGATGGATATGTCTCTGGTACAGGATTGGCAAAGTAATTTACTCGTTACGTAAATTACGCGTAATATACAGGTAATTTACTTGGCGTAGAAAACCAGTTTTTTATGCAGACGTAAAAAAAACTTTTTTTCATGTGTGTTTAAATAAGATAATATAAAAACCACTTTAATTACATTACAAACTTAAATTTTTTTCTATATTTCTCTATGAAATCATTTTTCTCTTAAAATTGTTCATACAGCTCAGCCACCTATAACAGATTTCATTTTAGAAATTATAATGTATCTGTTCTTTCTTATATATTAAAAATGGAGAAAATAATCTAACTCTTGCACTAGCATCGATAAAAAATCACAATGTGTATTAATAGAATTCAAGATTTTATTAACAGCTTCAAATTCGTCGAGTGTATTTTCATATTTATGCAATTCTATAAAATAAACAATTTTATGTTCAGTTTGTTCACCAAAGATAATACACTGCCGGACAATTGCTAAGGACGGATGACAATAGCAGCGATAGCAACCATGAAATGGAAGGCAGGAAAATGTGGAAATTAGCATAAGTGCGGGATACAGTAAGACGTGTTGTGCGTATGCAAATTTTGGATTGCCGAACTTGTTCGTGACGTCATAGCGCTGATAAGAGATATAAAGGATTTGACGCGTATTGACTGTTGTTGTTCAAACGCAAAGTTGAAAGGGAAAGAATCAATTGACAAACTTGCAATTTTCAGTATTTCTTCCCGACATCACCTAGATGATTTTACGCGTGGCCGTATTATTGGCAAGATTGAAGAAGGGCGAAAAATAACAGATGTTGCCAGGGAGTTTGATGTCAGCCACAGTGTTGTTTCAAGGCTTTGGAAATCATTTCAAACAAATGGAGAGTGTAGCAAACGTCACGGGGGAGGTCGTGTTCGCAGTACGACACCTGCAGAAGATCGGTACATAGTGCTATCAACAAAAAGACACCGGCGCAGCACAGCTAGTGAGGTAGCAAATCAGTTTATGGCTGCTACTGGCAAGCGGATCTCCCGAAAAACTGTCGCCAGACGTTTGCATGAAGGAGGACTATACGCCCGCCGTCCTGTTGTGTGCATCCCACTGTCCAGACGTCACCGTACCGCCCGTTTGCAATGGTGCCATCAACATCGCAATTGGACTGATAACGACTAGTCGCCACCCCGGTGGCGCAGTGGTCTAAGCGATGGCATGTGATCATTCGTCCGAACGTGGTCCGGGTTCGAATCCCGGTGAGGCATGGATGTTCTGTTTGTCTTACGGCACTGGTTCTGTCCCTTCCCTGGAATCAGTGACCCTAAATTAGGGACGGGCGACTGCTTATAGCCCATTGAGTTGCTCACAGTGGTCGTTAAACCCCCAATCAAAAAAAAAAAAATAATAACGACTGGTCTGCTGTCCTCTTCTCAGATGAGAGTAGATACAGTCTATCGTCTGATTGTCGACGACAACTGATCTGGTGTGATAGTGGTACTGCATATTGTCCAGAAAACATGCAGGAAAGGGACCGATATCCGACATGTAGTGTCATGGTATGGGCTGGCATCATGATCAATGGCCGTACGTCCCTCTATGTGCTTCCATCTGGGACTGACTGGCCAACGATACATTAATAATGTTCTGCTACCTCATGTTCGCATGTTCCGTGGTGCTGTCGGTGATAGATTCATTTTCATGGACGACAACGCAACATGTCATCGAACAGTCGCTGTCCAGGATTGTCTTGAGAGCGATGATATTCAACGCCTCGTATGGCCAGCACGTTCTCCAGATCTGAATCCCATTGAAAATGTGTGGGATGCTTTGGGGAGGAGTCTTGCTGGTCGCCAATGCCCTCCAATAAACAAGGACACCCTCATCCGTGCACTGACAGAGGAATGGGATAAATTACCCCAACAGCTGCTTGATAATGTTGTGCAAAGCATGACACGACGTGTGAAATCTTGCATCGCCCTCCATGGTGGCCATATCCCGTATTGAGATCTTACGCCGGAACGCCTGCGGACGGTAATTGCATTTTTTTCACGTTTACATATTCTGCACAAAATGGCCTGTTTGTCCCTTGAACACGGTCCAAAGCCTTCTGGATTTCAGAGCACAATAAATTGTCTTTCTTGTAATGTCCTGGCATTATGACATTATTTTATTTCACTTGGCATCCAACCACACTTACTTTTTTATGCACTATATAGCCGTTTATGATCTGTCCTTAGCAATTGTCCAGCAGTGTATTTTGGCATGAATGTCTATGGCATACATGTCTATAATGCAAAATATTGTACATTTTCATTTGATAATATTTGTGTTTGACATGTTATCCAGGTGTACACTTCAAAATCATAATTTTACCCTTTTAAAACTAAATGGTTTTCATATTGATTGTGCTGTACTTATATACCCTTAAAGGGGAAAACTGTAGATTTGACAAAACATTAAACTATTTGTTTTAAATGTAACTCTAAATGTTTATAATTGTCACTCTCAGTTCTCACACACCCTTAATCACACTAATAATCCTCACTGTTATGATCTTGTAACTTAAGAGTATAATATATTTGAACCAATTTCTTTGAAGCTGAGCGGTTTCTTGTATTATGAACAAAAGTCCAATTAGAGAAAAGCCTTTCAAGTTGGGCTGAAGATGCTGGGATGTTGATTGAATTCAAAGCAACTGCTGACAACTCCTTATAGTGCTAACTGGCGAAGTACCAGAATGTCCGTGGTAATTTAACACCCTTCTTTATAAGTGCTCCAAACTTTCCAGATTTTTCTTGATACTGTTGAAAACTGGATATCCCCAAGGGGTCAAGGCTCTCTAAAATGAACTTCTCTACTTGTTCACAATGTTTCTCATTCATTTTCTGCCCTGGTACACAGGATGGGGAGAGCATTGGCTGCAAGGCTGTATACATTTAGCGATTGGTTTCTCCTTTTTTCTACATGTGGCATGAGGTCCTTATGGTCCTCAGGTATACGTAAGTCCATCCACAATTCAACTGCATCTGCAGTAGTTGCTTCTTTTTCTAGCATATATTTATTAGCTGACTTACTGGATTAAGCACTGCGATTGTATCGGCAACTTCTTTGAGAAAGGCACTATCATAGAGGAGGGACTTAATTTAAGAAGACAATTTCTCAGCTTCAGTTGCAGCAACTTTCCTCATTGCACTTAGATTGTTAGTCAAGGACAAACAGGCATCCCTCTGAGAACACCAGCGAGTGTCTGCAGCGAGACTTTAGAGCCACCATTTCTGTAAGTTCATGTTCTCGATCAGGGTGCTTGAAAGACCTCAACACTATGTTCACACGAGATACAATGTTTTTCGAGAGAAGATCCTTAGCTAGAAGATTTCCAGTATGGGCATTGCAGGCAGAATGCCACAGGCTGTGATTTTTAATCATGTTACTGGCGTTGTCCGGAACTGTACAATAAATGTTCACATTGTATCTTTCTTTAGCTAGCTTTTTTGATCCACTGACCACATCACAAAGTGCTTCACCTATTTCTGGCGAACCAGACATGTCGAAAGCACCAAGAAAAACACTCTGCTTTGCCACTACTTCTACAGGGATTGTGAAGAAGTGTTACAACATTTTTCGTGTTGTTCGATTCATTTTCCCAACAGTCTATGAGCAAAACGGAGTCTGTCTGCAACATTGATGGTGATCTTAGTAACTTCATCGTACACTTCGTCCGGAAGTTTATCAGAAAGGGCTTTTCTTGTTGGTTTATAGGCAGGCCGCATTTTTTGACAACTGTTTAAAATGCACCGATTCTACCACACTAAATGGATGTTACAACCATAGAAAACCTTGGCAATAGCAAGATCTATATTTCCTGCTTTGTGGAGGCATTCATCCTGTCCAAAAAATCTGTTATCTGTCGTTTAACCGTGTAAGGTTTCGAACTTACAGTCATGGGTGATTCAAGGTAGAAACTGTCTTCCTCTTCATGAGATGAGGGTACACTCGTCACCACGGACACGATTGAGCAGGGGCTGGGGCTTGCAACTTGAACTTGCCGGTGGCAGTGGCACAGGTAGGCCTGCGCCCGGACTTCAGCCAGGAGCTTTGGCAGAAGTCCGGGTGCAGGCCTTCCTGTGGGCTTTCAGGCGCTCCCTTGCTGTATTCTTGACAGTTAATCCACATTCACAACACTTGGCACATTCCACTTTAATTGGAATAAATCCGAGTTCCTCGTACACATTATGAAGAGGTCGATCGCCGCGATTCATAGTGGGAAGAGTCTTTAATTAGAATGTTGAGTCCTTCAACGACTAGTGAGGATGGAAAAAAACGGTGTTTATTAAGAACGCTCTCAGCTTTGAACTGAAGCCAACAGTAAAACCTCCCGCATTTAAATAGCAGAAAACGTGTAGTTAGCATAGTTATAGTTTTACCGCTGAGTCAACGAGAAGTTGCCGGCGCTGTTGAACTTCTGCGTCTGCCTAGCAGTGAATCACTGTAGAGACAGGAGCCGGCAGCACGCGCATGGTATCAAAGGCGAGGCAACTTCTCATTTTGATTGTTCCTATCGTTTCGTTTCACTGTAAAGTACACCGCGACGTGGCTTCTGACTTCCTTTGCCGAACATAATACACTGCCGGACAATTGCTAAGGACGGATGACAATAGCAACGATAGCAACCATAAAATGGAAGGCAGGAAAATGTGGAAATTAGCATAAGTGCAGGATACAGTAAGACGTGTGTGCGTATGCAAATTTTGGATTGCCGAACTTGTTCGTGACGTCAAAGCACTGATAAGAGATATAAAGGATTTGACGCGTATTGACTGTTGTTCAAACGCAAAGTTGAAAGGGAAAGAATCAATTGACAAACTTGCAATTTTTAGTATTTCTTCCCGACATCACCTAGATGATTTTACGCGTGGCCGTATTATTGGCAAGATTGAAGAAGGGCGAAAAATAACAGATGTTGCCAGGGAGTTCGACGTCAGCCACAGTGTTTCAAGGCTTTGGAAATCATTTGAAACAAATGGAGAGTGTAGCAAATGTCACGGGGAGGTCGTGTTCGCAGCACGACACCTGCAGAAGATCGGTACATAGTGCTATCAACAAAAAGACACCGGCGCAGCACAGCTAGTGAGGTAGCAAATCAGTTTATGGCTGCTACTGGCAAGCGGATCTCCCGAAAAACTGTCGCCAGACGTTTGCATGAAGGAGGACTATACGCCAGACGTCCTGTTGTGTGCATCCCATTGTCCAGATGTCACCGTGCCGCCCGTTTGCAATGGTGCCATCACCATCGCAATTGGACTGATAACGACTGGTCTGCTGTCCTCATCTCAGATGAGAGTAGATACAGTCTATCGTCTGATTGTCGACGACAACTGATCTGGCGTGATAGTGGTACTGCATATTGTCCAGCAAACATGCAGGAAAGGGACCGATATCCGACATGTAGTGTCATGGTATGTGCTGGCATCATGATCAATGGCCGTACGTCCCTCTATGTGCTACCAACTGGGACTATGACTGGCCAACGATACATTAATGATGTCCTGCTACCTCATGTTCGCATGTTCCGTGGTGCTGTCGGTGATAGATTCATTTTCATGGACGACAACGCAACATGTCATCGAACAGTCGCTGTCCAGGATTGTCTTGAGAGCGATGATATTCAACGCCTCGTATGGCCAGCACGTTCTCCAGATCTGAATCCCATTGAAAATGTGTGGGATGCTTTGGGGAGGAGTCTTGCTGGTCGCCAATGCCCTCCAATAAACAAGGACACCCTCATCCGTGCACCGACAGAGGAATGGGATAAATTACCCCAACAGCTGCTTGATAATGTTGTGCAAAGCATGACACGACGTGTGAAATCTTGCATCGCCCTCCATGGTGGCCATATCCCGTATTGAGATCTTACGCCGGAACGCCTGCGGACGGTAATTGCATTTTTTTCACGTTTACGTATTCTGCACAAAATGGCCTGTTTGTCCCTTGAACACGTTCCAAAGCCTTCTGGATTTCAGAGCACAATAAATTGTCTTGTAATGTCCTGGCATTCTGACATTTTATTTCACTTGGCATCCAACCACACTTACTTTTTTATGCGCTATATAGCCGTTTATGATCCGTCCTTAGCAATTGTTCAGGAGTGTATTTTTAAGTGAGCCCCACACTAATTATCATAAAGAAAAGGATTTCTCGTGAATGTGAAGGCTAGGGAAAAAAATATCAATATGACGTGATACTGATGTGTATGTGGTATGCCGGTGGTATCTCACGTGGACGTGGCAGATTGCACTCTTCCATCAAGATGATATAATGATACCGAAGGGTATGTTGGTTTTTAAAGGATCTCCGTTTTTTGTGGTATTCGTACATAGCAAGTTAATTAACAGCACAAAGCCATGTTTCTTTTACGCGTTTTCTACGTAATTTACGTGTCACGTAGAAAAACTTTTTTACACGTAATTGCACAACCCTGCAGTCTGGTACCTCCTGCATTGAATGTTGATGTTACACTCGCGGACAATGAGATTTGCGCACCAAGAAGGAAGCATGGGATTGGACTGAAATTTTTATGGACGTAATGATACATATGATGGCAAAAACAGCTGCAGGACAATTAGAGGGATCTGTCGCACGCAGTCGGTCATTTTCAATAGCGCGTCGCACTGCCTATACATGCTGCAATACGGTCCGGCATGGAGGCGAACAGACGCCTGATGTCCTGCGGAAAACTGGTCCACACGTGTTGGATGGTGCTCCAAATCCCGGATAATGCGGCAGCCGGCGTTTCAACTGGTCCCACACATGCTCGAAGAGGTCATGTCCGGGGAGCGGGCAGGCCATGGAAGTGTCTGAACATGACGCAGCAGTCCTGGGCAATCCGAGCCGTGTGCGGGTACGCATTATCCTGCTGGTATAGCGCACCTGGAATCCCTGCCACTACTAGAGCTGATTGGCTATCGTAGGCAATGGCTCCCCAGATCATAATGGATGCAGTGGGGGAGGGGGGATTGTGCCGGGGACCTTCACATCTGGACACGATTATCTATTTCCAAAACGAAGCGGTGTTCATCGCTAAATACCACACGTCGCTCTGGCCTGGCACCACTGCAAACGGAGTCGGCGATGTTCCAGTGTTAATGGCAACATTCGTAAGTGGCGCTGTGATCGCAGATTCGCTTCCGCGAGGCGTCGGGAAATAGTTTGCACACAGAAGCCGCTACATCTGATCTGTGTATAGTAGACTGGGTCCCCGTGGGATACGTTCGTGCCTGCCGCACGATCCGTCGATTCTCTGTACCGGTGGTCCTGGTCCGTCTGGAGCCGCGTGGCAATGCCGTCACATGTCCACTGCTTCCAACACGGACGGGGTATGGTCAAAACGATCCACGTGGTGCGCTGATCACCCTGCGGTTTTCAGCCCGATGATCAGGCCTCTCAAAGTCCGTAAGTTGCGTAAATCGACATCTCTGGCATCTACCCTGTATTATTTTCACTCTGTACTCTTGCTTGTGTCGGCCGGTGCTTTTCGCTTTCATCGGGCATCGACTACACTCCGGTTTATAAGGCTAACGGTTCGTGCTTGCAGCGCGACCACAGTGTGCGTTAATGTGCACTCGCACCAAACGTGGATAATTTGCATACCAGCACGCACTCTAGCTACTTGCAAAGTTTCGCTGTTGTATCATGTTTTCTTCTAAGTATTTCATTGTCCGTGGGTGTATTTGAGCCAGTGTCGCTTGTCAGCATGGACAATCCTGGTCAGATGCAGCTGGTCACGGTCATTCAGCACCCGTGGTCGGCCGCTGCGCTGTCCACGGTGAGTGGTAACGCCTTCCATGAAGTATTCTCGGTGCATACGTGACATCGAGGAATGTTAAATGTTCGCACAACTTCGGAAATTGAATGTCCCATTTGTCTGGCTCCTACCATGCCTCGTTCAAACTCCGATAATTCACGTCGGCTTGCCATAATCCTACTGGCGGTTGTTCAGCCTGACTCACGAGATTATACCTCGCAACTGATAAAAAATCGTGGCGTGCGTCGAAGCTTTTATACGACGACAGCGCCAGTTAAAAATTTGCATACTGCTATCCCATGACTTTTCGCTCTTCAGTGTACTATCTCACCAGTAATACCCGGGCACCACTCTGTCTATAACATTAGGTCCTACGAGAGCACCACGTTGCAGACCCAACTATAAATATGGTCGAAGGGCTATAGTGAGGCAACATTTGGGCTACGATGGCCCAGTAGTAAGACCAGTCGGCTGTCTTCCCGTTGGCCGAGAGCTTGACCCCAGCCTAATCGCCCCAATCATTAAAGATTCGCCGTGCTTCGGAGGACACGTTATGTCGGCGTCAGTGGAATATTGTATCCCCGTTAAAAGTGAGGTCATACACTGAAGTGCCAGAAAAACTGGTACAGACGAGCTTATGAAAAATACACAGCAACGTCACCTATGCGCGTACTCGGTTGCGTCCGCCAGTGCGTATATAAAGCGATAGACATTCTTGGTAGCTGTCGGAGCTGTTTTCCGCATGAGAATGATAACGATTTAAGCGATTTTCAACGCGGTGTCATAGTTGGCGCTCGTGAGATGTGCCATAGTATTTAGGAGGTAGAAACGAAGTTCGGATTTTTACGGACGACCATTGTAAGGGTGTACCGTGACTATAAGAATTCCGGCAAAACCTCCAACCTACGATGCCAGTGTGGCCGTAAAAATACATTGGGTGAACGTGACCATCGTCGGCTGTCAAGAATCGTTTCACGCGAAAGGCGTGCAACATTCTCGCAGGTATAATCGAAATTCAATGCTGGAGCCTCAACAAGCATCAGCGTCCGGACTGTGCAACGTACCCTGCACGATATGGGCTTTGGGAGCAGACGCCCAACTCGAGTCCCCTTTATGGGTGCACGACTCAGAGCTATGCGCCTCGCTTGGGCACGGCAACACCGCCACTGGACACTTGATGACTGGAAACAAGTAGCCTGGTCTGACGAGTCGCGTTTCCAACTGTATCGGGCAGATGGAAGGATTCGTGTGTGGCGCAAACCCCATGAAACCATGGATCCCACCTGTCAACAGGGAACTGTACCGGCTGGTGGGGGGTACGTAATGGTATGGGGTGTATTTAGCTGGACTTCACTGGGACCCCTGGTACGTCTACAAACGTCTGTGACCGGCCAACGCTATGTGCGCATCCTTTCTGACGAGGTACACCCGTTCATGTCCTGCATTCATGCTGATGGGTTGGGCCTGTTCCAACAGACGATGCACCTCCACACAAGTGTCGGGACGCGACATTATGGTTAGAGGAGCATTCATCTGAGTTTGGAGTGTTGCCATCCCACCCAAGTCCCCAGATCTGAACGTGATAGAATGCATTTGGGATGCCATGCAACGCGCTATCGAACACAGGAATCCAGGACCTAGGAATACACCCGAATTGTGGAACGCTCTGCAGGAAGTATGGTGTGCATTGCTTACAGCATATTTCCAGAAACTAGTGGAGTCCATGCCCCGTCGTATTTCTGCAGTCCTGCGCTCCCGTGGGGGATCTACTAAGTATTAGACTGGTGTACCAGTTTTTCTTTCCCTTCAGTGTATATTTCCACCCGTAGTGCTATCTCTGCACTGGTATTGTCTGGCACTGTTAAGGTGGTTCCACTTAAAATCTCGGCCTTATGTTTCCAATGGTAAAACTTCTTTACATATTTTCTTCGTAATTAATGTATTCCCAAGGATGAAAATTTGCACATCGGTAAGACTAACTTTTAAGTTATAGCATGGGATACTTAATACTTGCTAAAACATAACCATAATTAAGCAATCCAACAATTGTCTACTGATGTCATCAATGTACAGGTCGCGCCATCTATTAACAGGTCTGAACATTACTCAAAGAAAAATTATTGATTTTTAATATAATTATGGTTATGTTTTAGCAAGTATTAAGTACCTCATGCAATAACTTAAAGTTAGTTTTATCGATGTGCAAATTTTCATTCTTGGGAATATATTAATTGCGAAGAAAATATGTAAAGAAGTTTTACTATTGGAAACATAAGGCAGAGATTTTAGGTGGAACCACCTCGACCATTTCTGTCGACTCATTTCCCTTTCAGAGCCTCTAAGCCCGCATTTTCGCTTTTAGTTAGCGGTGTATTGCTCCTAGGACCAAGGTAGCTGCGTCTATACCTTACTTGAGTGGAAGAAGTGGTTAACAGTGTTCTTGAGTGGAAGGTTTAAACCCTACGTGAAATAGTTGCCAACTTGATGAAGCAACAGCACTAACTGATTTCAAGCGCGGGTGTGTAATGTGGTACCACATGAGCAATTGCTCCGTAAGTGAATTTTAGCGGCATTAAAGATCCTGAGTTTGACGGTTGGTGATCTGACAAATTGCATCGGACTGGGGCTGAATCTGTGAAGAAACAACCCGGTAAACCTAAGCAAACAGAATGTTTCAGGAGTGCTCTGAAAAGAACTTTTCGCCCAGAACGCAAATCAGCATTGTCTGAAATCACTAAACCCTGTGTGAGACTGATGTGGGTGCCAATACAGTCTGCATGACATGGGTTACCACAGTCGAGCAGCCACACGCTGATTAGTGTGGGCAGTGTGGTGTAAACATCGGTCTTGGGCTGCCAATGAAAAACTGTTCTATGGACTGTTCGAGTCACGGTACACAGTTTACTAGTCTGACGGTCGTTCCTTGGAATGGTAGATGCAGGGAGAAAAGTACTTCCCGGACTATATTGTCTCTACAATGAAGTTTGGCGGAGGCTGTGTAATGGTGTGGAGCTGTTTTTCTCGTGGTTCGGCTTGGGCCCATTAGTCGTTTTGGGCAAACCCATAAATGCTGAGCCCTACCTGGACGTTCTGGATAATTATGCTCTACAAACGTTGTGGCATTACTTAACGGTAGAGCAGAACAACGTACCATGTTATACTGCTCAGGTTGTTACAGAATGATTTGTGGACACGGTCGTCGAAAAGATGGACTTGCCAGCTTAGCGTCCTGATCTGTACCCTATAGAGAATCTGGGAGACCAATTGGATTGTCAGGTTAACAAAGTTGAACTAATCTTTGCTTTGAAGTCCGAATGGCGGATCATATCGGCGGACATTTATAAAAAAAAAAATGATGAGTTTGCCACGAAGACTAGAGGCTGTCACACAATAATGAGTTTTCTGTAAATAAAGATTATTTGTAGATGGTGTCCGGATATTAATGGTAGGGCAGTGTATACACACTACTAGAAAAACAGCCAATAAACTGATACTAAACAATATACCCATTAAACAGAAAAACTTACAAAATATTGTAATCATTGTACTAGAAAAAAAAATTCACTCACATTTTGTAAATGACAAATTAGCTTGTTGTGTGGCGATCTTAAACACGGTAACTGTTTATTTTGAACCAGTAGAGTTTTGATGCTCCTCTGGCAGTGACCCCCACTTGTAAGAAGGCCGTGGTGAATGAGGGTCATCTGTAAAAGGGTATCAAGGTTATCTGCATAAGTAGGCTCAACAACTGAAGCGCGGTCAGGGACAACTGGTCTGAAGAACAAGTCGAGTTTCATTTATTTACCATATCGATTATGCTGCCTCCTTATAATGATTTCTCCGAATGGTGTAAAATGTCCATTTAGACCGCACATCACGTTCTGAGTATAGGTCAATGAAGGATATAACCGTATCAATTGAATCACATGCAAACATTTTTGTTTCTTTCACTACAGAGTTTCCTCGTCATCATCACTGTTTCTCTCTACTACGTATGACCAGTGCGAATTTCATCTACTGTTACTTCTGCTAAGACTTGCATTTGGTACCTTGGCTTACCGCTGCATCAACTGGCCAGGTTCTAACCGTAGCACCAGCTTCTAACAACTTCTGCATAAGTTTTAGTTTCTGACTAATAGGTTAGGCTGGCACACTTCCTGATACCACACTCTCTCTGGGTAATCACTGATGTAAAATACAAGGCAAGCAATGTAGAATTTGGATTAACAGGGTACGTGCACAATAAAGACTCAACAAATACTTGCGAGAGACTTGCGGTGCTAGCCACCAAGCGGTCATTCCGTGCAACAACACTCAGTCCTTGATCCCAGATACGGACTAGGTTGCCTCGTGTACCACATACGTATTTCGTCCGCTATAACCGAAATGCGTTTTAATGAGGGTTATATTTTATTTATTATGTACGCAAAAAGGTTATGTGAACTGTGCGTAGATAAAAATTCATTTCACTGTGCGCTTTTTCATAGTGTCAAATTTTTATTTGTGCTGAACCAAAACATTTTCTATATGGCTTTTGCACAGTATGACAATGAATTTTAGCTTGCGCAAATAAAAACAAAAACAGTGTTGATTAACAGGTGTCAAAGATATCGCGCATCGTGATGTTTCACTCAGAATTTTTGACATTCGTATATGTGAGCTCATTTTGGTTTAATTCTCGAGTAACTAAACAATCATTTTATACGATAGACTAACTGTTACAGGCACCCCTTCGGCATCAGATTTTCAATGAAACAACTAGGGGATACAAAAAATTGTAGGGTTGCTAACTACTACACATTTTGCAATAGGGTGATTCTCCGTACTCCGCGTAATGAACGATATTCTCAGCCAATATGAGAAACTTCCACAACATGCCAATTTTTCCTAAGAACGGCATCGCTGCTAAGTGTCCCGATTTAATCAGATTAAATCAGGACACTTGGGCTATCGAAACCAATCTCCGGGAATCCGGTTTTTATGGAAGTTTAAAATTTTTTTATTTTTAGTTTATTTGTTGCTGTAATATGTTGCTTGTGTACTACAGCTACATACACTCCAGGTGTTGCGAATTCTTCGTAGTCACTTCGGGTATCGTTGGTCCACTGCGGAGTGCGGGAAACATCGAATATACTATGGAAATTAAAAATCTCCGTGATGTAAACTTATTCAACTTTTTTTTTTTGATCGGAGATTTAACGACCACCGTGAGCAACTCAATGGGCTACAAGCAGTCGCCCGTCCGTAATTTAGGGTCACTGACTCCAAGGAAGGGAGAGAGTAAGACAAACACAATATCCATGCCGCCCCAGTGGCGCAGTGGTCTAAGCGATTGCCTCTGATCATTCGTCCAAAGAGGGTCCGGGTTCGAATCCTAGTGAGATACGGATGTTGTGTTTGTCTTACGGGACTGGCTCTCTCCCTTCCCTGGAACCAGTGACTCTAAATTAGGGACGGGCGACTCCTTATAGCCCATTAAGTTGCTCGCGGTAATCGTTAAACCTCCAATCAAAAAAAAATGCCTCACGGGATTCGAACCCGGACCCATCTCAGACGAATGATCACAAGCCTTCAACTTCCGTGTAAAGTTTATTTTTGTTTTCAAGATTCTGGCATTTATTTTAAAAATTTGGGACTATTTATTTGATGCCTTTAATATTTTTTCAATTTTTTTTTTTATATTTTTTGAACGTCTTCAAGCCGCCCGCCGGGCGAAAATGCTTGTGATACCAGGGATCAAAATATTCCGTGATTTTCGTATTTCCGAATTTTTCTGACTAAGCTGCGTACCCTCACCTCTTCATTTCCCTTCCCGATTATATTCTCATTTTTAACATTTTTCTGATCATGTTTCCCGCTTTTAATTAAATTCATATTTTCCTGATTTTTTTTTTGTTTAGGGGTTTAATGATCACCGTGAACAAGTCCATGGGATTCTTTTTATCGCAATGGTAAAGAAAGAAAAAAGTCGTGTTCCCCCATTTCCTGGTGTCTTTAACTGTTTCGCTGGCTTTACTTACTTCCATGACATAGACTAGGGCGTAATCGGAAAAGCAAGGAGAGGCACTCAGTGTTTTCACCTTCTGTGGGTATTAAGATGGTAAAACCATTTTGGGGCTTGTTGACAACAAAAAAGATTCGACTCAGAGCGAGTGTATGTGTTGTGTAGAGTGGGGGACGGGGGATGTCTGCAGTGTGGTCAGGGTGTGTGTGTGTGTTTGTATGAGAGAGTAGGATTACATAGATTTTTTTTTCCTATCCCTAATCTGTGTGGGGATTGACTTTTGTGGTATTACTGCTTACTGGTTCAGAGAAAGGTATATTCTGATCGCGCGTAGTCTTCCTTTTTCTCTCTTTCAAAAAGTTATATTTTTTGACAATTGCCAAAGTTAGTCAATATTTTTTTAGGCTTACATTCAACTAAATATTGTCAGTAATATTTCATTATTTAATTTTCACATTTTAGTAAAAAATAATAAAAAGACAAAATAATAACAAGTGGTTCAACACGGGCCAGGCCGAGTGTCTTGATATTTGAAACGGGCTGGGCCTTAAAAGCACGTGCGTGGGCCGGGCTCACCAAATTAGACCCGTGCAAACCTCTACAGTGACCCTCCACTTAACTGTTTGGCTAATAATGGTGTAGGAAATAGAGATATACGGAGTTTCATAGGGAAATATATGGTGTTACTCGGTGTGAACTCAATTTCGTGATTATGAGCTCACGCATCTGCCATTGTGTAACCGAATCGGGCTACTGTGTTTGTTTTAAACAGTGTATCGCAAAGGCTATGAACTCGGGAACACAATCACAAGATTCGTTTACATTTCTACGAGGTCATGATCACAACTTTTCGAATGACCTACAACCTTTCCAGCAAATATTTAGAATAGTTTTGCAGTTCATCGTGTTTCTTGGCGTGCGTGTATTCGCATTGATGGCAGATAAAACGCGTTCGGAGAATTTCAGTCGATATTTATTTTAAAAATTGAGAAACTTCACTGCGGTTTGGTTCCTGCCGTTGTCCCTAAACTTCCAATGGTGATCAGTGGCGTAACTAGCAAAACGTGCGCCCCCGCAAGATTTACTTCAGCGCTCCTAAGCACAGTAATTTTCCCAGGATTTCGAACACGAGGGAGGATGCATTTTTGCCGGTGTATAGGGTGGTTGGGGAGGGGGGGGCTTAAGAAGTCAGGGAGAGTGTCTGCAAAAGTAATGGTGGTACCTAGAGCCTTGTAGTTTTAACTTTTTAAGTAATAGATTTGACAATACGTGTAATTGTTTTGTCCAAAACTAAACTAAATCACTTGAAAAAATCACCCTCTTACACATTGCAGATCTGCGGCTGCCGTGAATAAATGCTGACGCTTGTCGTGCATGTAATCCTAGGTAACTGACTGTTTTCCGTATTACAACCCGAAGTCAAAGAGCCGAACATTTTCAATCTGTACTGCATTCAGTGTTTTAAAAGTGAAACTAGGCATTTATTTAGGCAAATCTTAAAGCAAAATATGAACCTTTGGGTTAATTATTGGGCGTGTTTGAATTGTTTCATAAAATTAACTGGCAGCTGCAGTACGCCCTTTCGTTACATGCGCCCCCTCCCCCGCGGCTGCGGGGGTGGTAATTACGCCACTGGTGGCGATAGGGTGGCGCATTTTATTGATTTCTCGGAATACTTTTCATTGTTCCTTAATCGAGGGCGTATTTCGCAAATCCCTCAGTAAATTAAACATTGTGTTGAACTTCGCCTTCAACTCGCTCTCTGTTTGGCACCACGTCATCTGTTTATATGACGACTTACGTCAAAATGGAAGCTTTTTGTCCTCTTCTGAGGTGCCTTTTCTGAGGACAGCTAATTTGAAATGAAATGTTATACGATTTGACATTGCAGCTCCGGTAGCGTAGTGGTCTAAGCACTGGCTTATGACCATTCGTCCGAGAAGGGCCCGGGTTCGAATCCTGGTGAAGCATGGATGTTGTGTTTGTCTTACGGCACTAACTCTCCCTTTCCTGGAACCAGTGACCCTAAATTAAAAATAAGCGACTGCTTACAGCCATTGAGTTGCTCACGGTGGTGGTCAAACATTCAACCAGAAAGGGACAAGGACGCTATCACTACTGTATAATGTGTGGTGTTTGTGTACTTTACAGTTACAAGATTTTGTGTATGTTTACAGTTACATGCGTTTGTATGTATGTGCAGTGACATGTGTATGTATGTGCCAGGTGCCTATATTTGCGTGCGCGTGTGTGTGTCACAAGTAATAAAAAGAGGAAGCATAATATCTGTATCGTTTGTTCGGAGATCGGTCAGTTGCACGGGAAAGTAGGTGAAACGGGCGAATAGCACGGCAATGCCATGGTTATCAATGCCCGAATTGTACGGGAACCACCTGGGTACCGGTGGGCGAATTGCACGGCTTCTCCCATCACGAACTCCTCATTTTTGTGAGTTATACAGTATATTGTGTCGCTGGCAGAAATGGCGGTTTTTTTTTTTTTTCGTGTGTGTGTTTGTGTGTGTATGTGGTCAAATAATTTTTTTTATTAAATAAAGATAATTATATCTCTTCGCATCATTTTTCCTTCACACTTTATCCAAGCATAGGACTGACAGTGTCGAATAACCCCTGGCGTGTTTAAAAAATTTGCGGAGAGATAGAATTATCTTTATTTAATACAAAAATTCCTAATTGTCGGAGAGATAGAATTATCTTTATTTAATACAAACATTTCTAATTGTCGGGTGGGTGTCCGATGTTTTGTTTCTGGTGATCTTGTTTACAGCTGTAATATGACATGGCTTTTACATACTGGTATCTCGTGAGTTCGTTGTTTTCATGCATCTGTTTCATTTTTTCCATGTTTCCTTTTCGCTTTTTGAACTTTGCATTAGTCCTCTTCATGACGTGAGCAGTTTTTCAAGGCGTAGACATCAACCTGGAATTGTTTTATAGCTTCTATAAATGTAAAAATATTTGTGTGAGGAGCACTGAAACTTGCATTTAATATGGCATGGAAACCACTTGCCACAATCCCCACCTCAAAAAGGAACACTAACGCAGTTTTTTCAGGTGCCGGAGTTTATTCTATACCGCTTATCTACCCCGACGGATCCATGAAATAATACGTGGGCATGACAAAGCGCTCTTTCAAGGTAACCTAGGCTGATGACTGTATCTGTACAGTCTATTTTGCAGACCACAGGAAAAAGTGTAACTCTCTCACAAGTTTGGGATTAATCAGATTCCTGAAGGCGCTGCGATAGCTAGGCCGCCAGACACCGGAAACCACAGTCTTTCACTCAAACAGAATCGGTCCAGGGACCTGTGGGGGTTCTGCATCCCCCACGGGACCAGCACCTTTCACCCTCCATCATAGCCCGTGTGTGCGACATGAAATGGGCGGGGCAAACAAATTTTCGATAGTTTTCTCATCTCGTGGCCGGGAGATCGTCCGCCAACGCGAGTGTTTGGGACAAAAGTCCTTTATTTGGTATCAATAAAAGAATAGTATACATGCACATTGATACTATGAGGGTCTCATGCACCCCTCTCACAAGTATTCAACACAGAATCACATTAAACACACAAAATTATTTATTTACATGGTCCACAGGACTAGGACCAGTGCTGTGGTGAAAACCCCGGGCCAGGGTCATCAGAAACACCTTGGTCAAAGGACCAACAAACTCAGAATCGAGAGCGACGTACTTCTGAGGGTACCACCATCTGTCAACCATAGTTGATCCGACTTTTTCTTTGCTCAAGTTGCCTAATAATACTTGGACACGTCTTGCTGAAGCTGAAGTGAGCATCATCTAGCTTCACGCGGAACTTTGCATTTGCAGCAGAGCAGTTGCTGCACTTCGGTGTGGCTGCACACTAGTGGTGCTGGTCCCCAACTACACCGCAATTGCCACACCTATCTTCGGACTCAGAACAGTTGCTCCGAAAATGACCGAAGCCATTACACCGGAAGCACCTGACTTCGCGTAAATACTCCTTTAGGCGGAGCACTGACCAACCCAAGTTCAGTGTCTTCCGCCTCATCAAGAGTTTGAAGGCCTTGGGCTCCACGTCTGCCACCCAGTGGACCCTGCCTCCCTTACCCTTGATGGGGAAACGGTCTAAGACTAGCGGAACACAAGAGAGACGTTGGAGCGGGAAGAATAAATACAGCATTAGTTAAAGAAGTCGCAACCCATTCAGCCACTCCGCAATGGGACAACATGAAGAAAATCGCCTCCTACACAAATGCCAAGGCCACTGCTATAAGGCAATCCATTGAGATCTTAACCAACCCGATCACGTTCAATGAAGAACTTTCATTTGACTTACCTTTTGCATGGCGCATGTTTCTACGTACAGCACGCACCTAACCCATGTCCTTCACCCGCCTGCACGAGGCACACTTCACCTTCTAGCATTGTACTTAGTTTTCTGTTTATATTAATGTTATATTGCATTTAAATCTTGTATATTCTTTAGACGTTATTTCATCTTGAAGAAGCCACCTGTTGGTGGCGAAAGCTCGCACGCCTGTTAACTATTTATTACGCGAAATAAACGGATTTTCACACACACACACACATACACGCGCGCGCGAATCGTTAGATTCACACGTGTTCGTCCCGTGGCTTCCCGTGCAATCGGCCCATCTGATAAGAATGGCATCCCGTGCCATTCTTATGTCACCAGCATGTTCCATGAATGGGTGAACCATCCGTTTTGATTGACAGCTTTCAGGGGCGTTCAACTGACCCTCGCCCGTTTGTTCCTGTACATTTGCTGTTTTTTGATGTCATCAGAAAACAGCAAATGAATATAAGAATATAAATTTCAACTTTAAGAATATAAATTTCAAAAGAAAATCAGAAGACCGTAAATCTTTTGGTGAATGTGCCATTTGTATGCTTTTAAATGGAGATTTGTCTTAATGCTTTTATAGTGCAGAAGATTGATTTTTTAAGAACCATGGATTTCTTTCTGCGTGTGTGGGTGTCCGTTGCCCATTCGATAGCACCTGAATTTTTCGGTTTTCCTACAATACCTGGTATTGTCAGAAACAAAGATAAATCTAGCAAACTTCGAGTCGCATTGTATAAATATCAGTTTGCCTTGAAAGTTTGAAAAAGTACGGAGAAATTCATAGTTACCGAATTTGCTAGTTGTTGGATCCAAGAATTTTCCTTTTCCTTGTTTAATTTTCAACACCACTTCCATAACAAATTTTGCCGTGATTTTTAGCCTTCTCGAAACAGTCGCTTTATTTTATACCTGCATTTAATTTTCAGTTGTTCAAAAGTTTTGGTGAATGTTATACACTCAATTTCTCCGAACCCTTGCTGTCAGAAGTTCCTTTTAAACATCAGTTGAAATTTTCCATAATTTGAATCCTGTACGAACTAAGAAATTCTCCAATACCGATTTTTTTTTTTTTTACTTTTTGATGACCAAAAAATTATAAATCGTGTGTGCTCAAAACTTTATTTTTCGATAATCTCTTTGCTAGTGCAGCGAAAATTCAGAAAATATGGAAAAGATTACATCCCGGTCGTTAGTGAAGGTCAAATTCTGAAATAAAGTCAATTGAATGTTTTGAAAAGGAAATGGTGCATTACACCGATGAACCATTACCTTATGACCACCTACCTAACAAGCCGTATAGGACCCCCTTTAGCCCACAAAACAGCGGCCACTCGGCGAGGCATCGATTCGATGAGGTGCCGATAGGTATCCTGGAGTATATAGTACCGTAATGTCAAAATCAAGTCCCACAGTTCCCGTACATTTCGGGGTGGTGGTGATTTAGCGCGAACCCGCTTTTCCAAGTCTAACCACAAATGTTCGATTGGGTGGGTTCACATCATGTGAATTGTGAGGCTAGGGCATTAACAGAAAGTCACCAGTATTTTCCTCGAACCACTCTTTGACAATTCTGGCAGTGTGGCATGGCGCATTAACCTGTCAGTAATGGCCATCACCAGCAGGGAACACAGTTGCCATGAATGGGTGAACTTGGTCCGTAACGATGTTCAGATACCTGACAGCTGTCAGGGATTGTGCTATTGGGATAATGGGGCCTAAATTGTCCCAAGAAAACATCGCCCACGGCATAGCACCACCGCCGTCCTGTTTCTGCCCAACAGTGCATCCAGGTGCTATAGCCTTCGTTGGTAATCGGCGTATCCGCGCTCGGCCGTCTGCGTGATGCACCAAGAATCTTGATTCGTCAGAGCAGGCCACTTTCTCTTAAATCATCCACGGTCCAATCTCAATGATCTTGGGCCTATTTCATGCGTTGTTAGCGATGGCGTGCAATGAGCATGAGGACCCGGAGGGGTCTTCCGCTACGCAGGCCCATGCGCAGAAGGCTGAGGTGAACTGTGTGCTGTGACACATTGCCCTGATCACCATTGTTGTAGCTGCGGGTGATTTGTCGCACTGTGGCCCTGCGGTCGCTGTGAACAATGCGCGACAGTCTCCGCTCCCCTCTGGCATCAATGAGCTGCGAACGATGGACGGCTCGTCATTTGGCCATCTGTGCACCACTTTTGATACGTACTCACTACAACGGCACGTGAACAACCCACGAGCAGCGCCGCTTCCGAGATCGTAGTTCCGAGGCGCCGTGCTATCACAATTTGTCCTTTAATCAAACTCCGATAAATCGGCAGCTTTTCCCATTCTGACTCCGAGCACTCTACTAACCGAAAGCCTGTCCTCGGGTTGTATATATACTGATCTGTGAACTTCATCTGCGCCACCGTTCGGTCTCCAGGCGAGCTCATTTGTCTATGTTGGGGGTGGTCATATGTAATGGCTCATAGGTGTATATGCCTGTATAGTTTTTTTAAGAATTGTTTATTGTACCGAACTTGTCTCAAAATATAAAGTTTTCATTTCGAAACGTTTCTTTCACATAATTCACAAAATATGTTGTTCAAATACGCGTGACAACATCAGCACAAAGCGTGCGTTGATCCTGAGAGCAGCGCTTTTATTCAGTTAGACTGAATAAGCAAATTTGAAGGGAGACGAAATTCCATAAAATTGATGTTTAAACACCGTTGAAGAAGCATCAGTTGTTTAAGTATTAATCATAGTGTTTTGGTGGAAAAAAAATTTGAATTTAATTTGTTTTGGGTATATATTGATTATATTGAATTGATTGTTATTTATTAAAAGGCGTTATATTTATGCTGGTATTGAAATTCAAAATATGGAAATTATAGAAAATTTAAATTTGGGAGATGGGTGGATGCATTTCGAAACAAAAATATTTTCTAAGTACTAGAAAAGGCCCTGAACATCCTAAACAACAATGCATCTGAAAATTTACATTCCACAAGAAGTTATTGGAAAGTTTGCGTTGTTTGTGTTCAAGCAGAGTTGAGTCACCTGAAAGTGCAAAAATAAGTGAATATTGTTGCAGGTGTATAAAAATGTGTCACTATAAGACATATGATAAAATGTACTCGTTCAACAACAACTTGTGGAGGCGGTGAAAGTCAATCTAAAATGGATAGGACAAAAATTGCAGTTATGAACTACCTTAGAAAACCAGGATTCGGATCGATAGCCTTAGTCAAGCTAAGGGGGAGTACATGGGACCAAGTCATGGAAGACAACAGCACACAAAAACTTTTCACACTGCACTCATTTTGAACTTTTTTTTGAAAGGCTACTGCCTGTATTTATTATTTTTCTTTAAAAACTTAATGAGTTAATTTTAATGGACAAACAGATATTATTTCCTTTTTTTCTTGTTTGCTTAAACACAGCAGTATAAAACAGAATCTCAATTTACTTTCTATTTCTATTTGGCCACTGGCCTTATGAACAGCACAACTTTACATATGTCAACACAGTTAGTTTGAACACTAGGCTTTTAATTTATGCCTTCAAAATCATACTATGATTCGCATGGTTTACACAAGAAAAAGATACTGGATTATTTTTAATTCCACAAGGTGGACAAGTTCTGTTCTTTTGAAACGTACTCTCCTCTCTCTCACCCAGTTAGCTCAATGACCAATTTACAATTTTACACTTATTGATTTAAATTTAAACACTCTTAGCAAACTCCGCAATCTCCCAGACCAGATTCAAAGACTTCAATTAAATTTACAGTTATTTTAAGAGCCACAAATTATACTTTAACAAATCTACTATCAGCAAGTAAACAAACCAAGTAAATTATCCTCAAAACAGAATTTACACTGAGCACAAGCATTAATTAACATTACATAACCTATAGAACTACCCTGAATGAACCTACTTCACTTATAAAGAAACCTCACTAACTAATCTTAAAAATTATCACTATTCATAACATCAACATAATTCAGAAATTCAAACAATCTTCTTGCACTAGCTTGCTCATAAAAATCACCTCACTCTGCACTTCACATAATAGCTCAGGATACTTAATAACTCTATACTGTAAACAAAAGCTCAAAATACCAATTAACTAAATTTCCAAACTAAATATCAAGTTCACTAACACCAACAACCAGAATTTAGAATTTACATCCCTAGCACTACAGCAAATCATAAACAAATAAATTTAGATACTTTAAATCACCAAACAAACTTAAATTCAACACCTGCAGTGAATTACTGAAGTAGCGGTGAGGCAAATACTCTCAGTTCAGACACTACCCTGGGTTTTGAGAACCAACACAGGAAGAAAATACCAAGTCAGGCTGAAGGCGTGAAATTGGGTCGTGAATCCACTTTCAGCCTATGCAAAGGGAAAGGAAAAATCCTCAAGTGTGACACATCATCATCAGGCACAGAATTTCCTCTAACATGATCTCACCACATTTCTTGAAGCAACGCTCGACCGACCCTCGCTGGCAGTACATATCTCCGTGAGCAGCGAAACTACTGGGGGGTTTGAAGACAAGTTTTCCCCCAAAAACCATGTCTTCAAGGATCTCCCCTTTTCGAACCAATGCATGATCTCACCTTGATCAACCACGCCTGCAAGAGCCTGTCGTACTTCAACCCTAAATACTCCAGGCACATCTGGCCCAGAACTAACACAACTATATCCCAGGAAAAATTCACTTATCTCTCTATATCCCAAGAAATCCTAAATCACAATATCCACATATATCCCAGGAAAATTCACTTATCTCTCTATATCCCAAGAAATCCTAAGTCACAATATCCACAAATATCCCAGGAAAAATCACTTATCTCTATATCCACATATGTCCCAGGAAAATTCACTTATCTCTATATCCACATATGTCCCAGGAAAATTCACTTATCTCTATATCCACATATGTCCCAGGAAAATTCACTTATCTCTATATCCACATATGTCCCAGGAAAAATTCACTTATCTCTATATATCCCAAGAAATCCTAAATCACTATATCCACATATATCCCAGGAAAATTCACTTATCTCTCTCCACATATATCCCAGGAAAAATCACTAGCAAGGAAATTCTTCTGCACCATGGCAATGCGCAGGTCCACTTCAGACAATAACACTGACCATTTACATAACCCACTAAATATTTTCACCTTATTGAAAATTAAAATTACGTTTAGACTTTTAACCTTATAGTAAAAACAAGAAAATTTAGGCCAAAGAAAAGAACAATTAATACTGGAACTGGTGAGCAAAAGTGTGTCTTCTCAACCCATGATGTTCATTCTTTTTGTGAAAATACTAAACTTGAGAACCTAAATACCTCAACTTTTATTTTGCACATATCGCATCCTGGTGAAAATTCCCTACTCAGAGCCCTCTGCCCCAGGACAAGTTCCCTGCTTGCCCTAAGATCACCCCTTTCCAATGGGAGATTAACACTCATCTGGAGCATGTAAAATACTGGTCCTCAAATAACACACCTACCATCTTAATTTCGACACTCAACACTCCAAGAATGTAAACAGCACTTTAGGTTTCCAATTTCATCACACTATAATATGTTCCCAAAATTCCAATATAAATCATCCCATAATTTATCTTCACTCATAAAAAAAAATAACTCAACGCTGTAAAAGACTAGAGAGAAATGTTTACAATTATTTTATCACCCACGACATCACAATAACACTGCTTTTTAAATATCACATGCCCAACTAAACTATTATCGATGCACCAAAATTTACTGTGCTCAAACAATAAACCAAATCCTTCCGATACATTAAAATTTACTGGCCTGGGAAGTTGCTAAACTACCAGACATGACAACACAAAAAAACATAAATGAAAGCATCTTCAACTCCCCTCTCTTTTTTCTTTTTTTCTTGCAATATATTTTTCCGACAGCCCCCAATTTTTAAAATCAACTCGTTTTATAATTTTAAAGACACCACAACATAATACAAAAAAAGAAAATGCCGAGAGAAATTTACCTTTAGGACTGGGGGCAGCAACACTTCCTGCCAAGCACACTAACCGTCGATAATAATAAAAAAAAAAGGTTTCACAGCCTAATAATAGATAAAATGAATAAATAAAAAAAAAAACTCTCCCTCAGAGAACACCACTGTCCCGGTTGATTTTCACTTCACTTCCAAGGTGCTTTTTTTTCCTCTTTTTTTTTTTTTTTCTCTTTTCCTTTTTCTGAGGCATTTTCAAAATTTACCACAGAAGTATAAAAGCAAATGGTGAAAACGGATTCATGAGGCAGCGTGTTTGGCCAACGATACAGGAAACGGGCATTTTGGAACCCTGCTGGTGGACCCCTTTGTTGTAATCAGTAGGGCCCAACTCGACGATTCAGCAGTTAAAGGCGGTATCTTCTACAAAGCCGTGCATGCCCCTTTTTTTTTTTTTTCGGAACTTCCAGTGTCTGGTTGAACTGGCTTGAAGAGTTCATTCCATATTGAACCGAGTAGTAACAGCATTCGGGTTGCGCTGGCAGAAAATTCTCCTGCGGAGATCAATTCCCGGTAGTTATTACTTTTCTTTTTATTGCAGTTCACTCCTCCGTCGTCCACTAGGAGAGGAGGAGAGGGTTGAATCTGCAAGCATTTCCTCTCCAGTAATGAGATCCTTGAAATTCAATTTTAACTGTTGTCCGTTTAGATTTCAATACGAAATTTTTCCTTCTTGCCGCCCCCTCCTCCGCCAAAAAGGCGAGGAGAGACGGAGAGACTCCGGCTGTCCTCTTTCTCTGCCGGTCAGCAAAAAGTCCAGTACAAAAGTGACTCTCAACGGATAAAACTCAGGGGGTGCTTGAAAACCGCTGACCCCTCTCATTGGTCGAAACTTCAGCCTAGCAACTCACTCCTTCCCAACGGACTTTTTTCACTCCCACGCCTCGAGTGACCTCTGACCTTCACACGTGCAGACCCTGGCACATCTCGACCCTGAGGTTCTAAAAATAGATTCCCTTGCTGAAATCCCTACCCCAAAAGACGAAAAGATGTTACACTTTTGGGCGACTTCTCGCTTGGAAACAGGAACACAAAAAAAATGGCGAATTCTTGCTTTGCAGAAAATCACTAGTTTTAATTTTCTTTTCTCTCGTTCCGTGATGTGAAAGTAAAATTAATTTTGATTCTCTGAGCTGCACACCTACTCGCCTTTTCCTATCGCGATATAAGAACCGATAAAATAATTATTTTCAAAACCCCAAAGTCAGTTAAATCAAATATTATTCTTTTTTTTTTTTCTTTTCACCAACATGAAATTTTGTTTTCCTGGTTGTGATTAAGACAAGCGAATTTTGCGCATGAATTCCCTGCCTTTCAACCAGGAATTTTCTTCTAACGTATGTCATGGAAGAAAATTTTTGCATTAATTAATCTCCGATAAACCAACAGAAAGATTGATCAGGTCTCTCTGAAATTCACCAGAGGTTAAAATTTTCGCCATGACAAATACATTCCCCCTGCGAAAAAGACGAGCAAAGCGAGTCGAAACATAAAATAAAAATCTCAGAAAATTCGCTCCTACCTACTACTCAACACACACGTGCTCCGACCATGTCAACAAACCGATGAATGTAAACAAACCTGCAGCGCCACCTACCTCCGGTGAGCTGACTTCCGTTCCCACATGGCTACCACTGAACTAGGAAAACAAATGTTCCGAAGCGAAGCTACTTATCACCTGACCTTAATTACAGAGGTGAAAGAATTTTTTTAAGCCAAAAAATTTTCACGGAACGAAGGAAAAAAAATTCTGCACCGGCTCAAATACTAACCTTTTAACTACACTGAGAAAATTAAATTAAAAGAAATTTAACTGATTATTAAATTCCTAACTCACTGGCTATTACTACAGTAATACTAATCCTACCCAACACTGAACCTACACTTCACTCCAATAGTAAACAACCTAACTTAAAATAACTAACCAGTGCACCTGGGCACTAAATTAACCAGCGTGAGGAGAGAAGAGAAGTTACGCCTCTTACAATTTTTTGCATTATGCTTTCACCAATTTGACATCACCAACAACAGGCATTTTCGAATGACAACATTACTTTACAATACACTTTCTTCGCTTAGTTCAACAGAATATGATAAATTGCCTGAATGCAACACATTAAAATTACACTTAATTCAACACTCGGACTGTAGAGGTAAAAAAATTTTGCAACACATGAAAAATACACTTAAAAATTCAATATTTGGAAAAATGTGAAATTGCATATATATATATGTGACACACTGCAAACTATTACTTAGCACTAGTTATGTTCGAAATACCAAATTATACATTATGCAGGTACGCTTGAGAAATTATTTGTGTGAAAACTCATGTAGGTAAACACCCAAAAAAATTGTATGTGTGTCAAGCACAAAATTACTGAAATTACTCATATATCACTGAAAATATTACACCAACACAAAAAAAAAATCTTTTTATGTGTGTCAAGCCCTAACTGGCTTTTATGTTAAGCCCAAAATTATTCAATTATTACAAACACTGCTACTGAAATATTATAATACTCATACACAGAAATTCAGCTAAAATCAAAAAATATGCACTTTCGCTACTTTGGTCACTGAGAGAGAGAGACTACCAGAACTTATCACTACGAGAAAATAATTCACATATGAAACCATACTCAAGATTTTTCGTAACTACTGTGCAGTACAGGTTGAATTCCATGACAAGGCATGTATCCTGGTCACGGCACCAAATGTTTTGGTGGAAAAAAAAATTTGAATTTAATTTGTTTTGGGTATATATTGATTATATTGAATTGATTGTTATTTATTAAAAGGCGTTATATTTATGCTGGTATTGAAATTCAAAATATGGAAATTATAGAAAATTTAAATTTGGGAGATGGGTGGATGCATTTCGAAACAAAAATATTTTCTAAGTACTAGAAAAGGCCCTGAACATCCTAAACAACAATGCATCTGAAAATTTACATTCCACAAGAAGTTATTGGAAAGTTTGCGTTGTTTGTGTTCAAGCAGAGTTGAGTCACCTGAAAGTGCAAAAATAAGTGAATATTGTTGCAGGTGTATAAAAATGTGTCACTATAAGACATATGATAAAATGTACTCGTTCAACAACAACTTGTGGAGGCGGTGAAAGTCAATCTAAAATGGATAGGACAAAAATTGCAGTTATGAACTACCTTAGAAAACCAGGATTCGGATCGATAGCCTTAGTCAAGCTAAGGGGGAGTACATGGGACCAAGTCATGGAAGACAACAGCACACAAAAACTTTTCACACTGCACTCATTTTGAACTTTTTTTTGAAAGGCTACTGCCTGTATTTATTATTTTTCTTTAAAAACTTAATGAGTTAATTTTAATGGACAAACAGATATTATTTCCTTTTTTTCTTGTTTGCTTAAACACAGCAGTATAAAACAGAATCTCAATTTACTTTCTATTTCTATTTGGCCACTGGCCTTATGAACAGCACAACTTTACATATGTCAACACAGTTAGTTTGAACACTAGGCTTTTAATTTATGCCTTCAAAATCATACTATGATTAGCATGGTTTACACAAGAAAAAGATACTGGATTATTTTTAATTCCACAAGGTGGACAAGTTCTGTTCTTTTGAAACGTACTCCTCTCTCTCACCCAGTTAGCTCAATGACCAATTTACAATTTTACACTTATTGATTTAAATTTAAACACTCTTAGCAAACTCCGCAATCTCCCAGACCAGATTCAAAGACTTCAATTAAATTTACAGTTATTTTAAGAGCCACAAATTATACTTTAACAAATCTACTATCAGCAAGTAAACAAACCAAGTAAATTATCCTCAAAACAGAATTTACACTGAGCACAAGCATTAATTAACATTACATAACCTATAGAACTACCCTGAATGAACCTACTTCACTTATAAAGAAACCTCACTAACTAATCTTAAAAATTATCACTATTCATAACATCAACATAATTCAGAAATTCAAACAATCTTCTTGCACTAGCTTGCTCATAAAAATCACCTCACTCTGCACTTCACATAATAGCTCAGGATACTTAATAACTCTATACTGTAAACAAAAGCTCAAAATACCAATTAACTAAATTTCCAAACTAAATATCAAGTTCACTAACACCAACAACCAGAATTTAGAATTTACATCCCTAGCACTACAGCAAATCATAAACAAATAAATTTAGATACTTTAAATCACCAAACAAACTTAAATTCAACACCTGCAGTGAATTACTGAAGTAGCGGTGAGGCAAATACTCTCAGTTCAGACACTACCCTGGGTTTTGAGAACCAACACAGGAAGAAAATACCAAGTCAGGCTGAAGGCGTGAAATTGGGTCGTGAATCCACTTTCAGCCTATGCAAAGGGAAAGGAAAAAATCCTCAAGTGTGACACATCATCATCAGGCACAGAATTTCCTCTAACATGATCTCACCACATTTCTTGAAGCAACGCTCGACCGACCCTCGCTGGCAGTACATATCTCCGTGAGCAGCGAAACTACTGGGGGGTTTGAAGACAAGTTTTCCCCCAAAAACCACGTCTTCAAGGATCTCCCCTTTTCGAACCAATGCATGATCTCACCTTGATCAACCACGCCTGCAAGAGCCTGTCGTACTTCAACCCTAAATACTCCAGGCACATCTGGCCCAGAACTAACACAACTATATCCCAGGAAAAATTCACTTATCTCTCTATATCCCAAGAAATCCTAAATCACAATATCCACATATATCCCAGGAAAATTCACTTATCTCTCTATATCCCAAGAAATCCTAAGTCACAATATCCACAAATATCCCAGGAAAAATCACTTATCTCTATATCCACATATGTCCCAGGAAAATTCACTTATCTCTATATCCACATATGTCCCAGGAAAATTCACTTATCTCTATATCCACATATGTCCCAGGAAAATTCACTTATCTCTATATCCACATATGTCCCAGGAAAAATTCACTTATCTCTATATATCCCAAGAAATCCTAAATCACTATATCCACATATATCCCAGGAAAATTCACTTATCTCTCTCCACATATATCCCAGGAAAAATCACTAGCAAGGAAATTCTTCTGCACCATGGCAATGCGCAGGTCCACTTCAGACAATAACACTGACCATTTACATAACCCACTAAATATTTTCACCTTATTGAAAATTAAAATTACGTTTAGACTTTTAACCTTATAGTAAAAACAAGAAAATTTAGGCCAAAGAAAAGAACAATTAATACTGGAACTGGTGAGCAAAAGTGTGTCTTCTCAACCCATGATGTTCATTCTTTTGTGAAAATACTAAACTTGAGAACCTAAATACCTCAACTTTTATTTTGCACATATCGCATCCTGGTGAAAATTCCCTACTCAGAGCCCTCTGCCCCAGGACAAGTTCCCTGCTTGCCCTAAGATCACCCCTTTCCAATGGGAGATTAACACTCATCTGGAGCATGTAAAATACTGGTCCTCAAATAACACACCTACCATCTTAATTTCGACACTCAACACTCCAAGAATGTAAACAGCACTTTAGGTTTCCAATTTCATCACACTATAATATGTTCCCAAAATTCCAATATAAATCATCCCATAATTTATCTTCACTCATAAAAAAAAATAACTCAACGCTGTAAAAGACTAGAGAGAAATGTTTACAATTATTTTATCACCCACGACATCACAATAACACTGCTTTTTAAATATCACATGCCCAACTAAACTATTATCGATGCACCAAAATTTACTGTGCTCAAACAATAAACCAAATCCTTCCGATACATTAAAATTTACTGGCCTGGGAAGTTGCTAAACTACCAGACATGACAACAAAAAAAAACATAAATGAAAGCATCTTCAACTCCCCTCTCTTTTTTTCTTTTTTCTTGCAATATATTTTTCCGACAGCCCCCAATTTTTAAAATCAACTCGTTTTATAATTTTAAAGACACCACAACATAATACAAAAAAGAAAATGCCGAGAGAAATTTACCTTTAGGACTGGGGGCAGCAACACTTCCTGCCAAGCACACTAACCGTCGATAATAATAAAAAAAAGGTTTCACAGCCTAATAATAGATAAAATGAATAAATAAAAAAAAACTCTCCCTCAGAGAACACCACTGTCCCGGTTGATTTTCACTTCACTTCCAAGGTGCTTTTTTTTTCCTCTTTTTTTTTTTTTTTTTCTCTTTCCTTTTTTCTGAGGCATTTTCAAAATTTACCACAGAAGTATAAAAGCAAATGGTGAAAACGGATTCATGAGGCAGCGTGTTTGGCCAACGATACAGGAAACGGGCATTTTGGAACCCTGCTGGTGGACCCCTTTGTTGTAATCAGTAGGGCCCAACTCGACGATTCAGCAGTTAAAGGCGGTATCTTCTACAAAGCCGTGCATGCCCCTTTTTTTTTTTTTCGGAACTTCCAGTGTCTGGTTGAACTGGCTTGAAGAGTTCATTCCATATTGAACCGAGTAGTAACAGCATTCGGGTTGCGCTGGCAGAAAATTCTCCTGCGGAGATCAATTCCCGGTAGTTATTACTTTTCTTTTTTATTGCAGTTCACTCCTCCGTCGTCCACTAGGAGAGGAGGAGAGGGTTGAATCTGCAAGCATTTCCTCTCCAGTAATGAGATCCTTGAAATTCAATTTTAACTGTTGTCCGTTTAGATTTCAATACGAAATTTTCCTTCTTGCCGCCCCCTCCTCCGCCAAAAAGGCGAGGAGAGACGGAGAGACTCGGCTGTCCTCTTTCTCTGCCGGTCAGCAAAAAGTCCAGTACAAAAGTGACTCTCAACGGATAAAACTCAGGGGGTGCTTGAAAACCGCTGACCCCTCTCATTGGTCGAAACTTCAGCCTAGCAACTCACTCCTTCCCAACGGACTTTTTCACTCCCACGCCTCGAGTGACCTCTGACCTTCACACGTGCAGACCCTGGCACATCTCGACCCTGAGGTTCTAAAAATAGATTCCCTTGCTGAAATCCCTACCCCAAAAGACGAAAAGATGTTACACTTTTGGGCGACTTCTCGCTTGGAAACAGGAACACAAAAAAAATGGCGAATTCTTGCTTTGCAGAAAATCACTAGTTTTAATTTTCTTTTTCTCTCGTTCCGTGATGTGAAAGTAAAATTAATTTTGATTCTCTGAGCTGCACACCTACTCGCCTTTTCCTATCGCGATATAAGAACCGATAAAATAATTATTTTCAAAACCCCAAAGTCAGTTAAATCAAATATTATTCTTTTTTTTTTTTTTTTCTTTTCACCAACATGAAATTTTGTTTTCCTGGTTGTGATTAAGACAAGCGAATTTTGCGCATGAATTCCCTGCCTTTCAACCAGGAATTTTCTTCTAACGTATGTCATGGAAGAAAATTTTTGCATTAATTAATCTCCGATAAACCAACAGAAAGATTGATCAGGTCTCTCTGAAATTCACCAGAGGTTAAAATTTTCGCCATGACAATAGTTAGTTTCTATAGCGAAAAAGTTAGGACGTTGGGACTGTTAGCAAAATGATGCAGTAAGTGTATACCAACTTTCTTTTGTTTATGCGTCCTCATGTGTTCTTTCCCAAACCTTGCTCTCTCACGACACGGTACTCAAAGGTTTACTTTCGAAAATTGCTCTCGAACTTTTTGTAATTCACTTGTACCGTGCCAGTGTCCGTGTTTTCGTAACTTGGCATTTTATCCCAAACGGTTGTCTGTTAGCGCACTTAAGAATAAAGAAAAACATAGAGCATTTGCTTGATCTTCGCGTGAAATACTTCCATGTTTTCGTCAGTTCGTTTCTTTCCAGAACATTTCCACCAGTTGCGCAGTTCGGCTGCCCTTGCAGTCTCTGAGGGCACAACCGCTGCTCGCAAGTGCTTAACAAAACACGCGAAAAAAGTAGGTCAAGTGCTTTTTCATTTATTTATTTTCTTATCTCCTGTTCCAATGAAAGTGTGTCTGGCAGGTGAACTCATTTCGGTCATTGCCCGGTGGAGAAAGTGCTAACACATCTGTTTTCTCCTCGTTGAGCAGCTTCCCTGACATACATTTCCAACATTCGTGAATTTTCTGACTCACCGTAAAATTTACCCAAAATTCGGTATGTCCTCAATTTTTTTTTTTTTTTTTGCCAAAGTTGCTATATTTATAAAGATAGGTATTCTTAGGATTTATGCACAACAACGTCCGAATTACTAAACCTTCCCCTCCCCTATGTCACATTTGGTCCGGTTGTGAGGGGCCCCCCATCCCCCCTGTCGGAAATAGCGCTGCTACTGTAGTACGTTTCATTTACAGTATAGCGTGTCGTGTAGCATCGCAATAAATAGAAAAATGTAGTTGTAGCAGGAGGACGCTATACAAAATAAAGTAGCTTGTAGCGGAAAATTGTATAAATCGTGCTACTTAAAAAAAATAATAATCTTGAAGTCACGTGACATGTCCGGATTTCCTGGAATTTTTGTTGGCTGGAACAGGGAAGTGTGCCCTGCATTTACCTAACTCGACTCGGGGCTGCGGGTGGCCTAGTGGTCAGCGTTCATGACTGCCACGGAGAAAACCTTGGTTTCGATCCCAGGCAGGTACGAACGCTCGAACCAAGGTACTTAGAAAGAGGAGAGGTAGATCCAATCGCCTTTGTTTCGGTGCCGCCGGCGAGCTGTCACCCTACGAGCTGGAGTGTGACGTCACAGTGGCCATAAATACTACTAAATATCCGCCGTGCGTCGGATGGGCACGTTAAGCCGTCGGGCCCTGGGTACTGGCCTCCCGGTGATAAATAAGGGCGTCTTCCTCCCCCTTTCTACTTCGTTTCTGTGTCCCTTTTCTATCGGGCACTCTAGCCCAAATCTCCTAGCTTCCTATTTCTAAGGGTTGTTTAAGACCTGGTGCCAGACACTCCCTTCTTAAAATCATCTACATCTGATCTAACTTGACTCGCCCTGTGAAAGTTTGCCAAACTATTAACCATAAAGTACAACCTATGTCCGAAAAGTTTCAGGACTTATGACGTACCACAGAGGTGAAGCACGTGTCAAGACGACAAATCTGCAGCGATACATTCCGTCGGTGTAGTTTAGTCGGTTAGAGCAACTCACTCCGGAGCGAGGAAATTCTGATGTCCGTTCTACATATCGTCAAGAATTAATGAAAGGTTCCTTCTTCGCTTCAAAAAAAATTAAGAGGGAGATGATGTGGCGGCGTGCTACTGAGCACGTGTCAAGAAGACTAGTCTGCAGCGATACGTTCCGTTTCTGTTGCTTCGTCGGTTAGAGCAACTCACACCGGAGCGAGGAGACGCGACTTCGATCTTCGTCAGCGACAATTTTCAGCTACTGCAACTTTCAGAATGTTAAAAGAAGCGTATGGAGACAGCATTATCCCGCAGCAGTGTTTTCGACTGGTATGCACAGTTTCGTGACGATCTGTCCACATACTGGAGAAACGCCCAGGTCTCGGATCATCATCAACTGATTCTCGCAGGGTCACGAAACCGTGCGTATCATTTGAAAGCGATGTTGCTGGATAATGCTGTGCCTCCATACGCTTCTTTTAACATTCTGTAACTTTCAGTAGCTGATTTACCAAGTTTTCACCAGAAAATGGATGTTTACTCTCTGCTCTTCCATGGCTAAAATGAAATAGGACGAGCACGCTTGCTACGACTCCCTTAATGTCTGTCTGCCGCCTGTCGGTGCCGGTATTAACCGGGGTGTTTGCTGATCGGCCAAGGACTGCTGTCTTTTGGCATACGCGTGATATTTTTATCTCATTACTGTTACGTCAGTTATACGGTCAGTCCTGGAACTTTTCTAACGTAGGTTGTATTTCCCCCCTTAGTTTTTTTTTTTTTTTTTTTTTTTGATTCGAGGTTTAACGACCACCGTGAGCAACTCAATGGGCTGTAAGCAGTCGCCCGTCCCTAACTTAGGGTCACTGGTTCCAGGGAAGGGAGAGAGCCAGTGCCGTAAGACAAACACAACATCCATGCCTCACCGGGATTCGAACCCGGACCCCTTTCGGACGAATGATCAGAGGCCATCGCTTAGACCACTGCGCCACCGGGGCGCCCCCCCCTTAGTTTACGCTATTTACAGGGAAGTCTTCTCAGTCACGCCTGAGAAGATACGTGTACGAAATGATCGGGCTAGCTAGCGACTGTGTTGATGACATTTGAAAATAATATTCGATTCTCTTTGTAAACAAAATGAATTCGCAGATACCTGGATGATAGTGTTTTATTTGAAATCCTTGGGCATATCAGTTTGCTTGGAATATAAGCCACTGAATGTGATAAAATGTGTTACATATGAGGATGAGAGTTGAGGGAAACACACACACACACACACACACACACACACACAAAATAGTTGTATAGTTTACCCCTCAATCTGTACATATAAAACTGAAAGCCCTCACTGACTCACTCACTGACTCATCACCGAAACTACTAAACTTAGAACTTTCATATTTGGCAGGAATGTTCCTTATACAACATAGAGGGGCACTAAGAAATGATTTTTTCCTACGATAACTTTAAGTGGGTCGAAATGGTTTTTTTTTAAATAACCCAGCTTTGATAACGCTAGGATGTTTTGCAATGATCGAGCCATTGTTGCCCAGCAACTGAAGCCCCGCCCTAAGTTTTGAATGACTTGAGCTGACCTGCTCAGTATATATTTTGTTCTAAATTTATTTGTTCTGAATTTATTTAACAAAAAACCGTAAAAATCACGTAAAAAGCGCTATATTATAATATGCTTTGCATTTAAACATTTGTTATGGTTTGACATATCGAAGGACAAGGTTTTTTTTTCACAAGGACAGTCCTTAAAATTAGATGGTATCGACTTACGAGAAAACTGTTTCTCTCATGGCCAGTTTTACGTAATTTATGGTACAAATTATATTATGCGGTATAGTATGAAATCCTGTATTATAGAAACATTTTTAATATCATCACGTTCGAAGAACGGGTATTTAGCTAGTGCCATATAAGAATGTACATACAAAGATCATCTTCAGAATTTGCACTTTTAATTATTTTGTTTGTTTGTGGGTTCAACGACCATTGTGAGCAACTCAATGGGTTGTAAGCAATCACCAGTCCCTAATTTAGGGTCAGTGGTTCCAGGGAAGGGAGAGAGCCAGTACCGCAAGACAAACACAACATCTTTGCCTCAGCGGGTTTCGAACCCAGACACATCTCGGGTAGATGATCAGAAGCCAGCGCTTAGACCAATGCGTCAGCGGGGCTGCACCACTTTTAATTTAAGAATAAATAAATGTAGAAAAAGTAGCGGAAGAAGCTACTTTTGGAAAAAATAGTTTTAGCTGTAGCAGGCTACTTTTTCAAGAATGTAGTTGTAGCAGAAGCTAGCCACTTTTAAAAAGTAGCTTTCCAATCACTTATTATACCTCACGCGGGCCCATTTTTTTTATCTTTCAATGAAAATCATTCGTGGAGGAAGCATGAATAAACTCCTTAAAAATTATATACTCTTAAAAAATTTCCCGTTGAACAAGAAATTTAGATTTTTGTCTGACAAGTGAATCTCGCTAATTCATTTTACTCTCAAAATATCTTAATTACAGAGGGTGAGTCGAAAGTTTTGCAATATTTTGATCGCTTTATGTCTTCATACTTTCCTTTACGACGAAAGCTTACTAGCATTCAAAGTATAGGCCATCTGTCTGCCAGTTCTTCGATTCCGCGGCGGTACCAGTTCTTGTCCTTCGAGGCGAAGAACACCTTCACTCCAGCTGTCACCTCCTCCTGACTGTTGAAGTGTCTGCGCGAAGGAAGTGGGCTATGGACCAGATCAGGTAAAAATCCGACGGGGCAAGGTCCGGACTATTGCGTGTGGCATGAGTTCGATGCCCTCAACTTCCTGGAGTTTTGCCCGGGTCGTTCGCACGGTATAAGGCCGAGCGTTGTCTTGCTGTAGGAGAGCGCGTTTTCTGTGCACCAGTGCTGAGTACTTCTCCTCCAAAACGGCATGTATCCGCTCCAGCTGTTCAGAGTAGAGGTTAGCATTGATGGTCCGACCGTCTGGAACAAATTCGTAATGGATTATCCCCTCGAAATTCCACCAGACGCAGAGCATCACCTTGTGCTCGAAGCTCCCACATTTGGCAACAGGTTCAGGAAGCTGACCCGGGCTCAACCAAGTGGCGTAACTACCACCACCGAAGACTGCGCGGCGGGGGGGGGTAACGAAAGGGCGTACTGCAGTTTAAAACACTGAATGTCCTACAGATTGAAAGTGTTCGGCTCTTTGACTTCAGGTTGTAATACGATTGTTCTGCAGTGGGTTGTAAATAATACGATCGCTCTCTCTCCGCTGCGAGGAAAAGCGCGAGTCCACAGTGGGATTCCTCCGTGGAGGATGTGGGATAACAGTCAGTTACCTAAGATTACGTACCAGGGCCGTAGCCAGGGGAGGACCAGGTCGGGCTTCCTTCTACCCTTCCTAGCGACTCACACAACAGTATAGTGCCCGACCTCTTTTACAGCTTTTGCCCGACCACTTTGTATGCTTCGCTCAATCTCAATCATCAGCCGCACCTCCCAACTTGCTTGTCTGGCTACGGGCCTGACGTAGATGCCAACATTTATTCACAGCAGCCGCAGATCTGCAATGTGTAAGAGGGTGATTTCTTCAAGTGATTTATTTTAGTTTTGGACAAAGCAATTATACGTATTGTCAAATCTATTACGTAAAAAGTTAAAACTACAGGGCCCTAGGTACCACCATTACTTTTGCAGACACTCTCCCTGACTTCCTAAACCCCCCCCCAACCACCACACACACACACCGCGAAAAATGCATCCTCCCTAGTGTTTTATTACGGAAATAGATCCACTTTTCATCGTACTTAACAATTCTCTTGATGAAACGTATATAACGCGGGTTTTCTAGGAGTTTCGTGCACACTTCCACTTGGCGGTTTACTTCAGCCAGCGTCAGTTCGTGAGGGACAATGCGGCAGCTCCTTGCCGAGTTCCTGAAGGTGACGAACCACGGTGGTCTGTGATATGCCCAGCTCGCCTGATTATCTCACAGTGCTGGTTGTCGGATTTGCCTCTACAGCCTGGCGGCGCACGGCCTCCGAATCCACGGTTCGCGGCCTACCTGATCTTAGCTGATCGTCGAGATTCCTGTCACCTGAGCGGAATCTCTTGAACCATCTGGTTGCGGTGCTGTGCTCCACGGAACCTTCCCCTTTCGCATGTCAAATGTTTCGTGTTGCATGAGCAGCGTTATGGCCGAGTTCAATCTTGTAAAATAAAAGTCCCCTAATTAGCTGATTGTGGCTGTTCATCTTTTAGGCGTCCCAACCACAGACAGAACGACGAAATGCAATGCTGTTCACAGCAACGACTACCACTTAATATCCCTTTCGACTGACTGCAGCGCGTCACTTGGACTAGTTTAAACACGTGATATACCCGCCGGAGCACATGCGTTTATGCAAATATTGCAAAACTTTCGACTCAACCTCTGTAGTTTATTTTTTAATGATTTTCTCTTGAAAAATAACATCTCACGTATTCTGCCTCATCAGTAAAAATTCTACCGGCTAGGACATACCGTACTCATAGGTTTTTCTCGCGTTATTTTAAATACACCAGATCGTGAATACTGAAGAAACTCTTATAGCGTAGTAAATACGTTTTTTGCTTGTTTTTTTATTTGTAATATGCATAAAGATTCGCCAAGTTTTCGCTCTCAACTGGGAGGCTTTTTCAAGGTAATGGTAACATTTCACAAAAAGCCTCCCATGCAGTGGAAAGTGAAAGCTTGGTGTATCTTTATGTGTATTACACACACACACAAAATAATAATAAACACATTTACTACGCTATAAGCGTTTCTTGAGTATAGTATTTCTCACTATGATCGCATCTCCGAGTCAAACACTTTCAAACGCTTACGTTTTTTTTTTTTTTTGTTTTTTTTTTATTGAAATATTAGCGACCACCGTGAGTAATTCGATGTGCTATAAGCCACTGATTCCAGAGAAGGTAGAGAGCCTATTTGAGAGAGCCATCACCGTGAGAAACTCGATGTCGCTAATTTAGGACCACTGGTTCCAGAGAAGGGAGAGAGCCAGTGCCGTAAGACAAACACAACATTCATACCTCACCGGGATTCGAACTCGAACCCTTCTCCAAGGAATGGTCATAAGCCAGCGCTTAGACTACTAGATCACCTGAGTAGCAAGCTTTTATGTTTCTATACTAAGGTGGTGCGAGGGAGTAACTACATTCGGCTTTGCCCTTAAGCTGTTTATAAAACACAAGATTGCCGCCCCGGTGGTTTAGTGGTCTGTGGCGCTGGCGTCTGACCATTCGTCCAGGTTCGGGTTCCAGTTTTCTCAAGTTTTTCATGCATGATCTTCTAACAAAAAATTCTTTTTCCCAGCTGCCCTAACCAGAGAAAGGCCCAAAAAGTAGTAAATAAGACACAGATCCCGTAATATACATAAGGAAATACAATATAAACGAAATGTAATATATATATAAGGAAATACAAAAGAAAGCCATATGTGTGTGTATATATATACAAAATGCAACCCCAAGGCTTTTCTATGTACAGTGAATTTCGAGTTTCTATCCCAGATTTAAATAATACATTCGTGGATTAGAAGATTAGAAAAATATAATTTAGTGCTTCTGTTTAATTTTTGATTTTATGTTTCGCTCATTCGCTCAACGGAACATTATGACAGGGATATATATATACAGGGTGTTTCAAAACTAATGGAACAAACTTTAATTCGTGTGAGAACACACCGAAACAAGCATTTTTCGTCATAGAATGCATGGTCGCAAGTTACGCGGTTAGTCGCTGGAGGACGCTTTCCGTTTCCCCACACACGCCGTCTTTCGCAAAGCAAAGATAGAAATGGCACAACAAATCAAAACAAAACTTTATTGCAGACAAAATAAAAAACAAAATGTGACATCACAAAATTACATCAAATTTGCAAACATTAATAAGTAAATACTGAAATTAATTATACATTTACAAAAGGCCAACAGCCACTCCTAATACACGCTTCGCATCGTCAACGTAAAGATGCCCGTATGTTGTGGAAAACATCAGGCACTTCCCGGACAGCTGCAGCAGCGACTAGTTCCTTATTGGAATCAATGGGAGTGTCGTACATTACGGACTTAAGATGTCCCCATAAAAAGAAATTCCGATGGGACAGACCTGGTGATCGTGGGGGCCAAGCGATGGGTCCACCTCGGCCAATCCATTGGTCTGAAAATGTGGCGTTCAAGTAATCACGCACCTGAGTGCTGAAATGAGCCGGCGCTCCATCATGCTGGAACCACATTTTACGGCGGATGGCTGCTGGTACGTGCTGGACCAATTCAGACAAGGCTTGTTGAAGGAAAATAAGGTACGTCCACCCATCCAGACATTCCGGTAAAAGATATGGGTCTTTGCGTTGCGAAGACGGCGTGTGTGGGGGAAACGGAAAGCGCATAACTTGCGACCATGCATTCTATAACGAAAACTGCTTGTTTCGGTGTGTTCTATCTCCCCTTTTCTTCCATTAGTTTTGAAACAACCTCTATATTAATTGATGTACTTTTACAAGAACTGAAGATTTAGCGACGATTGATGAAGCAATTCTAGAAGTAACCGATCCCTATATCATACATGAGACCGACCAAGGAACAAAAAAGCTGAACTTTTTAATCGGGCGAAAAATCAGAACATGCACCAAAAAATGTGAATTTAACACAGCACGAGCAAGATGGAATTGTTCACTGTATTCACAATATAAAATTACTGAATTCAAAACAATAAAGTGGTTTTAAAATACATTGCTTCAAACACATCTTTTTTTTTTTTTTTTTTTTTGCTTGCTAGAACATCAGTTTAATTTCCCCCTTGTGTTGCTTTCTTCTCAGCAAGTTCCATGGCCATGCCTTTTATTGACTCTGCAGCTGCACAGCAATTTTTGCTTATTCTTTCTTTCTGGTCATATCATTCCCTTCCCATTTATTTACCACTTTTCTTCTCCCCTTCCCCTTTTTATTCCCTTAGATGACAATAATTTATCCATCATTCTGAAAAAACTTTCAGCCTAAAGACCATGAATGCACAATATCAAAGCTTTCACTACTTTCGATAACTTAGAGAACATGAATACTTTGAACACCGTGCATCAATTCTAACAAATTTTCAAACTTTGTCAATTCTGTTTTCGGAAAGTTTCGAAAGACGGAATTCTGCCGTTAAACGGAAAACGAATCCCCAATTTCTGTTCAGTTGTGCATTGATCTCGAGAACGTCCAAAATGAAAACGGAAATGGCGGAATTTTTCGAATCCACGGAAGAATCTGATGCCTGAAGACTACAAGGAAATCTTCATGCCGTCTTAGCTTCCGTTTTGGGAAATCGTTGCCTACAGTTTCATGCTCAAATACAAACATTTATGCAAAGAAATGATATTTAATAACAATACTGGACACAGGCAACACCCTGAGAAAGAAGAAATTTCGATTAAGGGGAAAATCGTCCCTCCGTTTAACTTCCGTTTTTGAAAGTTTTGAAAGACGAAATACCCTCCTTACACACACACCCCTCCCCTCCGAATTTCTCTTAAGTTCTACTTTGATCTCGAGAATAATTCAAATGATGACAAAAAATAAAGCGGAATCCCGCGAATCCGCGGAATAATCTCATATATGGTACGCTTACCTTGGACAACAGATATCAAGCAAGAGTCGCATCGAAGAAGAAAATGAGAAAGCACATAGAACTTAGTTGGAGAGTACATCATTTGGAAGAAACAGTGCAGTTTTCAAGAGCAATTCACCATTATGTCTTAAAAGATAGGATTTATCAGTGCATGCTTCCAGTTCTTATTTATGGATCGGAGACGTGGACCTTAACTAAAAAGAAAATCCAGAGGCTGCAAACTATTAAAAGAAATGTGGAGAGGTGTATGCTTGGCGTAACCAGGAAGGATAGGAAGAGAAACTCGTGGATCACGAAAATGACGGAAACTGATGACATCATGATCATGGTAAAATGCCTGAAATGGCAGTGGGCTGGATATATAGCAAAAAGAACTGACCACCGTTGGATAACTGAAATACTAGACTAGATTCCAAGGGTCAGAAGAAGACCATGTAGGAAATAGGTGGATACAATTCGGAAGCATGCAGGAGTAACATGGATAGAAGGCTGGCGCAAGACACAAAATTGTGGAAGAAACAAAGCCTACTGGCCCAGAAGTCGGCGGCCCACCGGGAGTCCCGGAAACTCAGTCTGCGCAATTGTTTCTGGTGGTGTACAACTTCATCAAGGATATCGGAAATCGAAACTACATGTTTTCATTTGTTCTAGTAAATTTGCCGTATTCAAAATTACGATGGATTTTCCTTGAAAAACTGCAATCCCTTCAGCACATTTTCTAATATGTCCTGAACAATCTGTAAATGGAACAGTGGTTCCCAAAGTGTGCGCTGCGGCGCCTCGGGGAGCCGCGGCTTCCTTACAAGGGCTCCGCGAAATATTACAGAATTTTCATAATTTTATTTCCATTTTCAATTCAATGTGATAGGACGCGACATCTCTCTAACCTGGTGCAAACCAGTAACTCACTTAGTAATAACTGTTTGCAGAAGCCTGTACAAATGGTTACTAGATGGCGCTCTACAATAATGTTACAAGCGTGAGCTTTCCCCCTGTACGATCGCCGCCCGACGGGAACCGCGGGCGGCGATCTGCCCTCCGTCAGAACCGCGGGAGCAGAGGGGGCAGTCGCCCCCGCCCGCAGATTAGTGTGAGGGCAAAACATCGCCTTTGCCCCCTCAGTTTTCTTCCTTTTCAAATTACATATGTTCGTGATTGGAAAGCTCACTCAGTTTTGTTTTTGTTTTGTTGTTTGAAGTTCAATTTGATAAAAATTGAGTGTTGCTCTTTATTTTTTACCATGAACTATCTAGAAATCTGATCTTTTTTTTAATGCCACTCATGAGACGGCAAGGAATGCTACATCCATTAAGTAGTCGAGAGGGCTGGTTCCCGTTTGAAGACCAGCAACGTTTTGTGTCTCATTAGGTGTAAAAAATTAGTCTCTCTCTAAAAAAATGAGTAAAAATAAAAAAAAAAAAAATGAGTAAACATAAATAGAGAAATAGAAGTAGCGTGAGGAATGAGATATAAGTTCCTTTAATGTTTAATTATAGCATCTAGAGCTACAATTCCTGCAGAATTTGTGCCAATCCGGAAGTATCAAAATCAATAGTTTAACGCCGTTTATGTGTACAGTTAGTTTACATTGAAAAACTATATGGATATGAAAGTGTTTTTCTTATGAATGAGTGTTTAATGGAAAGAAACTTTTTTTTCAGCAAATTTTCCTAATGAAGTCAGCACGTCTTCTTTTATAGTAGCCATGATAAAATATTTTGTTCTCCGACATCTTGCCCCCCGCTGTCAAGAAAGAGTTCCGACGCCACTGGCGCGTACTTATACTAAAACTAGCGTATTTGCGTGATATTTTTGAAAAGATAAATGCTCTGAATCTTTCCCTGCATGGAAGCAACAAGCACCTTTTAAAGTCGATTGAGAAAATTTCAGCTTTTATAAAAAAAAACTAAAACTATGGAAAAGAAAAATGAATGAAGACGGAGGTAAAGAATGTTTCCCCTTGTTGCAACAGTTTTTGACCTCCAATGGAGTTAATTTCTCTCGAGGCATGAAATCCATTTTTGAAGAACACTTACCACAGCTTATTACCTGGTTTGAGAAATATTTTCAAAATGATAATATCGATAAATTTGTATGGATTCAAGATCCATATCATGCCACTGCTCCATTTGAATTTACTGCTGCAGAAGAAGAGAATCAAATTTATTGAGTTGTCTTGCGACAATACGTTGAAAACGAAATTTAGCAGCATGGAGTTACCTGAATTTTGGATATCAGTAAAAGATGAATATCCCTTTCTGAGTGGTAAAGCTCAGATAATTTTAATTCCATTTACGACTTCTTATTTGTGCGAAGCTGGGTTTTCGGCGGTCGCTGTGATAAAAACTAAGTATCGCGCGAAAATCAATGTGCAGAAGGAAATGAGGGTGGCTGTGCCGGGGCTACTCCTCCTCCTCTCTATGTTTACGGGCCTGGCCACCGGATTAAGAACTTGCTTGTGACGTCACGCTAAGCGACGGGCACCGTCCATAGGTAACTGAAGACATTGTGAAAATATTGATCATTTGCTTCAAATTATTTAAATTCCTTTTGACTAATGATTGTGAGCAGTTACTCCATGTACAAAATGTAAAATTTGTGTTAAAAAATTTTGCGGCAAAGAAGTTTTTTTTTAATGTGGCAAACGGAAAATGTTCAAAATGTAATCAAACCAAATTTTAACTGGGGCCAAAGTGCGCTTCTGTATTTTTAAAGATATCTTTAAATAACTACTTGCCATGTTGAAAAATCACTGCTTATATAACAAGTCAGCGAAAAGAAAATATGCTAACAATGGAAATATAGATCTCGATCGAAATTTTGTCAAAGACATTTGATAATCATCATTACAGGGGAAATAAATCCTAACCCCAGTTTAACTACCCTAAACCCCATGCAAATAAATATATTTCAAATTTCGTTTTTATGTATTTTCAATCTTCATTTCATGTGCGGAAAAAATTACAGGTATGCATGTTCTAACACATGTTCGTAACCAGGGGGGGGGCGAGGGGGTGAAATCAGTACAAGGTAAGTTTATTTTTGTGTGTACATTGTGATGAGAGTTACACATTCTCAGTATCAATTTATTCTACTTGGCAGCCTCAAAACTTTTTTATTTATATCTATATGCCGTGCAACATTTTGCAGATAAATAGTAAGGTTATATCTCTAATTCCTTCAATTTCAAAATACACCACTAAGGGACGGGGAGAGGCTAAGTTGTTAAAACTACACAAAAATATAGACTGTAGTAGCATTATTAGCAATTTTTTTTTTTTTTTTTTGCGACTTTCTTTCCCAAAAATACGTTCTCAGTAATAATTTAGTATATAGTTGACCTTCCCCAATTTTATTTTTTTTTTCATTTCTGTGTGTACTGCAACATTGACCTTGGTGCATCATTATCATAATTTTTCTTCTTTGTGAATTACCTTTTCATATTCGCAGAATGTTAATTTTGGGACAGTTTGCCTCTTCAAATCTATTATTTTTTTGGATGATAGCAATGTTATTTGATCAGAAAAAGTTAGGGTCCAAAAACGCAATTTTGGATGCTGTTTTATTATTTTTCACCAGTTTTTCTTTTATAGACGCAAATTGCAATGTAACAGTAAGTCAACGTACTAACATATTGCGTTTCAGTTATTTTCTGCGTCTGTTTAAAACTGCATTAACACAATTTTTTGGTATAGCCGTTTATACTCGTACAGAACAGAAACAGCGAGAAAACGTAATTCACGAGAGACGTAAAACAAACGCAATTTTCTTTCCTTCTTTTTTTTTTTTTTTTTTTTAAATTTCGGTAGAACTGCTGTGTCACACAATAATTTGCAGAAAACTAAAATATGGACTTTAGCTGTTCCTTCAAGCATTAAGTACGATGAATGCCCAGAAACGTATAGTGTTGTAACCTTCTCGGTGCACAACTCCGTCGCTTAGCGTGACGTCACAAAAACGATGGCCAAGCCCGTAAAGAGAGGAGAGATGAGTCCCGGGAGCCCCGGCTGTGTCCAATTTGATTCCAAGATTTGAGAAAATGTGCGGTGATCAACAGACTCATCAATTCCACTAATTATATTTAGCTGAATTTTTTCACTTACATTTTTTGTGATCTTCAATACGTGTTTCATTTATTTTTACCTAAGAGTGTACTTGTTAGAATTGTGTATTTGTTAGAATTTGACATAGGGCGCCTTGGGAATATCTGGATTCAGCAAGGGCGCCGAGAATCGAAAAAGTTTGGGAACCACTGAAATGGAATAATTCGTTATACTTTTCCGATCGCATCTTTGACGGATAATCTGATACTAAACAAAGTGGGCTCGTAGAAGGTCGATTTTTTTTCACTCTCAGTTCATCTGAAGCTGCTCTTGTGACGTAAAGATAAACCTCTATACCGCAGCTGGTCCGTGTGCGTCTGTTGTCCTTCGACCCCCCCCCCCACACACACACACATACACACACGCTGCTTTCCTCTATACGTCCAAAAGATAAGTATGTGGCAGAGTGCTTTATCTTTAATCTGTATTTCACTTCTTCTAGAAAATTGTGTGAAATAATAGGGCGCCATATATTACGCAGAAGGCAGATTAGTAGTAGTGCAAAAAAAATTTTTGTTCCCAACTGCTACCAGATTAAAGAAAAATTATTGTGGTAAAACGCAGTGTTAAAATATAAATAGGGGCAATAGTATTGCTAAACACTGAGAGAAGTTGAAATATTCTCGAACTTTCGACGCTGGAAGTATTTCTGAATGATATTCCAATTATTTATTACTAGCTTTTAGCTCGTCGCTTTGCTGTCCCTGTTTGTTGGTGAAGGCTTTGTTTAGCTAGAGAACGCAGAACTGAAGGTTAAGCTTCGTCGGCGACTCATCATGGTTTTCGAGCAGATAAATCCGAGCAAAAAAATTAACTTGTGCTGAAACATACACTGAAGGAAAAAAAATCCCAACACAACGAAAAAATAGTTGTAGAGGAATGAAATGGCGGCAATACATTTGTATAGGTAACATATTTAATCGATTAAGGTTTCAAGATCACAGCTTATTGTAAGCGCGAGAAGAGCCATTTTAAATGTGAACTGCTGGTACATTAATAACCGGTGTAACCGCCAGAATGTTGAATGCAAGCACGCAAACGTTCATGCATTGTGTCGTACAGGTGCTGGATGTCAGTTTGTGGGATGGAGTCCCATGCCTGTTGCACTTGGTCGGTCAATACAGGGACGGTTAATGCTGGAGTTGTCGTCCAATGATGTCCCATACGTGCTCGATTGGTGAAAGATCTGGTGATCTAGCAGGCCACGGCAACATGTCGACCCTCTGTAGAGCATGTTGGGTTACAACAGCGGTATGCGGGCGAGCGTTATCCTATTGCAAAACACCCCTGGAATGCTGTTCATGAATGGCAGCACAACAGGTTGAATCACCAGACCGACGTACAACTGTGCCGTCAGGGGGCGTGGGATAACCACGAGAGTGCTCCTGCTGTCATAGGAAATTGCTCCCCAGACCATAACTCCAGGTGTAGGTCCAGTGTGTCTCGGCCGCAGACAGGTTGATTAAACATACAAGCGTTCACCTGGCCTCCTTCTAACCAACACACGGCCATCACTGGCACCCAGGCAGAACCGGCTTTCATCAGAAAACACAACAGATCTCCACTCCGTCCTCCAATGAGCTCTAGCTTGACACCACTGACGTCGCAAACGGCAGTGGTTTGGAGTAAGTGGAATGCACGCTACCGGGCGTCTGGCTCAGAGCTGTCCTTCAAGTAACCGATTTGTAACAGTTCGTTGTGTCACTGTGGTGGCAACTGCAGCTCGAATTGCTGCCGCAGACGCGGTACGATGCGCCACGGCCATACGCCGTACACGGCGGTCTTCCCTCTCAGTAGTGCCACGTGGCGGGCCGGAACCCGGTCTTCTTGAGGCAGTACCTTCCCTTGACCACCGCTGCCAACAATCATGCACAGTGGCTACATTCCTGCCAAGTCGTTCTGCAATACTGCGGAACGAAAATCCACCTTATCGTAGCCCTATTACACGACCTCGTTCAAACTCCGTGAGCTGTTGATAATGGCTTCTTCGTTTTCTTAAAGGCATTCTTGACTAACATGGACACACTACGTCGAATCTCGACGATAACTAACGCTCGCGAACGTTACAGCGCGTATTTACAGCAAACCTGCTTTGCATGTTCCGAGGGGCGCTACTAGCGCCACACGTATGCGCCAAGCGCGAAATTTGCGTAGACGTCATCTTACAGATGTACTCTCACCGCCTACCAACTGTCGTTTATCTAACACAACCCTTTTCTTGGTGTTGGGATTTCTTTTTCCGTCAGTGTATTTGATTTTGGGTTTACTAACTAAACTGCAAGTAGTTTTCTCTTGGATGGGTAAAATATTTGACCGTGAATCGTAAGGATGTGTTAAAAAATTATCGTTAATAAGCTTGAAGTTAAATAGATCATTTTTTTTATTTAAGAAAGATTAGTGGAGAAAAAAATTGATATTAAGTCAATGCTTCTTGGTAAACGATGGTGTGAGGTCTCCCATGTGGCACTTGTTCAATGTGAAGATTTTGTTTGCTGCCAACTTTGAAAAATCCAACATAAAGTTGTCAATGGAAAAAGCAAGAACATTGCAAATTTCAGTCAACTTTGAGCGACTGTCCTTGAGCCTTGCTGATGCTCATAGCGAAGTACAGACGCACTGGAAGTTGAATTCGTTTAAATTTGAAGGGTGCATCAGTCGGAATGATAAGTGGGTATTCGGGGAATGAACTCATTTTGCCCCACTGCCTGGCCATTCGTAATCGTAAGTTCAATGACATGCGGCATGAGACGTTTTCAAAGTATCACTTTAGAAAAATGAATATTTTCAAGCATTTATATATACGTTGAAACTTAACGCAAACGTTAATTAATTAAATAAAGAAATCTTATTTCGTATTATTTGAAATGAATAATTATACGTGAACTGTATTTTAATGAAATACAGTGAAAAGAGCTTGTCCACGCCATCTTGTGAGAATATATTGAACGTCATTTTTTAAGCATTTCATCACCATAGCTAGACGTTAGTATCAATTTAATTCAAAACTGTAACGTCAGAAGTGAATGAATTAACGTTATTTGTAGCTCACTTCCCTGACGAAAGTGCCAATTAAATTATAAAAATACTGCTGTACTACCGAATCAGAACGCTTTCAAGTAGTTCCCGATTTCCCGTGTATCGTTCCGCTTTGTTTACATACAACCTGATAGCACCCAGCGTGAAAGAAAGTAGTTCACTACAATATGCGATTTTTTTACTATTTTCGTTGAAATAAATCTTATTTTAATGGAAGTAATCATAGGCATTTATTTTATTATGGAAAATAATAATACATTTATTTTCATATCACAAATTTATGCGTCATAATTCCGTCTCGTGCCCTTCTGAACATAGGCTACTTTCCCTTTCGGAAGTAGGCCATTACTTCAGCACATTTAAATAGCTGTTTCGGAATCTTTGCCTGCCTCCCGCAGCAATCGCGACCAATTCCACATCAGCCAAATTTATTATAAAGTCCGAATAAACAGAGGCGGATTGCAGTGGCGGCCCGTCAGATGAGGCAAGTGAGGCGCCGCCTCACCTGAAATTCCGCAGAATGAGAAGTGAAAAAAAAAAAAAAAACTTCGGTCAGTAACGAAGATATAAGAACTTTGCAGGATAAATGAAACACTGAAATTTACATTGTGATTCATGAATTAGGTTAAAAAAAGGCTTTCAAGAAGAGGAATGAATCATTATTTTTGCAAAGCAGCTGCATGTTTTAAGCGCTTAGAGGCGACCGGCTGAATCGTCTCGATGAGAAGCCGGTTTTGGGAACTGGGGATCAGAGAAGAGCCCTACAGAGTGAACCCCCCACCCCCACGGTCCGAGGTCTACCTAAGGAGGTGCCGGACTTCCAGTAAGAGAAAGGAAATTTCTGAGGCGACCCTCCATTTCGCTTAAACTGGAATCGCATCTCTGCTGTTATTGGAGAACCCAAGGATTGTGTATCCAATGGGCGCGGGAAAATGAGCAGATGACCTTGGTAAAAAGTGGTTTTACAGGCGATGACGCCGTTCGCCTCTCTATGCTTTGAAGTAGGATGATTTCTACGTAGCTTTAACTATTCGTGAGAGTATATTTGAGTCTAACTTTTTGTAGTGTGTTTTCAATCCTCTCTTTTGCGGGTGTTGGCTAGTTCATAGTAATGTTGAGTTTTTCTTCTTTTTTATTTTGTTATTGTTACTAAACAGCATATTTTGATTTGGGTTGGAAAATATGAATGGCCCAATAAACGACGTGATTTGTGTTCTGGAAGAAATTCCTTTTAAACATTGGAAAGATTATAATAAAAGGGATGTTCTCATATCTGGAAGACCGACACCTGTAATAAGTTCAATATCTAAAGATAAGAAGTGCGGCAAATCGTTTCTTAGGTCTTTCAATAAATCATGGTACGAGATTTTCCCCTGGCTTTCTGGTAGCTATTACAAGCAAACTCTCTTTTGCTGGCCATGTTTACTTTTGAGCAATAAGAAAAATGTGTGGAATACAACGGGTTATTTTGATCTGAAAAACTTTTCTCGTAGTGCAAAATTGCACGAAAGCTCTAAAGAGCATATAACTAATCACGTAGGTCTGAAACGGATGGAAAAAAATATAAACACTATTTCTGATATGCTCAAAGAAAATGCTGCTCTTCATAAAGCTAAGTTTAATGAAAAGGTCAGACTAAATAGGCTTTTTATGGAACATATAATCGATTTAGTTGTCGTTCTAAGCAAGCAAGAACTGCCTTTTCGAGGACATGATGAATCTATTTCCTCATTAAATAAAGGTAATTTCAAGGAGATGTTCCATTTGTTACTTCGTAGGAGCACCCCAGAATTAAAAGCACATTTTGAAGAAATACGAAGCTTATTTTCTGGACAATCTAAAACGATACAGAATGATTTACTGGAGTGTATTCATGAATATATAAACGAATGTGTTAAAAGCGAAATTAATGAGTCAAAATTTTTTTCAGTGCAAGTTGATGATACAACTGATATTACTCAAAAATCACAGTGTTCAATAATTGTCAGATACATATTGGACTCAAATTGTGAAGTAGTTGAGCGCTTCCTTGGTTTTTATGATATCAGCACTGACAGGACTGCTGTGGCACTGTATGATCTGCTAGCATCGGTTTTGGAGGAGTTTGATTTTAAATCAAAGTTAGTAGGCCAGTGTTATGATGGTGCAAGCGTTATGGCTGGAGAGTTGAGCGGTCTGCAGAAAAGAGTCAAGGTAGAAGCCCCGCAAGCTTTGTTTACCCACTGTTTCGCCCACCGCCTTAACCTTGTCCTACAACAGGGGTGCAAAAGTATTGTAAATTGTCGCATATATTTCGCAACTGTATCCAGCATGCCCTCATTTTTTCATAAATCTGCCAAGAGAACCCACGTAGCAGATTCAGTTGTTGGGAAACGGATTCCTCAAATAGCGGAAACACGTTGGGCATCACTTTCACACATTTTGCGTTTAATTGTAAGCGAATGGGGCAAACTAAAGAATGTGTTTGAAAACATAATGAATGACCCGGAATCAACGGCAGAATCAATCAACGGAGCCATAGGATATTTGAAAAATTTCACTAATTTTGAATTTGCTTTTTTATCACTGATTTTTGATGACATTTTTAGAATTACGGATGTATTATTTGATGTTTTACAAAAAAAGACTTTAGATATCAGTTATTGCCAAAAACAAATTAAACAATGTTGCGAACGAATAAATAAGAAAAGGAATGTAACCACTTACTTGAAACATTTCAGTGAAGCAATTAGTTTGAGTGGAGGTCCTAAATGTCGCCAAAAGAAACATTTGACTGAAGAAGAAGTGGAAAACTATTACAAAATTTTGTTTTACGAAATCGTTGACAGCATAATAGTCCAAATAAATACCAGATTTGAAGATATGGGAAAGCTCGAGTTTCTGCAGCTAGTTGACAGCTCAAAATACCATAGTTATTCAGAGTCATTTCCATCCAGTGCCCTTAACACTCTCAAAAAAATTTATCCAAACATTTTTACAGACACACAACGACTAAAAAACGAATTAGATTTTTTATATAATGATCACAACTTCAGGGAACTCGGTGTTCAGAAAACCTTGAAAACAATGAAAGAAAACGAGCTGAAAGATGTGTTACCAGAAGCCTACAAATTATTTTCTCTTGTATTGACACTGGCATCAACAAGTTCTTCTGCTGAAAGGAGTTTTTCTTGTTTGAAGAGAATTAAGACTTACCTCCGTAATACAACGGCACAAGATCGTTTGTCTTCACTCGCTAAAATTTCAATCGAGAAAGAATTGCTGAACCATCTAATGTCCACTCAACCATTTTATGATCTGATCATAGACAAATTTGCAGCCAAAAAGGATCGCAGAATTGAACTTATTTATAAAACATAAACTGAAAGCATTCTGTTCGAGACCAAAGCAAATTAATATCGCATTCCTCTGTTTTTAATTCCAGGTTTAAATTACCTAATACTTTTTTTTATATAGAAATGTGCTTCCTTGACTTCTCCTGGACATTAATACAAAACGAAGCTAATAATTATCACGAGCCTGGACTTCAGTCTATGACCCGTGCTAAATGCACCTTCACTAATATGCCAATCGAACTGTGACTTTTATTCAAGCTCAAGAAACATTTCGTAAGAAAACAATTTCTATTCAAATGATTTACTTTGAATTTTTTAAGAAGTGGATCTCCGACTGGCGTTGGGATGTGAGTGACGCATTGACTAGCTAAAGAAACCGCACAAATTGCGTATTTTCGCTCAAGTGTATTACATAAAAGAATACAGGTGAAATATTTCTTTCTTTGTTGTAAAATTATTGAATAATTGTTTTCATAAAAATATTGTTGCAAAAAGTAGCGTATATTACACACACACACACACACATATATATATAGTGGTATATGCACATTTTTCCTCTAAAAGTTTTGGATTTTTTCGTGAAGAAAGACTCCCACGCCGTGTTTCATATATTTCTATAATTTTATTCCATTACTGTTGAATAATATTTGTATATAAGGGCTAAATGGCATGGGCTGAAGCCCTAAGTGATGGGGTTTACAGCTGTTTATAACAAGGCGCCTAACCGAGACCAATGGCTTAACGAGACTTCCGAATCTCAGTAGATTTTAATGATTCAGCCGACTCGAACCCAGGACTTCAAAGATATCCGATGGGTGATACTGCCTTTGACATGAAACTTTTTGAGGGTGGGGCGGGGGTTCTGCATTTATGCTGTATAACTGTGTATAAGTACATGTAACAATTTGGGGGGGGGCGTGACAAATATTTCTCTATTGTACGTACGCACATCTTGGACATTAATACAAAAACGAAGCTAATTTAATAAAATGAAGAAAATGCAATAAATTATAGTTGTTTTAATAAAAAGTTAATAAAGCAACTTCTTTGGCTGCTTTGCTTTACTTTCTGTTCTATTATCAAGAAATTGCATTGATATTATGTATCAATGTAATTTATTTGTATTACATTGTAAGTTATGTAAAAATCAATGAATTTAAATAGGGAAATTATCTATAAAACGTGCTTAGAAAAAGCTAACTGTCTCGCCTACTTAGGGGGTGCAAACCACGACCCCCCGGCTACGCCACTGATATATATATATGTTCCTATAACGTTATACGAATTTATATATTTTTCAATAACATATGTGTTACTGTTTTACATTTACATCAAGACCGTTCGCCTCACCAGCATTTTACACCACGAGCCGCCACTGGCGGATTGTCCCACCGGGACGTTTCCTGGTGGGCCCATTCTGTACCTTTTATCTCTTTCTTTCTTACTTTCTTAAAAATGTTTTCAGTTCAGTTGTTTTAAACACACAACTGAACCATAACATTTTTTTATAAACGAAATACACATAATGTAATTATAACAAGCGGGGGAAAAAATATTTTGAATTAGGGAAAAAAATCCCCTCACCAGGCAACTGCTGGAACCCAACTACAATAGATGGGCCATGTGTGTTTGCGAATTTCTGGATTCACATAAATAGCCGAGGAACCAGAGTGTATGTACCGTATGTTGCGGGAGGGCGGGGGTATGTACAAGATGTTCTATATATTCCCCAAGGAAGGGGAGGGGGGGGGGGTTAGTTGATTTTACTCCCGTTAGTTGTAGGAAGCATTAGTGCTGCACTCATAAGAGCTGAGTTCGGGCTCAATTTTAAGAGTTCGAACCCGTCCGAGCCCGAAGTATGTCAGCCCTAGCCCGCTCGGGCCCGAATTTCATATTGCAAAATAGAGCCCGGGTCCGAACGAGCCCGAAAACTATGATTAATCTGTTTAGGCATTAAAAAAAAAATCTCCTCTTCTAAACTTCCATTCCTTCCTCCCTCAGTATTTGTCATTTTCTTGTAGGACTTCCGTCCACAGTGAGTAGAGTTTAGGTCCCAGCCACCTACAGCGAGATCGCCTTTTGGGCAGGACACAGAAACGGAAGGAATGAGAGTAAGTCTAGCGACTTTGACAGAGTAGTGAGATTAGAGTACAATAGATGGCGCCACCGTACAAGTACGATGCTGTACATTCCGGGGTGAGAGAATTTCAGGGGAGGGGGGCATAGGAAAGGATACCCATTTAACCAGCGGGTCCAGCCTGGGGGCCGTCACTTAACGTGCTCGTCCGATGCCCGGCGGATATTCAGCGATTGTTAGTAAATCACACCTTCTCTGAAAGATCAGCCCAGGTTCGAACCTGAGGACCTTGCATTGATAGTCTGACTCGCTAACCACTAAGCCATCGGCGGCTCAGACTCCTTCCTCCCCGTGCAATTAACCGATTTCTTTCTCAACTGCGGAGTGGGGAAGGGATGTCTATCTATTTCTATAGTTTCTTTGAATATTCATTTCATCCTGAAATGTTTCGAGGGGCCCGGCATCAGGAAAAATCGGGAGGAACAACAATCTACGTATGCTAACAGCATTGGGGTGGGGGCTGAACAGGGATACATTTTTTTCACTTTTTTAGTTAAAGTAGTGAAAATACTCATCCATGTTTGATAAAGTTGCAGAACAATGCTAGATAATGGTCATTATGGGATGTACTATCCACTATGTGACAACACAGAATTCAGAGTGAAAGCTAATAATATCAAGAACTTATTTTGAAATAACTGTAAGATTACTTGCGGTACTCCAATCCCCTTTTAAACATCCCTTTTTCCCGAAATGTTCTACCTACGCTCCTCGTGATAACTGACAAATGCGGCAGATGAAGGCATTTAGAGAGATATCATTTCAACACGAAGTTGCAAAAAGTTTTTTTATTTACGTTATTTAGTAAGGTGTCTTTACAATACATAACCGCGGCAGATGAAGGCATTTAGAGAGACATCATTTCAACACGAAGTTGCAAAAAGTTTTGTTTACGTTATTTAGTAAGGTGTCTTTACAATACATAACCGCAGCATAAAAGCACGTTTTGTAATTGAAACACACGAATAGCATCAGCAATTTAAAAAAAAAAAGAAATTAATGTTCTTTCTTCAGCGTTCTTAAGAGAAAATTTTAAACAAACATAAATTTTGAGTGTGTCCAAAATTAGAAGCTTCTCCAGCACAATTACATACATACATACATAACTAAACTAGTGATTTAAACCTGGCTATTCGCTTTTTACACGTCAATTAAGTGAGTTTGCCACGATATTTAAATATCTTGAAATTTCTAACTGTGATTGTCTACAACAGAATAGAAAAATTGTCGTACAATTTTTCTGCAGTAAAATCTTCGCATGGGCCAATTAAAAATTTTTCCTCGACGCCCACTTCAATTTAAGGGGATGACGGGTGTACTTTTTAACCCCCCCCCCCAGTACTATGCTTGCCACTGTTTTCAGAACAACTGTACTTTTTGTTATGTTTCTTAAATAAAAAAGTGATTTTCAGTTACAATAGTACTGCAGAACTACAACTGAACGGGCCCATTTGTAAAAATTTCCTCCGGTCCTTTTGCAACCGCCAATCCGCCCCTGCGAATAAATACTATCAAAAAATGAGGTGTCAGTTTTCGTCACTTTAACTTCCAGAACAAAAGTTCGAAATAGCTTCGTTTAAAGAACACGGTAGCTCCGGATAAAAAAAAAAAATCATAGTACTGTAATTCGATATATTTCCTTCATAAAATATATTTATAAATAAAAATAGTCATTAAGGCGTCTATTATAACGAAATTCTAAGGAAGAAACGCGTAAAATTTATCGTGAACTACTTTCCTTCACGTTGGGTGTGATCAGGTTGTTTGTAAACAAAGCGGAACGATACAAGGAAAATCGGGTACCACGTTTTTCTCAAAAAATTCTAAAAATTCGAAAATCTAAGCCTGAGGTGCACATTCTCGGTATGTAAGCTACCTTCGTGCAAAATTTCAGGTTTCTAGGTTGAGTATTTTTTTTGTATCGCGAAGGACACACACACACACACACACACACACACACACACTTCGTTTTATTATTAAAGATTTATTCTAAATGCACATCAAGAATTCCTTAAACATTCTCTTGATAAACTGTGCATCAGCCAGGTTTGGCCGCGGAAATTACTTGATACATATTTTACATAAATTACGCGTAATTTATACGTATTTGCCGCGTAGAAAACTAATTTATTACACAAATTTTTACGCAGCGTAATAATATATTTACATGAAAATAAATTAATAAGTTAACGCAACTCGAAGTAAACATTTATTTTAAATTCTTTAGTTTGTAACCATAGAAACGAAAATAATTACAGTGGCGAAATATCAAAAACACACATAGGTAATGCTAATATAATAGAACATTTTTTTTTCAAAAAGATTAACGTTTCTCTTAATTTGGCAGTTGATAATGTTCATGATTACCTACCTAAACTAATATCACGTGACGCTTAACAACTTCAGTGCCATTCATTTTATTCAAAGTAACCAGAAAAATTAAATGTCTCTTACAGTTAAACTAGAATTGCACTTTTTTAACACTATATAATGTCATACAGTGACATTAATTTTATTCTAAGGAAAACAAGCAAAGAATAAAAAGTTTCGACAAAAAGCTTTCACACTTTCCCCTATCATTTTTTAAAACTGAAAAAGTACTAACCTGTGAATAGTTCATGTACTTTTGGATGATTCATAGCATTTATTAATAAATTCTTCACTATTTCCAGGCGTCGTTGTTGCTTTAATTTCTGTTTTACTTTAACAATGTCACATTGTTATTTGCACACCTAGAAGAAAACATGCTACAACCGCGAAACTTTGCAAATTGCTAGAGTGCGTGCTGGTATGCAAATGATCTACGTTTGCGCATGACCGCACACCCTGTGGTTGCGCTGCAAGCACGAAACGGAAACTTTTAAACCGGCGTGTAGTCGATGCCCCATGAAAGCGAAAAGCACCGCCCGACGTAAGCAAGAGTACAGAGTGAAAAGAATGTCGGGTAAACGCCAGAGACGTCGATTTACGCAACTTACGGTGATCGCAGATTAAATCAACGGACTTAATCTGCGATCACAGCGCCCCTTACGCGTGCTGCCATTAACACTGGAACATCGCCGGCTCCGTTTGCAGTGGTGCTAGGCCAGAGCGACGTGGAACGCCACAGACTGGCGACGTGTGGTGTTTAGCGATGAGTGCCGCTTTGTTTTGTTGAGAGATGATCATCGTGTCCGAGTTTGGAGGTCCCCGGGTCAACGGCACAATCCCAACCTCGCTATCGAGCCGCCACACCTCCCTCACTGCAGGCATTATGGTCTGGGGAGCCATTGCCTGTACGATAGCCGATCGGCTCTAGTATTGGTACGTGGATCATTGACGGGCCAGCGGTATGTGAATGGGATACTACGACCCCGTGTGCTCCCATTCCTTGCCGGGATTCCAGGTGCGCTGTACCAGCAGGATAATGCCCGCCCGCACACGGCTCGGTTGGCCTAGGACTGCCTACGTCATGCCTAGATACCTCCATGGCCTGCCCGCCCCGCACGGGGATAACTGGTTTTCCAGTTATTTGGGGAGCGGCGCCCCCACGGCCCGAGCTAACCTTGTGACGGTTTCTATTGCCTCTGCGGCTTTGACGATTACATCTCCGAAGGGACAGCTGTTCATCCAGCTGATGGGGGATGGCGTCCCCACGGCCCGAGCCGATTTTCTCTTATTGTTTTGCTTTTTTCGTCTTATGTTCATATTTTGACATGTACCCGCCTCAGTTGTAGGCTGCTGAGGTTGTGATGAGGCGCCAGCTCCGGGTTTTGTTCCTCGTTCTCTTCCCTGTCTTTTCTCTTTTATGTAACGTTTTCTGTTTTTCCGGAGCTGGTTAGCTTAGACCTACCTGCATGTTTGCCGTGTGCGGTGACCCGTACGGGTGGAAATGAGGATGCTGGAGGCTGAGGTATTTGGGGGCCGGGTTGTGGTGTCTCCAGATGCCAACACTCCTCTTTGCCCTCTGCTTCACCCTAAACGGGAGGCTGGGAGCTAACCCACTCCTGGTCAGGAAGTCTGTGGCCGAGTTGCGTCCAGACTTCTAGCGGCTTGTCGTTCTGTTCGGCTGGGTGAGTCTGGGGGTAGGGTGGGCATGCCAAAGGGGTGTTCTCTGGGCACGGGAACGTCTGGGTGCACGCTGAGCGTGTGTCTGCCCTACCAACTTGCTATATCCGCTGACTATCCCTAGAGCCGTGTCCTGCGTCCTCTTGGGCTTACGGACCTCCGGCTCTCCCTCGTTGGGCTCGGTAGTGGGTGGGGAGGTCGGCGGAGGAATCTTCTCTCTTCTTTATGGGTTCCAAAGACACTTCCCATGGTGCGACACCAAAGCGTCCAATGGAGGATGGGACCATCCCTTCCACAAAGAAACTTGTCTCTGACACTTGCCATGCTCTGTTTCTCTTATTTCATTCTATCGATCCTTTACAACCTTTGAGTGCAAAGAGCCCTTTCTGGATCAATAAGGCTCTTCAGGCCGTTGCTGGCTCTCCGCGCAATGTCAAGAAGCTTCCTTCAGGGGATCTTCTTGTCGAAACCTCTCATTCCAGACATAGCACCACTCTGCTCACCACGACCGCACTGTTGGGTATTCCGGTGCAAGTGACCCCGCACGGCTACTTGAATTCCTCTCGCGGCGTGGTCACCTCCAGCGACTTAATTGACTGCAGCGATGAGGAGCTACTTGCCGAACTAGGGGAACAACATGTCACTGGGGTTCGCCGGATTCTGTTTCGGCGAGATGGGAAGCTTGTTCCATCTCGCAATATCATCTTAACCTTTGACTCCCCAACCCTGCCGACTTCCATCAAGGCAGGGTACTTACATCTTGACGTTCGACCCTATATACCCAATCCCCTCAGGTGCTTCAAGTGCCAGCGTTACGGACACTCCCAGCAGTCGTGTCGTAATGTGGCTAAGTGTGGTCGCTGTGGTTCTGCGGATCATCTTTTGCTGGAATGTTCGGCAGCTTCTGAACACTGCACTAACTGTGATGGTGCGCACTCTGCAGCTTCTAAGCAATGCCCCAAGTGGGTAGAGGAGCAGGCGATTCAACGTCTAAAGACTATTGAGCATCTCTCCTATCCAGAGGCCAGACGGCGGATCGCCCCTGGGCCACCAGGTCGACGTTCGTATGCCTCAGTGGTGGTCCAGAAGGCTACTGTTGCTGTCCAGACTGAGGCTCACATCCCAGCGCGGTGTCCCTTCGATTTCGAGGACATCGTTGCTGCTGGATTGGAGACACTTCAGTCTCGCCGTCTTGACTCCAAGGCGACATCCACCCCGTTGCCGAAATGCTCCTCTGCCAGCACTGGGACCCAGGTTCAGGGCAAATCGAAGCTGAAACCCGATCCGGTGAAACCTGGCGCATCCTCACCGAAACACAGCTCTAACACTCAGAGTCGGGCAAAGCCAAAAAAACACACGGGGAGTAAGCACAACCCTATCTTACCCCTGACCCTGCAGACGGCCTGGAGCTAATGGATTCTGAGACGTTTTATGAGGCGTCTTAGTCGTCTCTGCATTTTCTTTCCATTTTTTTTTCGCATTATGGCTTCCATCATTCAGTGGAATTGCCGAGGTCTGCGACGCCACCTTGATGATCTGAAAGGCTTACTGTCTTCGCATACACCTGTGTGCGTGTGTCTCCAGGAGACGAAGATTCGCACGGCGGACACTCTTTCGCTGCGCCGATACTCTATTTTTCGTAAAGATCACCAGGACGGCGTTATCGCCTGCGGAGGAGTGGCCGTCGTTGTTCCTCATGGTGTCCCTGTCACTGCGGTTGCCCTTCGGACGACTTTGCAGGCGGTGGCAGTGCGACTATCTGTGAACACTCTGCTCACGGTGTGTTCCATCTACATACCACCAACTGAAGCTGTAAGCCTTTCGGATCTGGAAGATTTAGTTGACCAGCTGCCGCCTCCTTTCTTCATCTTAGGAGATTTCAATGCACACAGTCCGTTGTGGAGTTCTGCCACTCGTGACTCCCGGGGCCGTGTTGTTGAGTCCCTTCTCTCCAACACGTCCCTCTGTCTCCACAACACCGGGGCAGTCACTTACTTTCATGAACCCACCCGCTCGTACTCAGCCATTGATCTGTCCTTGAGTTCGCCATCTTTCTATCCTGACTGGTCCTGGAGCGTGTCTGATGATCCCCTTGGCAGTGATCACTTTCCCATCTTTCTCCGTCTAGCAGGAGACGGGTACCGTCATCCTACTCGCCCTGCTAGATGGGCTATCGATCGCGCCACGTGGGACTCATTCACGGCTTCAGCGACCATTACTCCAGACATGGTGACCATCGATGAAGCTGTTGCGGCGGTTACGGATTGTATTGTGCAAGCGGCAGACTTTACCATCCCTAAGTCTTCGACTAAACTTCCACGTTGTCCGCGACCTTGGTGGAATTCCACTTGCAAGGCAGCTCGTCAGGCCCAACATCGGGCTTGGGGTAGGTTTCGTCGGTACCCCACCGACGCGAACCTACTTGCTTTCAAGAGAGCCAAATCTTACGCACGTTTGGTACGTCGTCGTAGCCAACGGGAATCTTGGATACGATACGTATCCGGGATTACCACCACTACCAGCTCTAAGATCGTTTGGGACAGGATCCGCAAGATTCGGGGTAAGTACCCTTCTAGGGAAATCTCCATTCTAGAGAGTGGTGGAGGAACGGTTGCTGACGCTCAGGGTATTGCTGACTGTCTGGGCGCCGCATTTTCTTCGGTGTCCAGCAGCCGCAATTACGCTGCTTCGTTCCGGCAGGTACAGCCGCGGCTTGAACGGTCCAAGGTTTCCTTTGGACCGTTTTCCGCTACCGATTATAACAGCCCGCTGACTGCCGTCGAACTGAAGATTGCCCTGCATCGGTCCGGCCGAACATCTGTCGGACCGGACAACATCCATTATGAAATGCTGAAGCACCTTTCTCCGTCCTCTCTTGAATGTCTGCTGGTCCTGTTTAACAGGATCTGGCACGAGCGTGACTTTCCCGAATCTTGGCGCACTGCCATTGTCGTTCCTGTTCTCAAACCTGGTAAAGATCCCGCTAACCCGTTGAACTACCGACCAATTGCTCTGACGAGCTGCCTCTGCAAAGTTCTAGAGCGCATCATCAATTTTCGTTTCGTTTTTTATTTGGAATCACGTCACATTCTTTCACCTCATCAGAGTGGATTTCGGAAATTCCGATCCACCTCAGATCATCATCTACGCCTTGAGACGTCTGTCAGAGAGGCGTTTGTCCGGCGTCAGCACATGGTCTCCGTGTTCTTCGATATGGAGAAAGCTTACGACCGCACCTGGAGATACGGCATTCTCCGTGATCTGCAGGAGTGCGGATTGCGGGGAAACCTACCATCTTTCATCGCCGGATTTCTCCAGGACCGGAGTTTCCGTGTGCGCGTCGGGTCGACCCTCTCTGCGTTATACCCACAAGAGCAGGGTGTCCCTCAAGGCTCCATTCTTTCTGTGACATTGTTCATCCTTCGTGTTAATCATCTTTTCACCCTCCTTCCTCCGACGGTCCGTGGCACCATGTACGTGGATGATCTGCAGATCTCTTGCGCATCTGTCAACATGCGCACTATTGAGCGGCAGCTGCAGACGGCCATTAATAAGATCTCTACCTGGGCCTCCCACAATGGATTCGGCTTCTCGACCCAGAAGACCGTTTGCGTGCATTTTTGCCGCAAACGGGGCCTTCACCCAGACCCCAGCCTCCGTCTGGGGTGTTCTACCATCCCTGTAGTGTCAGAAGTCAAGTTCCTTGGGCTAACATTTGACCGAGCACTCACCTTCCGACCTTACATCCAGTCTTTAAAGGTGAGGTGCACGAAGTCATTGAGTATCCTCAAGGTCCTCTCTCGAACATCTTGGGGGGCTGACAGGTGCTCAATGCTTCGCATTTACCATTCTCTGATTCGGTCAAAGTTAGACTTCGGTTGCGTAACGTACGGTTCGGCACGTCCTTCCGTGTTGCGGCCTCTGGATCCTGTCCATCACCAGGCTCTGCGGCTATGCACTGGTGCTTTCCGTACCTCCCCCGTGCATAGCCTGTATGTCGAGGCCCATGAACCGCCGTTGTGCATCCGTCGTAAGCAGCTGTCTCTTCAATTCTTCACCAAATTGAAGTCTCTTCCTGATCATCCACTGCATGGTTCTATTTTCCAACAGCAATGTGTCCGCCTATTCTCACACCGGCCTTCCTGTGTTGCGACGTTTGGGATTCGGTTGTCGAACTTGGTGCGCGATGCTGGTCTCGACCTGTCAAGGATTGGTTTGACCCGGTTCTACAATGAACCGCCTTGGCAGCCGGTTCAAGCTACGGCTGACCTTTCCCTTTGTGTGTGGCCAAAGTCTTCCACTCCTGCTCTGGTGTACCAGCAGCTCTTTGCCGAGAAACGGTCTCTCTTCCCGGATTTCGTGCCTGTATTTACTGACGGGTCGAAATCCGGTGAGGTTGTTGGATCCGCTTTCGTGTGTGGCGATGCCTCCCATGCTGAGAGGCTTCCGCCGGAATCCACTGTCTTTTCGGCAGAGATGCGTGCGGTACACCTCGCTTTGTGTCACGTGCAGTCTAGATCTCATCGTCGCGCTATGATTTGCTCCGATTCCCAGTCCGTCATCCAAGTCCTATCTTCTCCAGAGGACACGGACTCACCGGTCACCCTTGATGTCCGTCGTCTTCTTGGAACTTTGGAAGGTGCTGGATTCCTGGTCCGATTCTGTTGGGTTCCTGTCCATGTTGGGATCCGGGGTAACGAGCTGGCAGATTTCTCTGCCAGGTCTGTTTCCTCCATGTCGCCAGCTCGGCTGCCACTGTCTTTCCGAGATTATCGGCCGTTGATCCGGAAATTTGTTATGGATGAGTGGCAGTCCCTGTGGTCTCAGCAGGGCAGCAATAAACTCTATGCCATCAAACCACAGATCGGACTTTGGATCTCTAGTTTGCGGAAGAACCGTCGTGAGGAAGTTGTTCTTTCACGTCTCCGCATTGGGCACTGTCGTTTTACTCACCGCTTTTTGCTGTGTGGCGAGAGTGTCCCGGTGTGTGAGACGTGCAACTGTCGTCTCACTGTCCTTCATGTTTTGTGTACTTGTGTTCGGTTTTGTGATCATCGTTTTCGTCATTTTCACTCTCATCTGTTGGACGAAGCAGCAGCTACGCTGCAAACTATTATTGGCGAAGCCTGCGACATGAAAACAGTTTTCGTTTTTACAAGACATTGACTTTTTTAAACTTATCTAGCTTTTAACTTGTTCACTATCATATTTCATTTTTACTACATCAGCCTGTTTTTAACCTTGTGTACGTTTTTATTGCTTTAGTTTTGTTTTGATGTCTTTTGTTTGGCGCTCTTTGGCCAACCATGGCCCTTGCGCCATTAAACACAATTAACCAACCAACCAACCAACCATGGCCTGCCCGCTTCCCGGACATGTCCCGTATCGAGCATGTGTGGGACGAGTTGAAACGCCGGCTGCTACCGTGCCGCGTTATCCAGGATTTGGAGCACACCATCCAACACGTGTGGGCCAGTCTGTCGCAGGACAACATCAGGCGTCTGTTCGCCTCCATGCCGGACCGGATTGCAGCATGTATCGCCGCACGAGGCGGTGCGACGCGCTGTTGAAGATGACAGGACTGCGTGCCACAGATCCCTCTGTAATTGCCCTGCAACTCTGTTTTTGCCATCATGTGCACCATTCATCTGTATCATTACGTCCGTAAAATTTCAGTTCAATTCGATGCTTCCTTCTTGGTGCGCAAATTTCATTGTCCGTGAGTGTGCATAACATTGTAACACTTCCCTTTTTTTATTGTATTTAAAGCAAATTTTGAATTTATTACTTAAATTACGCATTTTTACGCGCATTTTACGCGTCACGTAGAAAATATTTTTTTGCTCGTAACTTCCCTACCCTGGCGTCGGTACGCGAGTCTTTGTACAAAACAACTGGGAATGTTTTAATAAAAAAAAATGCGTATTTTAATTATCAAGGAAGTGGTCATTTTTTCGAAATACTGTCCATTGCATCGAATACAGGTGTCTCAACGTTCCTCCCACTTTTTGAATGCCTTCTGGAATTCTTCTTCTGAAATTATGTTGAAGCACCCCTCCGCAGTTGTAATAAGTTATTAATTAGTCTCAAATTGTCGTCCCCGTAATGTCTCTTTTAAAATGGGGAACAACCAGAAGTCACATGATGACAAGTCTGTACTATATGCAGGTTGGAGCATCAACTTAATATTCATTTTCTCCAAATAAGAAACGACAGAACTGGCCATGTGCGACGTTGCATTGGGCCGCACATGAAAAGAAATGGGGGTTGAAGAAACTCGTTTCATGCCCAAATGCTTGGTTAATATTCTGTAAATTGATGATTTTGAAATGTGGGGCATAAGCTCGATATCTCTTAATTAATAAGCATCTGTCTTCCCCTATAAGAACACCTATTGTATCGATGTTTACCTCTGTGACACTCTCTGAAGGTCTTGCTGCATGCGTGATTAAAGCCCCCGACTCATGCCCATCCATAAATTCTTAATGCCATCTGTAAATTGTTGATATTCCATACACATTCATCTTTATAAGCCTCTTACATAAGACGGAAAGCCTCTCCGACAGACTTCTTAAGTCGACAAAAATTTAATGGCGCATCTTTGTTCCTCTTTCACATGCAGTTTTTCGAAAAAATCACAACGCGAAAACACTCGCTAGGGGTTCACGAAACAAAGCTTATTAAACTGACCACTTCCGACGACGCATTCGTGATAAACAGGTGTGGCCGGTTGCTATGGTTACTACGACTAGCGGTTTTTCTAGACTCGTGCCAATGTCGAACGCAGTATTGCACATTTTTATAAAAACATTCTTAGTTGTTTTGGGACAAGCTATATATGTATATATTAGTAAAGTACCATTCGTGGACGATTCTTTCACAACGAATAAGTCTTCAACGTGAATGGTGTAAAAGCACAGTTTTGTTGGTGACGAAGATGGAAGTAGCGCCTCCTCGCTCTGGAGCCAGTTATTCTAACCGACTAAACTACACCAACGCAATGCATCGCTGCAGATTTGTTATCTTGACACGTGCTTCACCTCTGTATACTACGTTACAAAGGTTTACTTTCACTGTTATGAATGATAATTTACTCCGCCTTACTGCGACACACACCAGACGCGGATTTTGCTTTCTTTGGGGTGGGGTTACTTCCGTTTAAAAAAAAGGATACTTTGTGGAGGGCGTCGCGCGCACACACACACAATAAACTTATAATCCTTTCTGGCATTGCAAGGCTTTTAAAACATTTTCCATTAAGATAATTGTTCTCAATTTCTAAATCACAACCAGCGAACAAGAAAAAAACCCAGCACTTTTTTTCAATGCGTTCGATTGACTGCTTTTAGAGGAAACCAGTTTGATGCTTTTTAAATCTCACGCCTGAATAAAATATTTCAAAATACGAGGGTTGGAATTTTAATAGTGGCGACACATCTGTAGAATCGAAACAAAACGCAACAAGTTTATGCTGTTTATGCCAAACGTTGGTTGGATACCTAGCACACCTCATTGTGAAATAGACTCGGCCTCCCAACTGCATGTGCCTGCGCAGTAACGAGAAGAACATGAACTTTCGCTACCCTTCGGTCTAATCACAGTGTTTTCGAAATCGGAGCAGCGGTGTTGGATAAAAATTCAAAGTGCGAGAGGTCGTACTGCACCATAGTGTCATCAAGGACTTTTAGAGGCTTGTGGGGAATTTGCATTACCATACAGAACAGTTACAAGATGGATAAAAGCCTTGAATGATGGACGCCAAAATATGAAACATGAGCCTCGGCCAGGTCGTCCCAGTGCAAGTGAAGAACAAGTGAGTGCTGTTTCCGCGTTACTGGAAACAGATCGGAACTTTACGATTCGTCAGTTAGCCAATCGGACAGGAGTGTCGCATACAACTGTGCTACACATTGTGAAGGAACACCTGGGAATGAGGAAAATTGCATCGCGGTGGATTCCGCACGCTCTGACTGAGATCCAGAAATGGCAACGATACAAAGCTGCTCGTATGCACTTGAAACGCTACAAGCCTTAAGAAGCTTTTTTTCGCCGTTCATCACGCTGGATGAGACATGGGCTGTGAATCAGTTGTTCACGCATCATATGAGACAGAAATGAAACCGCCAATCTAACCAAGTGGCGTCATTACAGATCACCGCGCAAATCCAAATTTCGTCGGAATAGTTCGGAACCCCAGCAATGTGAAGGCTATGGTTATTCTCGTGCACGACTGTGATGGTGTTATCGTGAGGCATGCCTACCCCAACGCCAGACCGTCACTGCGCAGTATTACTCTACATTTTGGGAACAAAATCTGCGACCAGCTTAGAAGAAGATGCGGGTACACTTTATGCAGAACCCACCCATCATTTTGCATGACAATGCTCGAGCGCGTGTTGCCTATGCTGTGGATCAGTTGTTCACTCGATGGGGCTGGGAAGTGCTCTACCACCCTGCGTCTTGATCCCTAAAATGAAGAAATCACTTCGCGGCTTTCGATTCAGAACTATCCCAGACAGCAGACACTCTTCACGCAGTAGGCAGTTCTATACGAACGATCAACCGAACAGGCACTGCCAACGGCATCGTACGACTTCCACATCGCTGGCAACGGGTATGCGCTTTTGTATCTGTAGTGAAACAGGTATGCGCTTTTTGTATCTGTAGTAATTATGCAGTTGCCATTATTGAAATTCCAACCCTCGTAATGTTTGATCCCTTCTATTCTAATTGGTTAATTTAACAGAAAAGTTTCCAGCGTGGGACTTTGTTACAAGATTTTGTGTATGGCCTAATGGAGGTACGTACCCGGCTCTGTCACCCACATTATCTCACACACATTCCAAAGTCTATTCCCCACTCGGTGACTTTTCCTGTTTCCAGGGTCGTATTTAGAGGGGGAAGGCAAGAGGGCTTGAACCCCCGAAAGTGTTTCATTTTTTAATGTTTTTTGTTAAAATGCGACTTACGTCAGAAAAACTGCTTGAATCCAATAAAAATGCAACATTAGAAAGAAGTGCTTTAATTTTTTCTTCTATTTTTCATTTACTTTTTTTTTTTTTTTGTTCTGGTAGATATTAAAAACTGCCATTTTTTGAAAAAAATTATATATATACCTGCTTCTAATTAATAATGGTAAATACTAAAGAAAAGCACACTCATTGCTTTTCAAGATCAGTAAAAATATCTTCATTTCCTGCTCTTAGCCTTTCTCTGATTCTGAACCTCCAGCCTTTTTTTTTTTCTGCTGAAGCTGGAACATAACATTTTATCTTCAAATTTATAGCAAATTTTACAGACATATGCAAAAGTTTAAGACCACCTGTTGGTATTAGGAGATTTCTGCCGATTGTGTCAACTACTGTCTGTATTACTCAACTTCCTGTCGGTGTTGCATCATCCTACAGCGACAGCTGTTTACAAAGTTGGAGGAAGCGTGCGAACGTCAGTTTGCTTCTGGTTTTCATTCTGAGAGGTTTTGTACGTATTTTCTATATAGCGAAAAATGGGCAAAAAAGCGTCATTAAGTGTTACCCAGAGGGCACAAATAGTGACTTTATATCATGAAGGATACTTCGAACGTGACATAAGCAGAAAGGTGAATGTGAGCAAGACTGCTGTTTATAATACAATCATGAAATACCGAGATACAGGTGTTGCGACCGAAAGAGAAGTGGACGTCCAAAGAAAACATTCCCACGTGATGACAATACCATAAGGCGAATAGTTATGCGTTCTCTGAGGAGTTCGTGCAAGAAAATCAAGGCCTTTCTATATTCAAAAGGGTCTGATATTAGTATCAGCACTGTTTACCGACGTCTTCGCAAAGATTTTGGATTAAAGTCTTATAAACCTGCACGTAAACCTAGATTAACCTTTGTCATGAAAAAGAAGAGACTCCAGTTTGCGAAGCGTCATCAATCGTGGACTGCTGTAAATTGGAGCCAAGTTCTTTTTTCTGATGAATCAACTGTTCTTCAATTTGAATCACGTGAAACACATGTTTGACGAACAAAATTTTTGATGAAAAATACACCGTTAGTACCGTGAGACAGCCTCCTAATCAGATGATATGGGGTGCTATGTCAGCATCCGGTACTGCTTCATTATCCATTTTGCCGACAGGCACTACCATGACTGGTCCTTTTTATGTGGAAAGGTTACGTGAGAAGCTGTTAGCTCATATGCAAGCGCACAGATGTACAATCTTTATGCATGATGGTGCTCCATGCCACAGATCGAAGACAGTAAAGGACTACCCGCAGAGGAAAAACATAACTGTGCTTGACTGACCCGGTAATAGTCCCGACGTTAACCTCATCGAAAATTTGAGGACTATTTTAAAAGACAAGGTAGCAGAAAAATGACCATCAAATTCTCAAGCTTCGATTGATGCGATAAAGTACGTGTGGTGCAAAGGTATTTCAAGTGACTACTGCAAATTCCCTCATTGAGAATATGCCACACCGTATTCTGTCCGTTATAAAAAGCAAAGGTGGCCACCAGAGCTGAGCCCGAGCCCGAAGCAGAGCCCGGATCGGGCTGGGGCTGTAGAATATTTACTGCGGGTCGTGTTCGGGCAGGCTCGGGCTCTTAGAGAGAGGAAGAGCGATTAAATTTTATTATATAGAAATGTGATTTTATATGATTTAGCAAATGAGACACTTTGTAGTTGGTAAAGGGAATTCATCGGCAAGTGGTTCTGGTTGGGGAGCGGGCATTCGAGATGGCTATTTATTCCAGTCTTGGGTAGTAAATGCCACAGGCCGTGCATTAGTGTGTTTCTGCAGAGAAGAAAAGGCTTTTTCAAGAACTATAGATTTTGAATAAATTGGTAACGAGCAACAGTAAACCTATTATGTAGGAAATAGAAACACTATACTGCTAATCCGATTTATTGGCGTAGGAAACAGACACATCTTTCACACATCAACCAGGTGGCTTTTTAAAAGGAAGTTAACTTCCTTGAAAAAGCCATCTGGTTGGTGTGTGAAAGCTTGGAAACGCTTAGGTGTCTATTTCCTACTCCAATAAATCGGATTACTAGTATAGTGTTACTATTTCCTAGATATTGAATAGTTGATATCATGCCAACGATAATTTACCCCTATCTCCACGCAGTAGATCCCTGCTAATTCTATTTAGCAACGTACATATTGCAGCGCATTATGGAGCGATAATATTAGCATTATTTCAGCAACATACAATTACAGCACCTCTCGGTCATTTTGGATGCCCAGCCGCACGAAGTACTTCAGGTGGAAACGAACGGTCAAAGAAAATCGTACATTTACACTGTAAAAATAGATAGAGGTCCCTTCCAACCACTAACCATTTCAGAAATACATCGGTTAATGGCATAAGGAGGATAGAGTGGAAGTGTGGAAAAGGAGATTTTTTTTTATTAATGGTTGAACAGGTTAGCCAGTTTTTGGGCTCGTTCGGGCCCGGGCTCTATCTTGCAATATAAAATTCAGGCTCGGGTGGGCTCCGGCTGATATACCACGGGCTTGGACGGGCTCGGGCTCCGAAAATTGAGCCCGAACTCAGCTCTAGTGGCCACACAAAGTAACGATTTCAGTCTTTTTGTGTTCTAAAGAATGTAAGTATTCATCTGTGGTGTCATTTTTTCAAATATCTCTGAGTAGTAATTAGTTGTTCCTTTAAAAATCTTAATTTTCAATAAATTGACAGGTGGTCGTATACTTTTGCAAATTACTGTAGTAGTTATCAAAACTTTAAAGAGAATCTGTGCATATTTGTTACTAAAATTTTGCAAAAATAAATACATTAATTGTTAACGATCTTGGCCATTTTAAAGAGAAAATTTGTTTTAGGAAGATCGCTCCCGCTAGATCCGCCACTGACACACACTTAATTCTCAGCACGTTTAACTTTATTCCACTCTCATGAGTTCGGAAACGAAATCCCAATAAGAAAAGTTATGTTGAGAATTAATATCGGCAGTCAGCTAGGAATACGGTGAAACTTAAGAATGGGAATGACACGTGACTGCATTCCTTTGAATGATGTGCCCATATCGTTTGTCACGAGTCGGCTCGTGGCGAATCATAAAGAGCTCTCTCCTTTGGGTGGTTTCTCATAAAGAGATGTGACTGATGGTTTAGTCCTCCATTAATACGATACACTGTAAAAAAAAAAATCTGAAATTCACGAGCCATTTCCCGTGATTCCGTTCGTGAATTAACGAAGCATATATATCAGTGACGTCGGGTCATTATGGGCTAAGCCCCGCATGAAAATGAGAAAAAAAACAAATGTTTTTTCTTTCAATTGGAAAAATTCCGAAAGATAATCCGTATTAGTAGCCAGTTCCCAGATTTCCGGAATGCAAATGTGAGCCACTATAATAGTTGAGTGACTGGGTAACATATTACAGCCTTTCGTATCAGTTCACTAGAGCGCAATGAATACCGTGTGGTGGTAGGGCGACATCCATCAACTCGTCGCCTTGACGAAGCTTCGGAGAATAATAATGAATGAGCAGATGTACGCTGAACTGCGCATGCGTAAAATTGTCTTCCGGGGCTGGTCGCCTTCACGAGACTTCGGAGAACAGTAATGAATGAGCAGATGTGCGCTAAACTGCGGCTGCGTAAAACCGTCTTTCGGGGCTGGTCGCCTTTCTGTTTAACAGTAATAATTTTGCTTCCGCGTTGTCAGACAGTGAGCTGCTGATTTTCGTTTGTGCAGTTCAGTAAGCTGTAAGGTTCGCTCGTGTAACTAAAATGAACAAATGGACTTGTTATTGGAACACCCTTTTAGTTTATTAAGGGATGAAGAAGAAGAAACGTTAAAGACTTGGGGCCCACATCGACCAAATATTTCCTTAATGCAAAAACGTAAGAATCAGTCTAGAATTTTTAATGTGGAGTTATAGCAAAATATCCTGGTTAACTGGAAGCGAAAGCAAACACACTTTGTTTTGTTTCTGCTGTTTACTACTGTCTTGTTTTTACTGCTTTTTTTTTTATGTTATACAACAGTGCATATCAGAGTTGAAAACGGGTCAAAAATTTTGGACCCGGACCTGAACGTCACATAATTACACCCGACCCGGATCTGAAGGACAAATCTGCTTTGAACTATAAATTCGAAACTCAATTCATAATTAACATAATCATATACATATACTATATATATATATATATATATATATATATATATATATATATATATATATATATATATATATATATATATATATATAGCATTGGTTTGTCTGTTAACATTTATGCGGGTTTTAACTCTTACTTTTCTTTGTAACTTTGAGCGCCTTTTGTGGTACCTAGGAACAGAAGATGGCTAAGCTTGTTCCTTTTCTATGCGCTGTCTATGCGCTGTTTTTTCAAAGTAGTTAAGTTCTTAATAACTAATTAATTATGCACTTAAAGCACTGCTGAAATACTTTGTACATATTGCAACTAACTGTTTAAGGTATATAACTTTCACAAAGTTTTCTTTAGTTAATTATTATCTTTAATTTATTCTCGTTTTCGTGCTGTCATAAGTTGTAGAGTAGGGGGTTTTAGACTCAAGTTTTCTTTCAAAAATCTGTTCGTTATAAATTAACATTTCCTTTTTTAATTGCAATGTAAAATTTGTTTTTCAGGTTTAAATTCTCTCTCAAACTAACTTGGAATTTCGTTATAGCTGAAAATCATTTCTATTTATTATGTCACTCTCACAGCTTGAGTTCTCTTTAATCTTCTTCTCTCTGTTTAATAGTAACAGATGAAGAGCATGGGTCGGGCCATGAAGGTTAATGGATGCAAGCGAAATTGTTAACTAGTGCTAGGTCATGCTACTCTACGGAGGACATGACTTATATATATATATTTTTAAACTATTTTAGGTGGGAATGTTACTTGCATCTATGGCCTTGCAGAAACCCATTTCCAACTAGGTCTTTGTGGAAGTGAGAAAATGCAGAGTTTTTGCTGGTCCTTGATAAAGCCAAGGCTCAGTATTCTCGACACCTTCTACATTCAGTTGTTTTATTTTATTTTTTTTATTTTCTCCTTTTACTCACACAGGTAGATACATAACCTTTTCTATGTTGTACTAGGTGTGAGTCAAAATTATATATGTATTTTTTTGCTTAGGTATCTTTATAGTATGTGAATTCTGAATTTTCAAAACTGCTGCGTTGCGCGTTTTGATTTTCAGGTTATTTTGCACCCTTCGTTTTAAATTCTAAAATTTTTTCCTTAGTCTTCAGTTTTGCTCTTAAGTATATATATATATATATATATATGGGATGTAAGGTCAGGTGATGCGTAACATCACAGCCTCTCCTTGACAAATGTCAACCCCGCCTTCTCGTGGTGCATCCTGTTCCCACTAAAGGGGCTCTGACGACCGCCAATAGCGGTATAACTATACCATCGGGATCAGAGGAAATGCTATCCCACACTCACCAACCCGCTTGGCCAGCGTGGTGAGTTATGGCCAAACACCTCCAAAATGACTCTACAACTTAAATCTTGGCCCTCAGTCTCCGGCAGCTGGAATGTACCTGGCCAAGGCAGCGGCCAGTGCGACATGAAGGCAGAGGGTGCTAAGAATCCCCGGAGGACCGGACTAGGCTGCCATTTGATGCTGACCTTGGCTACCTATAACGGACGCTCCCTATCTTCTGATTCAAGGCTTCTTGAATTGGAAGAGGAACTACAAAGGATCAAGTGGGACATCGTCGGGCTAAGTGAGGTAAGGAGAAAAGGAGAAGATCTCATTGAACTGAAAAGTGGACATCTCTTCTATTATCGTGGGACAGATACTGGCAGAACTAGTGGTGTTGGATTTATAATAAACAAGAAACTGAAGGATAAAGTGGTAGAAGTTGAAAGTTCCTCTGACAGAGCTGCAAGACTCGTTATCCAACTATCGAGAAGATACCAGGCTCAGATTATTCAAACTTATGCACCCACCACAAGTCATCCTGAAGAAGAAATTGAAGAATTTTATGAGGAAATTCGTCATCTAAATAATAAAGGTAAGCAGCACTTGAAGATAATTATGGGAGATTTCAATGCAAAAATAGGGCAACGGCAACAGAATGAAACTTCAGTAGGTAAATTCGGTCACGGCAACAGAAACCAGCGTGGAAATACTCTCGTTGAGTTTGCAGAGGCAGAAGGATTTTTCATCTTGAACTCCTTTTTCAAGAAAAAGCCACACAGGAAATGGACATGGAGACATCCAATTGGGACGACAAGTGAAATTGATTTTATTATGTGTAACAAAAAATTCGTCATCGAAGACTGCAGTGTGCTGAACAAGTTCAACACAGGTAGTGACCATAGATTGGTGAGATGTAAGATGCACCTCAACACTAAACTGGAACGTGGCAAGCTCATAAGACAAACAAAATGTATTGACATAACCAACCTTAAAAAACACCATAATACTTTCAAGTTGGAACTGAAGAACAGATTCTCTGCTTTAGAAGGCCTAACATCGGAAGAAGTGGATATTTCGGAAGTTAACAGAAAAGTAACCAAAGCTCTAATGGAAACAGCAACAAAATTAGCTGGGTCTAAGAACAAGTTGCATGTGAACAAATTATCAGGAAAAACCAAAATGTTGATGCAAAAAAGAAGAGAGATGAGGACAACTAAAGAAGATGTGACTTCCAAAGTGGAATATATAGAGCTATGCAAGACAACACGAAAAAGTATCACTGAAGACGTAAGGAAATTCAACTGTGAGCTAGTGAGGAAAGCAATTGAAAACAACCAAAGCCTTAAGATAGCAAAGGGACATCTCAGTAAGGGAAGAAAACAGATTATGGCTCTGAGAAAAGAAGATGGTTCTATAACAAGAAATAGAGGCGAAATTTTGACAAGAGTGAAAGATTTCTACTCCAAATTATATGAAAGGGATGATACATGTACTCCAGACATCATGGAAGGTACCAGAGTTCTTCCAGTCCTCCCAGCAGAAGTTGCACATGCAATCAAGAACATGAAGCGAGGAAAAGCTCCAGGAGAAGATGGAATTACTGTAGACATCATACAAGAAGCAAGTGGAGAAATCGAAACAGTACTCGCCCAAATTTTCACTCGATGCCTTAATGAAGGAAAGATTCCTGAGGATTGGAACACCGCTACAATGATCCTGCTACATAAGAAAGGTGACATTGAGGATCTCGGAAACTACAGACCTATCAGCCTCCTATCAGTAGTTTATAAAATCTTCACTAAAGTTCTTTCACACCGCTTGAAGGTAACACTGGACATGGCTCAACCGAGAGAACAAGCTGGATTCAGGAGTGGCTACAGCACAATAGATCATATCCACGTGCTGAGAGAACTAATTGAAAGAGCGAGGGAATATGAACTTCCACTGTGCATGGCTTTTATCGATTATGAAAAAGCCTTTGATTCGGTGAAACCATCAGCAGTTACAATGGCTCTGAAAACCTGCGGTATTGAAGATGCATACATTAATATTATTAATAACATCTATGAAAATGCAAGTGCAAAGATTAGGCTGTTTGAAAATACAACACACGTAAAAATTGGAAAGGGAGTGAGACAAGGTGACACCATATCTCCGAAGCTCTTTAATGCCACATTGGAGGGTGTTTTTCAGTCGCTGAGCTGGGAAAACAAGGGGATAAAGATTAATGGAGATTATCTAACCCACCTTCGTTTTGCTGATGACGTAGTCATTTTTGCAACTAGCCCATCAGAGCTGCAGAGTATGATCCAGGAACTTGCTGACAAGAGTAAAGAAGTGGGATTAAAAATGAACTTTCAGAAGACAAAAGTGATGTTCAATGCTTTTACAAGAAATGAAGATTTATCGATTGATGGAGAAAAGCTGGAGATAACAGACACGTACGTTTATCTTGGACAGCAGATATCAAGTGAGGGTCACATTGATGAAGAAATTAATCGGCGTACAAAACTTGCCTGGAGAGCTTTTGGAAGAAACAGCATAATTTTCAAGAGCAATATGCCATTATGTCTTAAAAGAAAAGTGTTTGATCAATGCATCCTTCCAGTGCTTACGTATGGTGCAGAGACGTGGACCTTAACTAAAAGAGACATACAAAGGCTGCAGACAACTCAAAGCAGCATGGAGAGGTGCATGCTTGGTGTAACCAGGAGAGATAAGAAGAGGAACTCGTGGATCCGAAAAATGACAAGAGTGGAAGACATCATGATCAGAGTTAAATCCCTGAAATGGCAATGGGCTGGACATACTGCCAGAAAGACAGATCATCGATGGACAGCCGAAATTTTAGATTGGATTCCAAGGGACAGGAAAAGACCCAGAAGAAGTCCACATGGAAGATGGGTGGATGAAATTCGAAAGTATGCGGGAGTGACATGGAGGAGACTGGCACAAGACAGACCGTTGTGGTGGAAACTTGGGGAGACCTTCGTCCAGCAGTGGATTGATAATGGTTGACAATGATGATGATGATGATGATATATATACAGTATATACAGGGCGGGCGTTCAAAAAGTATTTCGGCAGTGGGCATCGTAGGTTATATAGAAATCATATAAATGCATTACGGACACGCATGATTTACTCACTAACTTACAGAAAGTGATGAAACTATCGTTCTTCACAGAACCTAACTGTTTTACACGTTTTCAAACACATCTGCGAGAGTCAAAAAGTCCCTCCGCAGTACTGTTAAAACTGTTCCACTTAATTTTGATGGTGCTACAGTCAAAATTTTTGAATTGAGTAACTTGTATGTTTAATTTCAATTTTTGCTGTTTTCTTGATAACATGTCAAGCTTCAGAATATGTTTTACAACAACAACGATTTTCACCAGCTTCTGATGATTTGAAAGTTTCCAAAATGTGGATGTTGATTTTATCATTCCCCTCAGAAGGAAGGAACACTCATGAAATCAACATTCATATTTTGGAAACTTTCACTCAAGTTTGTGAAAATTGGTGTTGCTGTGAAACATATTCTGGCTTCCTAATGAGACGAAACAACTTCCAGCATTCACTTTCCCCCTTTTTGTTTTCAACAAGCACGTATTTTTTTAGCCTCGACGCCTTTTTCAATCTCCTTAATACTAAATCCATCCATATAAACAAATGAGGGCATAAATTCCGACACTCGAGATGCGATTGAACGGGATGTTAGCACGTCAAACGAAAACCTCTGAATGCTCAATGCAAAAGATGCGATGTGAAAAGTAACTCTCAGTCTTACAATGTGACACATGGGGAGTGAGAAAGTGGATCACCAGAGAAGCAGGCGACATTTATTCAATGTATGTAGTATGATGGGAACCACGGATACGAATCTCTATGGCAAGTTATTATTTCTTCGCAATTTTAGCTTACTTAGTTTTTTTTTTTTTTTGTAAGGCTGTTTACGAATGTTAGTTTGTAATCTGAGAAGGAACCTCTCTCTCTCTCTCTCTCTCTCTCTCTCTCTCTCTCTCTCTCTCTCATCGTTTTAAACTATAATTACAAAAATAGCGTGTTTCTACTACTCTCTTAGAAATTCGTTCAGAGGACTCCCTCCATTTCCTAGAAGTACGAACACTGAATTTAACAAAGAGTTCATTTTATATAGCAAAATTTCCGTGAATTCAAAAAATTCACATACATTTATCCATCCCTAGAATCTTAGATGGTTGCACCTGCCATATGTTCCAACTGCTTAAATATTTTGGAGGGGCTAAAGGGTGGGCTCAAAAAACCAGTCCACTCGCGCCTGACCGGCAACTTTACTGCACGTTATTTTCAAGAATTTTTCGTGAATTTACATTTTTTTTACATTGTACTCACTGGAGTTGCAGCACATTGAACTTTTCTTTCGCCCGCATGGGTTCAGAAACGAATTCCCAACAAGTTAGTAAAATCATGCAATGCATTGATTATGATACGCTTTCCAATATACCAGAAATCATTACTCAAGTTATTGTTCAAGTTATGAGGATAATGGCTGCGGAATAAATCTCTCTCCTATGCCCTGACCTTTGACCCCACTTCGATGATATTAAACAGAATCAGGTCAGTACTTCTCCGTAACAACATGATGAAGTTTTGTCGCAATCGAAACATTTTTACGTAAGTTATGACGCTCAAGGGCGGTAGAATGGATCCCGCTCTTATGTCGTGACCTTTGATCCCATTTCGTCCATTTTCAATAGGGTTTCTTTACAGGTTGTCCCCTATCACATACTAAAATTTCATCGAAATCGAACCATTTTTACGCGAGTTATCGTGCGAACGGACGGACGGACAGACAGACGGACAAAGCTGGAGCATATGCGTTTCTTCAACCTACGGTTGGAAAGCATACATAAAAAAGGTCGTGCTTTTGTTATCGGCTTGTCCGTCCCTCCGTTCGTCTGTCCGTCTGTAGACACCATATCTCTGCAGCTATTAGTCCGATTTGAAAAATTATTTTTACATTGGGAAGCTTGAAATGTGCGAATGATGATCCTTCATTTCTTTTCTTTCTTTTCTTTTTACGATGTACAATTTTGCCGCAAGAGAGCGTAAATGCAGATGATGTCGAATTCAAAATGCATTTAATTCCATATATTTGCTTCTATAAACATCCGATTGAAAAAAATATTTTATCTCTCGATTCTATTTATGTCGAAGAGTCATCATCATCATCATTGTCAACCATTATCAATCCACTGCTGGACGAAGGTCTCCCCAAGTTTCCTCCACAACGGTCTGTCTTGTGCCAGTCTCCGCCATGTCACTCCTGCATACTTTCGAATTTCATCCACCCATCTCCCCTGTGGTCTTCTTCTGGGTCTTTTCCTGTCCCTTGGAATCCAATCTAAAATTTCGGCTGTCCATAGATGGTCTGTCCTTCTGGCAGTATGTCCGGCCCATTGCCATTTCAGGGATTTAACTCTGATCATGATGTTTTCCACTCTTGTCATTTTTCGGATCCACGAGTTCCTCTTCTTATCTCTCCTGGTTATACCAAGCATGCACCTCTCCATGCTGCTTTGAGTTGTCTGCAGCCTTTGTATGTCTCTTTTAGTTAAGGTCCACGTCTCTGCACCATACGTAAGCACTGGAAGGATGCATTGATCAAACACTTTTCTTTTAAGACATAATGGCATATTGCTCTTGAAAATTATGCTGTTTCTTCCAAAAGCTCTCCAGGCAAGTTTTGTACGCCGATTAATTTCTTTATGAATGTGACCCTCACTTGATATCTGCTGTCCAAGATAAACGTACGTGTCTGTTATATCCAGCTTTTCTCCATCAATCGATAAATCTTCATTTCTTGTAAAAGTATTGAACATCACTTTTGTCTTCTGAAAGTTCATTTTTAATCCCACTTCTTTACTCTTGTCAGCAAGTTCCTGGATTATACTCTGCAGCTCTGATGGGGTAGTTGCAAAAATGACTATGTCATCAGCAAAACGAAGGTGAGTTATATAATCTCCATTAATCTTTATCCCCTTGTTTTCCCAGCTCAGCGACTGAAAGACACCCTCCAATGTAGCATTAAAGAGCTTCGGAGATATGGTGTCACCTTGTCTCACTCCCTTTCCAACTTTTATGTGTGCTGTATTCTCAAACAGCCGAATCTTTGCAGTTGCATTTTCATAGATGTTATTAATAATATTAATGTATGCATCCTCAATACCGCAGGATTTCAGAACCATTGTAACTGCTTATGGTTTCACCGAATCAAAGGCTTTTTCATGATCGATAAAAGCCATGCACAATGGAAGTTCATATTCCCTCGCTCTTTCAATTAGTTCTCTCAGTACGTGGATATGATCTATTGTGCTGTACAGCCACTCCTGAATCCAGCTTGTTCTCTCGGTTGAGCCATGTCCAGTGTTACCTTCAAGCGGTGTGAAAGAACTTTAGTGAAGATTTTATAAACCACTGATAGGAGGCTGATAGGTCTGTAGTTCCTGAGATCCACAATGTCACATTTTTTATGTAGCAGGGTCATTGTAGCGTTGTTCCAATCCTCAGGAATCTTTCCTTCATTAAGGCATCGAGTGAAAATTTGGGCGAGTACTGTTTCAATTTCTCCACTTGCTTCTTGTATGATGTCTACAGTAATTCCATCTTCTCTTGGAGCTTTTCCCCGCTTCATGTTCTTGATTGCATGTGCAACTTCTGCTGGGAGGACTGGGAGAACTCTGGTACCTTTCATGATGTCTGGAGTACATGTATCATCCCTTTCATATAATTTGGAGTAGAAATCTTTCACTCTTGTCAAAATTTCGTCTCTATTTCTTGTTACAGAACCATCTTCTTTTCTCAGTGCCATAATCTGTTTTCGTTTTAAGTGTAGTTACTTTTTCAAGTTACGCATAAATTTTCCGCTTGGGGGCGTAAAAGTAAATTACCTTTCCCCAGATATTTCTTCTTCTAAAACTCCGATTTGAAAAAAAAAGTTCTTCAGCGGATACAGTCCCTGATGGAAGATTTTTTGCATATAATTTCTAATTTTTGGTAAAGAATACGTTGGCCACCAGGGGGCGTAACCGTTGATTTTTGCTTTTGATGTATTTGCCATAAAATCTGAGCTTCTAAACTCTCGATTGAAAAAATTCTTTCGTGGACTGATGCCACTCACGTCGATAAACCTTTTCAGAATATTTTCTTATTAAAATATTGCATGGTATCTTCGCCAAGGGGCGTAGATGCATGTCTTATTTTTGTCAATATCTCTACTTCTAGGAGTCCGATTTGAAAAATTCCTTCTTTGTTGGACAGTGTTTCCAATGCGAATTTTTTTTCATATAAATTCAAAATTTTCAAGTAAATTATAGACTTCCCGCTAGGGGGCGCAAAGGTAAATTGCGTTTGCTGCGTTATTTTTCCTTCTAAAACTACGATTTGAAAAATGTTTCTGTATCGCATGCAGCTTCTGGTGGAAAATGTTTTTCATATAATTTCTAATATTTGGTAAGGAATGGTTTGGCCACCAGGGGGCATAAGCCTTGATTTCTGCTTCTGATGTATTTGTAGTAAAATCTGAGCACTTGAAAACTCGACTAAAATTTTTTTTATCTTGAACCGATACCGCTCACATCGAAAACCTTTTGAGAATACTTTCTTCCTAAAATAATGCATGGTTTTCCCTCCAGGGGGCGTAGATGCATATCTTATATTTGTTCATATCTCTGCTTCGAAGAGTCCGATTTGAAAAATTCTTTCTTTGTTGGAGAGCGTTTCCGCTGCAAAATGTTTCTCATATAAATTCAAATTTTTCTTAACGCACAAGTCTGCGACAAGAGGGTGTAATAGCTTTGATAAATTTAATTTGCGTCAGGACGGATTCAAAAGACGGGCTCATTACACCCGACAATTCGGTGCCATCTTTCTTGTTTTTGCTGTAAAAACTACTAAGAAGGGATTGTCATTCAGATGGCTGAGTATTTGAAACTAAAATTATCCAGGCATTTTTTTAAGGCGGCAAATCTGAAAAAGAAAATTACAGAGGAATGATAGAGTGGCATTCCAGTCGTTGTCGGGGGGTCAACAGAAGATCAAATTCGTCTTCTGTCGATGAGTATACTTTCGTGCGAAAAAATTTCGGGTATTCAAGAAATTTACGAAACGCTCCTTTCTACTTTCTAGTCGAAACGAACACATAGATGAACATTCAACTGCAAAGGAAAAGTTGATATTTTCACGTTGTTTTGCCAATCTGGTAAATATACTTGTCTTAGGGTATTTGTACTTCTTGCAGCAACAACATGACTTCGGACCACTGGCGTACCTAAAAAACTCGAGGGCCCCCAAATATCTTTGAGGCCCTTTTTAGAAAATCCACTTGCTTTTAATTACTGAATTTTTTTAATTCATATTACACTAGGTTTTACACGCGTTCTGTAATTCAAATTCTTTGGACCTATAGGTATTGTTCGTAAAAACAAAATTGTTAGACTGTATTGGGTGTAACGTAAATGCACACGTTGTAATTAAAATGGTTACCCTAGTTTTATACAAAGTATTACAAACACTTTCGCCAAAGTTAATCACATCATGCAAATTGTATATTCTTTTAGAGAACTAAGGCCAGCCTCTTTGAAATGCCTCACGATCACACACACACACTCACAACAGGTAACGGCCATGTGACAGTGTCTAATTACCTTTTCCAGTTTATACGAAACTACAGAACATAAGCAAATTAAAAAGGAGCAATTAAGAATTGTGCCAAAAAAAAAAAAAAGAGTAAAATTGTTGAAATTATTTACCCTTGAATGTAAAAAAAAAAAAAAACACACACACACATTTGACATAACATTACAATGTTCTGCTCTTAGTAAAGTTCTTTTCTTTTGACTCTGTTATACAAAAAAACAAAAAAAAAAAAAAAAAAAAAAACAAGAAAGATGACACCGAATTATCGGGTGTAATAAGCACGTTTTTGAATCCGTTCTGATGCAAATTAAATTTATCAAAGCTATTCATAGTCAATGGAACCGGTATGGAAAACAATAGTATCTGACGGAAGAGAGAAGTTTTTCAATCGGGTTTTTAATCCCTCAGATATTGCCGTAAACTGAATCGTGAGCTTACGCCCTCTGGTTGCAGACTTGTGCGTTAAGAAAAACATGAATTTAAAGGAGAAACATTTCGCACCGGAAACGCTGTCCAACACAAAAATAATTTTTCAAATCGGACTCTTAGAAACAGAGATATCGACAAAAATAAGATGTGACTTTACGTCTTCTGGTGGGAAAACCATGCATTATTTTAGGAAGAAAGTATTCTCAAAAGGTTTTTCCATATGAGCGGTATCGGTCCAAGGAAAAAAAAATTTAGTCGAGTTTTCAGGAGCCCAGATTTTGCTACAAATACATCAAAAGCAGAAATTAACACTTATGCCCCTTGGTGGCCAAACCATTCTTTATCAAACATTAGAAATTATGTGAAAAATATTTTCCATCGGGTCTTGTATGCGATACAGGAAGAATTTTTTAAATCGGAGTTTTAGAAGCAGAAATAACGCAGATAACGCAATTTATCTTTGTGCCCACTAGCGCAAAGTCTATGATTTACTTGAAAATTCTGAATTTATCGGAAAAACATTTCACATTGGAAACACTATCCAACAAAAAAGGCATTTTACAAATCGGACTTCTAGAAGTAGAGATATTGACAAAAATAAGATATACATCTACGCCCCTGGCGTAGAAACCATGCATTATTTCAAGAAGAAAATGTTCCTAAAAGGTTTGTCGACATGAGTAGTATCGGTCCACAAACGACTTTTTTTTAAATCGAGATTTTAGAAGCTCATATTTTGCTGCAAATACATCAGAAGCGGAAATTAAAACTTATGCCACCTGGTGGCCAAACCATTTTTTACAAAAATTAGAAATTATGTGCAAAGGATTTCCCATCCGGAGCTGTATTCAGTGCAGAAAGAAGTTTTCAAATCGGAGATTTAGAACAGAGATAATTGGGTAAAAGCAATTTACCTCTACGTCCCCTAACGAAAAGTCTATAAATTACTTGAAAATTTGGAAATTATATGAAAAACATGTCACACTAGAAACACTATCCAACAAAGAAGGATTTTTTCAAATCGGACTTCAAGAAGTAGAGGTATTGACAAAAATAAGATGTTCATGTACGCCCCCTGGCGTAGAAACCATGCATTATTTTAAGAAGAAAATGTTTCTAAAAGGTTTGTCGACACGAGTAGTATCAGTCTACAAACGACGTTTTTCTCAATCGAGAATTTAGAAGCTCATATTTTGCTGCAAATACATCAGAAGCGGAAATTAAGGTTTACGCCCCCTGGTGGCCATAACATTTTTTTTTACAAAAATTAGAAATTATGTGCAAACGATTTCCCATCAGGAGCTGTATCCGGTGCAGAAATAATTTTTCAAATCGGAGATTTAGAGGCAGAGATATAGGGGGAAACGCAATTTACCTCTACGCCCCCTAGCGAAAAGTCTATGAATTACTTGAAAATTTGGAAATTTTATGAAAAACATGTCACACTGGAAACACTATCCAAGAAGGAAAGAATTTTTCAAATCGGACCATTAGAAGCAGAGATATTGACAAAAATAAGATATGCATCTACGCTCCCTGGCTCCCTGGCGAAGAAACCATGCAACATTTTAAAAAGAAAATATTCCGAAAAGGTTTATCAATGTAAGTAGCATCAGTCCACGGCAGAATTTTTTCAATCGATATTTTAGAAGCTCAGATTTTATGGCAAATACATCAGAAGCAAAATTAACGGTTACGCCCCTGGTGGCCAAAGTATTATTTACCAAAAATTTGAAATTATATGCAAAAGATTTTCCATCAGGAGGTGTATCCGCGGATTTTTTTTTTTTTTAAGTCGGAGTTTTAGAAGAGAGTTATCGGGGAAAATGTAATTTACTTTTACGCCCCCTAGCGGAAAATCTATGCGTAATTTGAAAAAGTACTATATCTAAATTACTCTTCGACATAAATGGAATCGAAATATAAAAGAAGTTTTTCAATCGGATGTTTAGAAGCAAATATGTGGAATAAAACATATTTTTGAATTCGACATCATCGGCATTTACGCCCTCTAGCGGCGAAATTGTACATCGTAAAAACAAAAAAACCGAAATGAAGGATTCGTATATTTCAAGCTTCCCAATGCAAAAGGATTTTTCAAATTGGACTAATAATAGTTGCAGAGATATCGTGGGTACAGACGGACGGACGGACAAACTGGTAACGTAAGCACGATCTTTTTTACAAAAGACGTGCTAAAAATGACACAGGTCTCTGTTTTATCATTTCCACGAAGAACACTTTTAGCTCATTATATTCTAAAGGATGCGTATTTATGTGCAAACAAGTGTAATATGTAACGCCTTATCCACACTGATTTAAAAATTTCATTTATTCAACTGATATTTCAATCACTCTACCTCGTTAATAATTTAATATACATGTATAGGTGCCATTGCTATGGCGATTAAAACGGGCCTCAAGTCCTGGAATAGAGGATTTGCCGTTACCCAGTTTTTATAAATTAAAGCGAAAATGATTTCTTGATTTTACTTATTTACTGGAAAAAAAAAAAAAAAAGTACCGAAAATTGTTTTTCTTTTTGATACTTCATTCAAAGCTGCCGTCAAAAATTCCTGGCTATTTCTTTAACCAGTTTGTATGAAGTTCCCGCAAAAAATTTAAAAAAATCCTTCTGCTGAGGCTAGAGGACCTCTTAGCCGTGAGGCCCCAATGCACTGCGGGGTTTGCTGGTGCTATCAGTACGTCCATACTACGGACGTTCCCATGGAGTAGAGCCAAAAGGAAACAACGATTACTGCTGCTACTACTACTCCTAACCCCTTCCTCCCAACGTTGGTTTGTTTACAAGCACGTCTGCTCAGTTTAACGAACAATATATATTAATTCATTTTTGCTCTGATCTTCAACGTGTCCAGTTTGTTGTCTCGGAATGTCAAACGACCGCCATTAAATAAACACTTTCGATCAGAAAGCGTTAAGTCACGGCTGGCGAAGCATCGTTCATCTGTTAACACTAGGTCAAGCGCACGTTCGCGTAAAGCACGGAGTGATGGAGAATTGTCTCGCCAGAATTCCAAGAAAGCTATTCTGATAAAAAATAAAAATAAACAAATGATTGGGTTGAATTCTGGGTTAGTAACTGCTCCTCGCACTTTTGTTTGAATCTACTTTCACACCGATTTCTCTTTGGTAAGGCCCAAATATAGGTGTCCGAGTCGGTTCCTTGTTCGACTCTTGTTAGGTGGTGTGTTCGTCTTATGCCCTGGATCCCTCCCTTTCTTCGAACCAATGGTCCTAAATTATAGGGACGAGAAATTAACAGTTGAAAGCATTAAGGAAATTCCGCATTGCATGTTGGAGAACACCGTGCATACGTACAGTATGAAAAAGTATGAAAGGAGAAGGGACGAAAAATATAAGGGTCGTCCAAATAAAACTTAGACTGTCTGTTTTTTGCCGTAAGGGTTTATAGGTTGGAATATGTGAGTATACAGGAAGTAACAGTGATATATGAGCTACATACCCGCTACACGCAGTCGCCTTGTCGGTTCAAGCAAGTGTCCCAGCGCGGTACAAGATTGTGGATACCCTGAGCGAAGAGCGTCCGTGGTTGGCTGTGGAACCAGTCTTCAACGGCGTCCCGAACTTCAGCGTCGTTAGCGAACCGGCCGCCCTTGAGAGCTTTTTCCAGTGGCCTGAAAATGTTGTAGTCGCAGGGCGACAGATCGGGACTAGGGAGAGGGGGCGAGAACGAATCTTGGCACACTGTCACCACATGCGGACGGGCGTTGTCGTGCAGCCGAATAACCGCATTTGACAACACACCGGGTCGCTTACGCTTGCTGGCCGTTTTGAGGTTGCGTAACGTATGTGGTTCCCTTGACGGTACTGCCTGCGTCCAGCCAATCCAACAGCAATGGGCCATTCTCATCGAAGAAAACTGTGAGCCTAACTTTTCCAGTTCTTAAGGAGAGTTGGGATACTGCCATTCCATACTCATTCGTTTTGTGGCCGGATCAAAGTGGTGTTACCAAGTTTCATCTGCGGTCATAATCTTGGAAAGAAACTGTCCCTCCTCTGCGTGGTCGCCGAGTCTTCTGCTCATCCTGGAGGTGCTTGGGGGCGCATTGTGCGCAAACCTTGCTGTGTCCCAATCGGCGATGGAAAATGGTGTTAACAGTTCCCTTGCTCACGGACAATGTTGCCGCAAGCTCGCTGGCGGTGATTCGGTGATTCGCCTTCACAAGGTTGCCCACGGCAGCGATCGATTCCACGGTGATGGCCATGTGTGCTTGCCTAGGTCTTCGCATGCCCTCCGTGCTCACACATCCTGTACGAAATTCACTACACCAGCGGAACACTGTACACCGTGACTAACACTCATTCCCATACACATCCTTCATACGACGATAAATTTCGGCTTCACTAACACCTTCTGCCGTCAAAAATTGCATAACTGTCCGCTGGACCTGTTTGGACGAATCCATGTCACGATCCTATGTAGTCAACTTGCCTCCGCACGTGAAAAGAGCACACTGACACGTGCCGCCGATAGCAACGTAGGACACGCCATCTACCGGTGCAAAAGCACGGCTTTGTGTAATTATAAAATGACGCTTTTACACGAGTCTCACTTTCATTTGGGCGACCCTTATATATCATCATCTGCTGCTAGTAAGGGTTGCTCATCCGGCCTTCCTCGCTGACGAATAATCGTGCCATCACTGAGTGACATCACCGTCCTAACATGTGAATCGTAGATCCCATTTGTAGTTATGGAGGAAGATGTCTTGTCAGCAATTTTTATAACTCAATCACAGAACAAAAGCTTATGCAAAAGCACATTTACATTAAATACAGAAGATATTCACAGTCACGTGAATATTTTAGTAACGGAGTTTTAAAAAATACTTTCCGCGCATTTTGTTACCTAAAGGGCAGGAAAACGGTTATACTTTTAAATGTTAATTTTGTTCCAGGGGAATTTTTGCTGTTCTTATATAAATTTAGAAGGAAAAAAATTATTGTCATATAATAAAGAATTTCTTAATGAGGAATAGGAAAAGCATCTCGGCAACATTCCCCCAATTTTTTAAATTAAAGATTGAAAACATTATGCATTAAAAAATTGGGTAGAATTTATGAAGATTATTCCAGTTGATTTATGAATAATAATCCCGATACGCTGCTATAGTGCAGGTACAAAGAAACATGACGATCAGGTAGCCTTACAATGGCGATTTGGACAGTGACGTCACAACAGTGGCGCACAGAGAATTTCATCAAGGATGGGGTCCAAGGGAGAAATTTACTGGATAAGCAAAATTGCTATATTTTTTATATAGATACATGTAAATCTTATTCTGACTACGGCTAAGTTAAATAAATAAAAAAATATATATCATCATCATCATCATCATTGTCAACCATTATCAATCCACTGCTGGACGAAGGTCTCCCTAAGTTTCCTCCACAACGGTCTGTCTTGTGCCAGTCTCCTCCATGTCACCCCTGCATACTTTCGAATTTCATCCACCCATCTCCCATGTGGTCTTCTTCTGGGTCTTTTCCTGTCCCTTGGAATCCAATCTAAAATTTCGGCTGTCCATCAATGATCTGTCCTTCTGGCAGTATGTCCAGCCCATTGCCATTTCAGGGATTTAACTCTGATCATGATGTCTTCCACTCTTGTCATTTTTCGGATCCACGAGTTCCTCTTCTTATCTCTCCTGGTTACACCAAGTATGCACCTCTCCATGCTACTTTGAGTTGTCTGCAGCCTTTGTATGTCTCTTTTAGTTAAGGTCCACGTCTCTGCACCATACGTAAGCACTGGAAGGATGCATTGATCAAACACTTTTCTTTTAAGACATAATGGCATATTGCTCTTGAAAATTATGCTGTTTCTTCCAAAAGCTCTCCAGGCAAGTTTTGTACGCCGATTAATTTCTTCATCAATGTGACCCTCACTTGATATCTGCTGTCCAAGATAAACGTACGTATCTGTTATCTCCAGCTTTTCTCCATCAATCGATAAATCTTCATTTCTTGTAAAAGCATTGTACATCACTTTTGTCTTCTGAAAGTTCATTTTTAATCCCACTTCTTTACTCTTGTCAGCAAGTTCCTGGATCATACTCTGCAGCTCTGATGGGCTAGTTGCAAAAATGACTACGTCATCAGCAAAACGAAGGTGGGTTACATAATCTCCATTAATCTTTATCCCCTTGTTTTCCCAGCACAGTGACTGAAAAACACCCTCCAATGTGGCATTAAAGAGCTTGGGAGATATGGTGTCACCTTGTCTCACTCCTTTTCCAATTTTTATGTGTGTTGTATTTTCAAACAGCCGAATCTTTGCACTTGCATTTTCATAGATGTTATTAATAATATTAATGTGTGCATCTTCAATACCGCAGGTTTTCAGAGCCATTGTAACTGCTGATGGTTTCACCGAATCAAAGGCTTTTTCATAATCGATAAAAGCCATGCACAATGGAAGTTCATATTCCCTCGCTCTTTCAATTAGTTCTCTCAGTACGTGGATATGATCTATTGTGCTGTAGCCACTCCTGAATCCAGCTTGTTCTCTCGGTTGAGCCATGTCCAGTGTTACCTTCAAGCGGTGTGAAAGAACTTTAGTGAAGATTTTATAAACTACTGATAGGAGGCTGATAGGTCTGTAGTTTCCGAGATCCTCAATGTCACCTTTCTTATGTAGCAGGATCATTGTAGCGGTGTTCCAATCCTCGGGAATCTTTCCTTCATTAAGGCATCGAGTGAAAATTTGGGCGAGTACTGTTTCGATTTCTCCACTTGCTTCTTGTATGATGTCTACAGTAATTCCATCTTCTCTTGGAGCTTTTCCCCGCTTCATGTTCTTGATTGCATGTGCAACTTCTGCTGAAAGGACTGGAGGAACTCTGGTACCGGTATCTTTCATGATGTCTGGAGTGCATGTATCATCCCTTTCATATAATTTGGAGTAGAAATCTTTCACTCTTGTCAAAATTTCGCCTCTATTTCTTGTTACAGAACCATCTTCTTTTCTCAGTGCCATAATCTGTTTTCTTCCCTTACTGAGATGTCCCTTTGCTATCTTTAGGCTTTGGTTGTTTTCAATTGCTTTCCTCACTAGTTCACAGTTGAATTTTCTTACGTCTTCAGTGATACTTTTTCGTACTGTCTTGCACAGCTCTATATATTCCACTTTGGAAGTCACATCTTCTTTAGTTGTCCTCATCTCTCTTCTTTTTTGCATCAACATTTTCGTTTTTCCTGATAATTTATTTACATGCAACTTGTTCTTAGACCCAGCTAATTTTATTGCTGTTTCCATAAGAGCTTTGGTTATTTTTCTGTTAACTTCAGAGATGTCCACTTCTTCCGATGTTAGGCCTTCTAAAGCAGAGATCAGCAGTTACAATGGCTCTGAAAACCTGCGGTATTGAAGATGCATACATTAATATTATTAATAACATCTATGAAAATGCAAGTGCAAAGATTAGGCTGTTTGAAAATACAACACACATAAAAATTGGAAAGGGAGTGAGACAAGGTGACACCATATCTCCGAAGCTCTTTAATGCCACATTGGAGGGTGTTTTTCAGTCACTGAGCTGGGAAAACAAGGGGATAAAGATTAATGGAGATTATCTAACCCACCTTCGTTTTGCTGATGACGTAGTCATTTTTGCAACTAGCCCATCAGAGCTGCAGAGTATGATCCAGGAACTTGCTGACAAGAGTAAAGAAGTGGGATTAAAAATGAACTTTCAGAAGACAAAAGTGATGTACAATGCTTTTACAAGAAATGAAGATTTATCGATTGATGGAGAAAAGCTGGAGATAACAGATACGTACGTTTATCTTGGACAGCAGATATCAAATGAGGGTCACATTGATGAAGAAATTAATCGGCGTACAAAACTTGCCTGGAGAGCTTTTGGAAGAAACAGCATAATTTTCAAGAGCAATATGCCATTATGTCTTAAAAGAAAAGTGTTTGATCAATGCATCCTTCCAGTGCTTACGTATTGTGCAGAGACGTGGACCTTAACTAAAAGAGACATACAAAGGCTGCAGACAACTCAAAGAAGCATGGAGAGGTGCATACTTGGTGTAACCAGGAGAGATAAGAAGAGGAACGCGTGGATCCGAAAAATGACAAGAGTGGAAGACATCATGATCAGAGTTAAATCCCTGAAATGGCAATGGGCTGGACATACTTCCAGAAGGACAGATCATCGATGGACAGCCGAAATTTTAGATTGGATTCCAAGGGACAGGAAAAGACCCAGAAGAAGACCACATGGGAGATGGGTGGATGAAATTCGAAAGTATGCAGGGGTGACATGGAGGAGACTGGCACAAGACAGACCGTTGTGGAGGAAACTTGGGGAGACCTTCGTCCAGCAGTGGATTGATAATGGTTGACAATGATGATGATGATGATATATATATGACAATATCCCCTCATTTTCAAGAAACCAGTCCCGCACACGTCATGCAGTGTGGTAGGGAGCCGGGTCGTGTTGGAAGAGACAACGGTTATTTCCATAATATTGCCATATTGTTGGTAGCACAGAATTATCCTGAATGTCGAGGTACACTCCAGAGTTCATGGTTTATAATAACCAACAGGCCGAGTCCTATCCACGAAAAACAATTCCATACCTTGATGGAACCTCCGCCGAACTTAACAGTTGGAAGAACAGTCCGACGAAAAACGTTCGCCGTGCTGTAGCCAAATCTAAACGCGTCGACCAGATTGGAAGACTTAAAAACTTGATTAATCACTCCAAAGGACAGCTTTCCAGTCGCCAACAGTCCAGGTACTACGGGAGACACAAAACGCCAAACGACGCTTCGCATTCATAGTAGTGATGTGCGGTTTGTATGCCGCTGCTGCAGAATAACAACCCACACTGTGCAACTCTCTGTGGATAGTTATGGTACTAACCGAGCCATTGCAAGCATTTCCTACTTCAGCAGCGATGGAAACGGCAGAGGAAGAACGGGATTTCTTAACATTTCTTACCATGGCTTTTCTGTCACGTTCCCTCAGTTTCTGCTGCTTTCCTCAAAATTTGTTTGCTCTCGTTGCACCGTCCTGCCTCCACCTCTTCACGACATCACTTACAATTTATTTTGGTGGGTTTATTTTTGCTGAAATGCTCCGTATGGAAACGTTACTCAAATGACATCCTATGACCAGCCCACGCTGGAACTCGGAAAGTTCACCTCCACGCGGCATATCTATTCAAAGTTACTAATAACAAGACAAATCATCTCAGCTTTATACGTAGTATATGTACCTCCCCACTCATACAGCACGCACCTTCCTGCGCAACCATTCTTTGCACTTATGCAAATATTTGGTAGCGTCAGAATACTCTTTATAATATAGTGTATGTATATATGTACGTTCTTAATGAATGTTAGCATAAATCAACACAGATAAACACACAGATTAAAAAATTCTCTGAAGAAGTAAGATAAATTCAGTAATCATTGAGCTTAAGACGTTCATAAATATAACGATCATTACGAAAACTAAAATTAAGACGGGCAGAAAAATAATTGATCATCACGAAAATACTAAATTTATAAAGCCATGCACAGAATCTTTTTTTTTTTTTTTTTAATTTAGCAATAGTCGGAATGTATTTTAAAAGAAAATAATTTGTTTTAAGGACTCGGACCTTCTTCAGAGGGGTCCGGACCCGGCTGACCCTCCCCGTGTGTGCACCACTGCGTCACAAAGCAGTCACCGGAAATGCAGGATGAACATAACCTTGTCATCTACTATAGCCTTGCCTCTGCAGCAGCTATTCACTGCTGAACAAAGATCTCTCGAAATTTTCAAAAAAAATTGTCTTGAGGGTATTTTTTTCTTGTTGATGACCAACTGAGCGATCTTTGGGGTTTCCTGACGTACGTAACACAAGTGGGCAAAAGGATTAAAAGAACGAAAATGAAATTTTCTAATTGTTCAACATCATAGGCACCGATTATGGGGGGGCAAGATGAATCTCGCCCCTCCAATAATTTTTCTGGGGGGCAGTGGACCAAGCTCCACTTTATGAGGCCAAAGCGATTAGTAACGGTTTTTTAATGCATAATGCATTATTTCCAAAAACTTAATAAATAACAAAATAAGTAAAAACTTTTTCCCATTTTCAGTATTGCTGATTTGATCAGAAACTGGATTGCTGTCCCCGTATTGTGTTTGACATGCTCTCATGATACGTGGTAAACGTCTAAAACAATTTGTTATTTTCGTGTAAATAGATCTGACTGAACACCATATAAATCATTTCTCAGAAACTTCACCTACAGTGAAACAGGAGTCATTCAAGAGAACGTCGAGAAAAAGTTACTTGCGATTACAGTCTTTATTGAGCCACTAATCCTTTGGCACTCAAACAAGGCGTAACTACAACTCTTTTTTAATATTACTATCTTAATTAATAAATCGGAACTGTACACCGATTATACTCAAAATAGTATAACTATACTAATGATCCGAATTTCTTGCGTAGAATAGAACATACTATGCTTAAGAGAAATATTGACAAGCCCCCTCTTCTCAATGAGGCAGGTGTTTATGCCATCCCACTATACAATATCCGGGCGATACTGCATCGGAATGACTAAACGTTCGTTTGGAATTAGAATCAGCGAACATAAAATGATACAAAAGACGGAAAAACAACGACTGCCCTATCAAGAGAAGTCAAGTTCAAATCCGCTGATCCTATGTGGAGTGATATAAAGAAATTAGCTTCACACTCCACACCCAAATCTACCGCCATTCGCGAAACCTTTGAAATCGTTACCAGCAGCGAGGCCTACAATGATAGCGTCTTTCTGGAGTTGCCACGTATTTGGAATCAATTCTTCAAAAAGATGGTGCGTTTTCTACCACGGTACCGCATGCTCAACCAACGTGACCTCGTTTCTTCGAATGATCACATTTGCGTCTATTCATTTATTGTCTAGTCAAGTCACCACGTTCAAATTGTTGAAATCTTCTATCCAGTGTGCAGTTAGCTGTCTACCTTCCTTGAAAAAGCCATCTGGTTGATGTGCGAAAGCTTGGAAAGTTTCATTTCTGTTCTACGCCAAGAAATTCGAGTCGTTAGTATTTATACTATTTTGATTACTGATGTCTTAATCAAACAAACGTGAGTTAATAATAATAACACTTGGTTAAGAAAACAACAATAGTACCAGAATATAACACGCAGCCTTCAAATAGCTTCAATTAGAGAACGTCTCTTCCACAATTAACATTATAACATCCACCATCTCTCTCTATACTATTGCTTCTCAAACATTATATATCGTTGTGTTCTCATCTGACACATCCACACGTCATACGTTCTGGTGTTGCCATCCATGCTCTTTCGAGAGAGAAGATATCACGTTATATTTGGAAAACGCTAAGGAGAATGAACTCAAATTTACATAAGAAAACTAAAAAGGAAAGTTAAATAGAGTCATCATCATCATCATTGTCAACCATTATCAATCCACTGCTGGACGAAGGCTCCCCAAGTTTCTTCCACAACGGTCTGTCTTGTGCCAGTCTCCTCCATGTTACTCCCGCATACTTTCGAATTTCATCCACCCATCTCCCATGTGGTCTTCTTCTGGGTCTTTTCCTGTCCCTTGGAATCCAATCTAAAATTTCGGTTGTCCATCGATGGTCTGTCCTTCTGGCAGTATGTCGCCAGCCCATTGCCATTTCAGGGATTTAACTCTGATCATGATGTCTTCCACTCTTGTCATTTTTCGGATCCACGAGTTCCTCTTCTTATCTCTCCTGGTTACACCAAGCATGCACCTCTCCATGCCTGTTTGAGTTGTCTGCAGCCTTTGTATGTCTCTTTTAGTTAAGGTCCACGTCTCTGCACCATACGTGAGCACTGGAAGGATGCATTGATCAAACACTTTTCTTTTAAGACATAATGGCATATTGCTCTTGAAAATTATGCTGTTTCTTCCAAAAGCTCTCCAGGCAAGTTTTGTACGCCGATTAATTTCTTTATCAATGTGACCCTCACTTGATATCTGCTGTCCAAGATAAACGTACGTGTCTGTTATATCCAGCTTTTCTCCATCAATCGATAAATCTTCATTTCTTGTAAAAGCATTGTACATCACTTTTGTCTTCTGAAAGTTCATTTTTAATCCCACTTCTTTACTCTTGTCAGTAAGTTCCTGGATCATACTCTGTAGCTCTGATTGGGTAGTTGCAAAAATGACTATGTCATCAGCAAAACGAAGGTGGGTTAGATAATCTCCATTAAACTTTATCTTTTTGTTTTCCCAGTTCAGTGATTGAAAGACATTTTCCAATGTATCATTAAAGAGCTTCGGAGATATGGTGTCACCTTGTCTCACTCCTTTTCCAATTTTTATGTGTGTTGTATTTTCAAACAGCCGAATCTTTGCACTTGCATTTTCTTAGATGTTATTAATAATATTAATGTATGCATCTTCGATACCGCAGGATTTCAGGGCCATTGTAACTGCTGATGGTTTCACCGAATCAAAGGCTTTTTCATAATCGATAAAAGCCATGCACAATGGAAGTTCATATTCCCTCGCTCGTTCAATTAGTTCTCTCAGTACGTGGATATGATCTGTTGTGCTGTAGCCACTCCTGAATCCAGCTTGTTCTCTCGGTTGAGCCATGTCCAGTGTCACCTTTAAGCGGTGTGAAAGAACTTTAGTGAAGATTTTATTAACCACTGATAGGAGGCTGTTAGGTCAGTACTTCTTGAGATCCTCAATGTCACCTTTCTTATGTAGCAAGATCATTGTAGCGTTGTTCCAATCCTCAGGAATCTTCCGTTCATTAAGGCATCGAGTGAAAATTTGGGCGAGTACTGTTTCGATTTCTCCACTTGCTTCTTGTATGATGTCTACAGTAATTCCATCTTCTCCTAGAGCTTTTTCCCGCTTCATGTTCTTGATTGCATGTGCAACTTCTGCTGGGAGGACTGGAAGAACTCTGGTACTGGTACCTTTCATGATGTCTGGAGTACACGTATCATCCCTTTCATATAATTTGGAGTAGAAATCTTTCACTCTTGTCAAAATTTCGCCTCTATTTCTTGTTACAGAACCATCTTCTTTTCTCAGTGCCATAATCTGTTTTCTTCCGTTACTGAGATGTCCCTTTGCTATCTTTAGGCTTTGGTTGTTTTCAATTGCTTTCCTTACTAGTTCACAGTTGAATTTCCTTACGTCTTCAGTGATACTTTTTCGTACTGTCTTGCACAGCTCTATATATTCCACTTTGGAAGTCACATCTTCTTTAGTTGCCCTCACGTCTCTTCTTTTTTGCATCAACATTTTGGTTTTTCCTGATAATTTGTTCACATGCAACTTGATCTTAGACCCAGCTAATTTTGTTGCTGTTTCCATAAGAGCTTTGGTTACTTTTCTGTTAACTTCAGAAATATCCACTTCTTCCGATGTTAGGCCTTCTAAAGTAGAGAATCTGTTCTTTAGTTCCAACTTGAAAGTATTATGGTGTTTTTTAAGGTTGGTTATGTCAATATATTTTGTTTGTCTTATGAGCTTGCTACGTTCGAGTTTAGTGTTAAAGTGCATCTTACGTCTCACCAATCTATGGTCACTACCTGTGTTGAACTTGTTTAGCACACTGCAGTCTTCTATGACGAATTTTTTTGTTACCCATAATAAAATCAATTTCATTTGTCGTCCCATTTGGATGTCTCCATGTCCATTTCCTGTGTAGAGTAAACGTCACAAATTACCAAAAATAAAATAAATAAAAATATAGAAATGTATAATATCTAGCGCCTTTATTGATCTATTTATTTTTTGCGCATGTTCTTCTTTGTTTGAGTAACCCAGCTAATTTCTCATATTTTTGTATAAACTTTGGGAATAAAATCTGGATATTTTTATAAAATCACAGGCTGAATTTCATTTTTAAAAATATTCATATTCATCAAAGAATACTTCTGTTTCCTTGTTCATTAGCTGATGAGCAATTACTCGCACAATTGCGTTTTAAAATATGCGTCTCGAATCTCTTAGTTTATTTTTTTGCTCCCCTTTTTTTTTATTTGGTTGTCGGAAAAGTCATGACGTATTTTAGCCATGTTTTGCAAAGGTCATTTATTGATAGAAAGAACAAAAATCAATCAATGATATAATGCCCGTTTTGTTCGATAACCTTTTGCCATCTGTCAGTGAGCTGCAGAATGCCTCGTTCATAGAAGGACCTGTCTTTCGTGGCGAAAAACTATACAAGGTGCTGATCTGAATTGAACGTTATACCACGCAAGGACTGTTGAAGAGAGCGAAACAAGTGGAAGTCTGACGGCGCATTGTCAGGCGAGTATGCTGGGTGTGGCAACACATCCCACCCAAGCTCCAATAATTTTTGGCGGGTGATCAAACTTGTGTGTGGTCTCGCGTTGTCGTGATGGAACACAACACCTTTACGATCGAGCTCTGGGCGTTTCTGGATGATGAATTCGTTCAAACTGCCCAGTTGCTGACAGTACACATTCGAATTGATTGTTTGGTTCCGTCGCAGGAGCTCGAAAAACACGACACCTTTAAAATCTCACCACACTGAGACCAGAACCTTCCGCTGATGAATGTCTGCTTTGGATGTCGTTTGAGGCGAAGCAGCAAGTCGGGACCAAGACCGTTTGCGCAGCACATTGGTGTACACAATCCACTTTTCCTCACCAGTTATCAGTCGCTTCAAAAAGGATCGTTTTCCTCACGTTTAATGAGCATATCGCAGATGTTTATACGCGCTGTCAATTGAGCTTCTTTGAGTTCATGAGGAACCCACACATCGAGCTTGCTTACGTATCCCAGCTTCTTCATGTGGTCGTGAACGCTTGAATGATGGATGTGCAATGTGTCTGCAATCTCTCGTGTCGTGTAACGTGGGTTTGACTCGATCAATGTCTTGATTTGGTCGTCATCAACCTCGGTTGGCCTCCCGGACCGAGGAGCATCGTTGAGGTCAAAATCACCAGCACGAAATTTTGCGAACCACCGCTGGCACTGACGTTCTTGTAGAGCATTATCACCGTACACTTTACGCAACTTTTCACAAGCTTTCTACACTTTACGCAACTTTTCACAAGCTTTCTACACTTTACGCAACTTTTCACAAGCTTTTCTTCCCTTTACGGAAGTAAAACAGTAAAATATGGCGAAAATGCACACTTTGGTCTTCCATCTTCAACTTGATGTCAAATCTCCGCAAACCAACCAAATCGCTCACTATTCCTTTTAGACTGCAGCTAGAACTGGCACCTGTCGAATGCCACGGCGATAACAGAGCTGCGTGTGCCTCTAGTATTTCCAAAACTGCCCAACCGCCGTCGAGGTGCCAAAATACGTCATGACTTTTCCGACAACCCAATATTTTCCTCCTGACAATGGAAGAGGCATGCCCCTCCAATAATCTTACGCCTGCTCCCCCTCACCCCCAATATTTTGGTGAAGTCGGTGCTTCTGCTTAACATGCTGTCTAATTTTATTTATCCATCTTCTTTTAAGTAACTTTTAGATCCTCTGGTTTCCAAAGAAATTTATATGTTGAGAGTGTGCCATGCGTCCCCCCCAACCCCTTCCTTTCTTCAAAAAAAAAGAAAAGAAAAGAAAAAGACTTCGTTTTACTGTTTTGATATGCTTAACAACAGGGGCAAACTTTATTTAGCGTTCACGGCCCCCGACAATATTTGTTAACCCCTAACAAGCTTTTTTGTTTAAAAGTGTGTGCCTTAGATTATATGGGCTTTCCGAAGCGTGTAAATTGCGAACCAAAATCGGACCGCCCTCAACCACTACATGTAAATTGCTAACTAAGGTCCAAGACCCCTATGTGTAAATTGCGAACCAGCTGTTCTAGACCCTATGTGAAATTGCGAACCAACTTTTCTAGACCCTATGTGAAATTGCGAACCAACTTTTCTAGACCCTATGTGTAAATTGCGAACCAACTTTTCTAGACCCTATGTGTAAATTGCGAACCAACTTTTCTAGACCCTATGTGTAAATTGCGAGCCAACTTTTTTGCGCCCATTCTAACGATATCAAAAAATAAACCAGTATGAAAAAATAATGATTAAAACAGTGAAAAGCAATTTAAAGCAATGTATTCACGAAAACAACAAAACCCTTGCGCAGGGGCCATGTTAATTTTCTCTGTAATGTTCCAAATGTTGAATTCCCACAGATGTTTAGAGAAATGGGTTCGGAATTTACATATAACGGTCATGGGCCTTGGTTCGCAATTTACATACAGAGTTTTAATGGCAGTCTGATTTTGGTTCGCAATTTACACGCTCTAGTTCGCAATTTACATACCACCGGGTTCTCAGCCACATATGAAAGATGTATAATGTAAATTAACAGTCGCGCGCGTTGATACCAAGGTCAGAACCAAAAACAACGCTTCTTTTTGCGCTTAATTGCAAGAATACTCTATTGTGATGATTTCAACTTCAGCGAGACCGTTCATCGTCTGGAATTACAATACTTGTAGGATATATATTTTTTTTTATATATATACTATACCATTTCATGAAAAAAGAAAAAGAAAAAAAGTTCAGTTCGGCACCCCGCTGAACGTGGTTTGGTGCCTTAAACCTTAAAGCCGGCCCTGACACCAGACCTTTATGCTGCCTCGCCATATTTTAATGGTAGTGTGAAATCCACAATCATCACATCCGCAAGTAATGACGCAAGGTCATTTTACTCATTTTCCGAAATGACGTCACTTTCCAACAAGCAGATAACACACTCGAAAAGATGAGTGACGCTTTCATTCGTTTTGTAAATCGAGTGCGGAATTCCGTATATCTGCAACTCTCTTGTCTCTCGTTTCGTCATCTTCTCATCACACTGACTTTAAAGTAAATCTTGTACTTCGTAACACATTTCCAGGCTCAGTTGCCGTTGCGATTATCAAGTAACAGGAAAAGTTAATAACCTTTAAGCGTACGTAAGCGGTATTTCTGCATTCGTAAAAGGAGTTCAGATCAGAATTACTTAAGTAGGACAACTGAGGCTTATGCGTGCTAAAACCATTACATTTGTCTTTCATTTTTAGCCTATTCGTGGGCTTAACTACAGAGGAGGCCCTTAACAATACAGCACCCTGAGCCAAGAAAAACCAGAAGCTCCCAAGCTAACGCATTTTAATGTAAAAAAGTTACTTCCAATTTGAATTTCATATTTGAATTATATATAGATTTTTCTATCACAAAAAGAATCAGCATATTGTCAAAAACAGCTGTGTTGAATTTTAAGCTCACGTATTATTTGAACCTGAGCACTGAAATAAAGAATTCTAAATATGGTTTTCCCACAAGTTTAATTTGCACTACTTTGAAACCTCAAAAAAAAAAAAAAAAAAAAAAAACAAGAAAAACAAAAAACGAAATGAAACCTTTTTTTCACCGACAATTCTTATATTTATTTTTATTTTAAAATGAAACCTCGTTTCATCGTCAATTTTTATATTTACGAATTGATAAATTTTAACATATTTGTGGAACATTTTGCTTGAAAATTTTGCATATAAGTTTTTAATGTAAGCGATACTACAACTGCCATTCCATAAAAGCGGAGTAAAATCACACAAAATGAAGGAATATAGGTACAGCAAAATATGTAGTATTCTTTCCCAAAGTATCTTCACTCGGATGATATGTAACCAGTGTTGCATTCAGAGAAATTTTTCCGGAGGGGGGGGGATTACAAATTTCGAGGGGGCTCAAACTTGTTGACAGATTATATGCATATAATCACAATTTTGTTATATAAATTTTAAATACAGTACACAAATTTTCTTATGCTCTTATATCGCAAATGCAGATTCAAGAAATCTACACATACAAGTGATTAAAAATGTAAAAATGTTATACCTTTGCTTTAATTCAGAAATGGACTACGGATTTCACCATGGGGTGGTGTAAAATATTGAGGACGCTAGAAAAGGTAAGGCTGTGCTGGAGAAAATCCCTCCAAGACATTAGGACTGGTAAAAATGTCCTCGCCTTACTACAAGCGTGTTTCTGATAATTTTAAGGAACCATTACAGTGTTACCTGAAAACTTATGGTGTAAGCCATTACCCTGCCATTTGGTTTCAGCCCCTTTAGATTAGCAAATAGTTGTAATAAAACCAAACAATAACTAACCGTTTGGATGCCAGCTTGAGGTGCCTCGATTATTTTATTTTTATTATTATTATTTTTTTTTTTTTTGGTCACAGAGTGTAAACCACCAACGCCAGAAAAAAAAATACTTTATTATATTATGGGAACAATTTCTAATAATTTGCTATTGTTAAAAATTAGGTAGCAAATATGTTGTTGTACTGGAAGCATTAACGTCACGTTAGTTACACTGAGGCTTAACCTTATACATGGAATATCGGCATCCAGAAGGCTGAAATAAAACTGAATGCCAGCCTCCAAAATATGATGGTGTATTGCAGTGCAAACTTCTCTACTGTTACTGTTCAGAATTATTAGGTTTTTATTGCGGAAGTAGTCCGAGTTGTCAGTGCTTCAAAAATTGCCCTCTCAGCGAGGACTGTTTAATGTTTTGTTGAAGGGTGATAGAAATTTCAGTTTGAAGTCCATGTAGATTTTTTTATAATTATAATATTTTCCCTCACTTAATTTTTTAAATTAATTTCTCTAAATATTCAGTTATAAACAAGCACAATTATAGACTAAATATAAGGGGAGATCACCCAAAAACCTACGGGGGGAGGGGGTGGCGTTCATTGATTTTCGAGGGGGGGGGGCTAAGCACTCCCGAGAGGATGCCTGAATACATCACTGTAATGCTACGGTCCCATCGTTCAGTCCACTTTTCAAAACATGTGGCGAAGAAATTTTGTGGAAGCTGCTTTAGCCACCCCTGTACAGCTTGAATAACGTCAACATCTCTTTTCAATGTTGCGCCGCGGAACTTCTCCTTCATTGTTGGAAACAACCAGAAATCGCACGGGGCGAGGTCAGGACTGTAGGCAGGCTGTAGCATTATTTCAATACTGTATTTCATAAGAAACTGTTGAACACAAGCAGCCACATGTGGGCGGGCGTTATCATGGTGTAGGGTCCACTTGCCCACCAGTTCCGGTCGCTCTATCGATATGTGTCATCGCAGATGCTTCAAGACTGAAATGTAATACTCAGCATTGACAGTAATTTGTGGAGGAACGGCATGCTAGTAGACTACACCTTTATGATCAAAGAAAATTATCGTCATCACCTTCCCAGCTGATTTGGTTTGGCAGACTTTTTTTCGGAGGAGGCGAGCCTGTGTGTTTCCAGACACTCGTTGCGCGCTTCCTGAGGAGGCCGAAATACTGGACCTGTGTTTCATCGGCAGTTATTACTGTGTTTAGAAAGTTTGGATCCTTTGCAATAACTTGTTTCCACTCATGACACACCTGAACTCTGGCTAATAATTGTTCTGTCGTCAGGTGATGAGGTACCCATCTGGAACACATACGATGCAGCAGTAATTTGTCGCGTAGAATGCGGAATGCCGACGTTTTTGAAAAATTAGTTAATGCCGCTAAGTCTTCACACGTCATCCGTCAGTCTTCTTACAGGATGCCCAAACAGTGTTAACAATACGCAGCCTAACAATACTTTCAGGTCGACCAGGCCTAGGAGCGAGTTCTGCCGACAAACGCCCTTTTTTGAAATCATGTTGCCATCTAAAAATCGTTGACTCACCCAAATATTTATCTTTGTAATCTTTTTTCATTAAATAAACTGTTTCAGGAGCTGTTTTACCCAAATGATAGTAAAATTTTATCGTACAACGCATTTCATTTCTTTACTCTGAATCACTCACCTCCATAGCTGTATGGCGAAATGCAGACGTACCTTAAACAACTGGGCAATAGCAAAACCAGATTCGTCTGCCACGCCTAATAACTGTTTTCATAGATACTTCCTGAATTCAGTTAGTCGTCTGCGTGGTTATTTCCCCCTTTCGCACTGTCGCCAACTCAAAAAAAAAAAAAAAAAAAAAAAATACTATCAGTTTTTATGGAACGGCTTTTGTATTTTTAGAATTTTTCAAAATAAGTGCTGCTGATCAGTGTTCATTGTTAATGGATTGAACGAATGAGAGAAAGAGGAGATGAATAAGCATAAATTAGTAAAATTACTTACAATTAAAAGATTTTTTGATCGCTTCCTTTGTACCAAAATCTTTCACTATATCATCAAATGTCAATGTTTGAATTAAGTGACAAAGCTGCAAATGCCCTCGTTTTTTTCCTGAGAACTTGATTTCTTCAAATAATTATGGATATTTTTCAAATGAGAAAAACTTCATTCTCCAGAGACGTTGCTGATGGATATGCTTAGGCAAATCCTTAGCGGGACATAAATGTCAAGAAAAGCTGAATCGAATCTTTTTTTCCCTAACAATATTGCAACATACGTGGAACTGGAACACTTGAAGCTGTCTCTAGCCTATCGAATTTATGCAAAATTTCTGAAAATGCAGACATTCTTGTTCGAATTCAGGATTTTCGGACTTTTAGTTCTAAATGAAAACACCCGTTTTTGCATTGGTGGTCTTTATTGAATGCTGTATATGGGGAAGATCACGTATGAGCTTTATCCCGATCCCTTTCTTGTCCTTTATATCGTTCACACATTGATCTGTTCCTCCTTATTCTCTCAGAATTCTTCCTCGGTTACCTCGCAGCTCAGTATCTCTTTCCAAACTTAATTTCTGCTTCGATCTCCCATCTCGACATCGAATATTCTAAATCCTTACCCAAACTCTCTTCCTACCACCTTCAAGTATTAAATCAAACCCTCTTATCTGTTTTCTTCCTTTCCTGAGAAAAGCGCGGGCTACTCCCCTTAGTCGACTTTGCGTGTCCTCCCTCTTGGACCATCTCGCCATCTTCTGAATGTTCATTATCGCCACTTTGACCCACAGTGAGAAATTCCTCATTAAAACCTAAATTTTTAAGAAAAGCTATGTGCTTCAATACTCTGCCTGCGTGAACGATATGTAGTAAAATCATTTCCAGGGCAAAAAAGTAATATAAACTGAACTTCATGAAGAGCGGATTGCAGGGAGAAGGGCCAGTAACAATGTTTCCTCCAGACTCTAGAAGCATAGAGGAAGTGTCCCTCTCCTTTCCCTCCTTAAAACGGCTGGCAAAAACTAGTGAAAGGGAACCAGCACAATATCTTCCCAAAAACTGCTGAAAAAGGGAAATGATTTTAACTTATAAGATGATATTAAAGATTATTAATATTCATGAAAGATCATGAAGGAAATCCGGGATTACGCCATATAATACAAATTTTGAAGATGGCAATCCGATTTTTGGCGTAAATGTGACAAGGATGGTAAGTCAGATAATATCCGAAAACTTGAAAATTTTCAAGTCAGATAATATTGTTAACTTTCGCTGAAGTTAATGAGCCCAGGGTTGCAGTTATTTGGTAATGAAAACAAAATGACGAATGGGCCACGGACTCCTATTGCCCATCCGATGGACAATGCCTGTTCAAGATTTAGTTCTTGAATTTCTTTCGCCCAAGACTCAAACTGAAATCATAGTCGTCTTATGACTCAAGCTGTAGACTCGAGAAAATTTCTTCTTTAAAAAATGTTTGTTTACAAAATGGCTCTTAATTTCATCCCACTCGCAATCCATTTTCTCGTTACATCAATCATGATGGTTAATTTTGGTGTAGTAAACACGCATAACACCCACGCACCTTGATTCTTTTGAATTTTCTCCACGAGGCGATTTCTGGGTGCGTCCATGGTACCTTCTCAGCACCCTAAGCTACGACCATATTTTTTTCGGGGTTTAACGACCACCATGAGCAACTCTTAAGGGCTACGGCAGTTGTCCATACCTAATTTAGGGTTACTAACTCCAGGGAACGAACAAAGCCAACGCCATCAACACATCACCCATACTTCTTCCGAGACCCAAACTTGGGTCCATCTCGGACGAATGCTCGGAAGCTAGCATTTTAGGCCATTTGAACGCAGTATTTGTCCGTAAATTTACAGCATAATCTTAAAAAAAAAATCATAACTTTAGAACAAAAAGTGAAAACGTCTGGTCGTCTTCATATTTTTCATGCTGTTCCAAGATTGGGCTTTAACAGAAAGGGATTTTTTTCTCCGTTGCATGGATAATTTCTCCAAGGAATTGTGCAAACTTGGGTTCCAACATTTGAACGCAGTATTTGTTTTTGGAATGCGTACACTTCGTATGTACAGGGTGAGTCAAAAGTTTCAGGACACCGTTGTGTTTTAGAAACGGGTGGAAAAATGAAATATCTGAATACCCCAGCAAAGAATCGGTGAGGGGTCCTATCTTTTAGGTGATTTCTGGAACATGGCCACCATCTAGAAATCCGCCATATTGGATCAAGGTCAAATTTTTCAAACAGTAAGGGGGTCATGTTGCAGATCAAGCAAGACCAGAATTTTCTCAGAAATTGATTGCCGTAATCAGATTTGACGTATGTATTGTATAACTTATCAACACAGAAAGTTGAAATAACCATTGTTTGTTGTAGGTAACTGAAGATGGCATTGACGAAAGAGGAGAGGATTGAGGTGGTCCTAATGTCTGGGGAACATATAGCTGCCGTATCATAGCCACAGATGTCAACAACCGATATCCAGAAAGACCACCAATTGCACACAGCACTGTCGCATACTTGTTATCCAACTTCCGAGAAACTGGGACTGTGGACGACAAGCCACGTAATGGTCGACCGAAAACTGCTACCGACGAGGAAATCTCAACATTACTCTTGGCATCATTTGCAAAGAGTCCACAACGTATCACACCACGTCTCGCAGCAGAAATTGGTACCAGCCAATCTGCCATTCAACGGGATTGTTCGCACCGCTCATTGGCATTCGTTCAAGATCCAGATGCAGCAGCAACTATCAGAGGATGACCCCGATAGACGTTTTGAGTTCTGTACCTGGGCTTGAGACCAACATCAACGGGATCCCTCATTCGCACAGGGTAATTTGTTCAGTGACAAGGCCAATTTTTATGTCAGTGGTGAGGTTAACCGTCAGAACCACAGGTACTGGAGTGACATGAACCCTCACTGGGCGGAACCATTCAAAGTCGACGGTAATACACTATCTACCAACAAGTAATTGGACACCTGTGATAGCAAAGGAAAACGAAGTTTATTCACCTTCAATAGTTGGTGGAGCCTCCACGAGCGGCGGAGGCTCCACCAACCATTGAAGGTGAATAAACTTCGTTTTCCTTTGCTATGACAGGTGTCCACTAATAGTTGCAGAGATATCGTGGGTACAGACGGACGGACGGACAAACCGGTAACATAAGCACGATCTTTTTTTACAAATAAAATAAAATAACATAACATAAAGGGAAAAACAATTCTACGGGGGGATGTCAAGTGACCCCTGTGAGCCCCCCCCCCCCCTGTCGGCGCCCATGCGGCCACGACCTATTCTCACATCCAGGGTCGGATGTAGATCACAAATTACAGTGTCAACGCACGTCATATACAACAGGGAAACGAATTTCTCCGAAGAATTAATTCTTTATAAATACATGGTAACCACTGTAATGTTATTATTGGCATATTTTTACTGTATTCCATGTAACCAGTTCCTTCAGAAGCGGGAATCGAATTCCGGTCGAACATGATAGTCATTACACTAAACAAGACGAAGAAATTCCAAGCAACTGAACGTAGATATCTGAGAACCTTCAGATTTGTGTTAGTCGGAGCCATTCCTGCCCCATCGTAGCGTCTCACGACCTATTCTCACATCCAGGGTCGAATGTAGATCACAAATTCCAGTGATGATAGTACGTCGTATACAATTGGAAAACGAATTTCCCCGAAGAAATAATTCTTCATAAATACATGGTAGTCACTGTAGTGCTATTATTGGCATATTTCCACTGTATTCCATGTAACCACTTCCTTGAATTCCCGCTCCAGGACGATGAAAATTTATTCCTGCTTCCTTCGATTCCCACTCCAGGACGATGAAAATTTTCAAGTTTTGTGAAGACATGGGATACAATGAAAATATGCCAATAATAAATAGCATTATAATGTCTACCATGTATTTATTCAGAATTATTTCTTCGGGGAAATACCTTTCCCAATTGTATGTACACTATCTACCAACAAGTAATTGGACACCTGTGATAGCAAAGGAAAACGAAGTTTATTCACCTTCAATAGTTGGTGGAGCCTCCACGAGCGGCGGAGGCTCCACCAACCATTGAAGGTGAATAAACTTCGTTTTCCTTTGCTATGACAGGTGTCCACTAATAGTTGCAGAGATATCGTGGGTACAGACGGACGGACGGACAAACCGGTAACATAAGCACGATCTTTTTTTACAAATAAAATAAAATAACATAACATAAAGGGAAAAACAATTCTACGGGGGGATGTCAAGTGACCCCTGTGAGCCCCCCCCCCTCCTGTCGGCGCCCATGCGGCCACGACCTATTCTCACATCCAGGGTCGGATGTAGATCACAAATTACAGTGTCAACGCACGTCATATACAACAGGGAAACGAATTTCTCCGAAGAATTAATTCTTTATAAATACATGGTAACCACTGTAATGTTATTATTGGCATATTTTTACTGTATTCCATGTAACCAGTTCCTTCAGAAGCGGGAATCGAATTCCGGTCGAACATGATAGTCATTACACTAAACAAGACGAAGAAATTCCAAGCAACTGAACGTAGATATCTGAGAACCTTCAGATTTGTGTTAGTCGGAGATATTCCTGCCCCATCGTAGCGTCTCACGACCTATTCTCACATCCAGGGTCGAATGTAGATCACAAATTCCAGTGATGATAGTACGTCGTATACAATTGGAAAACGAATTTCCCCGAAGAAATAATTCTTCATAAATACATGGTAGTCACTGTAGTGCTATTATTGGCATATTTCCACTGTATTCCATGTAACCACTTCCTTGAATTCCCGCTCCAGGACGATGAAAATTTATTCCTGCTTCCTTCGATTCCCACTCCAGGACGATGAAAATTTTCAAGTTTTGTGAAGACATGGGATACAATGAAAATATGCCAATAATAAATAGCATTATAATGTCTACCATGTATTTATTCAGAATTATTTCTTCGGGGAAATACCTTTCCCAATTGTATGTACACTATCTACCAACAAGTAATTGGACACCTGTGATAGCAAAGGAAAACGAAGTTTATTCACCTTCAATAGTTGGTGGAGCCTCCACGACCGGCGATTACAACTGCGACCCTCCGGGGCATACTCTCAACCAGGCGTTGTACGATGGCTAGCAGTATTTTCTTACACTCGGCTTGGAGAAGACAGGTCAGTTCCTTCACCGATTTCGGACGGTGGGTGCACCCCTTAAGTCGATGCTCCAACTCGTCCCAGAGGTGCTCGATAGGGTTAAGGTCCGGGCTCTGCGCAGGCCAGTCCATTCGATTAACCCCATTGCCACCATACCAAGCCATGGTGGACTTCGCAACATTACAGGTGGCATTGTCATCCTGAAAGTAACATGGGTCCACTCCGTAAAACTGCCACAACGTAGGAAGCGCATGGTCATCCAAAATGGTGCGGTAGGTCTCGGCGTTGAGTCTACCAGGAATTGCGACCAAGGGTCCCGTGCCATACCAGGAGAAACACTCCCATAGCATAATTCCACCGCCTCCGAACTTCAAAGTTGGCACAATACATTCCGGCAGGAGGCGTTTTCCAGGCAGACGCCAAACCCAGACCCGGCCATCCGAACGGTAGAGGGTGAACCTTGATTCATCGCTCCAGAGAACCTGTTTCCACTGTTCAACGGTCCACTGTCGACGTTCTTTGCACCACGTTAGCCGAGCAGCGCTATTGGACTTGGTGATCAAAGGCTTGTGGGCGGCAGCACGTCCATGATAACCAAGCAGATGGACTTCCTTACGGATGGTATTTATCGAAAGAACACTCCCGGATGCCTGTTGAAACTCCTCGCGGACGTGGCACATCGATTTGGTGCGGTTCTTCCGAATTTCTCTGGCCAGCACCCGTCGGTCTCTAACTCCCAGTTTTGTGGGTCTGCCGGGTCGGGGCACATTCCAACAGTCACCTCTCATCTTCCATTTGCCAACCACGTAGGCCACTGTCGATTTTGGGTACTTCAATTGGCTGGATATGTCACGTATGGATCGAGCATTTCTGTGATACCCGACGATTACACCTTTCTCGAAATCAGAGAGATCCGAACTGCGTGGCATCTTGCATCCGACTGGTTGCGTTGTTGTTTCCCACACGATATTTAACGGCGACGGCAGTGACGTGTATCAGGACCGTAGATATCGTCGATTGCAGGGGTGTCAAATTACTTGTTGGTAGATAGTGTATATATATATATGATGTACTTCGATCACGGGAATTTGTTACCTACATCCAATCCTGGATGTGAGAATAGGAGGTGAGACGCTACGGTGGGGCAGGAATAGCTTCGACTAGCACAAATCTGAAGGTTCTCAGATATGTATGTTCAGTTGCATAGAATTTCCTTGTCCTCGGTAGTGTAATGACTACTAGCATGTTCGACCGGAATTCGATTCCCGCTCCAGGACAATGTAATTTTCAAGTTTTTCTGAAGGAACTGGTTACATGGAATACAGTGAAAATATGCCACTAATACATGTGCCTACCATGTATTTATGAAGAATTATTTCTTCGGGGAAATTCGTTTCCCAATTGTATATGACATTAAAAATAAAATTTCCAATCAATTCTCTTAAAAGAATCGGATCGTAAATCATCAATCACAAAAAAATAAGCCTTTGTATTTAAGCGCTGTTGATGGGGAATCGATTTCATAGCACTTCGGTAAATTGATTGTTTGCTCTCTCTCTACTGTAACGATTACTGTCCTCCCGTTCCCTTTTCCACGCTGTGTGTCACCAGTCTACGCCCATGCACGACCTGCGGCAGCAGAGCGAAAACGTGTGGCTTACTACATACTTTCACGCAGAGTTGGGCAAAATCGTAATTGAATTAATCGGTAATGCATTAACAGCGTAATGATAATGGGAACAAGAACTTAGCGTTACCATTACATGGTATTGGTGAACTAATCATTAGAATTACATGGTAATTGTAATGACATGTAGCAGTTACCCATTATAATCGTAATGGTTAATGATTAACTATATGTTGAATAATTAACCAATAACTTATGGTTAACAATACAACGTGAATAAACCAACAACCAGTACACCCTTACACGTTGTGTAGGTTATTTGACAATTGTTCCACTCCTCGGATCTCAAATGCGTGTATGTTGGTATTGGAGATTGTACGTGTATGACATGAGTAGTTGCCCCGTCTTCGCCGCAAGTAAAGTGATTTGAACGAAATAATACATATGATGTACGAATGGGATTTTGATTTCGGTCAGAAATACTCATTTCGTTCATCTCCAGTACAGTATTCTAGTCCATTACATGTCCAAAATAATAATAGTTTCACTGTCCAAAATAATTACCCCACTATATAGCCACAAGCACATATTAGCACGACAGGACCTGAACCTTCTAGAATATTCTTAATTTACATAAAGCTCTCCAACTTCTCACTGCGCGATCATTCTGGAACATTCTACAAACGTCTAACCCATTCTTGCCGCTTCTAGAACATTCTACCCGACACTTCGGTCTCTTTCTGCTCTGTTATATGGCCGACTTTTCGAGACATAGCTTTTGGCACGCGTACATTTCTATAACCTATTAGTATGTAATTATTATTTGCAAATTGTGTAATTCCATTACCAAATAATTCCATTGCGTTTGAATGGCATTATTAAATAATTGAATTACATTCTCTTCATTGTAATGCATTACAGATTAATTCCATTACCTTGTGCAAACCATACTTGGGATTACCTTGTAATGCATTACACATTAATTGTAATCTGTTCTTCCATTACTTTGTAATGCATTCCTGCCCAACTGTGCTTTCACGGTTCATGCTACCTGACCTGCGACTCTGGGGCAGGGACGTCTCTAAGGGAATGCGAGGTTGGGCTTCCTCCCACCATAAAATTTTTCTTGCCCACCCAGTTTAAGATGTGCCGTTTTTCAATTTTTTAAACTTTAAAATATAACCTGAACTTTGCCAAGTACATTATAACGAGCTCGTGTTTCTCGTCATGTAACCCTACGTATTTTTCCCTAGGAAGTGCGTTGTTCACTTCTCAGTAGAAAAGTTACCAAAATAACATCCGTAGAGCCATGAAAATTCACATTGTTCTCCACCCTTCCAAGGCCTCAGTTTAAGCTCTTCTGTTATGTTTGTATGGTCAAGGGCGACTAAGGATTGTGAATAGGAGTTCACAGACGACCATTACCAATTGCTCTGCTGACTGTTTGTGCTACTAAGTATAGGGCTCCAACATAGAAGGTGGGGATCCAAAGCTATATACCAGCCAAAGAATATCCTTCTTTGTACCAGCGCTCTTCACCCAGACCAGACCAGATGACCTTGTATAATATCGTACAATTGTGGGACACTCCGTGGGAATGACCATGATCATTTGTAGGGGATTTTAGGATGGGAGTGTCTGACCCCAGGTCTTAAACAACCCTTAGAAATAGGAAGCTAGGAGATTTGGGCTAGAGAGCCCGATGCGAAAGTGACACGGAAGCGAAGTAGAATGGGGGAAGAAGACGCCCTTATTTATTACCGGGGGGCCAGTACCCGGGGTCCGACGGCTTAACGTGCCCATCCTACGCACAGCGGATATTTAGTGGATCGAGAGTTACATTTAAGAAAAGAAGAAAATTATTTCTCTCTCTCTCAGAACCCGAGCCCGAATCGTAATAAATATCATGCAGCCCGATCCCGGGTCGGCCCATCTCAGCACTGGTTTGCAGTCCTTAGCCAATTGGGAACGTGCGTATTTTTATACCTGTATGGACCATGGTTGTGACGCATATGTATAGGCAAATCCACTGCTCAAAATTGGTGTCGGATACCTTTGATCATATAGTGTATCTAAGAGTTTGATGAGTCATATTCTGTTCATTTAACTTCTGTCTCCCTGCGTGAAACCAACACTTGGCTGCGGAGAAAACAGTGTGAAGAAAGCAGTGGTCTAACTGATGACTTCTGATCATTCGTCCGAAAGGGGTCCGGGTTCGAATCTCGGTGAGGCATGGATGTTGTGTTTGTCTTACGGCACTGGCTCTCTCCCTTCCCTGGAACCGGTGACCCTAAATTAGGGACGGGCGACTTCTTATAGCTCATTGAGTTGAGGAACTTTAAGGGATGTAAGCAGCCATCTCGTATATGCTATTCGCCCTTAATTAGGGTTACTGCCTCCAGGGAAAAGAAAAAAGCACTGCTGTAAGACAAGACAAGCACACCACTTATGCCACGACTGGAACTCGAACCCAGGCCCACCTATACTCCAAGTCAACCTAAGAGTGTGCCACTATGAAGGGTACGAAACAGCTACCTCCGCTGCGAAAAATAGTCCCTAGCGTTTAGAGCGAAAAGCAACGGAACTGTTGCTTGGAATCCATTTTTGTTTGCTCAGTAGTTTATCAAACCAAACTGCTATCTGAAAAATAAAAAAAAAAATCAGAAGTTAGAGCGCTTTTAGAAATAAATTTGATATGAGAAGTTTCTCAATCAAGAGCTTCGCACTCTTGGCTGTTTCTGTCCATTTGGGATACAACTCAGAGAGGGGAGGGGGGGCTAGAAGACCTCTCCCAACATTCACAAGACAAAGGCAATAAATCAACGATCGCGGAAACTCGAAGGGTAGGTTACTTAATCAGTAGGAGAAGAAGTTCGGACTCCACGGGCCGCGGGTGGCCTAGTGGTCAACGTTCGTGACTGCCACAGAAAGGACCTCAGGTTCGATCCCAGGCAGGTACGAAGGCTCGATCCACTAAATGTCCGCCGTGAGTCGGATGGGCACGTTAAGCCGTCGGACCCCGGGTACTGACCCCCCCCCCGGTAATAAATAAGGGCGTCTTTCTCCCCCTTTCTACTTCACTTCCGTGTAACTTTCCTATCGGGTATTCTAGCCCAAATCTCCTAGCTTCCTATTTCTAAGGGTTGTTTAAGACCTGGGGTCAGACACTCCCTTCCTAAAATCCTCTACATATGATCATATATATATATATATGTTCGGACTCCACCAGAATCCCATTCACAATCCCCACTGCTGTGTGATGTGTGGGCGGGTTGGGGGATCAGAAAGGAAACGGAGAACACACTAACGTTAATGGATATATCGGAGTATAGATGAACGGTGAGTAGCCTACGGCACCGTAGAGGCCACTTCACTCTGTCTAAATGCACGTTTAACTGTTCTGTGTTACTTTTCCTCCTAGCACTTAGCAGTCGGATTACGCCTTACTGCGTGATCCGACAATTTAGTCTCATCCTTGCAATCCGTACGTTCTGTTAAAGGTACGAGTACGCTTTCATATAAATCAGTGTTCTTTTTTACATGTCATCTAAAAAAATTTCTTTGCCCTGCTTTTGTTTCCAACGAACCACTAAAAGTGCCTTAGCTTCGCTGAGCCGCTCTCCTACACCGCTGGTTATGTCGTGACCGTGAACTTATCGTTGGTGTTCCGTTGAACTACAGGCAGAGTATATTAATCAAGCAGGATATGACATCATTAAACTTCAATGATCTTTTTAAGGAAAAAATAATCAAAAACTTCACATTGGTAACCAAACTAAAATAAAAAAAATAAAAAAAAGAGGAAAGAACGGCAAGTGTACTTTTGTTTTCGTCTTGACCTGAGTACTAATTACACTCATCGTCAAAAAAAATAGTTGCACCTAGAAGGACGTGTCGGATTGCAATGGTATTCGGGAGGAAGTTAAAGGTCACCAGGAACAATATCAAACATTGAGACTGATATGGGCAATATTTATTGAGCTACACGCCAATAAGTAGCGTCTCTCGGTATGGCGTCGGGCCGCCATGTTTGCTCACACAGCATGCCACACGTCTCGGCATGGAGTTGTATCTAATGGTGTCCTGCGGTAAGCCATCCCATGTAGCTTGAATCTTCTCACGCAGTTCCTGCAGATTGTGCAGTAGGGGTGGAGTATGGATAGCGCGACCAATATATATAAGCATCCCACACATTTTCAATCGGCGATAGGTCTGGCGACGCGGCTGGCCATGGCAGAGTGTCAGTGCTTTGAAGGCAAGCTCTCGAGACAGTAGCAGTATGCGGACAACCGTTTTCCTGCTGCAAAATCGCACCGGAGTGAGCGCTCAGAAAAGGTAGGGTTACTGGTTGCAGGACCTCATTAACGTAACGTTGGGTTGCCGAAGTGCTTGTAATGAACACCAAAAGTGATCTGGCATCGTAGGCAATTGCACCCCACACCATGACACCAGGCTTTCTGGACTTCTGGACGTGTGACGCTCAACAACAAACCGTTCATCTTGGCACTGACCACGGTGCCTCCACACACGGATTCGGTGGTCGTCTCCTCCAAGACAAAAGCCGGACTCGTCCCTGAAGATCGCCTGCTGCTATTCTGAGTGGCTCCATGACAGTCTGGCACACCATTGCAGTCTTTGGCAACGATACAATGGTGTTAAGAGCAATTATCGTAACGGTCTGCGTGCGTGTAGTCCTACGCCATGCAGCCGTCTGCCAATGATGCTGGCACTAATCGGACGATGCATGAAGGGCACCATTGCTCGCTGAATATCCGCAATCGTTGCTGTTGGGTCACTCCGCGCATGTCGAAAAACCCGTCGGTCCTCTCTCTCCGTGGTTCGCCTAGGTCTCCCAGACCCTTCCTGTCGCTGCTGCGTGCCTTGTTCCAAAGAATATAAACGCTTTGCGTTAGATATTCTTTGCTTGTTCTATCCACTGCCGCCATCAGCGTGTTGTGGTGATATCCGCACGACCGGTATGGCGCGCAATACGACAGTAAGATCGTCCCGCTTCCCGAAGCCCGACGACGCGGCCCCTCTCGAACTCCTCTAATTGCTCGAATTGCTTCCGAACTTTTCTCCGAGGCATATTTCACTTGCAAGGGATGCAACAACACAACAGCACGAGTCAGAATGGCAAGCGCGCGCAACGGGACGACTTTATGTAGCTGGTTAGGCACAGTGGTACGACGCCGCCCCGGTGGCGCAGTGGTCTAAGGCGTTGGCCTCTGATCATTCGTTCGTAAGGGGTCCGGGTTCGAATCCCGGTGAGGCATGGAGATTGTGTTTGTCTTACGGCACTGGCTCTCTCCCTTCCCTGGAACCAGTGACCCTAAATTAGGGACCGGCGACTGCTTATAGCCCATTTGAGTTGCTCACGGTGGTCGTTAAACCTCCAATAAAAAAAAACAAAAAAAAAAAAAACAGTGGTACGACTCTTTTCTTGCTTGCGTCACATGTGCGGCCGAACGTGATACTTGAATCATTTGCATGTCTCACAATGTCAAACCTATCCACCAAGTTTCATTCCTGTCGGTTGCTTACTTCTGGGTGCAACTATTTTTTTGACGATGAGTGTATATACATCCTGCATAAATATACTGAAGGCTATATTTGAAGTATTGGAATGGCATGTGAAGCGTGTACACTAAACAAATAGCGATTTCATTTTAGCTGCATTTTTCACTTACTTCTTTTCTGTGCCACAATATATCCCCCAGAATCTTTTTATCATTGCCGTCAGGGTATTAGAGAGCAGGGAGGACAGAACGTGGTTTAGGAGACACTATGTGTTTAAATTTTCCTGTGGCCTTCGGATCCCCCTCCCCCCTACCGCTGAAGGAAAGTGCTTGAGGCTGAAGGAAAGTGCTTGAGGTTCAGCAGCCGTTGCTGATGCCGTTTTTTTTTAAGTTTATTTTGTGAATCTTTCTGGAAGCATTTTGGTAGTGAAGTTGAGAATGGACATGAGAGAAGGGAGGGAGATGGAAGAGTTGTGCCCTTGAGTTTTTGCGTACTGATGAAAACGTATGTTGGTTGAAGGTCGATTTCATTTCGTATTTCGAAGTAAACAAGATCTCACGTGATGTGGTTGGCAAACATCTGTTCTGCTTATAGTTACAGCGGCGATGTTAGTTAACACTTACGATTCGGACTTCCATAAAGTTTCGTTGGTTCAGATATATTATGGAAGCCGCAAGGTAGCTTTTGGTTTGACTAAATGAAGTTTCTCGTACTAATTCAGCAGCACTAATGCACCTAGCATTAGTGCGTGCCGTGAGATTTCGCTGGAATCTTCTTCTTATGCATGTTCTGTTCCCTTGTTCTTATTTATTTATTTTTTATTTGAAATTCCTTGCTTTTAAAAGAAGATTTTAGATTTTAAGTATGCGGCTATTTGATTAATAACCATTTTTATCGAGTTTTGTACAAAGAAAAACAAAAACCTAATGCAATCGCTTTGTCTTTTCGAACCAGGAAATTTTTGTTTGTGGATATTGTCCAAAATTCTTGAAGGACATCAAAAAATAGAAATTCAACAGGTTAGCTATTTCTTTATTTTATTTTATTTTTTACTCATGCCTGTCGGGTTTTGAGGTTTTCTTTGTTGTTTTATGTCATCATCATCATCATTGTCAACCATTATCAATCCACTGCTGGACGAAGGTCTCCCCAAGTTTCCTCCACAACGGTCTGTCTTGTGCCAGTCTCCTCCATGTCACCCCTGCATACTTTCGAATTTCATCCACCCATCTCCCATGTGGTCTTCTTCTGGGTCTTTTCCTGTCCCTTGGAATCCAATCTAAAATTTCTGCTGTCCATCGATGATCTGTCCTTCTGGCAGTATGTCCAGCCCATTGCCATTTCAGGGATTTAACTCTGATCATGATGTCTTCCACTCTTGTCATTTTTCGGATCCACGAGTTCCTCTTCTTATCTCTCCTGGTTACACCAAGTATGCACCTCTCCATGCTACTTTGAGTTGTCTGCAGCCTTTGTATGTCTCTTTTAGTTAAGGTCCACGTCTCTGCACCATACGTAAGCACTGGAAGGATGCATTGATCAAACACTTTTCTTTTAAGACATAATGGCATATTGCTCTTGAAAATTATGCTGTTTCTTCCAAAAGCTCTCCAGGCAAGTTTTGTACGCCGATTAATTTCTTCATCAATGTGACCCTCACTTGATATCTGCTGTCCAAGATAAACGTACGTGTCTGTTATCTCCAGCTTTTCTCCATCAATCGATAAATCTTCATTTCTTGTAAAAGCATTGAACATCATTTTTGTCTTCTGAAAGTTCATTTTTAATCCCACTTCTTTACTCTTGTCAGCAAGTTCCTGGATCATACTCTGCAGCTCTGATGGGCTAGTTGCAAAAATGACTACGTCATCAGCAAAACGAAGGTGGGTTAGATAATCTCCATTAATCTTTATCCCCTTGTTTTCCCAGCTCAGTGACTGAAAAACACCCTCCAATGTGGCATTAAAGAGCTTCGGAGATATGGTGTCACCTTGTCTCACTCCCTTTCCAATTTTTATGTGTGTTGTATTTTCAAACAGCCTAATCTTTGCACTTGCATTTTCATAGATGTTATTAATAATATTAATGTATGCATCTTCAATACCGCAGGTTTTCAGAGCCATTGTAACTGCTGATGGTTTCACCGAATCAAAGGCTTTTTCATAATCGATAAAAGCCATGCACAATGGAAGTTCATATTCCCTCGCTCTTTCAATTAGTTCTCTCAGCACATGGATATGATCTATTGTGCTGTAGCCACTCCTGAATCCAGCTTGTTCTCTCGGTTGAGCCATGTCCAGTGTTACCTTCAAGCGGTGTGAAAGAACTTTAGTGAAGATTTTATAAACTACTGATAGGAGGCTGATAGGTCTGTAGTTTCCGAGATCCTCAATGTCACCTTTCTTATGTAGCAGGATCATTGTAGCGGTGTTCCAATCCTCAGGAATCTTTCCTTCATTAAGGCATCGAGTGAAAATTTGGGCGAGTACTGTTTCGATTTCTCCACTTGCTTCTTGTATGATGTCTACAGTAATTCCATCTTCTCCTGGAGCTTTTCCCCGCTTCATGTTCTTGATTGCATGTGCAACTTCTGTTGGAAGGACTGGAGGAACTCTGGTACTGGTATCTTTCATGATGTCTGGAGTGCATGTATCATCCCTTTCATATAATTTGGAGTAGAAATCTTTCACTCTTGTCAAAATTTCGCCTCTATTTCTTGTATATATATATATATATATATATAGTAACTAATTTCAATTTACTATTTAGCAGCTCTTGCGCAAATACTAGTTGAAATGTTTTATTATTTTTTATTTATTTTAATTTTTTTTTTTTTTATTACTATTTTTTTCACTTGAGGTTTTTTCATTTTCTAATTTTTCTTTTTAGTATGTTTTGGATGCAGCTTATTGGAGTGTAGTTTATACTCGAGTTTGGTCTTTTCTTGGACTGCTTATTTCTAAAAGTTTTTCCTAGTTGGTTTGCTCAGAAATTGTATGTTTTGGCCCAAGTGGTGTTCTAAGGACGATGAAAGGATTGGAGGTCAGCTCAGATATTTTAAGTCCTCCCGCTCAGTTAGGCTAGCACCCTTTCCCATAGTGTATGAACTCGCTGGCAAAGGTAATCTAAAGTTATGAAATGACAAACGTTGTTTGACATGTAAATCTGCAGATCCTAACCTGTATTCTTCTGTTGAGGATAATTGCTCCAACAAGTTTTGCAAAGCCTACAATACCATCTATAAGCTCACCTGTACTGTCTGCAACCTTAGCTATATTGGCCAAAGTAAAAATCCTCTTCATCTTAGGATTAATGGTCACAGGTCTCTAGTAAACAAGTTCTCTAATTCAGGAGTGAACCCCTCCACAAACGCCAACCAGTACTCCACCTTTGAATTAGAGCATTTCCATTCTCATGGTTTTGACAAAGTGAAAATAGAGGTACTACATATTATTCCTGACCTCTATGCTCGGCTAGAAACTGAATCCCTTGAAATTTTGCAGCATCAGTCTCTTTATCCCTATGGCCTTAATTCCACTCTATCTGACAATAAGCATAATCAGCATAAATTTTCAATTCGTGAACTCTTCTTTCTTGTTGATAATAAGAGCTGCTCTAGAGGTAATAGAGGACAGAGAGGTTATTTCGCACATCAAGCAAAGTTGATTTTGCTAACTTGCTAAAAACTCTGGAAAGCTTTAAAACTGGCACTAATTTTGTTAAAAATACTTACAAAATTCTCAAGTCCTTCAAGCACTCTGTCCTTAAATGTTTTTTCAAATTCTGGAATGAAACTGCTGACCATGTTGATAAGCATGTTTTGTTTTGGTTCTGGACATTCTTAAACATATTCTTAAAGATAAAATTTCTCTTAAAGAATTTTCCAGTAATTTTGTTACCATCAGGTTCCTTAATAAAGCCTACGATAATCTCAATGTAAGGAAGCTGTTCTACAATAATGCAATTTTTTTCCCATCCACAGGCACCAGTCTATTGTAAGTTTTAAATATGTTAAGACCTTAGGGTCAATAGTTAAAAACTACAAACTTAACTCTTCGAGCTACATTCCGGTAATTACTTCTTGTTCTTGTGATGAACATAAAGAAACAGTTCACTATGATAAGAATTACAACCATATTATCACCGGAAACTTGAGTTATGTTGAAAATGAAAAGCTTAGGAATTTATTAAAGTATGGCTCTAAATTCAGACCTTCCTTCACAATTTCCAAAGAAAGGATTCTTGAGAGCTTCACTCAAGATGTAAATAAGTACATCGTAAAAACCAGTTTGACGTACAATCAGCCTATTGAGGCCTTCGCAGAATGGAAATATAATATAATCAATAGCTTCACCGGTGAGTTGGCAGGTCTGGACTTTTGTTTCGACAGAAATCTCTTTTTCTCTGGAGAAGCTAAAAGGTCACTCTCCAAACTACAAGACCAATTTATTTTTACCACTACGGATAAAGCTAGCAATAATTTTGCAATTATCTGTAAGAAGTTCTATTTTGAATTGTTAACTATGGAACTCAATAATAGAGTAACATACGAGCCCGTAAGTTATTCTACCAAGCAGTTAGAAAATCGGTTTAAGGCATTCTTCAAGAAACTTAAAATTCCACAAACTAGAAGATATGGGCCTGAATTTCCATTTCTTTTTGCAACGGTTAAGTTTCATAAGGATCCTGTGAAGTTCAGGTTCATAGCTAGTGGAGTAAGGAGTCATAAAAAGAAAATAGATCTTGCTTTTGAAGATGTCTTAAAGAAGGTTTTGAAACACATTAGAAACTGTTCTAACATGATGTACAGAGATTTTTGGATAATTAATAATAATGCAGAAGTAATTTCTACTATACTCAAAGTTTGTCCCCTAGATATTAATAGTTATGATTTTGAAAACCTATATACTAATCTGCCTCTATCAGATATAATCACTACATTTAAGGAGCTGTATGCAGAATTTAAACTTAACCAATTTGTTGATGTAGGAACTTGGAACTCTTATCTCAATTGCTGCATAAAAAATAACCATATCTTATATAATAATACTCTCTATAAGCAAGTGAACGGTATTCCAATGGGAACATCAATGTCCACAAATATCGCTAATCTATTCCTGTTCTTTAAGGAATATAAATTCATTAAAAATCACCCCACCTGCTCAGATAACTACCTTTACACTTTTAGATATAATGATGATCTGCTGTGTATCAATAATTCAGAAGTTATAGAGAGTGATTTTGATAATATCTATCCTAGCTCTCTTAACTTATGTAAAACAAACCACAGTAATCAGGAACTTGAGTTCCTAGACTTAAGCATTAAGCTCAACAGAGGTAACCCATCTATTAGCCTCTTTGATAAAAGAGTTAATTTTCCTTTTCAAAGTAATTAAATATCTACACTGGAATAATAACATTTCAACCAAAGTAATTGAGAATGTACTAATTTCTCAGGTCCTAAGAATTTCAAGAATTTGCAGCAACAATTTGGATTTCAATTACCACATTAATATACTATTAGAAAGTTTTCTAGAGAACGAAATTCCTTCTTCTTTCATCAAAAAGAACTTTAAGAAAAATTATTCTGAATAATAGAGTAAGGTTGGCAGATCTGCTTTAATTTTCTACACAGTTAATAATATGATTCTGACCAATCAAAGCCGTAAGGAAGTTGGCTAGAGGATGCCTATTAACTACCTAAAGGAACCTTAGTGCTATGGATATGACGGTCCTATTAAAACAAAAAATTAAATAATATAAACAAAATCACAAAAAAAGCTTAAAAATCTGTTTATAAAAGAAAATAAAAACAAATAAAAAAGAAAACTAGTTATTCATCACTAGGATAGCTATACTAAAAATAGTAAAACCAACATTAAAATTGATAAGATTCTGATTAATCTATAGAAGCTCACTAAGGTGATTTAATACATGCAAAGATTATTAAATAAACTGCTCGTGTATTTCATAATATTTCTCATGTATTCTGGAGAGTTAATTCTGCTCATTCTGATCATACAGATCCACAGTCTTAAGTTTATATATTCTTTTCTCTGGTTAAAATCTCCGCGCGTTGTTTTCTTGCTGTATGAGGAGGCCATCAGCCCCACCCTCACTGCCCCCCAGCGTCTAGGGAGTGGCAGAAGGGGTCAGCCATGTTCTCCTCTTGTGTGGAGAAAAGTTTTTGTTGCACAAGAGGTAAGCTCTCTTCCTTGTTTTTGGGTTCTAGGTTTTATAAGTTCAATGTTTGTACTTTATATACCTTTTCTCTGTCGTTTTTTAGCTTTTCAGCTTTTAAGCATTGGTTTGTCTGTTAACATTTTTGCGGGTTTTAACTCTTACTTTTCTTTGTAACTTTGAGCGTCTTTTGAGGTACCTAGGAACAGAAGAAGGCTAAGCCTGTTCCTTTTCTATGCGCTGTCTATGCGCTGTTTTTTCAAAGTAGTTAAGTTCTTAATAACTAATTAATTATGCACTTAAAGCACTGCTGAAATACTTTGTACATATTGCAACTAACTGTTTAAGGTATATAACTTTCACAAAGTTTTCTTTAGTTAATATTTATCTTTAACTTATTCTCGTTTTCGTGCTGTCATAAGTTGTAGAGTAGGGGGGTTTTAGACTCAAGTTTTCTTTCAAAAATCTGTTCGGTATAAATTAACATTTCCTTTTTTTAATTGCAATGTAAAATTTGGATTCCTTTGCATTATTTTTCAGGTTTAAATTCTCTCTCAAACGAACTTGGAATTTCGTTATAGCTGAAAATCATTTCCATTTATTATGTCACTCTCACAGCTTGAGTTCTCTTTAATCTTCTTCTCTCTGTTTAATAGTAACAGATGAAGAGCATGGGTCGGGCCATGAAGGTTAATGGATGCAAGCGAAATTGTTAACTAGTGCTAGGTCATGCTACTCTACGGAGGACATGACTTATATATATATATTTTTTAACTATTTTTGGTGGGAATGTTACTTGCATCTATGGCCTTGCAGAAACCCATTTCCAATTAGGTCTTTGTGGAAGTGAGAAAATGCAGAGTTTTTTGCTGGTCCTTGATAAAGCCAAGGCTCAGTATTCTCGACACCTTCTACATTCAGTTGTTTTATTTTATTTTTTTATCTTTTCTCCTTTTACTCACACAGGTAGATACATAACCTTTTCTATGTTGTATTAGGTGTGAGTCAAAATTATATATGTATTTTTTTGCTTAGGTATCTTCTTTATAGAATATATATATATATATATATATATATATATATATATATATATATATATAAAGCAGAGACAAAAACAAAAGATATTACCTAAGAATTTAATACGAAATTTGCAAAAAAAAAAAAAAAACCCCGAAGATGAAGACGCGCAACGCAGCAGTCACGAAAATTCAGAATTCACACACTATTAAGAAGAGACAGATGCAATAACAATTTTTTAACTAATATTCCAAAAACAACATAGTAAAACTCATATACTGACAGGTATCAGTAAAAAGAGGATAAAATAATAGCAAACTGAATGTAGAAAGTGTCGAGAATGCCGAGCCTTGGCTTTATCAAGGACCAGCAAATACCTGTCAGTATATGAGTTTTGCTATGTTGTTTTTGGAATATTGGTTAAAAAATTGTTATTGCATCTGTATCTTCTTAATAGTATATCATCATCATCATCATTGTCAACCATTATCAATCCACTGCTGGACGAAGGTCTCCCCAAGTTTCCTCCACAACGGTCTGTCTTGTGCCAGTCTCCTCCATGTCACCCCTGCATACTTTCGAATTTCATCCACCCATCTCCCATGTGGTCTTCTTCTGGGTCTTTTCCTGTCCCTTGGAATCCAATCTAAAATTTCGGCTGTCCATCGATGATCTGTCCTTCTGGCAGTATGTCCAGCCCATTGCCATTTCAGGGATTTAACTCTGATCATGATGTCTTCCACTCTTGTCATTTTTCGGATCCACGAGTTCCTCTTCTTATCCCTCCTGGTTACACCAAGCATGCACCTCTCCATGCTACTTTGAGTTGTCTGCAGCCTTTGTATGTCTCTTTTAGTTAAGGTCCACGTCTCTGCACCATACGTAAGCACTGGAAGGATGCATTGATCAAACACTTTTCTTTTAAGACATAATGGCATATTGCTCTTGAAAATTATGCTGTTTCTTCCAAAAGCTCTCCAGGCAAGTTTTGTACGCCGATTAATTTCTTCATCAATGTGACCCTCACTTGATATCTGCTGTCCAAGATAAACGTACGTGTCTGTTATCTCCAGCTTTTCTCCATCAATCGATAAATCTTCATTTCTTGTAAAAGCATTGAACATCACTTTTGTCTTCTGAAAGTTCATTTTTAATCCCACTTCTTTACTCTTGTCAGCAAGTTCCTGGATCATACTCTGCAGCTCTGATGGGGTAGTTGCAAAAATGACTACGTCATCAGCAAAGCGAAGGTGGGTTAGATAATCTCCATTAATCTTTATTCCCTTGTTTTCCCAGCTCAGCGACTGAAAAACACCCTCCAATGTGGCATTAAAGAGCTTCGGAGATATGGTGTCCCCTTGTCTCACTCCCTTTCCAATTTTTACGTGTGTTGTATTTTCAAACAGCCTAATCTTTGCACTTGCATTTTCATAGATGTTATTAATAATATTAATGTATGCATCTTCAATACCGCAGGTTTTCAGAGCCATTGTAACTGCTGATGGTTTCACCGAATCAAAGGCTTTTTCATAATCGATAAAAGCCATGCACAATGCAAGTTCATATTCCCTCGCTCTTTCAATTAGTTCTCTCAGCACGTGGATATGATCTATTGTGCTGTAGCCACTCCTGAATCCAGCTTGTTCTCTCGGTTGAGCCATGTCCAGTGTTACCTTCAAGCGGTGTGAAAGAACTTTAGTGAAGATTTTATAAACTACTGATAGGAGGCTGATAGGTCTGTAGTTTCCGAGATCCTCAATGTCACCTTTCTTATGTAGCAGGATCATTGTAGCGGTGTTCCAATCCTCAGGAATCTTTCCTTCATTAAGGCATCGAGTGAAAATTTGGGCGAGTACTGTTTCGATTTCTCCACTTGCTTCTTGTATGATGTCTACAGTAATTCCATCTTCTCCTGGAGCTTTTCCTCGCTTCATGTTCTTGATTGCATGTGCAACTTCTGCTGGAAGGACTGGAGGAACTCTGGTACTGGTATCTTTCATGATGTCAGGAGTGCATATATCATCCCTTTCATATAATTTGGAGTAGAAATCTTTCACTCTTGTCAAAATTTCGCCTCTATTTCTTGTTACAGAACCATCTTCTTTTCTCAGTGCCATAATCTGTTTTCTTCCCTTACTGAGATGTCCCTTTGCTATCTTTAGGCTTTGGTTGTTTTCAATTGCTTTCCTCACTAGTTCACAGTTGAATTTCCTTACGTCTTCAGTGATACTTTTTCTTACTGTCTTGCATAGCTCTATATATTCCACTTTGGAAGTCACATCTTCTTTAGTTGTTCTCATCTCTCTTCTTTTTTGCATCAACATTTTGGTTTTTCCTGATAATTTGTTCACATGCAACTTGTTCTTAGACCCAGCCAATTTTGTTGCTGTTTCCATAAGAGCTTTGGTTACTTTTCTGTTAACTTCAGAGATGTCCACTTCTTCCGATGTTAGGCCTTCTAAAGCAGAGAACCTGTTCTTCAGTTCTAACTTGAAGGTATTATGGTGTTTTTTAAGGTTGGTTATGTCAATAGATTTTGTTTGTCTTATGAGCTTGCCACGTTCAAGTTTAGTGTTGAGGTGCATCTTACATCTCACCAATCTATGGTCACTACCTGTGTTGAACTTGTTTAGCACACTGCAGTCTTCTATGACGAATTTTTTGTTACACATAGTAAAATCAATTTCACTTGTCGTCCCATTTGGATGTCTCCATGTCCATTTCCTGTGTGGCTTTTTCTTGAAAAAGGAGTTCAAGATGAAAAACCCTTCTGCCTCTGCAAACTCAACGAGAGTATTTCCACGCTGGTTTCTGTTGCCATGACCGAATTTACCTACTGAAGTTTCATTCTGTTGCCGTTGCCCTATTTTTGCATTGAAATCTCCCATAATTATTTTCAAGTGCTGCTTACCTTTATTATTTAGATGACAAATTTCCTCATAAAATTCTTCAATTTCTTCTTCAGGATGACTTGTGGTGGGTGCATAAGTTTGAATAATCTGAGCCTGGTATCTTTTCGAGAGTTGGATAACAAGTCGTGCAGCTCTGTCAGAGGAACTTTCAACTTCTACAACTTTATCCTTCAGTTTCTTGTTTATTATAAATCCAACACCACTAGTTCTGCCAGTATCTGTCCCACGATAGTAGAAGAGATGTCCACTTTTCAGTTCGATGAGATCTTCTCCTTTTCTCCTTACTTCACTTAGCCCCACGATGTCCCACTTGATCCTTTGCAGTTCCTCTTCCAATTCAAGAAGCCTTGAATCAGAAGATAGAGAGCGTCCATTGTAAGTAGCCAAGGTCAGCATCAGATGGCAGCCTAGTCCGGTTCTCCGGGGATTCTTAGCACCCTCTGCCTTCATGTCGCACTGGCCGCTGCTTTGGCCAGGTACATTCCAGCTGCCGGAGACTGAGGGCCAAGATTTAAGTTGTGGAATCATTTTGGAGGGGTTTGGCCATAACTCACCACGCTGGCCAAGCGGGTTGGTGAGTGTATGATAGAATTTCCTCTAATCCCGATGGTATAGTTATACCGCTATGGGCGGTCGTCAGAGCCCCTTTAGTGGGAACAGGATGCACCACGAGAAGGCGGGGTTGACATTTGTCAAGGAGAGGCTGTGATGTTACGCATCACCTGACCTTACATCCCTTAATAGTATATATATATATATATATATATATATATATATATATATATATATCAGATACTGAAACAAATAATTATTATTAAACTAGGACAAAAACTACAAATTAAACCTCAAAACCCAACAGGCATGAGTAAAAAAAAAAATAATAGCAAAACCAGAATGCAGAAAGTGTCGAGAATGCCGAGCCTTGGCTTTATCAAGAACCAGCAAAACTCTGCATTTTCTCACTTCCACAAAGACCTAGTTCTAAATGGGTTTCGGCAAGTATAAGTCCCACAATAAGTTTTAATTAACATAACCGCCCTCAATGGTGTGGGAAAAAGTAATTTCGCTAAAGTTTTTGCATACATCTATCACTTTCCTGGCCCAACATCATCTGTCACAAAAAAAAAAAAAACAACAACAGAAAAAGGTTTTCAAAAAACTCACGAATTGTGAGAAGGCTTGAACAAACCAACAGAAAAATTCAGTTAAAGCACGTGGTTGTGCAACCATACCGCCCAAGTGAAGTTCCAAACGTGAAACAATGTGCAAAAAGTTCTTAAATAATGCCATTCCTTGGGGAAAAAAGCATTTCCGAAAATACAATAAAAATAAAAATAAAAAAATAATAAAATTACAACAGCGACATGTAAGTAAATAGTAACTTTTGTACATACAGCTTCCACGAAAACGGAAGTCATAAGAACAAAGAAACAAAAATGAAAGAATGCTTTGGAAAAAAATACATTAAGTTAAAAATAGTTGCAATATTTACAAAATATTCCAGGAGTGCTTTAAGTGTATAAAAAGGAAGAAATTTTTCACCAACCAACTACGAAAAAACAACGTTGACCACTAGGTCGAGTAAACAGCAAACTGCTCTAACAAAGTGCACAAAAACGCGCACAATTTCCAATGTGTTTAAATTTTCGAGGTTGCACCAGACTACAGTTGTATTTGGCACAACTTTCGCTTCATAAATCAGATTTACCCCTTCCATCTTCGGTAGCGCCTCTGCAACCATGACTAAAATTATTCACATTTTTGTTTTGTGCTGCATAATTGTCCCAATAGATTACAATTGCAATTGGCATTTATATTTTCCAAGACATTCTGGAAATTTGGTGGAAAGTGTTTTTCTTTGGGATAGCTCTAACCTTGGCAAATGTAATTCACATATTTCCAGAATTTTCTGTCACAGTTTTCCGGTCAGATGGCGTAGCTGTATCTTTGTATTTGATTCATCATGGAATACGCAGAAAATGTTCAAAAGAGAACCCCCACCTCCCCTTTGGAACCCAAACCTATCCACTGTGCGTGCCTTTTTAAGCGATATTTTTTACTAAATGCAAATATTTAAAATGAGGAGAAAAATATCGTGGAGGAAAAATTTTTATTGTCATATGTTTCCGGACCTTGGAATTATAATCCTATCCTTAAGGGAAGGGAAGGGGGAGGGGGGCGACGACAATTCTGTTGGCTGTGCCATTGGTAGCAATTATTTCTTTTCCTTTCCAGTTTTGGTTTCTCGCTGATATCAATTCCTTTTTTTTTTTCTCGTCGCGAATGAGTGACACATGTTATTGAATTGAACTAATGTTGCTTGGCACTGTAAATGTTACACGTACCAAAACAATGTACAGTGTGGAGAAGTACAGACTCTGAAGATTCTTCACTTCACCACTTTCGCTGTTGCGTCGTCTTCTCCCATACTCGTTTTTTTAGGGGTGGGGGTGGGGTGGTAACGACCACCTTGAGTAACTCTAAGGACCACGGCCGGCCTTTGGCATAGGCGAACAAGGCGGCTGCCTAGGGCCACCAATTCTAGGGGCCGCGGATTTTAATCATATATCGATTTTCTGTCATCATCCAATTTTTAATCTGTATTATCTTTAAAAAAATTCACTAAAAAGATAAACAGTCGAAGTACGCCTTTTCTCTTGTCCTACTAGTTTTTTTGGGGGATGCCGCTAAGTGAATCTATATGAAAACAGCTGTTTCCCTTCTTTATGCTTTGCCATGAAGTTTTGTTTCTTTTCCGTCGGGTTTACATATAAAACGGTAATAACAAAGGAGGAATGCGTAGCCAGTAAACAAAACGCCAGACAAAAGTTTCCGGGGTTGAGTGAAAAGCAGAACGTCTGAGATTTGCTAATTTAACCGGATTACAGTTCCCACACTTTTGACTACAGTAGATCGTTTGACTAATGTAAATCTAAATGAGCTGTGTTCCTTATGAGAGGATGAGAGCTACAGAATCAGGGAGGTTGTAATGGGTATCCCATAATGGGATACCCATTACAACCTCCTTGGGAAACAAAACTTAAAAAGGCCAGGCCGGCCGCAGGGCAGAAGAGAGATTTCTAGTGGTGGGAAATAACCCTAATTGATTTGTCAATTGTCATGGAGATCGAGCTCTTTTGTCCTTTCGAGCTGCTGATACAAATTTCCAGCAAACTTCGGAGCAGACCATGTTCCATTCGTGGGATTTAAAATATCCTCGGGCTATTAAAAGGTTGTAGCTCCGCTGAGGGATTCATGGGGAAGGGCCATAAATTAAAATACCCATTAGCCGAAGTATAGGAGGCATTTCGTCTCGTCTGCGTTTAGCCGAAAAAGCTTCTTTTTCCTGTTTTTTTATTTATTTTATGGGGCAGGGGCAGGGTAAGCGTAAAGTAGATAAATATTGCCAGTTGTCGGTGTTGTGTCGCTTGTTTCAAAATGTAAAAAAGACTTCTGCTCATTCATTCAGTAGGAACGTTACGGTGCCTGAATATTTTTAGTGATTTGTTTATTACTCCCAAACGTATTTTTATCGACGGTACTACGAAGGGATATTTCCCCCTATAGTAGCATTTGTATTTAAATATGTCTGGAATTAAAAGGTCTACGACCGACAGTGGTGCAGAAAAAAGAAAAGAAAAAAAGACGCTGAACAATTAATAGATATACTGAAAGGTTCGTTATTGAAGCTTTTCAAGAAGAATCTACATACAGATGAAGCAACGTATTCTACGAAAAAAGAAAGAGATATTACGGATCTTCAGGCAAATAGCGATGCTCCAGAACACAATGATGTGCAAATAGACTTTATTCAAGGTCTAGCTAAACATACATTTCTACACCATCATGAAGGACTAAATGAAGGCAACAATGTGCACATCTCAAAATAAGCCCCGATTTAACTAAAAAAACTACTAAAATCTGTGCCTAATAGATTGAAAGAAATTGCAAAATCTAAAGGATACGCGACAAGGTGTTAATTATTGTAATTTATTATATATTTCTGCCATATTTCATACTGGCCAGATACTTTTGTATGTGCTTTTTTTTTTCTGGTGTTTCATTTAAATACTGTATGTAGTACATATTGTACATACTAACAGGGGCTGCCGAAGTAAATCCTTGTCTAGGGCCGTCGAAGTAGTGAGGCCTACCCTGATAAGAACTATAAGCAGTCGCCTATTCCTTATTCGTGTCACTGGTACCAGGGAGGGGACAAAGTCAGTGCCATCCAACAGGAGCATCACAAGGGGAAATTTTACCGATATCGCGTTGCGATTATACGAGACTGCGATACAATTTGAGATTTGCATAGCATATTTTTGCGATGCAAATTTTATAGCTACGCAAAAAGAGCGGCCTGTTTTTTTTTGTTTTTTTAAATAATGAGCCTTTTTAGAGCATGTTTTTGATTGCTGATAAAGCGAACGTGCGTATTGCTGAATTCGATCTTTCTGATGCGGATGGCAGGTTCCAAACCAGAGACGTCGCCAAGGGGATGCAAGGAATTTTTCCCATCCACCAGTTCAAGATATGCCATATTTTTTTAACTTTAAAATATAAACTGGATTTTGCCATGTAATGACGAGTGTGGTTATTTTCGTCGTGTAGCTCTCCCATAAAAAGTGCGTTGCTTACTTCCCCGTAGGAAGGTTATCAAAATAGCATCCGCAGAGCCATGAAAATTTTATTGTTCTCCAATCTTCAAAGTGATTAGTTTAACCTGTTTTTTATGTTGATATGTTCAGGGCCGAATGAGATGGATTGGGTAGGAATTCGCTGGGGGGGGGGGGGGATTACTAATTGCTCTGCTGTTTGTCTGTGCTACTAAGTATGTGATTCCAACACGGAAAGTGGAGTCTAAAGCTATACCAGCGCTCTTAAGCCTGCCCTGGGGCAGTGAGGGCGCAAGACGTGACTGAAGACTGCTCTGGAAGAGATGATCGCAAGACAAGGTTGCTGGTTTGAAGGAAGGGAGTTTGTCTGCGTGTTCTTCCTCTCAACCCTAATCCACGAAAACATCTGTTTTCAGACCCTTCTCCTAGGCACAAAATTTCCCTTAAATCAGTGCGCGCAACTGGTGCTGGTGGCAGTGTGATATGTTTCTTATACGGTGTGTAACTCTCCAAGTTTTACTAGTTTCATTAAAGTTGCATGGACGAAACATTAACAACAAAAAAAAAAATGACTCCAAACTTTGGATTCTTTTGTATTCCAAAAAGTGCAAAAACTTCAAGACAGTTCCAAAATTAATGAGTATGTATCGAAGGAAATGGGGATTGCACGAATTCCTTTGTAGCCTGTGGTAAAATGAATTAAAATTCTTTCTTTCAGTGTTTAGTAACTAAAGTTGCTTTCAAACTTGCCCCAGTAAAAATAATACTCGCCCATCCGTCGCCCACCCTGATTTTGAAGTCTAGCGACAACCCTGTTTCAAACTGAAGTAAACATTGCCATCGGCGCCATTTCTCACTGTGAACTAATCGAATGAGTGCCGTACTGGGGCTATGGCAACATTCTGTCTTCTGAGAGAACTAAAGCAGAAGTCGGCTTAACAGTGATTTTCCTGTCACGGTGACAGTTCTTCGGAAGTAATGGTGACTTTAAACTGTGACAAAATCCTCGTTTACCACAGCGGTGATGGAACTGTAAAGAAGCCAGAACTGCGAGTCCCCGTCTTACTTGTAACGGTGACAAAATCACCATTTCTGAATGATACGATACAAAGAAGGAACTTATCAAAGATCATCATCATCATCATTGTCAACCATTATCAATCCACTGCTGGACGAAGGTCTCCCCAAGTTTCCTCCACAACGGTCTGTCTTGTGCCAGTCTCCTCCATGTCACTCCCGCATACTTTCGAATTTCATCCACCCATCTTCCATGTGGTCTTCTTCTGGGTCTTTTCCTGTCCCTTGGAATCCAATCTAAAATTTCGGCTGTCCATCGATGGTCTGTTCTTCTGGCAGTATGTCCAGCCCATTGCCATTTCAGGGATTTAACTCTGATCATGATGTCTTCCACTCTTGTCATTTTTCGGATCCACGTGTTCCTCTTCTTATCTCTCCTGGTTACACCAAGCATGCACCTCTCCATGCCTGTTTGAGTTGTCTGCAGTCTTTGTATGTCTCTTTTAGCTAAGGTCCACGTCTCTGCACCATACGTAAGCACTGGAAGGATGCATTGATCAAACACTTTTCTTTTAAGACATAATGGCATATTGCTCTTGAAAATTATGCTGTTTCTTCCAAAAGCTCTCCAGGCAAGTTTTGTACGCCGATTAATTTCTTCACCAATGTGACCCTCACTTGATATCTGCTGTCCAAGATAAACGTACGTGTCTGTTATCTCCATATTTTCTCCATCAATCGATAAATCTTCATTTCTTGTAAAAGCATTGTACATCACTTTTGTCTTCTGAAAGTTCATTTTTAATCCCACTTCTTTACTCTTGTCAGCAAGTTCCTGGATCATACTCTGTAGCTCTGATGGGGTAGTTGCAAAAATGACTATGTCATCAGCAAAACGAAGGTGGGTTAGATAATCTCCATTAATCTTTATCCCTTTGTTTTCACAGTTCAGTGATTGAAAGACATTTTCCAATGTGGCATTAAAGAGCTTCGGAGATATGGTGTCACCTTGTCTCACTCCTTTTCCAATTTTTATGTGTGTTGTATTTTCAAACAGCCGAATCTTTGCACTTGCATTTTCATAGATGTTATTAATAATATTAATGTATGCATCTTCAATACCGCAGGATTTCAGAGCCATTGCAACTGCTGATGGTTTCACCGAATCAAAGGCTTTTTCATAATCGATAAAAGCCATTCACAATGGAAGTTCATATTCCCTCGCTCTTTCAATTAGTTCTCTCAGTACGTGGATATGATCTATTGTGCTGTAGCCACTCCTGAATCCAGCTTGTTCTCTCGGTTGAGCCATGTCCAGTGTCACCTTCAAGCGGTGTGAAAGAACTTTAGTGAAGATTTTATAAACCACTGATAGGAGGCTGATAGGTCTGTAGTTCCTGAGATCCTCAATGTCACCTTTTTTATGTAGCAAGATCATTGTAGCGTTGTTCCAATCCTCAGGAATTTTCCCTTCATTAAGGCATCGAGTGAAAATTTGGGCGAGTACTGTTTCGATTTCTCCACTTGCTTCTTGTATGATGTCTATAGTAATTCCATCTTCTCCTGGAGCTTTTCCCCGCTTCATGTTCTTGATTGCATGTGCAACTTCTGCTGGAAGGACTGGAAGAACTCTGGTACTGGTACCTTTCATGATGTCTGGAGTACATGTATCATCCCTTTCATATAATTTGGAGTAGAAATCTTTCACTCTTGTCAAAATTTCGCCTCTATTTCTTGTTACAGAACCATCTTCTTTTCTCAGTGCCATAATCTGTTTTTTCCCCTTACTGAGATGTCCCTTTGCTATCTTTAGGCTTTGGTTGTTTTCAATTGCTTTCCTTACTAGTTCACAGTTGAATTTCCTTACGTCTTCAGTGATACTTTTTCGTGCTGTCTTGCATAGCTCTATATATTCCACTTTGGAAGTCACATCTTCTTTAGTTGTCCTCATCACTCTTCTTTTTTGCATCAACATTTTGGTTTTTCCTGATAATTTGTTCACATGCAATTTGTTCTTAGACCCAGCTAATTTTGTTGCTGTTTCCATAAGAGCTTTGGTTACTTTTCTGTTAATTTCAGAAATATCCACTTCTTCCGATGTTAGGCCTTCTAAAGCAGAGAATCTGTTCTTCAGTTCCAATTTGAAGGTATTATGGTGTTTTTTAAGGTTGGTTATGTCAATACATTTTGTTTGTCTTATGAGCTTGCTACGTTCGAGTTCAGTGTTGAGGTGCATCTTACAGCTCACCAATCTATGGTCACTGCCTGTGTTGAACTTGTTTAGCACACTGCAGTCTTCTATGACGAATTTTTTGTTACACATAATAAAATCAATTTCACTTGTCGTCCCATTTGGATGTCTCCATGTCCATTTCCTGTGTGGCTTTTTCTTGAAAAAGGAGTTCAAGATGAAAAACCCTTCTGCCTCTGCAAACTCTACGAGAGTATTTCCACGCTGGTTTCTGTTGCCGTGACCGAATTTACCTACTGACGTTTCATTCTGTTGCCGTTGCCCTATTTTTGCATTGAAATCTCCCATGATTATGTTCAAGTGCTGCTTACCTTTATTATTTAGATCACGAATTTCCTCATAAAATTCTTCAATTTCTTCTTCAGCATGACTTGTGGTGGGTGCATAAGTTTGAATAATCTGAGCCTGGTATCTTCTCGAGAGTTGGATAACGAGTCGTGCAGCTCTGTCAGAGGAACTTTCAACTTCTACAACTTTATCCTTCAGTTTCTTGTTTATTATAAATCCAACACCACTAGTTCTGCCAGTATCTGTCCCACGATAGTAGAAGAGATGTCCACTTTTCAGTTCAATGAGATCTTCTCCTTTTCTCCTTACCTCACTTAGCTCGACGATGTCCCACTTGATCCTATCAAAGATACCCGTGCCTAAAAGCTGAGCACAAAATGGAAGAAAAAAGAAATATGGTTTCCCTATTCAACAGAACTAGACTAGGGCTCTCTCCTATTCGGCAACACATGGCTACAGCTTTTACCGCCCCACCTCCCCACCATTTTCCCCGACGGGGTTAGGGTCAATCACGCTCAGATCATCTTGAGGGGTCACCTGCTCTTAGGGTAAAAATCCCTTGCAGTAGGAAGATTTATCTTGTTGGAGCTCGATGATCATCAAAACTGTGACACCTTAACAGTGATTTCGGAATTGTTACTTTTAGTCACTGGTCATAACAATGACAGTGATTTTTCAGTAACGCCGCCCCAGTCGCGTAGTGGTCTAAGCGTTGGCCTCTGATCATTAGTCTGAGATGGGTCCGGGTTCGAATCCCCCGGCGAGGTATGGATACTGTGCTTGTCTTACGGTGCTGGCTCTCTTCTTTCCCTGGAACCGGTGGCCCTAAATTAGGGACGGGTGACTGCTTATAGCCCATTGAGTTGCTCATGGTGGTCGTTAAACCTCCAATAAAAATTAGTAACGGTGACAAAGTAACGTGCTTCTTGGGGGAAAGGGACGAGGGAGAAAATTAATGTGGAAAACTGGGAATTAAGGTGAAAAATACACCGATGAACCATTACATTATGACCACCTACCTAATAAGCTGTAGGATAGACCCTCCAGTTCCCGTACATTTCGGGGGGGGGGGTGATTAAGCGCGAACCCGTTTTTCCAAGTCTAGCCACAAATGTTCGATTGGGTTCATGTCAGATCAATTTAGAGGCCAACAGAAAGTCACCATGTTCTTCGAACCACTCCTTGACGATTATGGCTGTGTGGCATGGCGCATTATCCTGTTGGTAATAGTCATCACCAACAGGGAGCATAGTTACCATAAAGGAAACTTGGTCCGCAATGATACTCAGATACATACCTGACGGCTGTCAGGGATTGTGTTATTCGGATAGGGGGCGCAAAAGTGGCCCAAGAAAACATCGCCCACAGCATAACACCGCCGCCGCCAGCCTGTTCCCGCCCAACAGTGCATTCATGTGCCATAGCTTCCGTTGGTAATCGGCGTATCAGCGCTAGGCCATCTACGTGATGCACTAGGAAACTTGATTCGTCAGACCAGGCCATTTTCTTCCAATCATCCACGGTCCAATTTTGATCATCTTAGGCCCATTTCATACGTTGTTGGCGATGACGTGCAGTAAGCATGGGGACCCGGCTGGGTCTTCAGCTAAGCAGGCTCATGCATAGAAGGCTGCGATGAACTGTGTGCTGTGACACATTGCCCTGATCACCACTGTTGTAGCTGCGGGTGATTTGTCGCACTGTGGCCCTGCGGTCGCTGTGAACAATGCGTGACAGTCTCCGCTCCCCTCTGGCATCAATGAGCTGCGGACGACACACGACTGGACGACGGTTCGTCGTTTGGCCATCTGTACACCACTTTTTATACATACTCACTACAGAGGCACGTGACAAACCAAGCCGTTTCCGAGATCGTCGTTCCGAGGCGTCGTGCCATCACAGTTTGTCCTTTATCAAACTCCGATAAATCGGCAGCTTTTCTCATTCTGACTCCGAACACTCTACTAACCGAAAGCCGGTCCTCGGGTTGAATATATACTGCTCTGTGAACTTCGCCTGCGCCACCGTTCGGTCTCCAGGCGCGCTATTTTCTCTTGGCTGGGAGTGGTCCTAATGGAATGTCTCATCTGTGTATACCCAGGTCACCATAGACAATAATATCTGTTAGTACTGTGTTGGAAATCTAAAATTTCGAGGGGGAAAAAATGCTACCCAAAATCAATTAAGAAACTGCTATTAAAAATATTTTGCATAGCAGAATTTGCGATACAAAATTTTTAAAATAAATTTCCCCCTGGTGTACTATCCGTGTTTTTTTCAGGGCATGGTAGTGGAGGAGGGGGGGGGAGGCTTCGCCATTCATCCGGGCCCATTTCGGAAGAATGCCAAGAGGCAGCCCCTGAGACCACTTGGCTACCTGGACTGCTCAGCTATTTGCATCAGATACCTCTACTTTGTTACTCTACCACAGTTCGTCATCTTCGGACTCGTACAATGCGTTTGAAATCCGTCTTTCGGAGCGTTTTCACAACTGTTTCTTGAAGCATGAAGCCCTGCCCTACCTTCTGTACAGCTGTGCAATGTACGAGCACTTTACTTTTTCCACCGGTCTTGGTCACGGCTCATCATCTACTCGTGGTATAAATAACAGTGGTGAAAGTGGGCGAGGACGATGAGCAACTGCATTCCCCTGAGAAATTCGTAAGGGGGACGGCGTTTCCCTAAATATTGGTGAACAAAAGTACACATCCAAAGTGAAAATCCTCCAAATATGTGGCGTCAGTAAATAAACAAATACATCGTTCTTTCCACGTTTCAGAAATACATAGCAACCGAAAAATTGTTATTCGGTCACCGCCGGAAAATTGAATCTACGGATCTCTCAATATCTAGCCGAGCGCGTTAGCCTTACACCACGGGTTGTAATGCGGCCACCGTGGTGTAAGGCTATCGCGCTCGGCTAGATATTGAGAGATCCGTAGAATTTCCCGGCGGTGACCGAATAACAATTTTTCGGTTGCTATGTATTTCTGAAACGTGGAAAGAACGATGTATTTGTTTATTTAAAAGTACACATTATTTGAAAAAAAAAAAAAATGTTCTGCAGTAGTATACTGTGAGGAGATTTTAGCTCTCAGTTCATTTACATCTATGAATTCTATTCGTAATTTGTGTAAGATGTTTACGTTTCGAAATTTTGTCTCTGATTTTGCAGTTTTCAGAGCTTTTGACCCGTGACAATACATTTTGTCCTTCGGACTTTTAGCTAAAACCCGCAGCCAGAGGGAATGCTCGCATTCGACTGTTTTGCTTTCGTATCATATACGTTATCATGCAGGGCGGAATGTTGAACTATGCTGCAGGCTTGATTTAGAATAAGGTCAATAGAGTCTACTAATCTTGTTTAGAATACTGAACTCAAATTCATTCTTAGTAGAAATCTGGTACATAGCGGCTGACCAAGACCGCACTGTTTCAGGAAGAGACGGTTCTCTAACTGTTTGAAGTGGTATCTGACAGCAGCGGTTTCTTGGTAACTTAAACTTAACTTAGAAATGAACACTCTCTGAAGTGTTTCCTTTCTAAGTTTAAATTACCGGGGTGTGTAGTTGTTGTCCTCTTGATACTGCATAACATCGATGAACTGAATATACTAATTTAGTACGATTATTACAATTCTTCTTCTTCTTAGCCTGTTGACACCCACTGCAGGGTATAGGCCTCTCCAGTCTTTTCCAACTTCCTCGATACTTAGCTTCGGTCCACCATTTAGCCCCTCTAAATTTCTGAAGGTCATGTCCCCATCGTATTCTCTGGCGTCCTCTTCGTCCACTTCCACCTCTGGGTTGCCATTCTGTTATCAATCGTGTCCATATTTCATCTTTCAGTCTTTCAACATGTCCAGCCCTTCTCCACTTTGATTCTTTTATTATTTTTATACTATCTATTATTCCTGTTCTTTCTCTTATAATTTCATTTCTAACTCTGTAGCTTCTTGTTATTCCTAACATTCTTCTCTCTAACTTTCTGACCGATACTCTTATTTTCTTACATTGTCGCTCTGTGATACTACATGTTTCACTTCCGTAAGTAAACATGGGGATAATACATGCATTGAAGATTTTTCTTTTTAAACACAGTGGAAGATCACCGGTTAAATAGTCTTTAAGTATCCAAAAGGCTCTATTACTTTGGATAATTCTTCTGTTGATTTCTCTTTCTTGTTTTTCTTTAAAACTGATTACTTGACCTAAACAGATGTATTCGTCTACTTGATAATTACAATTAGTGAATTCCAAATGCTTTCACTATTTTTCAGCTTTCATTTAAGAGAAACGAAACTCCTTCAGCTGACGTGTAACCTGCTCTTTGTGATATAAACATTTTTAGCTGAATTATAAATTCATCAGGGTTTAGTTTTTGTTCATTATAATATTTTTAAATTTTTTATTTATGTTCATGTAAAAGATCACAGGCGTATAAAACATGTGTGTGTGTGAGAGAGAGAGAAAGAGAATCCACCGACAGACTTTAAACACTAAGCACTGCGTCCCTTCAAAACAAACCATCACTTTCACCACTGGTAATAATGACGTAAGAGATATGTAAACTGTTTGTTTATACATACGTTTATTAGATGTGAAATAGATGTCAGATAACCGGAAATGATTTGCTGTGTGTGCTTTCCTGAGAAGTTGTTTCGCATAGTTCGCGATGTAATTCCGGAAATTGCTCATAACGCTTTGTTTTCCTGGGATGCTGCTCTATTTTCCTACCTTTCTTGATTTCTTTCTTTTTCTTCTTCTTCTTCTGTTTTTTTTTATTTTTTTATTGATGTGATGAACGGGAATGTACAATGCTGAGATTTTGTGATGAAATTTTATAAGGCAATTTTTGAACTGCAGAAACAGGGTGCGACCATTATGTGTATACAGTTTTTCTAATTTAGTTTGCGAATCACTATGCGGTGATTATGGAATGATTACTCTGATACAGTAGCGTGCGGTCGTTGTATACAACGCATGCATTGTATGCCCTAATGAAATGCAAAAATTTGCTCTCTGAAAAAAAAAAAGAGAATAACATGAAGAAAAGCTTCGTGCTGCAGTTTTTTTTTTTTTTTTTTATCGAAAATTTAAATTAAATACCTGGTTTGGAAGAGTTTTATTTCAAACCAAATTCACAGATGTGTTAATTTTAGCCGGAATTGAAAAAAAAAAAAAAGAATAACATGAAGAAAAGCTTCCTGCTGCAGTTTTGTTTTGTTTTATCGAAAATTTTAATTAAATACCTGATTTAGAAGAGTTTTATTTAAAACCAAATTCACAGATTTGTGTTAATTTTAGCCGGAATTGAAAAAAAAAAAAAAAAAGTGTGAATGCGAACCTAACTTCGTATCATTGTGCCCGAACTCATATGAAATTGTACCATGCTTGCCAGGGATATAACGCTTGATATGAGATCGGCCATTGCATTCAGGGCTTGGGCAGTCAACCAACTGGAGAAACGGAATCCGCTCCCTCTGCCCCCACTGTTTATTCCCACTAGGTTTGGGGCCTTCATTAAGTGCCGCTGAAAAGCTTCTACAAATGCGAAAGAGAGTGTTGCATCGACCAAGGGGGTGTTTTGACGGTGAGTATCTGCCATCTAGTGCGTAATTTCAGTGGATGCTTTTCTTATTCTGTTGGAAAATTGTACAGCTACATTTTTGTATATTCCTTGCCTTTCCGAAGCACTGAAATGCTTCAAGATGATTTCAGCAAATTGCAAAAGGGGAATAAGGAAATGGGTGCTGCAAAATTAAAGTCTTTTGATTTCCTAAGTTTTATAGAAAAATCGGAATGTGTAAGCAGCGAAACAGCAATCTCAAACTTGAGTCGCTTAACATCGTCGTTAAGTATGTAAACATACAAACTAATTGATATAAAGATTTGTAGTGCTTCAAATCTCCTAAGCTGTTTTGTTGGCCGTGTTTATTATTTTGTAATGAAACTGTTTACCCTTTCCTAAAAAAAAAAAAAAAAAACCCTGAAAAATTGTCAAAATTCAGATTTAAAACAGTAAAACTATACTACTAATCCGTTTTTTTTTTGTTTCTTTTTTGGCTTGAAACAAATATCTAAGGTTCGAAGCTTTCGCACATCAACCAGATGATTTTTCGAAGGTGGACACCCAGAGGGTAAAATCTTTCCGCCTGGTAGTTTCCAAATCATAATAATTCTCCCATAACTATCCTATGTAGAAAGCTTATGGGCTCAAAAACTTCAGTTACAGAAAGAATCGGGTTTCCCGAATTGAACCTGAATTCACCCAAAGAAACATTTCTCACTCGTTTTGATTTCGTTAGGTAAAAAAGTGAATTAAGCGTTTTTTACACTTCCGCCTGGATTAAGAGCAGCAAAACAATTTGCAAACTGTTCAAAGCTTCGCACGAACTTGGTTTGGATAAATGCTTGAGGGAATTAATACGTTGTGCCAAAAACATAAGCACGCAATGTACCCAAATACAAGTCATATTATCTAAAAAAGAAAATAATAACAATAGAAAAAGTTCTACTGAAGATTTTGATGCCGAAGCCTATATTTTAAGACAAAGTAACGGAAAAATAACAACAACAACAAAAAATTGCAGGACAGAATTCCGCTGCAAATGATGTTTTTTTTTTTTTTTTTTTTGTTTTTCATGCCTACACATGATGTTCACGGCACGCCACGTTATGCAAACGTAAAACTTTTGGGTTTAATCGCAAATCACAAGATGAAACTACTCGTTTTTTTCTTCAGTTATTTTTTAAATCACATTTGTAACGCGTTATTTTACTTGCAGACTTCCGTGTAAAAATTTATTTATATAATTATAAGAATTATAATAAATTTAATTTGTTAACAGCACACACTTCGTTCGTGAAATTTGACACAAGCTCGTGTTCATTTGCGATATTTTTAAATAAAATATTTCTGTGCGACATAAAACGTAATTACTCACGGATTCCGTTATTTCACTTTCTGAGGCCTTTATTTAAAACTGTAAAAATTATTAAAGTCTTTTAAATGAATTCTTTAAAAGTGAAATTGCATTTACAATAATTGAAGTATCAAGTTTAGAGGCATTAATACGAATTTCTCTATACGGTATTTTTTTAATTGCAAACTTTGAATTTGTGGTCATTCTACATTTTTATCTCAGAACTGAGTAACCGTTCGAATGTCATTATGCAAAACATATACAAACGTAGAGAAAATCTGGATCAAAAATGCTGTCTTTATATTATTGTTATTTTTTTTTTTTTTTGTTATGCGCCACATTTTATTTGTCTGCCTAAAAATTGTTTGGGCACCTATATATAAAAAAAAAAAAAAAAAGCTACTGTGAAGATTTCAGAGAGGGAACTAAAGCTCTTGGCTTGTTCATGCTAAATGTTCCTCACGCTTTGCTTGAGCCGAGGAGAACCTATACGTTCTAATTACTTTATCTGGAGGAGTCAGATAACCTCGTTCATTCGTTCCAAATGAACCTTCACACACTGAAGAAACCCGTGATCTTGAGACCTTTTTCTTTCATTCCCATTTTAGTGTACTGTATTCTATTTCCTAAGGGAAACCAATAAAACATTTCCCTTAAACTATGAGCGAAAAAATAAAGATTTCGTAATGTGAAGTTCTGGCGTACAACTAGAAATGTTTTGGGAGAAGGGAGGTGTTAGTAGCGCACCCAATGGATGTGACCCAGGGGTCTTCCCCATGAGCAGGGCCGTAGCTAGAGGTATTGGTGCCCGGGGCAAGAAGTAAAATTGGCGCCCCCTACCCCAATCCAACTGGAACAGGTGACGGTGTCAGATTTTATTATATACCTGTATAATAAAAATATTGCAATTTTTATTGTTATGTGCAATTATTGTCCCGTATATAATTTGCTAATTGTATGAAATAGTAACAAAATATTAATTTTTTATATAAAATATTACTCATAATGTAATATTTTTTTAAAATAACTTATATAGGTAATCCTATTCAATAGCCTGTGGTGATTATATGAGCTTCAATAGGGATTGTAGAAGAAAGGAAAAACATTGTACATAGTTTGAATGAAGAATAATTTTCATTTATAATTAATTGCTACCTCAAGTGCTTATGAACAATTGAAAAAATATGCACAAGTAGCATTTGTTTAAAATTATGCTTAAGCCTTAACAGAAAGATTTTGAATTTACAAATTCACCTTTCGAGCTTTAATAGTAGCAAAATCATTTATTATTTGATCATATAAATATTTTTTGCAATATCTTTTTCTATTGACAGAATTGCCAGGTGCGTTAATCTGATCAGCATTTTATCCTTAAAGCCTAATGAAGTTTAAATTTTATACATTTTTTTAACTACGCGTATAAATTAATTTCACTTATTTTTACATTTATTAAAAAAAATCTACGTCTGGATGGCGCCCCCTCCAGCTCGGCGCCCAGGGCGGTCGCCCCTATCCCCCCGCCCTACCCCATCGCTACGGCTCTGCCATGAGGTATCACTCAGTCCTTCGTTCTTTGTTATTTGCTGCTTATATTTAAATATGTTTGTATGTGTTTTTAAATACAATGAAACCTGTCTAGCAAAATCCTGTTGCAACAATATACAGGGGAGCCGCTGGACCATTTCAGTGAGGCTGAAGCCCCTTTTTACTAAGTTCGAATTATTTACTTATTTATTTAAAAAATGACGAGCCATCAAAAAATAAATAAATAGAAATGATAAAATTGTTAATGACAAATTTACATTTGAGGTTGACCATTATACACTACCGAAGAACGCGTAAGGAATCGTTTCTTGCTTGATCTCCGAAGTCCGTCGGGTGTATAATCCGGTTTGTAATTTTTTTTTTCACTTGTTGTAGCCATAGGCTCTTTTCAAGGATTGGCAACACTCTATCAGCCGGGTGGACGCTGACATCAATCGTAAGTTCAGATATTTTTGGTCTAGTACGATGAATTTAATGCTAGTTTTCTTGCCGTGCAGTGGATCTCTTTATTGCACTTATGTAATTGCCCTTAACTTAGGATGCTCTTTCGATCGCCTCGAAGCTTGGCGACCAGTGGCGACACCATCCCAATAAAACAGACCAACCAGCTAGCACGTAGATAGCACATCGAACCCACTGTTCACTGTGTCCTTTTCTTTTAACTAAGGGGGCTACAAAACAAAAGGTTTGGGTTTCATACTGTCTGTATATGGAATCTATTGCACGTCCCAAGATAAGCTACAAATAAAAATCTTCCTAAATAGGAAGAAGGGCTTTCAACCAGTGTTGCATTCAGAGAGTTTTTTCGATGGGGGGGGGGATTACAAATTTCGAGGAGGCTAAAACTTTTTGACTGATTACATAATCACGATTTTGTTATTTATATTAATATATATATAATTTAAAAATAAAATACGAGCATTTTTTAATGCTTTTATATTGTAAATGCAAATTCCAAAAAATCTATACATACAAGTGATTAAAAATGTTATACCTTTGCTTTAATTCAGTAATGGACCACGGATTATATCATCATGGGGTGGTGTAAAATACTTAGGATGCTAGTAAGGCACGGCTGTGATGGAGAAAATCCCCCCAAGACATTAGAAGTGGTAAAAATGTCCTCGCCTTACTTCAAGCGTGTTTCTGATTATTAAGGAATCATTACAGTGTTACCCGAAAATGGTGCAAGCAATTCCTCTGCCATTTGGTTTCAGCCCCTTTGAATTATTTAGATTAGCAAATAGTAGTAAAAAAACAACAACAACTAACTAACCGTTCGGATGCTAGTTTGAGGTGCCATGACATTTTATTCATTTTTATTTTTTTTGTCACAAAGTGTAAACCACCACAGTGAGAAAAAAAACAACAACATCTTATTGTGGGAACAATTTCTAATAATTTGCTATTGTTAAAAATTAGGTAGCAAATATTTTGTTGTATTGGAAGAGCACTAACGTCACGTTAGCTACACTGAGGCTTAAACGTATACATGGAAAGTCGGCATCCAGAAGACTGAAATAAAACTGAATGCCAGCTTCCAAAATATGATGATGTATTGCAGTGCAAACATCGCTACTGTGTGGAATTAGGCTCTTATTGCGGAAGTAGACCGAGTTGTCAGTGCTTGAAAAATTGCAGCGCCTTCAGCGAGGACTGTCTAATGTTTTGTTGAAGGATGATAGAAATTTCAGACTGAAGTCCACATGTGGATGTTTTTTTATTATTATAATATTTTCCCTCATTTTCTTAATTTCTTAAATTAATTTCTCCAAATATTCAGCTATAAACGAACACAATTAGACTAAATATAAGGGGAAATCACCCAAAAACCTACAAGGGGAGGAGGACGGGGGGGAAGGGGGGTCGTGGATTTTCGGGAGAGCTAAGCACCACCGAGAAGATGCCTGAATACATACATAACTGTGCTCAACACTCCTCACCGCAGAAAAGCAAATGGCGGCCATTTACTTATTCTCAAAATCTAACCGCTGATGTAGAGAGAAGATCACCTTTAGAATAATGTTAATGCTGAACTAAAATTATTATAGTAATAAGATCTATTATTAAAAAGGTCTCGGGGTTACGCTGATTGCAAGTGAAATTTAATTAATGTAATTTATTTAAATATAAAACACAATTAAAGTGACAGCTATCAATTTTAAAACTTAGCAGTTCTATTTGTATTTTCATTGCGGAAGAAGGGGGGGGGTTGATTGAGTACGAGGTAGTAAAAAAAATTAAAAAATTAAGCCCTGTTCACTCTCTTCCCCCATGTTCTTAGTCTAGCGACGCCCCTGACACTGCGTCAGTCACAATACAAGAAATGACTAGCAACCTTTTATCTGTTTAGCCGATTTTGGATAATTGCGATTGTGTATAAAAGCCATATGTACAGCTTCCAAATCCTGCTTTTCCCCAGTCTCAGCTCAGGTAGATGTATGATTATGTATAGGTATGGCTCAGAAAATAACACAATACCACAAAATAATTCTATCATGAGACACGGAATTCATTTCAAAAGGGCTATTCAACCTATATTTATTAATGACACCTAAAAAGACACCCAGCCTGAATAACGTGAATGAAAAAAACAGAAAAACAATTTGGCTTCTGATTGTTGATATTGTCGCTGGGTCCTCAGCCCGCTTGTTTGATTGGGTGACAAATGAGTTGTAGTTTTACTTATCTCACTGACAACTGCAGGTGATTACATGCACCTATCACTTATCATGATTTTTCTGCATATACAGAAAAGACCAGGCACTTGTTGACATGCTATTAATCACATAGTTAAGGCAATAATTTCATCAGATAACTTTGCAAATGTTAATTTGGATAAATTTTACTTTTTTTGCTGCCTAGAAATACTGAGGGAGGAACAAAACAAACTGTTAGTGTTAAAGATACAGCACAATTTGTTTCCTAGGCCCCTTTTACCCGATTCAAAGGGGAAAAAAGAAGATAATTACTTATGTCAAAGGACTGTCTGCACTCCCCTCTCAGCATTGGACATTTACAAAATTGTATGCAAATAATAATAATAATAATAATAAGCCAATTTTAGCCATGCCCAAGTCAACAACTTGACTTGGGCATGGCTAAAATCGGGTTCCACCAAGAAAGAAACAGAAGGTCTGATTTTTGCTGCACAAGAACAGGCATTGCAAACAAATGTTATGAAGGCTAAAATCCAGAAAGTCAGTGATAATACAAAGTGTCGACTTTGTCAAGAAAAAGATGAAACTGTGTCTCATCTAATATGTGAATGTAGCAAAATTGCACAGACAGATTACAAAGTTAGACATGACAGGGTTGCACAATTGATTCATTGGTCATTATGCAGAAAGCACAATCTGCTAGCATCGAAAAACTCATGGGAACACAAGGCTGAGAAAGTCATAGAAAATAATGAAGTCAAGATCTTGTGGGATTTCAGAATTCAAACCGATCGACACATAGAACATAATACACCAGACATAACAGTAATAGAAAATCGGAAAGTCTGGCTAATTGATATAGCGATCCCTGAAGATGCCAGAATCAATGAAAAAGAATTGGAAAAAATGACTAAATATAGAGACCTGGCCATAGAAGTTACCCGGTTATGGACTAAACACACAACGGTAGTCCCATTGTCATCGGGGCACTTGGAACAATGTCAAAGAAATTTATGAATCATTTTGAAAAATTGCAGCTTTCTGATATGCCACCTACAGAACTGCAGAAGACAGCTTTACTTGGGACATCATATATTTTACGCCGATTCTTTACTGATACCTAGGTCTCCTGTGGAAACACGTATCAGTTCAACAATACCAGTCAATGATAATTTGCTGTTTATTTTGTTTGTCATAGGCTGTGATTCGTATATTTCGAATAAAGAAAATAATAATAATAATAATAATAATAATAATAATAATAATAATAATAATAATAATAATTAAATTGTCTTGGCCGAGATCTTGGAACTGACCCTGGGAAATCATTAGTGCTGAAATTATAATATCATGAAAACCAAAGAGAAATTGCTACATCTTCGCGGTACATATTTATCCACAATTAACCTTACGTGCATAATATATGCATAAATTTAATCAATATATGACCAGTACTCTCATCTAAGGAGCTGAATGCCATTATTTATTGACATACTTTTATTTCTCATGCCGTTTCTCTCTTGTCTGCTTCAGTCTAAACGTGAAGGAAAGTCAAAGGAACTAATTTTGGAAACCTTATCCCTCTCAGAGGCCAAGTGGCTATGCCTAGACCTCTGGGAAAACAGTTTTTTTGGATTATGTTCTACACGTGGCTGAGAGTCTTCCTCAAACTCGCTTTACCTTTTTTTTTTTTTTTTTTTGTGTGTTAGGTGTGAATGATGCAACTTTGGAAAAGACAGATTTCAGCTTACCGTGGGTCTTGCAGCTCCATCCGTAGTAGGACGCGCGCGCGAGGACATACTTAATCATGTCATAGTTTCTCTGATAGTACTACGGAGTCGATACTTTTGGAGCTGGCAATAATAATAAAAAAATGCTGTTCTACATAAATGTAGCTGCGAATTGGAGGTACCTTTTTTTCCTCCCCTTTTTTCATTTCCCACCTAAAGCACTTCTACACCAAAAAATATGTCTCCTCGATCTTCGTGGTTTTGTCGGTCGTACCCCTAGGTATCCCTTGAGTGGCGTTGGTCCGTGTGAACTCTTTCGTGGTCACACTACAATCATGTACCTGTTGTCAAACTCACTGTTCAGCATGCCCAGAGAGTGGGGAAGGGCCATTTAATTTTCGGAAGAGTTTTTTTTTTTTTTCTGTGTAACGTATACTTTAATTAAGTTATATAATTACTAAATTACTATACTTTAATGTAAATTTTGATTTATTCTCGTTAAGCATTTTTTAATCTTAAGTCTATATTTTCTCTCTCGGTGAATGTGTTTTGGCAACCTGACGATAGGTCAAAAGTGAAAGACGTATGTGAACGACAGTGATAAGAATGCTGCTTACAATTGTATTAAGGAGGAAGAGAGAGAGAGAGAGAGAGAGAGAGAGAGAGAGAGAGAGAGAGAGAGAGAGATTTTTGTTATAAGACCGATTGGTGAGAATTGATGTACCAATACAGTTCGATGTTTTACGAGCTTGATTGAATCGCTTATGTTGAATGTTATGCAGGGCCAGATTAAGGGAGCCCAGACGGGGCTATAGCCTACACAAATAATACACAACATATCTCTCATTCACTCTCTCTCTCTCGCTCTTTAACCATCACTGTTTATATATACATACTATTGTACAAGAAACCAGTAGGGGTTTTAAAACTACACTCACCCAAGTTTTCACTTAATGCCTCAATAAAGGGAAGATTGCTTATGACTCCCTACAACAATTCTACAGTCACTGTGCTATGCAAAAATAAACATTGAGGATCTCAGAAATTACAGACCCATCAGCCTTCTGTCAGTTGTTTACAAATTCTTCACTAAGGAATTCCTGTAATTTTAAATCACGTGTTTTCAGACTGAAAGAAAATTGGAGAAGAACGATTCAGTTCTCACAAGAACGGTGCTGCCCACTGTAAAAATATGGTAAATTGGATCTGTTCTAGTGAACCAAAAGCAGCAAATAGAGCACATGATAAACATTAGCAATAGCATAACATAAGCAAAAACGCAGATGATACACATAAGCAAAAAAACTTAATGATAAACGTTACTCATTTTCCAAAGTACACTACTGTTTGTGAAAATTGTTACACCAAGAAGGAACCATGCGATTCAAATGAAATTTATACCACACATTATTGATATGACTGTACTTAAGTGATTTAATTTTCAGAACAATAATACAACAATTTTTACCTGCAAAAATCAGTATCTTGTGAAGCCTCCGCGAGTTGCAATAAGAGCTTCTAGACAGCGTGGCATTGAATAAAAGAGGTGTTGGATTGTGTCATGGGTAATTACTTGCCTGGCGGCATGTATGCGACTCCACAGATCATTGATTGGTACTGACCGCTGGAAGACTTTGATGGGCCAGTTGCCGAGTGACCGTATCCCACACACGCTCAATAGGCGACATGTCTGGCGAACGTGCAGGACAGGGAAGAAGCGGTATCTGCTGTGCTGCGAAGAGGGCTTGAACATTCCTGGCAACATGTAGTCGGGCATTGTCCTGCTGGAATATAGCGCCAGGAGTGCTCTGAAGGAAGGGTATTTCTTCTGCCTGTACAACTTCTCTGATGTAGTGGTAGCTGTTGAGATTGCCTTCAAGTCGTAGCAGCCGAGATCGCGAATGGTACCCAATGGCACCCCATACCATCACACTTGGCGTTCGGCCTGTATGACGCTCGACAATGCATGCTGGAAGGAGGCGCTCACTACAATACCGTTTAATGCGTATGCGGCCATCATGGTAGTCCAAGATGAGTTGGGACTCGTCCGAAAACACATGTTTCCAATCAGCAGGCCATTGTCTGTATTGAGAACCCCATTCCAGCCTGATGCGACAGTACTTCAAGGTCAAGGGAGTCTGCCACAAAGGGATGCGTGCAACCTGTCCTTTGTTCAGCAGACGGTGTCGAACTATGAAGGCAAACAATGCCACACCTGTTGCAGTGCTCCACTGTTGTGCTAACAGTTACGAAGATGCGGAACGGTTCGTCAATGCTATGAGGACGAGGTGTCGGTCATCCAACGGTGTCGTCACATTTCTCGGTCCACTGCCGAATTGTCAATGCACCTGGTTCTTCTCGGTCCGCTGCCGCCACACGCGCACCACTGTCGTGGCGTTGCGTCCCGTCCGAGCCGCAATGTCGCGATACGAAAATGCACCTTCACGCAGACCAATCATTCGTCCCCGTTCAAATTCTGTCGTATGGTGATATTGCGCCCTTCGTCGTCGTTGTGGCATTATTGAATCCTGGAGACCCCTTTACAACTCGCTGTCCGCAATGCACCATTGGTGTGTATCCTAAACATCCCTCTCTTTATAATGGCGCGATACGAAGATGCACCTTCACGCTCACTCGACTGTTTAGAAGGCGCTGCCGGACACAGACATGCGCAATGACTCTGCACTTTTAATCATTTGCATCTTCTACCCTGCTCTGCATATCCTGTAAGTTTCACGTGATTACCGTCATTCCTTCATGGTGTTGCAATTTTCACAAACAGTAGTTTATACACCCTCAAAAAAAATTTCAAAGCCCTCTGAAATCTGATTTAATTTAACAATTTTTATTAAATTTTCATTATTAATTACTTTTATCAATTTATATTAAAATTGCACAAATTGAGCATTTTTAAATAAAAGAAAGATGTTACGCTGTAGTCATATGCTAAGAATACAAAATTTTTATTTAAATACCGCTCTGTCGTTCTACACGATTCTAAATATTCATGTGAATAATACGTATTAGTCACATTGGAGAAATGCAACTAACCGAATATCATATCAACTCAGTGACTAATGCGCAGTTTTTCCAAAGATTATAAGGTGGTTGCACGATATGTCTTTTGTGTTGCCCATAAGGAAGCAGAGAGTAAGATCAGTGGATAACTTTTTTAGAGCTTAAAGCCGATATCAAGCAGTTTAGTAGAAATGCTCTTCACTACCGTTGTTTTTTCTCGGGGCAGGACAATCTTTTAACCCCTCGGAGTATCCACCACTTAAAACTTTATTTTAACTGTCGTCAAGAAAAAAAGAGTTCACATTGAATTTGTACTCTCGAACCCTTATGATCCGTGAAATCCCTACTGCATAATCAGACTGTATCGTTCCATCATCTATACAGTGTTTTTTGTTAGTTTCTTTTTTCCTTAACCACCATGAGCAACTCGTAGGGCTATAAATAGTCGCCCGTCCCTAATTTCGCGATAATCAGAGGCCAGCGTCTCAGCCACTCGACTGCCGGGGCAGGCATCTCTGTCGTATAAACATTTGGTTAAGGTATGAGTATGCTTGTATACAGAACACAGATTTCCTTATTTTTGTATACACGATCATCAAAGAAAATTCTTCTCTTACCATCTAACCCCAAAAAGTGGCTTAGCGCTTCTAAGCCTAAAAATAGTGCCTTAACGCCTCTAAAGCGCACTAAGCCCATTCTACATCACTGGATTTTAGCAGTTTTTTAGTTAAATCGGGGCTTATTTTGAGATGTGCACATTGTTGCCTTCATTTAGTCCTTCATGACGGAGTAGAAGTAGAAGTGTATGTTTAGCTGGACCTTGAATAAAGTCTATTTGCTCATCATTGTGTTCTGGAGCATCGCTTTTTGCCTGAAGATCCGTAAAATCTCTTTCTTTTTTACGCTTTCCAACCGTAGGTTGAAGAAGCGTATATGCTCCAGCTTTGTCTTTTTGTCTGTCCGCACGATAACTAGCGTAAAAATGGTTCGATTTCCATGAAATCTTAGTATGTGGTAGGGGACCAACTGGGGATGAGCCTTATTGAAAATAGGCGAAATGGGGTCAAAGGTCAGGACATAGGAGCTGACCCATTCCATTTCCCTTATGCGCCATAGCTTACGTAAAAATGCTTCGATTGCGACAAAACTTCATCATGTTGTTCCGGAAGTATACCGAACAGGTTCTGTTGAATATCATCGAAATGGGGTCAAAGGTCAGGACACAGGAGCGAGATTTATTCCACAGCTCTTATCCTCATAACTTGACTAAAAATGCTTCTATTGCGACAAAACTTCGGTATGTTGTTCCGAAGGTATACTGAACCCATTCTGTTTAATATAATCGAAACTGCATGGGTCAAAGTTCAGGACACAGGAGCGAGATTCATTCCACAGCCATTATTCTCATAATTTGAGTAATGATTTTTGGTATGTTGGAAAGCGTATCATAATCAATGCATTGCATGATTTTATTAACTTGTTTCGTAGAATACATTGCTTTATCTGTATGTAGATTCTTCTTGAAAAGCTTCAGTAACGAACCTTTCTGCCTCTCTATTAATTGTTCAGCTTCTTTTTTTTTTTTTCTTCTTCTTTTTTCTGCATCACTGTCGGACTTAGACCCTTTAATTCCAGACATATTTAGATACAAATGCAACTACAGGGCAAAATATCCCTTCGTAGTGTCGTCGATAAAAATGCTTTGGGAGTAATCTCACTTAAAATATTCAGGCCCCGTAACGTTCCTACTGAATGAATGAACAGAAGTCTTTTTTACGCTTTTTAACCGTAGGTTGAAGAAGCGTATATGCTCCAGCTTTGTCCGTTTGTCTGTCCGCACGATAACTCGCGTAAAAATGGTTCGATTTCGATTAAATTTTAGTATGTGGTAGGGGACAACCTGGGGTCGAACCCTATTGAAAATGGATGAAATGGGGTCAAAGGTCAGGACATAGGAGCGGGATCCATTCCATCGCCCTTATGCGTCATAACGTACGTAAAAATGCTTCGATTGCGACAAAACTTTATCATGTTCTTCCGGAGGTATTGTTGAATATCATCGAAATAGGATCAAAGGTCAGGGCACAGGAGCGAGATTTATTCCACAGCCATTATCCTCCTAACTTGAGTAATGATTTCTGGTATGTTGGAAAGCGAATCATAATCAATGAATTGCATGATTTTACTAACTTGTTTACGTTTTGAAACAAGCGACACAACACCCAATCCGCGGCCCCTAGAATTGGCGGCCCTAGGCAGCCGCCTTGCTCGCCTAGGCCGTCCCTGGGCGCAACTGTTATTCACACCGAGAAGTTATTTCTTTTGAGTTATCCATCGTTGCTGGCAGATCATTTCAATTTTTTTAAGAGCAGTACACGAATAAATAAGGTAAAGTATTTATGCACATAATGAAATACAAAAGTAATCTTCATAAACCGCCTAATATAAAAGTTCAGTGAGCTTACAGCGCCCATTTTCCTATGGGGCTTGCTTTAGATACGGGCCTGATGCTCCACATTAAGCAGGGACATATTTAGAAAGGAGGTGACGACAGGCCTTGGCCCCCTGAAAGTGCTTCATTTTTTATATTTTTGGTTAAAATGTTAATTATATTAGAAAAATATGCCTTAAATCAATAAAAATATGCCTTACATTAGAAAAAAATGCCTTAATTTTTTTTTTTTTTTTTATTATTAACTTTTATTTTGTTCTGGTGGATTTCAAAAACTTCCATTTTTCGTCGGTCCCAACCCCTTAAAAAAAAAAAAATATATATATATATATATATATACGCGCCCCTGACATTCAGTAATTAAAGCCTGCCGTCTCCATAAATGAGAAATACACACACGAAAATCAAATCTCCTCATGTGATTGGAAACATACATCAACAGTTTTTCCAAAAAATGTATACTTTTCGTTCTTCAACGGATAAATGATCTGAGAATGATTTCGGTACCCCTCCGTACATTCGAGGTTACTGTCTCAGAGTTACCTAACAGACCATTTCGTGTCTATAGCAAGGTCCACCGAGACGTGAGCAGTGGGGGTAGCAGTGGGCAGTTACGCTGCCCATCAGCTTGGAAAGCAGGCGGAATGAGAGAAGAGCACGACCAATCAGGCATCTCCGATCTCAGGGCAGCAACCGATGACGACATGGCGTAGTTGTACGCAGTTGTTTTAAAGAGAATGAAAATCTTCCGGCGTAATAATTCTCACAGAAATCTAGTTTGCTTGAAGCGGTTCTGTTGTTGGAGCTGTTGCTAAACCATACATTATATACTTTTAAATATATGTATATATATATATTTTTTTATTAGGAGAATAAGGTATGCCATTTCTGATTTTCTGGTGTGTCTGCGCAGATCGACATTTCAGTAAATTTTTCTCAGTGTTGTTTGTTAACTGTTAGCGTTAACTGACTCGATGATTGGATTAATTTCGTTTATTTTCGGCTTTTGAAATATTTCCAGCCTTCAAGTAACCGGCATGGATGTGCTACTTACGATAGATATTCAGTTAAAAGGTGTGACTGCTTTGTGGCGATGTGTTTGCTCTGTCTTACGGTCTTCTGATTAAAATTGTTTGTGAGAAAGTAAGGTTTTCAGTTTTGCGATCATGTATATATGTTTCCTGAATGTTCGTCAAAATTTTGATCGTGCTTTATGATTGATGGATTTTCCTTTCAATCATTGGAAAAACAAATTGTGTAGCAGAAGAATTTAATTTAGTGCGTCGCACACATAATCAATAGGGATAAGAGTAAATGCTTATATGAACGCATATAATAGCATGCAACATATTTATTGGTATATTTTATAAAATGAAAACAGTATGTACGGGATCATGCGATATAAACTGAAATTGAAATGCAAGAGTTTGGTTATAATTGGATCACGTGGAGCTTACTTCAGTCTATATTTAAAATGCACCAGGTGTCCGTTTTTATTTTAACTCACCGCGATTTTTAGTCATCAACATTTTGTGAGGTGCGCCGTGCTTACTAGAAAATGAAGTCCTTCAAGAGGAATTTTCTATATCTAAACCACAGTGTTTACACCATTTATAGTCATCAAAAATACATTAAAGAAAGGGGAGGACTAGAGAAGTTTTGTAATTCACAAGAGGGTAAATCAAAATTTCAGCATTTTTTTTTTGGCGTTTAGCACTGTCATTGGCATTTTGGAGTGTACAAGTGAAATGCGACTTTTTATGTGTTTTACAATGTTTTCTGTGGTAGGTGCCAATATTGCATTTATTTTTAAGGCATTTCAAACAATGTTTCTCTCCTTGTATGCGCCAGTGAGACTTGTAAGCTTTGTGGTTGTGTCAATACACCTCTCTTTTTGTGACAATTTTTGGAGCACAGTTGTGCAATATATTTACATGTACTGTATCTCTAGTACACTGGCAAGAAAAGTTTCCTGTTTGGAATGCTCGAACAAGTGTGTTACCACTAGGCTAAAAAATTATTTAAAATGAACCTACATGTTATGTTGCCCATCCTTTTTAAAACTTGGTAGAATGGTGAGCATGCAAACTGCATTGAATTTTGACTTTCTGTAACAATGTGAATGTAAAATATCGATAAGTAATCAGCATTTTTCTTACCATTTACAGTAATTTTAAGTAATATCTACCAAGAGCAGCATTTTGTCACAGTACTCATTTTTTTTCCCATTGCTTTTATGAGGATTTTGAGTTGTAAATATGTGCCAGTTCTGTTTCCAGAAATAGTTTTTAAAAAGTAGGAACTGTACACCAAATTATACTCAAAATAGTATAACTATATACTAAAGATCCGAAAATTTCTTGGTGTAGAACAAAAATCAAAATTTCCAAGATTTCACACACCAATCAGATGACTTTCTCAAGGAAGGTAGTTAGCTGTCTACCTTCCTTGAGAAAGCTTTGATGTGTGAAAGCTTGGAAATTTTGATTTTTATTCTACGCCAAGAAATTTTCGAATTTTTAGTATATAGTTATACTATTTATAATATTTTTTAAATATTCACCTCTTTTCTTTGAAACTGAGAAATGAACTGGGATTTTATTCTAGTTTGGTAGGGTTTGACCTGAGAGATCTGTAACTAAAAATGAAATATTTGTTCCACCCAGCAATTTCTTTCATAATGGTTGTTTTTAGAACCGAAGTAGCATGTAAAGTGCAACCCTTGTGTAAGTTGAGTTTTTTTTTTCTTTTATTTATTTAATGTGTACACTGAAATTTTGCTCTGTATAGAATTGCTAAGTAGAAAATGAAATTTTCTGCATATTTACTGTTTCCGAAGTTAAAAAATATGTCTTCGGAGCGCAGTGCCTAGTGCAAGCTAAATATTCATGCGTAATATAAATTTTTTGGTAAAAATCAGTCTTAATATAATTGAACAATGTGAACTCACCGCTGTCCCTGCAAATACTTGTAATCCAGAGTTTACATCCAGGAAAATTCAGAAGTTCCCTATTTTTTATCATGTTATAAATCCATTTTTTAACATGAGAAACAGTAAATATGTGGAAAATGTCATTTTCTATTTAGCAATTCATTGAATCCACATAACTGAGCTCTATGTAACTCACTTAAAATATTTTAATTTGTTTTCTATAGTTTTACCGTTCCCCAGTTGTATAAGAAACAGTTACTATGTTAATATCATATCATCAGTAGCACATCAGATGAAATCAGAAGTTCAAAATTTGGTATGAGATTGATAACATTATCCAAAGATTAATTTGTATTGAGTCATTTATGGAAGTTTATACCTTGACTGAATTCACACCATGATCCACAATTAACTCCTTTGGCTGAGAAGAATTAATTTGCTCACTAGTTAGATCATTTTTAGGCATTAGAATGGAACAAAAAGTGAAGTAATTGTATAACATTTTTTAATATGGTGTATTGAAAATCTGAGGAACTGAAACTATTAAAATAAGCTCCTTTTGTTAAAAGTTTCTGTATGACAATTGATTACACTGAATGAAGCATACATATGCCCACAAAGAAAAAAAAATGGGAGTATGGAAAAAAAGTGGCAATAAAATTTAAAAGCATATTCCATATTTGAAAATTTAAGGCTAATCCTTGGTTTTAAAGTTGAACCAACAACTAATGAAATAGTACTGAAGAAGTGCTTAAGGTGTAGTAAATCCATTAATTTTCATGGTGTAATACGCATAAAGATTTGCCAAGCTTTTCCTTTCCACTGGAAAGCTTTTTAAATACAATGGTAGATAAAAAAAAATGAATAATAATGAATTCAATGGTAGACAGAATTTTATGTCTACCATTGCCTTGAAAAAGCTTCCTAGTAGAGAGTGAAAGCATGGAAAATCTTTATGCATATTACATCATGAAAATAAATGGATTTACTACGCTTATAAGTGTTTCTTACCCGGCACAGTGGTCTAAGCGCTGGCTTATGACCATGCGTCCGAGAATGGTCCCGGGTTTGAATCCTGGTGAAGCATGGATGTTGTGTTTGTCTTACAGCATTGTCTCTCTCTCTTCCCTGGACCCAGTGACCCTAAATTAGGGATGGGCGACTGCTTATAACCCATTGAGTTGCTTGCGGTGGTCGTTAAACCTTCAATCAAAAAAAAAAAAAAAAGAAAAAGTTCCTTGAGTATTCATGATTTGGTGTATTTAAAATAATGTTAACTAATGAACCAATTACCTATTTAAAATAATGTTAACTAATGAACCAATTGTTAAGCAAACCAATTAAGTTTGCATGATTTATACTGTATCAAGGCCACTGATTTTCACCTCATCGTAAGACAATCCTTTGGCGAAACAATACGTCAGAATCATCACTATATCCATAGGAATGTGAGCATTAAAAAACCACGTACAAAGTGTATGGGAAGAGTACTCGTCACTCCCTGAAGCGTGCTTCTTCCGACACCTGAATTGTCCTAAACGATGAGACGCATCGACACGTAGAGTCATGAGATGGCCCTCAGAACATCTTTTGGAGGTGGGAAACAAATACTGTTGTTCACACCATGAAATAGAGGTATCCTCATCCTTCCCAACTTCATCAAAGAACTTTCTCCAGTTCCACATATCACAGGAGTAGTAGAGATCGAAAAAAAGAACTTACATAACACAGGAGCAGAGATGGAGAACAAGGTGACGTAAGTAGGTATAATGCATTTCACGTGAAAGCGCGAGAAGAGAGGAGGAAAGGAGAAGTGCAACCGTGGCACCATCTATCGGAGCGAGCCACTTTTGGAAGGTTAGCCCTGTTTCTTTTACTGGTTTTTGCCTTTCTTCAATGATGCCATCACTTTTTTTTTAAAAGTTATTTGAGTGTCACTCGTTATATTAATATGATTTTCAAACAACTGAACAAAGTAATCTTACTTCTTCCTACATCTTTCTCGCATTAAGGTAATTTCTTTTTGTAAAATTGTGCTGTACAGAAGCAAAAGTGAAAATGTTTGTCACATTTTTCCACGCATTGGAAACCATGTGAATCATGTCCAAGAAAGAGATCTTTTTTTTTTTTTTTTTTTTTTTTTTTTCCAATTTCTGATGCTAATCCCTCACTTGCATCAATTGCACCTATAATTTTTCTTCTTGTGTTTTCTCAGTAATGCATTTTAAAAGTTTTGATTATCCTGTGATCCAGAGTCTGAATAATTGGTCATGTTTAGAGGCAAGAAAACTAGATTTTATATTACTGCACTTTGAGATGATCTGAAGAACTGTCTAATACCATTGTGACATTTTCTCTTCATAATCCCTTTCATGTTTTCAAAAGTTGTTCAGTAAAAATTCTGGTGGCAATGCATTCATTGTTTGAAAGTTTATAATTCACTGGGAACTATTTATAATGCCTTTAAAATATCCTGGGCTCTTGCTTTTTCCAGTGATGCGTGATGTCATTTTAATAGATCTTGTCATGTTACTGTTGAAAGGAACTGCTACTTGCTTTATTTCATTTTTATTTATATTTCACCAAGAGATGCAAAATCTTTTTAAACATCATACAGTGCTCAGATTGTTTTGTGAAGTAAAGACCTGTCTGATCAGCGCTGCAGATTTTGTGATTTTGTTAACTATCAAAAATTCTAGCTTGTTTAGAAGTCTGGGATTTTTAAGGTGGATCAAACAGAATAGCCATTGCCTGGCTTACTGTTTAACATGTAACTTTAACATCAGGAAGCTTGAAAATTACATCACCCTGGAGTAGGAATTGAGCCCACATCTCCAGATTTCCATTCAAGCATACTATCCAATACATGAACAGAAATCAGGAGATGCTGGTTCGATTCCTGTTTCAGGGCAATGTAATTTTCAAGTTTTCTGATGTTAAAGTTATATATTGAACAGTAAGCTAAGAAATGTCTATTCTGTTTGCCGCCTTAAAAATCCTGTAGTTCTATATTTTTGTGAAGAATATTTCTTCCACAATCTCCATTGAGAAGTCTGTTTTGCTGTTGCTTGGTTTTCGGTATCTCCTTTCGCTTGTCATTATTTTTAGTGATCGTTTCTTTGTTTCCATTGCATCAGCCATCAATCAACTGCTCTGGTTTCTTTCTTACCAAAATTTTTGAGCAGTGTTCCACTACTAATTGGATTATTCATAGGTCCTGATTTCTTGGACAGTCATAAAAGAGCCTCTTCATCATCAGCTTATTTCTGTGTTTGAAAAGAAGAAAAAAGAAATTTAAATTTTCCATTTTCATTTCCATGCTTTCAAGATTTCTGCTTAATGTGGTCTGTGGAACATTTGTTTTAAAACATTTATTTTAAACTTGCATTTTTGAAGCAAAATTTTAGGATTTCTTCTACATCTTAAAAATCCTGCTTGCTGTGAAATGTGTCCTGGACTGACCATAGACAAAAACTTTTACTGTGCTGTAAGTGAAGTCCTGCTCTCTTCCAGCAGTTCAGAGTACCCTTATGCTCTTAGGCCTACATGTCTTAAACATGAAATTCTGTTCCCAGGAAATAATGAGACTTTCTATTTACATGAACTAAGCATTGGAAGAACAATTGGCTATGAACATTAGACTCCTACTTCTCTCTGCATCTTTACTGGAACCCTTCTTTCCTATCCTTCTAATTACAGTTTGACTCACAGCTTGTCCCACTAAAGATAAGAAAGAAGAAAACAAAGTGAACCAATGCTTTATTTTTGCTGGTGGCTCTTAGACAATAAGTATCTAATCTTCCAAAGGGAAGATAAAAACACTAGTATTTCAGGAAAACTCAGTAAGTGTGAAGAAATTGTTTGTTCATTAAAAATTCCAAATGTCATCCAGTACATACAGGTGGAAAAGTCAAATCTTAAAAACAAGTGACCTTTCTGCTGAGCATGGGCACAGACAGAGCCCATTTAAGAGGGGGAAACTAGGGGGCTGCAGCCCCAGGCTCCGCATTTTCAAGGGGGCTCCAGAATTATGCAGAATGCTTAAAGAGTTCTGCAGGTGTTTTTTTTTTTTTGCGGGATCATAGCAAAAACTATAAGAAAACTGCCTTGTGAATTTTTTTTTCTATTTCTTTCCGCTTTTTTCAGGAGTCCACAAAAAATGTAGTTGCCCACAGTCTATCCTCAAATCTTTTAAAAGCATTACAGAAGTTTTTTGTAAACATCTGTAATTGGGGAAAATTTTTCATACATTAAGAATTTGTTTGAATCATGATATTTGGATCATATTTTTATGTGCACTACTTTGATATAATTTCAACAAGCTGAACCAAACTGGGGGGGGGTTAAAGCAGAACTGAACTGGTATCTATTTTTCAACCATGCATTTTTGCATTTTCTTGCTACCACTAATTCATCCATGAATCATGAGATACACACTTCAATACGGCTGGGGTATTTTTATAGCTTTTTCCTCATATTTTGGGAATGTTTTCTCCTGGGTATTTTTATTAATCTGTTCATAGTGAAAACCTAGACGTGGCACTAATACTGGGTCTCCAAAATGTCCAGCCCCTGGCCCTCCTGTTTCCTTAAATGTGCTCTGGGCACAGACTTATATGGGTGTGCCAAAAACCAGGCATCCACATTAAGCATTAACAACAATATAATTTCCTTACAACCTCAAAAATCTTAAATTGGCCATTTTTTAACTTTTAGAGGGATGATACTATTACTTCTTTTTGTACAGTGCTTCTGTATGTAACTTGATTTATTGCAATGCTAGTGTATGTTGTGAACAAAGCATATATTTAAGTCTCACGATATCAATATGGAGCAGGTGAAAGGTTATGTGATTCATACAATTACGAGAATATAAACTACTCTACCTCTTGAACAGGAGTGGATCCAGAAGTTTTCCTTAGGGTGGGTGGTAGCTCTGGTCTGAAAAAAAAAAGATTGATAGAGAGACTTTATAGAAGTGTTGCACACACAAACTAACAGAGCTGCCCCTACCTGGCATTGCATGGCTTTTTGAAAACTTTTTTCCATCAAAACTACTGTGCTAAATTTCTAAATCATAAAGTGGATAAAAACAACAACTGAAAAATCAGAACTACTTTCCTGACATTCAGTTAACTGGTTTGAGAGAAGACGAGCTCTGTGCTTTTTAAATGTCAAGTCTGGAAAGAATCTTTCAAAATAAATCTGGGTCCTTCTTGTGGGATGGCTTTACACTGAAGAGCAATTGAATTAGAGATACCTGTCTAGTAACATGTAGCACCACCTCTCACCCTGATGACGGCGGCAATTCATCTCGGCATGGACTCAACAAGACACCGGAAGCTTTGGAAAGCCATATGGATCCACAACCCCTGAACAAGCACCCACAGTTCACGAAGATTTGATGGAGGGAGGTCAGAGCCTCGAACATCTCTCTTGATGGCATCCCAGATGTGCTCGATGGGATTGAGGTCAGGTGAAGTAGCTGGCCAAGGAAGCGAGGTCACGTCAGTGGAGTGTTCATCCAACCATTCGGATACAATTTGGGAGTGATGGCACGGTGCATTGTCTTGTTGCAGGATGAGGTCCCCAGTGGGATGTTGAAGACGCACAAACGGGAGCAAATGATCGTCCAGGATATCCCGGTAACGTTGACCTGTGAGGGACGATGTCACACGTACCAGGGGTCCCATTTCAGTCCATGTAAACAGTCTTCAGACAAGAATGCCACCCCCACCAGCTTAAAGAGTACCCTTCTGGCAAGAAGAATCCATCGCTTCATGTAGTTTGTGCCGTACTCGTATCCTGCCATCCGCATATACCTACGTGAATCTCGACTCATCAGTCCAGGCAACATTTTTCCACATGTCTAGGGTCCAGTGGCAATGTTCCCACGCCCATGCTAATCTTTGCACCCTGTGATGTGCGGTCAGCAGCGATACCCTCATGGGATGATGGCTTCTGTACCCCATAGCAAGGAGATGGCTCTGGATGGTGTGGCTGCTTACACGTTTTTGTGCACCAGTGTTAAATTGCTGAGTGATTTCTTGCACTGTTGCCCATTTATCCGCTGTTCCAATGCGAGCTATCCGACGATAACCCTGCTCATCCACACGCTGTTGTCCACGGCAGTTGGCCCTTGCAGGGATGGTTTTACCGGATTCGATGTACTCACGGTACACCCGTGACATAGTGGCTCATGAAAATCCCAGTGCCTGTACGACTTCCGAGATGGAGTGACCCATTCGTCGGGCCCTGAAAATTTGCCCACGATATGCGCTTAGATCCTTCATCTTACCCATACTGCGTCCGACTCTTACTGATTCCCTTCGCATCGCTCCTTATATTGTCAGATCGCTACATATGTCATGTCGTTTCCATTTACAGGGCCGTCCACAGCGCCACATTTGCATAACGCCAGCTGTCTCTAATTCAGTTGCTCTTCAATGTATTTAACGGAAAGTTTTCCTGCTTGAATTGTCGAATCATTCTTAAGCAATATGACCAGTAATTCCTCTTTAAAATATTAGTTTATTTTTTTTGCTATGCATGATTCCCACTTCTTTCGAAAGGCACTTACATTTACTTCAGTTCAGCAAGTCATTCTTATGCCATTCCGTGTCTTACGGGCAATTTTTTTCTCTGCAGTTTGAGGAAATATTGCATTAAACAAAGCACACCCATTGTTTTCCATGATCAGTGAAAATCTCTTTTCCCTTCTGCTCTCAGCTTCATCTGTTTCTGAAACTAGCATTTTTTCTTTCTGTTCTTTCTCCGAAGCTAGGACAGAATGTTTGGCCCTGTTCTAATTCACAGCAAATTTTAATTGTTATAGAACTTTTTACAAAAATCTGTGCATTATTACTATACTTTTACAAAAAATAATGCATTAATTTGCATTAATTATTATTTATGTATTTGGCCATTTTAAAATGAAGAGTCTGTTTTATGTGTGGCGATCTCCCTTGCTGGATGCGTTACTGAAATCCAGTTTTAAGATAATTCACTAAGAGTGATGAAGAAAGAGATGGAAGTAATTGCATCAAGAAGCTGCTTTTCAGTAACATGCTGTATTTGTGCAATGAGATGCTAGTTTATTAGATACACCTGCCTTTGTCATATAAGTGGCACACTCCAACATGTAAGACAGGAGGGGAGTGCTGGATGTGGTATAAATCACGTAGACCAGCCCATCAAGCATCAATTGGTGCCGATTGAGAATTAGAATGGGCAAAACAAGTGATGTGAGTGTTTTTGACTGTAGCATGATAACTGGCACCTGGAGTACTGGTTCGAGCATCTCCCAAACTCCTGTCCTCCTGGGCTTTTCATACACAGCCATAACAAGGGTTTACTACGAATGTCCAGGGGCAAATATTCATAATATTTGTTTGCAATGTTAAGTAAGACGGGACACTACTTTTTAACTTTTAAGTTGTTTTTATTAAACAACAAGTATTTCAGGTCTGCCTGTTGCTGTTCTTCAGGCCTGTCTTCAATGCTACTCAAAACCCGAATTAAAAATGGAGGGCTATACAGGAAAATTCACACTAAAACATTTCCAAATTATCAACTGCTATGGAAAAGAAAATTGTTGATTGATGAAGAATCATGAAAAGCATCTTGTCAGTTAAATAGTCTACTGAAAGCAGTGACGATGGTTTTGAAGGTTCAGTGATTAAACCTATTTTTCTGATAAAGTTTCATTTGTAAGTCTATTACTTAAAAAGGTTTAGAATCCAGTAAAAATCTGTACTTGATCTCAAATAATAATGCATGAATATTCATTTGTGATTCAGATTGAACTTTCTTGAACTTTCATTTCAACTACTATACTTTGCTGTTTAACTCTTGGTTTCAGTTTCCAAGCCATTTGCCCAGTGCAGTGTATTTTTATATGTAAATATATTTCTATACTTTTTCATTTTACTTTACATTTTGATTCTTCTAAATTGTCTTTCTTAGTCATTTTATCCACAGTATTTTTTTCCCAGTAGTGGCAATTTTTATTTTTGAATTGAACTGCATATTAAATCTGTTACAATCTTTAAAATTTGCTAAAGGAACACACTTCAGCTCTTGACCATCTTTTTTCTATCTTCTTTCAATTGGTATTTTGTCCCCTTTTAAATCCTTTAGAATCTTAATTTTTTTTCTTTTAAAAAATCATTATATAATAGTTTTGGTTTTAATAAATGCCTGACGTTGACAGTAAAAAAAGATCCAACCAGGTCATATTTAATATATTTTCAACGGTGTTAACTTTTGGCCATTAGAATGTAGCTTAGCATTTATGTCTGGCATTTCTTAAAACTATGAGCAAAAGAAAGGTGGTTTGTTGCTCTGCTGTGAAGTAAAACTAATTTCTCATTTTGAACTACTTTAATTGCCAGTATGAGTCATTATATACAAGAGATATGGTCATTAAATAATGAATCTGATACTACACTATCTACCAACAAGTAATTGGACACCTGTGATAGCAAAGGAAAACAAAGTTTATTCACCTTCAATAGTTGGTGGAGCCTCCACGAGCGGCGATTACAGCTGCGACTCTCCTGGGCATACTCTCAACCAGGCGTTGTACGACGGCTAGCGGTATTTTCTTCCACTCGGCTTGGAGAAGACAGGCCAGTTCCTTTACCGATTTCGGACGGTGGGGGCACCCCTTAAGTCGACGCTCCAACTCGTCCCAGAGGTGCTCGATAGGGTTAAGGTCTGGGCTCTGCGCAGGCCAGTCCATTTGATTAACCCCATTGTCACCATACCAACCATGGTGGACCTCGCAGCATGACAGGTGGCATTGTCATCCTGAAAGTAACATGGGTCCACCTCGTAAAACTGCCATAACGTAGGAAGCGCATGGTCATCCAGAATGGTGCAGTAGGTCTCAGCGTTGAGTCTACCAGGAATTGCGACCAAGGGTCCCGTGCCATACCAGGAGAAACACTCCCATAGCATAATTCCACCGCCGCCGAACTTCACAGTTGGCACAATACATTCTGGCAGGAAGCGTTCTCCAGGCAGACGCCAAACCCAGACCCTGCCATCCAAATGGTAGAGGGTAAACCTTGATTCGTCGCTCCAGAGAACCTGTTTTCACTGTTCAACGGTCCACTGTCGACGTTCTTTGCACCACGTTAGCCGAGCAGCGCTATTGGACTTGGTGATCAAAGGCTTATGGGTGGCAGCACATCCATGATAACCAAGCAGATGGGCTTCCTTACGGATGGTATTCATTGAAGGAACACTCCCGGATGCCTGTTGAAACTCCTCGCGGATGTGGCCCATCGATTTGGTGCGGTTCTTCCGAATTTCTCTGGCCAGCACCCGTCGGTCTCTAACTCCCAGTTTTGTGGGTCTGCCGGGTCGGGGCACATTCCGACAGTCGCCTCTCATCTTCCACTTGCCAATCATGTAGGCCACTGTCGATTTTGGGTACTTCAACTCGCTGGATACGTCACGTATGGATCGGCCATTTCTGTGATACCCGACGATTACACCTTTCTCGAAATCGGAGAGCTCCAAACTGCGTGGCATCTTGCATGCGACTGGTTGCGTTGTTGTTTTCCACACGATATTTAACGGCGGCGGCCGTGACGTGTATCAGGACCGCAGATATCGTCGATTGCAGGGGTGTCCAATTACTTGTTGGTAGACTGTATAACTTTAGGGTAAAAAGAAAGTTACATTTTTGACTCTTATCACTTTCACTGTACTCTCCCCTTCCACATTAGCACACTACTGCATTCTGATCTTCTACTGGACAAACCAGTGCTGTAGCTCCTGGTGTGATTCCCTTTGGTATTCTCTGTACCACAGTAACTGACTCAAAAGGGTCCTAGAGATAAATTCAATGCTTCAAAATCAGCGATTTTGACATCAATGACAAGGCTAGGTTAGTTGAGATAGGCCAGCAACAGTAACAATGGACAAAAATGCATCCGTTGTTGAACAAATGATCCAAGCTGACAGAACAATAACAAGTCAAATAATGGAAAAACTTTCAGTGTGTAATGAAAAACTTTCAGTCTGACTTAACATCCATGTCATATTTACACTAATAAACGGATTCACATGTTCCAAATTTGTATTGTGTAATGGAACTGTTATGCAAATTGCGTTCAACACTTGGATATCTAAACATTTGCTCCAGGTAGGTGCAAAAGCTACTTGCACATGAGGTGAAGTAATCACATCTGACTCTTTCAGCTACTGCAAGATTCTGTTGGACTTTTTCTCACCCTGCTTATAGTCCTGACCTTGTGACCTCATATTTTCTCTTTTTGATAGATTAAAGAGATTTTTACATGGGAAAACATTTGATTCAGATGAACACTTGATAATGGAGATTAAGCACTAGTTTCAAGAACAAGAACCAGCATTTCACCAATGTGTTTTTGTGAACTGGCAAAAATACTGGATAAAATGTGTTGAATGCAAAGATGGATATATTGAATAACACCTATACATAGATAAAGGATGGTGTATTATATCTCTACCGAATTTCTTCTATGTAACTACTGTAAAAAAAAAAAAATTGTGACCAATTGTGCATTATTTTTTGATTGACCCTTGTATTGATCAAGAAGTTGAAACAGAGAGAGAGAGAGAGGCAGTAATTTTGGATTGTCTTTCAAAGAATAACTTATGCAGTCAAGGGTATCTTATCTGTCCTTTGTGAGAGATGACATTTGACCTCTGCATTCCTATAGTTTTAATATCTTTTCTAAAGAGATGGATGCTCAATGCAGAGCAATACTTGAAAATTCAGATGATTCAAAAGAAGATGTAATGAATTAAGATTGAATTACATTACAAGCTAAAAGACAAATTAAATAAACTGATATATGTTTTCAGTTCCACTCCAGGGTAATGCAATTCTCAAATTTTATGACTTGTGTATTACAGCTAATGGATGGCATATATGTGCCCAGAAATAAAGAAGATATAATAAGGAACACATTTATAAGACAAAAAGTAAAAAAATAAAGTAAAAAATATCATAGGTTCACAACATCACAACAAAAAAAAAAAATTAGGACTGAAAAAATGTAAATGGAAAACAGATTAATGGTGACAGAAAAGAGGAAGACTTCTGAAACACTAATGGACAGACATGACATGGAATTTGCAAGGAGAAAGTGGTTGTCAACAGAAGCAGATGGAAAGAAATAGCAAGACCTTTATTCAAAAGGAGTCTTACGTAATCTTACAATGCAAAAGATATAATTAATGCAATTGCTTTAAATATCAGGAGAAAGAAGATAGCCTAGTAGTGAAACAATATATTTAATGTAGATGAAACTGTTTGGTTTATCTAGAAATTCCTGAAATTTTATTTATTTATTTTGGTCAAAACCACATAAGTCCTCCACCAGTTTAACATTCTCTTGCCCCTAGCATGTAAAAGTATTTTAGTACATCCATGTGCATAATTGTAGAATTCCAGTTTTGTGTGTCATTTACTACAATGAAAGCACACAATTTCTGTATTACAATGAAAGCTCAAAATCCGAGCATTAATTATTTTTTAATTTATAATTGAATGCAGTGCACTCAATGAAGTTTCTGTAAGAGCAAGCATTTCACCACAATCTTAGGTAGAATTTTTCTGGAACCCAGTGTAAATTGTTTTGCTGTAGTGTGTGATCCAGAATTTTTTTTTTTTTTCAGAGATGTCGTGAACTCTTAAGTCACTTCTCATTTTAGCTGAGAACAAACTGTTAAAATGCTTGAGAAATCTGGAATAATAAAAGAGTCTTTAATAATTTCATAAAAACAGTTTCTAGTTCTAGTGACCTCTTCCCATTAAAACTGTAACTAAGATGTATGTTCGTATCAGTATCAGCTTCAAACTTCATTGTCTTGGGTGTTGTAATAGCAGTTTTATCTTGAATGTAAATCAGGAAATGCAAGTTCGCTTCCCATTCCAAGGTTATCTAATTTTCAAGTTTTCTGAAGGATGGCTGCTTGGGAAACAGTAGATAATATGGCACTTACTCATTGATAATGATATTTGTACAGGCTTTTCATGTAATTATGAAGAATTAATTCTTCAGGGGATTCAATTCCCATTGATTTTGGTGTCGTATGTTTCCTTTCCTGTGATAAATTATTCAAAAAGTACAAAAAGTGTTCACAACTTCTTTTTGTTGTTAAAATCACAATATAAAAGGCATATGTATAAATGAACTTTAAGTCCAAATCTGGACTATTATTCCTCCCCTCCTTCTAGGAAACTTCTGTAAGTAACCTTATTGTTGTCTTTGTTGCTCCTTTATTTAGAACAGAATGGTACATCTTTTCATTTTTTATATTTTTGCTGCATTGTAAGATCTCAGGATGTGATATTTATGTTTTTTTTTTTTTTCTCAGATAACATGAATACCACGAGGGCTCAGAAATCCTCTGAAAGTAAACATGGGTGGATTCTTCTCCCAGAACAGATGGATTATCTTAGCAAAAAACCATACATATACAATGCAACTGCCGGTTCTTACTTAGAATTACTATTTCTGCAAAGGTATGTTCAGATCTTACGATTATGTTTAAACAAGAAAAATTTAAGTTTTAACTGTTTTTGGAGTTGTCATGATTAGCAATATGGATTTTATTTTGTTCAGCACATGCTATAATTTGAGCTGAGTCATGTGCGTGGCATATTCAGATCACCTTGAATATGCTACGCACATGACTCTGCTCAAATAATAGCATGTGCTGAACAAAAAAAATCCATATTGGAGATAACTTGTATCTTTAATAATGAATGACACAGAAATAACTTATATCTAATTTTGTCACGAGAAAAATCTTTAAGGCACTCGAATAGCTCATGGACCGCAAATTCACTGAGATGTTAGTAACAATACAGGCAGGAAGCAATTACTACAATAAAAGAGGATATTGAAACTGTAACTTAAATTAAAATACTTACTGAAAATAGTAACTTATCTCAGGGAGAAAAAACAGCACTTACACACTTGGATAAGGAAACCACGAGTTTTGATTTAAGAATGCACAAAAGAAAACAGCACTAACAAGACGCACACTCTTAATAGCAATCATAAACAGACAACCGGAGCTGGCTTTAAATATGTTCATAGCACCCGGTGAGAGAATATTTGACCCCCCCACCTCCCCAGCTTATTTAGTGTGTGTTGGATTGTAGATTTTCAGCCACATATGAAAGGTATGCTATGCTCCTTCTTGCACTTAAATGTAAAAATTTTTCGTGGATTTTACAACTTCAGCTGAGAATGTAGGTTGCTGATGCTGTATCTGGTCATGTAAGTAGTGAGCGTAGTGCTCAGCTGTGCTTTTCATTAGTTTTCGTAGGAGTATCTTGTAACTGAAACTTTTCAATCAGTTTTTCAGTTTTGTTTTGATGACTTAATTTCCACTTTTAATATTTCTATGCCAGGCTTTTAATATTTATTTGCCAAAGCAAAATTTTATTTTAGTGAAATCTCATAGCTTCCTTATAGGAAATTTACAACGTTGTGTATTTGTATTGAATTTTGAGAACTGATAATATTTTATGTACACACCAGGATGCCTACTTTCCATAATTATTTGGGAAGTGGACGTAAAAAGATTGGGCATGAAAAGGAGGTTTCATTTCTACCTCATTGTCAGAAGGAAAATAAAATAAGAAATGTAGAAAAAGTAAAGTATGAGATTCAATGTGTGTTTTAGTAATTGAAAATGCAGTCATAATTGTCAAATAAACAAGAAAAAGTGAATATACATACTAAATAGTAATATTTTTAAAAGAAAAAAATTCATAAAACATCTAAGGTTTTATTTTGAAACCCTCTCAGAAAATTTTCGACATCAGTGAGCTTAAATGATTAACAAATAAGTATGCAGTACACACATAATAAATAATGGAAGGTAACTGAATATCATGTTTGTTATGTTAAAAAAAATGATAAACAGAAGCTTGTCAACACCATCTTGGGTCTTGAACAGATGATCAAGTGAACTTGCTGAAACAAAAATTGAAAGTGAAAATTGAAAAGAAATAAAGGTGCAAAAGATAAATTCTGCATACTTTTTACTTATTTTATTTTTGATAGTTTGCGATGGTCCAACCTGCAATTATCTCTTTGCCTGGCCCAAGCTAGCTCAAAGCCCTGAAGGAAGGACTGTCTTAAGAGTTTTGATATTCTTCAATTAAGTTAAGTAAACAGTGACAGCGCACAAACTTTATAACACAAGTTAAGATTTAACTGTTTAATAGAATTCCAAATCATTAGTTACACAATTTTTACAACTTCTATGAAAGGTCAAAAATGCTTTTACCTTGAAATGGCAAGTGAACGAGGGAAACGCTCACAAACATCAACATAATCGTGACTAAACATACCAGTTCTTGAGCAAATGAAAAAGTCCCTCTACAGCATGAACACAACAGGAAAGTAACAAAGAAAGCCAACAGGCACAATCAATGTGGAACACCCATATATACATCACTCCATAGCATCATTGGAAGGGACTCTGCATAGACACCCTGGTGCTTTCTCATCAGCAGGCAGAAGAATTAACCAGGAACATCCGGCGAACACTCTACCAGATCCACAAATGAAGTCAAGATGCACGAAAGTCCGTGGCATAATTGGCACAGACTCAGCATGGATACCCCACCACTGTCTCATCAGCAGGCAGAGGAATTAACCAGGAGTATAACGACTCAGTCATCCTCAGCTCCACGTTTACTTCTGTATAACCCACATCAGATCAGCCATCTCGTCAACAGGTGTCCTGAACTATCGCCCCAGGAAAAGTTAAAGACATCAAACAGCCCTCACAGTAACAATCAGTAGTGCCCACCCTCTCATAGAGGGGAGAGAGGGGGAGCAGCGTGTGCATGAGAGACGAATCAATCGTGCATGTTTTTTTCTCACTCGAGAACAAAGAGCTCAAGGCTAAAGCATTTCTAAATTATGCAGATGCCTTCCAAACAAAAGAGTCCAGGTACTCATGTTCCAGAATTATGCAAATGCCCATGACAGGACATTGACCAAAGAAGAACAACAACTCTAAGGAAACATCTTGAGGCCTCCAGATTCCCTCTTATGCTCCATCAGATTATCCATAACATGACATGTTTTAAACAACACATTTCACGAAAACATGTGAAGCACAGCACACAATATCTTTAATAGTAGGATAAAACAGTTTTTTTAGAGATATTTAAATTCTTTTTTTAACACACACACACACACACACACACACACACACACACACACACACACACACACGCACAATTGTTTGATTAAACAGGACAAAAATATTGGGTGAGCAAGATTCTCTTTGCCATCTGTAGTTGGCACCTATGCTTAGTGCAAAATAAGATAAATATTGCTGTTCCTTTCAGACTTGGTAAAACATGCAAAAGTCTACTTTGCTTGCCTTGATTTTTCAGTGTGTTTACAGCTCCAGGATCTTTGAACGGTTCAACATTCACTCTGCAGGAAGCAGTTGTAACCTGTATCCAGTGCATTTTGGATGGGATGGATATAGCAAGACCATCTAGAAAAAACAAGGCCATGACATTAGAGAGATGAGTTCCCAACACTGTTAACTATGACATCACACACAACACCGATGTATGAGGCCAGGCCGTGTAACATGAGAGTGACGTCACAAACTGAGGGAATTGATCTCTTTAATGTCATGGCCTTGTAGTTTCTAGACTGCCTTGGATGTAGTCAACTGACAGACAGTCATGAGGAAGAACTTCAAGATGATGTGATATCAGAAATTCAAGAAGGAAATCTTCCAAGACTTTCCATATGAACTGAAATTATCTCTGGGCTAATTGGTTTTACTTATAAGGACTTAGTCTATACACTGTTGATGCAGAGAGAATTTGTTCCAAAGTTAAAAGTTTAAAAAAACAGCAACTGATGGGGCTGTCATGGGTCTGTGATAAGATCGTGAATAAAATACACTGTGGAAATCAGTCATCGCATACTCGACCAGACTTTTTGTTGACAAATTTTTTCTGGAATTCCGCTGTTGTTTTTTCATAAATATTTTTATAAGTTGTTGGTTTTACATAATCTGGCTCCTGTATTTGAAACCAGTCAATATCTGAGTTCATATGAACGGGCTTTGTGGTGTCGACTCTGAGTTCATATGAACGGGCTTTGTGGTGTCTGATGCGCTAGAGGTGCTTGCGACAGGCTCACTCTGATGCGCTTGTTTGGCATCGTGATAGCATTTGCAGCGCTCGCCATTGGTAGTTTGAGATTTCTTGAGTCCACAAATTTCCTGTTCTGCCAGTCTTTTCAGTTTCCGCAGCTCCTTTCTGCACTCAACTTTGCATTTTTGTGGCATTTTGATGTTTTTCCTGTTAATTCTACAAATCTGCAAAAAAAAAAAAAAAATAATGGTGAAGTACAGTTACATTACCATCTACAGTAACTTATGGGATTTTACTAGGAAATTTTTTCTTTAATAGCAAATTTTCGGAGAAAACTCTTCTCCTTCTTCAGGCTGACTTGTTGTTGTCACTTTTTCCTTATCACGGTTACGGTTTACCTTGACGGTTACGGTTAACCTTGACGGTTTAGGTTATTTTTCAACAAATCCTGCCAGATGTTAGGCAGGGAAAATCCTTTGCAGTCATTGATGATGGAATTTTGATTTTTCTCAATCTCTATTCCTTCTTTCAGTTTTCTTTTTGGAAATTGCTTTGGAAACTGATTACTTTAAGGGAATTCCAATCCATGCTGTGCCCAGTTTCTCTAACATGCCTATCTAATCCAGTCTTATTGGAGCAATTTTTTATAGCTGCTTTATGCTCAGCTATACGAGTTTCTAGTCTGCGACCTGTTTCCCCTATGTAAGATAGTCCACAACTACAATTTACTTCATAAACTACTCCTTGCATTTTTGAAATATCTTCTTCTCTTTGAACTATTTTAGGGAAAATTTTTTTAACTTTATTCTCTAAACTTGGAGCTAGCCTAATATTGTATTTTTTACTAATTCTCTTTAAAGCCTCAAATAAACCTTTGTGATAAGAAATTTTTCTAGTGAATTTTACTTGTTGCTTTTGTGGGTTCTTCGTACCATTAAAATTCAGAAGCTTCTCAATTTCTTCTTTAGGATAGTTATTCTCTGCAAGTATGACTTTAAGCTCTTCTTTTGGGGCTTCTTTTTTATCTGCTGTAGAAACTATTTTATTAATTTTTTTTTTTTTTTTTTTAAACTGACTTGCTTTAAAGAGAATTAGTAAAAAATACAATATTAGGCTAGCTCCAAGTTTAGAGAATAAAGTTAAAAAAATTTTCCCTAAAATAGTTCAAAGAGAAGAAGATATTTTAAAAATGCAAGGAGTAGTTTATGAAGTAAATTGTAGTTGTGGACTATCTTACATATGGGAAACAGGTCGCAGACTAGAAACTCGTATAGCTGAGCATAAAGCAGCTATAAAAAATTGCTCCAACAAGACTGGATTAGATAGGCATGTTAGAGAAACTGGGCACAGCATGGATTGGAATTCCCTTAAAGTAATCAGTTTCCAAAGCAATTTCCAAAAAAGAAAACTGAAAGAAGGAATAGAGATTGAGAAAAATCAAAATTCCATCATCAATGACTGCAAAGGATTTTCCCTGCCTAACATCTGGCAGGATTTGTTGAAAAATAACCTAAACCGTCAAGGTTAACCGTAACCGTCAAGGTAAACCGTAACCGTGATAGTGACAAGGAAAAAGTGACAACAACAAGTCAGCCTGAAGAAGGAGAAGAGTTTTCTCCGAAAATTTGCTATTAAAGAAAAAATTTCCTAGTAAAATCCCATAAGTTACTTTAGATTATTAATTCAATTCAATTAAACTAGGAAGCCATTTCTCAACATGAGCTTTACCATCTACTGTTATTGTTAACAGTTGCAGTTGTAATTTTTTCAATTCACACGACTAGTCCACTATGTTGACATTAATACATACCCAAATCAATGTTCAATCACCTTTAGTTCAGAAGTATTGAAAATGAAAACAAAAGTATACTCGCGGCGCAGAGCATAAAAATGACCATCTAATTCAGCGCACTGTCATGAACTGCCATTGATCCGCCGGCCCCACCACTTGTAATTGTCACTAAATGTCATCTATGTGCTATCAAATGGTACTAGCACTGTTGCCATGCCATCGATAACCCCGGAGTTATTGCGAGTTGAAATTGGTCACACAATTATGTCGCGTCCACCACTAATCTGTATCGTACCATAAGACGTAGTTCTACGTCGAAAAGTAAATACAATTCAGGATTGCAATTGTTTCTGTAACCAGAGAATAATTTGTATGATCACTGAGATACAAATTTTCACATGTAAAATGCCATTCTTTTTTGTCGCTTACATTTCGAGTACATATAGCGTTACATTTCTGTGTTTGGAGTGACAGTTTTAAGGAGATGGCCATTTATTGTTGCATGTTAAACAGCTCAAATAAGTACCTAGATGAATGAAAAGGCATTATAAGTTGCACTAAATTAGACTGACATATCAGAATTATATGACCTTAGGCATACAGACATATTCAACAAATTGCTTTTGCTTTGCGGTATTCTATGTCATACTGTCCATTCAATTGAAACAAAATATGTTTCTTGTCATGCTCATTTCTCATGTTGTTATGATGTATATTTTATTTGTTGAATTGTGTGTAATTGAAAATTTTATTTCTTATCTTGTTTTCACAAAAGTTCTCAGTGAAAATTTCATAGAACTTAATTTAAAATTCAAATCTGCATTTTATCTGAATGCTGAAAAAATTTACAACTAAGAATTTCTTTGTAATTCATCCAGTTGCAAAGCATACGCACTGTTGTTCATATTCACGATTCATTTTGTAATGTGAAAAATAGTTCTGCAAATAAATTTTGCTTTAATCAGGACAATTATTAAAAGTAAAATCTAGTAATAAATGCTACAACTGGACTACATTAAGTACCATTTTATGAATAATGTTCTTATAACTACAGCAATATGAGTAGTAATATATTTAGCCAAACTGTCCAATGATTTCATCGTGCCATTCCTTTTTTTCCTCATTTACTCTCTCGTGATACTCTGTTGCCATTTGTACCTGTTGTGTCTACAACTTGCTAACTTGTGTATATGTTAACAGCATGCAAAACAGCCGAGGAAGATTAAATTGTGGAGCATATTCCTATCCTTGAGATTTCATAAATTTGTCAAGTTTCAATATGCCGTTTTAAAGCGACTGTCTAAAAGAGTGATAATTTAAGTTTGTGTTGCATAAATTTCTACTGTCGTCAAACGCAATTACATTTTCTGAAGCTTAGTAATGCCATGCCAGATACATGCTAAAACCTGTTCTTCAAAGCAATGCACACACTTTTAAAATGTCCAAATTGGATGTGTTATCTTTGACCCTCAATAGCTAATTTTGCATTATGTAATTATAAAATATTATTGATTAGGCCTGTTTATACTTGTCCATAAAATCCTGTTCTCATGTTAAAGTTGCCTTTAGTGATTCAACCTTAGAGAGATAATTACCTTATATGTATATATTCCTTAGTAGATGTAAAATGTATACAAATAATTGTTTTGACTCACCTTCTTTCTTTGTTTCAGAATCTCATAATTTATTGCACCAAAAGGTTAACATTTTCTGCTGGGGTTGTAATACAAGTCATCCATCTGGTGTAATTCAGAACGAAGACTGATGTGGAAGAAATCATTTTGAATTACACCTAATAAGTGAGGCTCCTGGTGGAGAATTTGAACTTTTTGGTGTGACTAGTTATGATATTGTGAGGTAAAACAAAGAAAGACGTTGAGCCAAAACAATCATTTGTATGCATTTTGCATCTGTTGCACATTATATGTATAAGACATTTAAAACTCTAATGCCAACTCGCTAAAAGCAACCTTAATGTGAGAACAGAATTTTATGGATAAAATCTAAACTGTCCAAAACAACAATACTGAGTGGATATGCTCCTCTAATCATTATTCAGTTTAGGCTTAAGCATATTACATGATAAAACCAAAAAAGTGTGATAACTGTAGTTCATTTTATTTATTTCATTACTATTAATATTGATTTATTATTATTTCTTGTATTTACAGGTTTTGGTCATGGCTTGTGAGATATGTACCAACCAGAATTGCACCATGTGTCTTAACATGCCTTGGGCTAGTTATAAATTTAGCTTGCTGTTTCACCTTATTGTGCTTCTCTTCAGATGCAAGAACAGAGGTTAGATTGCCATGATATAATTTCTGTTTTTGTGAGTGTTTAATTATTTAATTGGAGTTGACTTGGTGTACCCTCTCTTGACTTTTTTTTTTTTTTGATTGGAGGTTTAACCACCACTGTGAGCAATGCAATGGGCTATAAGCAGTCACCCATCCCTAATTTAGGATCACTGGTTTCAGGGAAGGGAGAGAGCCAGTGCTGTAAAACAAACACAACCTCCATGCCTCGCCGGGATTCGAACCTGGACCCCTTCCAGACGAATGGTCATAAGCCATCACTTAGACACCACTGCACCACCGGGGCGGCCTCTCTTGACTTGTATGTGTTCTGTATATCATTGTATTGTTTATCACTCACTGTACTGCTGTCAAAAATGGGAAAGAGTGTGCATTTATTTATCATGGTGCAAAGCTAAACTATAATTCTATCACTAGCAAAACATATATAATTAAGCCATATGCTTTGTCTAGATACATGCCAACAATCATTATTCAAGTTGTATCTTAACACATCTCCATTCTTCAGTGTTCCTATTGAGGTGCTATTTGCTCCACACTGAACAAAATACCCTTGGAGGAAGAGGTTAAGGTTGACGTCAAGTGAAAATGCGCAGCTATACTTGCATTGGTGAAAATTGAGTTACATAAGTTCACATACAAGAAATGCTTCCTGACATGTGAAAATTGGTACACGGATGAAGAAGACATTAAACTATAGTCAGTGGCTTGCAAATTTGGGAAAAAAATTATAAGGATTATTTTAAAATTAAATTTCTGCGTGATGGAGTAGTGTTGCATATCGTTAATAGGTGGCACTCTACATATGTCAAGTACTGGAAATGTGACACTTCTTCACCTGTTTTTTTTTAATATTAAAAATTTTCATACAAACCATAACAAGTGTGCCATTATATAATTTTGTTTAGGATGCCAGTAATTATTTAAATCACTTACTTTACAGTTTATTAGCTTTTCAACCTGCAAACTTATGTAAATTAGAAATCAGATGCTGGTAATCTAAAATGCTGACAACTTTCAGAAATTGCCATCTGATAAGGGAAATACCTCACAAAATTCAGTCACAAAACTAAGATCCCCACAAGAAGGGGCTGCAAAAAACAGCACAATTTTCAAAGTCATCTATGAGCAAAAGGCTGCATGGAATATGCATTAGGGTGGGCGAAAAAACTTTTTTTTTTAATTTGCATATCGCCTAGTGCAGAAAAGTTGCCATTTGGGTCAACAAGAATAACAAAAGAATTTTTTTTTTTGAAATCGACCAATATCTTACTTCTCTGCACAGCGCACTAAGTTCGCGTTTTTCCAACCGCATTGGGCCGTAAGCAAAAACGGATGGAATTTTTTTGTAATTGAAATCGAGTAACCCCTAGAGCGAAAAATTGTCCTTTAGTGTTCCCAATAACAGTGAAAAAAAAAACTTTTTGAAGTTGATCAATATGCTATGTCTCCGCACTGCACGCGAAGTTCACCATTTTCTTCGCACATTTGGCCTGTAGGCCTAGGCTAGGTAAAGGCATCCTGGCATGTAGGGCATCAGAAAAATCCATAGGAAATTGCACTTTTCTGAGTGCACCATATGTGTGCATGTGTAGTGCACTTAGTTTGCTTTGCAATGTGTAGCTCTTCGCATGCTTCCAATGTCACAAATGGAAACAACCCAGAACTCACCACGAGGAGGTGGCTACACTTCGAGTTCCGCCCAATCTCCCTCCAGCTCATAATTTTATTTCTACGTGGTATATCTTGTTTGGTAATCCACTTTACTCGAAAAATATTGCGTTAATTGCTGTGATGCAATTGTTGCTCTTATGAAAGAATCTCTAGCTTCAAATCCTTACATTTAGGCAGCTACTTCGGTCACCAGTTTCACGCAACGTTCCACAGCTTGCGTGTGGCAGGGAAACTTGGTTATTTCTTCGACAGCTGCGGCAGAAGTTGTGATTAGTTGATCCAGATCTTCGTCTGAGATGTGTTTTGTCAGGGGTGGTTCGGTAAGATGCACTTTAGTCCAATCGATTATCTCATAATATTCATTAGCATCTAAATTTAATTGCGGCACTTCGAATTCTCTTATGACATCATTCATTTGTTGTTGTCTAGCTTTCTTTATTATTTTCCATCCAAGAGCTCTAACGTGGGTTTGTCCGCAATCATACTTAGCAATATATTCTCTGGGTGACTGAAGAATGCGTTTCTCATGATCACTGCATCAATGATTACTTTGCACTTCAAATCCATAAAGCTCAATAAGTTGATTAGTTTCCAAAAGTGTTTGGAAACTGATCCTACAACTTGTTCAGGAGAGATTTGGGCAACTCTCAATGGCTGTGAAAACCTCCCAGTAGTTGACTTTGCAGCTATTCATGTAGAATGGACAGAACACATGAAATAATTGCAGGATACACATGAACTGAGTACCGACCAGCAGTATTTACTAGAAATCTGTTGCACCATGTCACAGGGAGACTGTGATGTCAGCCTTTCTAGAAGAAATCCAGGACCACTGTCACATTTAGGGTGGCTGACGACAGCTAACAGTCATGCGCCTCTATGTCACCACTCAAAACCCATCGAAAACTTTGATCTGTGTTGCCAACTACATAATGAAGGTGTATGCCCCGGTCTGGTTTTCTGTAAAGAAGAAGCCTTCATGCACAGAAGGGGCCAAACACTTTTGGAAACTGATCAACTTATCGCGCTTTATGGATTTGAAGTGCAAAGTAATCATTGATACAGTGATCAAGAGAAACATGTTCTTCAGTCACCCAGAGGATATATTGCTAAGATTGATTGCAGATGAACGTACCCACGTTTGAGCTCTTGGATGGAGAAGAATAAAGAAAGCTAGACAACAACAAATGAATGATGTCATAAGAGAATTTGAATTGCCACAATTAAATTTGGATGCTAATGGATATTATAAGATGATTGATTGGATTAAGACGCATCATACCCAACCACCCCTGACAAAACACATCTCAGACGAAGATCTGTGTCGACTAATCACAACTTCTGCCACAGCTGTCAAAGAAATAACCAAGTTTCCCTGCCACACGCAAGGTGTGGAATGTTGCGTGAAACAGGTGACCGAAGCAGCTGCCTCAGTGTGTGAATTTGAAGCTAGAGATTCGTTCATTAGAGCAACAATTGCATCATGGCAATTTATGCCACATTTTTCAAGTAAAGCGGATTACCGAACAAGATATACCATGTAGAAATAAAATTCTGAGCTGGAGGGAGGGTGGGCGGAACTCAAAGTGTAGCCACCTCCTCGTGGTGAGTTCTGGGTTGTTTCCATTTGTGACATTGGAAGCACGCAAAGAGCTACACATTGCAAAGCAAACTGAGTGCACTACACATGCACACATATAGTGCACTCAGAACAGTGCAATTTCCTATTGATTTTTCTGATGCTCTACATGCCAGGATGCCTTTACCTAGCCTAGGCCTACAGGCCAAATGTGTGAAAAAAATGGTGAACTTCGCGTGCAGTGTGGGGACATAGCATATTGATCAACTTCAAAACTTTTTTTTTTTTCACTGTTATTGGGAACACTTAAAGGACAATTTTCCGCACTAGGGATTACTCGATTTCAATTACAAAAAAATTCCATCCGTTTTTGCTTACGGCCCAATGTGGTCGGAAAAACGTGAACTTAGTGTGCTGTGCAGAGACGTAAGATATTGGTCGATTTCAAAAAAAAAAAATTCTTTTGTTATTCTTGTTGACCCAAATGGCAACTTTTCTGCACTAGGTGATATGCAAATTAAAAAAGTTTTTTTCTGCCCATGCTAATATGCATTTATCTCTGCCTTAATGGAATGCTGCAAATTATAGTTGTGAAGGCTATGGAGCTGTTGATTACAGTATATCGGGTTTATTGTGCAGAATAATTACACTTGAACAACTGAGATCTGTTTGAATCTGGCATTCTTTTAGTTTATTTAGTGAAAGTATATTAAAGGGATGAATGGCTGTTGTACACAGTGTAGCATAAAAATGGAAACAACTTTTACCGTACCGTCACGAAAAGATAAAGCTCATAGACTACCTGCTGTAAGCTGATGTTTTGGGGCTTTTCACTGATATCCAACATGAAGTTTTACCCATACAATCAAGCTTTTTCTAGGCATACTTCTGGTAGTGCAAATCTCCCCCCCCCAGTAGCTTACTATTGCTTCCCCCTCAGAGAAAATTGAAGTAATGCAAATAACTGTTAGTTATAATGAAAATTGTATTTTGCACCTCAGAAATTTTCATTAGGTTCCCCATCCTCCACAGAGAAAAGTTCTGAAACCAAGACTGCATACAACATTGCTCTAAATACTATTACACTAAGGCTATTCCTGTGAAGTAGATGACTGTGATTTACAGTGCTCTAATACCCTATAGGGAGGGGAAATATCCCTATGTGCCAGAAGTCTCCTAGATGAAGTCTAGGACTTGTGTTTTGAAGCCCTGTATGGAAAACAACCAGTGGCGGCCCGTCAGATGAGGCAAGTGAGGCGCCGCCTCACCTGAAATTCCGCAGAATGAGAAGTGAAAGAAAAAAAACAACCTTCTGTCAGTAACAAAGATATAAGAACTTTGCAGGATAAATGAAACACTGAAATTCACATTGTGATTCATGAATTAGGTTAAAGAAAGGCTTTCGAGAAGAGGAATGAATAATTATTTTTGCAAAGCAGCTGCATGTTTTAAGCGCTTAGAGGCGACCGGCTGAATCGTCTCGATGAGAAGCCGGTTTTGGGAACTGGGGATCAGAGAAGAGCCCTACAGAGTGAACCCCCACCGCCACGGTCCGAGCTCTACCTAAGGAGGTGCCGGACTTCCAGTAAGAGAAAGAAAATTTCTGAGGCGACCCTCCATTTCGCTTAAACTGGAATCGCATCTCTGCTGTTATTGGAGAACCCAAGGATTGTGTATCCAATGGGCGCGGGAAAATGAGCAGATGACTTTTGTGAAAAGTGGTTTCACAGGCGATGACGCCGTTCGCCTCTATATGCTTTGGAATACGATGATTTCTACGTAGCTTTAACTATTCGTCAGAGTGTATTTGAGTCTAACTTATTGTAGTGTGTTTTTAATCCTCTCTTCTGCGGGTGTTTGCTAGTTCATAGTAATGTTGAGTTTTTCTGTTTTTATTTTGTTATTGTTACCAAACAGCATATTTTGATTTTGGTTGGAAAATATGAATGGCCCAACAAACGACGTGATTTGTGTTCTGGAAGAAATTCCTTTTAAACACTGGAAAGATTATGATAAAAGGGATGTTCTCATATCTGGAAGACCGACACCTATAATATTAATAATCTAAAGTAACTTATGGGATTTTACTAGGAAATGTTTTCTTTAATAGCAAATTTTCGGAGAAAACTCTTCTCCTTCTTCAGGCTGACTTGTTATTAAAAAATTTTTTCCCTAAAATAGTTCAAAGAGAAGAAGATATTTTAAAAATGCAAGGAGTAGTTTATGAAGTAAATTGTAGTTGTGGACTATCTTACATAGGGGAAACAGGTCGCAGACTAGAAACTCGTATAGCTGAGCATAAAGCAGCTATAAAAAATTGCTCCAACAAGACTGGATTAGATAGGCATGTTAGAGAAACTGGGCACAGCATGGATTGGAATTCCCTTAAAGTAATCAGTTTCCAAAGCAATTTCCAAAAAAGAAAACTGAAAGAAGGAATAGAGATTGAGAAAAATCAAAATTCCATCATCAATGACTGCAAAGGATTTTCCCTGCCTAACATCTGGCAGGATTTGTTGAAAAATAACCTAAACCGTCAAGGTTAACTGTAACCGTCAAGGTAAACCGTAACCGTGATAGTGACAAGGAAAAAGTGACAACAACAAGTCAGCCTGAAGAAGGAGAAGAGTTTTCTCCGAAAATTTGCTATTAAAGAAAAAATTTCCTAGTAAAATCCCATAAGTTACTTTAGATTATTAATTCAATTAAACTAGGAAGCCATTTCTCAACATGAGCTTTATTCAAAGACCTATAATATGTTCAATATCTAAAGATAAGAAGTGCGGCAAATCGTTTTTTAGGTCTTTCAATAAATCATGGTACGAGATTTTCCCCTGGCTTTCTGGTAGCTATTACAAGCAAACTCTCTTTTGCTGGCCATGTTTACTTTTGAGCAATAAGAAAAATGTGTGGAATACAACGGGTTATTTTGATCTAAAAACTTTTCTCGTAGTGCAAAATTGCACGAAAGCTCTAAAGAGCATAGAACTAACCACGTAGGTCTAAAACGAATGGAAAAAAAAAACACTATTTCTGATATGCTCAAAGAAAATGCTGCTCTTCATAAAGTCAAGTTTAATGAAAACATATAATCGATTTAGTTGTCGTTCTAAGCAAGCAAGAACTGCCTTTTCGAGGACATGATGAATCTATTTCCTCATTAAATAAAGGTAATTTCAAGGAAATGTTCCATTTGTTACTTCGTAGGAGCACCCCAGAATTAAAAGCACATTTTGAAGAAATACGAAGCTTATTTTCTCGACAATCTAAAACGATACAGAATGATTTAATGGAGTGTATTCATGAATATATAAACGAATGTGTTAAAAGCGAAATTAATGAGTCTGAATTTTTTTCAGTGCAAGTTGATGATACAACTGATATTACTCAAAAATTACAGTGTCCAATGATTGTCAGATACATATTGGACTCAAATTGTGAAGTAGTTGAGCGCTTCCTTGGTTTTTATGATATCAGCACTGTATGATCTGCTAGCATCGGTTTTGGAGGAGTTTGATTTTAAATCAAAGTTAGTAGGCCAGTGTTATGATGGTGCAAGCATTATGGCTGGAGAGTTGAGCGGTCTGCAGAAAAGAGTCAAGCTAGAAGCCCCGCAAGCTTTGTTTACCCACTGTTTCGCCCACCGCCTTAACCTTGTCCTACAACAGGGGTGCTAAAGTATTGTAAAATGTCGCATATATTTCGCAACTGTATCCAGCATGCCCTCATTTTTTCATAAGTCTGCCAAGAGAACCCACGTAGCAGATTCAGTTGTTGGGAAACGGATTCCTCAAATAGCAGAAACACGTTGGGCATCACGTTCGCAAATTTTGCGTTTAATTGTGAGCAAATGGGGCAAACTAAAGAATGTGTTTGAAAACATAATGAATGACCCGGAATCAACGGCAGAATCAATCAACGAAGCCATAGGATATTTGAAAAATTTCACTGATTTTGAATTTGCTTTTTTATCACTGATTTTTGATGACATTTTTGGAATTACGGATGTACTGTTTGATGCTTTACAAAAAAAGACTTTAGATATCAGTTATTGCCAAAGACAAATTAAACAATGTTGCGAACGAATAAATAAGAAAAGGAATGTAACCACTTACTTGAAACATTTCAGTGAAGCAATTAGTTTGAGTGGAGGTCCTAAATGTCGCCAAAAGAAACATTTGACTGAAGAAGAAGTGGAAAACTATTACAAAATTTTGTTTTACGAAATCGTTGACAGCATAATAGTCCAAATAAATACCAGATTTGAAGATATGGGAAAGCTCGAGTTTCTGCAGCTAGTTGACAGCTCAAAATATCATAGTTATTCAGAGTCATTTCCATCCAGTGCCCTTAACACTCTCAAATAAATTTATCCAAACATTTTTACAGACACACAACGACTAAAAAACGAATTAGATTTTTTATATAATGATCACAACTTCAGGGAACTCAGTTTTCAGAAAACCTTGAAAACAATGAGAAAGAAAACGAGCTGAAAGATGTGTTACCAGAAGCCTACAAATTATTTTCTTGTATTGACACTGGCGTCAACAAGTTCTTCTGCTGAGAGGAGTTTTTTCTTGTTTAAAGAGAATTAAGACTTGCCTCCATAATACAACGGCACAAGATCGTTTGTCTTCACTCGCTAAAATTTCAATCGAGAAAGAATTGCTGAACCATCTAATGTCCACTCAACCATTTTATGATCTGATCAGAGACAAATTTGCAGCCAAAAAGGATCGCAGAATTGAACTTATTTATAAAACATAAACTGAAAGCATTCTGTTCGAGACCAAAGCAAATTAATATCGTATTCCTCTGTTTTTAATTCCAGGTTTAAATTATTTAATACTTTTTTTATATAGAAATGTGCTTCCTTAGCGTGACTTCTCCTGTACATAGTTATCACGAGCCTGGACTTCAGTTTGTGACCCGTGCTAAATGCACCTTCACTAATATGCCAATCGAACTGTGACTTTTATTCAAGCTCAAGAAACACTTCGTGAGAAAAAATTTCTATTCAAATGATTTACTTTGAATTTTTTAAGAAGTGGATCTCCGACTGGCGTTGGGATGTGAGTGACGCATTGACTAGCTAAAGAAACCGCGCAAATTGCGTATTTTCGTTCAAGTGTATTACATAAAAGAATGCTGGTGAAATATTTCTTTCTTTGTTGTAAAATTATCGAATAATTGTTTTCATAAAAATATTGTTGCAAAAGTAGCGTATATTACACACACACACACACACACACACACACACATATATAGAAAGGTATATGTACATTTTTCCTCTAAAGTTTTTGGATTTTTTCGTGAAGAAAGACTCCCCACGCCGTGTTTCATATATTTCTATAATTTTATTCCATTACTGTTGAATAATATTTGTATATAAGAGCTAAATGGCAAGGGATGGGGTTTACAGCTGTTAATAACAAGGCGCCGCCTACCCTGGACCAATGGCTTAACGAGACTTCCGAATCTCGGCGGATTTTAATGATTCAGCCGACTCGAACCCAAGACTTCAAAGATATCCAATGGGTGATACTGCCTTTGACATGAAACTTTTTGAAGGGGGAGGGGGTCTGCACTTCTGCTGTATAACTGTGTATAAGTACATATAACCATTTGGGGGGGCGCGCTTCGACAAATATTTTCCTATTGGTACGTACGCACATCTTGAATATTAATACAAAATGAAGCTAATTTAATAAAATGAAGAAAATGCAATAAATTATAGTTGTTTTAATAAAAATTTAATAAAGCAACTTCTTTGGCCGCTTTGCTTTACTTTCTCTTCTATTATCAAGAAATTACATTGCTTTCCGAGTTATATAAAAATCAATGAATTTAAATAGGGAAATTATCTATAAAACGTACTTAGAAAAAAGCTAACTGTCTCGCCTAATAAGGGGGGTGCAAACCACGACCCCCCAGGCTATGCCATTGATATATATATATATTCATATAACGTTATACGAATTTATATATTTTTCAATAACATATGTTTTACTGTTTTACATTTACATCAAGACCGTTCGCCTCACCAGCATTTTACACCACAAGCCGCCACTGAAAACAACATGCTCAGCTTCTTGTGGATAGAAAGTTAACAGGTATGAATTGCATGCACTAGAATTATGAAGGTATGCTGCAAATGTGCCAAGCTGGTACACAATGTTTATGACTTGTTCTACAGCCCCACATTAGAATGGAGATTTTTCTGACTGTGATGGACAGTGCACACAAGGAGCCATCTGCTGTGTCCTCCCAGTATGAAAAGCAGCCTGCACCAGGGGGTTTAACCAGATTCAGCATGTGACTTCCATGAAGATGAGAGTGTGGAGTAAGTGTATGTCTATCACAAGAGAAAAAAATAGCAACTTAAGAATCATAATGCCATTAATATGAAAAAAACAGGTAATTTTGTAGTTCTGTGGATATTCCTGCAGATATGTTGCTTGGCTCTATTGTCTTAGATATTAGTTCATCTAGCATGAAACCTGAAAATTTTGTTGCTGAGATGGTCATTCAATACAAGGAAGGCCAAGTCTAGAATTTATACTTTATCAGATGGGAAAGGTGGCCCTATTTCTGAGGACATGAACGAACTTGTAGAACTCCCTCACTGTCCAAACTTATTTAATAGTTGAATATGTCAACTGTAAAAACAGCTTTTAATATGTACAATGAAGGTTGCATGTAGACTGCTATACAGAAGTATAATCTGTTCTAGGTGTCTGTTTCTCTGAAATAAAATAAGCATTGTTAAGTGCATGGAGTCAGCTATTCTTCCAGTTGATTGAGAGGTGGGATCTCTACAATCCAAGGCTACATTTGTATATGGTTGCAATATTTTTCTGTACTCTTTGGTCATGTATGGTCCTTGTGCCACTGATTCTAAATATGCAAACAAATGAACACAAACAACAGGTTGCCTAGCATAGGACTTTACTGTCTGAAGTCTTTGTGAGACTGTGGATCATAACATAGTATGGCTGTGGCTGCTGAGACTTCTAAAAGAGAGAGAGTTTGCATAATGACATTCTTCAGTTTGCTTTGTTCTTAAGGCTAAATGTCAGTCATGCTTTGATGTTGACATCGGATTGCCTTCAGTTTTTCTTCAGTGACATGTTCCCATCTTTTGAAAGTGTTTTAATACTCATGAATTGATGTTTGTGGACATATTGCAGAACTTAGCTGCTTACCTTCACATGTGAGTGGCATATTTCCATCCTTCATATGGCTTTTTTTTTTAAATCTTGCAGATGATTCCATATCACTTTGTTGTTTGCATTTGCTAAAATGTTTTACAAGAACATTTTAATAAACTAGCTGATATAAAAACATATCCAAGTCATTATTTTAAGCTTAAATTATAAAGGAGTACATACAATTTAAGCAAGTTACAGGTATTTTATCCAAAATATTTCAACAATTTAAAAAGAATAAAATTTTCCATATAATATCTGCATCACCATGTTTTAAAAAACTTATGCAAAAAATATTTTTTTTAAAAATCAATAGATTTTGAATATATGTGTAACCCAAGTCATACAGTTCCACTACAGATTATTTTAAAGGTCATTTGACAAAAAGTACAATTCTTTCTTTAATCTGCATATGTATTTAAAAAAGTACAAATAAGCATATTGTGCTGGTTGCATAAGCACTAGATTTTAGAGTTTGCTGGGACACCAAAAATCTAGAAATTTGAAGGGTTATTGCATCCATAATTTTAGAGAAAATCATCACTACTCACAGTGAAAATGAAATTGTGGAGCAGTCATAAAATGATACAGGAGTCCATTTGATTATCAGAACACTGTGGGCTCATCTGTGAGTTAACATCCATTAGTGTATTCATCATAGCATGTTTAAATTGTTTGCTAAATATAAAAAAATATGTTTTTCCATATTTAATAGTGGTACTCCCAGAAATAATAGTGAGTAAAAATGACACATGTTATTATTAAACCAAATAGAGAATTGTTACTTTGAAAAAAAAAAAAAAAAAAAAAAAAAGTGAGTCCCAGAGCTGCTATTTTCTGAATCTTGACATTTTACATCCCCTCGTTCAGTAAGTTTGATGCTCTGTTTGTATTTTAGCATTTCTTTTGATGACATACATTTATTTAAAAAAATCAGTTCAATTTTGCTAACACTGTGGCTACAAAATTGTTCTTAAATTCAACAGCTCTATTGTGAAGAATCTTCCAAAAGATAAATTAGATTATCACAATATATGCACTGTATTTTGTATCCCTACAAAAATTGCTGCTTAAACTGATGCATGCATTGTTAAAATTTTTTGTTAGATTTTATCCACTTAAGGAACATAAGTATGATATCACACAAATTGGATCATAGTAATACAAAATGGGCTAGACTGCCTGAATTGAATAACAAATTCTGAAAAAATGTTGAACTCTGTTTATAAAGAGGTATCTTCTATTAGCATTCCAGAACATCTCATCTGAGTACTGTGTGAATTACTTTTTATCGCCACAAACTTTTGACCTCACTCAGATCCCTTCCACCTTTCAAATTTATCATATTAATTTGTAATAACATACTAGTTCAGCTGTACCATGCTGCTCATTAATGATTAGTCGCAGTAACCCTGTGTTGAATCTGAAAGTCTCAATTAAATATGCTTGAAGATTTTTTTGATGTTGCTACTTAGTACTTCATTTTATGTCAGCTAAAATAGCTGAACTAGTATGTTATTACAAAATAATATGATAAAGTTGAGAAACAGCTGAACCAGTATGTTATTACAAATTAATACGATAAATTTGAGAGGTGTAAAATACATGGCAAATAGTATATATATACATATTTTTTGTTTTTAGAGTTCATTATAAATGTCATAAACTTTTTGGTGTGCTAAATGAATGTGCAGTTGTTGTAACTTTCATACATCATATTTAGTTTTCTAGAATTACATGCAATTTATCAAATTAATGCTTATGTTAAACATCTGTGACATTTTGACACATTATTAGATATCAAATATAATAAAATGAACAAATCTATAAACATCTTACTTTAATGTACTTTTATTTTTTACTCTTCTTCTTAGGCACCAGCATGGACATTTGTATTATGTGCCATTGGTGTGTTTCTCTATCAGACGTTAGACGCTTTAGATGGAAAGCAAGCTATTAAAGTTCAGAATACTCCCATTGAAGAAGTATATGACCATGGGTGTGATGCAGTTTCAACAGGTTTTTATTTGTTTTTTATAAATTACTAATCAGATAGAAAGCAATTCATAAGTATTATATTAATATTGTAGTTTCATGGTAGCATCCACATTTTTTTCAAAAGAAGAACAAAATCCACACAAAGAAGTATTTTCAAGTAATGGGTATCACAGTTTTTATGAGTAAAAAACGAATGACAAAAAAACAACAACATTTTGCCTTTGTTCTAGCTAATCTGAGCAGAGATGTTCCTGTCTCTTGTGTTGTTTACTCACAAATAACTGCTGGCTGACACATAGGTCACAGGTACCTGCTACTGTTACACAGTGTGTGTACTGGTCATGAAAGTCATGAAAAAGTAATGAAATTGAGCAGGTGGTCATGAAGTAATGAGATTGAGTGGGTGGCTATGAATGTTTTTTTCTTTTTTATCAGCACCTGAATGAAGGCAAGTTTGTACATACATCATCATCATCATCATTGTCAACCATTATCAATCCACTGCTGGACGAAGGTCTCCCCAAGTTTCCTCCACAACGGTCTGTCTTGTGCCAGTCTCCTCCATGTCACCCCTGCATACTTTCGAATTTCATCCACCCATCTCCCATGTGGTCTTCTTCTGGGTCTTTTCCTGTCCCTTGGAATCCAATCTAAAATTTCGGCTGTCCATCGATGATCTGTCCTTCTGGTAGTATGTCCAGCCCATTGCCATTTCAGGGATTTAACTCTGATCATGATGTCTTCCACTCTTGTCATTTTTCGGATCCACGAGTTCCTCTTCTTATCTCTCCTGGTTACACGAAGCATGCACCTCTCCATGTTGCTTTGAGTTGTCTGCAGTCTTTGTATATCTCTTTTAGTTAAGGTCCACGTCTCTGCACCATACGTAAGCACTGGAAGGATGCATTGATCAAACACTTTTCTTTTAAGACATAATGGCATATTGCTCTTGAAAATTATGCTGTTTCTTCCAAAAGCTCTCCAGGCAAGTTTTGTACGCCGATTAATTTCTTCATCAATGTGACCCTCACTTGATATCTGCTGTCCAAGATAAATGTATGCATCTGTTATCTCCAGCTTTTCTCCATTAATCGATAAATCTTCATTTCTTGTAAAAGCATTGAACATCACTTTTGTCTTCTGAAAGTTCATTTTTAATCCCACTTCTTTACTCTTGTCAGCAAGTTCCTGGATCATACTCTGCAGCTCTGATGGGCTAGTTGCAAAAATGACTACGTCATCAGCAAAACGAAGGTGGGTTAGATAATCTCCATTAATCTTTATCCCTTTGTTTTCCCAGCTCAGCGACTGAAAAACACCCTCCAATGTGGCATTAAAGAGCTTCGGAGATATGGTGTCACCTTGTCTCACTCCCTTTCCAATTTTTATGTGTGTTGTATTTTCAAACAGCCGAATCTTTGCACTTGCATTTTCATAGATGTTATTAATAATATTAATGTATGCATCTTCAATACCGCAGGTTTACATACATACATATCACTAAGCTGTTCTCTGAGATTCAGAGGTTAGCTCCAAAAAGAAATACAAACTACCAGATATTTTTACTTATTGCTGTCGTATCAAACTTCTCCATTTACAGCGATTTTGACATACAACTCGTGCTTCACTAATATCCATTACACGCCGTACACAAGATCTTTTATACTTCATACTCATAATCTTTTTCTCATGCAGACACTCCTGAATCTGATCCACCCATGTCTTCCTTGGCCTTCCTCTGCCTTTCTTTCCTGCCACTTGGGCTGAAAAGATTTTCTTAGTAAGCATTTCATCACTCATTCTTTCAACATGGCCAAACCACCGAAGCATATTGGTCTCCACCTTGCTAACAACATTTTGCTTCACATTACACAACTGCAATACATCTTCATTCCTCACACAATCAGATCGTGTCTTGCCACAAACCACACGTAAGTAACACATTTCTCCAGCACACAAACGACTCCTATGTTTCTTCTGCAGTACCCAGGTTTCACTGCCATACATCAGAGTAGGAACAATTACTGTTTCTTACACAGCCATGCGGGACTCTCTAGAGAACCCATCATTCCTGTGAAAACCTCCCAGAGCAGCTATGACTTTCAAAGAAGAATTCACTCGCCTACTGATTTCACCATCCAACTTGTTCTCTCTGTCAAACATGCTTCCTAAATACACAAACTCACTCACCTGGTCAATCACAGTGCCATTTATACTTACATTACATTCAGTGCTACCTGTTCTTCTCTCAAACACCATAACTTTGAGTTTTCCCTTATTTATACTCAGTTTGAATTTCATGCAAACTTCGTGCATCCGAGTAAACATACTCTGCAACTCACTTTTGCTCTCTGCCAACAGGACAGTGTCATCAGCATACAGCAATCTGCACACACGGATATCACCAAGACATAAACCACTATTATCTATTTTGGTATCACGCATCCATAAATATATTAAACAGCCATGGTGACATTACACAACCTTGTCTAACTCCTGCACCAATGGAAAACCATTTTGATAAAACACCATTCACTCCTACACAAGCTCTACTACCAGCATACATGGCTTTTACACTATTGAGTAGATTCCCAGTAACACCATATTCATTCAATACCTTCCACAAAAGTGTCATATTCACTCGGTCGTAAGCTTTCTCTAAATCTATGAAGGCAGTAAAAACTTTCTTTCCAACAGCCAGATACTTTTCAATCATCGTGCGTAATGCAAAAATCTGGTTAGTGCAGCCTTTACCAGGCATAAAACCACTCTGAACATCCCACACTTTCAATGATGTAAGAACCCGTACTTTTTCAATAACAACCTTACCAAACACTTTTCCTGGCACACTCAGTAGGCTAATACCACGATAGTTCTTGCATTCCGTCTGATCACCTTTTCCCTTATACAAGGGAACAGACAAGTTTGTGCACCTAGAATAAAACACGAACCTGCACTCTTATAAACCGATGTGTAGTCGATGCCCCATGATATATATAAAAAAAACATATGGCTTCATCAAAAGCTGATGTTGTGAAGAGGGAATATTTGCAATTCTGTGAATCTTCTAAAAAAAAACAACTGAAACAGTTCAATCCTAAGGAGGAGAAACTCTATCACTTCCTGATGAATTTACTACAAAGCGTGAACCATGACTTTATCAAGTTCTTACAGAAGCTGCTATGCATGTTTCGTGGCAATGCTGTAGTGGAAAGATGCTTTTCTGTTAACAAAGAACTTTTGATTGAAAACTTAAAAGAAGATGCAGTTGTTGCAGAAAGAAATGTTTACAGTGCAATACAATCGTTAGGTGGTTTGCTAATATTGAGAAAGAACTGAATGTGGACATCACAAAATCAATGATATTAGCTGTCAAAAATGCTTCATCAAAAAGAGTAGAAGCCTTAAAGAAGAAGGCCAGTCATAAAAGGAGGGCAGTCCAAGAACTAAAAGAACTCAAAGATAAGAAAAGAAAGCTTATAGAAAAGGCAAAAGAAGAAGTTGAAGTTCTAGATTCTGAGATAACAAGTATACTTAAACACTGAGTCTTTCACTGTGAAATTTCAGTCTCCATAAATGTTGTACATTCATAGTTTTTATATTGCCTTAATAAAAACTTGTAAGTTTTTACAGCATTACCATGGTTTTAAAAGAATTTGTGTATTAATAGATGTAATGATAAATATTTCTGAAAATAGCTATACCCCATTCTAGAGGAGAGTTTGGTGAATGGCATAGTGCAAGTCATACATAATTACATTATTCATGTTAAGAAATTTTAGTGACATAAGAATTATATCCAGCTTTCATCTCAACTGGCTTTCAGGTAGGGGTTCATAAAAAGCCGTCTTCCACCCCTCCCACCGTATAGCCATTTTAGCAGCAATGATAATAAACACATCAGTTTTGCCTAAACTATTGTCGCATGAAATTAATTTCAGTGTTTGTAAAAATAAAAAATAACCTGGGATCTCAAGCCAAGGGTTACTAAATTATGAGTCCAGAATGGTTGTCATTGTGTCACGCATTGTTGAAAAGTCATGAATTTAACTGAAGATGTCATGAAAAAGTCATGAATTTGGTTCATTGGAAATCTGTAGACACCCTGTTACATCACATGTGCACATGGAGCAATATTTGCAATAGAAAAAGTATATTAATAATTTGATTTATTGGAGTAAAATAGAAATGTACGTTTTCAAGTTTTCACATATCAACCACATGGCTTTTTCAAGGAAGATGACAGAAAGCTGCTAACTCATTAATAGGACGCTTCAAAAATTTGAGCGTGACTACTTGACTAGACAAACAAATAGATGCAAATGTAAGGCATCATGCCAGTTTGGCGTGCAGTATCTTGAAAGGAAAAAGAGGCATTATTTGAAGAACTGGTTCCAAATTCATGGCAACTGTAGATAGCCATTACTATCATTGCAAGCCTCACTGTTGTTAATAATCTTAAAGGTTTCTCAAATGGCTGTTGATTTAGGGTTGGAGTAGGGAGCTAGTTTCTTTATATCATCTCATATGTAAGCAGCGTACTTGTACTTGACTTCTCTGGATAGGGTTGTGGTTGCACTAACATCCCTTGTATTTCTTTTATGCTTGTTGATTCTAAACGAACCCTTGGTCATGGTGATGTACTATCATTTAGAGCCATCCATATATTGTAGAGGAATAGCTTAAATTTCTACTTCATTGGGAAGAGGGTTTCAACACTTTATTCGGGAAAATAAAACAGGAATACAATACTGGGCGGGGACAAAACACTAAAAGACAAATAATACTATATACACAACAAAGCATCGGCTCCGCGGCATGGAGCAAAGAAGAGAGCAATAGCCAGGGGTGCAGAAGCAGCAAAGGAAGTAGGCTTAGTTTGTGTCAGACGAAGTGGAAGCACACTCAACAAAGTCAACCGAGGAAGGCAAGCCAGGAGGGCCCGTATGAAGGACATGCTGAGCAGCTGCGGCAATCTGATGGTAGCTGTGGGTGAACCTGGGCAGCCAGGGACAAAGAGCCACATGTGTTTTGCTTTAGGCAAAAAGGGCAGCACGAACATAATCTAGCGACTCGCTGACTGCCGGATAGCACTGTGGATCAAAGGACGAGAGAAACATCCTCGTGGCATGATGGTGAAGTGGTGTAAAGAAGAGCTGATGGAGAATGCTGGGAAGGAAAAATGGGCGGTCACAGGAGAGACCTGGGAGGAAGCTTAAGAACTGGTTGCAGGGGAGCAGTGCAGATGGAAGAGATGGTGAGACGCTTGAAGATGCATCCTTGGGAAGAGGGGACTTGGTAAGTATTTCTCTTAATCATTTTATTTAAAGATGTAGGATACCTTATTGCCAGTACTGAAGCTCATCATTTTGAGTGCATTCTTGAGTTGGTAGGAAGCATCTGGTATGTAGGGAATTAGCCTAGGCAGTGTAGCTGTAGCATCTTCCCAAGGATGAATCTTCAATCCTCTCACCATCTCTTCCATCTGCACTGCTCCCCTGCGACCAGTTCTTAAGACTCCTCCCAGATCTCTCCTGTTGCCATTTATTTTTGCTTCCCAGCATTCTCCATCAGCTCTTCTTTACACCACTTCACCATCATGCCACGAGGATGTTCCTCTCGTCCTTTGATCCACTGTGCTACCCGCCGGTCAGCGAGTCTTTCCATTGAAATTACGCATCTGGTATGTGATGTATCCTGCCTCAATGGCCAATTTAACATTTTTAAGTTTGCATTGTCTAAAATGGACTTTGAAGGAGATGGCAAAGACTTTTCTAATTGAAGAAAGGAAGGAAGCTCCTTTGTATTCAGCGGGGCAGCAGTGAGCTGTGAAGTGTAAGGTTGGGAATGGATGTGAGCTTATGAGACTGCATTAAGGCAGTTGTCTGGCGATTTTTTCATTAAAACATCCAGATAAGGTAAGAAACTATTGTGCTCAAGCTCGATAAATTTCATTATGGAGTTTCAGCACAAAAGTTCCTTACCTTATTTGGATGTTTTACTGAACAAAAGTCTGACAACCACCTTAATACAGAAGTCTATTATAAACCTACATCCATCCCTGATCTAATGCTTCACAGCTCCTTCTGTTCCACTAAATACAAGACAGCCTCCTTCTCCAATTAGAAAATCCTTTGCCATCTGCTGTGCAATGTTCCCCCAATTAGAAGAACCTTCATCGTCTCGTCTAATATCCATTAACAGTTCATTGAAGTGTATGGCAACACAGTGATGTCAAAGTAACTCCTCAGTGAAGAAGTGGCTGCACAAGTAGGAGCATTCCTTCTATGTATATGGAATGGACAAATGCATCACATGCCATAACTGTCTTAATCACCATGGTGATTATGTTGAAAAGTACTGTATCACTAACATTTTCATTGAGCATTGTATAAGTAATGTTGCTTTGGATTTATGAGCTTTGTGAACTTTCTTTTATTGTGATTCATTTCCATCGGTCTTTTGTGCCAAAGTGTAGGTGACAGTAGACAGATGAGAGTAGTTCAGTGCTCATGCAAGCTAGAAGAGATCAGCATTTCTTTGGTGAATTTCAGAGGAATCATTCACTTTGAAAAATGCAATTCATGAGGCAACCTTATAGGTTGTCTTATGTTATAAACGTGCTTTTGATTAAAATATACATAATATCTAAGGTATTTTTTTACCTGATATTGTCAAAGTATTTCTCTCGTTGTTTGCTCTGTGAGGCACGTGCTCCCGGCCCCGAGAGGTCCCTTACGTTACGAACTTTTGGTTAGTTATAAAACTTTTTTTTGCAGAAATAAAACAGTTAGGTTATATATTTTCAGTTCCACATTCATTCACTTGCACAATAAAACGTTTAAAATTTAGTATTAATTAAGAGATTTTAGTAGAAAGAGTTATACTCATCGGGTCAGGAGACGTCTCACAAGGGGTTCGTTGTCACGGCGAGCGCTTTCTGCGGTACTTAACCACCATCTTCGGGCCACTATTTATACACGCGAGGAACCCTCATGTAGAAATAGTGGCCCGAAGATGGCGGTTAAGTACCGCAGAAAGCGCTCGCTGTAACAACGAACCCTTGTGAGACGTCTCCTGACCCGATGAGTATAACTCTTTCTACTAAAATCTCTTAATTAATACTAAATTTTAAACGTTTGATTGTGCAAGTGAATGAATGTGGAACTGAAAATATATAACCTAACTGTTTTATTTCTGCAAATTTTTTTTTTTATGACTAACCAAAAGTCCGTAACGTAAGGGGATTCTCGGGGCCGGGAGCACGTGCTTCACAGAGCAAACAACGTGAGAAATACTTTGACAATATCAGGTAAAATACCTTAGATATTATTTATATTCACTTTGAGTTGCTACAGCAAAATGAATCCATCATTATTAGTGAACAATTATATCTTCGAAGGGATTCATTTTTTATTAATATCTATGACCCTTTAAGCAAGTGGAATTAACTTCCAGGAAGGAATCTGTTCAGGTTTTGCCTCCAAACTTGCAAACTAAACTAGCATTAAGCAGGTATTGAAAACTTGTTGGTTGTTGCTTTTGTTTTCGCAAGGGCCTCAATAGGTAGAAGTGTGCCTAAAAACTTGTTGGTAAGGTGGTAGAATGTTACAAATTATGTTCAGTTGTGATCAAATGTTTTTCCCCCACATTTTTGTTCTGTTTGTGATTGAAAGCTGGAAGCATTTACGGGATAATTGATATTAGTTCCTTGGTTTTCAACACTGCTGGTTAAATGATTGTGGTTTCTTTGAGTCAGTGTGTCTAATAGATTTATTTGTTAGCATATATTGCTGATAATTTTTATTGGTATTTTAAGTAGAAACTTCTGATTGTTGCTACAGAGCACTGTCTTTCCTTGCTGTTTATGTGTGCTGTCCATAATGAATAATCTTTCCTCCTGCAACTGGTTAAAGGATCAGTTTAAAGACTTGTGTGATAATTATTCTGGAATAAATACTCAATAGGCTTTGCAAGATAATGTTCTCAGTAATAAGAGACAATACACTATATTGACAAAAGTCACCGGACGCCTAGAAGAGAAACACAACATAGCATTTATTGACATACATTAGCACAGTGTCGTTCCACCTTTGGCCTTAATGCATGCACTGAACCTTCGAGACATGCTTTTGACAAGGTTTTGGAACACAGTGATAGGTATGTGCTTCCATTCAGTACATAATGCTGCTGCTAAATGTTGCTTAGTAGTAGGCCTTGGTTCCAAACTTCTTATGCGCTGCTCTAATTCATCCCATAGGTGCTCTATGGGATTAAGACCAGGGCTCTGTGCTGGCCAGTCCACACACAATACGGAATTATCGTCAAATTATACCATAACAGTCCTTGCTTTATAGCTCGGTGCGTTATCCTGCTGGTACCAACAAGGCTCGATTCCATAGTATTGCCAGAGAGTTGGTAGGGCATAATTGTCCAGAATGTCGAGGTAGACGTGCTGGTTAACAGGTTTATTCACGATAACCAATGAGCCGGGACCATACCACGAAAAACATCCCTGCATGAGTACACTGCCAGCTCCAAACTTGACTGTAGGAACAGTACACTCTGGTAAATAGCATTCTCCCAGCTGCCGCCATACCCGCACATGGTCATCAGACTGATGGATTAGGTATCTGGATTCATCAGTCCATAGGACCCATTTGTATTAATCTATGGTCCACGATAAGTGTTCTTTACATCATGCTAAATGATGAGTAGCATTCCGAGTGGAGATGAAAGGCTTATGAGCAGCCGCACGACCACGGTAACCCACAGAATGAAGTTCTCTGCGAATGGTACATGTACATGCCGAGGTTCCAGCATTTTTACTCACCTGTACACTGAGGTCTTGTGCAGTACTCCACCGATTCGCTGTAACGATTTGCCTGAGGCTTTGACGTCCTCTATCACTGATTTTCTTTTGGTCTGCTGGTATGTTTTGCTGCTTCAGACAGGCCATGTGTCTTCCACTTATTCAGTACATCCAAAACAGTTGACGTGGGTATGTTTAAATGCCTCTTGGTTTTTCTATATGGTCAACCCACTAATATTACACCCAACAATCTGTCCTTTATCAAAGTCAGTTCTCTTCCACCGCGACATTTTCACTCAACCTCACAGTGCGATATGATCGTGGTCAGTTGCAGGCTTGTTTTTATACCGTTTGCAGCTGTACCACACATCTAAACAATGCAGCGGATCCATTCATTTGCTTTTGAAGGGGTGTCTGGTGACTTTTGTCAATATAGTGTATCTCATTGAATTTGTATTGTTAGTTTTCATTCATTATCATCTGTTACTTTATTATTTTTGGCTTTGCTTGCATAGAGTATTGCTTTAGAAATGAAAAAGGGGAGGAGTTCCATTCTAAGCAAATGTTATGCTTTTGATGTTTATTAAAAGGTGTAATTTACCAGAGTGAATTTGAATGAGAAGAATTATCGTTGGGTTTCTGAAGAACCATTGACATGTTCTATAGTCACAAGATTGTGTGCGTGCGTGCATGCGTGTATATGTGCGCATTAAGTCTCAGTTGTTGTTGAATCCATTTACAGGCTGCTGTACACAAACCATATTTGTCAAGCGAGGTGTAAATAAGGTGTTAGGTGATAGGACAAGCAGTGGTGTGCTAATTGAAATAGTACAGGAACGCATGATTGTTTTACGTCTTCAGTATCTTCCCCTTCTTACACCCCCTCCCCCATTCCACCTCTCCACTTTTTACTTTCTTATGTTTATAGTATAAGAAAGTATAGTGATATGTCAAAATCAGTCTTCCAGATTTACACATTTTGGCATTCAAGGAACAAGATTTCACCATTTTGGTAAGAAAACACTGAAATATTGGGGCTATTTTAGGGTGAAAAAACTAAAATCAGCCCCATATTATTGAATAAAGTATTGTTGGAAGTGGAAAGTAATTTAAAATGCAATGGTGAAATCCATTTATTTTGGGGTGCCTTAGTTCTTGAGATATTTGGATAGGGGCAGTTTGGGTACAGCACATACAATTCGCCTGAAAATGAGCGGTCGAACAGCCTGGAGATTTATTGCTTCGACGGATTTTTTCTGTCTGTGTGAAATGGGCCTACAGCTTCAGTGGTAAACATAATCCCATTAACTGGACATGAATATACTCGCATTCTTCAGCATTTGGAGATAGCTCCTCACATTGTGGTAGAATACCGTAAAGGAATACATTGTGGTAAAAGACTCCATCACACCCATTAGTGACAAATGTCCTGCTCTGCTCATTATTAAAGGTGTTTTGATGGTTGCAGTATATTGTTGATGGCATGCTGGTACCCAATTTACTTATGTTCTTACATGACATCAGAAATTTAACTTTCTAGATTGCTATTATGTGTCCATATGGTGTTTACATATTCTAGCAGCATTATAGCAGCAAGAGAAATTATGAAAATATGATAAATATAGTAGCAATAGCAGCCAGAGAAATTATTTTTTTTTATGAAATTATACACAAGAAATTATGAATTATACACAAGAAATTATGAAAATGTTCTGTACTTTTTCTCACGTTAATGCATGTAATTTAAGAAAGCCCTTTTGCACTGCATTCATGTGTGCAACTTCATCTGCTTAGTTTAATTGATTCAGTTTCTCATCCTTTTGGCCACGCACCTTTCTGATCGATAACCAGTTGCCACTGTCTTATCTACAGAGAAAAATTTCATTGGTTACTGCCAAATTTTGGTTTTCATTGCATTGTTATGAATATTTCAGGATTTGCAAATGAAAGATGAATGTTTAATAGGTTTTTTCCCAACAAAGTGGCAACCTACACTCCCTTTTGGCTATGCATCTTTCTGATTGATAACCAATTGCCACTGTCATTGTATCTGTGGAGAAAAAGTTCATTGGCTACTGTAAGTTTATCATAAAGATACAAAGATAAATTTAAAAAGTCTGTGCTAAATTTGGGTTTCAACACATTGCATTGTTATGAATATTTCGGAATATGCAAATGAAAAATGAATATTTAACATGTTTTTGTTATTTTTCCACAAATTGTCAACACTACACTTCCTGTAACAATATTTCAAACATTTCACTTGTTAGAGAAATCGGATAAAGAAGAGCATGTCTGATAAGTGGGACTGGGTGATGCATTCTAAAACTATGAAAATGCCACAATATTGTTGCCCATTTAGTGTAGACACAGACAAAAGAAATGCCAATTTTGGACTGCAGTAATTGGTAGAATACTCCTATTCCTGCCATAAAAGTTATTTCAGATGTGTAGAGATTTGACTTTCATTTATATATTCTGAAATGTGTTAAAATAAAATCCATTTTATAAGGTTACAGTGAGATGAATAAAAATATCTAATCTAATATTTATTTTTGCACTAAATGATATGATTTTTTTTCTTCCAGTGTTTGTTGGGTTGACAGCATCAGCAGCATGCCTGCTTGGGAACTGCCCACTGCTGATGTTTTCATTTTTCCTGTGTTCTATACTGGCATTTTATTCCACACATTGGCAGGATCATGTCACTCATGTTATGATTTTTGGAAAGTAAGTGTTAGATTATGTTTTGAAAAGCACATATATTATTTAACAAATAAGTTTTTGGTCAGATAGGCAAAAATAAAGTTGTGTGACTCAAGCTTTAGATATTTAAGGTTTAATTGTTATGTCGGAGAAAAGAAATACATTAGGAATTAAGTTTATTAGCTTTACTCAGAACTATTTTAAAGTTTTATACAGTTGAAGAATTCACTAACTTCTTCTCCTCCTCCTAAGTATTTTTTTTTTCTTGCTGACTTTTTTGGCCTCTAGATCAAGGCCCATTCTGAATGCTTGACTTCCCTCTACTTTTTGTTGTTGACATATAATGCAATTTAAAGTTTGTTGCCAGATCCCAGATTCATGTGGTATCTTCTTAAAACATTTGTCCAACATTCTTCTTTAATTTTATTTACATACATTCATATCACTAAGCTGTTCTCTGAAATTCAGAGGTTAGCTCTTTACAGAAAAAGCTTACTTTGCTGTATCAAACGTCTTCATTTACAGCAATCTCGGCACACAGCTCGAGCTTCATTAACATCCATCACATGCCGCACACAAGACCTTATGTACTTCATACTCATTATCTTTTCCTCATGCAGACATTCCTGAATCTGGTCCTCCTTTGATTTCCTTGGCCTTCCTCTACCTTTCGTTCCTGCCACTTGGGCTGAATAAATTCTCTTAGAAAGCATCTCATCATTCTTTCAACATGGCCAAACCACCTAAGAATATTACTCTCCACCTTGCTAACAACATTTTGCTTCACATTACATGACTGAAATGCATCATTCCTCACATGATCAGAATGTGCCTCTCCCCCCCTCCCCTGTAAGGAACACATCTCTCCAGCACATAAATGACTCCTATGTCTCTTCTGTAGTACCCAGATTTCACTGCCATACATCAAAGTAGGAACAATTACACTTTCATACACAGCCATTTGGTTAATTTCTTGAGAACCCATCATTCCTATGAAATAAATCCTCCTAAAGCAGCTATGACTTTAAATAAAGAGTTCACTTGCCTGCTAATTTTGCCATCTTATTTGTTCTCTCTGTCGAACATATTTCCCAAATATACGAACTCATTTATATGGTCAATAACTGTGCCATTTAGACTATTAAATGAAACACTGAACCATTCATAATTCAAAATTATAATGCAGTCCCACAGTGGTTTGCACTTGCATGTTTCTATGTGTTTTATTAATACAATTGCATGGCTGTAGTTTCCTTTTTCAATAGCTGTTTTATGTTCTTCACCCCTTTGTTTCAATTTTGGTGCTGCTGGTCCAATATATTTGCACTGCCCACTGTTATTTGATAAATCACATTTTTCTTTTCTAATTTAGAAATGACTTGTTCGTATTTGATACATTTGGCTATCTTCTTTTGCGCTGCAGTGCTATCTTTATTTCTGACTTAAACATCTTCCTTGTATTATTTGTTCAATCTTCCTTCATATCACAAATATTGGTATGTATTTGATATGCAGTGATTGGAAAGCTGCTCTTTAAAAGTAGCTAGCTACTGCTACAAACATCTTTAAAAAGTAGCTTGAATCACAGCTACTTTTTGCAACTCATTTTTCTTAAAATTAACTAGCTACTACACTACTTCCTGTAAAAAGAAGCTACTTTCACTTCTTTTAGCTTCTTAAAAGCACAAATTCTGAGGATAATCTTAACATTCTTATGCATGGCATTCAGAGCTGAAAGTTTGTCATTGCATTTACTCCTTAGTTGTGATCATTGTTACATATTTAATCCCAACACTGCAGATTTCTGAGGGTTAAAATATGTAAAAATATGACAGGAAGGTGTATCATTTGAATATTAGATGTGTAGTTATTCATCATCTGGTTTGTACAGTTTTTCGGTGAACAAATGTGCAGCCTTGTCTACAACAGCACCCTGGTGGACAAGTGGTCTGAGGCATGGTCTTAGTTGTCCGAATAGTGACTCACGGTACAATCCTAGATAAGGCATGGGTGATGTGTTTGTCAGATGGCACTGGCTCTCTTCCCTCTGTGGACCCAAATTAAGGAAGGATGACTATTTAAAGCCTATAGAGCTGTTTCTGGTGGTCATTACCCTCCTCCATTGAAAAGAAAAATGATTGGTTTAGATAGGCATGTTAGAGAAACTAGTCGCAGCATGGATTGGAATTCCCTTAGTCATCAGTTTCCAAAGCACTTTTCAACAAGTTAGTAAAATCATGCAATGCATTGATTATAATACGCTTTCCAACATACCAGAAATCATTACTCAAGTTATGAGGATAATGGCTGTGGAATAAATCTTGCTCCTGTGCCCTGACCTTTGATCCCATTTCTATGATATTCAATAGAACCGGTTTAATATACCTCCGAAATAACATGATAAAGTTTTGTCGCAATCGAAGCATTTTTACACGAGTTATGATGCATAAGGGCTATGGAATAGATCCCGCTCCTGTGTCCTAACCTTTGACCCCATTTCGCCCATTTTCAATGGGATTCGTCCCCATACAGGCTCCTACCATACTAACATTTCATCCAAATCGAAGCATTTTTACGTAAGTTATGACGCAGAATGGTGATGGAAGTGATTCTGCTCCTATGTCCTGACCTTTGACCCCATTTTCAAGAGGGGTTGTCCCCAGGCGGTCCCCTACCAGATACTAAAATTTAATCGAAATCGAACCTTTTTTACGTAAGTTATGACGCATAATGGTGATGGAAGTGATTCTGCTCCTATGTCCTGACCTTTGACCCCATTTTCAAGAGGGGTTGTCCCCAGGCGGTCCCCTACCAGGTACTAAAATTTAATCGAAATCGAACCTTTTTTACGTTAGTTATGACGCATAGGAGCAGTGGAATGGATTACGCTCCTATGTCCTGACCTTTGACTCCATTTCATTCACTTTCAATAGGGTTTGTCCCCAGGTGGTTCCCTACCACATACTAAAATTTCATCGAAATTAAACCTTTTTCACATTAGTTATGATGCATAAGAGCAGTGGAATGGATCCCGCTCCTATGTCCTGACCTTTGACCCCATTTTGTTCACTTTCAATAGGGTTCCTTCCCAGGTGTTCGCCTACCACATACTAAAATTTCATCGAAATTGAACGATTTTTACGCAAGTTATCGTGCGGACAAACATACGCACACAATGCGTGACTTAATGAGGCAGATGGGAATCGCAACCATCTGCTCACAAGAGTGTGACGTCATAAAACTTTAATAGGATCCACACACAACACAACCACGCGTCGACATCTCAACCATGAGATTGTGACGTCATAAGATTTCTAAGCATGGGTAACATTAATGGGATGACACTAAAAACGTAGTAATTTTGGGTGGTTATTTAATGCACTAAACGAATTTTCCTAAAGTCGAGATCAAGCTAAATCGATTTCTAGTACCAGAAAACGGTAGGTTAATGACTTTCATCAAAATCCTTAAAGCCGTTTTCAAAATAAAATTTACACACATACAAGAATTGCTCCTTTAATAGTAAGGGATAAGGGCAATGGAATGGATCCCGATCCTATGTCCTGACCTTTGACCCCATTTCATCCATTTTCAATAGGGTTCGTCCCCAGGTGGTCCCCTACCACATACGAAGATTTAATCGAAATCGAACCATTTTTATGCACGTTATGATGCATAAGGGCAATGGAATGCATCCCGCTCCTATGTCCTGACCTTTCACCCCACTTCACCCATTTTCAACAGGGTTCATTCCCAAGTGGTTTTTTTTTTGATTGGAGGTTTAACGACCACCGTGAGCAACTCGATGGGCTATTAGCAGTCGCCCGTCCCTAATTTAGGGTCACTGGTTCCAGGGAAGGGAGAGAGCCAGTGCCGTAAGACAAACACAACATCCATGCCTGACCGGGATTCGAACCCGGACCCCTTACGGACGAATGATCAGAGGCCAGCGCCTTAGACCACTGTGCCACCGGGGCGGCCCCAAGTGGTTCCCTACGATATACTAAAATTTCATCGACATCGAACCATATTTACGCAAGTTATGATGCATAAGGGCAATGGAATGGATCCTGCTCTTATGCCGTGACCTTTGACCCCATTTCGTCCATTTTCAATAGGGTTCGTCCCCAGGTGGTCCCCTACCACATACTAAAATTTCATTGAAATCAAACCATTTTTACGCGAGTTATCTTGCAGACAGACTGACGGACAAAGCTGGAGCATATACGCTTCTTCAATCTACGGTTGGAAAGCATAAAAAAGAAAGCTGAAAGAAGGAATAGAGATTGAGAAAAATCAAAATTCCATCGTCGATGACTGCGAAGGATTTCCCCTGCCTAACATCTGGCAGGATTTGATGAAAAATAACCGTAACCTTCAAGGTTAACCTTGACCGCGATAGTGACAGGAATAAGTGACAATAAAAAGACAACCTGAAGAAGAGTTTTCTCCGAAAATTTGCAATTTAAATAAAAAAATTCCTAGTAAAATTCTCATAATAGTTGTTTTTGATTAGTAATTGAATTAAACTAGGAAGCCAATTCTCAACATGAGCTTTATTCAAAGAAAAATCATGTCTGCAAACAAAAACGCTAAATATCTCAATAAATTTTTAAAAATTATTTGCACTTCAAAGTGCCATACGTATTAGATACATATTTCTGAACAAAATGTAAAAGGGGGAGATAACTTCTTTCTCTTCCTGCAAGAAGTATAATAAAGCATTAGCATATAACATTGCTTTATTACATTGCTTGTAGGTAGAAGAAACATTTTCTCCACATTTCTACATGTATTTGTTCCTGGGTATGGTTTCGCCACTTCTAGTAAGTTTTCTGTTTAAATAGTAAATACGTATGTTTAGCAGGCAAAAGGGTGTTAGCAAAAAAAAAAAAAAAAAAAAAGTTTACGGTTTCGCTGGCTTTTACGGCGTAAGTGAGGTATGTGATTGTAAGAAGGTGCATTCAGTCCCTGTTCCAGCCAATAAAGCTTCAGGAAATATGGAAATGTCACATGATTTGCAGATATTTTTTAAACTGTTTTTTGAAGTAGAGCGATTTGCAGCTTAATTTCACACCACAAGCTATTTTATTTTGCAGTGTGCTAGTGCTACAACTACATTTTTCTATTTGTAATGACGCTACAGTAGCAATGCTGCTTCCAATCACTGTTGATGGGTTTTTTTTCTTGAACACTTAATTAAACTTCTAATATGTTTTTTTTTTCAGGAATTTTTAAAATTTAAATTACAAATATTTGGAGAAAACTCTTCTCCTTCATCAGGCAGTCACTTGTCACTCTTTTTCACTGTCATGGTTACAATTAACCTTGACAGTTATGGTTATTTTTCATGTCATTGTCATGGTTACAATTTACCTTGACAGTTATGGTTATTTTTCAAGTCACAATGATCCCGCTCCTGTGATCCCAACAATCCAACAATTATTTTTCAAGTCACAATGATCCCAACAATGACAATCATTGTTAAAATTAACCTTGACAGTTATGGTAATTTTTCACCAAATCTTGCCAGATGTTAGGCAGTGACAAACCTCTGCAGTCATTGATGACTCATTTAAATTTTTTTAAAATCCTAGAAAAACACCCATATTAGAAGTTTAATTGTTTAATTTAATAAACTGAGAAACCAGTTTTTAAAATGAGGTTTATTCTTTATTAGTCTTATTTTTTGTTGTTCAATTTTGGCAAAAACTTTGATTGACAATGTTTATTCCAAAAGAATTATGCCCATGGGATGGGTCCATCTCATCCAATCCACCTGTTTGGAAATTGCTTATTTAAAAATTTTTGCACAACCTTACCCTAATGTGGTGGTGCACCATCTTGTTGCCAAATAATTTTACGATGTAAATGGCAAATTTGAGGCATAGCAAAAATTTGAACCATGTCCAAATAAATTTCTTCTGTGACTGTGGATTCAGAAGGGTCCAATCACCCTATCAGCCATTAAGCCACACCACACATTCATTTTAGGACTATCCCAGACATGTTTGGTGAAGTGATGTGGATTCTCGGATCCCACCAGATTCTGATATTGTGGCAGTGAACTTTACTTGAAACGTGAAAAGTTGCTTCATCTGTAAAAACCATGTTTCATAGGAAATCATTATCTGCCTCTAGATGATTTAGCATGTGCAAAGCAAAGTTGGCATGGTTTTCTATCTAGTTGTAAAGCTTGCACTGCACTTTGTAGGCATATCTGTGGAGTTTTTGGTGTAAGACTCGATGCATTGTCGCACGAGGAATTGCCAATTCCTTTGCGGCAGTTCATGTCAATTTAGTAGGGCTATGGGAAAAGGCTTCACGAATGCTTTCGAGATCACCATCATCCGTGCTTAGTCTTCACATCTTGAACCATCAAGGACACTTCCAGTTTCCAGAAACTTCTTGTGCCGAGCTAAGATGCTATTATGACTTGGAGGATCTTTTCCAAATTTCGAACAAAAATTTCTTTGCATTTGGTTAACAGATTTCATTTTGAAAAACCAACCAACACACATATCGCTTTCTCTGCTGGAGTAGACATTTTTTCAACTAACCACACAATTGAATCAGTAGCGCCACCTAGTGACCTATTTGGGAAACAGAAAAAACTTTGTTAAGCGATTTAACAAAATCTGCAAAAATTATGTTCATACCCCAAATAGTTTATTTTTTTAAATACATTTTTGAAATGTGTCAAGGACTTTTGAGTCACCCTGTACAATTCAAGAGAATTGGGTACATTTTATTTAAGAGATATTGTTATATAAATTTGGGATCTGGCAAACAACAAATGTGGAGGAAAATGTTTAGCATTGTGAACAGGCCTTGATAGTCACTTGTAGGCCAGAAACATGTGCAGGAAAATAAAATACTCATAGGAGTAAGTGAATTCTTCAACTAAAAGAAAACTTAAGAAATGCATAATGAATTTACACACACACACACACACACACACACACACACACACACACACACAACGCAAGAAGAAAATGATAGCTGTTGAACACCATTCCTGAGTTTTTTTTCATACAATTTTGTGATAATTCCGATTTTTATATAATACTTCATATCCACTTTTCTTATTACCCTTTCATAAATTTAAAGAATCAGTTTTCATCACACTTTGTTGATTATCATATATTCCATTTACATTCAATGGAAAAATTTTTAGTGCAGTAGATTCCGGTTAATTGGGCGGCATTCGGTTGATCAGGACAGCCATTTATTTGGGACAATTCTTGGAGAACATTCCAAATTAGTTATTTGGGGTAAAGCTTTGCATAATTGAGCAGTTGCTTAAATGGGCTGAAGTGTTCTAACCCCGATGTGTCCTAATTAATGGGAATCTACTATATATAGTATTTTAAATATGCTATTTTAATGTTAGTTGAAATGTACATTTCCAAGATTCAGCAGTGGAGCTAATAAAAGTAGTATTATAGGACATTGTATTCTAACAATGTTTTTAAAAGTAAAATCATTGCTTTTAAATTCTTCATAAATTTAATGAATTTTAAGATCTGATGATCTGCTTTTTATAGTACCTTAAAGTACAAGCACTTGATGAAATTAATTTTTATGAATTATTACAGTATTGTACTATAATTTGTAACACTGTTCAAATATGCATATTTTTAACTTTTATATTTCTTTGAAATATTGCTTTTACCTTCTGTTTGTTTGATGCTAAGTATTTTTGTGTTCATGTTTCTTTGAAGTAGTGCTTTCATCTTCTGTTTGTATGATAAGCATTTTTGTGTTTTATAATGTTTTTATTTTTATCTTGATTCAGTTTTTGCTGTATTCAGTTATGCTTTGCTTCATTTTTATATTTTTGTTGTAATTTTCATTTGTTTTAACTGCTTGTGATTGACCCTCAATGATGGGTTTTATTGTTTTTATTATTTTTTTTAGGCTAGTATTTTAAATATTTCTTTTCAGTAGGAAAATAATTTTCTTAGTATGCAGTAATTCAATTACATCAGTTATCCACTAGTTTAATATTTATTTTCAATGGTAAATTATAGATTTGGGGTAATTTCTTTTATAGTGGTAATCATTTGATGATAGTGTTTACTGAACCAAGATGATTCTTTTCTGATATTTCCGATTTAGTCTCCAGCATTATTCATTTCAACTTTGAGTATCGCATTTTGTACATTTCTCAGTGTCAGTTTTCAGCATTTCAACTTTTATCAGGTTTGTTTTAACACAGGCTAGCAGAAGTGACTATCAATAACAGAACCTAGGCCTCATATGATCATTGTGATTTAGAAGAATGGTGAGAATGGAGAGGTGTGTGATTCATGCATGAACATGTGCAGATGTATGAGCATTTGTTGCAAAATATGTGATTATGAATACCAGCAGAAAGTCTCAAAAACTGGTGCAGTGACTTAAAAGGTTTATGAAGTATTTTAACATACCATCTTCATGTTTTTCTTATATTTTGGTGATGTATGATATTTACATGGTTGTTGTGTGCTTGCACATAACTGAGTCCATTGTTAAATCATTTGAATATAAATGTAATTTACCTGGGTAGCAGTGGTATAGATTTGGATTGAATTCATTTTTTTTTTTTTTTTTTGCTCATTAGCAGCCTTTGCTAGTATTAAAAATTCTCACAAGAAAGTTTGGGTTCTTGGTAGGAAGTAGCTGTACTGTTCTAAACAGGAAATTAGATTTGTAATTTGAAAGAGTTAACAAATACCAAATAATTTAAACACAAACAAGGCATTTTCTGGATATTTCACCTTATTTTTGTACCATTGAACTACAGTAGTTTATGGATTTAAGTCTTCTTCCTTTGGCCATTCAATTTCAATATTCATCAAAGCAATTCACAGTATGTAATTTTAACCCCTCCCCCCTTTTTTTTGTCAGTCCCATAGAGTTTTTTTTTATGGGGCCAAAGCCAGACATGGTGAGGGCCTTCAGTTATTGGAAACTGTAGAGATCCTATTTGGCAATTGTTAACAGAGATTAAGGATGTGTAACAATTGAACTTGGCAAGAATGCCACCAAGGTTCATAAAAAATCTGTGTGCAGTGGAGGATGGGTTGCTTTATTAGAACTATAAAAATATGGCTTTAATTATTCAGTTTCAAGACATTTGAAACATGACCTCTTTGCTTTCTCAAATGGTCCATTTCAGTGCTAACACTCTGAGTCATCATCAGTTAAAGACATTCTACAAACCAACGTTACTGTGCTTAATTAATGTAACACAGTTAGGTAAAGTGGAATGTAACAATGTTTTAGAGTCTGACTTATGCTTACATCTGTGTGACCTACATTAACTATTTCAATAGAAGTCTGCAGTTGTTCAAGACTTGGCTGACTATCTTGAGAATGAGGTCCCCTACCTATTGTGAAATAACAGTCAACTCTTGGTAATTTTTTAAGTTGCACTTCAGACTTGCTGCTTCCTTCTCCTCTTGTATCCACTTTCAAAAGTTCTAATAATTGTATCCAAAAGTGATGTGAACACCTTTGAAATGTCATGACCAGAAGATTACATTTCCAATAAGAAGGAAAAGTGGGAGAAAGTCCTAGTGTATAGGAACTTGTGCTGTATGTGTTTGAAGAGATCCTGATTTTATTATTGGTGAAGCATAAAAAAGTTGCTGACTTCTATGAGGCAGTACATGTAACAACAGTAATAGCATATCAACATGAAACTAATCAGAGCCATGGTGCAAAATAATAGTGATCAACAACATGCAACTTTGATTACACAAATCATGTTTTTTCTTTACAACAAATAATTTTTAGTCATGTTTTTATAACAGTAAATAAATGTGTTATAACTTTTGTAAAAGTTTGCATAATTGTAGCATTTGTAAGAACCTCACCCTGCTGTGCTCAAAATGAGATCCATACCTGTTATCATCAATAACAGCTGTTTCATTTGCAAGTTGTTGAGCCAAGTGATAAACGTTTTAAATGATCTACCTTTACTGAGTAATTTAATAATTTGAAACATCAACTCTAATTTGAAAATAATAATTCAGGGGGGTGTTAAGCAAGGCACAAGGGCACCTTCAGTTGGGGGTGCATTTGATAATGCAACTCACATAAAATTTTAAACATTAAATAGCCTGTGTTTGGCAAAATAAAACATTTCTGCCTTTTTTCATTTTCTAGGTGAGAAAAGTAGTAGTTTTTACCCAGAAGCAATACTGACCAATTTATCTTGCCTCTCTCTTTGACCACAGGCTCTTTTGCTTTTTGCATTTGTCCATGCATCTACTTTCACTTCTTCCTTTTTCTGAGTGAATGAAACACAGTATTTATTTGCCTGAAGCCTCCTCCCAGGCAAATTCCCTAGGCACTGCAGTGCTTTAGTCTGAAACAGTACTTAGAGATGGCTTAGCTCAGTCTTAATCTTACGAATCAACTGCATATTTTATGTATTTTGCTACCACAAACGAGTGAAATTATAGATCTTGCAAATATGGTGTGTATCTTTAAAATTGCATAATTATTCATAGCATACTAACTTTTTTAAACTATGGTAACAGCTGTGTTTTTATTGTTTTAAGTGGCTGAATTAAACTTATGCTAATTAAAAATGTATTAACAGAAATAACTTTGCTGTGCTTATGATTCTTATCTTGCATATTTCAGTAATCCTTATTCTTTTGGGTTTCGCTTTCTTGGCTAGATTTTTCAGCAAAGAGTGTAAATAGTCAACACATGTCTAAGTCTTAACTAAATGAAGGAAGAAAACATCTCCAGATCTCTTAAGGTCATTACCAGCAAATTACTAACATGCTAATTCAAATGAAACTTCTAATACTTAACCATTTTTTATATTATTGTAGACTAAAATTCCATGTATAATGAAAAATAAATCAGTCAGTCTTCCTAGTAATCAGTGATGGGTTGAGCAATAGTTGACAGTTTTCTCATTGGTGTTTGTCTCATGCTGCTTGAATCAGTTGGTAATAGCAAAAAAATAAACACTATTAAAATCATACACAAAAATGTGTAACACTTATCAAAAGGCAAAATTTTCTTCATTGTAGCAATTTCTCTGAATCGTAGTGGCACGGGAAGCATCTTAAGAGTTATCATTACAGATGATCTGTATTATCTGGCAAGAGATGTATGATATCACTCTGTGACCATAAAATGTTAGGAAAAAAGGTGCATATAATACCTGGACCATGTATTATATTAGACACATTAAATAAATGACTGTTCATTAGTGAAATTTTGGTAATCTGAAAAAGTGTTAATTTTCTGTAGCCTGTGTTAAGAATACAATGTCTGAAGTTGATTGAGATAAGCAACATGTCACTGACCATACTGAAATGTAAATGCATATTGAAGCCAGTTGTTAGAGAGAAATCTGATGCAATGCTTAACATTTTTCAATACAGGGGGACAGCTTTAACTTAACAACTCCTAAGTGCAAACTGGAAAAGCTACCTCAGTGGCTGGATGTTCAGCAGCATGAGTTTCTCGCTGGTCTTCCAAGTTAGGCCTCTGTTTGAGCACCAGACGAGTCATGGGTGTGTTTGTCTTAATAGCACTGACTCTCTCTCCCGCCTGGAACCAGTGGCCCCAGTTAGGGAAAGGTGACTGCTTGTAGCCCTAAGAGTTGTTCATATTGGTAATTAAAAACAGAAACAAAATAAACGACTTTGAACACATTACTTTAGCAGAATTTTTACAGTTAGCATTATGTCATTGTCACCATTGTCAACTATTATCAATCCATTGCTGGATGAAGGTCTCCCTAAGTTTCTTCTACAACTATCTGTCTTGAGCCAGTCTCCTCCATGTCACTCCTGCATGTTTTTGAATTTCATCCACCCATCTCCCACATGTCTTTCTGTCTCTTGGTATTCAGTCTAATATTTCAGTTGTCCATCAGTGGTTCATTATTCAAGCAACACGTCCAGCCCACTGCCATTTCAGGGATTTTACTTTGATCGTGATGTCCTCCACTGTTGTCATTTTTGTGACCCACAAGTGCTTCTTCTTACCTTTTTTTATTACACCAAGCATGCATCTCTCAATGCTTCTTTCAGTTGTCTGAAGTCTCTGTATGTCTTTTTTTAGGTAAGCTCCATGTTTCTGCTCCATACGTAAGAACTGGAAAGCGTGCATTGATTAAACACATTTTCTTTTACGACATAATGGTAGATTGCTCTTGAAAATTGTACTGCTTCTTTGAAATGCTCTCCAGCAGAGTTTTATGTGCCTTTTAGTTTCTTCATCAATGTGACTCTCATTTGATATCTGTTGTCTAAGGTAAATGTAGGTATCGGTTACTTCTGGATTTTTCTCATCAATCGCTAAATTTTCATTTCTTGTCCTGAATCCAACTTGTTCTCTTAGTTGAACCTTGTGTAGTGTCACCTTAAGCTCTGTGGAAAAGCTTTAGTGAATATTTTATAAACCACTGATAGGAGGCTGATGGGTCATTCCTAAGATCCTCAATGTCGCCTTTAGCAGGATCATTTTAGCATTGTTCCAATCACCAGGAATCTTCCCTTCACTGAGACATCTAATGAAAACTTGGGTGAATGTAATTTCTATTTCTTCAGTGGCTTCTTGTAAAAATGTCTGTGGTAATTCTATCTGCTCCTATTCTCCTGGAGCTCTTTGCCATTTCATACTCTTAATTGCATGTGCAACTTCAAACATGAAACAGGGAAGAGCTCCAAGGGATGATACAATTACTGTGGACATTTTGCAAGAAGCCAGTGAAGAAATAGAGACTACACTCATCAAAGTTCTCACTAGATGTCTTGGGAAGATTCCTGATGATTGGAACAATGCTACAATGATCCTGGTAAAGGTGACATTGAGGATCCCAGGAACTACAGACCCATCAGCCTCTATCAGTGATATATAAAATCTTCACTAAGGTTCTTTCAGCAGTCAAACTAAAATGCAAACAAGAAAGATGACTCTGATTTTCAATTATAATGAGCACATCTTTCAGACATGAATAAAATTTATCAGTTATTCAAAGTGAATAGAACCAGTTAGAAAAAAATTCAACTGTATTTCTAAAATCAGTAAAACATCCAGAAATAGAAACAGCTACTAACTTTGACCATTGGCTAAAAAAGCATGTTATGAAAATTAAATGAAGAAGAAAGTAGTGTAGAACACGCTAAGTTACGTATAAAAAGTTTAAGGCAAATATATTTCAGCCATTACTATGGCCGTAGTCGCACTGATGAAGGCCATAGTAATGGCTGAAATATATATTTGCCTTAAACTTGGTATATGTAACTTAGCGTGTTCTACACTACCTTCTTCTTAATTTGTTTGTTAGTTATGTGAGTTGCCTACCAATTATTTACGAAAATTAACAAATGGCGCACAAAAAGTTTCTCATAGCAGAAGGAAGGTATCAGAGACAAAGAGATTTTCAGATCAAACAGTTAAAAGAAGAAATATAGAAGGAAACATGATATAATTCTACACCTTCTAGTGGAAGAATTTTGCATAATGGAAAAGTTGAAAATTGGTGAAAAATATTCGTCATGGAAAAAGCTATGCTAAGAAAAAATAACTTTTCAAATACGTCTCGCAGAAGCAGAGTTAGCGAGAAAAAGGTTTTGACCTTATGCCCCCAAGTGAAAAGCTGTGCATTAAAGAGGATAATGCTCCCTATCTTTATTGTAGCAAATGACATACAGTAAGAAAAAAAAATTAATAGGGTTTTTAGAAGAGGAGATACATCTGCAAACAGAAGTATACAAACACCACCTAGTGACAGAACTGTGAACCACAAAGCTCCTCAAATACAAACCTAAAGCATTCCACAGGGTAAATGGTATCTGGTGTCAAAAGAATTTTTCAAATTGTACATTTGGAATTAGATCAGTGATATATAAAATCTTCTAAAATTAGAGATATTGAGAAAACCACATTAAATATTCGCAACCTCTAGTGGCAAAATTATGTATTATGGGAAGAAAATACACACAGATTTTTCATAGTTAGTAGTATCTGACCAAAATAGGGTTGGGTTTTTAGTCCTGCAGATATTGCTGTAAACAGAAATGTGAACTTATGCCCTCTAGTGGCATACTTGTGCATTAAAAAATTTTAAATTATATAAAAAACATTTTGCACTGGAAATGCCCTCCAACAAAGAAATAAATTTTCAAATTGGACACTTAGAAGCAAAGATATCGAGAAAAATAAAATTATACATCCATGCTCCTCTGGTAGAAAAACTATGTACTATTTCAAGCAGGAGGTATTCTCAAAACGTTTTTCGAGGTGTGCTGTGTACCGGTCCACAAAAGAATTTTTTCAATCAAGTCTTTAGAAGCTTATAATTTGTTGCAAATACATCAGAAGCAGAATAAACACTTACGCTCCCTGGTGGCCAAACCATTCTTTACCAAAAATGAGAAATTATATGTAAAACATTTCCCATCAGGTGCTATATCTGATGCAGGAAGAAATTTTCAAATCGGACTTTAAGAAGCAGAAATATCGGGGAAAACAGAATTTACTTTTATGCCCCTTTGCTGAAAATCTGTGCATTACTTGAAAAAGAGACTGTACCTAAAATAGTCGTCGATATTAATGGCTTCGAAAGAAAAAATATTTTTTTCAGTTGGATGTTTAGAAGCAAATATATGGAATGTAAAATGTGTTTTTAATTCAATATCATCTACATTTACCCCTCTAGTGGTGAAGTTGTGCACTAAAAAAAAACAAATAAAGAAAAAGGGAATGCAAGGATCACCATTCTCACATTTCAAGCTTCCCAATGCAAAAAGAATTTTTCGAATCGCACTGATAGTTGCAAAGATATGGTGTATACAGACTAATAGTTGCAAAGATATGGTGTACACAGGATGGACGGATAAAGTGATATCACAAGCATTATCTTTTTTTACAAAAGATGTGCTAAAAATGTGTTCTTAGGTTTAAATATGAATTTTAGTTAAGAAGGCTGTACAAAGCATGGGATCTGTATAATATTGGACTGCAGTGCTTACATTTCAGTGAACATTTCTATGAAAAAGTAGTGTCTAAAGGTATTTCCACTGAAAATTTTCTGTGCTAGTGATTAGGGGGTAGTGTTTCCAAGTCCTGAATACATGGTGTATGTTCAAAAATAAACTTTTTGATAATTTTTTTTAAAGTAGAACGAATTTTTTATCATGGGGTAACTTAATCCAAATTCATCTGAGTAGTATCCCAGTTGATGAATCTCTATTGTCAAATTACTATTAGCTTCCCCCTTCCACCACCACCACCCCCTATTATTATGAATGTTAAATATAAGTTCTGGCAACAGCAATCAATGTTTGGACTGGAAATTTTTTTGCAGAAATATCAATGGACTCTTTTTGAAAATTTTTAAAGGCTTGCCAACCAAAAGATGATTCTGCCATTCACAAGTCTATATCTAGTTGAGTTTGTATCAAGTCATCAAGATACGTTATGATGTATCTGATGTAGAACTTTATAACATTTTTTGTTTTCCATTTGTTTAATCAAGTTCCTATTAGCAAAATGAGTATGAAGCTGTGAACAAAGATCATAATTTTCTCCTTGTGCTGTAAGTTTCTGTCTTTGAAGTATAGTTCATCATTGCATTTTTAGAGTGTCAACCTTGTCATGTTTATTTTCAAACCTTTTTTGTTTGTTTACAAAAAAGAGAAAACAGAAGCATATTTCTGATACTACTTTCATAAATTCACTGAATTCATTTCTCTTACGTATTCTTCAGAAAGGTTTGACTTCTGTTTTGTATTATACTTCTCCTAAAACATTTTCTGTGAGTAATGACAGAACTTTGCACATAGTAACTAGAAGAATGACAAACATTTCACATTAATGCTTCAAAATTTTAATATGTAAAACAAAAGTCTTACTTCTAGCTAGACAAGCCCTGATTACTATGACAGTGGAGGAAGGATTCCAGAGTTTGGAAAGTTACATGAATTCTGGAATCATTTTTCAGTGTCCATGTGATCATAGCCAGTGTTTTTGGAAGCTTTACTAAAATCTTGAATTCTATATATATCATCATCATCATCGTCAACCATTATCAATCCACTGCTGGACGAAGGTCTCCCCAAGTTTCCTCCACAACGGTCTGTCTTGTGCCAGTCTCCTCCATGTCACTCCCGCATACTTTCGAATTTCATCCATACTATGTAATAAATTTTTTAAGTACAGATATGAAATTTTTGTCATTATTTTAGGTTTGTAAAGTTGTGGAAAAGCAGATTGTATTACTAACTAAATGAAAAGCATGTACATTTAATTTTATTATTTATATTGTCTTTATGTATAGAAATTGTAGCAATGTCATTTACAACAAAAATCCATCTTTGCTCTTCACTAGATAAGTTTTCATTATTCAAGTGCAATATGCAATAAATAACTTACATGTTTGATAACTCATTTTGAGTTCACATGCTTCTACAATGGAGTAAGCATTTTCTTCTTTAGTAATGTAAGTTTTATTTTTGAACATGAATATACCAGGAATAAATTTTACAGAATGGTAACTTTTTTTTTTACTTTTTAAGCATTAAGTTTCTAAGTTTCCTTTTAAATGAACTTCAACCGTATCACATTGAGGGTCAATAACAGTAGTTCATTATAAGATTTTGCAGCCTTTAGTATGCATATGTATGTGTTAAGATATATCTTCTTACAGACTAAAGGCAGAAAGGATTGGAGAGCAGTCAAGTATTTGGCCTTCCCTGATAGGTGGAACTGCTTATCCAATGAACTAGTAATTTTTATTCTATTTATTTGTGCTGTATGGATTTGAAGTACATGTCCTGTATATTTTACATTTTATTCTGTTTATTTAAATTACCTTTTATTTTTCTTATAGCTGAAACATGATACTTTTCTATTTACAGTACACATATTGGGCTATGTGTAATAATAAATTTTGATAATTGTGTATGTAAGCTGCACTTAAATAGTTTATAACACCCCGTCCTCTTCTTTTTTTGTTCTTACAGAAATTATTCTCAATATCATGTTTGAAATTTTTGCTTGTAGGGCTGAGTTTTATGAATTTTTTTAGCATTTTAATAGCATAAATTTGCCATAGTAATGCAGGTAGAATATGCTTTTCTGAACAAATTAGTTCCTAAGTACATTTCGGATTGCTGTGATTTCCAGCAGCATAAGTTTAATACCATTTTATAACATTGTAGTAATGTAAACATTATTTTGACTGTTTCCTGCCTTTATGTAAAAAAATTAAAAAAGAAAAGGAAAGGGGAATTTAACATAATATGAAATCAGATGATACTAACAATCTTGCTACAATCCTTCTTACAAAAATGCACAAGGTTAATTAAATTTTGTTCAAAGATTGTGAATATGTGTCAAACACTTCTGTTTTTAAAAACCATTTGAATAAATCATAACATAATTAATGCCACTATTTCATGTTTACTGCTATACAATCTTATTTGCACTGTATAAAGCTTTAGTACTACAGTAAGTTTGCCATTAAAATAGTAAAAAAAAAAGCCCAAAATCTCTTTCCATAGGCAAAAATAATTGTAAGAAATCAAGTGTAATATTTGGATATATTTTATCTGCAAATTGTCTTTAATTTTTTTTTCTCTCTTTAGCATAGTAAAAACTAAAAATATCAGGGTCAATGCCACTGAATTCTCGCACATAAGCACCCCTTTTGACAAAAGTCTCATACCCATGTACTTTTATTTCTAATGGAAAAAGAATATTTGCCATCTGACTTCCTTAGCAGAAATATTCTGATGAAGGAAAATGTGCATGTATGATACTGTTTTGAAGCATGGGAAATCTTACTCATAGCTACAGAAATTGCATGCAATAAGAGCAAAATGCAAAAGTATTGTTTTGTCTCCTAATGAAAAAATAGTGCACTTTGATGTCATATCTGGATAATACTGATCACAAATCTATCCAGGCACAATCTTTACATTTTTCTTGATAAATCTGGTGCTCTTTAGCCTTCCAGAAACATTGCACCATTAAAATCTAACAACCAATATGGTCTGTAGAATTGCCATCTAGTGAGGATATTTTGCACTAAAAAAGCAGGAAAATTCATACAAAATTATTGTCTTTACTACAGCAATGGCATGAAAAAAGTACAAAACAAAACAAGAAAAAAACCCTTAGATGGAACTGTTAGATCCAAATGCTGATGTACTATAATGATCTTGTAGCAGGGAACAATACACCAGATAATCAAAGTCTATAGAATGTGACTATGATAGGCAAAAGCATATGTAATAAGAGATAACTAAATCAAAGGTAAAAGTAGATCACCATTTGCTACATTAAAAGATTATAACCTTGAAAAAGTTAAAATCTGTAGTGAAGAAGACCTAAGCTAAGGTCAAAAGCTCCCCAAGTTATAAGCTTTTCCAAAGTTATGAGCTTTTAACTTAACAAAGCATGATCTACTTTTTCCGTTATTTACTTGTGTCCATGGCAAGGGCTTGTCAGTGTTAAAAGAACTGTTCTAATCAGGCATATTGAAATATCACTGAAATCATAGTCTTTAAATTGATGGTTCTTACAAGTGTTTTACATCAGTATAATTACAGTTAACAAATATAAAAATAATTTTTCAATTCTGAATTTTTAGAAGTGGAATTCTGTATGAAGCACAATTTTCTTTAGAAGTTTTGCTGTTAGTTATGATTATGGAATCCTGAAAGAACTTTTTTTAATCTGACCCTTAGAAATGTAGATACCATGGTAAAGATAAAAGTGCTTTTATGCCTTTTAATGGGCACAAAGTGCATCACAGAAATTTAAAATTTCATGAACCATAATCCTCATTCTAAGTGCTATCAGGTAATCCAGTGTGCAAATGCAGGGACACTATATAATAAAGTAACTCTGTACATAAGCTCATACTTTTTCAAAAGACTTTGGTTATAAATTATATTTTTAGGGTTACTAGCAGATGAATCAGCAGTATATGTCTCTGTGACTTATGCCTTAAGCATTATGAAACAGTTGCTACACTGTGTAGTAATATGGTCAACATATAACATGATTCCAGTAAAAATCAGAAGCAAATTGTAAACTTAAAATATTCAGGTCTTACATTAAATATGATCTGAAAAATTAATGCAAAGCTACGTAATAAAATTTTTAATTGAATTGCAGTACAGCTTACTTCAGTCTTTTCAAGAATCTGATCATGTTTTTCCATTAATAAGCCTGTGTGTGAGTGCATGCTGTAGTACATAGCAAAGTAAGCACTTCTTGATTAATTTCAGGACTGTATAAAATGCTATGGCAATGTTTTTTATACAGTAACAATCTGCTCTCAAAAGTGTGGAATCTGCAAATATACTAGTTTGAATAAAAAAGCAGCAGCAAAAGATGCTGCAGGTATAATCCAAAACATGAGGTTATTGTTTTGCTCATTGTTATATATTGTAATTACTGCACATTGCTCAGAAATAGCCACTTTATAAAAGTTGATGAAAGAATCAGGGCAGATGGCAGAGAAGCAAAAATAGCTAATCCATTCTTTCCACAAAGTAACAAGTGATGACATGACTATGCCAACTTAGGTTATATTTCATGTAGTAGATGATTCTTATATTCTCTAATATCTCAAGCCCCATTTTCTGACTTTATTCATTTTATCAACTCTTATTTAGCATATGTTAGTTTCTTCTCTATGTTCGGCATATAACTTATCAGTATCCATTTTAGTTTCAGTGTGCAGCCTATAAAGAAAACATTTTTTTTAGTTTACAATTGTTGTTTTGGTAGAAATATTTGATTTTCCTTTTGTGTAAAATGGTACCAGTCTGTTTGAAACCATATAAAAGAACTTGGTCTAATGGACAAAATTGAGCTATTCATTTTCTGAGAAAGTAAAACTTGATGGAAAACAGCTTAACATTTTTGAAGTAAGCAAAATCTTCATGATTCATAAAAGAAAGACTGAATATGTGATAAATATGAAGATGATTGTGAAAATGATTAATTTCTTTGAATAGTGCATCAAAATTAAAACTGTTTCAACAAGATTTAGATGGTTGACACTATAATTCGTGCATGGATACTAGTATTAACAGAAATTGTCTTGTTGCACGATGATATTTATTCAGCTAAAAAATGAAATCTATATACAGTTTAAAAACACATGAGCATTTTCGGTGTCACATTGACACCTTCAGATGTAATTTCACCATGTGGCTACATGCTGGTCTTAAGTACGTGGAGTAGATGCATCATGGGAAAGGTAATGTCAATGTCACATGATATACCAGATAACAAGACAATCAAAAAAGGCATAGTTAGCCAATGATCACTTAACAGAAGCAATTGCTGTTATTGCTGTCCTTCCCAACAAGATTGCTCCAAGGTTCAGGTAAAACATAAGGATAATAGTCATTACAGCAACTTGTATTATAGGCCGAAATATAGAGGCTTTCTGCAAATAACAAGGAATAAACAGAGTTAGGTGTTTATTTCTTGTTATTTGCAGAAAGCCTCTATATTTCGGCTTATAATACAAGTTGCTGTAATGACTATTATCCTTATGTTTTACCTGAACCTTGGAGCAATCTTGTTGGGAAGGACAGCACAATAGCAATTGCTTCTGTTAAGTGATCATTGGCTAACTATGCCTTTTTTTGATTGTCTTGTTATCTGGTATATCATGTGACATTGACATTACCTTTCCCATGATGCATCTACTCCACGTACTTAAGACCAGCATGTAGCCACATGGTGAAATTACATCTGATGAAGGTGTCAATGTGACACCGAAAGTGCTCATGTGTTTTTAAACTGTATATAGATTTCATTTTTTAGCTGAATAAATATCATCGTGCAACAAGACGGATTTCTTTTAATACTAAGATTTAGACAGATTCAACAAACGCACATAACAGGGTGGGTCATAAGTTCGTAGTGTTTTGGGGTACAATGTTCAGTCCGGTACCACATGCTGACCACATATGGCTATTTGGCAAAATACAGTCCATCAAAATCTATGGACCTTTGCGAACGTTCAGGCAGAGATGCAATACCGTTGCTCTCTTGGATGCAAAAACTCAGTGATATCTTTCACAGCCTCCAAGGAATGGAACTGTCTGCTGGCCACAGGGGCGCACCCAGATATTCGGAATGGGGGAGGGAATCTGGCTCTGCATGTAAAAATGCATGCGTACTTACGCAAGTGACTGTTATAATAAATGTTTCGATTAGTGAAATAATTTAATATGTTATATTCATGAATTATTCAGCTGCAAATGGTGTTTTCATTGTTGTGTTTTTACTTTTAATAAAAATACGTATTTCAGAAAAGGAGTTAACCACAAATGTAATTATTTTATCTATAAGCTACATTATAGCTTCAGAGAATGTATTTTAAAACAAATTCTATAATGCGGGATTTCAGCAATTATGAAAATTGAAATCCACCAATAAGGAAAATTGGAGAACAGTTAGAGGGTTAGAAATCTCTCGTGTCGGAATCATATTACAAAACAGTTGGCCTCATGTGGGGGGTCCGGACCTGGGACCTCCCCTTCCCCTTGGGTGCACCACTGGCCGGCCAAGAAGTGCACCATGGAACAAAACAAGTGAAAATCCAAAGGAGGCAAGATCCGGACTATAGGCTGAGTGTGGTAGGATTTCAATGCCATCCAAATCCTGAATTTTCTGGCAGACAATCTGTGACCTATGACATGGGGCATTATCGAATTTCTGGAGGACCTTCTTTCGGTTCACCATTGTGGGGTAGTGCTGGCATAGAACGCCATATACATGTTGCAGCTGGTCGGCATACAGTTCTCATCAACGGCCTGACCATGTGGCGCAAGCTCCCAGTGGACAGGGCCCTTGAAATTTCACCATACACACAACATTGTCTTCACTTCAGAATGCCCTCCCTGAACCACTGCTTGAGCCTCATCCTCTGAGCACAGCCATTGATTTCTGGTATCGGCACAATGTAGGTAGACACACTTTTCATCATTTGTTATGATTGTTCGCCAAAATTGGTTGTGATTTTGCAGCAATTTTAGACACACAGTGTCATGCTCCGCAGCTTGCTTTGGGCTCAACTCATGGGTTAACATTCGTAGACATCTGAAGTGGAAACTGAACTGGTGTAGGTGAAGAACAATGGTGGTTTGTGATGCATGAACCTCCTCTGCTAATCGTCGGGTGCTGGTTCCTGGGTGCTGTTCAACAGATAAAAGCAGGGCTTCGGTGTTGATGGTGACTGGTCTCTTACACCTTGATTTGTCAACGAGCTCTGTGTCTCTGCACCGGAAGCATTGGAACCATTTTCTTGCTGTTGCAGGATGCGCTGACCCTCATCTTCTACACTACAAATTTTCTTCGCAGCAGCTGCCTCATTCAAAACTTTTTACCAATAATGGCGTAAGAGCACACGAACAAGAAGTTACTCCTTCGACATTTTAGTCTCATATGAGCGGCGCACACGTGTTGGGCCCAGCGTATGCTTACCTATCTGAGCAGCGGGGCATGTCACCCAATCAGGTATGGGACATATTCCACCTTATTGCGCGTGTCCCACCTGTTCGGCGCAGCTTTTCCATCTGTATCATGAAACGCTATGAACTTATGACTCGCCCTGGTAATATTAAAGTTAGATGTAGAGTACAAATACATTACAATCAAAAGAAGTACAGAAGTTAAAGATATGAAATCTGTAGTTAAATGGTACTGTACTTAACTACAGATTTCACTTAACTACAGACTTGCTTTAATAAGCACATGTTTTAAAAGACTTATGACTCGCCCTGGTAATATTAAAGTTAGATGTCGAGTACAAATACATTACAATAAAAAGTACAGAAGTCAAAGATATGAAATCTGTAGTTAAATGGTACTGTACTTGCTTTAATAAGAACATGTTTTAAAAAAGACTTATGACTTGCCCTGGTAATATTAAAGTTAGATGTTGAGTACAAATACATTACAATAAAAAGAAGTACAGAAGTCAAAGATATGAAATCTGTAGTTAAATGGTACTGTACTTGCTTTAATAAGCACATGTTTTAAAAAGACTAAAATCTACTCAAGGCAGCTGTAGAACTTTAGTTGATGAAACAATGCTGAAGTATTAAATGAAACAAAAAAGAAAAATTGTATTAAATGTGGTTTAGTAATACCCACAAAGATAATTTCAACCATAAAACAAATCTGACTAGCATGAACTTGAAAGTAAAAAAAAAAAACTTAATTTAATTTTTACATAGGTGCTCAGTTGTTATAAATTTTTCCGAAAACAAATTGTTGGCATTCTTGTGGAAAAAAATGTGTAGTCAAAAAAAAAAAAAAAAAAATAATAATAATGTTCCCAGTGTAATCCACTTGGAACAGTAAAAAGAAAACTTGTCTTTTGTATTTTCTAATTAGTTTTCATTCATACCTAGATCCAAACCTACCATACTGTAGTTCCATCATGAATGATATGCATATTCTCTAGAATTCTTCCTGAATTTTACAGAGTTCAAAAACATATTTTGGCAAAAAAATTGAAACTGTAAAAAAAGTTTAGAACTCTTGCTTAAATTCTAACATATTTGGACTTATAGCATATTGGATGTTTATAAGAATATTTATAGGAGTATACTTTAAATGCTACGAAAAGAAATAAGTAGGATAATACTATGTTTTAGTTCAAGCAAAAGTTTTGATCATTTGCAGATGGTTTAAATTCTTTTCTTACTAAGCCTGTATACAACCTTTGCAATTTATGCCAAATTTCAGAGTAATAAGCATAGCACTCACTCAGTTCACACCGATATTATGAACGTAAGCTTGAGCACGAATTGGTATGAACTGTAGTGGATAACAGAAGGAAAACTTATATCTTCAATCAAATACAACAGGATTTTTTTTTTTTTTTTTTGGTATAAGTATGCTTTTGAATGGCACCATGCATTCTCTTCTGTGAGAAGTGCATGTGTAGGATAGTTTAGACCTATGCAGGCATTATATTAAATTGCTTCATAAATAGGTATACAAAATATGGTCCTCATAAATAATGGTCAAAATTGTGGCGCATTAAATTTAATGTATTACCCTGCAAATTGCACACATTTTCAATTGGCGATCATGAGATGAGATTTAGCCTCATCTGTGTAAGACAGATGTACATACATGCATGCATGATGAAATATGTTTGTTTTTCGTTGTTGTTTTTCATGCATCAAATTTTACCTCTTCAATAGAACATATGATTTTGATAGCATTGTCATTGTTAGTTATTGAGCATAGTTGGGTACAAGGGGACACCACAGCTAGTCATTTTTATTGGTATTTTGTTGCAGTGTAGTCATTTTTATAACTATTTTTTATTAATAAATGGTAATAATTTCAGTTCAGTTAAACTGCTAGTAGAAACAGCTGTACAGTAATGATACATATTATTGGAAGTTAGTCCATTGGCAATTATAAAAGGAATATGTAGTAATGAAGCATGATACATACATTTTTCCTGCAATACATTTCATTGTCCAGCAGTCTGCTTACAGATGAGGTAGACACCCCTCACTTTGTGTCTACTTTTGATAGTTCCAAGTACATTTTTGGCCTTAATTTATGAAATTTTATTTAATTTTAGGAAATTTTGGTAAAACACCACTAGACCTATCCATGAATTGAAAGAAATATCTGTTAAATTTAAAATTTATTAACTTTTCGTGCATTTTTTTTGTCCAATATTATATTTTCTTAAAATTTCGGATTTCCTTGCCATTTATGCTTAAAAAATATATCATCATCATCATCATTGTCAACCATTATCAATCCACTGCTGGACGAAGGTCTCCCCAAGTTTCCTCCACAACGGTCTGTCTTGTGCCAGTCTCCTCCATGTCACCCCTGCATACTTTCGAATTTCATCCACCCATCTCCCATGTGGTCTTCTTCTGGGTCTTTTCCTGTCCCTTGGAATCCAATCTAAAATTTCGGCTGTCCATCGATGATCTGTCCTTCTGGCAGTATGTCCAGCCCATTGCCATTTCAGGGATTTTACTCTGATCATGATGTCTTCCACTCTCGTCATTTTTTCTCGGATCCACGAGTTCCTCTTCTTATCTCTCCTGGTTACACCAAGTATGCACCTCTCCATGCTTCTTTGAGTTGTCTGCAGCCTTTGTATGTCTCTTTTAGTTAAGGTCCACGTCTCTGCACCATACGTAAGCACTGGAAGGATGCATTGATCAAACACTTTTCTTTTAAGACATAATGGCATATTGCTCTTGAAAATTATGCTGTTTCTTCCAAAAGCTCTCCAGGCAAGTTTTGTACGCCGATTAATTTCTTCATCAATGTGACCCTCACTTGATATCTGCTGTCCAAGATAAACGTACGTGTCTGTTATCTCCAGCTTTTCTCCATCAATCGACAAATCTTCATTTCTTGTAAAAGCATTGAACATCACTTTTGTCTTCTGAAAGTTCATTTTTAATCCCACTTCTTTACTCTTGTCAGCAAGTTCCTGGATCATACTCTGCAGCTCTGATGGGGTAGTTGCAAAAATGACTACGTCATCAGCAAAACGAAGGTGGGTTAGATAATCTCCATTAATCTTTATCCCCTTGTTTTCCCAGCTCAGTGACTGAAAAACACCCTCCAATGTGGCATTAAAGAGCTTCGGAGATATGGTGTCACCTTGTCTCACTCCCTTTCCAATTTTTATGTGTGTTGTATTTTCAAACAGCCTAATCTTTGCACTTGCATTTTCATAGATGTTATTAATAATATTAATGTATGCATCTTCAATACCACAGGTTTTCAGAGCCGTTGTAACTGCTGATGGTTTCACCGAATCAAAGGCTTTTTCATAATCGATAAAAGCCATGCACAATGGAAGTTCATATTCCCTCGCTCTTTCAATTAGTTCTCTCAGCACATGGATATGATCTATTGTGCTGTAGCCACTCCTGAATCCAGCTTGTTCTCTCGGTTGAGCCATGTCCAGTGTTACCTTCAAGCGGTGTGAAAGAACTTTAGTGAAGATTTTATAAACTACTGATAGGAGGCTGATAGGTCTGTAGTTTCCGAGATCCTCAATGTCACCTTTCTTATGTAGCAGGATCATTGTAGCGGTGTTCCAATCCTCAGGAATCTTTCCTTCATTAAGGCATCGAGTGAAAATTTGGGCGAGTACTGTTTCGATTTCTCCAATTGCTTCTTGTATGATGTCTACAGTAATTCCATCTTCTCCTGGAGCTTTTCCCCGCTTCATGTTCTTGATTGCATGTGCAACTTCTGCTGGAAGGACTGGAGGAACTCTGGTACTGGTATCTTTCATGATGTCTGGAGTGCATGTATCATCCCTTTCATATAATTTGGAGTAGAAATCTTTCACCCTTGTCAAAATTTCGCCTCTATTTCTTGTTACAGAACCATCTTCTTTTCTCAGTGCCATAATCTGTTTTCTTCCCTTACTGAGATGTCCCTTTGCTATCTTTAGGCTTTGGTTGTTTTCAATTGCTTTCCTCACTAGTTCACAGTTGAATTTTCTTACGTCTTCAGTGATACTTTTTCGTACTGTCTTGCATAGCTCTATATATTCCACTTTGGAAGTCACATCTTCTTTAGTTGTCCTCATCTCTCTTCTTTTTTGCATCAACATTTTCGTTTTTCCTGATAATTTATTTACATGCAACTTGTTCTTAGACCCAGCTAATTTTGTTGCTGTTTCCATAAGAGCTTTGGTTACTTTTCTGTTAACTTCAGAGATGTCCACTTCTTCCGATGTTAGGCCTTCTAAAGCAGAGAACCTATTCTTCAGTTCCAACTTGAAGGTATAATGGTGTTTTTTAAGGTTGGTTATGTCAATAGATTTTGTTTGTCTTATGAGCTTGCCACGTTCAAGTTTAGTGTTGAGGTGCATCTTACATCTCACCAATCTATGGTCACTACCTGTGTTGAACTTGTTTAGCACACTGCAGTCTTCTATGACGAATTTTTTGTTACACATAATAAAATCAATTTCACTTGTCGTCCCATTTGGATGTCTCCATGTCCATTTCCTGTGTGGCTTTTTCTTGAAGAAGGAGTTCAAGATGAAAAACCCTTCTGCCTCTGCAAACTCAACGAGAGTATTTCCACGCTGGTTTCTGTTGCCGTGACCGAATTTACCTACTGAAGTTTCATTCTGTTGCCGTTGCCCTATTTTTGCATTGAAATCTCAAAAATATATATATATATATATATATCTAAAAAATATATATATATATATATATATATATATATATATATATTTGCAAGGCATGTAGTTCATTTCATTTAATTTTGTTTATGTACTATTGAAATAATCTTGGTGTTGTATTTTAATTTAATATGTAAAGACCAAGCAAGTAGCACTGATTATGAAAAAAGTGGTCATTCCAAGTTCATTTCTGAAAGACACATTTAGAAAGAGTTTTATGTAAATAAATATTCATAAAAAAAGTGGAACTAAGAGTTTAACTAGTTTCACTTGTCCTATTTGTCTTTTGAAAAACTCAGAGGATAAAAAAAAAAAAAAGCTCAAAAGATAAGAGAAACTCTGGTGAGTCTCTCAAATACACTAGTTCTGCAAAAATTTTGGAAAACTAGTCTCTGATTATAGTCCAAGTAAGTAATTTGTTAATTATTCACACTAGGGTAAACATATCTTAAGCTCTAAAACAAATATAAAATTTTAAACATTTTGTGATGCATGAGGTACTTGACTTAATATACCTCATGTCCCACTACGTATTCACTTTCTTTACGAACCAAACTGTAAGACTAAATTGTCGCAAATGAAAGCTTTTTCGCAATCATCCTGTGTGTAGATATAATTGCTGTTTTTTTTTTTTCTAGTTTGAAATAATCTTATGTTTGTACATTTCAAATCAACTGACACTTCTGGAGGTAACAGTTGTTATATATGAAATTATTATATGAAGTATATATAATTCCAGTTTATGGCAGTTTATCACACTGCAAGTCCATGGTGTGAAGATATAAAATTAAAAGAAAAAAATCACTCTTAAAACAATTTTTTTAAATTTTTTTTATCATGCAGTGAAGCATGATTTATTTAACTAACCATTATTACCCCTTTACTTAACACAGCCACCACTGCCTCTACAACACATTTCTTTATACCTGTAACATTTTTGATTATCTATGCTGCTGTTTGTTGTCCTAAGAAAGAGTCATGATTAATTGAAAACGATAGACCTTAGACTGAGTATCAGCACCATTTTGATATGCCAGTTCTTTTTAAAACTGCTGAGTATAGGTTAAGATATCAAATAACTGGTCTCAATCCACAGAATTAGTATGCTACATGCTACTTCATTTTTTTTCAGCCATAATCTTTCCATTGAAAGATAAAGGCATCACTAATTTTCACCTGTGTCATCTGACTTTTATCTTCACTCAGTGACTCTTCTTCTTCATTTCAAGTTCATTCACCACTTCATCTCATCTGTAGTCTTTGTTCTTCTTTCTTGTGCTAGGTTTCTGTTTAAGTGGTCTCTCTTTTATCATCCAAGCAGTGTGCTCCACACATTTTCATTTTGTTTTCTTTTTGTAAACCACTATCTTAAACAGGCCATGTACTCCATTTGTCATTTATTTGATTCTGAGCAGTTCTCCAATCTTTGGCAAACTTGAATTTTGTTTTCTAAAAATACGATTGTTTTGTGAATTTGGCAAACTTGTATTTTGTTTTCTAAAAATACGATTGTTTTGTGAATTTCTAAGAGATGTGTCTGAGCCTGCATCTTCAAGACATATCAACAAGAAAATTGTTTCAGGTATAGACTTAAATAACAGAGAGATGATCCCCCTCCCAAATTTTGCTTGACTCTTTCACATATGTACATATAGAAGTTCTATTTAAATACAATTTTTTAAGCTTCTTACAGGCACTGAACAGATGCTTGAAAGTTTGATAAAATTCATTTGGTAATCTAAACATTGCAAAGTATGATTTTTACTAGATTTTATGGGTTAATAATAGGAAAGGAAATGGAGAAAGTATTTCAGTTCTTCACCGCATCTTGTTTTGATCTTTTAAAGAGGACTAATTGAATAATAGTTTTGTTAAGTTATTTTCTAAAGCTGTAAAGGCACAATAACAATCTGTGAGAAAACATCCATTTTTCTACCTCCTAAGATGAGAAACCAATATTTTTTTTTACAACTGATGTTAAATCAAATAATTCCAATTAATTTCTGATGAACTCTATGACTTTTGTTTCATGCAGTTTTGTGCATTTTCATGCATGGAATATGGAAAATGATTTAATTTTTGTCTACTACTGAATTTCATAATAAGAAAAAAAGGTTTAGGATATAGACATAGTAATTATAAAAGCCCACAGAAACTGATCAACACCTACCACCCCTAACTTTTTCGAATTTGGCACCTGCGGTGTCACACATCAATAGCACATTAGTATGTTATCAATGCAGAGATTTCCTAAAGCTTTGACTTCTCACAAAGTGTTTCACACATTTTTGAATCTCCAAACTGAGGCAGTGAAGCCAATTTCATTTAGAGGAGGACTGATGGAGATAGTTGCAGACAGTCAAAACAACCAAAGCTATTTTTTCAAGGAAGTTACATGTTGCAAACGTAACATTGGGAAAGTTACCAAGAGCAAAATTGCAGAGATATCTTGTAAATTTACAAAGGTAGATTTTTCTACTAAGGTGAATGCTCTTCATTTGAATGCTTCTTATTTCATTGTTAGTAAAAATATGTTCCCAGTACACATTCATTTCATTATTGTAAACATTTTTCAGCTGAAATGAATGCTTACACATTAGTCTGCATGCATTCAAATTTGAAAAAAAAAACTAAGCAGAAAATATTGGTTGCTATGAATTATTAGAATGTTCTAATGGATATCTGCTAGTAATTCTGTAGGATCTTCCCAGAAGTTATTCAATCAAAGTTATGTAACGAATTGGCATTGTTCATACATTTTGCATTGCATGGTGCTGAGTTAACTGTGCTCTGTACACATTTGCACAAAATTATTTGAACTCTGCATTGTTCTTATCAGTTGCACTCACCACAACATCATCAAGCAACTGCAGTGTGTGAATAAAACAGTCATGAAGATTTGTGAAAAATGAAAGTTGAATGCAGTACTGAAAATTTATTTCAACAGTTTTTTGTTAAACCCATCTTATCACTAGGCAACTAAACTTTGTCACCAGGTATTAAAGGAAATCAACTGGCTACACATAGTCTATGCAAAAAGAACTCTGAGCAGAAGAAAATAAATTATTATTCTTAAGTTGGATAATGTCTGAATTTACTGCTCATTGCCTGAGTAAAGCTTAAGTAAGATGCCATGACTGAAAAATATCATTGTATCATGTGATATTACAATATTTTAAAGCAATAATGACAGCACCAAGAGACATCTTGGAAAATGATTCTTGTCAAATATATGCTGATTTATTTTCCCCATGATCATACTTCCAAAGGATTCTCTGATTCAATCATCTTGGGAAATTTTTTTTATTGTACACACAATAAGGTAATAAATGACAGATAAAAAACAGTGCATGCCCATTAGGCCATATAGTGTTTATGCAGCTAGTGTGCTGTGCACAGTGGTTTCATTTGAAATTAATGTTGTAGTCAGCTTGATCCAGAAATTTGCACTTAAAATAACAGAGCTTAAAATTACTATGTAAGTTAGTTTAGAGTATGTTCTTTAGACTTACATGAACTCTTCTTATTTTTATGGTAATAACATGTCTGCTGGGTTATATACATATATAATGGCCACTTTTGACTTGTTCAAGGTACAGTATTTATTCCACAATTGCTTCAGAAGGAAGAAAAAACGTGTGTGCTAGACTTACACTGGTGCTCAAAATTAAAAGCAACAGCCAGAAAAATCTAGTTAACAGAGGAACCCTACCTCAAAATCACACATATATGGTACACAAGAAGCCAGTTATGTAAAGCAGCAAATGCTGTGGCCTGTAAGTGAACAGCTACCTGCTACACTATAGGAAACCATGGGACAGCAAAATTTGCATTTGCACTGTCTGATGCATTGATAAGACATCATCATGTCTCAGAGAGTTTGTTTAGATGATTCACTGTGATGGAGAGCAATAGGGAGATTAGAAGCAGGACAGTCTCAAGCTGAAGTGCCCAGATTGTTAAATATGAATCGATCCGTTGTGTACCACCTTTGGAGATAATTTCAGGACACTACAAACATCTTCAGAAGACCTGGGCAAGGACATCAGAGTGCCATTTCTGCTTGACAAGACAGCTTATTGGTATTAACTGCTGGGCGCAATCCAAGCAAAACGGCAGGCCAATTGGCCCACATACTCACTGCAGCAACCAGGTAGACTGTATCTCGATGTATGGTATACCAAAGGTTGCATAACAGCGATCTGTATGTAAGACAGCCTGTTGTGTGCTCCCTTGAGAGTATTCCAAAGAAGAGTTCATTTTGAATTGTGTCAGTGTGTTCATTGGACCCACCAAGAAAGAGCATGCATTCTTTGAGAGCAAATTGTGTTTGCAACCAGATTCTCTGAGAACATTCATATAATGAGAACAGGGACAGGATATCAGCCAAAAATAATGTTTGGGGGCAGGACCATTTCACAACATGGACAGGTTAGGCCATGAATGTTTGGAAACAGGACCATTTCAGAAGTGGTGGATTAAGTTTTGGGGCCAGAATCTGTATCAACAGTCATTCACATCTCCACGTAATAACCATGGACAACCGTAGAGGTCTAATGGCTGCCCCATACCACAGTGAGATCCTGTATCCCTGTGTTAGTCTTTTTTAGATGTGCAGTAGGTCTGGTTTCCTGTTAATGGATAATATACCCTCATATGTCTTTACTGTTCAATGAGTATCTTCAAAGAGAAGACATTGCACATATGGTAACCAGATCTTACGAGGGTTGGAATTTTAATAGTGGCAACTGCATAATTACTACAAATACAAAATGCATACCTGTTTCAAATTTTTACATTCCTTCAATGTAGTCATCAGCATTGTGTAACACCCATTGTCATTGATGTGGAAGTTGTAGGATGGCATTGGTAGTGCCTGTTCGGTTGATTGTTCGTATAGAGCAGTCTACTGCATGAAGAATATCTGGAATAATTCTGAATTGAATGCCGCAAAGTAGTTCCTTCATTTTAGGGATCAAGTTGAAGTCACAGGGGCTAAAGTAAGGAGAGTACGGCACATTGTAGAGCACTTCCCAGCCCCATTGAGTGGACAACTGATCCACAGCATATGCAAAATGATGGGTGGGTTCTACATAAAGTGTATGTGCTTCTTCCTCAAAGCTGGTCACAGATTTTGTTCCAAAAATGCAGATTAATACTGTGCAGTTACAGTCTAGCATTGGGGTATAGCATGCCTCAGGATAACACCATTGCTGTTATACACGAAAATAACCATAGCTTTCACATTACTGGGGTACCAACAAAATTTGGATTTGTGCAGTAACCCGTAATGACACCACTCGTTAGATTGGTGTTTCATTTCTGGCTCATGTAATCTAGCCCATGTCTCATCCAGCACGATGATACAATGAAGGAAAGCTTCTCCTTCATGCTCATAGCGGTCCAAGTGGATACGAGCAGCCTCATATCGTTGCCATTTCTGGATCTTAGTCAGAGCGTGCGGAACCCATCGTGATTAAATTTTTCTCATTCCCAGGCATACCTTTATAATGTGTAGCACAGTTGTATTTGACACTCCTGTCTGATTAGCTAACTGCCGAATCGTAAAGCGCCGATCTATCACCAATAATGCGGAAACAGCACTCGCTTGTTCTTCACTTGCGCTGGGACGACCTAGCCGAGGCTCATCTTTCACCTTTTGGTGTCCATCACCCATTCTGCAACTGTTCTGTATGGTAATGCAGATTCCCTACAAGCCTCTAAAAATCCTTGATGACACTGTCCTGCAGTACAATCTCTAGCACTTTGAATTTTTATCCAACACCGCTGCTCCAATATGGAAAACATTGTGACTAGACTGACGGGTAGCGACAGCTCATGTTCTTCTCGTTACTGCTCAGGCACATGCAGTTGGGAGGGAGAGTCCATTTCACAGTGAGGTGTGCTAGGTATCTAACCAACGTGTGGCATAAGCAGCATAAACTTATTACATTCCGCTTCAATTCTACAGATGTGTTGCCACTATTAAAATTCCATCCATCATAGACAGGTCTTTCAGTATGGACTTTCCTACAGGACTTTCAGTGTTTCTGTTCTGGAAGAATGACTTCATCCTAGTTTCACATGGACACTCATTCAAGGTCAAAACATAGTTTGGCACTGTGAAGCTTGAATTGCTGACCATGGTGATCACATTTTCATACTGAAGACTACGGCACTAATTTTTTTTTCTGATTTATGTAGTATCATTTCATACCTTACTTCTCTGATTTTTTTTTCACAGACCCATAATTTGGATGCATTAGCATACATCTTAGTTCTTTTGTGTCCACAAATGTGAAACACTGTAACACACAACATACATAAAGTTCCTTTCTTTATGTCCATTACTTTGTCAGTTATTGCCTGTTAACTAGGTTTTCAGCTGGTTTTAATTTTGAGTGCCAGTGTACATAGTTTTGATATTTCTCTGCATTTTTTATGTTTCCAAAGCTATGTAGATGTTTCTTTGAAATAGAAGTATCTAACTTGCATTATTTAAATATACTTCTTGTCATTTTCCAGAATAGATGTATCTGAAGCACAATTCTCTGTCATATCGATCCATCTAATAACTGCATATTTTGGACAAAATATATGGAGAGTGCAGGTAACTACTTTTACTGTTTTCATGCTATTACTTTTATTATTAGCAGCATGCATGTGCTTACCTGAAAAATCATAAGAATGCAGCTTCTGAGACTATGGTAACATTTGTGGCTTTTTTATATATTTTTTACTCTTTTTGGTGTACTAATGTCATAAAAAGCATGCTTTAATGTATCACCTTGCACATTCATCTATCCACTTTAATCTCTGCATCTGTGAGAAGAATTAGCAGGAAAACATGTAACACACAAAACATTAAAATAATTCTTAAAATCATCATCACACGTGTAAGTTATGTTGAAAATCATAAGTGGGATGTTTTGGTAGCGACTTCTACCTTCATCAGCCATGGAATGAGACACGTGGCAAAAGAGTCAGTTGTTGCCGGATTTCAAAATCGCTTTCCAAATAATAGGGATATTGAAAGGTGCGCCAGCATTGCAGGTGTTAGGGGTAAGGTAGATTTCAATGCTTTTGTGGTACCTGAGGGCATGCCAATTGCTGAACGGGTCGATCCGCTTAACATTGTGCCAATCTGGAACCGCGGACATATCGCTGATGGTTAAAATTGTAAGGGAGGTGGAAGGGCTGCCTTTCTTAACATCAGGGATGTGCTCCATGGCTACAGGATTGCAGTCAAACCACCTCCACATCTTCTCAACCTCATCCTTAATGACAGAGATCTGAATAAACCTCTAGAGTTACAAGGTGTCTACTCTATCCCTATCAACACTTCCACAGGCGTTACTCACTATATTGGTAGTACTTACCGCAGCATAAGCCAGCGATTGATGGAGCACATCGCTGATGTTAAGAAAGGTAGCCCTTCCACCTCCCTTTCAATTTTAACCATCAGTGGTACGTCCACGGTTCCCGATTGGGACAATGTTAAGCGAATCGCCCCGTTCGGCAATCGGCATGCCCTCAGGTACCGTGAAAGCATTGAAATCTACCTTACTCCTAGCACCTGCAATACTGATGCACCTTTTAACATCCCTATTATTTGGAAAGCGATTTTGAAATCTGGCAACAACTGACGCTTTTATCATGTGCCTCATTCCATGGCTGATGAAGGTAGAAGTCGCTACCGAATGTCCCGCTTGTAATTTTCAACGTAACTTACTTGTGTAATGACGACTTTAAGAATTCTTTTAATGCTCTGCATCTGTGGTCCCAATTCAGGAAATGCATGGTATATTTGGCATGTAGAAACATGAGAATGATCACAAATTTCTCCAAATTATGGATTTTTTCTAAGGAATAAAAGGAAATAATTGTCGAATTTTCGGGCAGCACCCCTACCCTTTGTCAAGACTACAGTTATAGTAGGTGTTGCCATTCATGAGTTAAATTCCAACCTTTCAAATCATTTAATGTTGTACCGCTTCTTCTCTCTTTTCCAGTTCTTCTTGCAATTTTCTTTTGAAAAAGTGCTGTTGATGTGTCAAAACTTCTACAGTGTCCCAAAGCACTTTATGTCCTGTATTTTGAACATGTCTGTCCAAACCTGTTTTGTCATATTTTATATTCTTCCAATCTGGTTTTAAGCTGTCTGCCTGTTTCTCCCACATAGCTGAGACCACACTCACATTTTATGTTGTAGACCACACCTTGCTGTAAAAGGATGTTATCTTCTTTTTGCTTTAATTTTGGAAGGTAGTTGCTAATTTTGTTTTGTAAACCTGGGGCCAGTCTAGCTAGGAACTTCTCACTAATCCTCTGAAGTTTTCCAGTCTTTTATGGTAAGTAATTTTTTGAAGAAAAAAATGATGCTAGCATTTTTTTTTAGCTGTATAAGTTTTCCCATTAGGAGACACATCTTTTTTTTTTTTAATTTTGCACAATATCATCATGAGCAACCATTCTCAATACACTGCTGAATGAAGGTCTCCCCAAGTCTGAAATAATTCTCTTCCATGTCACTATGCCATGCTTTTATGAATTTCATCCACACATCTCTCGTGTGGTTTTCTGTTTCTTGGTAACCAATCTGATATTTCAGTTGTCCAGTAGTGGTCAGTTCTTCTAATAACATGTCCAGCCCATTGCCACTTGAGGGTCCTTACTTTTGAAGATGGGCAATGAAGAGCCAAGGAGCTGCTTCAAATGTACCACACGCTCTTGAATCATTATAGAAAAGAATAAGATAAATATGAAATATCAAAGAGCACATGTGAGGTGTATCATTCTTGAGACCGGCTGGGAAATGGTGTCAGTAATTTTTCTCATAATGACATTACATCTGCATTGTAATAAAAAATATAACTTATTTTGTTTTTCAAGATGTGTAATCTAGGTATCAGAGTGTGACTTGAAGATGTGCATGTTTTGAGCCTGTGCACGAGCTCAAATAATTACTGTGATTTATTTTAAAAAGTATTGAACTTGGAAAAACTGTAATATTTTCCATAAATAATTTTCGTTATGTTTTGATGTATAATTTTTTTGCATATGCCTTGTAAGGTTTTATTTTGCTATGACTAAAATAATTTTTGTTCTTTTTGTGATTTGAATTTTTTTTTAAGAAGCTGAACATTTTAAATTTGTCTATCAGATTTTTTTAAATTTTGGTGTTTGAATGATGTAACTTTTTAGCAGGTGAATTTTCGTTTAGGAATTAAGTACACAAACATTCTCTCTGTAGTTTATCAATATCTGACTGACTGTGGTGATTTTTTAAGCTTCAGTTAAATAATGTTATTCAACTCAAGTTTCAATTAAATAATGTCTTTTTAATGATATACTATTAAAAATCACTAATCACTTACCTTAAAGATCATGGTAATTTCCATCCACAAATACTTCAAGCACGTCAATTATCATAATGTTGTTGGCCTTCAAAGGTTTACAGACTCCTTGCTTATGATTCCTTCTTCTGGGGATGAAACATCATATTATTATTATTTTTTTAATTATTTGCTAGACAAACAATGCTGGGTTTTTTTTTTCAGTCATATGAGATGTAACCATAGCTCATCAATTCCATAAAAACCACACAAGCATACTACTCATTCATACATTCAGTTAAAAAACTATGTACATAATTACACTACACTACATTCCCAGGTGGTTAAACCTTTGTCAACTGTGCGTAACAAAGTGCTTCATCCATTTCAAAACCAGTGCTAACCCTACTGCAAGTGTCACCGTCATTCAGCCCTTCACACACAATCCTCTAGCGCTTTCAACAGGCTACTGTCATCCTCAGGAGGCAGGCGTGTCTCACCCGCCTACCACAGCTGGGGTTTAATACCTTAAAAGTGCAAATATAATAAATGTTTTTTTAAGTTTGCCCTGATTAAATAAATATATATATATTGTATCTTTTTTCCATCCACTTTAGGTGTTTTTAGGAGTTGAACTGCGGACTTTGATGGGCATGGTTACCATACTTAGTTTAGGAACGTCAGTTATTTCAAATTTAGGATATATTCTTGGAAATGAAACTCCATTAGATAAATACACTAAAATACCAAGGAAGACGGTAAGGAAATATAGCTTTTCAAATTTTATTTTTTTCTGTGTTCACCTGAAATAGTTTTACTTGCCTGTTTTTCTAAAAAATTCAGGAAATTGCATGTTGTGAAGCATCATACTTTTAATTATTTTTTATTTCTTTATAATAAGAAGTGTGTTATTTAGATAAAATTTAATAAGAAAATACCATTACTACTGTGAAAAAATTTTATTAGTATTGCAGGAAATATGTTTGACATCAGGTTAGCTTTTTGTAATCCTACCAAAATGCTATTTTTTGATTCTTCACATTAGTTATATTTTTTTGCATTTAGGAAAAATTAATATTTAGTATGGCCATGCTACTACTAAGCATAGTCACATTCTTTTAAAAGTAGTGTACTCTCATCCCCCACCAGTGTGGTGGTGAGTGTTCATGATTGGTTTTAAATTACTGCTGCCAGTTTCAGGAGTTCTCTATGGAAGAAGTGGAGTGTGGTCATTGTTTGATATGAGCATTTGATATGGAGGTGCAATATGAAAATATAAAGATATGTCTATTTTATAAATTCTTGCATGAATCAGAGGATTGAAATGGAATAAAAAGTATCCTTGTGCTGCAGTTTTCACATTTATCAAAATCAGTGATCATGGCTTCAGCAAAACGTATACAAAATTCTGTGCTCTTGCAAAAATATCTAATGTCTTCCTGGGAAGGACGAGAGCTATACAAATGAGACAGTCTTGCTGGAAACATCAAATTGTTTCTTTTGTTCATTTGATATCAGATAACACTTACCCTTAGCGGTACTTAGGTTTTCCAAAAATTTAAGTACCTGCAGCACGTCCATGATAACCGAGCAGATGGGCTTCCTTACGGATGATATTCATCAAAAGAACACTCCCGGATGCCTGTTGAAACTCCTTGCAGATGTGGCCCATTGATTTGGTGCGGTTCTTCCGAATTTCTCTGGCCAGCGCCCGCCAGTCTCCAACTCGCAGTTTTGTGGGTCTGCCGGGTTGGGGAACATTCCGACAGTCACCTCTCATCTTCCACTTGCCAATCACGTAGGCCACTGTCGATTTTGGGTATTTCAACTTGCTGGATATGTCACATATGGATTGGCCATTTTTGTGATACCTGACTATTACACCTTTCTCAAAATCAGAGAGCTCCGAACTGCATGGCATCTTACATGCGACTGGTTGCGTTGTTGTTTCCCACACGATATTTAACGGCGGCGGCGGCTGCCGTGACGTGTATCAGGACCGCAGATATCATAGATTGCAGGGGTGTCCAATTACTTGTTGGTAGATAGTGTAATTAAATCAACAATAAGGTAAACTCAGGGTATTATGTTGGTTAAAATATAATACCAGTATTATGTACCTAAATATAAATATATTGATATTTTAATGCACTCTTAAAGGTTATTATTAATATCTTATTTATAATGTATTCAGTAAACACACATTCCTGGATACACTGTAAATTAGAATATTATTAATTTCCAAAAAATAAATATAATATGAATTTAACCACAGGCAGGGTTGCAGAAGTTGTAAAATTTTGACTAATTCTCAGGTATGGTAGACTTGTACTAGTCCCCATAATGTCATACTTCTCAAAATATCCTGATAAACTAATTATAATGCATTTTAGCCATCTATATTCAATAAGATACATTACTCAATGAATGGAAATAAATATGTGTAGGACTTAAAATGACAATAATCCAGTTTTTATATGTGTAAATGGGATCATACAGGATTTTCCAAGCTTTCACTCACCAACAGGTGGCTTTTTCAAAGCACTAGAACAACATACAAACTAAAACTGAAAAGCAGAAATAGAACAGAGATGTTGAAATCAAATAAACAATGGTCATGTGAGATAACATTATCTTAATATCTTGTAATATACATCTGATATAGTTATTTTATGTTTTGCCAAAAAAAAAAAAAAAAAAAAAAGCGATCCACGCACATGGTTGATTTAGTGAGACAAAATCGTTGCATGTATCTCTGTGAGAGAAAATCTCTATGGTCTCCCTTAGTAAGGTGCCTTTTGCAGTAGCAGTGGTGTATGGGGCAATGATGTTGCTCCAGAGCAGAGTTGCGTCAATTTTGACGCTTCCCTTGACAATGCAGCCATGAGCTCGCAAGCTTGCCATACTTGATATCCCTTTTATTTTCTTTAAACCTTGTGGCAAAGGACATTTTTGTCATTCCTATGTAGATCTTTTTGGATCCTATCAGGGTACAGTATGGGGATGGAGTGGAGCATACTCCGGCATGCTCAGACATGATAGGTTGGAGATCGTCAAGTATGATTATATTGGAGAGGGCGAAAAGATCTTGGGTTCATTATGTTATTTATTGATGTGGGTTTATAGTAAACAGAAGTGCCTAGGAGGGCCATCTACTGTTTTCTTTATCATAACATCCAAAAATGGCAAAGAGCTATCATTTCAGTTTTCATTGTGAATTAATTGTGGAATATATAGAGCTGATTTTCTCCAGGAAAGATTGAAGGTCCTCTCTACTATGTTTCCTACAAAGAAGATATCAGCAATGTATTGTCGATCGTTTTGGCAAAAACTCAAATAAGATTTTATTTTCAAGGGGTTTCAGCACAGCCTTGGTTAATGCCAAAGATAATGAAGCTCCCATAGGCCGTCCACTAGTCTACTTGTAAATATTGTTTTTATAACAGAAGAATGTGCTACTGGTGATGAAGCCAAATACTGTTGAGATGTCTTTCATTGCTTCCCGCTTAAAGCTACCAGAACAACAAATGGCCTCCATTAACATACTCATGGTTTCTTGTACTTGGATTGATGGATGCAATGAGACTATATCAAAACTTTCTATAGCATCACTTCAAGATACACTAATGCTGTTGATATTATAGATGAATTCTCTGGTGGAGGCTAAAGCATAAACTGAATCCAGTCAAAAATTATGCAGAAAAACAAGAGTGCCTTTTCCAGGTGTCATATTGGGGCAACAATTTTAGTTACAATAAGTCTCCAGGGGTGACCTTGTTTGTGACGCTTTAATCTACCATATATATATACATACACACACACACACACAGTATTCCAGGGCTGGGCAGTACTTTGCTGCATCCTGTAGACTGCAATGTAATGTTCACATTTTCGCTACTCTCTTCATCATAGCTAGCATGACACATTTCAGATGGTTGGTATGCTGTAAAACTGAGCCAGACTCCTGAATGTAATCAGAGATCTTATGATACTCTTCTGCATCCATTAGAACTATCTGAGCTGACTTATTGATTAACTTATATATGATACTTATGTGATGAATTTTAGCCTGTACATTGTTCTGGTGCCTTGAAAAAGTCTCCCATTGGTGAGTGAAAGCTCAGCAGATCCTGTGTGATCTCATTTACATCTATAAAAACCAGATTATTGGGTTTTTTTTTTTTTTTTTTTTTTTTTACAGTCTTGCACATATTTGTTTCTGGTTAACTCTGGTGTATCCACAGTATTTTATTATATTTTACTTAATGAAATATTTTCACCCACTGGCTTTGGACAAGATGTTTTGTTAGATGAACTGCTAGTTACTTTAGATTTCTTGGCTCTACTCAATTTTGATGAATTGTACCATTATATGAATAGCTTTTGAATAAATCCTGATGTTGAAGTAATCGTACCATTAGATAAATTGCACTGTGCAACAAATAAGCATGGACAATTAGTCTCCTTTAATGAACTGGACTCTTTTACATGAATTTATATTGGATGAATTGAAGCATTTTTCATTAGACATAACAGCTAGCATGTTTTGACCAATCAGCTGTAGACAGATCATCTAATTGATGAAACATGCAACTATGTGAATGGCACCAAATGAATTCAGATGTTGGGCAATTACACTATTATAGATAAAGAGGTATCTGAAGAATTTATTTTTTGATCCTATCAAAAAATAAATTCTTCAGATACCTGAATTAATCGACATTCTTAATTAGACAAACAGCGAACTTGTTTAGACCAATTGGCTTTAAACAGATCACATACTTGGTGAAATGTGCTATTATGTGAATGACACCAAATTAATTCTGACATTGAATGAATCATACTATTGGACAAATTGTTATTGAACAGATCATACCATCATGGGTGAAGAGGTATTGGGAGAATTTGCTTTCTGATCCAATTATCCTTTAGAAGTTGCAGTGGATCACTCACACACAGTCCGTATTCACCGAATCAGGAAGTCATTGGACGAAAAGTACCAGATTTATTTTATTTCCTAACCAGGAAACTTCGTCTGAATGCTGGTGTTGCTGGTGTTCATTCTTTCATTGTGTGAAATTTGTTTCATATCATATTTAAAAGTCTGAGTCTATATCACACTCCTCTTGGGAAAACCAAAAGAAGGTTGCCACGCACCTCTCCCAAACTGTGAAAATATGTGACATATGATATCTCAATTCTTTATTTTTTCTATTGTAAAAGATTTGAAATTTTGTGTACGTGTTTTTCCATGTATTGCAATATGATGTATATTATTTTTTTCCTCACAATGTTTTTAGGGGCCTCATATTTGGAGTCCACTGGTTCCAGTATCAGTGCTTACATTGTTTACCATTAGAGCATACCAAGCTGGATTATTTAAGCTAAGCCCATGCTTATTTATTATTGTGTTTGGATTAGCATATGCCAAGATCACAATGAAATTAGTGGTGAGTATTACTCTGTGGTATTTTTTCCTTCAAGATAATTCCTTGAATAGTTCATAATAGATTTACTTCAGAAAAGTACCTTTTTTTAAATATTTGGTATTTTGTGGGTGTTATTTTTATGTCTCATTTTGTGTGGTAAAAGATTCATGAATGAATGAGAACCATTTAGAATGGCCAGTTCAAATTTTGTGATATGAAATCCTGGATTAGCATGTGTAGGAAAATGAAAATGGTGATTTCTGCATGAAGGCTATTTGTACATACAAAATGTAACATGGTATTACAGAGATGAACTCAGAATGTTTGCAGGTATCTGGATGTGTAACATAGTTGCAATTAGCACTGTGCTGTTTGGTATTCCACAGAAAAAAAATGTTTTAAAATGTAAAAATATGCTATAAGGATGTACTCTGGGGTGGCACATTCTTAGAGCACCACTAAGGTTGTACACTAGGTGGCCACTTTATTAATTGCATCAGTGGCATAACCATGTTTCAAAATCTGGGGGGGGGGGGGGATCCAATCACACATACACAGTGATCGGACCCCCCAGATTATATGTATACATATACATGTGTATGTATATATAATAATATATACATACTGTATAAGATAGTTTTGGACCCCCGTTACACACACACACACACACACACACACACACACACACACACACACACACACACACACACACGCACACACACACACACGCAGGAGCACAGCAGTTGCTGTGGCACGATCTAACGGGCATGATATAGGCTCCTCTGTTGGGGAATTGTGGAACTTAGTGGACACAACTGTAAAACTATGATAGATAGGGCAGAAATGTAAATTACAAAGTTGTGGACCTGACTTTTCTTATTAGGAATCTATATCGCTGTTGTTGTTTTTTAATTGGAGGTTTAACGACCACTGTGAGCAACTCAATGACCTATAAGCAGTCGCCCGTCCCTTATGTAGGGTCACTGGTTCCAGGAAAGGGGGAGAGCCAGTGCCGTAAGACAAACACAACATTCATGCCTTACCGTGATTCGAACCCGGACCGCTTTCAGATGGATGATCAGAGGCCATCGCTTAGACCACTGCGCCATATCACTGCTTTATTAAGTACACATTATACACGTATTTGCATTCTACGAAAAATCACAATCTTATATTATTAAATTTAGTTGGTTCATATCATAAAACAGGGTGCATTATATAGTTATATTCCCAAAAAATCTGGGGGATCCTTTACATTGGGGATCCCCGACCCTCCCAGTGGCTATGCCTAGGAACTGCATCCAACTTTGATAGCAAGTGACAGTCCTCATTTTCTTTCAGCACAACTTCAATTCACAGGGGTGTGGACAGAATGTGGTGTTTGAGTTTATTATTTATTTACTTGGAAAATTGGTAAGAAAATGTCTCGTGTTCATGAAAAGGAATATTTTGAGTCCAATAATTTGAAGTTTTGTTTTAATACAGTATGTCCCACTTGCTACTTTACCTAAGGTTTTTATTAATAACATCGTGAATAATTACAGTAATTGAATGATATTTAGTAAGGAACATGCTTTCATCCATGGAAAACAGAACAGTATCATCAGAGATGTTGAAAGTGTCCCCCCTGTGCATCAAGACAGGCTACATGAGACTCCACATTTTGGAAAGTTTGCACCAGTTGCTCTGGCATAATCACTGCCACTGCCTCGCTGATGTTGTTTTTCAATGCCTCAAGGGTTGTCAGCTTGTTTTAAAACACCACTGATTTGAAATAGCCCCAGAGAAAGAAATGGGGGGTGGGGTGGGGGCTTTAGGTCAGGAGATCGAGATGGCCACAGTTTTTTAGAAGTCACACAGTTTCCAAAGAATGACTCAATTTCAGCCATACTCACATGTGATGTATGGCAAGTTGCCCCATGTTGTTGAAAATATCCCATGGTCAGCTCTTCATGGTGCAGTTGGTTAATGAATGCTTGAAACATTTTCATGTAGACGGCTGTTGTGACCGTATCCTGAAAGAAGATGGCCCAATGGTCTGCCGATGTGACAGTTGCACCACACTTAAATTTTTTGTGCATGAAGTGGTTTCTTGATAAATGCATGAGAATTTGCTGTTGCCCACATACGCATGTTTTGTGCATTTATGTATCCCGATAAGTGAATCCACGCTTCTTTGGAAAAAAAGGTGTAGTCCAAGATGTCCGGTCACTCCACAACAAATGCCCAAAACCACTGACAGTACCTCATTCTTTTCTCTTGGTCTGGCACTTTCAGTTCGTGAACAGCAGACTAATGGTAGCGATAAATTGCAGTCTTCTTTGCTGCTGTATGACACGTGCTCTTTGACCTACCAGTTTCCTGGGCAAGTCTATGCAAAGATTTCCGTGGCAAAGCAAGAAGTCTTTGCTGGATGTTCTGCGCTACTGTTTCTGAAATTTTGGGACGGATCCCTCCATGCAAATCACGTAATGTTCTATGGGTTTCTAGCTTCTTAACCAGTTGCAGAATACACGGTTTACTTGGTGCTGTCCGACATCTGAATTTCCTATGAAATTCACACAGACGCTTCTTTATTGACTTGCACTCCCAATAAATACAGACAAGAAACGTGCGGGTATGGTTACCCGGAAGACATTGTTCATGCGTATGATCAGCCTTGCAACTAACAAACAACTGAACTAACTTCGGGAAATCGTGAACCTAACATGTGCGATGGCAGTGAATGAGCAACTGGCACAGACTTTCTGAAATATGGAGTCTCGTGTTCAAGCCTGTCTCAGTGCACAGAGCGGACACTTTCAACATTTCTTATGATATGGTTCTGTTTTCCTTGGATGAAGGTATGTTCTTACCAAATACCATTAAATTACTGTAATTATTCACATTGTTATTAATAAAACCTGGGTAAAGTAGTGACGGGAACACTGTATAAGAACTGTCCCTAACTGAAGGTAGAGAATTCCACAAAATCTATTTACATAGATGCCAACCTCTAAAAGTAGTTTTCAGTAACCAACATGTTCATTTTTCAGTAATTTTCAGTCACAATTTTTTTTTTCAGTAATTTTCAGTAATCCAGTTTACAGCAGCAAATTTGGGTATTTAACACTGCAACAAATTTTAATCTGTCAGAACTATTAACAAAATAATAATAATAATAATAATAATAATAATAATAATAATAATACAATAAAAATAATTTGTTAGTGGGAAAATTTAAAATACTGTCTACCAGAAAAATATAATAAATTACCTCCAGACATAAAGAAAAATTATTCCTTGGAATGTTGGCCAAATTATTATGATAAACTGGCTGTTGTTGCCATTTTGGCCTTCCTTAATTCAATTTGTGAAAACTTCTTCTGATAGCATAGTTCACTGTGTGCAATGCTATTTTTTTTTTGAAACATGACGATTATGGGCAAAACACGTAACAATATTAACAAATAAAGGTAACTTGATCACGCTAGTTACGTTAACTGAAACTTTTATAAAAAGTTCGTAAGTTGGAAGCTTTCGACCTTATCTTAGGTCTTCATCACGCCAATAGAGGACTAAGATTGTTGCCAGATTCCACATTTGAATTTTTCTTATTTTTGTTGCCAAAACTTAGAATTGATCTCCAGATCAACGGAATGTAGAGAGGAGATTCGGAGTTGCAAGTCATTGAGTTGAACATAATTTCTATGCTTTCACGGTAACGGAGGGCAAAACGATTGTCAAAAGACGCAATTCGTTTTGCTTCGTCAAAAGAAGCAAAACGAATTGCGTCTTTTGACAATCGTTTTGCCCTCCGTTACCGTGAAAGCATAGAAATTATGTTCAACTCAATGACTTGCAACTCCGAATCTCCTCTCTACATTCCGTTGATCTGGAGATCAATTCTAAGTTTTGGCAACAAAAATAAGAAAAATTCAAATGTGGAATCTGGCAACAATCTTAGTCCTCCATTGGCGTGATGAAGACCTAAGATAAGGTCGAAAGCTTCCAACTTACGAACTTTTTATAAAAGTTTCAGTTAACGTAACTAGCGTGATCAAGTTACCTTTATTTGTATGCTATTTATTTTTTCTACTAATAAAGAAGAAAGCACATGAGTACTTAAATTAGGTCTGAATTCATTCATGGTTTTTTTTTTACCATATTGAAAATTCTTTCTGTACTTGCATTGCTATGAGGGACTATTAAAATCATTTTCATAATTTTGCTTAATGATTCATACTTCAACTGGCCACTTTCATTTTTCATTAAAGAAATTCTGTGCCACACTTCATCTATTCTCCCAGAAGTAACAGCACAGTTAAAATTTTCAAACTGGTAGTGAGCAAATTCAGATTCCACCTTGTCAGATTCTTCTGGTTTCAAAACTGGAAACAGGGAACACATATATTGGAATGATGCAAAAGAAACACTTTGCCTTAATGCTACATCTGCAATTTCAGCATGACTCAGAAATTCATCATTAAGTGGAAATTTTCTTAAAATGTAATTGCAGCCTGCCTTGTAAAATTTCCCTTACCTCAGAATAAAAAGTAGCCACTGTGTCTTCACTCAAATCTGCAGTTGTGTCTATATAAGATCTCGCTTTTGACCCAATTACGAGATCACAGTTTTCTTTTTGATTTCTCCTTCTTTCAAAATTTCCATCTGCAAGAGATGTTGCTGTCACATCAAATGCCGATGGCTTGATAAATCGTACAAGCAATTCAGATAACAGACTATGAAGTTTTCTTTTTAATACATGCACAAGCGGAGCTTCCTGCTGCAAGAACACGTTAACAGATGTAAATAATGGAAGAGTAGCAGATAAAAAAAGACAATAAAGTTTAGATGAAGGATTTCCAATCATACTTGCAAGGTTCTTATACTGTGAATTAGCTTCTTCATTGTCACTGAAATAATGTTCTAGAGCCTCCCACTGTTCTAAAATTCTGTCAATGGATTCCAAAAGTGATAACCAGCAAGTATTGACATGCTTTAGAATTTTGTGTGGTTTAGTACCACAAACAGCTTGACTCAGTTTTAGATTGTGTTTCCTCTTTGAACTTTTCTCCAAAAAAAGAACAACTGTATAAGAAACTACTGAACATTAAATCCTTTCAGTTGAGTAGCAGATTTCTGTGCAGCTAAATTTACTAAATGGCATGAACATCGCTGCACTATGATTGCAGGCTGAACCTTCTTTATGTGAGAAACACCTTTTACTTGACTTATCATAGTGTTAGCATTGTCACAAGAAAATGACACACAGTTGCTCCATGAGATATTTTTTTTAACAAACTCATTGTTCAAAACATTGAATATTCCTTCACCTGTATTATTACTTGATTCAACCAATGATAACAAAACAGTTAAATTTTTCCCTATTTTTTCATCAAAATATGTTATTGTAATGGGATACAGTTTATTTGCATGAGCATCATTACTTCCGTCTGTAGATAGAGAAAAAGGATTTTTTTTAACTTCAGATACGATGTTACTTGTAGAAACACTGGCCATGTGCTGAATTAGTGCAGTAGCCTTGGTTCTTCCACACGAATATTTTTTTGCGATCGCTGAATCGGGAAACATGGCTTGAAATAACGGTTTAGCATGGTCAGCAGCTGCTATAGGTAAAATTGTGTTCCACAATAAACGAAGTGAACATAAGTTCTGCATTTATTACACTGTTCTCCTTTGATGCAAACAAATCGCTCACTGACTGAACTTTCAACTCACCGAAAGATTTATGCTTTTTCGATGCTGCGTGTCTTCGGCAATCATCCCGCCCACAGTGCGCAATACTAAAATCGCATCAACAAATTCTGCAAAACACGTGGTTCACAGAAACTTTTGATTTCTCAAAACAGGGCCAATCTCTATTGTAAGTTTCTAGAAAACACTGTTTCTTCTTCAACGACGAAGGTTTGTCTAAAGAACGCTTCATTCTAAATAAATGAAAGAAAACAGCAAAAAAAACTTAACAATCATCTCACCCTTCCGTGATGTAACAGTAGGGTAGCACGTGCAGCAGAGAGAACCAAAAAGCATCGAGGACAATAAAGCAGAAGCGCTGCCTACGAGGAACCAAAGTAACTGCCCTGGTTGCACGCAGGAGACACGAAGTGCATCATCGGAGTTCGGAACGAATGCCTAAGCAGCGTCCGCACAGAGCTAAACTGCGTAGTTGCGTCCGGCAGGGAGAGAACCAATGGGAGCGGTGTCATGGAATGAAACACTGAGCCAGCAGCCAGCATAGTGTGGTTGCTGCTCAGTCTACGGTAGATAAATTGCCAATTAAGATGCAGAAATCTATAATACACAGAATGTAGCATTTAATCCCCAAAAACTTGAAGAACCAACAAAAATTTTTAAGTTGATAAAAATTTGCTTTCTATCTCAGAAAATTAAATCAAATGGCGATTTTCCGTAATTTCAGCGGTGTTTCCGTACTTCCGTAACAGCAACCAAAAATCCGTACTACTCGACATCTATTTATTTAACATATCTGTATGTATGAATGTGGAAGAGAGAGAATCATTGTATAAACATTAATAAGATAGTAAACTTAGCAATAAGCTACCATACTCATTTTTCTCCTAAATGGGATTTATAAAGCATTTGCTAGGCAATTCTGACTTCTTCCAGACCAAATTTTTTCTGAAATTGTAATTTTATTATCAAATTAAAAACATGTAAGAACATTATTTTCCCTCCAAATAACTACAAAGTTATAGCACACGAGGCATTTCAAAAACTATGACTACAGTTATACCACTATCCATGCAGCCAATAAAATAAAAAAAAAAAAGCACTAATTATATTTACAAACTTTTCAAAAACGCTAATTCTGTTTACAATTATAAATAACTTAAAATGATTAAAAGGCATTAAATATATTAAATGAAGAAATATTGAAGAAGGTACAGCCTGACATCAATCAGCTCTTAAAAACTTCTCTTCAAAGTTTTTAATCTATCCACTGTAGACGTCATCACAAGAACAACAACTTTTGTTTTGAAGATGACAATCCGATTTTTGGCGTAAATGTGACAAGGATGGTAAGTCAGATAATATCCGAAAACTTGAAAATTTTTTCATCGTCCTGGAGCGGGACTCGAACCCGCGTCTCCCAGAAAACGCCTAGGTATGTTAACCACTACACCACCCAGAACGACCAAGTTTCAAGTTTCCGATCAATTTGAATTTAACCATCACAGGATTCGCTAGTCGAAGCAACCGGCATTCATGTTTAGCGAATCTGGAGGTTAAGAATCTTATCCCGTGTTTGCCCGGAGAAGCAGATAAATCCTGAAAGAAATACGGGATTACGCCATATAATACAAATTTTGAAGATGACAATCCGATTTTTGGCGTAAATGTGACAAGGATGGTAAGTCAGATAATATCCGAAAACTTGAAAATTTTTTTTTTTTCATCGTCCTGGAGCGGGACTCGAACCCGCGTCTCCCAGAAAACGCCTAGGTATGTTAACCACTACACCACCCAGAACGACCAAGTTTCAAGTTTCCGATCAATTTGAGGGTTTAACTGCCACTGTGAGCAAATTGATTTGCCCATCTGTAATTTAGGACCTCTGGTTCAAGGGAAGGAAGAGAACCAGTGCAATAAAACACAACATCACACCTCACCTCACCCAGGGCTATAAAAGAGAGAAGGGCTGGTCTGTCGCTTTGTGAAACAGAATACTGAAACGATCCTCTTGAGAGAGGCTGGAGGCCAGTTGTGACGTCACTGTGCTGCTTGGACATCTCCAGTGCTTCTGGGCTGTCATTGTGAGAAGTTTTGTAGCTTGCGCTTTATTTCACCAAACTAGATTATTTTATCGTTTGCGATACATTTATTAGTGTACATGTAAAAAAATTAATTGTGTGAATATTTAATAGTGCATCTGTTGTATGCATGCATATAAATAGTTGTTAGTTTAGCTGCATAAATCGGTGCGCCTTTTTGTTTTTCTAATAAATGTTTTCGTGCACCATAACAACATGTCGGAATAAACACAGGTACCAGAAAGGACAAAATACTGTATTGCGTGCTTTTTTTAAAAATAAACCAGTGCTGGTAAAAGAATAAATAAAAAAGTGTGGAAGACTGCACTCTGTTAATGTTAAGTACGACAGAATTTGTGGCGAATATTTCAGAGTTGTGGTTATGAAGACAATATGAAAAATCGATCACTTGGATTGCCTTTGCAAAAAGTACTCAAATGAAAAATTAACGCAGAGGACCCAGAGACACAGGGAAAAAAAAAATTGGGTTCAAAGTGCTTTGAAACAGTTAAGTGAATTAAGCTCGAAGAAAATTAATCTAGATACTAAGGGTGAAACGAACGCTGGAGTACGAAATCCAGAACCAGTGGCAATGTACAGACGATAGAATATCGTAACTGCAATTTTTTACAAATCTGTTATCAGTATTATAAATATTTAATGGGAATTATCGAGGATAAATTTATTAAGGTAATTTACCTCTCAAATTTTCGATCTATACACTAGATCTTTGTCAGGAGTTCTTGCGTCTTACTACTTCCACAGGTCTGGCGACCAAGCCTAATGGATTTTCCATCCAGCATGGTCATTGATGTTGCCACCTTGTGTCTTGTAAATTTCCAGGGATTCCTCTGTTATGATAATTTAATGTAAAGAAAATTCAACACTTGAGAAAGATCTCCAAACTTAAAGGCAGGAAAAAAAAAAAAAATAGATATCGTAGTTTCTGCTCAACGATCAAAAAGATGGGCCACTTTAGGAGATCTCTAATTTCTTAAATTCAGCAATTAAAAAAGCAAGAGGAAATTACAAGTACTTTAGAAAGGAAAAGGCAAATAATTTGAAGAAATGTGTCAACTAACTGCGTTTTCACTAAGACTCTGTTCGATATACCCAATACTGTTATTACTACACTGAAGAGCAATTGAATTAGAGATACCTGTCTAGTAAGGTGTAGCACCACCTTTCACCCTGATGACGGTGGCGATTCTTCTCAGGATGGACTCGACAAGACACCGGAAGCATTGGGAATCCATATGGATCCACGACCCCTGAACAAGCTCCCACAGTTCACGAAGATTTGATGGAAGGGGGGGGGGAGAGTCTGAGTCTCGAACATCTCTCTCAATGGCATCCCAGATGTGCTCGATGGGATTGAGGTCAGGTGACCTAGCTGGCCAAGGAAGCGAGGTCACATCGGTGGAGTGTTCATCCAACCGTTCGGATACAATTCGGGAGCGATGGCACGGTGCATTGTCTTGTTGCAGGATGAGGTCCCCAGTGGGATGTTGAAGATGCACAAATGTGAGCAAATGGTCGTCCAGGATATCCCGGTAACGTTGACCTGTGAGGGACGATGTCACACGTACCAGGAGTCCCATTTCAGTCCACGTAAACAGTCCCCCAGACAAGAATGCCACCCCCACCAGCTTGAAGAGTACCCTGCTGGCAAGAAGGATCCATCGCCTCATGTGGTTTGTGCTGTACTCGTATCCTGCCATGTGCATGTACCAACGTGAATCTCAACTCATCAGTCCAGGCAAAATTTTTTCACATGTCTAGGGTCCAGTAGCTATGTTCTTGCACCCATGCTAATCTTTGCATTCTGTGATGTGCGGTCAGCAGCGGTACCCTCGTGGGACGATGGTTTCTGTATCCCATAGCGAGGAGATGGTTCTGGATGATGTGGTTGTTTACACGTTTTTGTGCACCAGTGTTAAATTGCCGAGTGATTTCTTGCACTGTGGCCGCTGTTACAATGCGAGCTAGCCTACAATGACCCCGCTCATCCACACGCTGTTGTCCACGGCAGTTGGCCCTTGCAGAGATGGTTTTACCAGATTCAATGTACTCACAGTGCACCTGTGACACAGTGGCTCGTGAAAATCCCAGTGCCTGCACAACTTCCGAGATGGAGTGACCCATTCATCGAGCCCCAACAATTTGCCCACGATCAAATACGCTTAAATCCTTCGTCTTACCCATACTGTGTCCGACTCTTACTGATTCCCATCACATCACTCCTTATATTGTTGGATTGCTGCATACGTCATGTCGTTTCTGTTTACAGGGCCGCCCACAGCACCACATTTGCATAACGCCAGCTTTCTCTAATTCACTTGCTCTTCAGTGTATATTAATGTATAAATGTTAAATGTTTACTGTTCATCACATTGTTCTTGGTGTAAACATAGCCCTCTGTCGTAATCTTCACATATAATGCGCTGTAAAAGTTATTCATATCGACATACATTGAACATTGTATGGACCATAAAAGTTATTCACATCGACACATAAAAGTTATTCATATCGACATACCAAACAGCACACTCTGAATTACATATATACAAAGAAATTGCTCTACCTGTGATGTCGATGAGTATGTCCAATAAACGTCCACGGCTAATGTTCAATGTAGGCCTAGTCAAATATTCCTGTTCCTTTCAACACACAGGAACACTGGTGGTGAAATCGTACATATGATAAAATATGCTGTCCTCCCACTGGACGAAGTCAGAATTAAAACGAGACACAACAAACGACCACAAGACAAAAAGACCTAACAATATAAAATGGAACCAAGATTAAAATGAATTAAAAGCAGATGGACGGTCACAGTTGTCAAACCACATCATCAGGCCGGTTTCAGCAAGTTTCATGCTATCCCCAGTGGTACTCTCAACAGTGCTTCTTCATCGTATGAACGTGAACACATCAAAGCCGAACTCGTCAGACAAGGAGGCCACACCCTTGGTTTTCGAAATGTAAAGTATCCTGGGATCACAAGAATACAACACCCATGGCATCATCTATGGTGAGATCAAGGACTTATTTTCTTCTGGGTCTTTTATTCTGTCATTCTGTGTTTTCTTTCTTTTATTATAATAACGTTTCTTCATTTTCTATCAAGTACTTCCAGGCGTACGGTAATTCAGCTGGTACATTATTGTTACAATTCCTATTTTTCGTTTTTTCGATTACAACTGCTTCTGAAATAAACTGCTGGTCGTATTTTTTATGTGATGTTATTAATTTGATATTTGACCAGTCTGGTGAAAAATTATTTTCAGAACAATACTGCATCAGGGAAGTCTTCATCTCTCCTTTGTACCAATTTGAAATATGTTCATTCAACCTGCATTGTAATCATCTTTTGGTGCTGCCTATATATGATTTCATTTGTACTCAGTCTTTGTTAATCGTTGGAATAGAATATATACCTGAACTTTCAAGGATGAAAGTTTTATTGGCAGTTAGTAATTTTTCATTGTCAATTACTGTCTCTGCCAACTTAATATTGTGATCAACACACTCCTTTTAAAGGATATCACTCACGGGTGGTAAGTATGGAAATTTTACAAAACATTTATTTTCATTTTCCATAATTACTGGTTTCTTATTCTTCACTTCGTTTTTAACATTTGCATACATTGATCTTACCAAGTGTTTAATATATCCAAACTCCTTGGGCTATCAATTCAATCCATGTAATCTCATTTTCTCCAGCCTCTTTCAAAGACGATATATTAATGGCTCTTCTAATGAAAAATAAAAAGGCTGCTGTTTTATATCTCCATGGATGTGAAGACCCATAAGGAATGATCGCCAGAATATATGTATCTTTCCTGTACACAGATGTTTCTATACAGTTCTTATTAATGTTACGAAATAAAGTGATATCAAGGAAGTTGAGCTTGTTATCAATTTCTTTTTCGACAGTAACCTTTGTAGTAGGATAATAACTGTTGTACATTTGTATGAATTTATTTAGATCCTTGTTGGAGTGACTTCAGAAGATGAGTATGTCATCCACATATCTTAGAAAATTAAAGGTAAGGGAGTGTTATCCAATGAAAATATCCTTTTCTCGATATCCTGTAGCACCACCTTGGCTAATAAGCAAGACAAAGGGGAACCCATTGGGGTGCCGAACTGTTGTCTAAAGATGGTTTTATTATATTTAAAATAATTATTTTGGCTGATGAACTTTAATGATGATATGATGCTATTCTTTCAGTATCAATCATTTTCAACATTCTTAACCTGCTATCAATAATTTCAATTACTGTTTCAGTAGGAGTGCTTGAATATAGTGACTCTACATCCAGGCTCAGCATTGTAAAATTGGTTGTCTTCACCTTCCTAACCCTCTCAATCACTTGCATTGAATTCCTAACTGTGTACACATGTTCATTGAATAAATGTTCCAAATATTTGAACAATGCCCATTCCAAGTTGATGGTTGGGGCCGAACACCTGTTAACAATGGGCCGGACAGGGTTTTCGTCTTTATGTGTCTTCAATTTTCTGAATAAATACGGAATATTGGCCCCATCTGATGGTATCACTCTTCTTTTTATGCCTTCAGGTAATTGAGAATGGTTTCTAAGTTTTGCCAACTGTCGCAGAATTGATTCAGTGGGATCCTTTGTAACATCAATAGCTTTCAAATTATCAATAGCTGTCATCATCTCGTCGTGGTACATGTGGTAATCCAATACGGCTACCTGTTTAGCTTTATCAGCCTCAATGCACTTGACTGCAGGATTATTCTTTAACTCCATTAATGCATCACGTTCATATTTTATGCGCTGGTTATTCGGTTTATCATACATTTTGCTAATAGTCCTCATAAGTTTAAAACAGACAGGATTCCTCTTCCAAATAGGCAATTTCTTGATGACCTCCTCCATATGGCGGTATAATATCTTCTGTTCTAGGTATTATCTATGGGTATGCAAACTTTATACCTTGGTTTAACGATATCTGTTGTAAATTTGTCAGTTTAACACTTGATGTCTTCAGGTAATTGAGAATGACTGTATTTTCTTTTATTGTTTTAAATTTATTATCCATCAATTTTTTGATTTTTTTTAAATGCCTTTACAAAGCTGATCTGCCGATCTACGGTGGTGAATATTTTGATTAACTCAACTGTTAATGTCTTCAATTATATCAATAAATCAAGTGTCAAACTGACAAATTTACAACATATATTGTTAAACCAAGGTATAAAGTTTGCATACCCACAGAGAATGCCTAGAACAGAAGATATTATGCTGCCTATGGAGGAGGTCATCAAGAAATTGCCTATTTGGAAGAGGAATCCTGTCCGTTTTAAACTTATGAGGACTATTAGTAAAATGTATGATAAACCGAATAACCAGCGCATAAAATATGAACGTGATGCATTAATGGAGTTAAAGAATAATCCTGCAGTCAAGTGTATTGAGGCTGATAAAGCTAAACAGGTAGCCGTATTGGATTACCACATGTACCACGACGAGATGATGACAGCTATTGATAATTTGAAAGCTATTGAAGTTACAAAGGATCCCACTGAATCAATTCTGCGACAGTTGGCAAAACTTAGAAACCATTCTCAATTACCTGAAGGCATAAAAAGAAGAGTGATACCACCAGATGGGGCCAATATTCCGTATTTATTCAGAAAATTGAAGACACATAAAGACGAAAACCCTGTCCGGCCCATTGTTAACAGGTGTACGGCCCCAACCAGCAACTTGGAATGGGCATTGTTCAAATATTTGGAACATTTATTCAGTGAACATGTGTACACAGTTAGGAATTCAATGCAAGTGATCGAGAGGGTTAGAAAGGTGAAGACAACCAATTTTACAATGTTGAGCCTGGATGTAGAGTCACTATATCCAAGCACTCCTACTGAAAAACAGCAATTGAAATTATTGATAATAGGTTAAGAATGTTGAAAATGATTGATACTGAAAGGAATAGCATCATATCATCATTAAAGTTCATCAGCCAAAATAATTATTTTAAATATAATAAAACCATCTTTAGACAACAGTTCGGCACCCCAATGGGTTCCCCTTTGTCTTGCTAATTAGCCAAGGTGGTGCTACAGGATATCGAGAAAAGGATATTTTCATTGGATAACACTCCCTTACCTTTAATTTTTCTAAGATATGTGGATGACATACTCATCTTCTGGAGTAACTCTGGCGAGGATCTAAATAAATTCATACAAATGGACAACAGTTATTATCCTACTATAAAGGTTACTGTCGAAAAAGAAATTGTTAACAAGCTCAACTTCCTGGATATCACTTTATTTCGTAACATTAATAAGAACTGTATAGAAACATCTGTGTACAGGAAAGATACATATATTACGGCGATCATTCCTTATGGGTCTTCCCTACGATAAATCTTGAGCGAGCACTATATAATTTTTTAACTCTTATCTACAAACAATATGAATATACTGTGAACAGTCCCACAGAGGTAATTACACTAATACAGGATAAAGAAATTAATTGGAATAAGAAAATAAGACTTACCAGCCTTGATGTGACATCCCTCTTCCCGAATACCCCTACTCTGGATGCAATTGACCTCATTGTTGAAAGGTTGTGTGAAAATAAAATTCCAACACAGCAAATTGAAGACATAAGAAGAGCACTTATTTTTATTGATAAAAACAATTATTTCAGTTATGAAGGCAAAATATATCGACAATTATTGGGAGCACCGATGGGATCGCCGATTTCGGGTTTGTTGGCAGAGGTGATTTTGCAGAACATCGAAAAATCTATGAGACTGAAAACAGATATACCACAACCATCGATGTTTTGCAGGTATGTGGATGACATCCTTATGGTATGGCAGCATGATGATAACCAGCTAGAGATGTACATAGATGAATATAACTATTATGAAACAATTAATATTACCGTGGAACGTGAAAAGGATGGAGTTTTACCATACTTAGACATATTACTATCTCATAAACAAAATAACATCGAATTCCAAGTATATAGAAAACCTGACAACATCATTAATATCATTCGTGAAAACTCTCACCACCCAGCATCTTACAAATTGGCAGCTTTCCGATCATATATCAATAGAGCGTTTACTTATACATCTAACGCCCAACTACTAAAAAATTAATTGAATTGGATAAAGAACACGGCAATGAACTTCGGTTATGATGTGAAGAAAATAAATAACCTTATTAATAGATGCAACCCTAGAAATAAACAACAAAGGAGTACACAGACTCAACAGGTAATAAAATTTTGTGGATCATTACCATATATACTGGAGATCACAACTATTATGAAGAAAACATGTAAAAAATTTGACCTAGATTTTGGTGTATGAGCGAGAGATATAACGAAATCTCTTAGTAACTATCACAGAAAGACCCCAATCTACAAAAAGCAGGTGTCTACTCTATACCAATAATAAATAATCAAAATAAAATCGTCAACCAATATATAGGCAGTACAAAAAGAAATATTAAAATCAGATTGACCAAACACATGAAGAACTGGAGCAGAAGAGAAAATAAAACAGCACTTATTGACTTCTGTTTTGATAATCAATGTATACCCTATTGGGAAGGAATTACAATATTAAACCAACAGAATAATATGAGAACAATACAAGTAGCAGAAGCAGTAATAATAAATAAGACCAAACCATTTAACTGCAATAATAACAGTCCATACGACCTTTCGTACGCTTGGAGGAACCTGATCGAAACTGGGAAGAAATGGAATAGGGAGAGGAGAGAGAGGAAGAGAAAAGGGAAGGGTGAGAATGACATAGATGAAGATAAAGTTGATGTGACCTGACACTAGATGGCATTGGCAATGGGTTAAATGAGGAACATGCGCACTGTGGACACGAGACTTTCAGATAGCGGACTTCGACAGAGGGTGTGAAGTCTCCGTTTAAAACGCCAGGGTAGAGCCTAGGTGAAACGTGCGTCCGATGATTGAGACTGTGGGACGGTATGAGGTAGTGTATATAACGATTTTAACTGGAATCTTTTAAAGCTTTTAAATTTTTTATGAACCTGACCAAACTTGAAGACTTTCTCAGCAATTCCAAGAGAGTGCAGCATTGATGAGATAGCCCTAAAGGCCAAGTACGACGTGGAACTTCAAGTGGTATGTAAATAGTAACTCTTAACTCAAGAATCTTTAATTATTATCTGGAAACCTTTACCCATTCAATATGATGTCGACACAGCCAGAACGGAGCTAACCCTAACATCTGGACATATCCGAAGTAGGGTACAACTTATGACGAAATGGCTCTCGAACTAACCCTAACAACTTACCATATTGAAGCAAGATACAACTTTGGACAAAGAAACTCAATAACTACTGACATTGGACTGAACACGCACTTCCGTGAGTAACATCTTTAGGACTTTTAACTGATTTATATTTTAATTGAATAAGTGAATGCACCACCACAGACTGTATCCACTTTACAGAACGTGTAAAACAGAACTTACAGACGTCAAAGTGTCCCTGAAGAGATTTGAAAAAAGGCCATCTCCCAAGGAAAGTTGATATGCATGCTAAGATTTGAAAAAAGGCCATCTCCCAAGGAAAGTTGATATGCATGCTAGAAAGTTTTAATATTCAGGTTTCTTTTTAACTAACTTTTTAAGAAGTGTTTCAAAGGCTGTTTAGTTTGTTGTGTTGTGTGATGTTTGACCAAAACTGACAGCATGTGTATGGGGTGTATTACTTCTAAGGTGAAGGTAGCATGTTTTTGTTTGTCTTTGAGTTCATTTTCATGTATGTAATTTATTGGGCAGAGTTCTCTTTACGAGACTCGAGACAATTAGTTGTTCGGGCATAGGTACGAGATGACACATCCGATCACCATGATTTTTTGCATGCAATTGGATATTATCCATGGTCAGGTTTTGATGCCTTCTGATTCCCAAAATTCAGTGTCACTGAGGAATAATCGTCCAAAAACTTGCATCTTTAAGGTTTTTCCAGGTTTTGAGAAGGGGTTGTTTGTTACCTATCTCTTCCAAAGATCTTCAGCTGATCACAGTGACACTTGCCACAGAGAAAGGGAAGGACATGGTGAGTGAAATGGGGTTGGTATCATGGTGATTGGTCGTGTTGTATAAAAATAATGACCATTAAAAAAACTGACCAATTTTAATAATAACTGAAAAAATCCGCTCTCTATACGAAACTCGGGACAATTAGTTGTTCGGGCATAGCTACGACATGATACATCCGATCACCGTGATTTTTGGTATGCGATTGGACATCATCCATAGTCAGGTTTTGACACCTTCAGATTCCTGAAATTCTGTGTCATTGAGGAATTTCAATTAAAACTAGATGGCCTTTTACTTGAAGCATTTCACAAAAGTCGGCTCACTAACATTAATTTAAAAAAAAAATTTGAATTGAAAAATGAAGAAATAGAAAGACTTCATCTGTTAGCTCAACACTTGCTTAATCTATAATAAATAAAAGGAAGTTTGTGTTTCTGCCTTTCACAATACAAAATGAAAAACGTGGTTCCCGATCTGAGTGGGTTGTTCCACTTTGTTTACATGCAACCTGATCACAACCAATGTGAAGGCGTAAAGGAAAGTAGTTCATGATAAATTTTAAGCATTTCGTTTTTAGGATGTTTTGTACTTTTTGTTCTGAAAGTCATAAATTTTATGCATTCATTTTTTAGAATTTGTTATAATAGATGCCTTAATGAACTTAGATTTTGCAATAGCTTCGCTCAAAATTTGCCAACTGTACCCGAGTTATTGGTTACTGTTGGCAGCTTGTCCTAGTTTTAGAGTTACATAGGATTTAGTAATAGCATTAATGTTCATAAAGTTTAAAGAAGAAATAATGATTGTTCAGCATATCCTTATATCGGGGGTTGAGCCTAGTTACTTGGTACACGTGCATAAAATGTAAATTAAAAGTAGGACTCCTTCATGTGATTATAAAAAGTCCTACAGTATTGATATCAGTCCTAAATATCATGATCCCTTAAGATGATGATATAACCAGGTTTTTCTGCACAGTTGTGCACATAACTTGTGGCTTGATTAGAACATGAGGTGGCTGAGATTGAAAGGATTTTTTATTCATAACTTACAGAATAGAATGCATATGCACAAGCTTACAAGTAAAGCATTTTAGAATTACATGATCAAAGAATTAGTGGGGTGTTTGATGAAACTGTCATATTGTAACATACATACATAGATAAATCATGTTGATATTATGTGATTAAAGAATTATTGGGACATAAGAACAAGTTGTGTGGTATTATGCAGTGGCATAGCCAATAATTTTTTTCTGGGAGATATGAAATAAAATTTCAACAAAGAGATATAAAGATCATGATTGATGCTGTGTACATTAAGCAGCTAGGTTTATTTAATAATTACATGTATTTTAAATCAATACTACAGAACAAATTATGAAATATTTGTGGATTTCAAAATTATATAAGCCCTACAAAATCAAAAAAGCCATATAAAATCATTATTTCCTCAGAAAGTAGCCATATATGCTATACTTAACAATATACAACTTTCCAAGTAAGTTAGGGAAAATAACCTTACCAAGTAAAATGTTTCTTTAGGTGCTTTGTTGGCAAAAATGTCAAAGATATTCAAATTTCACTTTTCAACACCTAAAATGTACATACATTTTAGTTTTAGATATGTACAACATTGTACAGTTGTTATTCTCTTGCCTTGAGTTTTTATAATACAACCCCTGATTTTCGAGGCTTTTTTTACATTTTGTCTATCACTTCTTTGGGATCAACCCTGACTTCTCTTGGAGTAGCCATTAAAGCTAATCTATTAAGTCTATTCTGTGAAGTGGAGTTTCATAAGCAACTCTTCAGACACCTTAACCCTCTAACTGGCTGGAACAAATTAACTCAGGGTTAGGAAAATAGGCTGAAATCAGCTCGAACAAATACATTCGCTTTCTAAAAAGAGACTGCAACAAGTGAACCTATGCATTAGAAAATGATACTTTCCCCTTAGCTTTGCTGTTCAAAGAAAATGGTCATTTATGAGGATGCTTGACACTAATCCTTTCTGACTGATTAACTACTAAGAGGGCTATAACAATGGTGACAAACATACGAAAGGAGCGATGTTTCAGTAATTTGTTTCAGCCTAGTGGCATGATGTCCGTGTCAGAGGGACTGTCCTTCCCTCATCATGCCTTGGGTCATGGAGCAGAGAATATAGGACTAGAGGGGATATTTTCTCACGAATGACAGGCTTATGGTCCGTACCGCTGAGATGTGTGGGGGAAAGGAAACGTTTTGTCATTGCTTTCGTAAAACCCGGCCAGAAAATTTTGGGTACTATATGGTTCACGTACATCGGCTGCTTAATAAAGGGTTAATGAGGAGGAGGACCTTTTTGTGTTGGCAGTTGTTATCTGTAACGTCGCTGACATCAGCAACGGACTGGAGGGTTTTCACAATATTTATTTACATTATTTACAATTTAATTTAAAATTTAAGGAATTTCAGGGGGATATATCCTGATATCTCACCCCCCCCTCCCCAACTACACCTTTGGTATTATGTGAAAGATGCAGTACCATTGCTTCATTGTAACCTTTCTACTGTTTATTTAGTGCATTGTTGGAAATTGTTTTATATATCTGTGTGAAGCCAGTGTCATAAAATTATCACTCATTTGACTGTACTACCAGATGTTTTCATCTTTTGACAGATGACCAATGTGACTTCAGCTGATATGGATCTTTGGGACAGCAGCTTGATAGCTTCACTGTTTGTATTTATGAACACATTTATTCCTCTTTGGGAAAATTACACTGCATTGCTTTGTGCATTGGTATGTAATAATTAATTTTCTTTATTATCAAAACTCCTTTTCCGTTCTTAAGTGTCTTGAGTTTATTAAAAGTATTGATGTACTGCCACTACTGAAAGAGATAAATATAACAAATATCTGTGTTAGATTAAATTACTGATGCATTCCGTTAAATAGATTTAAGTCTACATCAATGCAAATCAGGGCAACAAATTTATTTTATTTTATATAGGCCCACCTAATAATTCAAAATTATAGAAATACCTGTTTAATAATTTCAGATTCTGGACTGGTGATATTATGTACAATACTCATGATTCAAATCGTGGAAAATCGTTTTTCTTTTTCTCCCCTTACAAAGAGAGAGAGAGAGAGAGAAAGAGAGAGAGAAATAAAAATAAAAAAAGGAACTTCATACGAATTTAAAAATATGTAAGATTAAAATGTTGCATCATATATTAGTAGCATTAGGAGAAAAAAAGTGCATATGAATTAAAAAAATATGTAACACTAAAATGTTGCATCAGATATTAGTATCATTAGGAGAAAAAAGTGCATATGAATTTAAAAATATGTAGCAATAAAATGTTGCATCATATATTAGTAGCATATGTAATAAGTGCCAACACAGACTGGCAGTAGCGTCTTTAGAACCCATTGACAAGTGTTGGGATCTTGAAAACGTGAAAATAAACTTTACACAGATGTTTAATAATGTTGAAATTTTTGATTTCCATAGCATACTCGATGTTTTCCATCGCCCGTAGCGGATCGATGATTTCCATAGCATACCCGATGTTTACCCTCGTCCGTAACGATTTGACGGTTTCCGTAGCATACGCTACGTTTTCCGTCGTCAGCAGCGGACCGAGGATTTCCATAGCATACTTGACATTTTCAATCATACCTAGTGGACCGACAATTTCCATGGCATACTCGATGTTTTCCGTCATCCGTAACGGACTGATGATTATCATAGCATACTTGGTGTTTTCTGTCGTCAGCAACAGATCGACGATTTCCACAGCATAGTCGACGTTCTCCGTAAGCTGTAGAGGACTGACTATTTCCGTAGTAACTACGTAAAACCCGCAGTACTTGGATTCTTTTAATCTTTCTTCCCACCGCATAATCTTATTCAGTGCCAAGCAGAACGGTGTGCACGGGTAATTTACTGTGACGAAGTCTCAATGATGACAACGGGGCATGGGGGTTCTGCCGCACAGTGGCGCAAAATCTGCCTTTTGTAGCAAGATGGCACAAGATTTTTTGTTTTGGTGCACATTGGCACAGAATTCCCATCTCTGTTATATATTTTATTTATACGGATATTCTTAGCAAAAAATACAGAAAATTTTAAATTCCAAAACAAAAAGTTCTTCCAGGCGGAAAATCAGAAGACTGTATAAAAAATCGGAAAACTTCCGTAAAATGCGGAAGAGTTGGCATATATGTAATGGGCCTCTTGTATTTAGTTGTTATCAATGAAAAGCAGGTAACTGTATAAAAGTCAGCTATTTAAATAATTTACAAACGTGTGTTTTAATGAGAAAATGCAAGAATGTAAGGAAATGTCAAATTCATCGCAACCTGGCTTGGGTTGCTGCTCTGGAAAAACCTTTGAAATCACCTGGAAAGTCAGGAAATTTTTATTATTTTTGAGTTGAAACCCTGTAACTTTATATTTGTACTAAGCATATATCCAGGATGACCTGTTTTATTTCTTTGTAACAACAAAAATTCTTTATACTCATATAGAAGCAGCAAAATGTAGCTAACCACTGTTAATCAGTCCTGTTACGTTTTAAATAATGTAATACACAGGTTACGGAGAACATGACATGTAACTGCAAAACCAAACTATAAAACGACACAAGAATTTCGAATGTACCCAGCTGGATTTGATTCAGAGTACTCCACAATTTTTATTATTGTACTAGGTACTGACATGCACAGTAATAAAAAACAAATGATGTAAATGAATTCAATAGACGCATGAAAGCAAACCAAATTGATTGAATAAACAAAGACATTGCTCTTTCCACGTTTAGCAACGCACAGCAACCGAAAAATTGTTATTCGGCCGCCGCCGGAGAATTGAATCCCGAATCTCTCAATATCTAGCCGAACATGTTAGCCTTGCACCACGGTGGCCAACAATTCACGGCGTTACGTGTGTTTTTCTGTCAGCATCTGACATTATAAATCCGTAAGATGGGCTCAGCTACTGAGACTTCTGCATCTGGTGGGCATTAATGGCACTGGCTATATATTAATTATAGCAGGTAAATCCAAAGTGAAAATCCTCCAAATACGTGGCGTCAGTGAATAAACAAAGACATTACTCTTTCCACGTTTAGCAACGCACAGCAACCGAAAAATTGTTATTCGGAAGCCGCCGGGGAATTGAATCCTGAATCTCTCGATATTTAGCCGAGCGTGTTAGCCTTACGGTGGCCAACAATTCACGGCGTTACGTGCGTTTTTCTGTCAGCATCTGACATTATAAATCCGTAAGATGGGCTCAGCTATTGAGACTTCTCCATCTGGTGGGCATTAACAGCACTGACTATATATTAATTATAGCAGTTAAATCCAAAGTGAAAATCCTCTAAATACGTGGCGTCAGTGAATAAACAAAGACATTACTCTTTCCACGTTTAGCAACGCACAGCAACCGAAAAATTGTTATTCGGCAGCCGCCGGGGAAATTGAATCCCGAATCTCTCGATATTTATCCGAGCGTGTTAGCCTTACACCAAGGTGGCCAACAATTCATGGCGTTACGTGCGTTTTTCTGTCAGCATCTGACATTATAAATCCGTAAGATGGGCTCAGCTATTGAGACTTCTCCATCTGGTGGGCATTAACAGCACTGACTATATATTAATTATAGCAGTTAAATCCAAAGTGAAAATCCTCTAAATACGTGGCGTCAGTGAATAAACAAAGACATTACTCTTTCCACGTTTAGCAACGCACAGCAACCGAAAAATTCTTATTCGGAAGCAACCGGGGAATTTAATCCCGAATTTCTCGATATCTACGCGTTCGGCTAGATATCGAGAAATTCGGGATTAAATTCCCCGGTTGCTTCCGAATAAGAATTTTTCGGTTGCTGTGCGTTGCTAAACGTGGAAAGAGTAATGTCTTTGTTTATTCACTGACGCCACATATTTGGAGGATTTTCACTTTTTCCAAATTGATTGGTCAAATTAAGGAATTAAAAGTACAATATTGTAAAATAAATAAAAGGTTGAATAACTGAAGTTTAAAAGAACTAGAAAATTTGCGAAAATCAAGTAAAAGAATGGCAGAATTAATCTCCTAGCCATGCTATTAATCTTGAAAAATTCTATAAATGATTTAAAGTTCTCAAATATGTTTACTGATAGTTTTCCATCTATTGTACTAACACAGGAATAAGAAATAAATCATTAACTATCATACCTTGGTGTATTAATCACAAACAATAAAGACAAGTGTTATATCAGTTATGAAGTAAACAGAAAAGCATCGTATGTACCCAATGCCATGCATTTTAGCTCAAATCATTCAAACAAATATACATACATGCCAAGTGTTATAAACAAAATATTTTATAGATTTCAGCCCCCCCCCCCTTAAGGTGTTAGTGTAATTTTAAGGGTAAAATTAGTGTCCCCAAGGGCATTCCTGTATATTCTGATTTACCTCATCACATTTTCACCTACTTACGTATCCCCAACTGTTTGCTCGCAGCCTAGGGAGAAAGACCCTGTAAAATTGCAGTAGAACTAGTATTGGTGATAACTGCTGAAATAGAAATGAAAAATATCAAACCCACATGAGATATAAAATTGTGGTTTTTAAAGGTATGCTAACATGTTGGCACAAAATTTTAAGGTCAAAACTTCAGTTAAGTTCAAGTACAAAGTTTCTGTAATATATCACACTAATTCTGTGGTTACAAATGAAATGTTTTTCTCTGTGTGTAGCCTAATCATAGCATACTAAAGAGATAAACATGTATTGATTGCATGTAAGCGTGAAATAGCCCAAATATCTTAATTATAGAATATGAAATCAATGGAAATGAACAAATTATTTGCATAATAAATTGGCTTTTAATCGATATGTTCGATACATTTAATTAATATGTTTGATGCATCAGTCAATCTGATATATCGTTGAAACAGTCACTGAGAAATTTTTATGGATTTTAATTCTTGAAAGTTGGTAGGTCTGAATATATAAGATAGCTGCTTTTTGATCTTACACACTGTTACAAAAATTATTGGCTGAAGATGTATTTTTGGGGTGATTTTCATAAGAGCACTTAGGGACCATTAGGAATCGCATCCAACGTACAAAGTCCCCATTTTTCATCTCTTCACCCAGACAAAAATGTGTCTGGAATTCTATCTGCAGTGTCAGAGAAGGCATGTGATGCGGCCAGCCAGACAGTCATAAGTTTTAAAGTCTCAAGTGGTTTGTTTTTGACAGGCAAGAGACAAAGAGACTAGGAGAGGATGTTTTAGGTAGTTGCAAGGCATTCATCGAAAGCAACAGACTGAAAGAGAGACGCTATCGCCCACAAGGGATTGTGGATGATAGTGTCTCCCTCTCTCCATCCACAAGAGATTGTGCTGTCCACCACTCAACTGAAACGAGCTTTCGCCAGGAAGTCATTGCAGCCGATGGAACAGAGGAGGGAGGAAAATATCCTTCCTAAATCCACAGGCAATGCTGCTTCGCCGCCGACTAGTGTCTTTGTGCATGTGACTTCGTGTAGCTGTCTGGCGGCGAGAGAACACCTTACGTGCTTCGCACACAGGTCAAATCCTTCAGAGCGTGGGACGTGATTGTGCATTAGTTTATCCCAGGTGTGAATTAAAACACCTCAGCCACTGTAAGCACCCATTTTTTTTTTTTATGATTTGTATCTACGTTGAAGGTGCAGCCCCCAAGCAAAACATCAGAACAGTACTGATGCGAACTGAGGTGCTCTTGGTTTAGAAATTCTTGTAGCTAGAGGGTCTCACAAGCAAGCTCTGCAGTTTTAGTAGCCCTGGAGAAGTTTAACACATATTTCTCTGCATGTGTAATTTGTGTTTAATTATTACGGTGTCTCTCCAAGTGCTTGATGGCTCTGATTGCATAGGTACCTGTGATGATGTAAAAATATTGAAGACAGGGAAAATGGAAAAAAATCCAAAATGGGAGGTGGAACGCTTTTTTTTTCCCTGTAGGAAGAAAAATGACTTCAGGTCGGCCATATTATGTGCCCAGGGTCCCTCGGAGAGAAGAAGGGGGAAGGAAATTCTTTCCATGGTGAATTCCACGCTGAGGCAGGAGTTAACAGAACATGGGGATGTCTTCCTAGCGCAGAAAGTTTCAAGCAGTTAGAGACAGCTGAGGAGGGAAGAGAGATTTACCACATGGCCTTTTGCTCAGACGTTATGCGCTTGCGGGATTGGCTGTGCGCAGTCCGGGCTAACAGGGATGCAGAGAGTTTAAGCGGGAAAAAGTTGTAACGAACTATTATGACACTTTTTGCTCGAAGAGGACGGTCGTTTTGTAGTCGTCTCTCAAGATGTACTTATGCTAGTCGGCTGCGGCTGACTAGAGAGTTAATTAGGAGCCTACCTGCAGGTTAAGGCCACTAGAGAATATACATTGCATTACTTGTGGGTAATTGGGTAGTAGTACTAATCATATACCAGACTGCAGTCTGCCAAGGAAATCCTCCATCTGAGAAATCCAGCCACCTGTGAAGAGCATATAATTGCTATGTATAAATAACTTCTTGATGCTATGTGCACACTCATAGTGCAAAGACTGGGCTGTAAATGAACTATGATCGTGCTGTAATGTCGACTTGCTCAAGATCAAGAACCGTTTTTATCACGTGACATGTATCTTCATCATACTCGTCACTAAGCTGTAAATAAAGGAATGTATATAGTGTAACCACTGCTCAGCTCTGTACTCTACAAGTCATCTTTTCCTTCACCATGCCTCTGAGGAGCAACACAACAGCGTAAGTTGACCGGGACAGAGATATCCTGGTCTGGTGGCAGCTAATTACCATAAGCAAGTATATTAAGTATATGTATAAGCTTAATACCCCACACACGAATATGACAGTACCTATGGGTTCAGTGTTCGAATCAGTGTTCTGGAAGTTCATCCGGTGGTCTGGGGCCCACGTCCTTATTTGTGTGTTCTGAGGTGGGAATAATTCCCACACTGGGGCCCATTACATTACATACAGCTTTCGTCTGATAATACTGCACTGAACAAGGAAATGACATGAATCCAAGACTTGTGGCTACAATAGTCATGCCATTGATCATCTTGCACAAAACTTCCATCAAAGTGTAACAGCATTCACACACCATTAAAAATTAAGATCAACTTAAATAGTGTGGGAAAATTTCTTTCTGCTATCCAATCTCCAGCGCTTTGAAAAGAGAATTCCAACAAGCAGGCTTGGCCACTGCCAACACTGTACATGGTACAACACCCAATAATCAGAACCAGAATTTATCAGCAATACTTGGCAGACAAAGTGTTTACAAACACCTCATTCAAAAATAGCAAGATAATATAAACCACTGTGTTTATGTAGGTAGCACCAAAAGAAATGTTTGAACCCAAGTGATTTGAACACCCGAAGGATTAGAATCTCGTAACTCAATACTGCTACGAAAAACAAACATAATCTGAATGGGAAAGTGTTAAATTAATATGTAACCATCCTAAGCATCACAAATCCTAATACCTGAATCCATAACTACTGAATAAACTAAAACTCTACAAAAACTGTAGCATCAACACACTGTATGAACTATCTATCATATGCTTGGCGGTATTTGATACAAGACTGGAGAAGCAGAAACAGCGGAGATGCAGTGAGCAACTACACAGTTGAGTCACATTATTGTGACCACCAGCTAATATCCAGAGTAACTGCTGTGTTCAGCACGGACAGCCGCTAGATGGGCTGGGAGTGACTCGGTAAGGTGCTGGAAGGTGTTCACAGGTATGTGGAGCAATGCTGACTGCAGTGCATCTGACAGCTGCTAGAGGGTGTGTGGTGAAGGATCCATAGAGTGAACAAAACACAATTAAGGTGGTCCCACAGATGTTCAATTGGGTTTAAGTCTGGGGAATTAAGGGGCCAAGGAAGTACTTTGAAGTCTTCATCGTACTAGAAGATCCCATCTGCCCCAGGAAAGACAATCAGCATGTATGGATGTATATGGTCTGCAAGGATGGATTCGTAATGAATTCGGTCCATAGTGCCTTCCACAGGTATAAGTGGACCCAGAGAATGCCACAAAAACATTCCCCAGACTATAATGCTGCTCCCACCAGCTTGTGTTCTGCCAGCAATGGTTGAAGATTGTTTGTTCTCCGATGTTTCTCGCCTTATACACCAACGTCTACCCATTCGATGAAGCAGAAAACGTGACTCATCGGAGAAGGGATTCCTTTGCCAATCAGCAGAGGTCCAATTCTGATACTGCCGTGCAAATATAAGCCTTTTCTGCCGATGCACTTTTGTTAGCATAGGTGCAGTGACCATCCACCTGCATCGGAGCCCTATATGCAGCAGGGTTTGCTGAACTGTCATGTTTTAGACACACTTCTGGTAACCCCCTGGTTCATTTGGCCAGTGAGTTGCTCCACTGTAGTGTCGATCAGCCCCCACCAACCTTCAAAGCTGACGTTCACCTCTCACATCAATGGCATGTGGTGCTCTGTAGTTTACATGTCGCTTATTCACAATGGTGCCACTTCTCCAATCACGATACACTTCAACCACAGCAGCATGTGAACAGTTCACAAACTACGCTGTTTCAGAAATACCACCCTTGTCCCGAAAGCCGATAATCATCCCTTTTTGAAAATCTGATAAATCGCTCTTTTATCCATGACAGCAACAAGTGTTATGTTTTCAGATTGCCTACAGCACACCTTATATACCCTCCAAGCCAGCTCATGACACATGCCTTCTTTCATTGGTTATGCATTGTTCACGTCAAAAGTAGGAGGTGGTCAGAATAATGTGACTTGACTGTGTATAATGCAACCTTATATAAATGGTCAACCAACGAACTATTTGTGTGCCCAGATAATCACCACCAGAGGACACCACTGTGACGACAGACTGATGCACTCGAGCCACAATTATGGTAGCATTGGATGTGAAGCACAGACAACAACTGATGATGGCCCAGAACTAGAAGGTTGAAATGCGTCTGGATAGCATGGCTAGGAGGGGCTGATTGCCACTGTCCTTTTACTTGATTTTAGCAATTTCCAAGTTCTTTTAAATGACTTCACAATTATTCATGCTCTTATCAATTTTGTACTATCGTAATTTGAATTCCTGAATTTTGTCTGAATTTGACCAATCAGTTTGATTCAATTTTTTGTAGTTTTTTTTGTTCATCTGTCTGTCGAACTCATTTACATCAATTTACTACCATCAAAAAGGGAAGTTAAAAATGCAAATCATTTACATCATTTGTTTTCTGTTACTATGCATGGGAGCACCTAGTACAACAGCAAGAATTGCAGAGTGCTTGTGACTCAAATCCAACTGAGTACACTTAAAAATTTCTTTTGTGTCTTTTTATAATTTGGTATTGCAGTTAGTTATATGTCATGTCCTCTGTGCTGTGTACTGCATTATTTAAAATGCAAGTAACAGAATTAACAGTGGTAAACTACATTGCACTGCTTCTATATATCCAAATAATGTATACGAATATAATATGTAGCAGTTGTTACAATATTTGATACTTTTTATTCTCGTTGATTTTGATTATTTTTAAAGCATTTACGTGCATGATATTGGACAGACTGTCTAAACTTTCTTCAAATTCACGTTTCTTGTTTAGTTAACTCTCTCTTGTCATATTTTTTTCAAGGGTTTGCAACTCTTCGTATAATTTTTTTCAGCTATTTCAAATTAGGGATCTGAAACAGGTATTCATGCCTTTTCCCCCAAAATCATGCATTCATCAACAGCAACCAAAATGCTTTCTGGCAAATTTAATTTCCTCATTTGCATACTATAAAGAAGTACTCTTAAAGCATCTCTTTTTTGAAGGTAATTTACTGCTTGTACTTTATTACTCAGTTGACCGACAAGAAAATTTCCTGTCACATTCTTTTATTTTTTCACACACAATATAAATGTGTCACAAATGTGCAGAAGTTGAAAATCTAATTTGTATGTAATGATAGAATACAAAAGTTATTAGGAAAATTCATGAACTTAAAAATAAGGACCATGTATGTATATCAGCAGACCAGGTACTGTCGAGCAAGCTGTTTTAAGTTGCTGTAGTGGTGAATCATATGGAACTAACTCATTTTGAGCTTTAGGCAAGATGAAAGAATTCACTTTTTTAAGCTACAACTTGCTTAGGAATAGGCCAATTTTTATTCCTAGGCAATTATGGCCAAAGAAGGTACAATACAGAGAAAGTGAATCACACTTTGTTGAAGGGAAAACATGATTCTTTATCATGAGATGTGTCTTCTTGTGTGCTACTCCATCTCCTAGCACATTACTTCACCTTTATTAACTTTGGAGAAGACAAATTCCATAATTTGAAAACCTTGTAATGCCTTCTTACCTTTTGGGCATTTTTTTTTTTTTTTGAAACATTCCCGTACAGTGACAAACAGGTAGTGAAATGGAGGTGTATTTTTTGGAACTTCAAGCTTAATGTGGCATGTGTTAATATTTTTGGATTAATTTCAAGCTTTGCTTTAATTTCTCATATAAAGGAACAGAATGGAGAGTTACTCAAAAAGAAATTTAGAAGTTCAAAAATAAGGGCCACCCTAATGTACTTACATGACTACACATTTATCTAAAAATTAATGCCTTGCAAAATAGGTACAACCTGCATATTGAAATAATTTATATCACTTCATCAGTGTCATTTGAAATCATATTGCTGCCATTGTTCCTTGTAAATATCTACGTATCTGTAGGAGGAGACTTAGTTGACTGTTTATGGAATGTCCTGCCAGAGTGGTGTCTAAATATCATTTAAAAATAAAAAGAGAAATTAAGAATTATAAAGTTGCTACACTGTGTAGCAATTGCTATTACGTGCAATAAAGCATAAGGCTGTGTAACATCCCATATCATCCTGGTAAATAAAGCTCATGGCAGTTTCTAAGGATACTTCAGAAACAGTCATCAAAAGTTTATTTCTTCCAATGGAATCAGCATTTTAAAACTTGTAGATTTTCCAGGACGAATTGTAGTTTTATCAGGACTTCTGCTTTGTAATTATGTAATGGTTAGAGTTTACTATGTGGGACCTTACCTGCATCTAGAACTTTGTTCAGATTTCTAAGTTACATTTGCTTGGAACTTCATTGTCGTAATTGGTGTAATGGCAACATGCTTGGATGCTAATTAACAGATGCAGGTTCAATTTGTGTTACAGAGTAAAGTAAGTTGCAAGTTCTCTGTGTGAAAGATGACTACATGGGTAACAATAGATAACACACCACCTATGTGGTAATAATGTTATTAAAAAATTACAAACTTCAGACAATCCCATACTATGTCTAACAGTTGTAGAAGAACAGCCCTGAGCATTTGACGCATTTTAAAATGCTAGTCTTTTATTTAGTTTTATAGGGGGAAAAATTGTATATTTACACACTCTAGGTATATGTCTTTAATTTACTGAGTACCATAGCATTTTTTTTGTGGAGCTAACCTCTGAATCTCAGAGAACAGCTTAGTGATGTGTGTATGTACTACCATTAACTTTCAAGTGATATGAGGTTTGTTTTCTATTTCTTTTTAGGTGTATTGTTTGATGGATCTTGCTCGCTACTTTACTTACATCAGTTGGGATATGAGAGACGCCCTTGATGTGTGGATATTTACTCTCAAATATCTGCCAGGACATCCACGCTGCCGCAATGGAAATTTAGGTTTTTATGTCAATGGCCTAAATAACAACGAGGTGTTAGCTTCTGCATCTAGCAAGCGTATTAATCTGGAAGGCATTAAAGGGAACAGTGCTCTCTCAGTATGTGCTTCACACACGTTGTGATGTAAGAATCATCCATGAAATTATATTTGGCCTCATATGTCAGAGTTGAGGATTTGTAGTGTGGATCATTGCAGAACTACATGATGCATAATAGAAGACACAGTAGGTAAAGCTGGATAAGAAAGTCCGTACTAGTTACCACACACATGTATTTGTGTCAGTTATAGGCTTTGATTTGAAGCACAGAAAAGTTATACCTCGTATGAGTACTTAAAAATGTTAGCTTAGTTATTTATTATATTTTTCCCACTTTATGATGGGAATTCTGAAACTTGTGATAATTCATTCCTTGAACTGAGTGGAAGACATTGGAACTCACTTGAAAATCAGCTGTTTGTTTATATGATACAGTAGTGATATGTATCCTTTTATCTCATTTCTATTGCATTTATTTGTGTTTATCTTTAGCATGAGATGCTTTGAGTTACTTCTATGATAACTTAAAATATTATAATTATTCTCTAGCTCATACAGTGACTTTACCTACTATTTTTTTTTTAAGAAATCTGCTTTGTGAGAGCATATAAATTTGAAATTATCTCTCCCAAAAGTATGTACTATGTAAATCCAAGGAGCTTAAACATACACAGAACTTATCTGACAAAAATGTTAGATCAGTCATTTTTCTCTACTCAATTGCAAGTACTTTCTGCTTTGTGTAGATGCCTTTTGAAAGATAAATCTTTATTAAAACATATGCACGTGCGCTTGTGGGTAAAGCTCAATCAACAGTGGCTTGTGACATATTTACCAGCATTTCTCTTATGCATTTTGCCAAAATTACAGAATGTTACTTTTTAAGTGAACTGTATTTGTGGAATAAAAGTGATGGAAAATCATTTATATGAATGGAAATTTTAGTTTTTTAAATCATGTGAAGTATTTAAAATTAATTTAAATAGTGTTCTCCCTTGAAAATTGCTGTTTCTAGGTGGTGAGGAATGATAGCTGAGTGGTATTTTTGCCCCTCCCCCATGTTTCTGCTAAGCAAGAAAAGGGCCAGGATATAGATAACAGATTTTTGCTTTATTTCTAAAAATGTTGGGAGAGGCTCCAAGATGAATAAAAATACTAATGAGAATCCAAGAGAATAAAAGTGAATGCTTAAAAATTTTGATTTCAGATGTAAAATATTTTCATGTAAATATAAAATGCACTTAAACATAAGTGCAGTATTGTGCATAATATTGTTACATTTCTGCTTGCAGGATAAGTGGGAGTCATAGGAGTCAGATCTCTCTCTCTCCAGAGTAACACAACTGTTTTTCAGCTGGACCTAGATGCAAAGCCAATCTGTTTCTAGTGAAGTGTTTGTTGAAATCACACAGTAATATTGAGACAAATGAATTAAGGAATAATGAGCTTAATAAAAAAAAAAAGAAAATATTTACGTAGCTGGGCTGCAAGCCCCCCCCCCCCCAAGGCCCACGGGAGAATACTAAAATACTTCAGAAAATTTTCTGCCATAGTTTTATGTATGAGCAAGTGTTTTGAAATGCATTCCTGTTGGTATATGAATTTTTTTAAACAGCATTTTTTCTATTTCAGATTTTTTGTAGCTAGCATATGATTAAAATTACATAAGATGTGATTCAACTAAACAGCTTCGCACAGACTTGCAAGCTTTTTATGTTAACATGATGTCGTGCTGTTAATCTGAAATATTATAGGGTTTAGTCATGCTTACTCATAAAAAAACTGTTCATGGATAGATTTAATTTCTAAAAATCTAAACAACCTTGAATTTCCAAGAACTTAAAAGCTCAGGTTTTTAAATGTATGCCATCGTCATATCCCACACAAGCTTGCCAATACAGTGTTCATGCATATTATTGGCATAGGCTACTTTTAAAAATAGTAATAATTTATTCAGTACTGGTTTGCTACAAACCGTATTCTGTCCAATGCCAAAATGTTTCTATGTATAGCGTATTGCCTCTTTAATTGCGAATGGCAGATTGTAATGTATCTGGATATAGGTTTACCACTTGGTGTGTGACCTGATGCCACAGAATGTGACAGTACTTTGTTGCCCATTACATAGATATGCGCATACTACCTCAGTACTCTCATTAACTTTTTTTTTTTTTTTGTACCAAAGGAGTATCCAGCTCAATTCAAATGTGCACAGTACTAATTCTGCTCTGTGACTGAATCTTTTTTTTTTTAATGGATATTCCTCTTGCCAGTCGTATAACCAGTTTCTAACCTATTATGTTGTTTACCTTGTAAGCAGCTGCTACTGCTGTAAAAGACTTGGGCAATTCCATGTAATCTCCAAATAAGATATACTAATAAATCATTAGACATGATGAACAGAACAATCTTGGCCTATTTCATAGTCTGATTTCTTCATGTCGTTCCCAAGCATTCAAGACCATGGTCAACAATACAGGAAGTAAAAATCTTTGACCCTGACAACTGAGTGTCTTTCTATACATCATCATCTCTCACACACACTGGTGGCTGTGATGTTGCCATGCTCATTTCAAGTCCCTTTGCAAGTTCTCATGCCATTTGTCCAACATGCTTTTAAGTATAACTTTCATTGATTAAACTTTGAATGAGTGATCCTTCAAATATCTATGGTTCATTTTTTGTAAAATGGAATTTCCAGAACCTGTGTTATGCTGTATATTTACCAATCATGTTCTTATCCCATGCCAAGGGAAATACAGCTGGTTATCTTTATCACATTGTTGGCAAAATTTTATTTAAAAAATAATTTTAAACAAAATGTTGAAGTTTTGTGTATGATTCATGTTGTGTTTGTCCTACGCTTCTGTCGTTCTTCGGAGCTAGTAACCCATAATTAGCAGACCAGTTGTTCACGACTCCTAGCTTTCAATGCTTGTGAAATGCTGAAAATCAGCACCTACTCCTTGCACTTTTGCCATCCAATTTCTAGATGGGCATTGAATGTACGCATTGTAATATAAACTCACAGCTACTCAAAATTAACTAATTTCAAAGAATAGTTCTGTCATGATATGCTAACGAAATAAAAATCTCTGTTAAGAATTCGTTCATGTAATTAATAAATTAATGCAAATGCACATCTTAATTTAATTCAGCTAACCTTCTTCATTAGGTTATGTTAACGAAATTGCATGTTTCAATGTTAACAATTCAGCTTTCTTTCCTTTCTCGGTATATGTTTATGAACCATACCTTATGTAATATACAATGCACAATTAAGTCAACCCCCTTTTTGTTTATCTTGTATTTCCTATTATTTAACTTTTCAGTTATTAATGCTTTTTAGGATACAGAGAGGGTTATAGGTGCACTGAAGTCTGTTTTTTGTTCAATAACAACAGATTCAGAATATAGAATTTCCTGTTTTATTCCATGTGGAATAATGGAGGTAATATTTCAAAATCCTTTCTATATCAACTTTTCTTTACAACATGTTGTGAATAAGGTTCTCATTTTGCTTTTATATCAATTACTGAAGCAGTCAAAAATGCATTTCATAATATCCCACAAAGCACACTAACTGATGTACTACAGAGGATGTTTCTCAATCAATTGACTCAGCTATTGTTATTCAAAATGATTACTTTGGACATAATTCTGTGTATTTAAGTGTTATTTTGATTAATTGCTAGGATAATTCTTATCTACTCCATGCAGTGATTTGAAGGCCTACTGTACATTTTTCTTTTATGGGTGTAAACCATTAAGAGTGGAATACCATCACATACTGGCTGGTAAGAGCAACTTAGGTGTGTCAGTTGTTTAAAATGCCACTGTTCTATTTGATGGAATTGGAAGTGTACTCATTGGTATCATCAAAAGTACAGTTGGGTTGCAACACTGTGGCTTCCCAGATATATGAAGAAAGAAATATACATTTCAGCCAGTTAGGTAATGACATTAACATTTTAAAAGTATTCAACAGTTGTTTTCGTGCCCTTTCTTGGTAAATGACCCAGGCAGCTTGCTCATCTCTGAATTGGGTTGTGATTAAGAGTAGCAGATTTAATGTCTCACTGGGACACAACACTGTAAGTTGAAAACAGTTTGCATAAACATACTTTGGTATTTATTGCATTGTAAACTGAAAATGCCTCAAAATGATATTATGGACACACATAAAGTATATTATTAGCTACACCCCTTAGCTTTTGCGACACTTATCACATGCTGTGGTGGGAGCTAAAGAACTTAACTTGCCAGCCGTTTGATAAGTTGAAATATTACATAAAGCTCATGTTTTAAATTTTCTTTCAGCTACAAAATAATTTCATTTCTAAATAGATTTTTGCACAATCAGTAGTTTAAATTCAGGCACATATTTTCATGCACTTTTAAAAGTGATATGCCTCCCTGTTGGCCAAGTAGTCTGAGGCACTGGTTTCTAGCTACTCAAAAAACATTGAAGATACAGAATGCCTATAAGTTTCTAAAATTTTTGGAATATTTTGTATAGGAAATATTTTTTTCTTTATCAATATATGTGTTCTAGTATTTCTCATATTAGTCCCTCAAATGCATTATGGCTGTTTACATTGCATATTGCTGATTCTCAGTTTGTGAATATGAATAAAATGGAGCAGTTTTTGTTGGATTTTTGAATGTTCATAAAAATATTTCTCTGAGATTTCTATAAAACATATGTACAAATTAGCAGGTTTGGCAGCAGTCCAATCACAAGGGGGTCGCATATGACAGTCATTCAGAATGATTGCTTAAAATTCTTGTGATTTTCAAATGCAAATATCCAGACACTGAGGTGCATTTTATTTTAAACATGTTTGCAATAATTTTAATGCATATATTTACTAAGACTTCTACAGCATGTGTGGTGCATTTGTCTTGTGGCACTGGCTCTTTCCCCCTACATGGAACCAGTAGCTCCAAATCAAGGATAGTCACCTGTTTTATTACCCATTGAGTTATTCATGGTAATTGTTAAACCCCAAAACGATACTTACCACAGGATATATTTTTGTTTCAGCATTGGTAGTGTGCATTCTTAATTTCATTGATCATACACTGCCATTACACTTGTTTAGTAGCTTAAATTCATGGTTACACAATGAATCCTTGAAACATTCTTTAAGTTTTCCAACAAAAGTAGTAGAGATGAATCATGTTGTTTTTTTAATTATAAGTTCTGGTAAAGAGTATTAAATCTTCAATTTTTGCTTCTTACACAAATGATTTTTGTCGTGCATTGAAATATGCACCTTTGAATTGCCCACGATTCCTTCCTGTAAATTAAAAAAAGTTCGCAATCAACTTGAAAACATATCCCTATAAAGAAAATTTTTAATAGCATATTATATAAGAAAAGGAATGGAAGAATTTAAAAGATTAATTTCAGTGCCTCTGTATGTTAATAGTTCTTTTATCTTTACTCTCTTTCTGTGTTTAGTTTGTCTTAATTTAAATGCAGCTGAAATGTTTCATATTAAAGAAGCATATTTTTCAGTGTGACTACTTAAAGCAATGTGTGTGTGTGTGTGTGAACTGCCATTGTCTAACTGTTGTAATGCTGTTTCTATGTTATGAAATCATGTGTTACTGTGAGGGCCTCAGTGTGGAACTATGCTATTTCGACCATGATAGTAAAAGCATGGATCATTTTATACTTGGCAAAGATGGAATGCAATACATTTGTAAATAAATATTTATTTTATGAAAATTGGTTGTCTCTGTCCTTTATAGTTACAAATATTGATATCATTACGTAAATACACTGACACATTTCATTTTTGACAGAGGTAACTTTTCTAATACAGCAAATGTAGAACACTGTTGCAGCCAATGCTTTCACTTACTGTTACTACTCCAAACATCCAGTATATCTGCACATTCATAAAGCTGCCTGTATGGTTCAAAACTCTTATGCTAATTCACGATTTCCCCCTCTATTATTAATAATATTGCTGATGAAAACCTGCAGAAGTGTACCACCCCACCCATTTCATTACTGTTGTAAGGTATGGAGGTGGATACCTGAGGCTGTGGGATGCTATATCATGGCATTCCTTAGAGCAATTGGTCTGAACGGTTGTTTCATATATTATTTTACATATCTAAAAGGAAAGGTCTGATCACACTTAACACCTCCAACATCACTGGCATAGTTGAGATATATTTTACAGGAAGAATGGTCCCAAATTGACTAATATATCTATTCCAAGTCTAATTGCTTCTGTTTTGGAAGCCCGAGGTGGGCCTACAGAGCTTATTAATAAAGTTCTCCACAAACAGTGTTTCCATTACAAATTAGGAAGATGTGAGTCCGATTATTGGTGTAAATATAACATGGATGACGTCAGGTAATATCCGAAAACTTGAAAATTCCGTCGTCCTGGAGCTGGAATCAGACCCGTGTCTCCCGGATAGCGCCTGAGTATGCTAACCACTACACCACCCAGAACGACCCAAGTTTCCGATTAATTTGAATATAACCACAGGATTCACTAGTTGAAGCAACCGGCATTCATATATAGTGAATCTGGAGGTTTTTGAATTCATTCCCGTGATTGCCCAGAGGCACCTGAATGTCGGTTACTTCTGCTAGCGAATCCTGTGATGGTTATATTCAAATTAATCAGAAACTTGGTCATTCTGGGTGGTGTAGTGGTTAGCATACTCGGTCGCTATCCGGGAGATGTGGGTTCAATTCCCACTCCGGGACAACAAATTTTCAAGTTTTCATATATTATCTGACTTAACATCCATGTCATATTTACACCAATAATCGAATTAACATCTTCCAGATTTATATTGTACAATGGTGTAATCCCATATTTCATTCATTTATTGTTTCCATTATTTTGATAAACCCCTGTGCTGATTGTGAATGAAAACTTGCTTCATTAAAAAAAAAAAAAAAAAAAATCACTAAAACTGGGAACTTTCTTAATGCATACACCCCAATGCATGTTCAACTACAGGGTGAGTCAAAAGTCGTGGGACACCCTTGTACAGCAAAACGTTGAAAATCCAAACTAATTGGGACTACTGGTACCTTGGATTTTAGAACATGTAAAAAAAAATAATACAAATACGCTAACATTTTTACATTATATTATCCAAATACATGTACCAAAAATAAGCTACTGTATACAAAAAAAGAAAAAACCAAGGATTTTCTTTTTGGTTATTATGCAATATGAAACAAGTTTGCCATTTTTACTACTGCTGCGAAATTTTTGAACATAAAAGTACAAATTCCAAAACTTACCAATCATTACAAACAGGTTCTGATTACCAAGGGATGTACTTTACTCCCATCACAGTCAGGCAAAATCGTAATTGAATTAATCGGTAATGCATTACAGTGTAATGGGAACAAGAACTTAGCGTTATCATTACATGGTAATGGTGAACTGGGCATTAGAATTACATGGTAATAGTAATAACATGTAGCAGTTACCCATTATAATTGTAATGGTTAACTATAATGTTGGCAATTAACAACCAATAACTTATGGGTAACAATATGTGCAGTACACCCTTACATGTGTAGGTTATTTGAAAATTGTTCCACCCCTCTGACCTCAAATGTGTGTATGTAGGTATTGGAGATTGTACATATACGGCATGAGGTGTTGCCTCACCCCGTCTTTGCCGCAAGTAAAGTGATTTGAATGAAATAATACATATGAAGTAAGTACGAATGAGATGTTTATTTCGGTTAGAGAATAGTACAAAAATGAAAGAAAGATCAATGCTGTTGCATGTGATCTTAGTCTTCAACAAATCACTGAAACACACACACACACACACACACACACAAAAACAACAACCAGGAAATAACAAATTATGTATTAAATGCCAGTGGAAACCACTGAGACCCTACATCACTTGAAATGGAAGGAATGAAAGGTCTGATTGCTACAAAATATGGCAACCACAACGTGTACAACAGAAAGAATGAGCAACTAGATTATCACAAAGTAAAGAAATGACTAATTCTCGTTGTAAAGTAGAAGTATTGGGTATATAAATAAGTTTTGAGGGATTTGAGAACAAAACACGTTGTTGGAGAACAGAAACAATATTTTAATATTAATCGAAGTATGCTCCCTCTGAAGCTACAACTTTACCCCGTCTTTCGGGCAGTGAATATATGCCCCGAAGGAAGAATTCCGGTTCCTTGGAAGAGATCCAGTTGTCCAGCCAATTTTTGATGTCTTCATAAGAACTAAACTGTTCTCCAGAAAGTGCTGACTGCATCGACCGGAACAAATAGTAATCCGATGGCACAATATCTGGCGAATATGGCGGGTGGGGTAGAACTTCCCAGTCGGATCTTTCTAAGTACTTTTTCACAGGTCGAGAAACTTGGTCTTGCGTTGTCATGCTGTAAGATGACTTTGTTGTGTCTATTCTCCCATTCTGGCTGTTTTTGCACGAGAGCTCGTTTTAAATGCATTAATTGGGTTCGATACCGATCACCAGTAATAGTTTCTGACTGTTTCAGCAGTTCATAGTGGATCACATCCTTCTGGTCCCGCCAGATACACAGCATTACCTTTGAACCATGGATATTGCGTTTTGGCATTGAAGGACCTGGTTCACCTGGCTTCACCCATGCTTTCTGCCGTTTAGGGTTATCGTACCATATCTATTTCTCGTTGGCAGTAATAATATGATGCAAAAACCCTTTCTTTTTTGCCTTTGAAGCAGCAATTCGCAAATGGTTTTTCAACGTTCAAGGTCTCTTTCGTGCAAAGCATGTGGAACCCAATTCCCTTCTTTTTGCACCATTCCCATGGCAGCTAAACATTGTGAAATGCAGGGTTGACTAACATTTAATGCTGCTGCTAGTTCTTTTTGGGTCTGGCACAGATCCTCGTCGAGTAAAGCTTCCAATTCGGCATCAGCAATTTTTTTGGGTGGTACCGAATGTTCTTTATCACTGACATCGAAATCGTTCATTTTGAATCGTCTAAACCAATACTCACATGCTTTTATGGATGGGGATGTTCACCATAGATTTCTGACATTAAGCGACAGCTGCCGGCAGTACTTTTCTTGACAATAAAGTAATGCTCTAACACTTCCCACAAATGTTATTTTGTCGGGACGAAAGTTGCCATTTTCCATCGAGTAAAACAAATACATCTTTGCACTTCAATCGAACGTCGTATACTGACTCTGACGTCTCGTACTGTGATATCGCAGTGTTGCCACCTTAAAATACATGCGAGCAATAATAAGTACGACAACGAAAGGAAATCCCTCAAAACTTATTTATATACCCAATAGAATATCTAGGTGGCTTGTAGCAAAACAAAGTAGGACTTTCCTATTCCCTAATTTATTTGTGGTCTTTTTCTTTATATGTAAGGTTTACTTTTAAAACAACCCTCTTTTCAAACATTTCACCCGAAAGTCTATTAGCTTTGTAGTAATTGGCAATAGCAGCGTATGAGAACAACCGTTCGACGGGGGCTGAGTAGGGCAGAGGTGTATTATACTGCACAAACAGATGTTTTACCTCTTTATAATTATGTAACACACGTAAATTTCCTGGTTCTTCGAGGCTCTCCTTGTTGGACATTTGTTTTCACTGGCATCTTCAGAATTGGAATCAATATAGAAAAAATCATCTTTGATTTGGCGACGGTAGAAGGTGCATCCATGAGATGTCGTTGCGATTTAATTTCTTTTGACAATTCATTTATGAGCAGTGTTTTCATTTTGATATAATAGGAATTAGGAATACAAGATTGCCATTTAAATTGGCTGAACTTAGGGTGACATAAAGCTGCTATTGCAGCCTGGGGAGATGACAGTGTGAGGTATTCCTTAAACCTTCGTTCTAGACCTTCCAAATAAGCTTCGGCTAATGGTCGGCAATATGTGAGGTCTCTAGTCAATAATGTTTGTAATTTGTGCCTTAATGGTAACACAGTTGGAAGTAGGATGCCAAAATAAAAGTCATTTTCACCCTGGAGGATGTCTAGGGCCTCTGCAATGTGTTTAGTACATTTAACATATTCTTCCATGTAACTGAAGTCTTGATCTCTCAGTACGCTCTTTAAGTCCAATGCTTTATGCAATGTAACTGACTTGTCTTTTATTTTATAGTATCGTATAAACTATTCCACTGTGTTGCACCAGGCCTGCTAAGTGTGACCTAAAATAGCTTGGATAATTTCTGCAGATTTCGGGCGATTTGTAGGTCTCCATGAGGTATTACACCTTTTCATCACATGTTGATGCATTTTGGAAAAATGGGTACTACGGTCTTCTAGTACTTATTAGTATCTGTAGTTGCACATAAACTGAGTGTGTGTGACACACATCTGAAATGGAAGGGTAACCATTCCCCAAGATGTATATGTGTAGCCGACAAATGCTCTTCCTCATCAAAACTAGGTGAGGCTGAGGCAGCATCCGTATCATAATCGGAACTACCTGAACTGTTTTCCAAGTCAAAGTATACGTCATTCTTAACAATGCTTGATGCCTGAATCCCAAATATTTGAAATGCTTTAACGAAATTGCTTCCATTGTCAGTAATTGCAGCCACTACTTTAGAAAAATCCAATCCAAATGTTTTGTACATCTGCAGAAGCATTGCATATATTCTATCATTACTATGCATTCCTTTAAATCTTTGACAAGCTAAAGCTCTGGAAACTCTTTGTAATGTCTGTGACTCAATCCAGTGTAATGTCACACCCAAGAAACTTCTGTGTCGTCCTGACGAGATATCTACTGTTGTGCAAATGAATTCGGTGTTTTCTAACTCTTGTTCCTCATAACAATTAGAAAGTTTGCGGCCGAGTGATCTGTGACATAATTTTCAGATGTTTGGAATCACCATTCAGCTTTTCGATTATTTTGTGGAAATAGACGTTGTCAATGCATCTGAGGGATATCATGGAATCCACAAAATATGTAAGTACATCCCTGTCGAACTCTTCTTGTGAATAATATTATCTTTTGAATATTTTATGACGTGATTCCCCTGATGTGCTAGTGGTTCTTCGTGGTTTCTTCACTTCTTTCAAATACTCATGGTACTCTCCTACATAACCGGCTCTGTGTTTCCTCATCAAATGAGTGGTAAAATTTGAAGTACACCTTCTGGATCCTTTTACTTTGATGTTACATTTGGTACACTTTGCTACAACTTTGTCTCCACTACATTTATACTCCAATATTTCAAAACAATGACAATCTAATATACAACTAGGATATTTACTCACAGCTTCTGTGATATCAGCTATTGATCCTGTGTGGCTGCCACTGGTTGATAGATTGCTACAATCTGTTGCCAAAATACTCATTTCGTCCATCTCCAGTACAGTATTCTCGTCCATTACATACGTTTCACTGTCCAAAATAATTACCCCACTATAGCCACAAGCACATATTAGTACTACACTTACAGTTCAGCAACTTAGGTTGCACTGCCGAATATTACAGAAATTTGTGAACTCTCAAGTGTTGTTGTCCATTACTTGTCCGATACGAACACTGAACTAGCGAGCGACTGACTCCTTTATATATATACTTCACGACAGGACCTAAACCTTCTGGAATATTCTTGATTTACATAAAGCTCTCCAACTTCCCACTGCGCGATCATTCTACAAATGTCTAACCCATTCTTGCCGCTACTAGAACCATTCTACATGACACTTTGGTCTCTGTCTGCTATGTTACATGGCCGACTTTTCTAGACATAGCTTTTGGCACACGTACATTTCTATAAACTATTGGTATGCAATTATTATTTGCAAATTGTGTAATTTCATTACCAAATAATTCCATTGCATTTGAATGGCATTATTAAATAATTGAATTATATCCTTTTCATTGTAATGCATTACAGATTAATTCCATTACCTTGTGCAAACCATTACCTGTTACTGCATTACATGTTAATTGTAATTTGTACTTCCATTATTTTGTAATGCATTCCTGCCCAACTCTGCTCGCAGTGAACAATGGGGCTGAGGGATAAAACAAGGGGTGGTACTGGGTCATAAAATCTTAGCCCTACAGGGAACAAGTAATGGAAAGTTTTCGCCCTTTGTCTCCAAGTATCACAAGTCACCTCCACCTTCGACACATCACCCCAAAATTTGGAGATTCCATTATCACCAAGTTAAAATGAACGGATTATACTTAAACTTTCCACCACCACAAACAAACAACAACAACAACAAAAATGTGGAGGGAAGCTTGTTCGGATTTTTGATGCTCAACTGTATTTCAGAAATGGGAGGGAAAATGAAATATCTGAATACCCTAGCAAAGAATCGGTGTGAAGGCCTATCTTTTAGGCTATTTCCAGACCATCGCTGCCATGTTAAATCAAGGTCAAATTTTTTAAATGGTAAGGGCATCATGCTGCATATCAAACAAGACCAGAATTTTCTCAGAAATTGACATATATGTGTTGCGGTTGACAAGTTAACACAGAAAGTTGAAATAATCTCTAAAGTACCCTGTGGTGTGCAACTATTTGATGTGTTCAATGTGTTGTCCCTGTTGCTGAACACAGAGCTGAAGGTGCTTGATCCAGTCGTTATGTAACCGCACAAGAATATCGGGAGAAATGCAATTTCAAGCCTCCAGGACGTGTTGCAGATTTACACCAGGTGTTTCAGATGACCCCACAGATAAAAGTTGAGTAGCGAGGTCGGGGGATCTGGGTGGCCATTCCAATGACCAGGGAATTGAACATCTAGCCATAGGTGAACGGTTGCTTCATAGTGTGGTGGAGCCCCATCTGTTGGAAATAATGGGAAACTGCCATCTTCATTCGGAAGGGAACATGGTTTCCTGTAGCATTTCCACGTAGCGCTGAGCATTTGGGCTATTGTCGATGAGAATGGATCTGATTACATGGGTGCCCCATATTCCACACCACACCATAACCTTTATATTACCAACGCCTTTGGATGGTTCCATCCAGTGAGGGTTCCTGTCACACTAGTACCTGTAGTTCTGACAGTTAACCTCACCACAGACATAAAAATTTACCTCGTCACTGAACAAAATGCCCTGCACGAATGGGGGATCCCATTGATGATGATCTAAAGCCTAAGTGTAGAAATCTACACATCTATCAAAGCCATCCTATGATAGTTGCCGTTGCATCTGGATCTTGAACTAATGCTAGTGAGCAGTGTGAAGAATCTGTACAATGGCAGACTGGCTGATATTACATTCTGCTGCGAGTCGTCGTGTGCTACATTGTGGACTTTTTTTGCAAAGGATGCCAAGACCATTGTTGAGGTTTCCTCATCGGCAGCAGTTTTCGGCTGACCGATATGTGACTTGTCCAATCCCAGTTTCTCGGAATTTGGAGATCGGGTATGTGACAGTGCTGTGTAAAATTGGTGGTCTTTCTGGGTGTCGGTTGTTGAATTCTGCTGCTACGTTCCCCAGACATTAGGATCACCTCAATCCTCTCCCCTTTTATCAATGCTATCTTCAGTTACCTGCAACAAACAATGGTTATTTCAACTTTTTGTGTTGATAACTTGTGAACCACAACACACATGACATATCTGATTACAGCAATCAATTTCTGAGAAAATGCTGGTCTTGTTTGATATGCAGCATGACCCCCTTACCATTTGAAAAATTTGACCTTAATCCAATATGGCAGCCATGTTCCAGAAATAGCCTAAAACAGGGGTTCTCAACCCTTTTTGCCCCATGCACCCTTTTCACCATATGTCAGAAAGGTCATCCCCCCTTTCCAAAACTGTGAAAAATGGATTACCAAATTTAATGAATATACCACTGAAAATCTTTTTTTGCTATATAAGTACATATATATTTACTTAGATTATTTTTATAGCAGAGTTTTATAAAAAGCAATAGAAAATGTTGATGAATTTTAGAACTTGAATAAAATTAGTTTTTTATATTCGTAAACTAAATACTTAAATCTAGCTTAATAAAATGACACATACCTAAATTAATAAAAAAATTCAATAACATGCCTTGCATATTGTAATCCATTTTATTTTCAACGAGAAACCTGAAATAGTTTTTTCTTTGCCAATTCTTGGATATGCAGAGGAGTGCTTGAAAGAGCACAACGCAGGTCACTTTCAACCTCCAATCTACTTCGTTGTTTCGTTTTCATTTGCAACAGAGTTGAAAAGCCAGACTCGCAAAGATACGTTGACACAAATGTAAGCAATGCACGGATAGCTCTCTCAGCCACTCTTGGGTAAGAGTCACACATCAGAGGCCAAAATTCTGCGACTGGTTTCTCATCAAACATGTCTCTTGCTCGCGAATCAGTCGTCAGTTCCAAAAATTCATCTTGAAAAGCATCAGGAACTTTTTCAACCGATAATTTGAATGGATTTCGCACTAAGTCCAACTCCTCATCACAAAGTTCATGAAATTGTCGGCTGAATTCATTTTCTAGTGCTGTCAAATGCTGCAAAATTTCATTTTTTTGCAAATTCTGGAAGTACTTCGTCATTACCACTAGTAACAAGAATTGATGACAATTTCTCCAACATTGCAACATTTTTCATGTTGACTTTTCTCTTCCAATTTTCTAGTTTACTCATAAAAGCTTTCAAAGAATCGATGAATTTCATGATGTTGGTATTTCTTCCTTGCATCTGAAGATTCAATTTATTCAGCTGCTCAAAAATATCAATCAAATAAGCAAGGCACAAGATTCATTCCTCATCGTCTAACCAGGCAGAAAAGTCCATCTTACCCTTAATTTCACAAAATATTTTAAGCTCATCTTTAAGCTCAAATACTCGCTCACTTACATTTCCTCTTGAAAGCCAACGAACATTTGTGTGGAAAAGAAGCAAATGACGGCCTGCATTCAGGTCAATACATAACTGCTTGAAAAGTCGTGAATTAAGAGCTCCTCCCTTGACAAAATTCACAATTTGAATTGTTTGATCCAAAACCATCAATAGTGAAGCTGGAAGTGTTTTTGAGGCCAGTGCTTGACGATGGATCATGCAATGAATGCCTTTCACTTTTGGAGACAACTTTTTCACATTAACTTGAAATCCAGATTTTGTCCCCAACATAGCTGATGCTCCATCTGTACAGCACCCACATACATTATCCCATGAAAGATTTTCTGACTCAAAGAAAGATGAAATCTTTTTCAAAATATCTGAGGCCATGGTAATTGTTTCTAGAGGAGAACAAAAGAGAAACTCTTCTTTAAATGAATGTAAGTGAAGATATCTTGCAGACACCAGTAACTGAGAACATGATGCCACATCAGTCGATTCATCAAGTTGAGTTGAAAATAAGCCAAATGCTGCACCCCAAATCTCCTGCACAACTTGATCCTTGATATCAATGGCCATGTCACTAATTCTCCTTTAAACAGTACTGTTTGATAGTGAAACTGCTGCAAGATTTTTCTCCATTTCATTTCCCAACACAACTTCCACCATTTTGAGAGTGCAAAGTTTGATGAGTTTCCCCAATTGTATGTGGTTTTTTCTGCTTTGCTATCTCCAATGCTATGACGTAAGAAGCTTCGGTAACCTTGTGGTTCATTTCTTGAAATGCCCCTGTTGAATCCAGTTTAATCTTTTTGAGAGCATTCCCATGCCGCTCAAAAGCTTTTGTCCTTGTTCTTGTGTTAAGGATGAACATTCTGCAAATGTTGATTCAACTTGCTTGGTTTCAGGGAATCATTTGAGAAAACTTTGCTACAAATAACACATTGAGGTCTGTCTTCTCCATTGACTTTAACGGATGTGAATCCACATTGAGTATATGAATTATCATACGTTCTTTTTTGACACTCATTCCGTTCTACTATTGATAAATAAAAAGTTCACGAGGAAATAGTATCACAAGCCCTTCAGCGACAAAAATCCCCTCCCTCAACTACAACTTCCTTGCAAAGAATGAACACACAATAACAAGCTCCGATATTACAGGGTGATATGAACACGTAGGAGTTCGTAAAAACTTGCTTTTCCTTCCACATGCAACAAAAGCGCTTCCAACCGGTTTCGAGCGAGCAGTGACTTTGGCAGCACGCCAGATTCCTCTCTCGGTTCTTCATATTTTTTTCTTCACTTGGAATGCAGCAGCGAGTGCTGCAGTGAAGTCAGGGACTGAAAAGACAATGTGCCAGGCTGGCGCCGCATTCCCCCCTTGAAACTACAAAATTCTCCCCTAGGGGGGGGGGGGAATTCCCCACCGGTTGAGAACCCCTCGCCTAAAAGATAGGCCCCCTCACAGATTCTTTGCTGGGGTATTCAGATATTTCACTTTCCTTCCAGTTTCTAAAATACAAGGGCGTCCTGCGACTGTTGACTCGCCTTGTTGATTACAGGAGAGTATTTAGCTGGTGATTCCATTTCCTTTTATCTTCCCTTTCAGAGAAATTACCACCAATTTATCACATCTATTGCCATTCCACAAGAACACAATTTGAGTTTTGTGTATCTTTAATAAAGATTCACACATGGTTCTAAGATTGTATCTGATTTATACAGAAGGCATGATTCGAACCTCCAAAACAAAAAAGTGTATGCATCATTAAGCAAGCCCAAACTTCCAAAACTATCCTTTATCAGTATGTTGGAGAAATGATATGATACACCACATATTCTCCTCAGATGTACTAACATTAAGAATAATGTTCAAGCTGTACTTAAACTAATCTGAAGAGAGAACTTAATACCACTCATCAACATCCCAATTGAGATACCTTTGCTTGTCAAAAGAGCTCTTCTGATTATTTTTGTGTGAAACGTCTGTTGCTGCTCAGAACTCTAAAGACAGTCAAAGCACTGACATTACTTTTGATCATGCTTCTCTGTCTGCACTGAACATCGTAGATGCTATTGTCGTGAGATGGCAATTCATCTTTCCTTAGTTTCACATTCTTGCTTGCCATTCAGTCCAACATGATTTGTGCCTTAGCATTCTTACTTCGTGAGCTCGTCTTAAATCATTGTGCAAAATGCTACCCAGGCACCAGCATGTGTACTGTTATTGGTTACTATAAGGACATGTGCATAAGCATTATTTAGTCAAGCTGCGAAGAAGAAAGTAATTATTGTTGATATACACCGAAGAGCCATTACATTATGACCATCCCCAGCGTAGAGAAATCAGCCTGCCTGGAGACCGAACGGTGGAGATGGGGAAGTTCACAGAGCAGTATATGTATAACCTGAGTACCTGCTTTCGGTTAGTAGAGTATTCAAAGTGAGAATGGGAAATGCTGCCGATTTATCGGAGTTTGATAAAGAACAAATTGCGATGGCATGACGCCTCGGAAACGGCACAGCTTGTAGGTTGTTCACAAGCTGTGGTTCTGAAATCATATTAAAAGTGGTGCACAGATGGCCAAATAACAAACCGTCGTCCAGCGGTGTGTTACCCGCAGCTCATCGATTCCAGAGGGGAGCGGAGAATGTCGCGCATTGTTCCCAACGACCGCAGGGCCACAATGTGACAAATCACCAGCAGCTACAACAGTGGTGATCAGGGCAATGTGTCACAGCACACAGTTCACCGCAGCCTTCTGCGCACGGGCCTGCGTAGCCAAAGACCCAGCCGGGTTACCATGCTCACTGCATGTCATCGTCAACAATGCATGAAACGGGACCAAGATCATTAAGATTGGACCATGGATGATTGGAAGAAAGTGGCCTGGTCTGACGAATCAAGATTCCTGGTGCATCACGTAGATGGCCGAGTGTGGATACGCCAATTACCAACAGAGGCTATGGCACCTGGATGTACTGTTGGGCGGAAACAGGCCGGTGGTGTCGGTGTTATGCTGTGGGCAATTTTTTTGTTGGGACACTTTAGGCCCCATTATCCCAATAGCACAATCCCTGACAGCTGTCAGGTATTTGAACATCGTTATGGACCAAATTCACTCATTCATGGCAACTGTGTTCCCTGCTGGTGATGGCCATTACCAACAGGATAATGTGCCATGCCACACTGCAGAATCATCAAGGAATGGTTTGAGGAACAGGCTGGTGACTTTCTGTTAATGTCCTGGAATCCAAATTCACCCGACATGAACCCAATGGAACATTTGTGGTTCGACTTGGAAAAGAGGGTTCGTGCTAAATCACCAACACCCCGAAATGTGCAGGAATTGGATGATCTGCTGTTGACATTATAATACTAGACACCCCAGGATACCTATTGCCACCTCATCAAATCGATGCCTCGCCAAGTAGCTGCTGTTTTGCGGGCTAAATGGATCTTACAGCTTATTAGGTAGGGGGTCATAATGTAATGGCTCATCGCTGTATGATTGTGTTCTTAGTGCTAAGTCTGTTTCTTTGTGTGTTCTTAAACTCAAAATCACATTTTCTTTATTGTGTGTCATTTTTTGGCCTCGAGATTATAATGTTTAAGCTACTTACTTTGATTTAAAGGTCTATTTTTGATATCCTCCTGACTGCTTACTAACTCCATTACTGCTTATAGTTGAATGAATTTTGGTGTCTCTACATACGATTATAAGCTCTGCCTGGAAGGTTTTCATCATGACAAGTTTCTTGTCTGTCATTTGCTATTAACAAAAGTTATTTCCAAAATGCCTTTTTTTATACATATTATGAAACTGAAGCAAATGTCTCCATTTCTAAAGTGCTAAATTAACTGTTGCCTTAAGTTTTAGTTCAGTAACTGATATTCTATTGTGGTTGCGAATTTGTGTGTCGAAAGTTATCTGAATCAAACTAACATTATTATAAAGTCCTGTCACAGAATTGCATAATAAAATGCCCAATTCTATGGAAATAAATGTTTACAACTAAAAATATGACCAATAAATAAATATTATGCTGCATAGAAATTCTGTGCAGCAATCCTATTAATTAAAGATAATTTGGCTGATACAGTATTCATCCCAAAGCTTCAAATACTAGATGAAACCTGAGTTAAGTATGGTCAAAACTGCCACAGATCAGTTATGTCTAAATGCTTCACATTCATAAATAAATCATGTCTTACGAGACACAAAAGCATAAAAATTGGAACTGAATAAAGTATCATGAAAGCATTAAATTGTATGACCACATTACAGAAGCTTTTTCACTAGCTGAGCATTTAAACCTGCACTGGAAAAATCTTTAAACAGCCTCATTTAAGTGTATTATTGTTATGTAGTTCACAAGAATTTTACTCTGCCCTCATTACAGCTCTCAAAAGTAAAAATGAAGACAAGCTGTCAGTTTACTATGTCGAAAGCAAACTTACGTATGACATTGAAAGGCACACAAAGAGCAGGAGCATTTCTTCCACCAAGTATAAACACTGCTGGCCACCCAAAATGCAACACCAAGAAGGAAGCATCCGATTGGCCTGAAATTCGCAACATGCGTCGCCCGCGAGAGGACATGCAAATGATTAGCATTGCAGGGCTTATGCAAATTATGTGCGCCCGGCACGCCACCGAGAAGCACTATAAGAAGGGTGCACAGAAGGCGGATTGTAAGTAGTGGAAGTGTGTTGTGCTGCCGGACCTGTGCATGGGAAGCTTCCTGATGCCTCGTCGCACAATACGGCAGTCATTCCAGCACGTTTCGGAGTTTGACAGAGGATGAATAGTGGCTTATCGCGACAGCGGTTTATCGTACTGAGACATCGCCGCCCGTGTGGGACGGCATCCAACCACAGTGAGGCGAGTATGGATTCGGTGGGTGCAGGAGGAACGGACGGACATATTCAGATAAAATTTGAATATGCAATATTGTTCTTGAATTTGTCTATTTTAAATTATTTTTTCAAATTTCTGTTAAAGAAATGATAGTTATAAAAGGTTTACTGCTCAGAATATAATGAAGATACCTTCTGCTTGATGAATCCTTCCAATTTACATTTGCTGTTTATTCCTAAAATACTTGCACACTTAATTAAGTCATTATGAGGCCATTTTTGGCGAGAATGTATTATTTCATTACAATGTTTTAAAATGAAGATCCTATTGCAGTCCCAACTTGAAAGTTGGCATACTGGTAGACAAAATTTTGAGGACATCATGTAATTTTCTTTTCAAAATTTTGAAATTAATATTTTTTTTAAAGATGTTCAAAGGTTATTTCTGTGACTGGTAATGTAAACTGATTTTTTATTATTTTTTAGCACAATGATATAAAGCCTCATATAAAATGCTATAAAAAAGGCACCAATTTCAACCTTCAAGTTCAATTAGATACAACTATTCCAAGATTGTCTGAAGGTCACAAATTTTCTTACTGTACGTACCTAACAATCCCACCAAATTTTAAGAAAATAAAAAGAGGTCAGGTTGTAACCCTTATTGAGTTGACACAGATATAAAATATATGTTATAATTACTTGAAAAATAGAAAATTTGTTTTAACTGAAGGATCATTGAAAAGTTTTTTTATTTGAGTAAATCTCAAAGATGTAAATAATGCTTACTTTGGAAAAAAAAAACATGTAAAACAAATGGAATGTAGTATTAATCATAATGGCACAATGATTAACCAGGTGAATGAGTCATTTATACGGGAGGGATGGCAAGATATGTTCTGATTTGATTGTGTGAGGAATGAAGATGTGTTGCAGTTGTGTAAAGTGAAGCAAAATGTTGTTAGCAAGGTGGAGACTAATATGCTTTGGTGGCTTGGCCATGTTGAAAGAATGAGTGATGAGATGTTCACTAAGAAATTTTTTTAGCCCAAATGGAAGGAAAGAAAGGCAGAGGAAGGCCAAGGAAGTTATGGGCGGATCAGATTCAGGAGTGTCTGCATGAGAAAAAGATTATAAGCACGAAGTATAGAAGATCTTGTGTACAGCGTGTGATGGATGTCAGTGAAGCCCGAGTTGTATGTCAAGATCGCTGTAAATGGAGAAGTTTGATACGGCAGCAGCAAGTAAAAATTATCTCGTAGTTTGTATTTCTTTGTGGAGCTAACCTCCGAATCTCAGAGAACAGCTTAGTAATATGTATATGTACGTAAAAAAATTCTTTTCACAAATATGAATCAACAGTATTAGTGAATTGCCAATAATCCATTACCAGATGAAGTAATACAACTACTCCCAAAACTGAAAGCAATTTATTATTCTGACATATTATTACATGTTGCAATCTGCATTTAATATTAAGAAGTGGATTCACAAATCCCAACAGAACATTTGAATCCAAGCTTAATTTTATTTTAAATGGAATTAATAATACTCCAAAGTTACCTTTAGTTTCTGAAAGAAAAAAACAAGAGGGAGGAAGCATTTTTATCTGAATGTGTAACAGTTGGCTCTCCTTTTCATTGCACATTTCATGCAGTGTTCTTCACCCACAATTTCAGATACATTTTTGCTAATCCCTTTAAACCAATTATCTGTCCTTCTTTCACATTACTGGATCACATGTGTTATGGTAAAAGGTTGCATGAATGATCCGTGTACCACCTGAATACACTGACAATTTGTTGCACACCTTAGATGTTACAGACAATATAATATACAGCACAAAACATGCTACACAAATTGCCAAGATTTTATGACAGTGGAACTACTAAAATAATTCTGACAGCTGAAGTCGGTGAAATGTGATAACAGGGTCAAAAACAGTATCAACAAACAAAACAGCCACCGTGTAAAAAAAGACTGAAGACAACAGGATAGTAGTATTCTAACCAACCCTACTGCACTTTTCCATATGGAATGTTGCAGTAAAAACATCTAGGTGCACTCTCAGAGAAGTGAAAACAATGCATCAGGGTGTGAACAAACTTGGATTAATATAATGGGTCAAATGCCACTAATCTAGTGTCAAGCTTTTAATTTTGTACAAATAAGCATCAATTTGGAAAAGAAAACCTGACGCTTTGGAAATACGAGTTCACAATGAGAGGAATTTAACACCTTAATAACAATGATGAGACTTAAAAATAAACAGAGAATCACAACTGCTCCACAAAATCCATCTTTGCCAAAAATTATTTATGTCCAATACTTGGCATGTACCAGTACCTTGTATTTGCACTAAAATCATACACACCTGAGAAATTTCCATTACTATTATGAATTAACATGTTGATATACAATATCTGATCAGATGAATCCAGACATTTGCCTATCCACAAACTCCCTGTAATAGGAAACTAATTAATATTGAGTTGGTGCACCATTTGCTGTTATCACAGCTTTGACTCTGCTGGGAAGGCTTTCCACTAGATTTTGGTACATTGCTGTGGGAATTGCCTTTCATTCTGCTACAAAACTATTAGTCAGGTTGGTCATCGATGTCAAGTAGTTCAACCAGGCTCGCAGTTAGCGTTTCAATTTGTCCCGAAGGTGGGGTTGTGAAGGCCAGTCAAGTTTTTTGACACTTATCTCATCAGATCATCCCTGGCAAACCTTCCTATGTGGATGGGGGCATTGTGCTATTGGTAAAGGAAAGGGCCCTTCATTGAACTGCTGTCATAATGTTAGGAGCACAGAACTGTTGAGAATTTCAATACATGCCATTGTATTGAGATTCCCAGGCACTGGAGCCTGGAAGGCCCAGCCCAAACCATAAAAAACAGCCCCACAGCAGGATACCTCCTACACCAAACTGCACAGATGGCACAACATAGTCAGGCAGGTAGTATTCAGCTGGCATCCTCCACACCCGGACTGCCAGATGATGAAATGTGATTCATCAGTCCAGAGAAAGCATTTCCACTGGCACAAAGCTTTATGTTACTCCAACCAACGCTTGGCATTGATCTTGCTGATGTTAGACTTGTGTGTAGTTGCCCAGCCATGAAAACCTATTCATTCCCTTCAGCTCTAGATGAATGGTTATGGTGCTGACATAGCTTCCACAGGCATTTTGGAATTCGGTGGCTAGTGTTGCAATCAAGAGTAAGAGATTTTGTCACACCACCCACTTCAGCACTCGGTAGTCCCACTCTGTAATTTTATGCGGCCTACCAGGCCACAATTGTGCTGTTGTTTCCACTTTACAACAAAACCACTTACGAGTTGATCGAAAGAGCTGCAATACCACAGAAATTCCTTGAACTGACTTGTTGCTAAGATGATATTGTATGACCGTGCCACAGCTGTAAAGTACATGGGCAAATCTACTACTCAAAAAGGGTGTCTGGATGTTTTTGGTCATACAGTGCATATAGCTGTTGGTTGAATTGGCCAAACTCTCAACAAAAATTTAAAACTTTTGTTTACCTTCATATGAGCTTTACAACACTTATATATACCAACATTTACGCAAGATATTTGAAGAAAAATACATATTTTTTCCTGGCAGTGTTTCTCTTAAAGACTTTTGTGTTCAAATATGTACATTTACTGCCCATCTAAGAATAACTGTGCAACCAGTCGGTCTTCAGTTTTGTAATACTCTGATCCAAGCTTTTTTTTTTTTTTTTTTTTTTAGCAGTAGCAACACTTGCTAGCGACCTTATTTTTTACTAGCAAATTGGATTTTCTACTAGTGAAAGTTTATTAACATTATACAAAAGAAACTTTAACATGTCCCCCTCCATTAGTCAATCGTGACAAATTTTGATTTCACCCCTGCAACTGTCACATTGTAATGCTGAAAAGATTACAAATATTTAAATATAATGCACCTTTTCATGACCTGACAGATAAATTCTAACAATTTCATTTGAATGCAGATATTTAAAAAGCATTTTTTTATTAAACTTTATTCACAAAATTCAAGAACACTATTCAAAATCTTAAGTTATTTTCAAATATGTTTTACGATCTGGGTTTCGGGTCTTTTCATCATACCACTTTAAAACAGCAGGCCTGGGGTCAAACTTGTCTTCAGACGGACCTTCAACCTCAATACTCATGAGAGCATTCAATGTTTGTAAGTTTAAACTGCCCCTCCAATCACCCCGGATTCTCTTCATGAAACTGAACCCAACCTCACATGCAGAAGTAGATAAGGAAAATATACTGGATGTTTCTACTAGTTCCAAAATGATTTTATAATGTTTGTACTTTTCAAGAAACATTCGTTTCCAGAAAGCAGTTGTTCCTTTTTGTATGTGTCTAAAATATTCCACATGCGCAATGCAGTGGCACTTTATAGCTCACACTAAAACATTCAAACTTTTTTCACTAGCAACTTTTGCTAGAACCACTTTTTATCACTAGCAACTTTTGCTAGAACCACTTTTTATCACTAGCAAAATACATTTGCTTGCTAGCAAGTTACTACTAACTACTGGTCGAAATCAAGCCCTGCTCTGATCACATTTAAAAAAAAAATTTGTTATTGCGGGTTTAACGACCACCATGAGCAACTCAATGGGCTATAAGCAGTTTCCCATCCCTAATTTAGGGCCACTGGTTCCAGGACAGGTACAGAGTCAGTGCTGTCAGACAAACACAACATCCAGGCCTCGCCAGTATTCAAACTCAGACCCATCGCAGACAAATGATCGGAAGCAGTGCTTAAACCACTGCGTCACTGGGGCGTCATATTTAAACTGACATATTTATTTATATTCCACTGTGAAAAGTGTTAGCATGTAGTGTTAAGGTTTTAATTTTGTATTAAGGTGGACGTCAAGTAATTTTGCTTCCTACACTTCCAATGGAAAAACTTTTGTACACATTTCCTTCACAATTAGTGTGTTCCCAAGGATGAAAATTTGAACATCGATAAAACTAACTTCATATTATAACTTGGAATACTTAATAATTTCCAAATCATAACCATGATTATATTAAAAATCAATAACTTTTCCTTTGGTAGTGTTGAAACCAGAAAAAAGATGGCGCAACCTGTACTTTGATGACGTCAGCAGACAAACAAATGTTGGATTGCATAATTATGGTTATGTTTTAGAAAATATTAAGTATTCCAAGTTATAAAATGAAGCTGTTTTAATCGGTGTTCAAATTTTCATCCTTCGGAACGCATCATTTGTGAAGAAAATGTGTACAGAAATTTTTCCATTGGAAGTATAGGAAGCAAAATTACTTGACATCCACCTTAATAAGCAATAAGATTTAAATTAGTCTATATTATTTGCATAGTGTACAGTCATGTGTGCAATGAACAGTGGCCAATGAATTTTGACCACTGGATGCAAATGTGCTAAACAAGCAGAACATGTCAAGCAAGCCTACACATGATCGTCAGTCTGAAGTCTTAATAAAAAGAGTGATTTGTTAGACTTTTCACAAGGAATAAGGGGCCCAGAAGGTGTATGTATGAATACTTCAATGGTAGCATGTGATGAGTGCAACTCCCATGCTACAGCAGTGAAAGACTCCACAGATTATCATGCAGAGTCAAAACAACTGGACTTACATAACTGGCATTCAATAGCATGCAGTGAATGCAAAAAGGCAAATAGTTCAATGTCTTGTGAAGATAAATGACAGTTTATTGAATAGTGTTTGGTTTAAACACAACCAAACACTATTATAGAACAGTAACACAAACAACTGTAGTTCATGTGACACAAATAATGCTAAAACTGGATGGATGACCACTGTTAAAGACTTGCTGGTATATTTCCATTTTCCTGTACATAAGACTTACAGTAGGCACTGTGTGGCAAAAACTATACAAAGCAAGTAAAATAAAGGCTTTTTGAGTAAATACAGAAATTGTGAAGTAACCTCTTTTGTCTTCTCTTCCCAGAATATCCAGTTCTCAACACAACTTCCAGCTTGAATTCAGTGACGCAGAAAGACTTCAATATCAGCAGTGGAAGAAAGGCTGGTGTAGAAGAAAAGCAATGGAACAGAGGACATCAATTTTAAAACAGGCATGTCTCATGAACAGTTGCGGAAAACCACAAAGAGTCACAAATGGCAAAACCTTCATTTCATATCCCAAAATTCAACTACAGAAGAAAGAAAAAAAAATGCAAAATGGTTCCATAAAGTTTAGTAACTTAACCATGCCCTTTAAAAGGCTCTGAATATTGGGCTGGCACCATATTTTGTGCGTGTGTGTGTGTGTGTGGCGCCACCCATTGTTATGCTGCTAAAAATCTTTGAACTTCTAAAGTTCTCCAAATTGAAATTGGTTCATGTTCCTGGACATATTGAGGGTCCTAAATGATATTTTCTTATGCTAATACACTGCTCTACAATATCTCGACATCCTTCTATTGATAGCAAATGAGATCCTATAACATAAGAACAATGTTACAGACACAACTATAAATGGAAGATGCCTCAATTGACAGAGTTAAATCATTTTTCAGCATGGCCTGATAACAGGGTGCTACATAAACAATTGCTACATATGTTGACATTTCAGCAACACTGAAGACCCCTGGGTTGGTGGTTGCCAATGTGATATGCAAATGCAGACAGTGTGCCTCAACCTACCAAGGAACAACCCAGTAAACTGCCAAAGCTAACAGATCATGAAGAGAGAGCTCCATAAAGAAGTGTCCACTTAGAATGCAAATCAGCATTGACTCAAATCATGCAAATGCTACGCGAGACTATTAGGACTGGCATTAACATTTGTATTGTGTGTAGGATGCTGCATTACACGGATTACCACAGTAGAGTCGCCATTCACTTCAACTAACACCACACATCAATTAGTGTGGTGCAAGAAATGTCATTTTTGGTCTGTAGACCACACATGAAAACTGTGCTTTGGATTGACATGTTAGTCTACCAGTCAGATGACCATTCTTGGATGTAGTGAATGCCAGGAGAAAAGTACCTACCAAAGGTACAGTACAAAAAGTACAAGAAATACAGTACTGTTCACAATGAAGTTTGTTGGAGGCAGCATAATGGCATGGAGCTGTTTTTTGTGTTTGGCTAGCACACATTATTTGTTTAAAAAACAAACAAACATTAATGTGTGTGTGTGCTAAGCTTTACCTAGATGTTCTGGAAAATGATGCACAGCAAGCACTATGGCAGTATGGGAATGACCCAAAGACCTGCCTCATATAAAACACAATGGATCATGTCATGGATCATGCTCGCATTGCTAAAGATTGGTTTGGGGACATGGCCGTCCAAAATTTGAACTAGCCAGCCAGAGTCCTGACCTAAACCTTACAGAGGATCTCTGGAATGAAATGAATTGTCAGGTACATGGAAGAAGAGATCGCCTTACAAATAAAAGCTGAATTGGTCGATGTTTTGAAGGCTGAATGGCAGAACATATTGCCAGACATTTATAAAAACTGATGGAGAGCATTCCATGAAGCCCATAAGAGCCAAAGGTTTCAGCACACGATATTAAATTTTCTGTAAATAAAGATTATTTGTAGACATGCAGGTGTATGAACATTAATGTAGACCAGGCCAACCTCTCAGAACCACAAAATGTAACACTCAAATAGAAAAATCGTAACATGAAGAGTGCTGATAATTTTTTAAGCCTATTTCAGCTATATAAATTCTTGATGGTGTAAGGTGTAGCTATATAAATTCTTGATAGTTGCGGATATAAGGGGAGGGAGGTTGCTTCGAATAAAGAGACACTCATCTGCATTCTAGCATCGACCAATCAGCAGCTTTAAGTATGACGAAGAGTAAAAAATATGAATCAATCTCTAACGTTACACGAAACAAGTCGGGATTTGTCCACTGGTTGCTGATTGCACTTGACTTACTTTATTTCCATTGAGAAACTATACTCTGAGTCACCCTAAACGTGTACTGTTGTTAAAGGCCAACAGTACACTTTTAGGGTGACTCAGAGAATCTTAACAGTTGGCAGGTCTGAGAACCTTATCACGACTTGTTGTGGAACACAAGAACAGTATCCATCCAATTTAATGTGCTGTCCTGCTGTTTCCTTTCTGATACCCCCACCAACCCACACATCACTCAACAGTACAGATTGTGAATGGGGGTCTGGTGGATTCCGAACTTCTTCCCCTACTACGTGCTTATGTAACCTACCCTTCGAGATTCCACGATCGTCAATTTATTGCCTCTTTGTTGTGAATGTTGAGAGGTATTCTACCCCTTCCCGAGTTGTATCCCAAATGGTCAGAAACAGCCAAGAGTGTCAAGCTCTTGATCGAGGAACTTATCACATCAAATTTATTTCTAAAAGCGCTATAACTTGTTTCTGGAATTTTTTTTTTAGATAACAATTTTGTCTGCTAAAATGCCGAGCAAACAAAAATGGATTCTAAGCAATAATTCAACTGCTTTTCGCTCTAAACGCTAGGGACTATTTTCCGTAGCGAAGGTAACTGTTTCGTATTCTCCATAGTGGTACGCTCTTAGGTTGACTCGGAGTATAGAGGCAGGGGAATTTGTTAAGAGAAATTGGAAACCTCTGAAAAAAAAAATCTTTTGAAGGGGGAAAAACAGATTATATGTAATTTTCCCCTACTTCTGTCTGAAAAAGGGGAAAACATGACTTTTAAAAAAAAAATCGTATTTTTGGCGGCAAAATCAAATTATCGTACTGCAGCATGATTTATCGTACTAAATATGATAAAATTGCAACAGCTGGCAGGTCTGTTAATGGTAGGGTAGGGTACATTTACCTATAGGCATTTTCAAACAACTTTGCTATTGTCCTTTTGTGTTGTCAGCCACTAGAATAAGATTTTTTTTTTTTTTTTTTTGATCTTTGTAATTCCCTGTTTGTTTGGATTCTTGTTTTTGTGGATGATGCCAAAACAAAACTTGGAATAATAAAAAAAACATGGGATTACGTACATCTTTTTCTAAGTGGCAGACAACGCCACTAGAGAACAATAGCAAAGTTGTTTGAAAATGCCTAAATGCTATGTGAAATATACTTAGCATAAAAACAAAATTGGGACTCTTAGTATGTCTAGGGGGTCATTAACCAATCTGAATTTGCATAATTGTGGAACTTCAAGAACTGTTTTACAAGGAATTTAATCTGAAAGTTGCATCAAGCATTGGGCATTCTCGGAAGACAAGAGAGGTAATACTAGAAGTGTTGTATTTACTCAAAAATTGTTATCTAATTTGCCTAGGTGTTTTCTGATGAATGGTTTTGTAAATTCCAAAATTACTTTTAAAAAACAGCCATGCAAGGCTATGGATTCATCATACATGGTGGAGAAACTGGATGCGGTTGATTAAAATCCCATTGTACAAAGCTTTTTCTGTTCAGATTGCTTTGGAGACTCTGGAATGCATGAAACATGATACTGCCACTGTAAACCATCCTAACATCCTTGCACGGCCAAGTGCATAATCTGTTTCTCAGTGGCAATAGCATAATTCACTAGGACAACATACTGTGCAAGTTTGGCTCAATAAACCTTTGCAGGTTTTGGTGTACTTCTCCTGTAACAAAATGCCTGCTGTATCAATCCATCGTTGGCTGCCAGTACACATTTATGGAATATTCTGCTACACAAAAGGCTGAAAATATCACCCATAGTTTTTGAAATCTTCAAGCCATGACATACTTAGGGCAACAGGGGCGGCTGAAATTTAATGGCCATTGCAAGTACATATTCCTCTATAAATGATTACAGATGTGTTAATTATCTAATACACCTACAGAGACTATAAACACTAGCCTTCTTTTAACATTTTATTACCTCTGATATAAAAAAAATAAAATTATATTTACTTATACAATGATTTTCGAGTTAAGTATTTAAGTGAAATTTTTGCATTTACTAGGCAAATTTATTTTCTCAAGTGAAGTGTGCTACACTGTTACACTTCAAGGTCATTTAGTGTACACACTTTTGTTTCTGAGTGCATGTGTGAGAGAGCAAGAGATAAGCAGACACCAGAGAGAGAAAATTTACACAGGAAACTTTACAGCCATATATTAAAAGTAACTTTACGTCAAAATTTGTTTACATACAGTTTGAGCTTGAAGTCTTACTCATAGATAGTTTAGCAATTTTTATTAGCAGATAATCAAAACAGTGTCGCAGAAATATCCTCCATGAATCACATAAACAGCAACACATTAAGTACAGAATACCAGAGTACCACAGTATTTCTTAAAAGGCACCATAAAATCACACTGTGGTGGGTAAATGAGTAGAAAGAGAAAGGGCAAACATTTAGTACCCTAATTTCCATCATATAATCTGTGGATTACCTGTTAAAATTTTATAAATTCAGGCTCTGCTTACAATACAGCACTTTAAAAAAAAACATTTTCAGCACATTGATTTTTTAAAAGATTCACATGGTGATTCTCAGATGTATATTAAGAAAAGTACCAAAAATGCACCAGCAACAGAAAAAATGTAATGCTACATGAAGATAGACGACCACGGAGGGTTGGAGTATTTCTATTTTGCTTGGAAGCATTTTGCCAGAAAATATGATGCAATGAAGATGGTATTAGCTGCTCTCATAGAAGATTATGAGCTTGGTTTAAAACTCAGGCTTCACGCGACAATAAAATATAAAACGAGCGAAACACTCAGAGTCACGTACGATAAAAGGTTTGTTTAGCGGTAGCTTTCGGTCATCCTACGACCTTGATCACCCGCAATCAACTGGATGTGCTGGCTGCCAAAACTACAATTTGAAGTTGGGGTGCTGGAACTGTTGCCAGATTTTAGAAGAGAGATAAAAATAAATGGGATTTGGTGAGGAGGTCTCTGAATTGCAGTTTTTGGTGAACAAAATTTCAATGCTCTCTTGGAAACGCAGAGATGCCTTATTGATGAAAGGGGCAACTTTTTTGGTTTCTTTCCAAATGGGAACTGCAGAGGTGCCTTCAAGGGTTAGTGCAGATAAAGCTGTCTTTGGAAGACCATTGGAAACATTGTTTTTGTGTTCACAAAGTCTTGTTTTGATGCTTCGGTATGTGCTTCCAATATACACTGAGAGACCAGAGGAAGTTGAAATGGGAATAGCATAAACTCCAGGGGTGTACAAGGATGAGACAGGATCAGTGTCTTTAAGCAGGCACATTATTGCAGAAGGGTTTGGTTTCACTGTGAGAGTGTAGCCCATAGTTTTGAAAAGTTTACACATTTTATAAAAGAAGGATCCATGGAAAGGGATGGAACCAATGAATGGTGGTTTTCCCATTATTATTGGTGAGAGAGCAGACAGATTTTTCAAGTGGGAACGTTGGAGAAATTTTTGAATTGTAGCAGGTGGGGACTGATGGGCTTCGGCAATTTTCTTTATAGTGTCAATTTCTTCATTGAAGGGAAATCCGGTGTTGCAGACAATCCTGGCACTATTGACATAAGTTTTAAAAGCAGCAAATTTGTGATCAGTTGAGGAGTGGGATGAAAATGGGATTATGTTTGCTATTGCAGAGGGTTTTATGTAGACAGATCTGTTGAGATGATTCCTATGCTTTGCCAGGTAGACATCCAAAAAGTCAATGCCTTGCTGTGATTCTTCATTAATGGGAACTTTAGGAAAATCTTTTCAAGAAGAGATTTGAGGTCAGTTCTATTCTATTGTGTGGCCAAATTACAAAAATATCATCAACATATCGAAGCCAAATGGAAGGTTGTAGATTGTGTTCCATGACTATGTTTTTTTCGATATGTTGCATGAAAACTTCAGCCAGAAGTGGAGAGAGGTGAACTCATCGGAAGTCCTTCTTGCTGACAGTAGTATTTGTTGTTGAACTTGAAACAATTAAGATCTCCCAGAGTTCGAAGGCAGTCATACAGGTCTTTTGTTAGTGGGCCAGAGAGTGATTGGTTTTCTTTTAGCAATTGTACTAGCAGCATATGAGAGTGGAAAAGAGGGACTGAAGGGAAGTGAGAGACTACATCCAGAGTGAACATTTTGTCAGAGGGTTCAATGCTAGGAGGGAGTTTTCTAATGAACTCTTTAGTGGAGGAAATTGACAAAAGATGGCTGGAGGCAAGATGTTTACATTTTCCCACAATCCTCCTTTTAAGGTTATGGGTGGGAGAGAAAGTGTATTCCACGAGTGGTCGAAGAAAGAAACCAGTTTTATGAAGTTTAATCTGGAAGAATAAGCATGGAGTTTGGAAATATGGTGGTGGTGTAAAATCTCCAAGAAAGGTCTTCAGAGTGGGTTTCTTGTTGAGTCTTTCAACTGCAGTTTTAAGTTTGGGGGTGGTATCAGATTTTAGAATCTTGCAATTTGAAGTTGAGAGGAATGATTCAGCTTTTTCATTGAGAACAGTTTTGGAGATAATGACAGGGCAGCCAGTTTTATCAGCTTTACAGATTGCAAGATTCTTTTCATTCATTAGATTGTTGATTTCTTTGAGGAATGAGGAAGAATACTGCAGGGGTTTCTTTTCCAATTTTGCAAGATAGAGTGCTGCCTTGGCACGGAGGATTGGTTGAGCTTCTGGTTTAGTATGGTAAACTACTGCTTCTAGCATGGAGATCGTGGCTTTTAGATTTAGATTAGTTTCAGGAGTGAATTTTGGTCCAAGTGAGAGGAAGGCTTTTAGTTTTGGAGGAAGTGAAGTATCCGAGAGATTCACGAAGCGGGGGTGGTGGTGGTGGTGGTGTGTGTGTGTGTGTGGGGGGGGGGTTGACGATGGACTTGCAGCTGTGATAGGAGAAGGTTTGGCGGGACACCTGTTTGTCGAGTAGAAACTGAAATTTCTTGCAGTGTTTTGAGGTTTCTTTTTCAGTCACTGTAGCAATGATTTTAGAGATGCGTATCATAAAGATATCTAGCAAAGATGAATGGGTTTGGAAACTTAGAGCTTGGTATTCAGAATAGCAAAAGAGTTCGTTTTTAGCGATGTTTCCGCTAAAAACTGGAAGCACATATCGAAGCATCAAAACAAGACTTGGTAAACACAAAAAAGATGTTTCCAATGGTCTTCCAAAGACAGCTGTATCTGCACTAACCCTTGAAGACACCTCTGCAGTTCCCATTTGGAAAGAAACCAAAAAAGTTGCCCCTTTCATCAACAAGGCATCTCTGCATTTCCAAGAGAGCATTGAAATTTTGTTCACCAAAAACTGCAATGCAGAGACCCCTCACCAAATCCTCTCTGGCAACAGGGAGGATTTGGTGAGAGGCAATCTGGCAACAGTTCCAACACCCCAACTTCAAATTGTAGTTCCGGCAACCAGCACATCCAGTCGATCGCGGGTGATCAAGGTCGTAGGATGACCAAAAGGTACCGCTAAACGAACCTTTTACTGTACATGACTGTGTTTCGCTCGTTTTATATGTTTAAGATTATGAGTTGTTGGAAGTTCAGCGGCCCAGAGATTCATGGGTGTTGCCATCAGTAATCACTTCATTCACATTAATTGTTCTTGTTAGTCTTATTCACTAGTTTTGTGGTGCAAATCTCATTTGTTAGTTTTTGCTACACTAATTACATTAGTTAAGGCTTTTGTTCACTCTTAAGTATAAACGTTTTTAGAAAAGAGAAATACAACAAATTGTCCATTGTTTTTAGATCTAATTATGGTAATAATGAAAAACCAGGAATTTTTGTTCTTTATTTACCTGAAAGTAATACAGAAGCACTTAAAAATGAGTTATTTTTGTAATAAGGTATTTTTTAGTACGTCTTTTGCAAAAAAAGATCGTGCTTATGTTACCGGTTCTTCCATCCGTCTGTACCCATGCTATCTCTGCAACTATTAGTCCGATTTGAAAAATTCTTTTTGCATTGGGAATCTTGAAATATGCGAATGATGATCCTTCATTTCGTTTTTTTTACTATGTACAATTTTGCCGCTAGAGGGCATAAATGCAGATGTCGAATTCAAAAATACATTTTATTCCACATATTTGCTTCTAAACATCCAATTGAAAAAAATTCTTTTATCTTTTGATTCCATTCATGTCAAAGAGTATTTTAGATATACACTGACGCAAAAAAATCCCAACACCATGAAAAAATAGTTGTAGAGAAATGAAATGGCGGCAATACATTTGTATAGGTAACATATTTAATCGATTAAGGTTTCAAGATCACAGCTTATTGTAAGCGCAAGAAGAGCCATTTTAAATGTGAAATGATGGTACATTAATAACTGGTGTAACCGCCAGAATGTCGAATGCAAGCACGCAAACATTCATGCATTGTGTCGTACAGGTGCTGGATGTCAGTTTGTGGGATGGAGTTCCATGCCTGTTGCATTTGGTCGGTCAATACAGGGACGGTTAATGCTGGTTGGGGGTGGCGCTGGAGTTGTCGTCCAATGATGTCCCATACGTGCTCGATTGGTGAAAGATCTGGTGATCTAGCAGGCCACGGCCACATGTCGACACTCTGTAGAGCATGTTGGGTTACAACAGCGGTATGCGGGCGAGCGTTATCCTGTTGGAAAACAACCCCTGGAATGCTGTTCATGAATGGCAGCACAACAGGTTGAATCACCAGACCAACGTACAACTGTGCCGTCAGGGTGCGTGGGATAACCACAAGAGTGCTCCTGCTGTCACAGGAAATTGCTCCCCAGACCATTACTCCAGGTGTAGGTCCACTGTGTCTCGGCCGCAGACAGGTCGGTTGCAGGCGCTCACCTGGCCTCCTTCTAACCAACACACGGCCATCACTGGCACCCAGGCAGAACCGGCTTTCATCAGAAAACACAACAGACCTTCACTCCGTCCTCCAATGAGCTCTAGCTTGACACCACTGACGTCGCAAACGGTAGTGGTTTGTAGTAAGTGGAATGCACGCTACAGGGCGTCTGGCTCGGAGCTGTCCTTCAAGTAACCGATTTGTAACAGTTCGTTGTGTCACTGTGGTGGCAACTGCATCTCGAATTGCTGCCGCAGATGCGGTACGATGCGCCACGGCCATACGCCGTACACGGCGGTCTTCCCTCTCAGTAGTGCCACGTGGCCGGCCGGAACCCGGTCTTCTTGAGGCGGTACCTTCCCTTGACCACCGCTACCAACAGTCATGCACAGTGGCTACATTCCTGCCAAGTTGTTCTGCAATATTGCGGAAAGAAAATCCACCTTCTCGTAGCCCTATTACACGACCTCGTTCAAACTCCGTGAGCTGTTGATAATGGCTTCTTCGTCTTAAAGGCATTCTTGACTAACATCAACACCCTACATCGAATCTCAACGATAACTAACGCTCACAAAAGTTTTTTCTGTCAGTGTAGTTACTTATTCAAATTAGGCATAGATTTTCCGCTAGGGGCGCAAAGGTAAATTACATTTTTCCTGATAACTCTTCTTCTAAAACTCTGATTTGAAAAATTTTTGCTTCAGTGGATGCACCTCGTGATGGAAAATCTTTTACATATAATTTCAAATTTTTGGTAAAGGATACTTTAGCCACCAGGGGGCGTAAGTGTTAATTTTTGCTTCTGATGTATTCGCCATAAAATCTGAGCTAAAATATCGACTAAAAATTCTTTCGTGGACTGATGCCACTCACATCGATAAACCTTTTTGGAATATTTTCTTCTTAAAATATTCCACAGTTTCTCCGCCAGGGGCGTAGACGTATATTTTATTTTTGTCCATATCTCAACTTCTAGGAGTCCGATTTGAAAAATTCCTTCTTTGTTGGATAGTGTTTTCAGTGCTACACGTTTTTCATACAATTAAAAAAATTTCAAGCAATTCATACTTTTCACTAGGGAGCGTAGAGGTAAATTGCATTTTCCCCTATATCTCAGCTTCTAAATCTCCAATTTGAAAAATTCTTTCTGCACCGGATACAGCTCCTGATGGGAAATCGTTTGCACATAATTTCTAATTTTTGTAAAAAAAAAAAAAAAAAAAATGGTTTGGCCGCCAGGGTGCGTAAACCTTAATTTCCGCTTCTGATGTATTTGCAGCAAAATATGAGCTTTCGACAAACCTTTTAGAAACATTTTCTTCTTATAATAATGCATGGTTTCTCTCCCAGGGGCGTAGATGTATATCTTATTTTTGCCAATATCTCTACTTCTAAGCGTCCGATTTGAAAAATCATTCTTTGTTGGATACTGTTTTCAGTGTGACATGTTTTTCATATAATTTCAAAATTTTTGAAGTAATTAATAGACTTTCGACTAGGGGGCGTAGAGATAAATTGCATTTCCCCCTATATCTCTGCTTCTAAATCTCCGATTTGAAAAATTCTTTCTGCACCAGATACGGCTCCTGATGGGAAATCCTTTGCAATATAATTTATAATTTTTGTAAAAAATGGTTTGGCCACTAGGTGGCGTAAGTCTTAATTTCCGCTTCTGATGTATTTGCAGCAAAATATGAGCTTCCAAAATCTCGATTGAAAAAAAAGTCATTTCTTGACCGATACTACTGATGTCGACAAACGTTTTAGGAACATTTTCCTCTTGAAATAATGCATGGTTTCTACGCCAGGGGCGTAGATGTATATCTTATTTTTGTCAATATCTCTACTTCTAGAAGTCCGATTTGAAAAATTCCTTCTTTGTTGGATAGTGTTTCCAATGCGAAATGTTTTTCCTATAAATTCAAAATTTTCGAGTAAATCATAGACTTTCCACGAGGGGGCACAAAGGTAAATTGCATTTTCTGCATTATTTCTGCTTCTAAAACTCCGATTTGAAAAATTCTTCCTGTATTGCATACAAGACCTGATGGAAAATATTTTTCACATAATTTTTAATGTTTGGTAAAGAATGGTTTGGCCACCAGGGGGCATAAGTGTTAATTTCTGCTTCTGATGTATTTGTAGCAAAATCTGGGCTCCTGAAAACTCAACTAAGTTTTTTTTTCTTGGACCGATACCACTCATATGGAAAATCTTTTTGAGAATACTTTCTTCCTAAAATAATGCATGGTTTTCCCACCAGGGGACGTAAAGTCAGCTTATTTTTTGTCAATATTTCTGTTTCTAAGAGTCCGATTTGAAAAATTATTTCTGTGTTGGAGAGCGTTTCCGGTGCGAAATGTTTCTCATATAAATTCATGTTTTTCTTAACACACAAGTCTGCAACCAGAGGGCGTGAGCTTACGCTTCCGTATACAGCAATATCTGAGGGATTAAAAACCCGATTGAAAAACTCCTTTCTTCCGTCAGATACTATTGTTTTCCATACCAGCTCCATTCACTTTGAATAGCTTTGATAAATTTAATTTGTGTCAGAACGGATTCTTTTTTTTTTTTTTTTTTTTTTTTTTTTTGGTTGGAGGTTTAACGACCACCGTGAGCAAGTCAATGGGCTATAAGCAGTCGCCCGTCCCTAATTTTGGGTCACTGGTTCCAGGGAAGGGAGAGAACAAGTGCAGTAAGACAAACACAACATCCATGCCTCACCGGGATTCGAACCCGGACCCCTTACGGACGAACGATCAGAGGCCATCGCTTAGACCACTGCGCCACCGGGGCGGCCAGAACAGATTCAAAAGACGTGCTTATTACACACCCGAAAATTCGGTGTCATCTTTCTTGTTTAATTTTTACTTTTGTGTCATTCAGTGAATTATAACTTTTCTGTAGTAAATTAGTTCAGGATCCAACATCACATGTGCAGATAATGTAGCAACCCCCTCCCCCTCCCCCTGAATCTCACACAGTCTGTGAATCATACATCATTGCCACAGATTATACGAAGAATTTCTCAATTTCTAAGTCTGCAAATTATACACTGTTGTGCATTATACGCAGGAAAATATGGTAATCTCAAAATCTTGAGAAAGAAGTTTAGAACCTTCTCGCTTCTACACAGCTGATGAATACAAGTGAATGGAATATGCAATTTAGCATACAGGTTTGCTGATAGCAGTAAAAATGGCACATTTTCACCATGGCAGTGGCCTTTGGGTACCCTTTTTTTATTGTTTTTTTTAAAATAAATTTACACTACCAAGTCAATATCTTCAGACCACGGGAAATCAAAAAAAAAAAAAAAAAAAAAAAATGGGGGGGGGGGTTAATTTTACAACATTTCTTTGTATAAAAGAAATAGCAACAATCAATAAAGTACTGCTGATCTATCCAGAAAACAGCATTTCCACGAAACAGTAGTTAATTTTTCATAATTTATTAGCAGAAACATTTCTGTTCATGTCGTAAGCTACTGCAACTCCCCACCTCGTAAGTCCTACCCTTGACAGCTTTTGCTGTCAATTTTGATGACAAAATTTAATCTTTTCACAAGGCTATTAGTAAACTGCGTACTTCATCTGTATCTTTACCAGAAGTTCTTTTTCCATAATATTTTCTTCCTGCTTTATTTTGGGATAGGGTATTACAAGAAAGAGTATATACACAGTCGAGTCATATTATTGTGACCACCAGCTAATATCCAGGGTAACCACCTTGTGCAGTGCGAACAGCAGCTAGACGGGCTGGGAGTGACTCAATAAGGTGCTGGAAAGTGTTCACAATTATATGGAGCCATGCTGACTGCAGTGCAACTGTCAGCTGCTGGAGGGTGCGAGGTGGAAGATCTATAGAGCGAACAACACAATCGAGGTGGGCGCACAGATGCTCAATTGGGTTTAAGTCTGGGAAATTAGGGGGCCAGGGATGCATTTTGAAGTCCTCATCGTGTTCTTCCAACCACTCTCCGACATTTCTAGATGTGTGACATGTTGCATTGTTGTGCTGGAATATCCTATCCCTCCAGGGAAGACAATCAGCAGCATGTATGATTGTACGTGGTCTGAAAGGATGGATTCATAATGAATTCGGTCCTTAGTGCCTTCCACAGGTGTGAGTGGACACAGAGAATGCCACGAAAACATTCTCCAGACCATAATGCTGCTGCCCCTACCAGCTTGTGTTCTTCCAGCAATGGTTGAAGAATGTTTGTTCTCCGATGTTTCTCGTCTTATTCGCCAACGTCTATCCGTTCGATGAAAGAGAAAACGTGACTCATCGGAGAAGGCAATCCTTTGCCAATCAGCAGAGGTCCAATTCGGATACTGATGTGCAAAAGTAAGACTTTTATGCTGATGCACTTTCGTTAGCATAGATGCAGTGACCATCCGTCTGCATCGGAGCCCATATGCAGCAAGATCAGCTGAACTGTCGTTTTAGACACACTTTCGGTAGCCCCCTGGTTCATTTGGCCAGTGAGTTGCTCCAATGTAGTGTGTCCATCGGCCCTCATGCACCTTCGAAGCCGATGTTCACCTCTCACATCAATGGCACGTGGTGCTTCGCAGTTTCCACATCGCTTATTCGCAACGGTGCCATTTCTCCAATCATGATATACTTTAACCACAGCAGCACACGAACAATTCACAAACTGCGCTTTTTCAGAAATACTGACACCCTTGGCCCGAAAGTCGATAATCATCTCTTTTTGCAAATCTGATAAATCGCCGGTAGTACGGTGGTCGCAGAATACTTAATCATCGTCTAATTGGATAAACAGTGAGGTTGCGTTTCCACAAATGTAAGGAACCCAATCTCAAAGTTTACGGACGTCGCGTTGTGTTTTATATAGGTTCGTTACGAGGTATTCGTAAAAAAACCATATACTGCAAATTGTGAATTAGAGAAATATACACAGCCTAGAAAAGTTAGCTACACCAGGTTAAGTAATTAACAATGTTTATCATAAGAAAAGTATATTTAAGCAATTACAGCCTTCAGGTGGAGGCCAAATAAAAGTTACGTTAAATTAAAATAATAAAATTAGCCATGTTGACTGGTTCACTGCTGTGTAAGCCTGTTACACTCCTGAGCTTAATTCTAAAATAAATCTCTTAATCTATCTCGAGGAGGCATAGTGACCATGCATATGTATATATATAGTTAACATTGGAACTGGAATAGGGGAAAACAACGTCATCTTACCTTCCGTCGGTTGGGTTGTCGCTCATTGAGGTCCAACGCTAGCAGAGGAATAAATTTCGAGTATGCTAACTTCGGATCTATCTATCACGTTATAAGGTTATGTAGCCTCCGTCTCAGCATCCTCTCTCTTTAGCTCCACGACTAGAACTCCGGGACTTCATTTCATATCTCAGTGCTCAGAGTGTTCTAGTCCCTGCATATTTTCTCTCTCAAATCTTCGCTGAATAATCTCTTTGAATCCCTCTCCTCTGAATATGTCCTCCGAATATCTATGAATCTGTCCTCCGAATACTATATGTGAATCCTCTCTGACTATGTCTTTTTTCTGTATATATATTTCCATCCCTTTAATTTCCCACGTGGTAGGGGCGTGCCTACCACACTCTAAGAACTTTTCGCCTGGGGTCTGGATTGGTCAGCTGAGCTGACCAGTGCTCGAGCTTAGTGGCTATTGGCTGGCCCTCTGGTCCACTCAGCTACCTTTTCGCAGCAGCTGGCATGTTGGGCAGGTGAGGCTTCTTGCGAATTCAATGGGACATAATTTCTGCGCTCGGATGAATAGCGAAGAATTTGAAGGGGCTTCTTTCTGACAGTGTTGTGACTTTCTAGTGACACCGCGATGTACTTTACGACTTTCGCTGGTGCCTCCTTCATCGAGGAGATGGTCGTAAACTGTAACTCGCCTATTCATCTGACAGCGGTTCGGACTCTTGCATGTGCACTCCTGAAATACCCGGATGTTTTGCCGTGAATGCTGCGCTTCTTCTCACAAGAGTGAAAAGAAGATAAATTCCTTGGTCATTCTCCACGGGTGTCCGGGGAAACCGCCTTGACCACTTGGGCTTTCTCTACACCAGTGGGGAAAAGGGGGTTTATGAGGCAGAAAGGAAGCAAAGGAAAAATAATTTAAATTAAGTAAAAAATAATTTAAGTAAATTACTCCTGGTCTTTGTAATTAATTAAGCCACAAAACAATGTGGCCCGAACTATGAAGTAGTTCTGTGGCAACACAACAAGTGATATGTTTTCAGAATGCCTATAGCACACTTTATATACCCTCCAAGCCAACTCACGACATGTGCCTTCTTTCATTGGCTATGCACTGTTGATGTCAAAAGTTAGAGGTAGTCACAATAATGTGACTCGACTGTGTATATAAATGATCCTTGCACAGGGATATCATTCTGGAATCACATTTTCACTCCTTTGCATTCTTCTTTTGTTATACAGGGTGTTTGGAAAGTAACTGTGCACCTAGGCTACCGTTTTGTTTTTGCAGTTATCAAGTGCAGTATGAGCCACCGGAACGTAATAAAGTGGATTCTCTCCGTCGTAGCCGATCGCGGGAACCCATGGGGCTCACTGCGCATGCGCAGCAAGCTGCTCGAAGCGTCGGTTGCCGCATTGCGGCAGTTGAGTTCCAGAGGTCAACAGAGACGAGTCGTTTACTGTAAGTATCAAAGTTATTGTGTGTGCTGTTGTTCTTCAGTTTTTCACACTATGGTTCTTTCAATTGCGGAACGTGTGTTTCTGGTTAAATACGTCTTTCGAGAAGGCAATGGATACACCGATTTAGTGCGGCAGCAATTTGCTGCCAAATTCCCAGACACACCTGTACCTCATCGTAATGCAGTTCGTCGACTTATTGAGAAATTTCGTGCGACAGGCTTAGTGTTCGATGCCGAACGAAGCGGGAGACTAACTAAACTTACTGATGGGAAGTTGATGGACATCTCCGACTCCCTGCTGCGGAGTCCATCAAAATCATTGCAAGTTGGCGCAAGAGGAAAATATCGGGCTTGCAACAGCGCATAAAGCGGTGAGAGAATCATTGCACCTCTACTCATACAAAGTACCAGCGGTACAACAATTGCAACCGGCGGATCACGTAAAACGACTCCGGTACTGTGAATGGTTTAACAATTTTATTCAAACGAAAACTGTTGCTGTTCTTAATGTCACCTTCTTTACAGATGAGGCGTGGTTCCACCTCTCTGGGTATGTTAACACACAAAACACACGATTGTGGTCCACAGAGACTCCTCATGCTGTGTCGGAACGACCCTTGCATGACCAGAAAATCGGAGTGTCGATTGCGCTATCCCGACGGCGCATTGTCGGGCCGTTATTCTTTCAGGAAACCGTGAATAGTGCACGTTACTGTTCCATACTCCACGACTTCATCGGCCGCCTTGAAGAAGACGAAATCACCTACAGCTGGTTTCAACAAGATGGCGTTACTGCGCGCACAGCTCACACCTCTATGAAACTTCTGAATGAGGTTTTCAGCGAATGTGTCATCTCAAAAAACCTATGGCCCCCTCACTCCCCGGACCTTACTCCACCAGATTTTTTTCTGTGGGGCGCAGCAAAATCTGCTGTGTATCGTGATCGCCCACGTACGCTTGATCAATTACAAACTGCAATAACTACGTTCATCAGAAACATCTCACAAGCAGAGCTGCAGCAAGTGTTTGCAAATAAACTGAAACGGGTTCAGCGCTGTATCGACGCTTGTGGAGATCACTTCGAACATTTTTTCTAAGTGCATAGCTTAGGTGCACAGTGACTTTCCGAATACCCTGTATGAAAAAAAAAAAAAAAACCCAGCCACCTGGGGTTCTGAATTCTTAAGGAGAAAGAAAGTCTTCCAAATGGGCAACTTGGGGGTGTGGAGGTTGAAGTTTTGGGCATGTGCTCACAATGAATAAAAATGCCCTTATTGGCACAAAGGTGCAATATTTTCACTGTTTTTTATGTAACTATCTCTTAAGAAAACATGACAGGGTTCCCACTCAAAAGTAATAAAAATATTCCCTGACTTTTTCAGGTTCCCCAGGTGGTTTTTAAAGTTTTGCAGAGTGGCATGTTGCAAAGAATTGTTACATTTCATTCCATTCCATTCATTTTCCTCACCAAAGCACACACTTGTAAATTCTTTGCGTAATTTGTCTTTACAAAATTACCTGCTTTTCATTAATAACAACTTAACTGGGCACATTATTTTCTGTACCAAAGTTCCGTGAACTTTTGTGAATACTACCCACACAGAATTTGTAAATACATTCCCATAGAAACAGGTCATATGTAAGAAAAAATCTGTCAGTTGAATAGTTTCAGTTTTTCTATAACACAATGCAGCTAAGCTTAATGATGGAATAGCTCTGTTCAAAGAAACATGTTTCAAGAGAAGCAACAGACAAAGGACTTTGATCCATCATTTGGTTGGTTCTCTTGTGAAGTGTTTCTTCAAGCAAGAGCCATTGTGCCTAATTCTTCCATGTTATAACAACTGCCTGTAGAAATTGAATAAAAGTTAATAACTGGAAATTTAAAAGAATTAATTTTGCATCTTTTTTTAGAGAATAAAAGAAATACTTAATATAACTGAAAGTAAGATCTACCAAATTCTAGGCAGGCAGTAATTGCAAGCAAAAGTTTGAAATCTTGAAAAAATAAGTTTTTTAGGCAAATAAAGTAGCCATTGATTTTTACAAAAAAAGGGGTAATTTTCTTTGAGTTTTCCCCCGATTTTTACAAAAACAGGTAATTTCGCCTGAGTTTTCCCTGATTTTTGGAACCATTTTCAAATTCCCTGAGAATTCCAGGTTTTCCCTGTTTTCCAGGTTGAGTGGGAACCCTGCATGAAAATTGCATTGCCATGGAGTGAGAATTGAAACTGTATCTCCTGATTTCCATTCGAGAATGCATGCTACTGTTACACCATTCAGATTTGTTCTAGTCAAAACAATCTGATGCCACCTCATAGTGTCAGTGACACATTTCTCATCCAGATACGGTTATAAGTTGCAAGTTCTAGTGCTTCAGATATCATAGATATCAATGTCAATTACATTTGTATATGTCTTCCATGTATTTGTGAAGAGTTATTTCTTCAAGAGGATTAATTTCCCATTGACATCTAAGAGGATGAAAATGTTTTAATATGGATACAACAACAGCTAAACTAGCAAAACTTCAGGAAAATCAGTTATTCATCACAGATTCAAATGAGAGCATTCATAAATTTAAACATAATTATATTGCTCAAGAGTTATACCACAGGTTTTAACTTACCTATTGTATGTAAACATATGTGGTAAGTGTAAACATCTGAAAACCTCTCAATCAGTAATTTTAACTTTACATTAAAGACTAAAATAACAATATTTACAAGTTAAACCAAGTGAAATACTGATTTAGGGAATGTTATGTCAGAAGCATAAAAAACAGATTGCAAAAAAAGATTGCTGCATTATATTAACACAACATATTGATATAAGAGATTTGGGGTACCTTATATTGGAAGCACAAAAATAGATTGCAAAAAATTAAAACAATACATTAAAAATTGGAACAGTAAAGCAAAAATGATGATCTAATATTGTCTAAATAATAACCAGTACCCTGATTTTGAAGATATGGAGCTGTTAATATTCCATACAAATGAAAAAGAACTGAAGATTTCAAAGATTTGTTTGATTGAAAATAAAAATAAAATTTGCAACCTACACAATCCAATGGTTCTAAATGAAACAAAAAATTATTAATAAGTAGTGAAAAAGAGTATAAAATTTAAAAAGATAAAGAAAAAATAAAATAAATGATAATAACATAAAATTAATGACACTTAAAGTATTGATGGAACTTGAAATTGAAGATATTGAACAATAGATGGCAGCACATTACCTTCTGACTGGTGAAACTTTCAAAATAGAGACTGAGACCATGCCCTTCTTCACTTAACTGAGAAAAGGTCACTTCAAAAAGAAGAGACAGTGAAGTTTTCCATGATCTAGGTGTGGAACCGTTGCTGCTTGAAAATGGTGACTTGTGTCACTGAAGGCACTTAAAGAGGCACCAGATTGCTTTAACTAGCGCCAAACTGAATACCATCGAGAGGTAGTTAACTTCAAAGTTCATACGTACTGCATACGTTAACATAGGATAGGTAAATTAAAGCCTATGGTATAACTCTTATATAATGTAAAGTTGTACATTATTAACAATGAAATTCCAAATTATTTGGATTATCACTTATTTTTTAGATTATACCGCATATTTTCATAATTAAATTTGAGTGGTTGGTGGGGGTTGGAAGTTAAAGAAATGTTTCACAAGAACTCAGTGTAATAATGACATACATTTAATGAAAGCTAAGCTGTGTAACTTATTTGGGAGGGCTGATCATCGATCACTTATCACACACTGAAGACATCACTACACCTAATTGAAAAAGAGTAACTTTAGTGGGGTGAAGCAATCAGCAAGCCTGTACCTATGAAAATATTACTCCATAAGGAAATGAATAACCAAGACAAAACCACACATATCATGTCTGCAATAGAAAACAAACTAACATAAACCAGGACTTGAAAAATACCATGCCCGAGATGCCCGGGGCATGTAAACTATTGGCCCGGGCAGGTAAATTAAAAATCTAGTTGCCTGGCCCAGGCAACTAGATTTAAAAATAAAACTATTAGGAACAGAATTTCCTACTACAAGAAAAAAGACACTCATCGCATGTCATGTTTCATTTCACTGCTAATCACCGGAAGTTGTATTATTGTTACGGAGTGCTAAGGACAAAGGAATATCACTTCTTTAATTATATTATGCTCAATATTAGTTTATCGAAAACCATTTGCTGTTTCCTTACCCCCACATGCAAAATAAAATCACCCACGGAAACAAAAAATCTCTGCCTTCTACACATACGTACATCATGCAATACAAATATGCTCAACTGAGGATTACTTCCAAAAAGAGTTAGATCTTCTTAAACAAACTGCAGTACACAGAGGATTTACCCATTCCGTTATAGACAAAGCTGTCCAAAAATTTAGGAAACCGAAGCCTGCCTGCTCACTCGTGCCGACAGACCACCCAATACGACAGATTGGGTGTTTATCCCATTTGCTCCACAGATTTGTGTCGGAATTTCAAAAATTCTCAACAGTTTTAATTTCAAAGTTATTTTCAAACCCATAAACAAGATAATTTTTTTCAGATATAAAGACTACGTCGAAGACATAAATTTCTGGGGAATTTATCAGATACCTTGTGAATGTGGACTTTCATATACAGGACAGACCCACACGTCTTTAAATTTCCGTGTGAAGAAATACAAGACCTACGCACAGAACTGTGAACTGAAGTCGTCATCTATAGCCCAACATTGTCACAAAAATAACCATAAATTTTTGTATGAAAAATGCTACGCTCATTGATAAATCTGATTCGACTATAAAGATTAATGTATTCGAAGGTTTCCACATATACTGGAACTATTCACGGCTGGTCAACAACATGATGTCAACTCCATTTCTTTCAAGCGCGTGGAAACAACTCATGAAAAACAGTGACCGTCAGAAATCTGATGATGTCACAATGATTTGAATGTTTACGCTCCATTCGTTTTGATGATGCCGAGCCAAACGCTCTGCGAAACTATAGTTGATGTATAATAAACCTTTGATTGTGGTAAATGTTGGTATTTTTACTTTATTTTATTATGCTCTAAGTCCAGAAATTGGAACAATATGAAGCTTTGCATTGAAATGTTGTTTATTGTAGCAACAGGGTGCCTGCCTCTGATGGAACTAGCCTCCGGTGTTTAGTGACAAAATCACTAAATTTCTCAAATACCAATTTCATCATCATACCGTTTCAGCATCATCATCTTAAAACTTGAGATATATGCTTTTGAGCATTGAACATTTTGAATACAGACCCTTAAAGTGGAAATGCAAAACAAGTTCATATTTTTTAACTTGAAAAAAAAAATGAGGGCTTTCATTTGATCTTGAAATATAAATTTTCCCGGGCATACAGCTTTTCAAATATTTTTCAAGCCCTGTAGACTAACAAGTAGTCAACATGGACCACAGAAGAATGAATTGAAATCATAGATACTGAAGAATCCAAGTTTCACCTTTTCTAGCAATGCAAATATTAACATACTACGAAAATAATTTAAAAGTTTGGCATCTGATGTGCTACAAAAACTATCAAATCCTTTTCATACGCTCTACTTCAACTGCCACAAGTTTGAGAAGTCTCTGCATGACAGAAAGGAGACTAAACATATTTATTTACTAAATATATCAAAATAACAGCAGATCACCTCGTATTTTCTGTGATAAGTTCATTCTTAATAGAGGTTACATCGAGCAACTGGATACAGCTGACATGAAATCTTGGTCTGAAATGATGAATGTAAATAACTCAATTGGCTGGTAGCTCTCCTAACCTCAACCCAATTTATGATGCTCAGAGGTCATAAAGGTAATGGTTCAGACATTTACACCCACAAAACACAATGGGATTCAAAAGGCTTGAAAAATCACTATAAATGAATGAACAGAACTGAGTCTAATACTATGCAAAACTGAACCTAATACAGTACAACCTCGAAAATTCGGACCTCCAAATTCCGGAAACCTCCAAAATTCGGACTTTTTGCGGATTTTTTTTTTTTTAATCTTCCGGACTGTCGAAGTCGCGAATTTAAAACAACAGGGTAAGATTATGCATATAATGATATTTCAAAAACAAATATACTGATTATTTACTAAAAAGATGCGATAAAATTTTTACAGAAATTTATAGATATGATGTCGCGATCCGTTAGACACATCTATTTAAACGATAACTCTGCTGTACTGATGTTGGTTTAGGAGGGAAAGTGGGGGAGGAAGGGAAAATGCTCGCATAGGTCTTAAGGTTAGGAGGTTTGTTTGTGAAAGGAATGCCTGACTCAAATGTCCTTTGCATGGGGGATGAAATGGGGACATAAGCACACAACCAGTAGCGTGACGTCCGAGGCTTCTGTGGATAGCGCGTCCAGGGTATCTCTTTCGCTGGCTGCAGCATACATCATGCAGGAAGAAGCAATGCAACCAAGGAAAGGACGTTGATTTTCACTGGGGTGGGGAGATTGGTTTGATGGGCACTTCCCTGAACAAAAGCTTAAGAACATGAACAATGCAGTTAATCTGGCATGCGAAACAGGTGTTTCTTGGCTCTGTGCTCCTGAGTTTTGCTTTGATTTTAATTTTTATTGACTGACGATAGTGGAAGTTGAAGGGTTCGGCTGGAAATGTTTTCTCACTAATAAGCGCTGTAGCATCATCACCTGATGTTAACAATGGGTAATTAATTTAATACCTGGCTGAAGATAAAATCTTCACAAACGCAAAAGAAAAAAAGAAGGGAGAGCTTTCCCATTCATACATATAAAAGCGGAGCTCAACGGGAAGGCTCAGTGCACAGTAAATGAAAGTAGGTCAAACCACTTGAAAGAAAGAAAGCATCACCGCTGTTTCCAAGTGTTGGTGGCAAGACCCGTGATCACGTGCGAGGGAGCTGGTAAAAGGAAGCGTAAAGCAACTTATTCTAACAAAAACATCTGTAGATTGGAAAAAAATCATAACATAGAAGGAACATATTATTAAAGAAAACATTAATCAAAAGCATTACAAGTGATAATTTATAAGTTAATTACTTCTAAGACGGATTCTATTGCGGTGAACAGAGAACCATCCTGTAGCAGACATCCACATTGAATGGAATTTAGACCATTGTGCGGTTTTACGAGCAATGCGATATTCTAACGGGAGTCTTAAGATTTAACTGTGATTTATATTGATTACATAAATGGTTTTCAGCATTTAATAAAGGCAAACAAAAAAACATCATTAGCATGATTAATAAAAAATGTATAAATAAAAATGTTTGCCAGTATGAAAAAATAAGTGCATAAAGCAGATCGACACTGAGTTGCAGAATTAGCCTTTGAAGTATACATATAATCACGTTGGGTGTGAGTTAATTCATGAAAATAAGGAAGATAATTCAGTTTTCTGAGCAGCTTCACGACTTCGACACAGGTGCGGCCCTTACGGCAACTTTTGCTTCAAAGATTGCAAAATTTCTCACCTGCGGCTCTTAGTCCGAAAATTACGGTAATCTTTTTTTGTATTTTTATATTTTTCTTAAAAATTCTCCTGTTCTATTATTTTATATTAAATAATATTTTTTAATTGGTTAACTTGATTTTTTGTCATTACTTTTACAAAAATAGGGTATTCATTTAGTACTAAGTTTGAATTTTATCCAAACTCTCTATAATCCGGAAAATTCCAAAATCCGGAATCGGCAAAGTCCGGACGATTCCGGATTTTTGAGGTTGTACTGTATATGTGCTAAAGGAGAAAACATCAAGCATAAATGCTTAACTAGTTAAACTTCTCTTCCTGGATTCCACAGTTGCAGAACTTTTATTCTCTCTATTTTAACTTGTTAAGTGCAATTTCATAGACAGTGCTTTTCATGACACACAAAGGTACACACATTTCTAAATGTGTCTACCTACCAGGTATAATTCCATAGTGCCTTTCAAGAAGTAATATGGCATAGAAGTTTCTCTACTTCTTAAAATGTTACTGTTTATGTGAAATCTGTAATGAAAAGTTTGGTCATTATCACCTATTAAAATAGCTAACTTCTATCTTGGAGTCATGAAATTTTATTAAAACTCTGGATCATTTGTTCAGAACTTCCAAGGAAATTTGTGGTACTCCAGGTTTCTGAAGCAACTGGCCATTTTGTTTTTTAAAAACATCTTAAAAATTTGCAAAAAAGTTGCTTGTTTGAAAAACAAATACTAGCACTTAATTATTGAATGCTTGGTGTTTGCATGAGTTATTTCTTTCACTGTGATACTTTACGGATCTTAAGATTAATATCACACCAGTAATATGTTTACCTATACAATGGCATTATGTCAGAGAACAAACATCACAACACAAAATATGACAACACAACTGAGAATTTCACACATTTTAACTGCCACTGAAACCAAGGAGAGTGAAGCCATGATTGTATTAATTTGGGCATTGTACAGTATCAGTTTTTTTTTTTTTTTTTTTTTTTTTTTTTTGTGCGTGTGCTCTTCTGTTAATGTTCTGATTTCTGAAGGAAGCCAACGGCTACTGAAACCTTCAGGACCTCAGATTTTCATGCCACAGTTATCTGGCAAGTTCAGTTAAGCTTTCAGGTATCATTCCATCAAAATATAAGTTTTCTTAAAATATATATTTTTGAAAATTCTGTTTTAATGCCATGCACTCCATCCAAATACAAAATGCTTCTGTTTACTTAAGACCCGTACATGCATATAAATGAGTGTACTCCTCTAAAAAGATGGTACTCCCCAGTAGCTTTTAGTGGCCAAATGCTCACTCACTGATGTCTTATGGAGAAGGGCTAGCAAGCAAATACAAATGTTTTATGTTAAGAGCATGGTTATGGTTTCTAAAGCACAGGTGTTCATAACTTTTGAAGTACAAATGAAAACATGAGTATACAATTTCTTTTCATTCAAAGATATAATAAACATGAGATAAAAATGTCAATACTGTAAAACATATTCATATTTTCACATGCTTAATAGGATCATTTTATGAGATAAGAATATTCAAATTCAAATTAACTACGAAGTTGTGATAACTGTAAATTCAGACCATAACAGAAAATTAAAAAATGAATGCTGGTAATTATAAAATTCAGTAATTGTTGCAAAATATAACAAATAATTTTAAAGATAACAATTTTCAAACTTTTTCTTAAGACAAAAGAAACTGATTTTTCACTGGATTTTTTAATTGCAAATTTATTGGATAATTCAACAACAATAGCTGTGATTGAAATGTATGTCTCATGTTATCAGCACCACAATTTCATACAAGAGTATATAAGATCATAGCAAAATCAGTTGAAGCAAAGATCATTGTTTATACAGCTCATCCTGTGATAACAGTTTAAATGAATTGCCATGATTTTGGGAAGAAAAAAATACTTAATGCGTTTTCACAAATGTCACTATATACAGGTATAATGTCAGAATTTTCAAACTCTTCATTGTGTTTTGCTCAACAGTCAAGTTCATAACCCATATTTACGACAAAAAGTTATAAATATTACAGTTCTTTAAAATATAATTTTAGGAGTGTGTACGAATTTAGGTAGATCCCAAACTCTCCTATTAAATATGCATATGCCAACTAACAAATACAGATAAAACTAAATTTCATGCTATTTACACATAGAGAAAAAAATGAAAAATGGTTGTTGCTTTAGCAATGTTCATATGTGTAACATTACAGTGAACAGCTGTCCAAATAATTTCCATGGCATTCAAAACGTCCATTCAGTTACTTCATTTCAGTTATCTATGCCCTACTGACTTTCAGGTAGAATATAACTAGGTGAAAGTTCATTATCATATTTTTACCTGAAGTTAATGTAAAACACAGTCACTGCTTTCTAAAATTTCTCATTTTATGAAGATGGAACCTGGTTTCCACATTACATTATTCCACACAGGATAACAGCATGTTTTAATTTCACTAGCTGTACTCAATTTATTTTTCCACAGTTTCAAATGTCAGGTAATCATAAAAATTTGGATGCCTTGCTCTTTTTTCCAGCTTTCTTTCTCAAGTACTTGACTTTTTTAACATAACCTTCCACTAAAGTTTTCACTTTCACAGGATTTATTTCACCTGTTTTGTTGTGACAGATCTGCCAAAGAGATTAAAAAAAAAAAAAAGTCAAGAAAAATTCAAATTAATTCAAAATAAGCAACTATCATAATAGAAAATTAGCTCTCATGATACTCACTATGCAGCAAAAGTATAGGAATACCTTTAAAAAATGCAAAGATCAAAATATTACCTTATTCGCTACTTTTTTCTTTTCTTTTTGCAGGCGTCACATCTAGCCACTATAGTACTTTTTCATGCACTTCTCAAAAGTTTCATGGGACAGTGGCTCCATTCTTCACACACAAACATCTTGAATTTTGCCAGTGATGTTTTTCTTCAGTAGAATTCCCTGTATGTCCTGCCACTTCCAAGCATTTAATTACATCTGCATTGGAGATCTCTGCTGATCAATTAATCACAAGAAAATTGTTATCTTCACATCATGCAACAAAACTTTTCTATGTGAGAAGGGAAACTGTCTTTCTAGAACAGCTATAGTCCAGAGACTCCAACCCTGATAGGAAATTTTCAGTAGTAAATACTAAAAAAAAAATCCATAGTTTTTAGCTTTTTCCCATAACGAAAACTACAAAATCCAGTAGCTTTCATTAGTAATGAATAAAATTGCAAGGCACACATGGTAAAAAATGAATTAACAGAAAAGCAAAGTATAAATTCTTATAAAAAAGTGAATTTTTCCTTTAAAAATTGCCCATAAATTGAAGACTGAGAAACACTAAATTAAATGGCTCCAATATTTTTCTTTTTTCAGTTTACCTCAAAAATCAATGTATGTTCCAATGAAAACCTCACAATAAACAAAGTAAGTGTCTACACAGACTGTAAGTTCTTTATGGTCATCTTCAAACCCCAAAAAGAATGGGGGAAAAAAGTAGCTTTTTTTTCTTCCTGCAATGAACAAAAAATACTAATAATACTAATACTAAAAACTGTTCATTGCAGGAAATAATTCTAGTTCTATTCCAGGACTTTACTCAAAAATATGAAAAATTAAGGACTTTGCAAGCTCTAAAAGGGAACCAAAATTTCAGGATGTTTCCAGGATTCCATGGGCCGTGATAACTCTGCACATGGCCAGAGACGCTTAGACGTCAAAAACATATTGAAAAATCACGGAAGAAATTTAATAATATTGAAAATATTCAAGAAACATTTTCCAAAATGTATAATGAATTGATTAATTTCAAATTTGTGCTAGAAGTACAAGCATTAAGTTATTATCTGTAATTACACGATCTGGAACTGTGGATGAAAAATATTAAAATCCATGATGCATTAAATGACTTTCATTCACATATACTCAGTCATAAAACCACATATTTAAAAATTAAAACAACACATGTGAGACCTTTCGGCAATCCTACTGTAGGGCCATCATCAGACATTAAAGTTAACACAGTCACATGGAACAAAATAAATACTGTCTAGTTAGAGTTCAACTGATGTCATGTCATGTGTCAGTACATGCGCAATAGACACGATGTGAAATCAATTAAAAATATTTGCTATAAACCACGGAGTGTTTCGAGTCTATTGCATATGTAATGATACATGACATGACGTCATCAGCCACATCATGCCATGTGTCAGTACATGATATCATCAGTCAATTAAATTCAGTCTAGACAATATATTAGTCTAGACTGAATTTAATTAGTTTCTCCATCAAATGGAATTGCTGTGGGATGCAGCGAAGCATGCTACTGCATACATAGGAATGTTTACAACTCATTACACTGCATTCATAATCCACTTTTAAGTTTAGCATGTTTTTGTCACATCTGGAATTCAGCCATATCCAAGTTAATTGATATACAGAGAGAACACACATATTTAACTAATAAGTGAATAGTGGAGACCCAGTGATAAAAAATGTCAACTGATGAGGAAGATAGAAGTGTTTAAGCCTTGCAAGGATTCGTGAATCATTCTGTCACATTAAAGAGGGAAGAACACCTCACAGAGAAATAAAAGCTTTTGCTTTAAATGGCCATCAACTGGTTTACACAATAAAGTGGCAGCTGAAGTGCAAGATTTATCATAAAATGACAGAAGTTTGACTATTTATTAAAAGGCTGAGGAAACTGGGATTTCATATGGCTCATCTCATCACTGAAATATGAAATCAACGATTATATATATATAAATATATATTTATTAGATGTGCAACTTAATTCTCGGCCACAGGCACGATAAGTTGACAGCAAGTTATAGCAAACTGAATACGTAAATAATCAGGGAAATAATCCTCATCGTGTTGGATACATTTTAGCCATCAGTCAGGGAGCTGCCGAATGCCACTGCGGAAAAAAGAGGGCTGTTTCAAGTTGATAAAATCATCAATATTTGCATGGAACTCTTCGACAGAAGTGAAATGCATATCACTCAGGTGATGTTGCAGGGAGCAAAAGAGATGATAATCCTACGGGGCAAAGTCTGGAGAATACGCCGGGTGGGACAAAATTTCCCATCCCAGGTCGGTGAATGTGCTTATTTACGAAGGAGCAGGTCAGACTATTAACCAACATTTTAATGTCATCAGTATTATCAACCATTTTAACCCATTGCTGGATGAAAGCCTCCCCTAATCTCTTTCACAACTCTTTGTCTTGAGCAATTAATCATCCACATCACTCCGACATGGTTTCAAATACCATCTGCCCATCACCTACATGATCATCTTCTGTGTCTTTTCCTGCCCTTTGGTATTCAGTCTAGTATTTCAGTTGTCCAACAATGGTTAGTTCTTCCAGCAATGCATCCAGCCCAATGCCACTCGAAGGTCTATGATCTTGATCTGATAATGATGTCATCCACTCTTGCTATTTTCCTGATTCATAAGTACTTTTTCCTATCTCTCTTGGTTATACCAAGCTTGAGCTTGCTTCTACGTACTAACGTGAAAATGTATCCATGATACACAACACCATAGATAGAATCAAGGAAAGAAACCTAGTGATTGGCAAATTTACGTGCCTAGCCTGTCCAAAGAGTTTGTTTTTAAATGTTTACTTAAATATACAGGGTGTCCCACAAAGGTATTACAAATTTCAAATAATCATAAGTTTTAATATAAATGATCTCAATACACAACTGGTGTTAACTGACAGAACAGATCTTGAAGTTTTATAGACATTCAACATGGGCACCATTTGTCACCCGAACAATGTCTAAACTGTATTCCCAGGGCTCCAAAAATACGGTCGCCAGTGGCGATTAAAATTTTCTGCCTGGTGACAAGCATTTTAGTTATCAAAAATTTCTTTTTTTCACTAAGAGAACAGCACTTTTTTTGTTTGTATGTGCGTTTTCTAATTGTAATCGGTTTATTTTTGATCACAAATTCAGCAAGGGGGGAAAAATTGCAACATGCATTTAATTATGGCAGTTACGAGAGAACCCCCCCCCCCTCTGGTCAATGTACTTCCTGTGATGACTACAATTACAAGCCAAAACCACGTGCCAGTCCGTGTTCACGGATGCACGCTTGCTGGCATCACAAATTCCCCCACCTGAAAGTGGGGGTGGGTGGAGGGCAGCATGTGTGCATGGATGCGGAGGAGAGGAGAAAAGACAACCAAATACGTTCTCACGGATGCAGAGCCTTTCTTGTTAAAAGTAAGATGAGATCATGAGAAAGCGGAATGCCCCCCCCCCCGGAAATAAAATGCTGCCCTTCATTCTATTTTTGGAATGGGAACCATCCTTGCCGACAGAGTTTTGCATTTCGATTGACAGTTGTGCGTGTGTGTGTGTGTGTGGGGGGGGGGGCAATTTGTGATGGCGGCACACATCACCACCCTAACTGTGATAGTGAAGGGAGGGGTTGGGAGCAAGTTTATGATGCTGTTGGTTGAGTTTCACTGCCAATGTATTTATCATAAAGTTATGGTACGCTCATTGTGCAGGGTCGCTGAATGCACTTTGATCTTACACTTGAGGGTTGAGGTTCACTTTGTTCTCTTGTTCAATTCAGTCATCTTCCTTTCCTCAGTATTTGACGATTTCTTTCCGTGTTTATTGTTCACACCCCTTGATATATGCAATTGTTTCCCTTTGAGCGGATTATTAGAACGACAAGTTTTTAAATATGGATCAGAAAAGTATACTTTCGTTTTTCCAGAAGAGAAATATTACGACCGTCAGTGATGTGGCAAATAAGGAATTATCCATTGAGGCAGTGGTTCATGAGAAAGATTGTACTATATCCATACACGAGACCGGCCGATGACAAAAAAAGCTGAACTTTTTAACTGGGTAGAAAATTGGGACACGCGAACGCGCGGTGAGCAAATTCAAATACAGCATATATACAATATTTAAGAGTATGCTAGCCATATGGAATTATTTTCTGTAAATTATGTAAGTAAATATTAAAGTGAAGCACATTATTATATTCACAATAGAAAAGTAGGGGATAAAATAAAATGAACAAAATAAAATGAAATATTTTAAAAAATCAGATTTAAAACTTACATGTGAATCTTTACTAGCTAAATCCTGAGGTTAAAAGTATTTGTCTAGGAAAGTTTGTGAATTTAGTCAAGCAATTAGAAACTTGCAAGAATTAGAAACATATATCCACAGCTTAGTTTTTAGTCATTGAAGAAGTCAATAAAGTATTTCTCAATGTAACCTTATAAAATGGCTTGCAAAATTTTTTGCTTGCATTGTGAATATGGTGACATGAATCTACATCAACGTCAAGCAAGTGGAGAGATTTTCTCTGCCGAATTCTTGTTTTTCACCCTGTTTTTGTGCCTCCCATGACACATTCTTTCCACTTAGCTTTCAAACAAGCAAAACAAATTCCTTCTTAGAAAGAAAGAATAAAATAAAAAGCAAAAAAAAACGGAAAGCTGCGTCACGAACTTTTAGAGGCTTCGGCCCGACGTAATAACGGCCCGAAGCCGTGCCCCCCCCCTAGCTTTCAAACATGCAAAACACATTCTTCCTTAGAAAAAAAAAAAGAAAGGAAAGAAACAGAGTTGCGTCACGAACTTTGGGCGGCTTCGGGCCGACGTTATCCTAGCCGGGCGCCGTGCTTTCTTTCCACTAAGTTTTCAAACAAGCAGAACACATTCCTCCTCCTTAGAAAAAAAACAAAAAAGGTTCGTCACGAACATGGTTCAGAGGCATCGGGCAGACGCAATTCCGGGCAACAGCGAAAGCACGTCCGAACCAACGTAATTCCGGATCACGGCAAAAGAAGCCCGCCAGGCCTACATAATTCCGCGGCGCGGCGCCATTCTTCCTTTCCACTTAGCTTTCAAACAAGCAAAACAAATTATTTCTCTTCGGGGGAGGGGGGGTGGGAACGAATTTAAGAAAAGAAAGCTGCGTCACGAACTTTATTCAGATGCTTCATGTCGACGTAATCCCGGGCCACGGCGAAAGAAGCACGACGGGCATTTTTTTGTTCACACTTTGAAACAAGCAAAACAAATTCCACCACCTGAGAAAAAAAAGAAAATGACAAAGGGCTGTGTTACGAACTTTGTTCAGAGGCTTTTACGTCGATTATTTACAAAATCAGTAAAACTTTCTTAATAACAGCGAAAATCTAAATATCCATAATTTTTTTGTTAGTCACCCGTAATCCCGGGGAAATCCGTAATAATTACGGAGATTCCGTATTTTTTGGCATACTCCGTAGGAAGAGGATTCACGAGTGCTTGGATTCTCGAACGATCTCAGAAAAGCAGGAACGCATTCGGGTACATTTGCAAATTACAAGAGAGTTTCTGGCGATGACGTCACGAATAGAATTAAGCAGATAGTTTGGCCCTGATAGAATGCAGAGTGGCGATTTCTCGCAAGACACGGAAAGGGCTGCGGTAGTTTCCCTAACGCACGAAGTAGGCGGAGCTTCCCCCTTTGCGCTGCGATGCTCAAGTGACTGACATCCCATCCATTGTTGACAGCAGTAAACGAATTGAGCTCCTGACTCCACCCTCCAACATTTCTTCTTGCCCCCCACGTCTGCTCCAAAAACAACGCTTTAAGCTAGAAAGCGCTTAGTTCTTTTACTCCACAAAAAAGCGGAATCGCGGAATTCCGCTTTTTTTATTTTTCTATAGAACGACGACCCCCCCCCTAAAAAATCCTGAAAAATTTCTCTTCATTTTTGCAATGACCTCGAGAATGACCAAAATGATGCCGAAAAAAGCGGAATTCCGCGAATTCGCGGAAAAAGAATCTCATGTATGTATATCTCAAGGCAGATCTGCATTATGTGAAAATGTTGAAAAAAGAAAAGATGGCAAAAGAAAATTTCAGCAGAAATGGTGTGAGTTTTCGTGGCTAGTATTCGAAGATGGTATGGCCCAATGCAAAATATGCTCCAAGTATCCAGATATTTCGGATAAAAACTCTAAAATTGTTCACGGATTTCAAGGACCTTTCAAAATTGAAACTTTTGAAGTACACCAGAAATCAAAAATGCACAAAAATTGTATAGATCGTGATGCAGCTAAAAAATAACCCTGGAGTGCACTCCACTGGCAATGTGTCATAAGAAAATGGATGAAATAATGTTTAAACATCTTGGAAAGCTTTTCAATACAGCATATTACATAGCAAAATATAATAAGCCATTCACTGATTTTGAAAATCTGATTGTTCTTTTAAATAAATTTGAAAATGATGTTGGTTTTCAACAGTATCAGAATGACATGCAATGCAGAGAGTTTATATCACACATTGCAGGTGTAATAAGGCAAGAACTAATAGTGGAAATCAAAGAATGTAGTCGTGTAAGTCTTCTAGAAGCATCGACAGATAAACAGATAAATCTACAGTAGAAGAGCTAGTAATTTATGTTTGATTCATCAGAGACAAGAAAGTCAAATAAGTCTTTTTCTCAGTTGTCCCCTCCCCCCCCAGTCATCTACTTCAGAAGGCTACTATACGGCTTTAGATGAACAGATGAAAAATCTGGGTATTGATTGGCTAAAAGGACAATGGCTGGTTGGACTTGGCACCGACGGTGCAGCAAATATGGTTGGAAAAGAAAATGGGCTTATAGCTATAGTAAAAAGAAATATCACTGATGTTATTTCCCAACACTGTGTTGCTCACAAATTGAATCTGAGTGTCCTGAGTTCAATACGAAATGTACAGTACCTTGATGAATTAGATACTGTTTTGCGGAAACTGTACAAGTTTTATAGCAATTCACCCAAGAAACTGAAATAATTAAGCTAAGTAGCAAAACTTTTGGAATCAAAGACAAAGAATTAACAATTTTTATTTATTATTATTGTTCTATTTACATTTATGATGAGACTAACCCTACCAAGTTTTTACCCTAAGCCCTGGACTTTTTTTTTATGTTGCCAAAATGCAAGCTCTAGGTTCATCAAGGATTCAAGGGTATAATAATTCTGTTTACTTCTTGGACTAATTCTTGATTTGTTTCATCACATGCACAATTTTTGAAAGAAAATATATAAATATGTGAACTCTTTTTACTGAGTTTGTTAGGTAATTCAGTATGAGGAAAAAAATTAATTAGAGCATCTCATTCATGAAGGGCTCTACTATCTCAGTTTAAGCATGCAATGATATTTGCCAGACTAATGGGAAATCTTTCAGAATCCACAGAGGTTATCAGAGGATATCTTTTTTTCTGGTATGTACCAAGTTACCTAGTATTTTTTACTCAATTATCTGAAATTTCTATCTATAATTATCATCAAGCTATCAGCTGTACACATGTCACAATTCAATTTTTCAACTAAAGCTTATCAGTTGATAAACTGAATCAATCATCTATATAATTGATGCATAATGATCATTAGTCATTACTCATTACATTAATTATAAAAAAATTATTTTAATAAACTTATACTTGAGTATTAATTTGATTAATAACACGATTATGCAAACTGGTGACAATTAAAATAAGAAATATATATATATATATATATATATATATATATATATATATATATATATATTCGTTTCTTACAGTTTCCACTTTTTAGCTGGCTACTAGAAAATCAGGCTGGCTACCAATTTAAATTTTTTTTTTTTTTTTTTTGGAGCCCTGTGTATTCCAGTTCCAATGACGTTCGTTCGAGAATGTCCGTATTAACTTTCTGCAGTGTGTGTGTAATTTTCCTCTTTAGGTCAGTAATGTCTGCAACAGGGGTGCAGTAAACCTCATTCTTGATGAATCCCCATAAAAAAGTCGCAGGGTGTTAAGTCCAGCGAACGTGGGGGCCATGCAATGGGACCACCACGCCCAATCCATCGATTGGGAAATTTGGTATCCAGAGACCTCCTCACAATCAAAATCCCAATGAGGTGGTGCTGGAGTTGCAAGTTCATCCAACTGGGGATACACAAACTGCTCAATCATGTCCAGGTAATTATCAGCTCTCATGGTCACTTCCTAAAAGAAAAAAGGTTCCAATAACATGGTCGACCATTATGCCACACCAAACATTCACTTTTGGGCTAGCATGTTCATGTTCCATTGTGCAATGCGGGTGTTCAGTTCCCCAAATTATCACATTCTGTTTATTAACCATTCCAGAAACGTGGAAAGTGCACTCATCCGAGAGATGCATTTGTCTCAGGAAAGATTTGGCACTTGCAATGTTCTCCAACATCTCTTCAGCAAACTGTTTACATTTCACATGATCATCTAGGGTTATGTGATGGGTTAATTACAGTTTACATGGGTGCACTTCCAATCTCTGACATAACACTCTGTGCACTGGTGACGGCCAGCTGTCATGCTGCTTGACTGATTGACTTTCGAGGGCTACGAATGAATGCTTGTCTCACAACCTCCTCCCTTTCTGGAACCAGTGATGGTCATGCAGGTAGCCCTGTTCTTTGTAAGGACGTTACCAGTTTCCTTGAATGACTTGTACCACTTTCTGATGCTGTTAAGTGTGGGTAATTTGCTCCCATATATTATGAAATTCCATTGAACCTGCTTTTTGAATCGTGTTTCAATAAATCACTCCACAATCTGTGCTTTCATTGCAGGATTCATTGGGTACACTTCTAGAAAACTTGAGGGTATTCCTTACCACCTGCAAGAAACACAATGCTCATAATAGTTTTGTATCCAAAATTATCATTTGAAATTGGTTACACCTTTTTGGGACACCCTAGTACGCAATTTGGGTTCTCACTTGACAACTACAATTCAGTGTGATTGCCTGGTTCTCTACAGGGAACAAATAAAATGTTAATAAGTAATTAGCACAGAAATAACAGTAGCATAATTATTAAACATCTGTAGGCTGTTTGAACTAACTGCAAACATTTCGTGTTTTTTGATGACCATGATCATGTTATCAAAGCTGAATTCCAAGGAATAATTATGCTAGTATTATTTTTGTGCTAATACTTATTGTCTACTCTGGGAAAGCCAACCTTTTAGTTTCAGTTATTGTAAACTAAAATGCTATAAAGCAGCTGTCAACAACTCCAAAAATTAAATTTCAAGCAGGCACGGACGAGGCTGTCGGGATACCGGGAGAATTCCCGGTGGGCCACCATATTCTGGGCCTTCTAACTCAAAAAAAAAAAAAAAAAAAGTAAGTAACTCATGAAAAAAAGAAAGTAAATAAATACTTTTACTTCAATATTCTTGTACAAGAAAAACGTGCAATGCAACAAAGTGTGTGGCATTGCAACGACAAAGCTTGCCTACCACTTTTGACGGTTTCGAAAAAGAAGAAACTTACCTAGTAAATGTTCAGTTGAGCCAAATCGTGTTTCGGTACACCTCTTTCCCATTTCTTGGATTCCTGTTTTAAACCCCTTCTCTTTGGGCTGATATCCTCAACTTCAGTTCACTATTTCCAATTGCAGTTAAGTAAATAATACAATCTAATCAAATATACTATCAATAGTTTGGGATAGAAACTCAAATTTTACTGTGTATGTTAATGCATTGAGGTTCACCTATGGTAAAATTTTCGGGTTTCTGCTTTTTTTATGAATTTTTTTTTTAATGAAATCTGCATCTGATTTGCTACTTTTTAGGTGTTCCAGTTACATGAATTTTTGAACTGCAGTTATGGGAAGTCTGTTTCAATTGCAACAAAAAGACTTTTTCCAGTTAAAAGTACAGCAGAGAGTCGAAAATCCAAACTAATTGGGACCACTGGTTATTCGGTTTTTCAACGTGTTCGGATTATCGAACATGAAAAAATACAAATACGCTAACATTTCTACATTGTATTATCCAAATACATGTACCAAAAATGAGTAACTACACACACACACACGAAAAAAAAAAAAATACATAAGAAAGGGTTTTTTTTTGTTATTATTCAATACAAAGCAAGTTTGCCATTTTTACTACTGCTATGAAATTTTTAAATATAAAGTAGAAATCCCAAAACTTACCAATCATTACAAGCTGGTTCCGATTGCCAAGGGGTGTACTTTATGCTGAGTGCAGGGAGAATAACTTTCATCCTAGTGAACAGTGGGGCTGAGGGATGAAACAAGGGATGGTACTGCCATGGTAATGGGTAGTAAAATCTTAGCCCCGCAGGGAACAAGTGACAGTGGAAGTTTTCACCTTTTGTCTCTGAGTATCAGAAGTCACCTCCACCTTTGACACGTCACCTCCAAAATGTTTGCACCCCCAAAATTAGGTGATTCCATTATCGTCAAGTGCCAGGTTAAAATGAATGGACTATACTTAAACTTTCCACCACCACACACACTAAAAAAGTGAAGGGGAGCTTGTTCGGATTTTCGACGTTCTACTATAATTAAATAAAAATTTAAGATTCACATTTTTTTATTTTCAGTCATTTTATAAATTTGTTTGAAATCCTGGACATTTTAAAATTTTCTCAAGAGATTTTTATAATTATTTTATTAATGACAGGTAAGTCTAGAGAATGAAACGAATTTTTGTCACATTTGGATTTCCGTTCTCGCTAAAACCAAAGAACCTATTACAAATTCTGAATTCGGTTAGCGCAAAAAAACAAAACAACAACATAAAAATGGAAGTCTTCTACAGTCTCTCTCAGAGAACCTCTGTTGCTTTTCAGAAATGGAAGTAATTTCTTTTTCTTACACTAAATTTTAATAGAGAACTACAGTACATCCAGGAAAATGGGTTAAATGTTGTTAAATGTAAGCCTCAATGCGAAAAACCTCAGTGATTTGCAGACTCATGTTGAACAGATATTTAAACAGTAAGCGGCGATGAAAACAACTTTTTTTCTTGAGAAGGGTGCGGGGGGGGGGGTGTACCTTGATAATTTTTCTAATAGTGGGCCAATCAAATTCGATTTCCAGGGCTGTTTATGAATCGCCACGTGTTCAAGACCAGAATGGTGGAACATTCGAATGCGCACACAAATGACTAGATATAAAATTTAGAATCATATAGCACAGTTGCCACATTTTCTTGCAAATAAAGAAATAAATGTTTAAAGAACAATTTCATTTTTAAAACAGGAGGTTAGCTTTACATGCAAGTTAGTTAAAAACATATGTAACAGAACTTTTTTCTAATGTAATTCAGTGTTAGAACAACTATAGCTTATGCTACAATTATTCATAATTATTATATTTGCACTTTTAAGGTATTACACCCCTGCAAAGTGCGCATAGTTTACGAGCAATTCATAAATGATATACCATTAAAAGTCACCAATCACTGGTCATTTCCATCTACAACACACTTCAAGAACGTCAATTATCGTAATGTTGTTGGCCTTCAAAGGTTTACAGACATCTTGCTTACGATTCCTTCTTCTGGGGATGAAACTTCGTATTTTTTTATTTATTTTTATTTGCTAGACAAACAACGCTGGGTTTTTTTAGCCATATGAGATGTAACCATAGCTCGTCAATTCCATAAAAACCATACAAGCATACTACTCATTCATACATTCAATTACAAACTATGAACATATTTACACCACATTACATTCACATTTGTCAACTGTGAGTAACAAAATGCTCCATCTGTTTCAAAACCCGTGCTACTCCCACTGCAAGTGTCACACTCATTCAGCCCTTCACACACAATCCTCTAGCACTTTCAACAGGTTACTGTCATCCTCAGGAGGCAGGTGTGTCTCGCCCGCCCACCACAGCTCAAGTGAGCAGAGCCATCGAGGCACGGGCTCCAGCCGCAATCTCTGAATCTTTGTGTCTCTGGCGTCATCTATTGTCATTGCTGCTCTCTTTTCTTTTTCTTTCTAAGCTGTTGTTCAATTTTTATTAATGCCTTCCATTGTTCGTTTAACTTGCTAGGCTCATTAATGTTGCATAATCTTGATCTGTTTTTTTCAATTAACACTGACTCTGCAATTCTTAACTGCCTTTCATTTTAACAGCTCTTAATAATTTTAATATCCTCAAACCTTGGACATTGTTGATTTTCCATACAGTATTGGGTTAGAACAAGAACATGACAATACTTTGGCATTTTTGGATATTTTGATAAATTAAAACAAATGATAATATGCAATACAGAGTGCATAGAAAATCTTCATATATCCCAGTATTATACCTTTCCAGTCATCACATCCATTAACACATAAAAGAAATAGTGTTAAAACACTAATTAAAAGAAGTTTAACACACTCATCAATGGAACAATATAAAAAAGAAGAAATTGAATTTATTGAAAAAATTGCATGATTTTGGTTACCCTAAACAGGTATTAAAAATGGATTTATGAAGTAACTCAAGCTAACAATAAAGCCAAGATTGATAAAAAACTTGTAAAATATGTAGGGGCAATAAATACCATATGTAGAAAATGTTTCAGCTGAAATTAATAAAGTTTGTGGCAAATATGACATACAGGTAGGAAATCAGGTACTTACTGTAAAAAATTTAGTGATTAAAAATGAAAAAATCAGCCAATTAGATAGAGCAGGAATTTATGAAATTCCTATAAACCAGCAACCACCTGTGTCATATATAGGCAGCACCAAGAATAAATTAAAGTATAGATTGAACCAGCATATAAATAATTGGAATAAAAAAGAAGCTAAGACAGCTTAACCCAATACTGTATGGAAAATCAACAATGTCCAAGGTTTGAGGATATTAAAATTATTAAGAGCTGTAAAACGAAAGGATGTTAAGAATTGCAGAGTCAGTGTTAATTGAAAAAAACAGATCAAGATTATGCAACATTAGTGAGCCTAGCAAGTTAAACGAGCAATGGAAGGCATTAATAAAAATTGAACAACAGCTTAGAAAGAAAAAAAAAAAAGAAAAAAAAAAAGAAAAGAGAGCAGCAATGACAATAGATGGCGCCAGAGACACAAAGATTCAGAGATTGCGACTGGAGCCCGTGCCTCGATGGCTCTGCTCACTTAAGCTGTGGTGGGCGGGCGAGACACACTTGCCTCCTGAGGACAACAGTAGCCTGTTGAAAGCGCTAGAGGATTGTGTGTGAAGGGCTGAATGAGTGTGACACTTGCAGTGGGAGTAGCACGGGTTTTGAAACAGATGGAGCATTTTGTTACTCACAGTTGACAAAGGTTTAACCACCTGTGAATGTAATGTGGTGTAAATATGTACATAGTTTTTTAATTGAATGTATGAATGAATAGTATGCTTGTGTGGTTTTTATGGAATTGACGAGCTATGGTTACATCTCATATGGCTAAAAAAACCCAGCATTGTTTGTCTAGCAAATAATAATAAAAAAAAATACGAAGTTTCATCCCCGGAAGAAGGAATCGTAAGCAAGATGTCTGTAAACCTTTGAAGGCCAACAAAATTATGATAATTGACGTGCTTGAAGTGTGTTGTAGATGGAAATTACCATGATCTTTAGGGTAAGTGATTGGTGACTTTTAATGGTATATCAATTATTCATAATTTATGTGCATACATTACAATAATAATAGGCAGCTTACCTTTTGTTGTAAGGTCAGCTCCTTTGGTATACCTGTGCCGAGGGCCAGAACCAACTGTAGACTACAAAAAGAACCAAATGTGCAGTGAAATGTATACCAAAGGAACTGACCTTACAACAAAAGGTAAGCTGCCTATTATTTTTTCTGTTCAGCAAACAACTTAAAAAAAATGTTACTGGTACCTCCACCATAACCAGTGTGAGAATGAAAGTATATAGAGATCTGCTTTACTTTTATTTACATGAGCTCAACTACATTTTTAATGAAATTTACCTATTAAATTTGGGTGGTTTACACATATATACCATGACTAAAACTGAACAGTTAAACAATATACAATGCATGTACTAAAATAACACAATAAATCAAGAAGGCGAACACAATTTATAGTAATTGTACAGTTTATCATTAAATACATACTTTTGGTACTGATTTCCTTAAAACATCTTTATATTCATCTTTGTTGATATCTCGCCTTGTATAGTATGGTTTCAGTGCCAATTTGACTTCTTCAATAACTCTCTCTTGACGATTTAATTTTTTCAGGAACTGGAAAGCAAATAACATGAAAACTGAAATCAATAAATATTGGGGGGGGGGCACACTGAATTTAGTGATACTGGTGGAAATTCAAACAATAATATACTACCATTTTTGTGATTAACTAATAACAAAAGAACTCAAAATTTCGAAGTTCTAATTCCCATGTTTTAACTTATGTCTATCATCAGACTTCATGATGGACAATGTTTAAATGTTGTACAAAAATAAAGACACAGAAGTAATCTACATAATAGAACTGTGGTTGTTTTAATGTAATGAAAATTTGCAGGAATGATCTGAAATGATTATCTTTAGCATAATATTCCATGGATCACACAGCAGTACAGTATACACTACTAACAGTACACAAATTTGGTTTAAAAAATATCGTTTCAAGTTTTTAAGTGCACACCAAAATAAAACACAAAAATAGATAAAACTGGTAAAATTTAAATTAAGATAAAATGTTCACATAACAGGAAAAAATTCAGCTATACCGTACAATCTGAACAATTTCTAGACAAATAACAGCATAGGTAAGATAAAATGACACATTTAACACTGAGGGGTGGAGAGTGAATGATGAGGAACTTTTTTACCAGAAAAAATTTCTCATCTGAAATTAAGTAAATTATTCTTCTGGGATATAAATGACATGCTCCCCAAATAGATTAGACTGTCACTCAAATCATTTTTAAATGCACATATTGATTTTAATTTTACTATTTACCTACATCTTTCCAGATTTTCTTTGTACTAAAATTTTTGTTTCTGCTGGTTATAATTAGTATACCGTAGACATTAAATGCTTGTTATAATGAATAACATGCATCTAATGTTTACAGCAAGAGCAAAGGTTATTGTGAGAATATTGGATAGAAGTCTAATATTCTTACAGAGCAGAAAAACAAAATTATAAATAATTCTACATATAAGGATAAGGCCTTTTTTATATCTTATTTATTGCTTCTAATATCAATTCATAATGCAGACTGCTCAGTTGAAAATCTATTAATATCAGTTGCATACTTGAAGCTCACTTAATCAGAAAAGAAAAAGGGAAAGTTCTTTATTACACTCCCATACTACAATATATCCCTTCTTATGAAGGGTTGCAAACTGCAACTCTGGCACCATTTCTACAATGCAGACCAAACAATTTCATGTGTGAATTCACTCATGCCAAAGGTATGTTTTGACCACATAACTGAGCTTCAGTCTTTCTCACTGGATGAGTATTACAGATAGGAGTCAGGAATTCACATGATTTCATAACATTTTTATGCTATCATTGAATGGTGAATCATAACAGTTTCTTCCAAGAAGTGATTTTTCATTGCACTTCTGTACTTCCAACATCCATGTCAGCATCCAAAAACTGATCCTTCAGCTGTTCTTTTAACAAATGATTTCCAACTGTACCAGTAATATGGGTTTAATTATATCATAGCATCAATAAAGATAGACACAGCATGAAGATAGCGAAAATGCTAATCCTTCAGAATCCCATTAAAGCCTACATTACATAGCAGTGTTCATTGTTTGGATCCATAGCGCTTACAAAATAATTCAAAGCCCTATTATAATGCTTAATCCCAAAAAACTGTAAGATCATCAGCTTGTACTTAAAAAAGCTTCAAAACTAAAAGGTCTGCACCAAGATTCAAGAGCACAGATCAAACCTGTTAAATAACAGAAAGTCAAGAAAATGAAGAACAGAACTAAAATGTCAGTTACTTAAAATAATTACACGGTCGAGTCATATTATTGTGACCCCGAGCTAATATCCAGAGTAACCGCTGTGTGCAGACTGGACAGCAGCTAGACGGGCTGGGAGTGACTCAATAAGGTGCTGGAAGGTGTTCACAGGTATGTGGAGCCATGCTGACTGCAGTACATCTGACAACCTTGGTTCTAGGAAGGGAGACAGCCAGTACTATAAGACAAACAAAACACCTATGCCTCACTGGGATTCGAACCCAGTTTCATTTGGACGAATGGTCATAAGTCAGTGCTTATTACCACTACACCACCGGGGTAGCACATGGAGCAAATGAAATATGTGTGTGTGTGTGTTTCTTTTCATTAAATTATTATTTTCCTTTCTTCTCCTTCATTGGAAAAAACAAAGAGGTATATTTGCAAACATAAATAGGGATTATTGTTCTTAGGGTGGTTATTTTCCATGTCAAATCAACACAGCTTAACCGACCTCAGATTTTCATGAAATTTAACCCACATGTTAAGGTTATGGAGAAACCAATTAATGTCTAATAAGTCTCTAACTATTTTGGTAACTGAAATATGTAATTTTGACAGTGGACTAAAAGGAATTTTTGTGTTTGTACATTACAAATTTACCCACATTTTCCTTCCTATTTCACAGGGGCTTGATATTGGTATCGAAAGCAATTCATGTGGACATTTGTGTATGTCACATGAATATATTTTTGAAACTTTTGATTTCAAGGTCAAACACCGGCATCTCAAAAAGTTTTTTTTTTTTTTTTTTTTGGAAAAATATACATATTATTCTTACATTTATCCTTTAACAATTCTCACCAGAATTGTTAGTAACGTTTGTAGTACATGAGAAAGCCTACCGGCTGGATAGCGAAAGCTCGGGAGATACAATTTTTTCATATATTTCATCTTTAAATATATCTTCACACCAATAAACGGAGTTTTATATAGATTTGTTTGTTATATTTAGGAGTGAATCCCGTTCAACAAGGTTGAGTAATGTCACCATGGCTGTCTAATATATTTATGGATGCATGCATGCATGGTCCAAGATGGACAATACAGGTTTATGTCTTGGTAATACCTGTGTGTGCAGATTGCTGTATGCTGATGACACAGTCCTGTTGGCAGAGAGCAAAAGTGAGTTGCACAGTATGTTGTCCTCGATGTACGAAGTTTGCACAAAATTCAAACTGAGTAATAAATAAGGGGAAAACCAAAGTTATAAATTTTGAGCGAGGAACTGTTAGCACTGAAAGTAATATCAGTCTAAATGGCACAGTGATTGACCCGGTGAGTGAGTTCCTATATTTAGGAAGCATCTTTGACAGAGAGAACAAATTAGATGGTAAAATTAGCAGGCGAGTGAATTCTACATGGAAAGTCATAGCTGCTTTAGGAGGTTTTCACAGGAATGATGGGTTCTCAAGAGAGCCCGCATACTTGTGTATGAAAGTGTAATTGTTCCTACTCTGATGTATGGCAGTGGAATCTGGATACTACAAGAGAGACATAGGAATCATTTGTGTGCTGGAGAAATGCATTACTTACAGGGGAGTTGTGGCAAGACACGTTCTGATCGTGCGAAGAATGAAGATGTGTTGCAGTTCTGTAATGTGAAGCAAAATATTGTTAGCAAGGTGGTGACTAATATCCTTTGGTGGTTTGGCCATATTTGCAAGAATAAGTGATGAGATGCTTACTAAGAATTTTTTTTAGCCCAAGTGACAGGGAAGAGAAGCAGAGGAAGGCAAAGGAAGTCATGGGAGGATCAGATTCAGGAGTGTCTGCATGAGAAAAAGATTCTGAGTATGAAGTATAGAAGGTGTTGTGTATGTCAGTGAATCCCGCTTTTTGTGTCAAGAATTGCTGTAAATGAAAAAGTTCGATACGGCAACAGTAAGTAAATAATCAGTTAAAAATTTATCTGGTAGTTCGTATTTCTTTGTGAAGCTAACCTCTGAATCTCAGAGAACAGCTTAGTGATATGTAAAAAAATTAATGCTATTATTGAAAATTTATCTTACCCTAAAACCACATGGTTGGGTTTTATATGCACATTGTTCTCTTATCACACAGTAGCCAAATATTTTTTAACACTTATAAAATTTACATTTATATATTTAAAAGCCATAATAATCAAAACACTTAAGATCGATAAACAGGTACTGAAGTTTTTTCAACAAATTTAAGACTTTCAAACACATTTGTAACTAGTTTTGGATACTTCACATGGTATCATTTTCAATGTCATTGGTCTTGCGTTCTCACACACACTTTGACAAATTGCTAATGGCAAATGTTTACCCTTACCAACCAAGTTAATGATGATGGGCTGTTAACATATAATCTTATGCTTACAAAAATTATTATTACTAAATCTCTTATAGCATGTTAGATTTACCTAAAAATTGTTTCTAAAGCCCTTTTAGCACATTAGAGCAACCTAAATATTGCCTTTAAGTGTTTCTGACTTTATACTAATGAGTCAAAATAATTGTAAAGTTTCTGTATTAATGTTAATAATGTCCAAAGGACTGTTTCAAAGTATATCTAATTTTTCTTTTTCAATATTTCTATAGAATGAATCATTCCAATGTTTCTTAAAATGCAAACATGCCTGGGTGAAGTAAGCAGATCTGCTTCCTCAAATACTGAAATAATTGCTAAAAAAATGTGTGAGGAGGTACAAAATGATGGGGGCAATTCTTTAGGATTCAAAAACTATATCTGATTTTTGCATTGCCTTGCCCCTTGGCAATACACACAAAGGCAGAAGAGATTAAGCTACGGTTGCTATTTTTGCAAAATGCGATGACTTAATCCAAAAATGCGAGAGAAAAATTAGTGTCCATAGCAAAATAGCACCAGCCATTTAAATATCAACCCATCAGCAGATTCAGCTCAGACTTTTCTATTTCTGTGAAAACTAGTTTACGATTCTGTCCGTGATTCGCCCTCCACTAATGCCATTTTCTTAATTTTTAAGTTATGTTCACAGCACCTGTTGGGTCAATCACCCCCCACCCCCTCTCCATACATTCTAGAGCACTCCATAAAGGGTGGGGTAAGGTTATAGAGGCTAGAGGGATTAGATCCCTTTCCCCATTCGAAGTTCAAGTTTAAACCTGAGTCAACTGTGGCGTCTACAGCATTCCCTCAAGGCCATAAACATTATTAGTTTTCCAGTGATGTCCAAAGATTCAGTTGATGTTACAATTTTTCGAGTGGCAAAAGCGGCTAACTTTCTTTAGCATTTTGCTACAACTTTTTCCCCATTTTAGCATTTTTTGAGCCAGCTTAAACTCTGCACAAAGCTAATGAAAACTCATTGCACACAACAATATTACAAAGCTAGAAATATCATTGAACTAAATATCTCCAAAAATTCCTTTCACACAATGACGTGCAAGATATCTCTGTCAATGATTCTGTCGTTAGCTCAACATCTAACCAAGTCAGGAAACTGGAATTGTTGCATACAAAAGAACAGCTTTAGCAGTATTGAACTCTTGTACTTAGTTGAATGCTGTTTTTTAAATGTTTACTTTACTTACAACACACACAAAAAAAGCTGGCATGGAACTTTTTTTGCAAATTCACACAAATGCCTGGAGTCCAAATGTGGCTGTTACATGGACATTACATACTTTTTTTCATTACAGGTGTGCTGCACTATCTAAGGAACCACAGACACTCTGGCCACATATGTTGTGGCAAAATAATGTCATGAAATTCAAGTCAACATAATTTTTGCAAACACAAATTTATGCAATTTTTTTTATGGTGAGCTGCATTTCTATCCAGAAAGTTGTATGTTTTTTAGATCAGGAATTGTTTTGCTTTAAAAACAAAATTTCTCTTAGAAAGGATTAACAATAATATTTTAAGCACTCAGATATATAAAAATAATAATTTAAACATGAAATTAATTCAAAACAAATGGGTGCAAAGTTGCTTAGGTATTCATCAAGTGACAAAACTAAATTTATGTAAAATGAAAGAATAATTAATGCAATGCAACAACTTTAACAGTTTTCCTTTGCATATAAAAAAATATGGATCATTCCACATGAATGCCCCAAGGAGTGGTATTGCACTATTTTTGCTTCTGATTATTTTTTTGCAAGTCACAGTACAACATAAATAAACTCTGAAAATTTATTTTGGGGAGCTGTACCTTCAACGGTATAAGTCCCCAAGGTGTGGGATGTACAGAGTGTTTTTATGCCTGTAAACGGCTGCACTAACCAAATTTTAGCATTATGAATCATGATAAAAAAGTATCTGTCAGTTGGTAAAAACAAGATTTGCTGCCTTCACAGATTTACAGAAAATTTCGGACCAAGTAAATAGGACACTTATGTGGATGGTCTTCAATCAATACTGTATAACTGGGAATATGCTGGCAGTACGGCACATATACAAGTGAATGGTGTCCTATCAAAATGGTTTTCTACTGGTGCAGGAGTCAAGACAAGGTTGTGTAATGTCACCATGGCTGTTTAATATATTTATTGATGTGGGCATGCATTAAGGTGGTCCCACCTAAAATTTCTGCCTTATGTTTCCAATGGTAAAACTTCTTTACATATTTTCTTTGCAATTAATGTATTCCCAAGGATGAAAATTTGCATAGCAATAAAACTAACTTTAAGTTATAGCATGGGATACTTAATACTTGCTAAAACATCTTACATGTCCAAAGTGTGGGGAAAGAGCCTGAAAGCCAAATATTTGAGGAAATATGGTATTTCGCAAAATTTCAGGGGAAATCCCAAAATCTCATGAAAAGTTATGAACTTTTTTGCGAAGTTTCGGTATTACCCAGCAATTTTGTCTTTTTCCCCCTGATAAAATTACTACCCTAATCATCAGTGCCCATGGGGAAATAAATTAATAGTAGAAAATTATTTTGTTGGAGGCCAGATAAATATATCTGCAGAGCTCACCTATGCCAGCATAAGAAGGGACCACCACACTGGATGACAAGCTGCTGCAAAAGATGGAAAATACCCACGTCTTCCATTCTCACTTCTGACCCATTGCTCAAAAGAATGAAGGGTGATAATGACATATGGACATTTCTTTACCTGATATGATCTCCCTCTGCCCTCAGCCAGGAATAGCTGTGCAAAGTTTGATGCATCCCACTTCATTCCCAGCTCAAATGAGCAAAGGCCTGAGATATCTCTCCTACAGTTCTTTCACCAAGATCAAGTTTTCAACCACATTCCAAATTCCTTTTAACCATTCTGTATGCAATGAGCATTTTGCAGTGACCAGAGAGGCAGCCAGAAATTGTAAAAAAATAATAATAAAAAAAAATAGAACAAACATCACACATTTTGCTTGGTCTCGATTCTTGTGTTTAAACACATAGTAAGAAAAAAATCTACCTTCTGAATTGTAGTTTGGTAGAGCATATTATGATAAATTAAACCTCTGAAAAAGAAATTAGATCATAGCAAAGATGTAGAGAAAATTTTGAATTTATTAAATTTGAGAAGGAACAAATCTAAATTCAAAATGAGGGTAAGAAGAAAGGAAAATTGTAACTGGGGCCTACCAAAGGGAGTTGAGAAATGAAACAACAACAACAGCTGACAGTCCTGAAAGAAGTAAATTTTTGTTCTGTAAAATTAATAGATTTTAAACTTTAGTTTGGTTCGTTCAGGAAGATTTTAAATTATCAGTTTTTCTGACTATGTCTTTTTTTATGCATTCAGATGAATTGCGAAAATCATGGAAGGTCGAGTTTATTGAAGACCAAGTAATACAATTTGCAGTGTTAAAGACCAAGTATATACTAGATTTGAGAAAGTTAAAATTGCAAGGTCATGGACAAAAAAAATTACCAATTTAAAAAAAAAATGACGACAAAATTATTACTCAGGGGAATACAACTGCAGGAGTAGGAGCGAAAAAAAATATTTCAGGACACAGTTTTTCTTTAAATTTCAGGACATATTTTGTCGGAGCTGGGAGGTAAATTAAATAAAATATTGGTAATAATGCAGAAATTGTTCTTCTTTTACCAAAAAACTACCTAAATTATGGCCGGATTGTTAGCAGGAAATTGTTTTCACGACAGCAGCACGAGAAGTGGATCCCACTCTCATTGAAACTTCATCCTAACAATCAGCCTTATTTCTATAAAATCATAGTAAGAGTGCTTCACTAAAATAAAATGTTTTGATACTTACAACTTAGAAAACTTTATTAACATTTGAAAATTTTGCCTTCAAGTTCTACGATTGATTTATGTATTTCTTTCAATTTGTTGGTTGTTTTTCTTAGTTCTATATTTCCTGTTGATAACATCATTTGGGCAACTTTTATGTTGCTCATGCTGTTTTCTTTTATTGCACTATCCAATTTTTTTAAGCTTCAGCCAAGAGCTTATGAGCAGTTTTCTGGTTGTTCATTAAGGAATTTTCTTCTGTCTTAAGTTTGGACAGCTGATCAAGCCTCACACGCTTATTTTGCTTTTCCAAAGTCTGCATAATTTGTTCTTCAGCTTTTCTTTTAGCATTTCTTTGCATCCATTCCTCTTCTTTCTGCTGTTCCAAGTAGGAGGCATATTGTGCGTAAGCCTGCTTTACACTATTTACGAGGCCTTTAATAATGGGTATTGAAAGTATGGAGTTATTGTGCAATCCAATCGCTTTTTTGCAGATACGTAATGATCTGATAGATAACTCTGAAAGTGACACTCTTTCTTTTGTGACAATGTTGTTGTTCTGGGAAAAGCCCCTTTCAGGAGGTGCATTTCCATGTGACAATGTCAAACATGTCTTCACCAGGGCTGATAATGAACTGTATTTTAGTAAACCTGCAGAATCTTTAAGGCTAGCCAATGCTGCCCAATACTTACAAATATCATTATCTCCCTCGTAACTTTTACGATTGGCTGCCATGTCCTCATACAAGTACAGTGACCATTCTGTATTTATCTTATCTCACACACTGTCAGTTTTGGTGACTTTAAACATAGGATGACTCAGGTATTTCACAGCATCTTTTGCACTTTCCTTCTTTTGAAACAAAGGATGAATAGATTGGATGTCTCGTAGAAGAAAGTTATTCAGTGATAGTTTTTTTAACAAATATTCTGTTGCAGCAATGAAACAGCTTCTTATCCCCAGTAACACTTTTTTCTCATTTATGTTTTTGTTCTGTGCTAGAATATGGCTGGCACTACTACCAACATCAATTTTCTCTAAAGGCAACCAATAGTCACTTTTCTGAAAGTTAACTTTTAAAAGTTTAGATCCTTCTTTTGTGCCAACTGCATCCGATTTTAAAAATTTTAACATTATACTGCGCACCAGTTCATTTAGTTTGCTCTATAACACGTGAATCATGGGTTCTTCATTCTATAAAACCTTGAGCTATGGCATGAATATTTCTGTAAAAAAAGAAGCACAAAATGCAAGTAAATAATAGTATGGGGATGTTTCAATTGGAAAAGTATCTGATCGTACCTAGAACCAAGTTTCACATTTTTCTCCTTTGGAAGGTATGTACAAAAATACTCAATTAATGCAGAATACTGTTCAATAATTCTCTCACAAACAGGACCTAGGGTTAACCACCTGCTCTCAACATGACGAAGGAAAGCATTTTTAGCTGCACAACCCATTAGGTTTTTCAAATGTATATTGTGATAATCCCTTCGACAAATAGACATTTTGAACCACTGATAAATATCAGTAGCAAGAGTATCAATATCAATGTGAAGTTTATCTAGTCCTTTCTTCAGAGCACCATGCATCGCATGCAAACAGCAGGTCCCAAAATCAACCAAGTTAGGAACTGACTGCAAGTTCAATTCAGCATTTAATTTCTTGAGAACAGACAGGTTTACATTCGGACCATCCATAGAGCATTGCAACATCTTTTCTAAACTTAGCCCATGTGAAAATATGAAATCTAGAATTAATTTTACAATTTTATCTGCTTCTGCATGTCCCAAGAATTTAGTCACAGTATGAAGTTACAATTTTTGTATGACTTTCTGACCAATATGATATATGAATGTCAAATTGCTTCTTTACCTGTACTGTAGTTGTTTCATCAAAATAAATGGTATAAAAGGAAGTCCCAATATCACGAAAAGATTGGCTTTGAAGTATGGAGCTAAGCCAAAGTTCACCACATAACAAATTTTTTTATCAGACAACTTCAGACATTTTGCAATGGTGGAATCATCAAAAATAAAAGAATATATTTCGGCTAAGTCACCAAACGACTGAAATGAATAATTGCTCTTAACAGCTAGTAATATTAGTAGAGCTTCTGCTTTTAAAACTTTATCACTTATTGCAGTTGGTTGCCAGTGTTGGACACTTTTACTGATTAACTGTAAAACATTATTTGATGATTGGACACTTTTACTGGTTAACTGCGAAACATTATTTGATGTTTCGAAAACGAGCTGTCCAGACATACTTCTGGCAGCTGCTTTATGTTTCTTCCCATCTGCATGTGAAAGCACTTGCAAAAATCCCATATTGGCAGTGCTAAAGTCCTGGTTGCAGAGAACGCACGTGGCCGAAAATATTTCATTCATTAGCACAGCACCAATTTTTCACTAAGTCCCCATTTCGGTTTTTCTTTATTTTCAAACCAAGCTGATGAAAACTTCGTTTTCTGCGGCATTTCAATAAGAACTTAAACAAGATGGATAATGGAATATGCTGTTTGCTATCAAATTTGACACGGTACCGCAAAAACAGCAGAAAAAATTGGGTACAAAAAAGACTACACTCTTATACATCAACCAAGAAAAACATCCTTGTGGTGTGGCACCTCCTCTGTTTAGAACTCTGTCATTTCAGTTATGGTTTTGGTTTCAGGACACAGGAACAAGCAAAAGTCACAGCTACACATAAATCAAAGTGATCAGCATTTTAAACCCCGCCTCTTCCTATGGAGGGCGCTGGTCAACAAGTGTCTCGGCGCAACAAATTAGGGCGAAAATCCAAGCAAAATCACGGAATTTTTACGGCAAAATGTCGAGAACAATCGAATTTTGCTAGTGCAGATATGCCAACATCTGAAGGAAGTTATCAGTAGTCCATATGCGTGGCGCGCATAGTTTTTCCGTAGTGAAGTCAAGTCAAGTTTCCACATTAAAATTTGCAGAGTAGCATGCATATTTCCCACAGTGCACTGCTACATTTTAATCTGGATGGAGGACAATACTTGGATAAATTTGCAACATACCTAAGTGCCGTTAAAATGGAAAAAAACTTAGTAAATACACAAAAAATACATAGCATTTCAACTCTGCCTTTTAATATGTTATATTAATAAATATGTTATGTCATAAGTGTGTGATGCCGCACACTTATGACTATTCCTCCTGTTTTTTAGAGTGAAAATGCCGACCGCAATCGTCTTTTCGTCCATGTGCAATTGAAAAAACAAATGCACACAGGGAACAAAACCCATGGTTTTCGGATACCCGAGACGATTTCAGACACAGAAATTCTTGCGAATAACTCTCCTTGAAATTTTGACAACTTTTTTGCTTTTTAGATCCGAGAATATTAGTAGAGGCAAGTGGCCATTTAACCGACGCATAGAGCAATTAACTTGCTAAATTTGCGCACGACAAACACGATAGAAGCAAAGACCAACGACGCATAGAGCAATTAACTTTGAAAGGTTTCATAGCTTTATTATGAGGATAAATAGAAAATTAGCATTAAATGCTTATGATATGAAAAAACTAATCAAAAAGGTATTTTAAATTGCATAAATAAATCAATTCTGAAAAAAAAATGGATAAAATAAAAAGGCAATGCAAATAGAATAAATTACAATAAAAATCCATGCAACGTTTGATTAACACAATAGAAGTTTTCTGCTAAGATGCGGGGAAATAAAATGTCACAACTTAATACGCAAATGAGTAATGAAAATAAAATCATCAAATACAAAACAAAAGGATTAAAACTGAAATTAAAAGATTTCCAACAAAGAATGATCTGGGGAAAGCAATCATTAAAACAAGTTATTAAGGAAGAAAGTTCTTGTGAATCTGACAAGATAAAATAAAACACCCCTCTGTTTAGCAGAACATTTTTACGAGAGAAAAAAATGCTCTTCGCAAATCTGTCGTAGTAACATAAACCGAAGCTCGCTGCTGACAGCGAAGGAGGAGCGTGAGAAAATATGTCACATCTGGCACGCACGCACAGTAGTAAGTCAGGAGGAAGAAAGGGAAACACAAGCAGGGGTTTCGCAATGAACATCGCTTTGCTTCGAAGCATAAGAAAAAATATTACGTTAAACATTTGACAAATAGAAATACGAAATTTTGACAAGGGTGAAACATTTCTACTCCAAATTAAATGAAAGGGATAATACATGTACTCCAGACATCATGAAAGGTACCAGTACCAGAGTTCTTCCAGTCCTCCCAGCAGAAGTTGCACATGCAATCAAGAACATGAAGCGGGGGAAAGCTCCAGGAGAAGATGGAATTACTGTAGACATCATACAAGAAGCAAGTGGAGAAATCAAAACAGTACTCGCCCAAATTTTCACTCGATGCCTTAATGAAGGGAAGATTCCTGAGGATTGGAACAACGCTACAATGATCCTGCTACATAAAAAAGGTGACATTGAGGATCTCAGGAACTACAGACCTATCAGCCTCCTATTAGTGGTTTATAAAATCTTCACTAAAGTTCTTTCACACCGCTTGAAGGTAACACTGGACATGGCTCAACCGAGAGAACAAGCTGGATTCAGGAGTGGCTACAGCACAATAGATCATATCCACGTACTGAGAGAACTAATTGAAAGAGCGAGGGAATATGAACTTCCATTGTGCATGGCTTTATCGATTATGAAAAAGACTTTGATTCGGTGAAACCATCAGCAGTTACAATGGCTCTGAAATCCTGCGGTATTGAAGATGCAATCATTAATATTATTAATAACATCTATGAAAATGCAAGTGCAAAGATTCGGCTGTTTGAAAAAACAACACACATAAAAATTGGAAAGGGAGTGAGACAAGGTGACACCATATCTCCGAAGCTCTTTAATGCCACTACATATGAAGCCCCGACAGCTACTACGAATATTGTAAGTACAGATACTTATTATTTTCTTGATTTCAATTGCCAATACTATGTTAACAACATTTAACAATCTCCCGATTGCTGAACTTGCATAACGTGTGAAACAGTAAATGGATGATGTCATCGCTCTTTCCACGTTATTTTTTAAACAACGCATAGCGACTGAAAAATTGTATTCCGGCACCGCTGGGATCGAACCCCAGAACTCTCGATAACTAGTGGAGTGCGTTCGAATTTACGCTACAGCGCCAACAATTCTCAGTGCCATGCGTGGTTTATCAGTCAGCATCTGACTACACGAATACGTATTGATGGTCTCAGCAACTGAGATGGCGTCATCTGGTGGCATTTAACGCAACAGCTATTTAATTGTAGCTGATAAATTCAAAGGGCGATAGAAATGGTTAATATATATCAAATACGTGGAGATAATGTAAATGGACGATGTCATCGCTCTTTCCACGTTATTTTTTAAACAACGCATAGCGACTGAAAAATTGTGTTCCGGCACCGCTGGGATCGAACCCCAGAACTCTCGATAACTAGTCGAGTGCGTTCGAATTTACGCTACAGCGCCACACGACTAGTTATTGAGAGTTCTGGGGTTCGATCCTCCGCAGTGCCGGAACACAATTTTTCAGTCGCTATGCGTTGTTTAAAAAATAACGTGGAAAGAGCGATGACATCGTCCATTTACATTATTTTCACGTATTTGATATATATTAACCATTTCTATCGCCCTTTGAATTTATCAGCTACAATTAAATAGCTGTTGCGTTAAATGCCACCAGATGACGCCATCTCAGTTGCTGAGACCATCAATACGTATTCGTGTAGTCAGATGCTGACTGATAAACCACGCATGGCGCTGAGAATTGTTGGCGCCGTAGCGTAAATTCGAACGCACTCCACTAGTTATCGAGAGTTCTGGGGTTCGATCCCAGCGGTGCCGAAATACAATTTTTCAGTCGCTATGCGTTGTTTAAAAAATAACGTGGAAAGAGCGATGACATCGTCCATTTACATTATCTCCACGTATTTGATATATATTAACTGTGAAACAGTAATTACAGACATTTAATGTCAATCAAATTAAAATATCGTAGCCACGTAAAAAGTACGTTCATCGCAAATTGGCGAAAATTGAACTACGATATATTTAAAAAAAAACTTTAATGCCACATTGAAAAATGTCTTTCAATCACTGAACTGAGAAAACAAAGGGATAAAGATTAATGGAGATTATCTAACCCACCTTCGTTTTGCTGATGGCGTAGTCATTTTTGCAACTACCTCATCAGAGCTGCAGAGTATGATCCAGGAACTTGCTGACAAGAGTAAAGAAGTGGGATTAAAAATGAACTTTCAGAAGACAAAAGTGATGTACAATGCTTTTACAAGAAATGAAGATTTATCGATTGATGGAGAAAAGCTGGAGATAACAGACACGTACGTTTATCTTGGACAGCAAATATCAAGTGAGGGTCACATTGAGGAAGAAATTAATCGGCATACAAAACTTGCCTGGAGAGCTTTTGGAAGAAACAGCATAATTTTCAAGAGCAATATGCCATTATGTCTTAAAAGAAAAGTGTTTGATTAATGCATCCTTCCAGTGCTTACGTATGGTGCAGAGACGTGGACCTTAACTAAAGGAGACATACAAAGGCTGCAGACAACTCAAAGCAGCATGGAGAGGTGCATGCTTGGTGTAACCAGGAGAGATAAGAAGAGGAACTCGTGGATCCGAAAAATGACAAGAGTGGAAGACATCATGATCAGAGTTAAATCCCTGAAATGGCAATGGGCTGGACATACTGCCAGAAGAACACACCATCGATGGACAGCCGAAATTTTAGATTGGATTCCAAGGGACAGGAAAAGACCCAGAAGAAGACCACATGGGAGATGGGTGAATGAAATTCGAAAGTATGCGGGAGTGACATGGAGGAGACTGGCATAAGACAGACCGTTGTGGAGGAAACTTGGGGAGACCTTCGTCCAGCAGTGGGTTGATAATGGTTGACGATGATGATGATGACATCGAAAGCAAGATAAGGCTGTTTAGAACAATTGCATGATTAAGGCGTAAACATAAAACACATTTTTTTAAAGGTTCATGACATAAAAGTTGAAGGAATACACAACACTTTTACAACGTTAAATAAAATATACTGGCGGAAAGTGAAAAAAGAACACCAAGAAGGAGACGTCTGATACCAACAAAATTTATACAGCATAATAACGCAATACAGAGGATAACGTGATCAAAACATTATGGAAAAAAACAGCTGTATTTGCTGGTACACTGAAAAATAACATTTCCATGTAACATGGTTAGTACGAGGTGGAACCGCCATGAACTGCGTCACAATGTGCAATTCTGGCATGGAGTCTGTCATACAGATGTTGGATGTAAGTTTGGGGTATTGAGTTCCAAGCATCCTCAACCTAGACGCGTAAATCGGGGATGGCCGTGGAGACCGGATAAATCATTGTCCCATAAAATCCCACACGGGCTCAATGGGGGACAAATCCGATGAACGTGCAGGCCATGGAAGTTGTCTCACACCCTGAAGTGCATGTTGCATTGCACGTGCCGTGTGTGGGCATGCATTATCTTGCTGGAAAACACCACAATGGACCGACCTTACATATGGCACAACAACGGGCTGAATGATGTTGTTGATGTAGGAGGTGCTGTTTAACGTACCCGGTACAAACACTAGTTGTGTATGGGAGCGATAGCTGATCGCTCCCCACACCAGGAGACCAGGTGTAGGCCCTGTGTGTCGCTGGCGGATGCAAGAAGGGTGGAGACGCTCCCCTGTGCGTCTACGAACACGCATACGGCCATTGGAGTCTCCCAGGCAGAATCTGCTTTCATCGCTGAACACGACAGATCGCCATTGCGTTCTCCAGTGCAGACGTTGGCGACACCACCGCAGCCGTTCCTGACGGTGGGCTGGAGTCAGAGGCACACATGCACGTAGTCCTGCATCCAGTAGACTGTTGCGGATTGTTCGCACAGTCACCTCAGATTTGCGTCGCAGTGGATGTTCTGCTTGACAACGTCGCTCTTCTTATGCATCGATCGGTCCGCTCATCAGTTCGTCTGTGACTCCCGGTTCCACGTCTTCTCGTGTGGGAATGTTCCTCGGACCATCTACGCCACCACCGTACCACCACCGATACTTCCAGTTCAATTCGCTCCTTAATACGACGATACGACCACCCGGCCTCGCAGAGTCCAACTAGACGACCTCGCTCAAAGTCCGATAACTGCTGAAATCGTACACGTCTTCCATGTCCAGGCATTGCAGCTTCTTCAGAGCCTTCGCATGTGTCTGTACGCCAGCGACTGATTACATTCACTTCGCTGTACTCCTTAAATACCACCGACGATAATTTGCATATTATGTCGTGCTGTGGCGTAGGCGCTCACCGGTTGGTCCCGAAATTAACATCACACATCAGTTAACATCAGTAACATCAATAAACTCGACCCATTAACATATGTAAATTTCATGATCGTCCCCCAATTCCTTCTTGGTGTTCTTTTTTCACTTTCCGGCAGTGTATAATCTAGAAAGAATCAATATTAATTACAATATTTAATTTTGAAGGCGAATATGATAAGGATAAAGAAGGGAATGCAAGCAGCTGCTGCTGTTGTGGTGAGACGTTTTTTTTTTTTTTTGGCTGTTTGCGAAAGACAGAGGGAGAGATTTTCTGTTGCTATGGGCAAAGAACAGATGTGCGCGAAGAACATCAACTCCCGTTGAGCAAACATGCTTGCTGTGGGACGGCTTTGTGATGTTACCACAAAAATCACTACATTTGACTACGATCGACTTTCTTTTTTAATTGAATTTCACGGAAAAATCTGTAGTTTTTCACACTTTCTCCGTAAGTTCGTAGTTTGAATATGATATCCGTAGAAATCCATAGTACATATATTAGATATTTTAGAGGATTCAAAGTACATAGTACTTGGCATCTCTACTAATGATGTTACTATTTCGAAGAATCGGAAAGGCAGAAGACCTCCAAAGGGTCACGCAAAGACAGCAAAGCGAGGTTGCTGAGTGGCGGGATAAGCCATCAGATAAGCGGTGCCGTATGCTCGATCTATCGTGGCGCAAAGACAACAGCAAAGCGAGGTTTCAATGCCGGTATAAGAATCATGTGACTTCCATTTGATTCTCGGGAACCTTGCTGCACCGAGCAGATCCTCGAGCAATCTAACAAAAGCGGAAATGCGTTCACATGGCGCGCCGCAGCCGACAGTTCTTGGAGACGACGTCACTCAAGAGCTCCCTCATTCTAGTTTTTATTTATTTAATTATTTAAGGTTTAACTACCATCGTGAGCAACTCAATGCACTCTCGTTCCAGTTTTTTTAATTTATGTGGTACTTGTAAATGCTGAATGATAAATCACTATACAAAGGTTAACAGTTTATTCTTAAAATTTCAGGATTACATTCAAATTTTCAGGATATAGAACAAAAATAAGGACATTTCAGGACCAAAAAAAAAAAAAAAAAAAAAAAAAAAAAATCAGGAACTTCAGCAATTTCAGGATAACTCTAACCCCTGCAACTAACTGGCCTATAGCAACCAGAATCGCATGAATTCTAGTATATATCTTTAGGTAAAAATTTTTATACAGGTACTCTGCCAAACACTCAATATGCAATGTTCTTTCATCTTCCCTAATCTTGGTGTATTTGTCTTTTTTTGTTTATTTGTTTGGGGGTGTAATGACCACCGTGAGCAGCTCAATGGGCTAGAAACAGCCACCTGTCCCCCCTAATTCAAAGCCACCGGCTCCAGAGAGCCCACCGATACTCCAGACCACACACCATGCCCATTCACTTCTTCTATCCCAATTTCCTTCTTTTTGGTTTCACTTACACACAGCACATCCAATCTATACTTATTCATCTTCTCAATCACCTCATTCATCTTGCCATTTATACCGCTAGTATTCCATACACCAATCTTACACTCACTCAGCCATGATCTCTTTCTCATGCACCTTTTAGAAATTCCAGGTCTATTCTGTGGGGGAACAGCCTTCTCAAGTGTGGTAGGTCCACTATATCCCACACTAGAGTCCTTTAATTTATTGTCTTTGTGCCTTTTTAATCAGGTAGGTACATCAGTGTGGGGGATTAGCCCACAGCTGACAGTTCCAGTTGGTCATTCAACCTAAGGATTCTGGAACAAAACCCTGTGAGTTGGCTTCTTTTCGCCAATGTCACACAGAACTAGCTGACATCTCTCCAAGATTCACGGAGGCCCTTGTTGCTGTTCTGTGTGCCGTTGCCCCCGGAGCACCCCGAGGAAGCAAACCCATCTCTCACTAAAACCACGGCTTACTCAAATTAATACATTACCAAAATAATAATATTCACGATATCCTGGTAATAATATCGCACCTATCAATAAATTATTTTAAATCCCTTACTTAAGGCTTTACCCAGATATATTACTTTGGTTCTAGTTCCACTTGAAGAAATTTTGTTTAATTTTCATTCCCTTTGAGTTGCTTTTGATTTTTACAGACATTTCTGGCCTCTTGATGTTGGTCAAGGCCTGTTCTCAATGTATAGAAGGATTAACAAAAGTTTTGTTTACTTCTGAAGAATTTGAATGTTGTTGCCAGGTTCCTAACTGAAATGTGTTCACTGTGTATTTTGCAATTCTGTTTCTCTTGTTGTAATTAAGTTGTTTAAAACACCACTTATTAGTTTTGAAGGCTCATTGATGGCACTATTTTTTTTTTTTTTTTTTTGGATGTAATAACTTTCTTTAATTAGTCTCTTGTTTTTATGAGATTCGTAGATAGTCCAATATTCTGATTTCTTCCCATAAAGGCTCACATTTGCAAAACAGCATATGAATTGCTAATACACTGTTTTGATCTTTATTATTAATAGCCATTTGATGTTCTTTAATTCTGATTTCCAATTTTCGAGACGTTTGTCCAATATGATTATGTTGCAATTAAGTGGAATTTGATATAAAACACTATTTCTTTCCATCTTGTCTATTGTATTTCTGTATGTTTCTTTATTAGCTAAATACGTTACTTTGTTTTCTGCTGTAGTGACTACTTTTATGTTATTCTTTATTAAATGTTTATTGATTTTGGTATTTAATTTTCCATAATTGGCCATTGGTACATAATTGAATATTTTATCAGTTTTTTCAATCTTTTCATTGTTCCTTTTAGATTGTTTTTGTCTGACATTTTGCACAATGTTAATGATAGTTTCTTTTCTTTTTTGGGGGGAGGGGGGATCATTGTCTATTAACTTTAATGCCATTTTTGTCATTGCTTCTACTTGATTTTTATGTGATGAAAGTAATTTAGTTCTCGTTATTAAATTTCTTGCCGTGTTAATTTTCACTGCTTTTGAGTGGTATGAGCCAAAATTCAGTAATTTGTTGAATTCTTCTTTCTTGAAATTATGAATAAATTCCAAACTTTGTGTATCTCTCATGATCTAAAATGTCTAGATACTGAATTTCAATGTTCATTTCTTTTCCCAATTCAAAACTAATGCTGGAATCCGAAGAATTAAAAAAAAAATCCAGAATGTTTTGTGCTGAATAGCTGCTTGAATCATACAATATAAGTATATCATCCACATATCTGACATAAAGATCCAAGACAATTTTATTTTCTTCAAAAATCTGTTGCTCCAATGAACTTAAATAGTATTCTGCTAAAATTGGAGCAATTGCTGATCCGATTGATAAACCTTGTTTTTGTCGACATATAATAATATATACAATATTGATAAACCTTGTTTTTGTATATATATAATATTGATAAACCTTGCTTTTCTATATACACTGAGTGGCCACTTTATTATGACCACCTGACAGTTTTAAGCAAATGAGCTATGGCTGCACGCTTTTGCCACCAAAGGGCGAGGCTAGTATAAAAAGGGAAAGCTTAGTACTTGCGACAGTAGTAGAAGTGATTTTTGGGGGACGAAATGGGTAAAAAATATGATTTGACGGACTTTCAACGTGGGATGATCGTAGGAGCTCGGAGTGATGGGGCGAGTATCACCAATACCGTCGCATTCGTGAAATGTTCCAGAGCAGCTGTTGTTGAAGTGTCTAAAGACTGGACTGTCAGCCAAAAAACTGGGTCTCTACGTGCGACGTGTGGTCGTCATCGACTAGTGAGGGCTCGGGCGGAACAGAGAGTGTCCATACTGGTAACAGAAAACAGAAGGGCAAGAGTACAGCAAATTACAGACTATCTTAATCAAGGATCCCCTCAAATGATCTCTGCACGCACTGTTCATCGTACACTGCATCGGATGGGATATGGCAGCTGAAGGCCTGTTCGAACACCCTTGCTGTCTGCAGTTAACAAGAGAAAACGTCTGCAGTTCGTACAGGAGCACAAGGATTGCACACTCGATAATTGGAAACAAATTATGTGGTACGATGAATCACGTTTTCAGTTGCACTATGCTGATGGCCAAGTGAGAATTTGGCAGAAACAGCACGAAAGCATGGACCCCAAATGCATTGCTACAACCCTTCCAGCTGGTGGAGGCAACGTTATAGTTTGAGGAATGTTTTCCTGGCATGCTTTGGGCCCTTTAATTCGTGTTGATCAACGTTTGACAGGCAAATCATATCTAAACATCGTTGCGGACCAAGTGCATCCTGTCATATGGATGGTTTATCCCAATGGCGATGGCTACTTTCAACAAGATGTTAATGCATATGCCATAGTGCTCGTATTGTACAGGATTGGTTTCAGGAACATGCCGGTGAGTTTACTTTTCTTAGGTGGCCCCCACAATCTCCAGATCTCAACCCCATTGAGAATTTGTGGGATGAAGTTGAACGAGCCATCAGACAGCTGGATCCACAACCCTGCAACCTCACACTCCTGGTAAGTGCTATTCATCAAGCAAGGTCTCAGATTCCACAAACCCCCTATCAACATCTCGTGGAGTCCATGCCATGAAGAATCGGCGCAGTATTAAAGGCAAAAGGTGGCCCAACGAAGTACTGAGGGGTGGTCATAATAAAGTGGCCACTCAGTGTATATAATAATACATATAATATTGATAAACCTTGTTTTTGTATATACATATATTGACAAAAACAAGGTTTATCAATCAGATCAGAAATTTCTCCAATTTTAGCAGAATACTATTTAAGTTTATTGGAGCAACAAGTTTTTCAAGAAAATAAAATTGTCTTGGATCTTTATGTCAAATATGTGGATGATATACTTATATTGTATGATTCAAGCAGCTATTCAGCACAAAACATTCTGGATTTTTTTAATTATTTGGATTCCAGCATTAGTTTTAAATTGGAAAAAGAAGAGAACAGTGAAATTTAGTATCAAGACATATAAAGATCATGAGAGATACAAAAAGTTTGGAATTTATTCATAATTTCAAGAAAGAAAAATCCAACAAATTACTGAATTTTGGCTCATACCACTCAAAAGCAGTGAAAATTAACACAGCAAGAAATTTAATAACGAGAGCTAAATTACTTTCATCACATAAAAATCAAGTAGAAGCAATGACAAAAATGGCATTAAAGTTAATAGACAATGATCCCCCCCCCAAAAAAACTATCATTAACATTGTGCAAAATGTCAGACAAAAACAATCTAAAAGGAACAATGAAAAGATTGAAAAAAAAACTGATAAAATAATCAAGTACATGGCAATGGCCAATTATGGAAAATTAAATACCAAAATTAATAAACATTTAATAAAGAATAACACAAAAGTAGCCACTACAGCAGAAAACAAAGTAGCATATTCAGCTAATAAAGAAACATTCAGAAATACAATATAGACAAGATGGAAAGAAAAATGTTTTATATCAAATTCCACTTAATTGCAACAGTAATTATATTGAACAAATGTCTCGAAAATTGGAAATCAGAATTAAAGAACAGCAAATGGCTATTAATAACAAAGATCAAAACAGTGTATTAGCAAATCATAAGCAGTTTTGCAAATGTGAGCCTTTGTGGGAAGAAATCAAAAATTGGACTATCTATGAATCTAATAAAAACAAGAGACTAATTAAAGAAAGTTATTACATCCAAAAAAAAAAAAAAAATAGTGCCATCAATGAGCCTTCAAAACTAATAAGTGGTGTTTTAAACAACTTAATTACAAGAACAGAAACAGAATTGCAAAATACAGGGTGAAAACATTTCAGTTAAGTAACTGGCAACAGTTTGAGGAAATTGGAATCAGTTTGAAGAACCTGGCAACAACATACAAATTCTTCAGAAGTAAATAAAACATTTGTTAATCCTTCTGTACATTGAGAACAGGCCTTCACCAACATCAAGAGGCCAGAAACGTCTGTAAAAATCAAAAAGAACTCGGAGGGAATGAAGAATAAACAAAATTTCTTCAAGTGAAACTAGAACCAAAACAAAAAATATTTTAAAAACATTGAGCACAAAAACAGAATATATTAAGTTACTCACCTGTCCAACATGCTCAAATCTTCACAACACATTAATTTTCGTTAATGTGTGAATAGCCTGGCATTTGGGTGTGTTTTCACAAAATTTGAAATAAATTTTAAAAACAAGCATTTTGGGAATGGATGATGTCATCGCTCTGTCCTCGTCCAACATTATTTTATAAACAACGCATAACAACTGAAAAATTGTGTTCCAACACAGCTGGGATCAGACCCAGATCTCTCGATAACTAGTCGAGTGCATTCGCACTTACGCTACGGTGCCAACAATTCTCAGCGCCATGCGTGGTTTATCAGTCAGCATCTGACTACACATATCTGTACTGATGGTCTCAGTACTGATGGGACAGAGTCCATTTACATTATCTACACATATTTTATATATATTCAAGCATTTTGGGATTGGGTGTTTTAATCAGTAAGTTTAGTATTAGAATAAATTTTAAAATTTAAATTTTTGACTACATTTCAAAATCGAAATTTATTTTATGTTTTGTGAGAAACACCAAAACCCTGGGATATTTAGCACGCAATTGACGTGGATTAGGAACATCAAACAGAAATGTGGAAAGAGTGATGACTTCCATGGGATATTCACAACTTTATGAAAATTAAAGCGTTGTGAAGATTCGAGCATGCTGGACAGATGAGTAACTTCATATCCTGTTTTTATGCTCAATAGTGGATATCAACAGTGTAATAATCATACTTTAAAATAGCATGCAATGACTGAATTACCTTTTCTTTCACTTGCATTTCCACAGCTGAACTTGGGAGCTCATCAAGTATTTTTAATTGTGACTCATCTAGTTTTTTTAGAACATCTCTCTTATCAGAAAGTTTTTCCTTTAGCAAAGTTGATGCAGATTTCCCTTTGTCTGTAAATTGCAAACGAACCGAATGGCGCACTTTGGAAGAGTCAGATCTGTGGTCTACTTTCTGTTTTTTACTGCTGCCAGATAACTGGTCAGACTTATTTTTAGCTCCCTTTTCAGAGCTTTTGATAATGAATTCTGAATGTCTTGAGCTCTTATGACCAGCTCCAACGAGGCTGTCAAATGGATCTTTTGCAGCAGACTCACCCTTTGCAAGTGGGGATGATGGTGGAGAGTAATCATAAGCACTGTCCATAGATGGAGAATCACCAGGTGAATAGGGTGAGTCAACATCCATATCAACTACTTCTGTCTTGTCATTTGGTGGTGAAGGATATTTACAAGGTTTCTCTGTCTTTTGAGAAATGGTTGCAGACAGTGTTGTAGGTGGGGGTGGAGGTAACCGAGACTGACTTTGACCGGAGACAGAGAGGTTACCTGTTTGATTTGGTAGAGGAGAGGAAACTTGTGACTGGTTTTGAAGAGAAATGGATATGCTAGTCATCTGACCTTGAGATGCAACTGTTCTGCACCCACCTTGGTTCTGAACTGAGACTGCAAAACTGGATGGTGGGTTCTGCACAGATGTCATATTTGAATGCTGGTTGAGCAAGGAATTGGGAATACCAGGAGGAGGCTGACTGAGGCTTGTTATTGGCATCTGAGTCATACTCATGTGAGGTAATGGCACACTGGACATCATGTTGTTCGCCGAGAGATTGGGGTGTGCATTCATTTGCATGTGCCTCACTTGAGATACTATTGGTATGGTGTTCCCCGGTGGAAGCATTGTACCCATCTGGGAAACAACTGACACCGTTGACGGGGACTGCACCGCTGCTTGTACAAAAGTACCTCGGATCACTTGTGGAACTTGATTAGATGGAAACATCATAGATGGAGGGTTATTAACTGCCCAATTCATAGTTCGTGGAGGCATTAACTGTGGCGGAACTGCAGGAACATTTCTACCAACAGAGTGAGGAATGAAATTTGGAGGTGGAACTCTTATATTTGGCAATGGCACTGTTGTCACCATAGTATTTGATGTATACAGTACAGGCTGTGAGGACACTGGACTGGACACAGATGATGTTCCTAAAAATTCTGGTGGAGGACATGGTGCACTGTGCTTCTGTGCACGGGGATCCTCTCTAATTAACACATCTGTAGGCTCAGGCTCTGGTGGTAAAGGCGGCAATTCAGGTGAAGGCGGAGGCTTAGGCTTCTCTAACAATGTCATAGGTGGTACAGGAGGAGGTGAACTGGGTGGAGGTGATGGACTTCTTGTTGGTTCGCATGGATCGTAACTATCATCATTATCTGGTGGGGATGGAGGAGAGGGTGGGTGAGGTGAACGTCTTCGTAAAACAGTGTAACTTTCATTTTCCTTTGTGAAAGAATTTTCAGCCACATCCTGTTCCAGAGGACCAGAAGCAGATTCTGATTCTGCATCAATTTTTGCACTCTGTACCTGGTTTTCAGGTACAGGCTCATCATCACTATCCGAATAATGATCATCACCACCAAATGCATCAACAGACCGGGCACCATCGTCGTCGTCATCATCGCTACAAGTCTTCTCAAGGTGACACTTATCTTCCGGAGGAGATTTAATATCAATGTCATCTGTTTCTTGCCAGTAACTCTCACCAACTGACAGCACCTGAGAATTTCGACCATCCATTCTTTCAGGAGGAGTACTTGGTCTTTTGCTACTAGATATTTCCACCACATTCCTTTCTTTCTCAACTAAGCTGTGCTTCAATTTACCAGTTCTCAAATCATCTGAAATAGATGTATGATCTACTTTATTTAGGTCACTGGTAACAGTTTTTTTGGTGTCTCTTGCATAACCATTAGTATCTTCCGTAGAAAGAACACTTTCTTTAGAAGAGCTGCGACTAAAATTTACATTAATAATTATGCTGTCACCTTTTGCAAATATTTCTTTGCTTTCGATTGGAGCTAGTTCCTTATAAGGGCTTGATGTACGATCCTTCTTTCTGTGTTCATGATGCCTGTGACCGTCATCTTTGTACTTTTTATCATGCTTCGATTCCTTTTTCTCTCCATGTTTTTCAAGTTTATCTTTCCGAGGATCTTTATGTTCAACAACAATTTTTAACTTGTCATCAATTTTTCTTACTTCTCTTTCCTTCTGTTTTTCACAAAAGTGTTCTCTAGAATGACTACGTTTATGTTTACTTTGTGAGCCATCTTTACTACTGGTTTCACTTTTGCGATCTTTGTGTTTATGCTTCCTGTCTTTGTCCCTCGATTTTTCTTTCTCGTGTTTCAGTCTCTCAAATCGATCTTCATCCCTATCAAATCTTTCATCATCTCTATCTTTTTCACGTTCATAACGGTCTTCACTCTTGTATCTGTCTTTCTCCTTGTCATGTCTATCCTTACTTCGATCATACCTATCCTTATCTCGTTCATACCTTTCTCTTTCATGCCTTTCTTTATAAGATTTTTCATGCTGTTTCTCCCTCTCTCTTTTTCTAGACTACTGTAACTCCAGTCTCTTGACTTGAGAGACTTCTCACTCTTTCTTTCCCGAGAATGATCCCGCTGATTTTTATCTTTGATTTTATCACTGTCTTGCTTCTTACTATCATCTCTCCTTCGGTCAGAATCCCTGTATTTTTCTTCAGCTCGTCTGTCTTCAATCCCAGATTTTTTGTCTTTTGACTGTGTTTCTCTTTCTCTATACAGTAATCTCTCATCTTTTGGCCTGCCATCTCTGTAACTACGTTCTCTTGTATGCTTTGAAAGTCTTTTCCAACTTATATCCGAACTTCCTAAATCTACTCTACCTAAGACACTTGTCCTCTTCATTTCCAATGGAATCTCTTCTGGAACATCAGTTTTGGATCTGTCCCTTTTAATTTTTGGGATTCTAGGCAAATCTGATATGCTGATTCTAGGAGTCATATCAATATAATCATCAATATCATCATGTCCATAATCAAGCTTATGATCATGTTTTTCCATCTTCTTTCGCACAGGAGGATCTTCAATAATTTCACCTTCTTCTTGATCTTCATCATTGGACTGTGGAGAATGTTTCAAACTTGAATATTTCCCTAACTCTTCTGCAGTTCTTTTTGAATAAGATGATTTTGTTGGGCTCTTGTGCTGACTGCAACTATTGCTATCTTGTTCAAATAAGCGAGCAACATTTTTTTCAACATCATCTATTTCCTCCTGCTTTTGACTGACATCACAGTGTTCTTTGCTATCGGTGGCACCAATATCAGCAGCACCTTCAGACTGATTTAGATCATCACTAGCTGCATCTGAAATATCTTCTATGCCTAAGTCAGTATTATGTGAATCAACTGAATTATCTTCCTGATCCATTACTTTGTCAGTCATAATTTCTCCCTCATCTCTCTCGCCCAAATCGTTACTATTTTGTGAGTCTTGATGCTCATTAACATCCTCTTTATTCTCTTCTGATTGTCTTGCTTCTTCGAACTGATGACCTGACACATCACTATTATCATAACACTGATCTTGAAAACCATCAGGATTTTCAGTTCCATCTTCTACACTATGTAAACTATTTTCCAAATTTTCAACATCACCTGGCTCTGAAGCATCCTTTTGCTCAACAGAATGTTCATTTTGCAGCGACATTTCTGAAGCATTTTCATGAATTTCATTGTTATTATCCTCAACTTGATCCTGAAATTCTTCCTCAGAGATATTTTCGTCTTCCCTTTCACTAACTGGATCATCTTTTACAGTCTCTTCAGTCAAACTCGAGTACTGCTGAGCCTTTGCATCTTCCACCTCCTCATGATCACCGAGATCACTCTCTGCATCATTCTGAACATCACTTTCTTCTTCACTTTGGATATTTACACTAGAATCCTTATTCATGCTCTCAGAGGGTTCATCATCAATATTCATTTCATGATCATTCATATCATCATGCTCTTTGTCTTCACACTCCATGCTGTCATCATCATTGTCAGGTTTCATACCTTCTTCTACACCATCATCATTGTCAGCTTCCATAGCTTCACTTCCGGATTTGCTGTCCTGTTCATCTTCGCACATCTGCTTATCGTCACTGTGACTCAAGAAATGATTATCATTAGAGAAATTACTCCCTGCCTGATCATCTTCTTCCTCGGCAGATCTTGAATGCTCAGATGGCGATGCAATTGTGTCAATGGCCGCTTTTGATGTATGTTCACTAACTGCATCAGAAGAAGTGCCCTTGGCACTATCTAATGAGTTTTCCTCATCAGCTTCACCTCCTAAAGAGTTTTCCCCACGAATGCTGTCTTCACTATCGGTTTCATTTTGTACATCACACTCTGCTTCATTCTGTGTATCTTCTTGTTCTTCACTGGCATCCGCCCTAGGTTCAGCATCTGAGGAAGGAAACCCATCTTGCGAAGAACCATGTCGTGGAATTGAGCTACAAGCATCTCTGCTATCTTCCTCTCTGCTGCCTGGAGAATTTTGCTTCTCTTCAGTATTCTCTTGGTTATCACTACATGATTCAGCTAAGTCACTGCACACACTACCTTCACTACCTTCCCGCGTTTCAGAATTATGACCTAGGTAAGGCTGGTTGGATTCAGAAATGCCATCATCAACAAAATCGTCCTTTAATTTTTCATTTTCTTCATCAGCATGTACATCTTCATCGATAACAAGCTCATTTTCGCTAGAATCAGTGCCATCATCATTGTTATTTATCTGAGATTCCTCACATTTATATGCTTTTAAACGTTCCTCCATGTCATCATCCATCTGGGTTTCAGTGTCACCAACAGACTCTATATCACTATAAATATCGACTTCATCATCACTGTTTGGTTTTGTTTCTTTATTGTGCGAAGCATCAAATGAATCCTTTTTGAAATCATCGACCAAATTAACATTGTAATGACTTCGTGATGCTGTCACAGAATATGGCTCACTGTCAAATCCTCCCGGGTTGTGGTCTGCTGGAGTCGATTTCTGTACAGTGCAGACACCATAGTAATGACTTGAACCACTCACTGATGAGGATGAAGGTGAACTGCCCACATAGCTAGATTTCTGTGTAGAGGAATGACCCCCACTGCTCTTGACAGGTGAATGGTGCATGGGATTCAGAGGTCTTTGCTGTCCGCTAGATGGAGACTTCAGAGACAGTGAGCCATCTCGTTTGATGACAACAAAATCAGTAGGAGAATGGAGAACAGCCTGTGTCTGCAGTATATCACCAAGAATATCACAACTTGATGAGGGTGGTGTGGGACATCTGAAAAAAATATAAAACAGACATTGGTGAATGCCTTTAAAATAAGAACAAAAGAAATTCAACATGAACATGAAATAACAACACAAAAAAAAGCATGAGATACGCAACAAGTATAATGTTCAGGTCAGTATTATGGACATGAGATAATTTATGCAAAGATAATGTTTTGATCAATGTTATGGACATCAGCCATCGTTTAATTTAAAAGAATGTTTAGAGAAAAAGAAAAACGTTTTGATCAACATTATGAACATCAACTATTATTTAATTTACCTGAACATAATGTTTTGATCAGTATTATGGGCATCAATTATTATTTAGTTTATAAGAATACAATGTTTTGATTAAATATTATGTACTTTAACTATTATAAAAACTTACACTGTTGTTGTGTTACATTGCATTTTGTTTTCATGTAACAGCTAAATAAACTGAATTGAATTGAATTTACCTATACTCCGAGTCAACCTAGGAGTATACCACTACGTAGGTAGGGCATGAAACAGATACCTCTGCTACGAAAAATAGTCCTTAGCGTTTAGAGCGAAAAGCAGCAGCATTATGCTCAGAATCTATAAAAAATATCCAAAAGTTAAAACATACTTAGAAATAAATTTGATATAAGAAGTTTCTCAATCAAAAGCTTTGCACTTCCGGCTGTTTCTGTCAATTTGGGATACAACTCGGGGAGGGGGCTCTCCCTAAATCACAACACAGAGACAATAAATTGACAATTAGGCAAACTTGAAGGATAACTTACTTAAACCCCACTGCTTGCGTGATGTGTGGGTAGGTGGGGGGATCAGAATGAAACAGCAGGAATGAATATTAAGGGGGATGGATACTGTTCTTGCGTTCCACGACGAGTCGTGATAAGGCTCACCCCGCCTTAACAACAGTACACTTTTAGGGTGACTTGGAGTATACAGTAAGCATATGTGATTTTATTACAGCATTTTCTTCAGCAATTGCAAACAAGCAATCAACAATGAGAAACATGTATCAGGGCTTGAAAAATATCTGAAAAGTTACATGCCCAGCTGGGCATGTGCAAAAATTATTTACCTGCTTAGGTAGTAAAAGCTGGATGCCCAGGAAAATTTAGCTTTTAAGATATATATATATAAAAAAAAAAAAAAGAAGAGGGTTTTGATTTGTTAAGTTTAAAAACATGAACTTATTTTTACATGTTTTGTATTTCCGTTTTAAGGGTCTGTATTCAAAATATTTCAATGCACAAAAGTGTTTATCTCATGTTTTAAGACGGTGACGCTGAAAATGGTATGAAATGGTATAGTGATAAAATTTGTATTTAAGAAATTTAGTGATTCTGCCATGTTCCTTACATTGATTGAAGATTTTGCCCTTTGTCATTAAACACCAGAGGCTAGTTTCATCAGAGGCATGCATCCCATCGCTGACTATAAACCACATTTGGAACAAAACTACATATGGCTGCAATTTCTGGACATAGAGTATAATATAATTAAAGTAGTGATATTCATCTGTCCTTAGCACTCTGTTGCAATAATACAACTTCTGGTGATTAGCAATGGAATGAAACATGACATGAGATGACTGTCTTTTTTCTTGTAGCAGGAAATTCTATTCGAAACTTTATTATTTTTAAATTTAGTTGCCCAGACCGGGCAACTAGATTTGTTATTTACATGCCCAGGCCAATAATTTACATGCCCCGGGCATCTTAGGCATAGTATTTTTCAAGCCCTGTGTATGGTACAACTGTATTGTCCTGGAGTAGAAATTGAGCCTGCATCCTTTAGAAATTGAGATATGTGGGTTTAATCCGTAAGTTTTCTTAGAATCCACAAAATATTAATTGTCCTAAAGTAGAAATTGAATCCACATCCCTTACAGATTAGGGCATGAAATGTTTTTCTTCGGTTTATGAGGAGTGGTCTGCATTACCACCACTAATACATAACTGCCCACATATCCTCAATCAGTACATGCAAGTATATCGGATGGATGAATGGATACATAGCACTTTTTCTTTGGCTTCAGAAGAAGCTCTGAAAAGTGAAGCATAAGCAGGGGCAGATCCAGAGGGGGACGCACGCCCACCCCTCAGGACAAAGGAAAAGCTTTGATTTGTTAAGTTTTAATAACAGATTGAATAATTTTTCGTGAAATAAAGTATTACTTAAAAGTACACAGTCGAGTCACATTATTGTGACCACCTCCTACTTTGGACATCAACAGCACGTAGCCAATGGAAGAAGGCACGTGTCGTGAGCTGACTTGGAGAGTATATAAAGTGTGCTGTAGGCAATCTAAAAACATATCACTCATTGCTGTCTCGGATAAAACAGGGGTGCTTATTCTGTGAAATCAAATTTCCTGAAACCAAACCCAAATTTCCTGAAATTAATGTAGATCAATACTTACAAAAAAAAAAAAAAAAAAAAAAAAATCAGAATATATGTGTTACATTCGTAATTTATTTCCCAAGTTCTGATATATTTTTAAAGAACAGTGGCCTTTATAAAATTTTACTAATTGCAAATTTCCAGTGTTTGGCCCTTCAAAGCTATAAATAATACTTATAAAAAGTAAAATACTGAGAAAAATAAAATAAAAAAGCTGCTCAGGAAATTTTTGTCATTGCACTGAAACCAATGACAAAGATTTCAGCTGAATTGATTAGACACAGAGTGGACCTGGTAGATTGACAGTCAGATTTCCCAACTCCCAGTGGAATTGAGTTTTGCTTTGGCCACCAACCAAGGGAAAACAGGGAAAGGACAGTGACAGGCCTTGCCACTGGCCATAAAATAAAATTTATAAAAAAAAAAAAAAAAAAAAAAACTGCCGAAAATTGCAGAAAAAAAACGCCGAAAATTTCCGGAAAATAAGCACCCCTGATAAAAGGAGTGACTTATCAATATCGGCTTTCAAGCTAAGGGTGGCAGTATTTCTGAAACAGCGCAGTTTGTGAACTGTTCGTGTGCTGCTGTGGTTAAAGGGTATCGTGATTGGAGAAATGGCACAATTGCGAATAAGCAACATGGAAACTGCGGAGCGTTACGAGATGTTGATGTGGGAGGTGAATGTCGGTTTCGAAGGTGTAAGAGAGCCGATTGACACGCTACAGTAGAGCAACTCACTGGCCCAATGAACCGGGGGCTACCGGAAGTGGGTCTAAAACAACAGTTCAGCGAACTCTGCTGCGCATGGGGCTCCGATGCAGACAGATGATCACTGCACCTATGCTAACGAAGGTGCATTGGCATAAAAGGCTTACATTTGCACAGCACTATCGGAATTGGCACCGCTAATTGGCAAAGAATTGCCTTCTCCGATGAGTCACGTTTTCTGCTGCATGGAAAGGACGGACATTGGCGTATAAGGCGAGAAATCTCGGAGAACAAACACTCTTCAACCACTATTGGAAGAACACAAGCTGGTGGGGGCAGCGTTATGGTCTGAGGAATGTTTTCGTGGTATTTTCGTGGTCCACTCATACCTGTTGAAGGCAGTACGAACCGAATTCATTATGAATCCATCCTTGCAAACCACGTACACCCATACATGCTGATTGTCTTCCCTGGGGCGGATGGGATCGTCCAGCACGACAATGCGACGTGCCACAGCTAGAAATGTTCTAGAGTGGTTGGAAGAGCACGATGAAGACTTCAAAGTACTTTCCTGCCCCCCTAATTCCCCAGAATGAAACCCAATTGAGCATGTGTGGGACCATCTGGATTGTGTTGTTCGCTCCATGGATCCTCCACATGCACCCTCCAGCAGATGCACTGCAGTCAGCATGGCTCCACATACCTGTGAACACCTTCCAGCACCTTACTGAGTCACTCCCAGCCCGTCTAGCTGCTGTCCAGTCTGCACACAGCGGTTACTCTGGATATTGGCTGGTGGTCACAATAATGTGACTCGACGGTGTATATTACTTTCTTCAATTAATTGGAAGAATTTATAGACATACTAAAAACACTTTTTCATTTTGAAAAAAAAATATCGGAAAGGTCTCCGGTTATTCCAGATACTCCCCCCACTCATGAGAATCCTGGATCCGCCCCTGAGCATAAGTATGAATAGGTCTTTGATAGTCAACAAAATGCCAGAAATGACTGCAAGGACATTTTACAACTGAAAAATATTTTCATATTTATTTGTTTACATTTTTTGTTGGTGGTGTGGTAATTAAAGTCAGAAAAGCTAGGGTATTCTAACAGTCATTCACACCACCACACCTAACCAATACCACCACACCCCTTCATGTTAAACTGACATCCATGACTGGTTTCTCCTGTTACTCTTCAAGAGAACATTTCTCAAGATTTTCTGATCCTGACACCTTACAGCCATATATAAAATCTTAAGTTTCAGTTTGTACTAGCAAAAGTGAAGAAAATCAGGACTTGTCAAAATGAAGGGGGGTGGGGTGGGGGGAGATCTCATTTGTTATGCACAAGCACAAAGATAAAGTCTCTTGACATGTTTATGGTTGTTTTTAAGTACTTGAGTGCTTGAAATGCTAAGATGATCTTTAGTTTTCAGTGCACTGCATTTACCATTTGTTTTGGGTTAGTAGGGTAATATTAAGTAACGCTTTTTATCAGTAAGAAAAGGAGAAATTGTGGAATTAGGTTTCAGAGTAGGAAATTAATTACTGGAACTAGGGCCTCTGTGAATCTTGGAGAGGAGCCAGCTAGTTCTGTGTGACATTGGCAAAAAGACCCCAACTCACAGGGTTTTGTTCCAGAATCCTTAGGCTGAATGACCAACTGGAACCCTCACCTGTGGGCTAATCTCCCACACTGATGTACTTACCTGATTAAAAAGACAAAAAGAAATCAATAACCGGACTCAAGTGTGGGATATAGTGGACCTACCACACTTGAGAAAGACAGTCCACCACGGAATCGACCTGGATTTTCTAAATGGCGTATGAGAAAGAGATTTCGGCTAAGTGAACGTAAGATTGGTGTATGGAATACTAGAGGTATAAATGGCAAGATGAATGAGGTGATTGAGAAGATGAATACGTATAGATTGGATGTGCTGTGTGTAAGTGAAACCAAAAAGAAGGAAATTGGAGTAGACGAAGTGAATGGCACAGCGAGTGTGTGGTCTGGAGTATTGGATAATGTGAGGACAGATTGGTGTAGGTGTGATTTTAAGTGAAAATATGAAGAACAACTTGATTCACTATAAGAAAATTGCAATTCATGAGGCAACCTTATGGGTTGTCTTATGTTATAAACGTGCTTTTGATTACTATATACATAATATCTAAGGTATTTTACCTGATATTGTCGAAGTATTTCGCACCTTGTTTGCTCTCTGAGGCACGTGCTCCTGGCCCGAGAGATTCCTTCATTACGGGACCTTTGGTTAGTTATAAAAAAAAAAATTCAGAAATAAAACAGTTAGGTTATATATTTTCAGTCCCACATTCATTCATTCGCACAATCAAACGTTTGAAATTTACTATTAATTAATAGTAAATTTCAAACGTTTGATTGTGCGAATGAATGAATGTGGGACTGAAAATATATAACCTAACTGTTTTATTAATAGTATTCATTCATTCGCACAATCAAACGTTTGAAATTTACTATTAATAAAACAGTTAGGTTATATATTTTCAGTCCCACATTCATTCATTCGCACAATCAAACGTTTGAAATTTACTATTAATTAATAGTAAATTTCAAACGTTTGATTGTGCGAATGAATGAATGTGGGACTGAAAATAAATAACCTAACTGTTTTATTTCTGCAAATTTTTTTATAACTAACCAAAGTTCCGTAATGAAGGGACCTCTCGGGCCAGGAGCACGTGCCTCACAGAGCAAACAACGTGCAAAATACTTCAACAATATCAGGTAAAATATCTTAGATATTATGTATATATTAATTCACTATAGTTGTGTAAGTGAGAGAATTCTCTGGATTCATTTGAAAGTGAAACTTCAGAGAATCGTAAATGTTGTAGTGTATGCTTCTTGTGACTCTGAACCTTCTGATAAGAAGGAAGATTTCTGGAATGAGCTAAAAGCTGTTTTGAGCCAGTTTGGTGCTAAATAAAAAGTTATAATAGCAGGGGATTTCAATGCTAGAAGAGTAGGTGTGCAGAATGCAATTTCTGTTAATGCTCTGGACAAATTTAATGATTCCTGTGTGAATAATAATGGTGTAAGATTAATTGAACTGTGCATTGAGAATGGTTTGTGTGTATCTAATACATTTTTCAACCACAAGTATATCCACACATATACTTGGGAAAATTGTACTCTTGGTCAAAAGAGTGTGATAGAGTTTGTTGTCTACAATCAGCATCTGAAACACTTAGTTGTTGACACCCATGTGATGAGAGGTGCGGATGTTGGTTCTGATCATTACTTGGTAGTGTCACGAGTGAAACTTAATGTTGGTTGGTGGAAAAGGAATAGGAAGAGACCCAGGATAGAAAGAATAAAGGTTGATAGGCTCCTTGAAGATCATCAGCGGTATTCTGACTTACTCAGAGAACGACTGAAGGATCTGAAGTCTGGTGAGAGGGATGTAGAAAAGAAGTGGGAATGTTTTAAGAACTGTGTTGTCACTGCTGCTAAAGAGGTCTGTGGCACCACAATAGTGGGTAACAATAGAGGTGATGCTTGGTGGAATAGTGAGATTGAAGAGGCAGTAAAGAGAAAGAAGGAAGCCTATTTGGGGATCTCGCAAGGTAGAGTCTCTATGGATGAATATCGCTCAAAGAAGCGTGAAGCTGCTAAGCTGGTTCGCCAGAGTAAGGCAAAAAGATAGGAAAGAGAAAGTGGAAAGGCATGAACTGGCTTTTTGGAAAGATAAGAAGTCTTTCTGGTTGTACACGAGACTCAGGAAAAATAGGGGAAACAAAGTTGTAAGTTGTGTGAAGAATGAGATTGGGGAAATGATATGGGAGCCCAATGAGTTAAGTGAAAAATGGGGTGAATACTTCTGTGAGTTATTAGATCAGGAAAGCAAAGATGAGTCTGAGACAGATACAGATGTCACAGTTAGGGATGGAAGCACAGGAGGAATCTCAAGAGAAGAAGTGTGTAAAGCTCTAAAATTTCTTCAGCATGGTAAGGCTCCGGGAGTTGATGGCATAACTGCAGAGATGTTGAAATATGGTGGCGACTCTGCAATTGACTGGTCAACTGAAATTTGCCAGTTGTGCTGGGAGTTAGGAATGGTCCCTCAGGATTGGAAGGATGCTATTATTGTTCCCTTGTATGAGGGAAAAGGTGATCAGACTGAATGCAAGAACTATTGTGGTATTAGCCTACTAAGTGTGCCAGAGAAAGTGTTTGGTAAGGTTGTTATTGAAAAAGTACGGGGTCTTACATCAGAGAAAGTGTGGTATGTTCAGAGTGGTTTTATGCCTGGTAAAGGCTGCACTAACCAGATTTTTGCATTGCACACGATGATTGAAAAGTATCTGGCCGTTGGGAAGAAAGTTTTTACTGCCTTCATAGATTTAGAGAAAGCTTATGACCGAGTGAATAGGAAACTTTTGTGGAAGGTATTGATTGAATATGGTGTTACTGGTAATCTACTTAATAGTGTAAAAGCCATGTATGCTGGTAGTAGAGCTTATGTACGAGTGAATGGTGTTTTATCAAAATGGTTTTCGATTGGTGCAGGAGTTAGACAAGGTTGTGTAATGTCACCATTGCTGTTTAATATATTTATGGATGCATGCATGCGTGATGCCAAAATAGATAATAGTGGTTTATGTCTTGGTGATATCCGTGTGTGTAGATTGCTGTATGCTGATGACACTGTCCCGTTGGCAAAGAGCAAAAGTGAGTTGCAGAGTATGTTGACTCGGATGCACGGAGTTTGCATGAAATTCAAACTGAGTATAAATGAGGGAAAAACCAAAGTTATGGTGTTTGAGAGAGGAACGGGTAGCACTGAATGTACTGTAAGTATAAATGGCACTATGATTGACCAGGTGAGTGAGTTTGTGTATTTAGGAAGCATGTTTGACAGAGAGAACAAGTTGGATGGTGAAATCAGTAGGCGAGTGAATTCTTCTTTGAAAGTCATAGCTGCTCTGGGAGGTTTTCACAGGAATGATGGGTTCTCTAGAGAGTCCCGCATGGCTGTGTATGAAACTGTAATTGTTCCTACTCTGATGTATGGCAGTGAAACCTGGGTACTGCAGAAGAAACATAGGAGTCGTTTGTGTGCTGGAGAAATGTGTTACTTACATGGGGTTTGTGGCAAGACACGATATGATTGTGTGAGAAATGAAGATGTATTGCAGTTGTGTGATGTGAAGCAAAATGTTGTTAGCAAGGTGGAGACCAATACGCTTCGGTGGTTTGGCCATGTTGAAAGTATGAGTGATGAGATGCTTACTAAGAAAAATCTTTTTAGCCCAAGTGGCAGGAAGGAAAGGCAGAGGAAGGCCAAGGAAGACATGGGTGGATCAGATTCAGGAGTGTCTGCATGAGAAAAAGATTATGAGTATGAAGTATAAAAGATCTTGTGTACGGCATGTAATGGATATCAGTGAAGCCCGAGTTGCATATCAAGATCGACGTAAATGGAGAAGTTTGATAATACAACAACAGTAAGTAAAAATATCAGGTAGTTTGTATTTCTTTTTGGAGCTAACCTCTGAATCTCAGAGAACAGCTTAGTGATATGTATGTATGTATGTATGTATGTATGTATGTATGTATGTATGTATGTATGTATGTATGTATGTATGTTATACCTTCACTATTTAAATGGGGTGAAGTTATTGCCACCATATGTAAACAACCTTTTCATTGGAAATAAGGAGTTTAGCAACAAGTAGGTATTGCACACTTGTTTAATTCTATGAACTGATACAGTTAGTAACTGCTTTAAGCAACAGGGTGCAGTTTTCTGTGGAAAGAAGGAGGTGGATAACTGATTTAGGCTTTCTTCACGAATTTTTAGAGATAGTCTTAGAGCAACTGTTTAATTCCTCTTTAAGATGTATTGCTAAGTTAGAAATATGGCTACAGCAGAGCAAAGAACACGTCTGATGGAACAGGAAATAACACAGGAAATGTCAATATTACCATTTCACTTCTGATGTCTTTAACAATATAAAATTTTCAGGAGGATGCAATTAGCAGAAGCTGTTAACAACTACATACAAATAAAAAGAAGCCAATTACTTTGTTAGAGATCTGATAATCCCAGAAAGGAAAAATGGTTTCAACCTCAAATCCTTGGCAGTCTGCATGAGAAAGTTAATCCCATTTAAACATATTCCTCATGAGTCAGTGAAACAGTTTGCTGCAATGTTATAAGTCCTTATCATGTGTCTTGGGAATGAAACAAAAACTGCTGCCATAAAGTTAATCAGGGATAAACACTTGCTACCCTAAATGTTTTCATGATTAACCTCCAAAAGTGAGAACATCCAGAGTGCTCAAACATAAATATAACTAAACTGTTCTTCAATATTCAGAGGTTAGCTCCTCACAGAAAGAACTCACTGTTGCTGTATCAGACATCTCCATTTACAGCGATCTCAGTACACAGCTTGAGCTTAAATTAGCATCCATCACCCGACTTACACAAGACCTTCTATACTTCATACTAAAAATCTTTTCTCAAGCAGACACTCCTGAATCTGATCCTCCCACGACTTCCTAGGCCTTCCTTTCCTGTCGCTTAGGCCAAAAGAAAAATTCTTAGTAAGCATCTCATCACTCATTCTTTCAAAATGGCCAAACACCACCAAAGAATATTAGTCACCACCTTGCTAACAACATTTTGCTTTAGACTGCACAATTGCAACACATCTTTATTCCTCACATGATCTGAACATGTCTTGCCACAACCCCCGTAAGTAATGCATTTCTCCAGTGCACAAACAACTTTTATGTTTCTTCTGTAGTACCCAGGTTTCACTGCCATAAATCAGAGTAGAAACAATTACACTTTCATATACAGCCATTCGGGACTTTCTTGAGAACCCATCATTCCTGTCTTCCTAAAGCAAATATGACTTTCAATGAAGAGTTCACTCGCCTACAAATTTTGACGTCTAATTTGTTCTATTTGTCAAACATGTTTCTCAAATATACAAACTCGTTTCCCTGATCAACAACTGTGCCATTTAGACTTATCCTGCATACAGTACTAACAGTTTCAAGCTCAAAAACCATAACTTTGGGTTTTCTGTTATTTATACTCAGTTTGTAATTCATATAAACTTTGTACACCCAGGCTAGCCTACTCTGCAACTCACTTTCACTCTCTGCCAACTGACTGTGTCACCAGCATATAGACGCATGGACACTACCAAGACATAAACTAGTTTTGTCCATTTTGGCATCACGCATGCACGCATCCATAAATATATTAAACAGCCATGGTGACTGTCAGGTCCTGCTGAGTTCGATCTGCCACCAGGCCTTATTGAATCCGAACCTCTCAAACGGGCTTGATGCAGGTTTTTTAGTGCCATCGAGTTAAAACTCTATTGTTGGAAAAAACTGGAACATGTAGTCAGCGATTACGCAAGATCTACGATAATAAGTAACTCCAATAAGAAGTCCTTGGTTAGACAAAACAAAATTTAATAGATTAAAGAATAAGTTCTGTTCGGTTGGCTATCTCTACGTGCCAACAGGTTTCCAGATAGCTAACACCTCACTATCTCACCGATATCCCAGAAGACCCTCAGCCACGTCGACTTGAGTCGTTCTGTCTAAAACCCAGCCAATCTCTTTTCGCTGAAAAACCCTGACTCTTCCGTCAGTAGAAACGTAAAACCCCGAGAGGTATAACCGGCACTCCCTGTGTAAAGCACAATGTCCAACTCAGTGGAAGGTGAAACGCTAAAAGCTTCCTCAGCGAACGTGTCGCTTCCTTTTATATTCTTATCCCCCCCCTTCTGCCTCTGGAAATCCTATTGGAGTGGAGTTAGCCGTTCTCTGGAAGTGGTGACCTTTGACCTATACATCAGACCCCGTCGACCAGGTTGAGATCAACAGATGCCGCTTGTCACATGCTTTGTTCGGTGTTACATAACCCAGCTTACAAAGGAAATGTGCCATGTGCCAACACGTGCGTTTGAATTTACATTACATTGCCTTTAAATGAGAAATAATTACAGAAAACATTGCTACATGAAAATAATTAATGGGGGGGGGGGGGGTCTGACTCCGTCACTTAGTGACATCACACAATCCTGTCTGACTCCTGCTCCAATAGAAAACTATTTCGATACATTCATGCACATGCTCTACTGCCAGCATACAAGGCTTCCACACTATTGAGTCGATTCCTAGTGATACATTTATTCAGAACCTTCCACAGAAGTCCTATTTACTCGATCATAAGCTTCCTCTGAATCTATGAAAGCAGCAAAAATAATTCCTAAATTTTTGTACAGGCGAAACAAAAGACACCACTGAAGAAAAAATAAATAAGGCCATATGAGGAACAATGCTGGGAATATTGCTTTTGTGTAAAGTTCAGAGCAGTAGATAATTTTTCTTCAATAAATTTTGCCAAAGTGGTGAGAGACAGCAAGGCAGGCATCCAAGTTGTATTACAAAAACTTTGAGAAATAAAGGAAACACTGAATAACTGTAAACTCAGGAGTACAAGAACTCTCCCAGATTCAAATTATAAGGACAGAAACAATGCCCCTCAGTTTAGCCACAGAGAATAGTTTAAAAGTAACTCATTTGTTTTCACAGTCAACGGGTAAGGTATTATGCAAATGAATGTTAAAAATAGTAGCTGCAGATCACAGCAAAACAACATAAATATAGATATAAGAGCAACCCTAGCCCTGGAAACAGAGGCCTCTCCAGTGTAAAACACAAATGTTCAAAGTGGAAAAGAAAATCCATAGAGCTGTTCAAAGGATCAGGGTGCACATACTAGGTAAAGTATTACTGGCAGAGAAATTCCCAAAAGTCAGCTTTGGTAAAAACTTGCCCTTTTGAATGTTGGTCACCAGTTGTCACAATTGGCAATTAGATTTAATTACAGCTATAGCAATTAATTTTATGGAGAATAGGGAGATATATAAAAAAAAACTCACATTTTTATCTCTCCCCCTATGTGCATTCTTAAATATTAACACCATGGAACCAAATCAGTCACCCCACAAATTTGTTGACATGCTTTCCCACCCTCTCCTGTAGTTACCAGCATAAATGATTCTGAACCTGCTAAATCAGTGGAACTAAGCATTTTGCCACTCACCAATTCTAAAGATGTAATATGGGGTCGAGAAAGTGCCAAGATTTTTCGGAGTTAAACTAAAGCCCTGTTGCTATGCGTAGTGCGATAAAAAAGTTCCAAGACTAGGTACGTAGCACGCAAACAAATGGCAGTATGCGGATGCGTGAGCAGCGGTCGAGGGCAGTGGCCTTCATGAGTCATTGTGCGGAGTGGCGTCATTCTGGTAACATCGGGAGCTGTGCTACACGATATTTGGTGACCACGTGCAGAACACAGCTGCGATTTCGGTATTGACTGCAAACTAGAGCAGCGAGTGAACATCAAATTCCGCGTCAAACTCGGGAAATCGGGAACGGAGACGCAAGAAATGTTGCGGCAGGCTTATAGCAATGAGTCGTGCGAGGTGTTTTGAGTGGCACTCGCACTTCAAGAGCGGCAGAATGGCACTGGAAGACGATGTGAGGTCAGGGCGACAGTCCACGAGCAAAACCCCCGAAAATGTGGACAAAATTAGGGAACAGGTGCATGAGGATCTTAGGAGAACCATTCAAGACATTGCTACCATCGTCAATGTGTCATACAGAACAGTGCAAGAAACTCTGATGTCGGTTTGCACTGCAGTGCTGCAAAGTTTGTGCCAAAGATACTGAACCCCGAACAGAAGGCGCTCTGTGTCGAACTCTGTCAAGATCTTCGTCAGCAGGTGGTGAATGAACCAACGTTCCTGTAGCGGGTCATCACTGGGGATGAGACTTGGGTATACGGTTACGACCCGGAGACCAAACAACAGTCGTCGCAGTGGAAGAGCTCGGCATCTCCATGTGTGAAAAAGGCACGACAGGTGTGGAGTGCAACCTACTCATCATGTTCTTTGACATTCGTGGGGTTGTGCATCATGAATTTGTCCCCCAGGGCCAGATCGTCACCACCCTTTTTTACTGCGATGTTATGTAGCATCTTAGGGAGGACATTTGCCGCAAACGACCTGAAGTGTGACGCACGAGCGATTTCCTGCTACCTCACGACAATGCAGCAGCTCACAGAGCATTAGCAACACGCTAGTTTTGCAGCCACAACAGCATGACTACCCTTCCTCACCCGCTGGATTTCGCCCCCTGCGACTTCTTTCTGTTCCCGAAGATGAAACTGAAGCTCAAAGATCGCCGTTTTGAAACCGTGAACGAGATCCAGCGCGAATCGCAGACGGTGCTCAACGCGATTCGTGAACAGGACTTCCAGTGAGCGTCCCAACAGTGGCAAAAACGCTGTATCGCTGTCCAAGGAGACTACTTTGAGGGAGATCATAGCCAGACTTAAGTAACGTAAGTACTTTGTTGTATATCAGCCTAGTCTCGGAACTTTTTGATCAGACCTCGTACATGCACAGAACAAAGGCTATGGGGCTTGGCCGGAGAAGCAGCAGCAGTGAGGTCACAGGTTAGTCAATTACCCCATCACACAGAATACGCCTTTTTCAGACAGGTGACAGACAGGGAAGGGAATCCTACTTTGCTTTCTTTTATTTTTCAGAGCTGCTTGAAATTTTCTTCTTTCTCTAAGATGTTGCACACACAAACACGGAAAAAAAAAATCTCTCAGCAATTTGTGGAATAGAACAGAAAGATGCTGATGAACCTCTACACAATGAAAATAATGAAATCAGCAGAGATGTCAATATGCAATGACTTTATGAAAACGCTTTTCAATGACGTTATGAACCTGGTGAAATTACAAAAAAATGCACTTCGGTTTTTCTGCAGAAGGAAAAAATGATTCATCAACAAATATTTGCAATAATGGTTTTCTTAAGGAACAAAACTATTGCAATAACGTAATTTAAATTTGATCTTTGTTTTCACGGTTTACCTATCCAAAAATTAAAAACAGATGATTCAAAAAATCACGATCATTATGGAGCTCATGGATGCAATTCACTTTAATTTCTTTCTTGGTCAGATTAAGCTCGATCTGGTAAACTGTTTTCTATTACACTTTCAGAACAAAGAATTGCGATTTCCTAGTGTTTTTAAGCACTGATTATATTTTCCAGTTCTGTAAGGTAGTACTCAGGGAACTCACTGACGGATTCTTTTAAAACAATTTTCATTTTTTTTTTTTAAATAGCTTAACCTTGATAACATTTGCAATGCCCCCCCCCCCTTCTGTAATGGAAACAGAACTTTTATGCTTTCCCCAATACCCCTCTTTTACACCACAACAGTACATGCAAAAATGACAAACAAAGTTAGACCGTTAGATTCATTATCCTGATAAATGACCAGTTTTGGTGAGTATTTTTTTCTTCTTGTTTTTTTTGTGACTGGCGTTATATGATGTTCACAGGCAGATGGATGAACCAACATATTGATAACATAAGAATGGCTGTTTCTTTAAAGTTGTGCTAAAAAAAATCAAGGTTACTGACAGTTACTCTCAGAAAGTGCCATCTCCCAAAGCAATAGGATGATATTGACATAGCGTAAAATTCCTTTGTGTTTGGTATTTGCCATGTTCTTGTCCACTCCCATCTCCTTTTCAATACTCAGTAGCCAGCACTTTTTTTATCATTTGGTTAGTAGAATTTAGATCTTACTAGTCACAATATGTTGTAGAAAATTAAACACTCTCATCGGGGTTGGTAACCTCCTCCTGTTGTGAGAACTCCTACTGAGACATTGTACTAAGCCTTTAGAGTTACATTGTCTTGGTGAAAATAATTTTTAGTGAGCAATCTTCACTCCTTCAGTAGATACAGGGAACTGCAACTACATTGATTTCAAACAAATATTTACACTCATTTCTGAAAGAAATAGAAATTATTAACTGCCCAGATTTAGTAGTAAAAGGTGTTTCAGGAAAATCCATACACATATCTTTTCCTGTGTCAAATCATCATTGGCTTTAGTGGGAAATTTCTTTATCCAGTTCATGGAACAGATGTTCAGTTTTTCTTACCTATAACATTCCTGCGGGACGACTTGTCAAAATCACAGTGGTTTATGTTAGGTCTTGTATGAATCTTAAAAATATTCATCAGAGACTACAATCAGCTACGTGGTATAACAGTATAAATATCTTGAAAATAGTAATGTACGAGGGTAAATAAAAAATTGTCTGCACGTGCGTTATAATTTTTTTCAGGGTGGCCGCACTGCCTACCGCGTGCGCATGCTATAATGTGGTATTCTTGTGGTTATGCTACTGAAGTTTGATCTTAATTGCTACATTTTCTTTGTTCTGTAACAGAGTAAACATGGCCGCTCCACTGGCAGTGTGCACCAAGGAAGAACAGAGAGCAGTGATCCGATTCCTCTGGTCTGAAGGTGTATCAGGGGCAGAAATTCATTGCAGGCTTGCAGCACAATACGAGGACAGTGCTCTACCACGCAGAAGTGCGTGCGAGTGGATCGAGAAGTTTAAAAATGGGCGGACAAGCGTAAACCATGAAGAGGGTGCAGGACGTCCATCAACCTCCACCACTTATGGGAAGATTCAACAAGCTCGAGAGATGATTCTGTCTTGGCACCCATCTTGCAGATACTTTACGGAAACCAAGTTTCTCGTGGATGATTTCGTAATCAGAACCATAACTGATTTGCAGAGAACAGGCAACCTCATCGGTGGTCACTCGTCGGTTCGCCAGAATCATCTCTCGAGCTTGTTGATTCTTCCCATCAGTGGTGGAGGTTGATGGGCGTCCTGCACCCTCTTTATGCTTCACGCTTCTCCGGCCATTTTTAAACTTCTCGAACCACTCATATACACTTCTGCGTGGTAGAGCGCTGTCCCCATATTGTGCTGCAAACCTGCAATGAATTTCAGCCTCTGACACCTTCAGACCAGAGGAATTGGATCACTGCTTTCTGTTCTTCCTTGGTGCACACTGCCAGCGGAGCGGCCATGTTTACTCTGCAACAGAACAAAGAAAAATGTAGCAATTAAGATCAAACTTCAGTAACATAACCACAAGAATACCACATTATAGCATACGTGCGCAGATGGCAGTGTGGCCAACCTAAAAAAAATCATGGCGCAAGTGCGGATAATTTTTTATTTACCCTCGTATTTTCATGGGGTTTAAGGTAGACTAGACCACCTTAATCTGTTCCTTATGTATTGTTTAGGCATTAAAAAGCTTGATGAGTTTAGACTACAGCATCTGCAATAACACTACAGTCCAGTATAATAATTTAGAAAATATTCTTGTCATCACCACTTCAGCCCAGTACAAGAATTTAGAAAATATTCTTGTCATCACCACTTCAGCCCAGTACAAGGATTTAGAAGATATTCTGGTCATCACCACTTCAGCCTTAGGGTCATACATCTAATGATTCTTTCTGCAGCTGTTTCCCTTTTACAGGTGTAAGATCAGAAACAGACTTACAACCATAACACATTTGGGCATTTCCAGAATTGGAACACTTCGCCTATCTTTATCGCATGCGCTGTTCCAAACATGTTAAACTTTAGGTATTACCCATATACATTTCTATGTTGGGTTGGATCAGCCATCATTAAACTTTTTGTTAAGTGATATGAAATCACCTTTGTTATGGTCAGTATCAATCATAGAGGTTCAAGTGACAAAGTTTATTTCACGTTATATACCAATTGGCTAGTTCCGCATGTTATATTTCATTAAGTGTCTGGGTACAACATTTTATGAGTACTGCAATTTGCCTTTAAGTTCTGCAATTTTTTTTTATTTTTGATGATTAGGTTGTTGCTAAACTCAGACTAACTGCTCAGTGTTTTCCTTATATGTTTGTGATTCATTACTTTTTCTTCTTTTTTATTAGGTTGCATCAGGTTTGTGAGAGCCTAACAGGAGTGTGGTTGTTACAGTTTTTGTCAGAGGTTCGTTTGATATAGAGATTTATTCTGCAATAAGGATTTCATACTTTTTCTTGTGCTCAGAATGAGATGTGTTTCTTTCAAATAAGTTCAAAATCCCTTTCATGCAATCTTGAATTGCTGAAGCTCTTGTTTTTTTTTTTTTTTTTTTTGGTTTTTTTTATTCCAATCATTTCAGTTTTGTAAAAATAACAATACACAAAGGACAGATTAACCCCATGAAAATGCATTACTATTTTCCCTAGAGATTTATTATTTATGCTGCTACAGGTTGTCTGTGTAAAAGTGAATATAAGAATGCTATTGACTCAGAAAATAGAAACAAAACAGAACAAAACATTATTATGGCTAAAAAAAAATTGTGTTCAAATGAAAATAATAGTGAGAAGAATATAACAAACACAATTCCTATCCCAAATCACTGACACTAAGAATACTGGTTTGCCACCTTGTGATGATGCTGGGTGCAATCTCATCTCCAAAAATACAGACTCTGACTTAGAAGAGATGCTTACAGATTTAAACAAATTCCCATGTTAAATAAAGCACTCAAGCAAATGGAAATATGTCAGCTTAAGAGAAAAAGCAAATTAACTTAACCTTTAGTTTTGTCAAGCATATCAAGGTTTATTTGCATATTTTAGTTGGGATTGTTGCACTGATACGTACCTTGCTTTCCTGTAAATCCAAAAACTGCTGAAACGCAAACTTTCTATGCTCAGGATCCAGAACACAAATAATGTTTTATTCGAAAGAGTGATTCACAAAGTTAATGCACTACCAAGGTCGGGAAGGACTATTTCTGTTTACATACATACATATATACATATCACTAAGCTGTTCTCCGAGATTCAGAGGTTAGCTCCAAAAAGAAATACAAACTTCCAGATATTTTTACTTATTGTTGTCGTATCAAACTCCTCTGTTTATAGCGATCTTGACATACAACTCGTGCTTCACTGATATCCATTACACGCCGTACACAAGATCTTTTATACTTCATACTCATAATCTTTTTCTCATGCAGACACTCCTGAATCTGATCCACCCATGTCTTCCTTGGCCTTCCTCTGCCTTTCCTTCCTGCCACTTGGGCTAAAAAGATTTTCTTGGTAAGCATTTCATCACTCATTCTTTCAACATGGCCAAACCACCGAAGCATATTGGTCTCCACCTTGCTAACAACATTTTGCTTCACATCACACAACTGCAATACATCTTAATTTCTCACACAATCAGATCGTGTCTTGCCACAAACCCCACGTAAGTAACGCATTTCTCCAGCACACAAACGACTCCTATGTTTCTTCTGCAGTACCCAGGTTTCACTGCCATACATCAGAGTAGGAACAATTACAGTTTCATACACAGCCATGCAGGACTCTCAAGAGAACCCATCATTCCTGTGAAAACCTCCCAGAGCAGCTATGACTTTCAAAGAAGAATTCACTCGCCTACTGATTTCACCATCCAACTTGTTCTCTCTGCCAAACATGCTTCCTAAATACACAAACTCACTCACCTGGTCAATCACAGTGCCATTTATACTTACAGTACATTCAGTGCTACCCATTCCTCTCTCAAACACCATAACTTTGGGTTTTCCCTTATTTATACTCAGTTTGAATTTCATGCAAACTTCGTGCATCCGAGTCAACATACTCTGCAACTCACTTTTGCTCTCTGCCAACAGGACAGTGTCATCAGCATACAGCAATCTGCACACACGGATATCACCAAGACATAAACCACTATTATCTATTTCGGCATCACGCATGCATGCATCCATAAATATATTAAACAGCAATGGTGACATTGCACAACCTTGTCTAACTCCTGCACCAATAGAAAACCATTTTGATAAAACACCATTCACTCGTACACAAGCTCTACTACCAGCATACATGGCTTTTACACTATTAAGTAGATTCCCAGTAACACCATATTCAATCAATACCTTCCACAAAAGTTTCCTATTCACTCGGTCATAAGCTTTCTCTAAATCTATGAAGGCAGTAAAAACTTTCTTCCCAACAGCCAGATACTTTTCAATCATCGTGTGCAATGCAAAAATCTGGTTAGTGCAGCCTTTACCAGGCATAAAACCACTCTGAACATCCCACACTTTCAATGATGTAAGACCCCATACTTTTTCAATAACAATCTTACCAAACACTTTCCTTGGCACACTCAGTAGGCTAATACCACGATAGTTCTTGCATTCAGTCTGATCACCTTTTCCCTCATACAAGGGAACAATAATAGCATCCTTCCAATCCCGAGGGACCATTCCTAACTCCCAGCACAACTGGCAAATTTCAGTTAACCAGTCAATTATAGAGTCACCACCATATTTCAACATCTCTGCAGTTATGCCATCAACTCCCGGAGCCTTACCATGCTGAAGAAATTTTAGAGCTTTACACACTTCTTCTCTTGAGATCCCTCCTGTGCTTTCATCCCTCATTGTGACATCATCTGCATCTGTCTCAGAATCATCTTTGCTTTCCTGATCTAATAACTCACAGAAGTATTCACCCCATCTGTCACTTAACACATTGGGCTCCCATATCATTTCCCCAATCTCATTCTTCACACAACTTACAACTTTGTTTCCCCTATTTTTCCCGAGTCTCATGTATTTCCAGAACGACTTCCCATCTTTCCAAAAAGCCAGTTCATGCCTTTCCACTTTCTCTTTCCTATCTTTTGCCTTACTGTGGCAAACCAGCTTAGCAGCTTCACGCTTCTTACAGCGATATTCATCCACAGAGACTCTATCTTGCAACATTCCCAAATAGGCTTCCTTCTTTCTCTTTAGTGCCTCTTCAATCTCACTATTCCACCAAGCATCACCTCTATTGTTACCCACTATTGTGGTGCCACAGACCTCTTTAGCAGCAGTGACAACACAGTTCTTAAAACATTCCCACTTCTTTTCTACATCCCTCTCATCAGACTTCAGATCCTTCAGTCGTTCTCTGAGTAAGTCAGAATACCGCTGATGACCTTCAAGGAGCCTATCAACCTTTATTCTTTCTATCCTGGGTCTCTTCCTATTCCTTTTCCTCCAACCAACATTAAGTTTCACTCGTGACACTACCAAGTAATGATCAGAACCAACATCCGCACCTCTCATCACACGGGTGTCAACAACTAAGTGTTTCAAACGCTGATTGTAGACAACAAAATCTATCACACTCTTTTGACCAAGAGTACGATTTTCCCAAGTATATGTGTGGATATACTAGTGGTTGAAAAATGTATTAGATACGCACAAACCATTCTCAATGCAGAGTTCAATTAATCTTTCACCATTATCATTCACACAAGGATCATTAAGCTTACCCAGAACATTGTCAGAAATTGCATTCTGCACACCTACTCTAGCATTGAAATCCCCTGCTATTATAACTTTTTCTTTAGCACCAAACTGGCTCAAAACAGCTTTTAGCTCATTCCAGAAATATTCCTTCTTATCAGAAGGTTCCGAGTCACAAGGAGCATACACTACAACAACTACAATTCTCTGAAGTTTCACTTTCAAACGAATCCAGAGAATTCTCTCACTTACGCAACTATAGTGAATCAAGTTGTTCATCTTTTCACTTAAAATCACACCTACACCAGCCTGTCCTCTCACATTATCCAATACTCCAGACCACACACTCACCGTGCCATTCACTTCTTCTACCCCAATTTTCTTCTTTTTGGTTTCACTTACACACAGCACATCCAAGTCTATAATTATTCATCTCCTCAATCACCTCACTCATCTTGCCATTTATACCTCTAGTATTCCATACACCAATCTTACATTCACTCAGCCGAGATCTTTCTCATACGTCGTTTAGAAAGTCCAGGTCGATTCCGTGGTGGACCGTCCTTCTCAAGTGTGGTAGGTCCACCATATCCCACACTTGAGTCATTCTTAATATTTCTTTTTGTCTTTTTAATCAGGTAAGTACATCAGTGTGGGGGGATTAGCCAAAGCTCTGTAAATGAAATCAAAGTGGAAGTCACACTTATTAAAGCCATTGACACATCTGAGCATGACATGCACATAAACAAACACACAAAAATAGTTACCATAGAATCTTTTGTTGCTGAAAATATTGCCTCAGTTGGCAGCCAGCTTGATGACTGTTCATCTTGAACCAATATCTTTGATTTATCTTACTTACCTTGAGACCAACAAGAAAAAAATTACTAGTATCATAGAAACTTCACAAAACTTTTGCTAAAATTGCACTTGACTTGGGGACATTGCTAAGTCTTGTCCATTTGACATAAGATATTTCAGTAAAGCCTTACAGCATACTTCATGCCTCTGCTGCATAGACAATTTAGTGAAAACAGAGTAAACCTGATGTGGTAATTAGTGCACATTCAGCAAAAGTGCTCCTTGTTCAAACTTGTGTTTCTAACTGTACATGGATTTCACATCTCTTAATGCCAATACTCTTCCAGAGTATCTCATTCCAAATTTGGCTGATATAGGTGATTCCTTAGAGGTGGAAAATTATTTCAGTACTGCCAATCTCACTTCATGATACTTCTGTAATCTTACATCTTACATATACTTACAAAACAAAACTTTTGTAATGGATAGAGAGCCATATGAGTGATCACAGGTAACTTTTGAAATACAGAACTGCTCAAATAGTGTGTCTGTTTTGTTTGGCTTCAAAGTCCTTGTTCTAAATTTCATTTTCATATCAGGGTGTTAGTGAAATTTTGCAAAATAATAAACACTTTTGTTCATTTTTTTAAAATGTGTTAACAAGTACAAAATAATATAAACACTTTGTTCATTTTTTAAAAACCTCTTAACAAGTGCAAAATGATTTCTTACCTTGAATGTTGAAATTTACTACAGGTAGCAGCACCTTTTACATGCTTTCTTAATTTGAATGTTGAAATTTATTACAGGTAGTAGCACCTTTTACATGCTGTATCTGTCAACAGGACCTGGTTTTGCTAGATGTTTGTTATTATGCAACAGCTGAATATTTGCCAGTGCAAATACGTATTTTTACAACTATTTTCACTCCTGCTTGTAGTGTATGTGCCAGACAAAACAGTCCAATTTTTGCATTGATGTAGTAGATACAGCTGTTGAACTCAAAGATAGACAATCTTCTTGTACTAGTTCAAGATTTTTTTTTTTTTTTTTTTTTTTTTTTAGCCTTGCATAAGACAAAGTGGTACCAAATAAAATATTTGAAAAATGGATCAAAAGGCTTGAAAATATTTTGAGATTTGAAACATGCAATCTAACACCATCTTTTTTTTTCCCCCAATCCTTTTTATTTATCCACAATTCAGTTTTAGTACAGTTGTTGTAAAACCACATTCTGGGAATTTATAGGAAGTAAAAAATTAAAAACTTTCCAAGACTACTAAGCAAACAGGAGCTTTACCACCCCCATGACGCAGTGGACCATTCGTCCAAGACGGATCTAGGTTCGAATCCTGGTGAGGCATGAATGTTGTGCTTGTCCCGGTGACCCTCAATTAGGGATGAGCAACTGCTTTATAAGCCCATGGAGTTACTCATAGGTGATTGTTTAACTCCGAAACAAACTACAACAAAAAAAAAAAAAATAGGGATTTTGTTGGTTTTACTAGTTTATGTCATATGTCTGTATGAATGGAAGCATTTGACACATTAACAGAAAGTCTAATATCATCAGTGACTTTGATTTGGTAGATGTTCTTGATCTTGCTATGAGGAGTTAAACTCTGAATCTCAGAGAACAGCTCAATCATATATACCACAGGAGAGAGTTCACTCCTGCTTGTGATGAATGCAAGGTTCGTACTCTTCCAAGCAAAATAAATTCAAGCACTTTTCAAAGACTTTTTAAAACCAAAAATATTGCGTGTGCGTGTGTGTGTGTGTGTGCGTGTGTGTATGTGTGTGTGTGTGTGTGTGTGTGTGTGTGTGTGTGTGTGTGCTGTCGGTCAGTCAGTAGATTGGTGTTTTAGTTCGTTCAGACCATTAAACCTAGCTGTGGCAGGCACACCTTCAATTATCTCTGCCTGTTATCCCCCTCCCCCCGCCTTATTTTATTAACTTTGATGGCCCTTCTGTTTTGGCATTTTTCAAAATAATTTTATTTTGTGAAATACTTTGAAAGGGTACATTATTTTTATATTCATCTGCTGGTATGATATTTATTGTTTGCTTTAACTTTTTACTTTTCATGCATGACTTTGATGCTACCAGGAAACAAAGGGTCCATGCAGGAAGCACAAGCATTCCTAGAAGTTCCGCCCTCTAGCAAGAATGCGTCCTTAACCACAGTCAATAGAAGCCCATCACAAATTCATGAATACATCGTTCCACTTATTTTACTCCAATGGCTGACGTTTTACTCCGTAGTGATGTCATAGCCAAGGTACCAGCTGTCCATGTACTCTCCTGAGTTGAACACAAGTTCTGCATTATTTGATCAGTTTGGTGTTTTTATCAGAACTACACAGAAATCTCCTTTTCGACTTTTTAGCACAAACAAATATTTTACACATACTCTTTCAAATAATTACTTAAAAAGCAAAACAAAAAATTTTCAAGCACTACTTATGGAGTCTTAAACTTTTTCAAGTACTTGAAAATGAACTTTATTTTTTCAAGGACTTTTCAAGGTTTTCAAAAAGCGTACGAAACATGGAATGTACACAGATACCACGTGGTGTTTCAACAGAAGCAAAATGACGAATTTTACACTACTATTTTTGCCTGCAGGAAATAAAAAAAAAGCTGAATTAAATTATTCACTGGCAGAAAAGGAAATGTGAGTAAGCCACAGTAAGAGCTCTTAAAGGGAAGGATCAGAGGTGTAAACAGTTGAACTTACACATTTACATTTACATAGAGGGAGTCATAAATATTGATACAGTGTGATACATATATTTGGATTAGTGCTAATACAAAATACAGCATCAGTTCTCGAAATAAAGGCCATTATGTTCGACAGTCTGCAGCAAACTTTTGATTCCGGCATGATACCATGCCTTGTCTTTTGAGGCAAATAATTCCTGGACCCCTGATTCCACTTCAGCTCAGTTATGAAGTGCTTGCTGCACAGGAAGTTAGCCAGGGAGAAAAGCAGATGGTATTCACTTGGTGTAAGGTCCAGGCTATAGGCTGAATGGGTCAACCGCTCAATAACCCTAAGCTCCTGATTTTTTTTTTTTTTTTTATTGGAGGTTTAACTACCACCATGAGCAACTCAATGGGCTATATATAAGCAGTTGCCCGTCCCTAATTTAGGGCCACCGGTTCCAGGGAAGGGAGAGAGAGCCAGTGCCGTAAGACAAACACAACATCCATGCCTCACCGAGATTTGAACCCGGACCCTTTCGGACGAATGATCAGAAGCTATCGCTTAGGCCACTGAACCACAGGGGCGGCAAATTTTTTCTTTGGTTGAATGTGCCACATGTGGAGGTATGTTATGCTGCTGCAGAAACCCCCTGCAGTTAACCAGGGCAGGGTATTTTTGTGCCAGAACAGCATGCATTCAGTCTAATTGGGGTGAGTAAAGATCAGCAGTGATACCACAACCATTTGGGAAAAATTCATGGAGCATGACGCCATCACAGTTCCTCCACATACACACCATCACCTTGTACTTGAACCTTCCATGTTTGGCAACCGGTATCTGGCAGGGGTCTAGCCATTGGTTGTGCATGTCTGGATTGCAGCAAAAGATCCATTTTTCAACAGACACTCAAGGTTAGGGGTTCCAAGCAACTGACGACAGATCTCCACTCGTCAGTGAGCTTGGGCAAGTGTCAATTCATGCTGGACCTCTTGCCGACATTTAATAGAGTCCAAGACAAATTCAAGAGGTATTAAGGACAAAATGTGGCCCAACAATGTACTAACCAGGTGGTCATAATAATTTGGCCACTCAGTTTTTATGTACACCAATTTGCAGAGCAACTTGTGTGGTGCATCTTATTAAACTAGCATATGAGTGATTTTCACACATCAGCGTATCTTACACTCTATTTAACGTAACTTCATTTAAGCCTTGCCTCTATCCACAACAATGTCTCAGCAGAAAATGGAATTAACAATATATTATTCTGCTGCTAAATTCTGGTTTCAAAAAAATAAAGGGCCCAAATTTTCTTTTAAAACAAGACCCAACAATGATCCATGCCACTCTTGGTTAAGAGTGAGATTTGAATCAGTTTTTACATTTCCTAGTTCCTCTGGTTAGAAAGAAACAGGAAAAAAGAAAAGGCAAATAAGAACATAACATGTGTCTAAAATTAGCTGAAGTACTCAACATTTTGCAACATTATTTGATTATGCACCTTTTTTTACCATTTATACCTGAAAAATGTCAAGATGTCATAAGCAGCATAATTTAAATTGTTAAACTGATCTCATAATTCTGTAAACATTTAGTCTATATATTTCTATGATAAAACTTGGTTTGCTTTAACAGTTTTCTTCATGAGGTAGGGCACAAAAGCCCCCCCCCCCTTTTGATACATGAATCATTAGATGGAAACTGCATTTGCATTTTACATGATCGGTGCACGGAGAATTTCTTGAACTGTCACCAGAAAATGAACAATTAGTAAAATTTAAAAAATTCAAGACCACAAAACAAAATTCATGACCCTTTTCTGAATTCGTGATTTTCATGATCAGTAAACATCCTGCAAAAGATATTTTCTTATATATCCACTTACCTTTACTACTGGCTTACACTGTAAAACATACTATGTGCTTTCGTTGGTAAGCTGCTGTTTGTCACTAAATACTTTCACATACATTGTTCTTTCTACTCCTAGCAGGAAGGAATCTCTGAGGTATAGGTATATAATTAATCAGTGGCCTAAATATTTTTGGAGTAATAATAACGTATCACTGTCATACCAGAATAAAAATTAGTTAACTGTTTCATGTAGCTTATATGCCCTTTTGTTCACCATTCTGTGAATATTTTCCCCCATGAACTTTTTTTTTTTAGCATAATATTGAAGTGTATGAAGTGAGTAAACTTGGTTAATAGCATTTAATGTCATTAACACATTTAGCCTATTAAGAAACACAGGTATTGTGATAGTTATTGGCTTTAATTAAGAAACAATACATATGCTTTTAACATGCAAGTTTATTAAAAGTGCTAAAGTTATATGGTTTAAACTGATTCTATTGTTACTGTAGTATACTGTAAATCAATATTGTCTGTACAAGTGAAGTCAGTGTGCTCTAAAACAACAGCACGGAAATAGTTCAATCACATGGGTTCATGCAGCAATTTGTCCATTGTTTTAGGTAAATTTTTGCATGAGCTTTTACACCATTAAATGGAAGAATAGGACTGAAAAAACCATCAACACACTGTATGTAAGTTTTAAGGAAAGCTCCAACGCTGAACAAAAAACGCATGAGCGGTAACTTTGAAATTAAGTGCAACGTGCAGAAAACATCCTTTTCATCGATGCATGATATATTAGTCACACAGAAACTAAGTCAAATTCTCTACTTACCTTCAGAAGAAAATAAGTTTTTCTACTCTAGCATAAATGATTTAATGCTTTTATCTATGAAAATGTGCCATTTTTGGTACCATAAAACTGAACATGATAAATCTGTAGATGTGTGTTGGTATACAACAAGCATCATATAAAAATATATTTATAGCAAGCTAATTGTCACTCAGCAATAAAAGCGTATAAAGAAATGGTTCTTGTTTCATATCAGACTCTTGAAAGACAATTACCATATTTTTCAGCATACAAGATGAAATTAATTCTTCAGAAGTCCAGGCCTCAACTTATACACCACATCAACTTATCTATTGTTTGGAAATAGATATTTCTCAATGCGAAAAAGAAATATTGTGCCTTAAATTTGGTCATGATCCAAGCACTAAAAACACAATGTTGCATTCATAAAGAATTATTCCGAAAGCATTGTACAAAATGTAATATTCCATTCAGTAAGAACTTGTTTCAAAGTGCACTGACATGGATATTTCCGTTCAACAGAAACAGGATGGATTTGGAGTGGAAACAGTTTTATGTTAATTACATCCTCCTCGCAATCCCTCCAAAACCCCATGAGTGGCATTCACCCCTGTTTTAGCAAAGCCATCAGAACTACAGTGGGTGTACCTCAATTTTCTTGCTCTGAAATACCTCTGAAATATGTTGCTGCCATGCCGTTAACTGGCTGGTGACAACTGCGTTGACAGCCCGCTGGGCGCGCACTTTAATAACACCAATGATCAGTGGCTTGCAAAGGCAGTGTTGTTGTTTTTTCACCTCTGTCTATCTCTGAATTAAAGAAGGAAGAAATATTCTTCATTATGAATGGGAAGTCGATAGAATATTTAAAGCGAATATAAATTCTGAATTTGCTTGTAACAGTATGTAGTTGCTAACCACTTCAACAGAACTGGTAAATATATTAGGTAGCTTTTATAATTTTGCATTTTTGTTTTAATACACAATTGACAAAGAACAAAGGAATTTATAGGTGATTCAAAGATGAAATAACTTTAAGCATTTTAATGACCTAAGATGTGAATACTTCATATATCCTGGGAGGTGAACATCAATTTCTTGCAGACTGTGAATGCTCAAGGGCACGCTGAATTGGAAAAAACTAAAGATAGCACATTCAAAGCAAACAGAATATAAATTCTGAATTTGCTTGTACCACTTACAGGTCATCCATGTAACAAATCTCAGAAAACTTTAAAATTTCATCTTCCTGGAGCAGGAATCAAACCCACATCTCTTGATTTCCATTCGAGTATGTTACACCATGTAGGACAGTAAAGTTCCAAGCAACTCAGACTAAGCAAACTAAGTTTAGGAATCTCAACATCCTCAGACTTTTGCTGTCCTGGGTGATGTAACAGTCAGCATACTCAAACAGAAATCGGGAGATGTGGGTACGATTCCCGCTCCAGGACAATGAAATTTTCAAATTTTCTGAGAGGTATTACATGGATAACCAGTAAGTATTACAAGTAAATTTAACTTATATTCTGTTTGCTTTGAATATTCAATCTCCGAATACATGGTTCATACGCTTTTTCAATCACAAAATTCCAGGACATACAATCCAAATGTTCTTACTTAAAACATAGTGAAACCATAGGTCTGTTCAACCTGTAACCTACAACAAACAACTTCCTACATGTTTGGGCAAACTTAATACAGAATGTTAAAAATGTCCGCTGCAGCTAACCAGAAACTTGGATTTTTAGTCCTGGAGATATTGCTGTAAACGGAAAAGTGAACTTACGCCCTCTAGTAGCGCACTTGTGCATTAGGAAATATTTGAAATTATATGAGAAACATCTTGCAACGAAAATTTTCTCTAACAAAGAAATAATTTTTCAAATCGGACTCCTATAAACAGAGATATGGACAAAAAATAAGATATTGTATACACCCCCCCCCCCCTGGTGGAAAATTTATGCACTACTTCAAGCAGGAGGTATTCTAAAAAAGGTTTCCGAGGTGAGCGGTATCGGTTAACGAAGGAATTTTTTTCAATTGAGTTTCCAGCTCAGATTTTGTTGCAAATACATCAGAAGCAAAAATAAACACTTACGCCTCCTGGTGGCGAAACCATTCTTTATCAAAAATGAGAAATTATATGCAAAACATTTCTTCCCCAAGAGCTGCATCCGACGCAAGAAGGATTTTTGAAATCGGACTTTTAGGAGCGGAGATACTGAAAAATCGTGATTTACCGTTACGCCCCTACCGGAAAATTTATGCATTATTTGAAAAAGAGACTGTAACTAAAATAGTATTTGATATAAATGTCAACGAAACGGGAAAAAAAATATTTTTAACTGGATATTTAGAAGCAAATATATGAAATAAAATGCATTTTAAATTTGATACAATCTCCATTTGTGCCCTCTAGCGGCAAATTTGTGCATCGAAAAAAAAAAAAACGGAACGTGTGGATCATCATTTTCACATTTTAAGCTTCCCAATACAAAAATCATTTTACAAAACGAACAAATAATTGCAGAGATGTGGTCTTCCTGGCCGGACTAAGTGATAACATAAGCACGATGCAAAAGATGCTAATAACGCAGCTTCAGTTCTAACAGATAAGAAAACCAACCCCCCCCATTCTGCAGGGGTGGGGAGGAAAATTTGCCAGACATAAGTAATGTCAGTAGAAACATCCTCAACTGCAAAACATTGCAAAGGGGAAAAAAGGCAGGAATGGATAAAATTCCAGGACATGTAACAGAATTTTAGGGCATTTCCAGGACTTTTCCAGGACAAAATGGAATTCCAGAACTTTTCCAGGATTTCCAGGACGCGTACGAACCATGTCTGAATGATATATCTCTCAAATGAATTAAAATCAACAATTGCTTCCATTTATTATGCTTAATTTATTTCAGGTTTCTGACTGAAATGAAAAAAGCTCTTTTGGTTTCTGATTTCAATCACTCTGATTTGGCACACTTGTGTGACATTGATTTTTTATAGGCAGCTTCTCTGACTGGTTGGCTGGAGAAAAGAATATGGTAGCATCAATTCATAAGAAAAAATAAGCTTATGAACTTCAACTTTTTGTTGCAAAGAAAAATGTAGAAGTTACCTTCCTTTCTTTCTCTTCCTTTTAACATTTACTGAAACATTTAATATTAGAACACTGAGTGTGCCAGGGAAAGTGCTTGGTAAGGTCATTATTGAAAAAGTATGAAGTCTTACATCAGTGAAAGTATGGGATGTTCAGAACGGTTTTATGCCTGGTAAAGGCTGCACTTATCAAATTTTTGCATTACGCATGATGATTGAAAAGTACCTGGCTGTTGGTAAGAAAGTTTTTGCTGCCTTCATAGATTTAGAGAAAGCTTACGACCGAGTAAATAGGACACTTCTGTGGAAGGTATTGAATGAATATGGTGTTACTGGGAGTCTACTTAATAGTGTAAAAGCCATGTATGCTGGTAGTAGAGCTTGTGTATGAGTGAATGGTGTTTTATCACAATGGTTTTCTATTGGTGCAGCAGTCAGGCAAAATTGTGTAATGTCAACCTGGCTGTTTAATATATTTATGGATGCATGCAAGCATGATGCTTAAATTGATAATACTGGTTTATGTCTTGGTGATATGCATGTGTTCAGATTTCTGTATGCTAATGACACTATCCTGTTGGCAGAGAGCAAAAGTGAGTTGCAGAGTATGTTGTTTCGGATGAACAAAGTTTGCATGAAATTCAAACTGAGTATTAATAAGTGAAAAACCAAAGTTATGGTTTTTGAGCGGGGAACTGATAGTACTGAATGTAGCATAAGTCGTCTAAATGGCACCATGATTGACCAGGTGAATGAGTTTGTGTATTTAGGAAGCATGTTTGACAGAGAGAAAAAATTGGATGGTGAAATTAGTAGGAGAGTGAATTCTTCATTGAAAGTCATAGCTGCCTTGGGAAGGTTTTCACAGGAATGATGGGCTCTCAAGGGAGTCCTGCATGGCTGTGTATAAAAGTGTAATTGTTCCTACTCTGATGTATGGGAGTGAAACCTGGGTACTACAGAAGAATCATAGAAGTTGTTTGTGTGCTGGAGAAATACGTTACTTACGAGGGGTTTGTGGCAAGGCACGTTCTGATCGTGTGAGGAATGAAGATGTGTTGGAGTTGTGTAATGTGAAGCAAAATGTTGTTAGCCAGGTGGAGACTAATATGCTTTGGTGGTTTGGGCATGTTGAAAGAATGAATGATGAGATGCTTACTAAGAAAAAATTTTCAGCCCACGTGGCAGGAAGGAAAAGCAGAGAAAGGCCAAGGAAGTCATGGGAGGATCAGATTCAGGAGTGTCTGCATGAGAATAAGATCATGAGTATGAAGTATAGAAGATCTTGTGTGCATCATGTGATGGGTGTCAGTGAAGCTCGAATTGTGTGCCCAGATCACTGTAAGTGGAGAAGTTTGATATGGCAACAGTAAGTAAATAATCAGATAAAAATTATCTGGTACTTTGTCTTTTCTTTGTGGAGCTAACCTCTGAATCTCAGAGAACAGCTTAGTGACATGTATGCATGCATATGTATGGGACATTTAATATAGTTACAGAATTTTGGAACACTAACTGTATTTGTACTAGCTTCATCTTGTACTATGGATTGACTTATTATAAATGAAAATAAGGAAACTGGGAAATTTAGCCCATTCAACTTATACTCTATATTGACTTATAAAGCTGAAAAAATATGATATATGTGTGTATGTAAATTATTGTGTTCTAAATAAAGTTATAAATGTTTCAACCAAGCTAACATATTGACTCTCAAAGTAAATCAATTAGTAAACAAAAGTACACAAGTGCTACTAAACCAAGTCACAAGTCACACAAAATCAAAATAACATTACTACAGGATGAACTATCAATAAAAAATTTTAAAAAATACCTAGCAGCTGGAGAGGCTTTTGCTTCAGTTATGCTAGAGACAATGTTACGAGACAGAGATTCTTTCACTCTATGATTAGTCCTATGATGAACAGCACTTGCTTGGGCATATGCTACACCACCATCTTCATAACTATTAAAACAGCAAAGATCAGTGAAAGTCACAAGTGATGCACACAGACACAGTGTATTGTACAAAACCACAACATAAATTAACTGATAGCACACAAGAATAAAGCTAAAAATTCAGATACATAAGAGGTCTGTCACAAAAGTAATGAGATTGTGTTTTCAAAACATGGTAGGAAACACGGGGAATCAAAACCGCAATATAGGGTTGACCTTGGAACCTTGCCAACACAACCACTCAGCGCAACTCGGTCCATCCAGTGGGTGCTAAGTAATCGTGAAGAAAAGAACAATGCATATGTTGACTAAACCACAAAAATAGAACACAGGAATAGCGAGCAACGTTATGCCTTCAAATTTGGCATTCAACTCCATGAAAGTGCAACGAAAACATACAAAAACTGAAAAACGCTTATGGAGACCAAGCTTTATTTAAAGCAAAAGTTTTTAGACGACACAGGAGCTTTTTAGAAAGAACAAAAACAAAAACCAGTTGAAGATGATTCACAGCAACCACACCTGAAAATGTGGAAAAGGCACAAGATCTGATCAAGTCAGATTGACAGCTGACAGTATGATTGGCAGCAAATGAATTCAATACGAGTTATTGAGTCATTTATGAAATTTCAATGGAGCATTTGCGGTGCAGAAAATCCCCACCAAAATGGTGTCAAAAGACCTCACCTCTGAGTAAAAGACCTCCTTCAGTGTCTTGAAACTAAGCTAGAATTTTTTACATGAGTAATAATAGGCAACGAAACCTAGGTTTTTGAATACAGCCATGAAATATAATGCCAGAGTGAACAATGGCCTGCAAAATAATTGTCAAGTCCAAAGAATGCAATAACAAGCAATTGAAAAATCAAGTCAATGTTTATCAATTCTGTTTTGGAATTAATTTTTGGTCATCAAGGAGTGGTGCACAAGGAGTTTGTGCCTTAAGATCAACCTGTTAACCAGACCTTCTCTCAAGAAATTCTGGAATGGCTACAAAAAAGGGATTTGTGTGCTCAACCCGACATTGCCACAAATTGGCTTTAGCATCACAACAAATATCATACCACACTGAATTGTCATCGCAGGAGTTTGACATCCAAGAATATTCCCCTGATCTGAGATAGCCCAAATGACTTTCTTTCTCTTCCCTGAACTCAAGAACTGCCTCCAAGGAAATAAATCACTTTTAGACAGTCGACAACCTCCAGAGAGTAGTAACATATGCACCACAAGACCTCACAGATGACTTTCAGGAGAGCAATGCTTTCAGGAGTGGCACAACTGGAAGCAACACACAGCACCACAGTGTGTTGTGCCTGAAGGGAATCATGTTGATTTGTAAAGACCTGACTAATAATAAAATTTTTATTATCATCAGCCTCATTACTTCTGTGACAGACCTCATAACACAAGTATATAAACATATATTATGAAATTCTGAATGTAGTAAAAATGTATACGTACCTCACAGTAAGCTATGTACAAAGTACCAGAAAACAATATTTATACCCTTATTTAAATACACACACTAAATTCATCATGCCACACAAACATGTGATAGGTTACTCAAACTGGAAGGAGATCCACATGATGAACTTTGGGGAAGAGATATGTGTGCATAGATACCAACCTCTAAAAGTAGTTTTCAGTAACCTACATGTTCATTTTTCAGTAATTCTCAGTAACAAATTTTTTTTCAGTAATTTCAGTAATCCAGTCTACAGCGGCAAATTTGGGTATTTAACACTGCAACAAATTTTAATCTGTCAGAACTATTAACAAAATAATAATAATAATTATTATTATTATTATTATTATTATTATTATTATACAATAAAAATAATTTGCTAGTGAAAAAATTTAAAATACTGTCTACCAAAAAAAAAAAAAAAAAAAACCCCTCCAGACAAGAAGAAAAATTATTCCTTGGAATGTTGGCCAAATTATTATGATAAACTGGCTGCAGTTGCCATTTGGGCCTTCCTTAGTCCAATTTGCGAAAACTTCTTCTGATAGCATAGTTCACTGTGTGCAATGCTGTTTATTTTTTCTACTAATAAAGAAGACAGCACATGAGTACTTAAATTAGGTCTGAATTCATTCATGGTTTTTTTCACAATACTGAAAATTTTTTCTGTACTTGCATTGCTATGAGGGACTATTAAAATCATTTTCATAATTTTGCCTAATGATTCATATTTCAACTGGCCACTTTCATTTTTCATTCAAGAAATTCTGTGCCACACTTCATCCATTCTCCCAGAAGTAACAGCACAGTTAAAATTTTCAAACTGGTAGTGAGCAAATTCAGATTCCACCTTGTCAGATTCTTCTGGTTTCAAAACTGGAAACAGGGAACACATATATTTGGACTGATGCAAAAGAAACACTTTGCCTTAATGCTACATCTGCAATCATTAAGAAATAACACCTTTTACTTGACCTATCACAGTGTTAGCATTGTCACAGGAAAATGACACACAAATGCTCCATGAGATATTTTTTTTAACAAACTCATTGTTCAAAACGTTAAAATTTTCACAATTTTTTCGCCAAAATATGTTATCGTAATGGGATACAGTTTATTTGCTTGAGCATCATTACTTCCATTCGTAGATAGAGAAAAAGGATTTTTTTTTACTTCAGATACGATGTTACTTGTAGAAACACTGGCCATGTGCTGAATTAGTGCAATAGCCTTGGTTCTTCCACACGAATATTTTTTGCGATCGCTGAATTGGGAAGCATGGCTTGAAATAACGGTTTTTCAAGCTTTCAGTTTTCGGAAATTTATCCAACATTTTCAAGCTGAAATACAAATATTTATGGAATAAAATGATATCTAACAATACTGGGTAGAGGAAACATCGCGAGAAAAAAAAATTAGGATTACCAGAGAAATCTTACCTTCGTCTATTTTCCATTTTCAAAGGATGAAATTCAGTCCTCCGACGGAAAAAACGAACCCCCGCCCTCACCAATCCTCCCAAAATTTAAGTTCAGTTATGCATCAATTTCGTACATGGTCCAAATGATAACAAAAAAGACTGAATTCCTTGAATCAGCATGAGAATCTCGTCGCCGAAGATTACAGGGAAATTTTCGGGCGGCTTAACTTCTGCTTTCGGAAATCGTTGCCTACAATTTCAAGCTGAAATTATGCAATGGAATTATATTCAACAATACTGAACAGAAGCAACATCGCGAAAGAAATAAAATACGATTATGGGGAAAATCTGCACTTTGTTTAACTACCCCCCCCCCCCCAAATAATATCCCGAAAATTTCTTCACTTTTGCATCGATCTCGAAAATGAAAAAAAAAAAAAAAAAAAAAAAAAACGTAGGGGCTCCGCGAATCCGCGGAAGAATCTCATGTACGAATTAACCGCTGAATTGATTTCGAATGTCGTAAGATAACGCTAAATTATCTATGAGCGGTAAATTTTAACTTTTGGCGCAAAATTGGCGCAGATTTCGTCGAAATGGCAATTTTTTAGCAGAATGGCGCAAGAACAACGTTTTGGCGTGGGCTGGCGCAATTGGCGCAGGTCTGGCACACCTGAATGTAGCATTTAATTTTTTTCCCCCAGAAAAACTTGAAGAACCAACAAAAAATTTTAAGTTGATGAAAATTTGCTTTCTATCTCAGAAAATTAAATCAAATGGTGATTTTCCGTAATTTCAGCGGTGTTTCCGTACTTCCGCAACAGCAACCAAAAATCCGTAAAATTACGGAAAATCCGTACTAGTTGGCATCTATGTGTGTGGAACCAGCTGGCCATTTATCAAGTGTCCCAAAACCTCACAGAGCTCTCAGTTAAATGCAGACTAAAAGTGGGTGGCACCAAAACCAGCTGGCCACCTGATCTAGAAAATAATTAGGCCAAAAAACACATTGCAAATATCCAAGCCCAAGACACAATGCCAAGCACCATGCGAAGAGTATGAATGGCACAGGAGCCACGCACTGCACTATATTGACAAAAGTCACAGGACACCCCTTCAAAAGTAAATGAACAGATCTGCTGCATTGTTGAGATGTGCGGTACAGCCGCAAACGGTATAAAAACAAGCCTGCAGCTGACCACGATCACATCGGACTGTGAGGTTGAGTGAAAATGTTGCGGCGGGAGAGAACTGACTTTAAGAAAGGAAACATTATTGTGTGTTATATTAGTGGGTTGTCCATAAGAGAAACCGAGAGGTGTTTAAACATACCCAAGTCAACTGTTTTGGATGTACTAAATAAGTGGAAGACACATGGGGTGACTGAAGCTGCAAAACGTATTGGCAGACCAAAGAAAATCAGTGATAGAGGACGTAAAAGCCTCAGGAGAGTCGTTACAGCTAATTGACAGAGTACTGCAGAAGACCTCAGTGTACAGGTGAGTAAAAATGCTGAAACCTTAGTATGTACACGTACCATTCGCAGAGAACTTCATTCCATGGGTTACCGTGGTCGTGCGGCTGCTCATAAGCCTTTCATCTCCACTCGGATTGCTACTCGTCGTTTAGCATGATGGTATCAATTAGTATAACAGAATTTAAAGTGGCTCAAGTAAACTTGCCTCGGAATATTACACCACCTCCACATGCCTGTAGCACTCTGATGTGGGGTCCATAGCCTCATATGGTTTATGTTACATGCACCCTCCAGCTGGCAAGTTGTAGTTGGAACCTCATTTATTGGACCAAGCTATTTGTTTTCAGTCTTGTCCACTGGTGATGTTTCTTCATTTACTGACATGGTGTTTACAAGGGTACTCAATGTGGGCATCAGCTAGCACAGTCCAGTTGTGTATCCATACGTCAAATGGTCTTTGAACAAACCTTTGCAGGTGTTGTGTCTCTGAATGCTGACATACTCTCCACAGTGGCCCTCCATTCTGATGTTGCAATGCGAGAGGCATCACTCTGCTTGAATATCAATGGAGCCTCATTTTCCCTGGTGGCTGCAGGTTTTGATGAAGTCCTGCAACACACGTGACAATCTGAAATTTTCTGCAACATTGGAGATGGATCACCTCATCTTCCTCGCACCAGCCATCTGCCTGTGATCGAATTTGCTGAGATTGCAGTGATTACTCATCATCACCATTGTGAGTATGTTAATCAACAAGTAGACATCTGTCCTATTTAGAGACTGCAGAAGGTTCTCTGGCAGCATTATGGAAAGGTATGGTAGGTTTGTGGATGGGTGCAGTGTGTAAAATTAATTGTACTTTCACTGCATATCCTGGTATAAGCACAAGCTGGAGAGGTACTGGCCTTTGGAGATACAGCATCTTCTAGTTTGGTCAGCCGACACAATGTGCTGGTAATTTTCAGACTGAGTAGCATGGACTTAAAAAGTTGTAATAGCAGCAGGCCTTGGAACACTATCGTGGCTCAAAACTAGTGACAATAGCAGACTCAAAGGGGGAAAAAATTGACAACTTAGTGACATACTGTATATTTTTGTGCTTGCAGATTTAAACCATTGGTTTTAATTTACCTATCATATATAACATATATGGTATGCATGTAAATCTTAACACTTAAGACTAAAATAACAATATTTGCAAGTTAAACCAAGTAAAAATACTATCAAACCACAAATTTTTAATACATACATACATACATAATACAAATAACCAGATAATTTTTACTTACTGTTGCCGTATCAAACTTCTCCATTTACAGCGATCTTGACATACAACTACAACTCGGGCTTCACTCACATCCATCACACGCCGTACACAAGATCTTCTATACTTCATACTCATAATCTTTTTCTTATGCAGATACTCCTGAATCTGATCCTCCCATGACTTCCGTGGCCTTCCTCTACCTTTCCTTCCTGCCACTTGAGCTAAAAAGATTTTTTTAGTAAGCATCTCATCGTTCATTCTTTCAACATGGCTAAACTACCGAAGCATATTAGTCTCCACCTTGCTAACAACATTTTGCTTCACATTACACAACAGCAATATATCTTCATTCCTCACACAATCAGAACGTGTCTTGCCACAAACCCCCTGTAAGTAACGCATTTCTTCAGCACACAAACGACTCCTATGTTTCTTTTGTAGCACCCAGGTTTCACAAATTTTTAATAGCTTAAAAGAAAGGAAGGTTTAAAACACTTTGAACAGTAAAAAAAATCCCTAATGATATCAATTTTGAACAATAAAAGAGTTTTAAAAATATGACTAAGGAAAATAGACAAGTTAAAGGTGCTACGACCTCTCGCGGGTCCGGAACGCCAGAAACTGAAAAGATCAGAAATAAAAAAAGGCCTTTTAAGGGCCAAAAAAATTTTGTACCTCCTGACTTTGAAAAACCACTACCCATCAGTGAAAGGGAAGTTAGGTTTCATATTAACAATCTTAAAAATAAAAAGGCACCAGGCAATGATGGCATAAATAATAAAATTATGAAAACATTACCGGAAGAGTATGTGCAAACCCTTACTAAAATATACAATTGTGCCATTAAATTAAATTATTTCCCTGATATTTGGAAGACAGCAGAGGTAATACTATTACCCAAGCCAGGCAAAAACCCGGCAATTCCTGAAAATCACAGACCGATTTCGTTGCTCCCAACCATGGGAAAAATCTTTGAAAAAAATAATTCTTATTAGAATGCAACAATTCTGTGAGGAATTCCCAGTAATTCCATTTACTCAAGGAGGTTTTAGAGATAAACACTCCACGGTGCACCAACTCTCTAGAATAACTGAAAAATGTGCTGAAGGAATTATAAAAAAAGAACACACAGCAGCCATATTTCTGGATGTGGCAAAAGCATTCGATAAATGCCCACATGAGGCAATTATCTACAAGCTAATAGCACATGATTTCCCACCCTGGATTATACATATAATCAAATCATACCTCACTAACAGAACATTCTGTGTAAAAATCAATGGGAAAAAATCGTTAAAAAAAAAAATCGAAGCTGGTGTACCTCAAGGCAGTGTACTCGCACCAACACTGTATTCTATCTTTACGTCAGACTTTCCCAACTATAATAACAGGAATCTGACTACAGCTCTCTATGCTGATGACACTGCACTCGCTTATACTTCCAAAAATAAAAATCAAGCAACTTTCATGTTGCAACATTATGTTGAAAAACTTGAGAAATATTTCTTAGATTGGAAAATTAAAATCAATACCGAAAAAACTCAAGCAATTCTATTTTCTAGGATTAAATGCAATCACAATCCAGACTTTGAAATAGAAATGTATAAAAAAAAAATACCTTGGGTAAATGATGTTAAATACTTAGGACTTTTCATGGACCACAACCTAAACTGGAACAAGCATATTAAAGAAACTGTGTCCAAATCTCTTAAGATCAGAGGAAGTCTCCAGCCAATAATAAAAAATAAAAGGCTTAGCAGGAAAAACAAAACTTTGATATGGAAAGCCTGTATCAGCCCTGTTATTACTTATGCCTGTCCTATCTGGGGTAACTGCAACAAACAGCAGAAAAATAAGATTACCTCATTTCAAAATAAAACCCTACGATATATGGTTGGACTTGATGGAAGAACTTCAAACCATGCTATCCGAAGCATGCTAAATATTAACTCCATCCATTACACGATGTATGACTTAGCTTATAGATACTATGAAAAAGCTAAGATTCATCCTAATCCTCTAGTCAGAGCGGCCATTAACTATACTGCCAATGAAACTGACAGTTATAAAAGGCCAAAAACTATCTTGAATAAAGTTCCAGAAATGAACCCAATTCACAGCTACCCTAGCAAAAAAAATAACAATAATTGGGACTAGTGTTTAGAGATTATTTCTCACCTAAGAAGAATTTCTGATAAAAAAAAAAAAAAAAAAAAGGCTCTTTTAAGGGCCTTACTCTGATTGCATATTTACTTCACATGTGAATTAATCTCGTTAAATAAAAAAAAAAAAAAAAAGGGGGGTGGGATCCTCTAAGAGCCGTACTCTGTTTTGAAAACATACTTCACCCATGTGAAGAAACCTAGTTAAATTAAAAATGAGAAAAAAAAAAAAAAAAAAAAAAAAGGGCTTTTTTAAGGGCCGAGCAAAATGTTGCATAAAAGATTTATCTTTTTTGTACTAAATATCTCTGCCCCTAAAAAAAACAAAAAAAACAAGGTATTGTTGGTCTTGCCTTTTATGTTAAAAGTTGTTGTTGTTTTTAATTGATTAAAAAAACAAAACAAAAAAAAAAAAAAAAAAAAAAGGCTCTTTTAAGAGCCGAGCAAAATGTTGCATCTGAAACCTCGATCGGTGTAACTTTGTGATCACACCACCTCAGCTATGGTTAATCTGACATGCCAGTCAAGAATCAACAAAAGTAAACCAGTGAAAAAAATTCTGTAAACCAATGGGGGAAAAATCTTTTCTCTCATTGGCTGGCGAGCAACACTGAGCAAATAGCCAGTTTTGTCTTGCCCGGAGTTCAAAGACGATTTTTCTCTGGGAAAGATGTTCTGTGTGTGATGATTTTTTTTCCAGGTTCCCCTCTCCCGTGTCCTTTCCTTCCTTTCCCCCTGTGCTCTTCTGTGGCACAGATGTACAGGGCATTTTTCTGCGGAGAGCAATATCACTTGAAATAGCTTGTTGTTACAGGTAAGTATGTAGGGCAGCTTACAACTTCACTTCTTAACGGGTAACCGTCTACTCCCTCTCCTCTAATATTTCCATACTTTTCTTTCGTACTATTCTATCAGGGAAATCTGTTCCCAAACATCTAATATTTCTCTTTTTCACCTGACAAAGGCGCAGAGCGCTGAGGGTTCGGGTCTCTCAACCTCAGATAGGGAAATATCTCTCTGCGACTAAGGAAAAGGCCAACTTCAAATCTGATTCCATTCTGCACACTGCGAGTGCGCTCAGCAATAAGTCTCTATTTTCAAGTAGCAATAGTTATGTGCGCAGTTCATAGAAACTGCACTGTCTCTTCATCGAAGTGACCTCTTTTCGACTCGGTAAAGAAGTTCGTAATCTTCATCACTATTATGCATGTCTCATCATATGTCAGTAGGAATCAGAAGGTAATGTGCTACCATCTATTGCTCAATAGCTCAATTTTAAATATTAATACTTTCTTTAGGTATTGCTAATTTTATGTTAGCATTATTGTTGTTTTCTTATATTTGTTTTCATTATTTCTCAATGATTTCATCGTTTTATCTAGAATCGTCCGATTGCGTATGCAAATTTTATTTTTATTTTTTTCAATCACAACAGTTTGAAATTCTCAGTTCTTTTTCATTTATATCGGATATTAACATTTTACATTTTTGAAACTGAGGTACTGATTATTATTTGTACAATGTTGAATCAAAACCATTTTTTCTCTCTTCCTGTACCAATTTTTAATATGTTGTTGCAACTTTTTCAATCTGTTTTTTGTGCTTCTAATATAAGAGATTTGGCAAATGTTCAGTTCAGTTGATACTTCGTACATGCCTGCTAATTCTACAAATTTTTTTTATGTGACTTTATACAGTTAATAACTAGGTGAAAGCCCATCAATAATGATGGGGGAAAATACGATATGTTGAGTAATTTTTTAATAACCAGGTACTTTCCTTTTGTTTGTGATGTCGAAATGTGAAAGTAAGTTTCATAAACATTACAACAATATGAAAGACGATAAAAAGTGAACTCCGTTTATTAGGCATATAAAATAAAGGGATCAAGAGATGTTAGCTTTCACTACATCCGGGTAGCTTTGTCAGGCATTTAGTAGCTAAAGATCGCAGAAGCAACTGGAAAAAATATTTCTAAGAATATAACTAAATTCAAAATAAGCAAAACACTTGCACTATGCCACGGGTTGTTTGATCCCAGGTCCGGGTGGTCACGTGTAACTTCAAGAAGCAGGTGCCATATCAAAGGAAGGCTCGTAGTTACATCCTTGTTACACACATTCCGTCGCTTGATGATCTCGATGGTTTCGCGAAGCGCAGTAGCTCTTACACTGTCGTAAGGTGCTAGTTTCTTAAAACCTCTCCATCTGGGAACTGCCCCTTCAGATGCAACATCACAAGCTAGGGCCGTCGTAAACTTTCTGGCCTTAACGTCCCTTTGGTGTTCAGAAATACGGATCTGGAACAATCTTTTTGTCATCCCGATGTAGGATTTAACGGATGCGTCAGGGTAATCCAAAGGAATAGCATAGACTCCGGCTTCAGTGAGCGTAGAAGGCAATGCGCGTTGGACTGCTGCGAGGATTTCTGACGAAGGTCTAGGTGCCCTCGCGCCGATATCATAACCTAGTCTTCGGAGAGCATTCTTCGGGAAGTACGTTAGCCTAGGAATGTAGAGAATCGAACCCACGAACCGGGCGGGCTGTGCCGTGGGGTTGGCACGAGGCTGTGCGCGAACAGTTGTTGCAGCCTTTCTGACTATTTGGTCGATTGTGATCATGTCGTACCCCGCTGCAGCCGCTAGGTTTCTAAGGCTACGGATCTCCTACTCGCATGTGGCTTTGTTCGATGAGAGTTTGAAAGCTCGCTTTGCTCTGTACCTAAAAAGCACATATTTGCGTGCGGCCCGGCCTGTTGAGTCAGGGAATATGGGGTTGTCCACGTGAGTGGGTTTGTAGTAGACCTCTGTGCTAAGAGCACCAGAGGGCAATCTTCTTACTAGTACATCCAGAAAAGGCAATGCACCTCCGGTTTCATAATCTGCTGTGAATTTAATATCTGGGTGCGCAGCGTTCATTCTGGCGAGAAAATCACGTAGGTTGGCTTGTCCATGCTGCCAAATAAAGAAAATATCGGCAGCATATCTCAACCATATTTTAGGAACTCTGGCCGACGATTGCAAGAGTTCATTTTCGAGAGGTCGGAGGACTGCTTCAGCAAGGACCGCTGACATTGAGGACCCCATCAGGTACCCCTTAGTTTTGTTTGTAAATTCTGGATCGGAAGCTGAAAAAATTTGAGTCTGTGATTGCATCCAGTAGGTTTGAAATAGCTTCCACAGTTTCTGAAGGGAATAGGTTGGAGTCAGTGATAGAGCGCTTCAGGTTTCTGGTGGCTTCATGCACCAGCACTGAGGGGTATAAAGATTCGATGTCAAAGCTTCCAATGATGTCACCTGGTGACACTGTCGTGGACCTCACTCTGGAAAAGAAGTCAACTGAAGAGAGTAAGACACTTTCCGCTATCGGTAGGAACGGCTGCAAGAAGGACAAGAATGCTTTTTCCAAATTTGTTAAAGGGGCATATTTCCTGCTGACAATAGGTCTGATTGGATTGCCGGGCTTGTGATGTTTTAGTCGAGCAAAAAGGAAAAGAACCTTAGGTCCCGGAGGGATCTTGGCCCCCTTCTAAGTACTTCAGGTAGCGCCTTCATTCTTGCTATTCGCTTAATCTTGGCCACCCACTTGTTAAGTGGGTTTACAGCTTGCAGAATGGAATCAGACTGGGTGATGAACTCCTCCAGCTTCCAGTGGTAGTCGGACTCGTCCATTACCGCAATTTGCCCGGACTTGTCTGTGAGGGTGAAGATGAGGGAGTAGTCTTTCTTGAGGTTGGTGACAGATTTGGGTATTCCCGGTGCTTTTCCAAGTTGGTGTTGTTTAACGGAACGAGTTAATCTGCCAGCACATCCGAGTCTAATCTAGTCCCTTTCTTGGAGCGGAACACTCTGTAGAACACTTTCAATGGCGGGAATAATGGCCTTAAGTTTGACTGGTTCATCAAATGCAAATTTTGGGCTCGGCAATCCAATCAGACCTATTGCAGGCAGGAAATGCACCCCTTCAGCAAATTTGGAAAAAGCATTCTCGTCCTTCTTGCAACCGTTCCTACTGATAGCGGAAAGTGTCTTACTCTCTTCAGCCTTCAGCTGACTTCATTTCCAGAGTGAGGTCCACGACAGTGCCACCAGGTGACATCATTGGAAGCTTTGACATCGAATCTTTATACCCCTCAGTGCTGGTGCATGAAGCCACCAGAAACCTGAAGCGCTCTATCGCTGACTCGAACCTGCTCCTTTAGGAAGCTATTTTGAAACTACTGGATGCAATCACGCACTCAATTTTTTTCAGCTTCCAATCCAGAATTTACAAACAAAACAAAGGAGTACCTGATGCGGTCCTCGATGTCGGCGGTCCTTGCTGAAACAGTTCTCCGACCTCTCAAAAATGAACTCTTGCAATCGTCGGCCAGAGTTCCTAAAATATGGTTAAGATACACTGACGATATTTTCTTTATTTGGCAGCATGGACAAGCCAACCTATGTGATTTTCTCGCCAGAATGAACGCTGCGCACCCAGATATTAAATTCACAGTAGATTATGAAACCAGAGGTGCATTGCCTTTTCTGGATGTACTAGTAAGAAGATTACCCTCTGGTGCTCTTAGCACAGAGGTCTACTACAAACCCACTCACGTGGACAACCCCATATTCCCTGACTCAACAGGCCCGGCTGCACGCAAATATGTGCTTTTTAGGTACAGAGCAAAGCGAGTTTTCGAACTCTCATCGAACAAGGCCACATGCAAGGAGGAGATCCGTAGCGTTAGAAACCCAGCGGCTGCAGCGGGGTACGACATGATCACAATCGACCAAATAGTCAGAAAGGCTGCAACATATGCTCGCGCACAGCCTTGTGCTAACCCCCGGCACAGCCCACCCGGTTTGTGGGTTCGATTCCGTACATTCCTAGGCTAACCTACTTCCCGAAGAATGCTCTCCGAAGATTAGGTTATGATATCGGCGCGAGGGCACCTAGACCTTCGTCAGAAATCCTCGCAGCAGTCCAGCGCGCATCGCCTTCTACGCTCACTGAAGCCAGAGTCTATGCTATTCCTTTGGATTACCCTGACGCATCCGTTAAATCCTACATCGGGATGACAAAAAGATTGTTCCAGATCCGTATTTCTGAACACCAAAGGGAAGTTAAGGCCAGAAAGCTTATGACGGCCCTAGCCCGTGATGTTGCATCTGAAGGGGCAGTTACCAGATGGAGAGATTTTAAGAAACTAGCACCTTATGACAGCGCAAGAGCTACTGCGCTTCGCAAAACCATCGAGATCATCATGCGACAGAATTTGTGTAATAAGGATGTAACCACAAGCCTTCCTTTGATATGGGACTGACTGGCTTCTTGAAGTTACACGTGACCACCCGGTCCTGGGATCAAACAACCTGTGACATCGTGCAAGTGTTTTGCTTATTTTGAATTTAGTTATATTCTTAGAAATATTTTTTCCAGTTGCTTCTGCGATCTTTAGCTACTAAATGCCTGACAAAGCTACCCGGAAGTAGTGAAAGCTAGCATCTCTTGATCCCTTTATTTTATACACCTAATAAACGGAGTTCACATTTTATCGTCTTTCACATTAATTGGGCGTAGAGAAACCAGTTTCTTCATTGTTCGTATATATTTGTATTACAACAATAATAATAATAATAATAAAAAGTATATTGGTTGGGGCTGGGACTTGATAATTAAAACAGGCAAGTACTCTTTCCCCTGTGCCACCAAAGTGGGACAAACTTTCAAATAAAGGAAATTATATTGTGTGTGATAATATCTCCAATATTTCTGACTGAATGTCCAAATAAAAGGTTGAATTTCAACCTGTTATTTCACAGTCAATCATTGTGAAATCTCTTTAATTAGTGTTCCTTTTGATGGTGACTCAAAAGTTTTGTGAAACAGGATTAGAAAAGAGGTAGGCCTATTTAGTTCCACACATCTTTCCTGAAGTTCAGTGTGTGGGGAATCTTTTTAATTTTTTTTTTCCAGGATCTAATAACCACCATAAACAACTCCACGGAGTGCAGATTGCTGTATGCTGATGACACTGTCCTGTTGGCAGAGAGCAAAAGTGATTTGCAGAGTATGCAGTCAGCCATCAGTTATTGAGCCACTGGTTCCAGGGAAGGGAAAGAACAATGGCTGTATGACCAAAACATCACCCATGCCTTATCCCGGACTGGAGCCCACGTCCAGTTGGAATACCAAATCAAACCTGTCTCTGACAACTCAGCCACCAGAGCAGCTCAAAATATGAGATACAGTGGCAGTGCAAATACATACATTATGTGTCTGAAAAAAGCAGATGAATGACAATGTTCCATTAGGGTTAAACCAAGAGTACCTTGGTATACAGTATAATACGCACCAAAATATCCAGAAAGTGAATATTATTTATTCATTAAAATACCACGAGTACTTTTGGGACACTTGTATAAGATCTTGTGTACGTCGTGTGATGGATGTCAGTGAAGCCCTAGTTGTATGTCAAGATCGCTGTAAATGGAGAAATTTGATACTGCAACAGTAAGTAAAAATTATCTGGTAGTTTGTATTTCTTTGTGAAGCTAACCGCTGAATCCCAGAGAACAGCTTAGTGATATGTATGTATGTACTTTCGGGACACTCCAAATGGTCCCATCATCAGGTATCGGATAAAAGTAAAACGATAAAAGCTACACTACATTTAGAAGATAAATGGGCTTTATCTTCTAGATGTAGTGTAGCTTTTATCATTTTACTTTTATCCACTTGATAATCAGACCATTTGGAGTGTCCTGAAAGTACTAGTGGTATTTTAATGAATAAACAATTAATGTGCCTCGACAGTATCTCGTATTTACTTTCTGAACAATGCTCCATTTTCGCTATTTTCTAAGCTGACAAAATATCCCCACAGACATTTCTAGTCTACATTTCTCTGATTAAAGAAGTAATACAGAGTTTGTACACATTTACATGAAATATATTTCACGGGTTTTCTAGGACTTCATATAAAAAAATTCCAGGAGCTTAAGTTTTTGCTAGAATCGTACTGCTTTGTTTTACATTTTGCAAACTGGGTCGAAATTCACTATTCATTTAGTATTCTTAGAAAGTTCCATGGGTTCTGCTGTTAAAAGAGCATTCTTGAGTGAGTGTTACATTCTCAATGAAGTTGCAGAATTTCCCCATATAAAATTTGCTCTGTATAAAACTTACATGAAACAGACTGGAAGACAGCACATTGATAAAACTTTATTTTTTTTCTGTGGCACTGAAGACTCCTTTTTTCCACAGTCATCTCTTCCCATACACACTGGTGGCAGGGAGGCGAGAAATCAATCTTCTTCAAGGAGAAAAGCACATGCCAAAAAGCAAGGCCACCTTGGATTTGCTGCAAGGTTTCCACACACTGTTGCGACACTAATTGCACGCAAATGCTATGCCACAAACCAAGGTGGCTGGAAATATGGTACTCAAACGTCTTGCATTTCAGCATCACGAGACCAAATACAAGACAACATGTCTTCACTCTCCACGGAAGGAAGTGATGTAACCAGGATCAGACGCTGCAGGGAGTTTTTTTTAATTGCAAGAAAAATCCAGGATCTTTCACAAAAATATGACAAATCAAGGAATTCCCAGGCCTAGAAAAAAAGGGGGGGGGTCAAATTCCACGAGCCATGTAAATCCTGGTCACAAGACATCACCTTTGTTACAGAGCTTTTACAATCAAGATAACATTACAACACCTCTAACAATTTTTGAACAAGTGTCAAAGCTTAATAACATACAATATTGGTCAAATTTTCAAAATCTGACACTTACTGCAGAGTCAAAGGAATCATTTCACAAATCATTAAAACTATAAATAACAAAACTTTCCATTCTTGCTACTCCCCAACCTCTCCTCCTGTGTCTTTATAAGTTTGCAAAATACTTTGATATTATGGCAAAGCAATGGTGGTACAAAGTCAAAAATACAATGTCCATTTTTACAACCTGCATTTTTTTCTCCATTAGTTGTGGTGACATACATCATGTCAAGGGACTGAATAAAAGTTTCTCTTGCATGTATAATTCTTACATGGGTGTCAGGCATCCATATTAAATCACTTGTAAATACAAATACACAATAAGCACAGTTAGGATAACATATAAAATCCTTTTTGTTTTACCTGCATTCAAAGGAATCATCATCACTGGCATCAGCAAATAACTCTGATGTCCCACTTTCATTCCTCTGGAATGAAGAAAATGTGGCAAATTGTTGACCACTACTACTTAAGCTGGAAAATCTGGAAGCCATCCTTCTAACTGCTGTTTTTACTTCCTGAATACTAGTCTAAACAGTTAAAATGAAAAGGAAATGTCACTCTGCTATACGAGAATCGGTTATTTTATGCCATGAAATACACATTAATGTGCTGAAAAAGATCTGCAATTTTTTTTGTAGTACATCAATGTTAGAACTACAATAAATACAGAACACTAAGAAAGAAAACAGCATAAAATTCTTAACACATAAATCCTATTAAGTTAGCTTCACTAACCCAAAGTTCTAGGCATCTGTATGTAGAATAAAATAAGGAAAAATTTCCACTAACACTATTATCGTATATACTCCTGAATGAGCTTGTTTGCATAAAAGCTGGCCCTCTTAGTATGACAGCAAAAATTCCGCAAAGGTGCAAAGGCTGTCCTTAAAATTTCAACGATATGACAAACATGACACTGATTCAAAAGGTAGCAATGGAAAAGTGTGTCTCTATATCTGTATTTAATAAATAACTCAAGGTAAGCAAAAGTTATCTTCCATTCGCTTACATATGTGGCACGTTCTGATCTCTGTCGACATGCTCTCACGACGACGGAGGCATTAACCACATGTGGTTATTTAACACTGAAACTATATATTAACAGGGTAAAACGGGAAACTATAAGGCACTATTATTATACATCCTAGGTCTTCTAAATTAACATACTGAACCTTTAAACTGCTAAAATACTCAGCACTAAAAGCATGTAAAATACTGACATGTCAGACAGGCAACAGATGATCTGACCTTTTTAAAGTTTTCGCCAACCCATTTGCCAAATGTAATCAAAAGTTACCATATTTTTTTCACCGTCTATTGAAGGTATCAAAACCATAAAAAAGGGCTGTAATAGTAGAAAAACAATAGGTTATAGATTCTTTACAATTAAGCAGCAAAACATTATGTGATGGATCCCAAATGCTAATAGAAAGAAATATACTCTTATTTTCAATTTTGAATTTATCACTACCTATAAAATTTTTAAACAAAGATTTACTGATAGGATAAATTTCATATTAATTGAAAAATTGAGTATTAGATTTATTTTGTGGCTTGGTCGTAAAACGGCCACTGCAAAGAAAAACAATTACGGATGTCGAAATATTGCGCTTTGTTATTCATAAAACTTATCAGCTAATAAACCTGCCAAGTTTTACAGCCATTTTACAGATTTTTTGTTTTGTGGAATAGATTAGGGCCATATACATAATATATATTACCTAAACAATTTTTGAAGAGAGAATAATTATCTCAAAGAACAATGGCACCTGCATGTTTCTGATTGCCCTGATCATAAATCTGTAAGATTAGCGATAACTGAGGGAGGGAGGGAGGGAGGGAGGGAGGGAGGGAGAGAGAGAGATTGCTTCTTTAAAGGTATTTTAGTATACTGACACAAATTTTTTTGTTCAAAACCATTTTTTAATTAAAGTAAAAAGTCACTGCAAGACATCACTTGTAGCTGTGATTTCGCGGATACAAATGAATTCCTTTTTTCATATATGTAGCCAAATGACTGCACACCAATGAGCCATTACATTATGAACACCTACCTAATAAGTTGTAAGATCACCCTTTAGCCCGCAAAACAGCGATCACTTGGTGAAGCATCAATTAAATGAGATAGCGATAGGTATTTTCTTCTTTTTTTTTTGATTGGAGGTTTAACGAGCACCGTGAGCAACTCCATGGGCTATAAGCAGTCAGCCGTCCCTAATTTAGGGTCACTGGTTCCAGGGAAGGGAGAGAGCCAGTGCCGTAAGACAAACACAACATCCATGCCCGACCGGGATTCGAACCCGGACCCCTTACGGATGAATGATCATAGGCCAGCGCCTTAGACCACTGCGCCACCGGGCGGCAGCGATAGGTATCCTGGGGTATCTGGTACCATAATGTCAACAGTATGTCCTCCAGTTCCCGTACATTTTGGGGTGGTGATGATTTAGCGCGAACCCGCTTTTCCAAATCGAATCACAAATGTTCAATTGGGTTCACATCTGGTGAATTTGGAGGCCAGGGCATTAACAGAAAGTCACCAGCATGTTCCTCAAACCACTCGTTGATGATTCTGGCAGTGTGGCATGGTGCGTTCTCCTGTTGGTAATGGCCATCACCAGCAGGGAACACTGTTGCCATGAATGGGTGAACTTGGTCCGCAACAACGTACAGATACCTGACAGCTATCAGGAATTGTGCTATTGGGATAATGGGGCCTAAAGTGTTCCAAGAAAACATTGCCAACAGCATGCCACCACCGGCCTGTTTCCACTCAACAGTGCATCCAAGTGCCATAGCCTCTATTGGTAATCAGCATATCCGTGCTCAGGCATCACGTGATGCCCCAGGAATCTTGATTTGTCAAACCGGGCCACCTTTTCCTAATCATCCACCAGAGACAGAGCTTGGGGGGGGGGGGGGGAAGCAGGGCGACATGGAGAGACGGGACACAGACGCTCATAAGCCACTTACGTGTTTTCGGATTACATCTCAAATTGCATAATGTATAAAATTTCTTGAATCCAAAGTGAGTGTGAGTAATGGCTCGAGCGCAGTGGTCATAAATTTTTGGTAAAATATACAGCCTTCACAACTGTACGAATGAGATCCCCGCACTTATTCGTATAGTAAAGTAAAAGCTGCTCAGTTTATGATGCTGTAATTCTCATACTCCACTCTGTGGATGGGACAGCTAGAAGACGATTGTTCTTTCATTGACGTCGTGCATGCCTCCCTCGTTGCTCCAAAATTCACGGCTATTACCTACTGGCTGCCACCGTAGGTGAGGATGGGTACTGTCATGTATCCTGTTGTTGATGTCCTCTGTACTTGGCACAGCAGGAAAGTGCAGTACGTGGATCAGGCGAAGGAAGATTTCTGCTAGGAGGTCTTCAAAGTAGAAAATTTTTGTACACCACTGAACTTGTTTCTCACTCTCCTCCACTTAAAGACCACTTGGAGCACCACAAAAGAGGCCAAGCTGGTTACTTCTTTTATGAAATTCAGAATGAGTATTTGGAAATCATTGCTGGCAAGATAAGGCATCAAATTCTGGCTGATATCCAAGAAATAAAAATTTAGATGACATCCGACACCTGATGTTAGTCATACTCATAAAGGTCAGATATCTCAGGTAATAAGTTATGTGAAGATGGAGGGAAAAGTCCTTAAGTCACAGAGAGTTTCATTGAGTTTTTAGTCACTGGAAAAACGTGAAATTTTTGCTGAAGCAAAAGTCAGAAATTGCAAAACAATGGTTTAGTTCTCACAAACTACAGAGGGCAGTTGTATGACAATGGAGCTTACATGGCAGGATTGTGCAAGGGGGTTCAAGCACACATCCTTAAACAATACACTCTTGCATTTTTCTTGCCATGTGCAGCTCACTCTCTTAATCAAGTGGGAGTTCAAGCTGCTAGTGTAAATCCAGACGCAGATACTTACTTTCGAGTTCTCCACTGTTTCTATTTATTTTTTGTGTCTTCAACAGCTAGGTGGGAAATATTACAGAAACATGTTAAAATGTCCTTCGAATCCCGATCTGAGAGAAGGTGGTCCACAAAGATAGAAGCTGTTCCAATAGAAGTTTTAGTAAGCTGAAACTTATCAAAACATATCTGCAGAGTGCAGCTGGCCAACAGAGATTAAAAAATTTAAGTGTGATATCCATAGAACATAAGTTTGCATCAAAACTTTCTTATGAGGATATCATAAAGGCTTTTGCTGTCAGAAAAGTCAAGCTGTAGACATACCTGTCCCTGGAAATTTTTCTCGAACTTGAAAAAGCTGGGCATCTTAAATTTATTTGCACAGCTGTATTCAAATGTTTATATCATACAAATGTTTAAAACGCAAAACTCAAAAGGTTTATGTATTGAATAAAAAATAGTTTGTATATTGAATCAAGTGTTATTTTAGTGAACAGTGTATTAATGTTACAGTTATTTATTTAAAGACAAAGCGGTAGAACAGTGTGCTGAAAGACCAGTTGACCAGTTTTTGAACACGAGAAACTTATTAACTGGTTAAGACTAAAATACTGAATTAATTATTGTTTTTATTGTAAAGGAACTATTGATGCTATTCACTGTTAAGATTCATTAAAAGAAATTAGTGGTTTAACAATAAACTGGCTGCCTTAGTAGTGCAATGGTCTAAGTGCTGGCTTATGATCATTCGTTCTCGTGGGCTGGGGTTCGAGTACAGGAGAGGCATGGATATTTGTGTTTGTCTTTTGGCAGTGGCTCTCAATATGTTACTTGTCCAACACTGGTTATCTGTGTACATTGGTCATTTAGCATAATGTAAAATCCATGTTTGATGTATACTTGTTTACAATGTGTTACATGATCAACACTGTCTATATCTGTATAGGTTGGTCATTTGGCATGCTGTAAACCCTGTATGATTAGTACTTGTTGCTGTGTAATTTCTGTCTCCTGTTTGTGTCTGCCTGTATGTCCTTGTGCCACCAGACCCAGTAAATCATTTTGAAGAAAAAAAAACAAAAAAAACCTCCAAGCAAAGAAGAAAAAAAAAATAGACTGATAATTTCTTTAATAAGTCATTTGTGCTGAATATCACAAAAGCCCATGATTGTTACGATATTAATACACGAGTTTTATTCATTTTGAACCTCGAAAAAACAAAACCGCAAATCAGGTGCAATTGTAAAGTTTAACGAAATGCAGATGTAATCTCAAAAATCTAAAAATAAATTTTAGTTAATATGTTGTTGATGAAGGAGAGTGGGGGGTGCCAAACTCTGCTTTGCCCCTGGTGAAAGAAATCCTAGCTCCGCCTCTGCATCCACAGCCAATCTCGATGATCTTGGGCCCATTTCATGCATTGTTCGCGATGACGGGCAGTGGCATGGGGACCCGGCTGGGTCTTCAGCTAAGCAAGCCCATGTGCAGAAGGCTGTGGTGAACTGTGTACTGTGACACATTGCTCTGATCACCACTGGTGTGGTGATAACTCCAACATGAGTTATCAGCACAAGAATTTTAACTCCAACAGGAGTCACAGTAATGAATTATTTGACATTACATAAGGCATTAAATTAAAATCACACAAACAAAAACAATTAAACCCAAAGGTTAAAAACAAACAAAACACAAGACGTATTTTAACTCCAACTTCAGTAAAAAATCCAACACAATAAAAATTAATGGATTTACACCACTTATAGACTTTACTGTAAGAAACAAATGACAAAAGAACCGAAAATCCCTTAAACAGAAGAATAAGCTAATCCCCTTTTTCTTTTACAAAATGTTTTCTTCTAAAAACTATTTGGTTTATACAGTAACACTATGTATAATTAGCAAAATATCAATGGTGGCATATTCTGCTCACTCACTGCTGACAGATATGCAGTGCTGCCCAAACACATTCAGTTCTTGAATTTCTAAGAACGAAAAAGAGACTTCAAAAGGTTTTTAAAAGCGAAAGGAGTCTCAATAATCATCTGAAATTCACTGTAAGAGAAGTTCTGAAATGTCTTGAATATGCATCCTCATATTGGTCTAGCAGGTGAGTCTCAGACACAATGCTTATGTACTAACTAACTTTCCCATTGTGCACCTTTAGTCTTGTTGAAAGTGAATAAAATGTTCATGTATGGTATTGATACCCTAGATTTTTCAGAACACTAAAAGCTTTTCATTTATTTATTTATTTATTTTTTAGTAACTTTTTCAATGCTTGATGAAATTTAAAATCAATTAATTACCATATTTTTTGGAATATGAGATTCACTTTTCCCCCAAAAATTGGCACCCTCCCACACGTCTTATATACCGAAGGTCATTATTATTGCCATGAATGTATATACACTGAGTGGCCACTTTATTATGACTACCTGACAGTTTTAAGCAAATGAGTTATGGCGGCACGCTGTTGCCGCCAGAGGGCAAGGCTAGTATAAAAGGAGAAAGCTTAGTGCTTGCGACAGTAGTAGAAGTGATTTTTGGGTGACGAGGTGGATAAAAAATGCGATTTGATGGACTTTTAACGTGGGATCATTGTAGGAGCTCGGAGCTATGGAGCGAGTATCACCGAAACCGCCACATTCGTGAAATGTTCCAGAGCAGCTGTTGTTAAAGTGTTTAAAGACTGGACTGTCAGCCAAAAAACTGGGTCTCTACGTGCAACGTGTGGTCGTCATCGACTAGTGACTGCTCGGGTGGAACGGAGAGTGTCCAGACTGGTAACACACAACAGAAGGGCAACAGTGCAGCAAATTACAGACCATCTTAATCAAAGATCCCCTCAAATGATCTCTGCATGCACTGTTTGCCGTACACTGCATCGGATGGGATATGGCAGCCGAAGGCCTGTTCAGACACCTTTGCTGTCTGCAGTCAACAAGAGAAAACATCTCCAGTTCGCACAGGAGCACAAGGATTGGACAGTCGATAATTGAAAAAAATTATGTGGTCCGATGAATCACGTTTTCAGTGCACCATGCCGATAGCCGAGTGAGAATTTGGCGGAAACAGCACGAAAGCATGGACCCCAAATGCATTGTTACAACCCTTCAAGCTGGTAGAGGCAACGTTATGGTTTGGGGAATGTTTTCCTGGCATGCTTTGGGCCCTTTAATTCATTGATCAACGTCTGACTGGCACATCATATCTAAACATCGTTGCGGACCAAGTGCATCCTGTCATGTGGATGGTTTATCCCAATGGCAATGGCTACTTTCAACAAGATAATGCTTCCTGCCATAGTGCTCGTATTGTACAGGATTGGTTTCGGGAACATACCGGTGAGTTTACTTTGCTTAGGTGGCCCCCACAATCTCCAGATCTTAACCCCATTGAGAATTTGTGGGATGAAGTTGAATGAGCCATCAGACAGCTGGATCCACAACCCTGCAATCTCACACTCCTGGAAAGTGCTATTCATCAAGCATGGTCTCAGATTCCACAAACCACCTATCAACATCTCGTGGAGTCCATGCCACGAAGAATCGACGCAGTATTAAAGGCAAAAAGTGGCCCAACAAAGTACTGAGGGGGTGGTCATAATAAAGTGGCCACTCAGTATATATGCACCTATGCTGCCATAAAGACTGCAAAATGAGTTTAAAATGTTATCGCTTTATTTTAGGCACAGTAACCGGTATTCTTTCGCACTTTTTTACAATGTCATTGTATCGTGAATGTTTGTATATACTATACTTTTATGTTTACCCACTGTCAACCACGTGTGCATGTTTTTTTGTGAGCCAGTAACTGCTATCCTGCCAGACATGTATTTGTGCCTGTATGCAAACCTGTGCGTTCATGAATCAATGATGTAAAATACAGTTTAAGCACATACTTCACATGCTGTACGAAGTGATCTGAAACAGATATGGAAGAACCATCATAATTTTTTTTAAAAACAAAGTGACAGAAAATGAAGGGAAAGAAATGCATTTCAGGATGAAACATCACAACAGATGCTTAAGACATTCACCAGCAAACTGGGAGTGCATTATTACTGAGGCAACTTCGTAGACAAGCGCAAAAATTTTATTCATTCAAAATAAGATAAATACCATGGAGTTATAATTTGGGGGAAAATCCATTCGTGAAATGCGCACTTTAAATGCGGGAACATACTTTTATTTGCAGTTTACGACAAAAGAGGAGGCTAAATCCAGCAGTTTTGCTTCTTGCTGTTCTTTGATGATAATTTTCTATTTCAAATGGCTCTTGGCAAGCTTCAGATTAAAAAAAAAAAAAATTCTCCAGTCCCAGGAACTTTTAGTATGCCACAGAATGTTGACAGACTTTGTTTGACCAAGACCATCTCACCTTGATACATCAGTCATATGGTAAGGATGACCATCCAAACCAATAAAAGCCATTGGCTGTACAAAGGTGTGACAGTGCATGTACACCATTGGCTGATGGACTGAGTGGCATTTCTTTACATAGTAATTCATCAACTTATGGAATAAAATTACATTTAACAACAGTACTGGACAGAGGGAACATTGTCAAAAAACAAATTACGATTACCAGATAATTTTTCGCTCCAGTTATGGGAGAAATCTTTCGTCCAACTTCCATTTTCAGATAATTTTCTTCCATTTTCAAACTGAAACACAAATCTATAATATACTCGGGCATAAGCTGAAAGTTTTGGAAGAAATCCTGCTTTCAAAATGGGGAAGTCGGCTTATATCGGAGCCAGTAAAAAATAGAGCTGGACTTCCGAAGTGTTACGTGAAATCTTCCATGCCATATATATGGGTCAAGTTTTTCACAAACTTTTAACTGTTGCAGTAGGGAGGTTGACTATGGTATTCATGCAATAAAATATTTAACGATATGGACAGTGGGGGACCTCGTGAGAAAAAACAATTACTGGAGAAATCTCCACTGTCTAACTTCTGTTTTCAGAAAGTTTTGAAAGATGAAATTTCGTCCCCAGAAAGAAAGTTTGAACACAAGATTGGGAATCAGAAAAGAGAGGATTAAAAATAGTTCTGGGGAAAATAAAATCTGTAATGTACATCACCCATCACAGCGATTCCCCCATGGGGGTGTATCACATCAAAACTGACAAGCTGTCCATGATACTGAAATAGTATCTCTACTTATCAGTTCATTAGGGTGAGGTTACAATTTCTGTATCACAATTTTGCTCATAAATGATGGCATGGAAATTAAAAATCTTATTCGATTACCGAGGTTTTTTTTGCGTGGGCTCACTGATATCAATAAAATAATGCAGGTAATCTCAATTTTGAGTTTCAAAATCCTGAACATTATCTTGGTTTATACAAAGACAGCTTACACAGATCCAGGTTTCCTCAGTATATGACACCACCAACATTTCTAAGCATGATGAAATTTGACAAATTGTGTCAAGTGGAGACTGCCAAGCTTTAATATGAGGAAGAAAGTTTTTTTTTTTTCTACAAAAAGTCATAAAGTTCTATGAAATTTGGAACTTAAAGTAACTTTTTTGTCTTAAAAATATAAAAAAATACATAAATTCATAAAATTATTTCAATTTTAAACATATGGAGATGAAAATCCTCCAAATACGTGGCCAGTGAATAAACAAAGACATCACTCTTTCCATGTTTAGCAACCAAAAAATTGTTATTCGGCCGCCGCCAGGGAATCAAACTCCGAATCTCTCGATATCTAACTGAGCGCATTAGCCTTGCACCACGGTGGCCAACACTCCACGGTGCTATGTGCGTTTTTCAGTCAGCATCTGACATAAATCCGTAAGATGGGCTCAGCTACTGAGACGTCTCCATCTGGTGGGCATTAATGGCACTGGCTATATATTAATTATAGCAGTTAAATCCAAAGGGAGCGATCCAAAGTGAAAATCCTCCAAATATGTGGCGTCAGTGAATAAACAAAGACATTGCTCTTTCCACGTTTAGCAAAGCACAGCAACTGAAAAATTGTTATTCGGCCGCTGCCAGGAAATCAAACCCCGAATCTCTCGATATCTAGCTGAGCGCATTAGCCTTACACCACAGTGGCCAACAATCCATGGTGCTATGTGCGTTTTTCTGTTAGCATCTGACATCATAAATCCAGAAAAACGCACATAGCATTGTTGGCCACTGTGGTGTAAGGCTAAGGCGCTCGGCTAAATATCGAGAAATTCAGGATTTAATTCCCGGCGGAGGCCGAATAACAATTTCCGGTTGCTGTGCGTTGCTAAACGTGGAAAGAGCTAAGTCTTTGTTTATTATATGGAGATGATCCAAAATATGTGTGTCAATGGGAGTTGAAAGACGGCCCAGACCAGTGTTCAATTCTACAGTACCACGCCACACACCAAAATGGAATAGTGTGAAATCATTGTGTGAGTGAGTGAGTGAGTGAGAGTGAGAGAGATAGAGAAAGAGAGAGAGGGGGGAGGAGTTTTTGGTGTTTCTGACAGGGAAAAAATAATAATAATTTAAGGTTTGCTTAATCTCCATACTATAAGTCAAAATACTGTGCCCACAAACAGAAAAAACAATATTCTTGACAAACCTACACACACACACACACACACACACACACACACACACACACACACACACACACACACACACACATATATATATGCAAGGTGTCTCAAAAATACACAGAGCACAACTGCAGGAATTAGTTCCTCATAAGTAGATAAGAAAAAAAGTTTATATCAACATAGGTCCGGAAATGCTTGGTTGCCGAGTTATGAAGGTCTATCAATGACACTTAACTGTTCGCATTACCTGATTTTGGTCTGTCTTAGTTTCCCAGTTATTCACCGGAATGATTTATCTGCCACAGATTAATTCCTTTATCACAAAGTACTGACAGAATCTGGTGGTTTTCCTTTCCGGCCATGTACTCAAATCAGGAGCAAGCGGATATGCACTTTATGTATGGTTTGGCAGATGGCAATGCTCTGGAGACTAGTCGTTTGTACCACGAAAAGTTCCCAGGACGAAGATGTCCAGACATGAAAACGTTTGAAGGTATCCATCGCCACCTTTGTGAACATGAGACCTTTACATCTCGTGCTGCCGACAGAGGACGACCAAGATCTATGACTCCTGAAGTACAAGAGGAGACTTTGGATGTTGTGCATGCGACTCCTAGAATCAGCACACACAGATTAGCTATGAAACTCCCTGTTCATCGTTCGACTATTTGGAGAGTGTTGAGAGAACAACACCTGTATCTGTACCATCTGCAATGGGTACAGGCTTTGTCACCAGCAGATAACCCTGCACAAGTAATGTTCTGCCAGTGGTTCTCACAGTAGTGAGGTACAACTCCTAACTTTTCTGCCTTAATGATACCCACTGATGAAGCACAGTTCACACGCGAAAGAATCCTAAACTTTCACAATCAGCATTGTGGGCCGAGGAAAACCCACGTGAAATTTTTCCATCACGTCACCAACAGTGGTTCAGCCTAAACATCTGGGCGGGTGTTTTTTGGTGATAGTTATTTTGGCCCCATGTAGGCCCCACTTCCCAACAAACTCACGGGGCGGACATACCACACCTTTCTGAAAAAACAACATGCCTGATTTCTTGGACGACACGCCACTGATCATTCGTCAACAAGCACACTTGACGCACGATGGCGCTTCCGCACATTTTAGCCACCTAGCTCACAATTACTTGAATTGAAAGTTTCCTGGTCGGGGGATAGGTAGAGGTGGACCAACTGCCTGGCCTCCACGTTCACCAGATTTAAACCATCTAGATTCCTTCTTGTAGGGCCATTTAAAATCATTGGTGCATTCAACTCCGGTAGCAGATGCGGAAACTCTCTGCAATCGAGTTGTTGCAGGTTGTGAAACAATACGACACATGCCAGGAATTTCACAGCATGTTCTCAAGTCCATGAGACATTGATGTGAGGCCTGTAAAGGTGGACATTTTGAAAAATTACTGTAAGGTAATGAGAACAGTTAAAGTGTCATAGACAGACCTTCATAACTCCGAAAGCAAGCATTTCCAGACCTCTGTTGATATAAACTTTTTTTCTCATCTACCTATGAGGATCTCATTCCTGCAGTTTTGCTGTGTATTTTTGAGACACCTTGCATATTTACGTATTAGAGTGGTCCTTCAGAGTAATTTTTTTTTTCATAGTCTTATCCCCTAATATTGTTGTGTCTGTGGAAAAAACGTTACATAAAAATTTGGGGATGATTAGAGATTTTTATGACGTGTCGCACCGAATCTAAACTTTGCAAGTAGGTTGCATCAGCAGTTAACATAAGGAATTTAAGGATACGACAACACTTGCGAAATTTAAGTGCACACGGAAGATGAAAAAGAAGTCCACAGGAAACATCCATCTTTCCTGCTTCATAACCTTGCAAGCACGACCTTCTCCTCCGTAGATTTGCGCATGCGCCATTGGAACATAGTACAGGAATTCATTCCCCTTATGTGATTGTGCGCTCTGCAGCAATTGAACGCGCTGGTCTCCAGTCGCCAGTAAGTTAGTGTAACGTAACAACAAAACAAGGGTGAACAATGAACATGGCTTTAGCTTCACACGCTTCAGTTATAACTCGCAAAAACTTCAAAGTCTGGCTGGTCAGGAAACCAATTGATATTATTCCGGATAAGAAGCTCCCATTGAAAGGAGAGGTTCTGTGTCGTTTGTTCTTCCTTATAAGAGCGAAAAAGAACACAGTTAAGAATGCTTCAAGCATTATCATGCAGGAACTTCTGTCAATCTGGGGAAAAGCCCGAATACCTATCATGGCTGACTACAACATCATCCCAAAGGTTCAGAAGGAGTACAACCAGTGGTGTGCTCTTTAGAAGGGAAGTTCTCGGTGATCTGAACCACAGATAGATAAGGAAAAACTCTTCACCGAGGAATTGGTCAATCTTTTCGATATCGCCTATGCCAACACCCTTGACACGATTACCATGTTTGAAGACAAAGAGTTTCTATTGACCCAAAGAGAGAAGGGAAGGAAAGGATACATTTGTGGGGAAGACAAAAAGTTAGCAAGGCAGGAAGCCCGAAAGAGAGAGAAGGAAGACAATTTCGAGCGAATGAAACGAAAACACACAGAACAAAGGAATCAGTTATTTGCAAAGGTTGAACTAGCCTCACGAGTAGCAGCAGCGCTGAAGAGGAAGATCGCAAAGCAACCACAGCAACAGCAGGTTCTCCAAAGAAAATGTAACAGGTGAGGAAGAACATTGTTTCACCAGTGCTTGCCTCAGCACTTGATCGCACTAAGGTGAATGATCGAAATGCAGTTTACGTGCTCTTAGCAACTGCTGCCACTCTGGGATATAATGCAGAAGAATTTTCAATTAACCGTAGCACCATACATAGATCAAGACTTGATGCAAGGAACAAAATCGCAGACTTGCTGAAAGAAACCTTCGATGCCCAAATTCCCCTCACAGTCCACTGGGACTGGAAAATCTTTCTGGAGTTCACAGGGACAGGTAAAGTGGACCGACTACCAGTTCTTGTTTCTGGGGCAGGCGTGTCAAAACTTCTTGGCATTCCAAAACTTCATTCCGGAACAGTGGTGGATTGCCTAGAAGAATGGGGGATCAGGGATCACATCCAAGCAATGTCATTCGACACAAAGATTAGTAACACCGGTCACAGGGCAGGGGCTTGCAAACTTATTGAATTCAATTTGGGAAGAGACCTGCTGAATCTTGCATGTCGCCACCACATTATGGAGATTGTGGCCCAAAAGGTCTTTGCCGCATGCGACATCTACTCTACTGGTCCTGACATCCTGCTTTTTAAGCGCTTCCAACAGCATTGGCAATTTATCAACCAGAAGAATTTTGAAGTCATCGAAGCAGAGGTCACGGAACAGGAAAATATTATCAACTTCTGTGAGCAGCAGCTAACTGACAGCCACCACGGGACTACTACCAGGAACTGCTAGAACTGACTATAATCTACCTAGGTGCCAGTCCTTCCTGAGGAATCCGGTTCATGCAGCCCGTAGCCCTCCACCGAGCTAGATGGATGGCTCGTGTCATTTAGGCAATAAAAATATGCCTGTTTCATTCTCAATTTAAAATGACAAAACGTGAGCAAGCCGCCATAAAGAGATTCACAGATTTTGCCGTCAGCCTGTACATCAGATCGTGGTTAGTGGCCCCACTTGCAGCTGCTGCCCCAGCTACCAACCTTGCTTTCTTGAAACAACTGGTGACTTATAATGACAAAGTCCTGTCAAGTGCAGCTATTAAAGCCTTTTCCAGACATCTGTGGTATCTGAACGAATTGTTGGTGTCGCTGTCTTTCTTTGACTCTGACGTATCCTTGACAGTGAAGAGGGACATGATCAAGGCGTTAAATAAGGATGGCATGGATAACCCTGCAAAGAGAATCAATCTGATGGTGACCCAATGTATTCATGAAAAGACAGTGGCCGACTTTGTGACCAGTTCGTTCCGTCGTTTTTTCCAAAAGCTGAACATAGACACCCAGTTTCTGTCTGTCGACCCCAGAGAGTGGGACAGATCATCCGATTATCAATCAGCAATGAATACTGTTAAAGCCCTGAAGGTAGTAAACGACTCAGCCGAGCGAGGAGTGGTGCTGATGCATGACTACAACAGCATTCTCACAAATAACAAAGACCAGAAACAGTCCTGCTGCAGATTGTGGAGGAACACAGGAAGAAATTTCCAAATGCATTAAAAATGACCGTGAGTGACAGTAAACTGCATAGTAATTGAAGAGTGTTTAATGTTTATTTACAGACAATGGACAATGCCATTCCTTTATTTACTTTTACAATAAAAGAATTTAAGAGGCAGATTCTGATGTAACGTCTCGTGTTGCACTGTTTCATTAAGTAAAGAAATATGTAAAGTTCGAACTCTGTGTGAAACCTCTTAAAATTGCCTGATCAGCTGAAAATTCAAGGTACATCACTTTCTTAACCCAGTGAACAATATTAACAGGTAAAACATTAACATTTTTAATCTTAGTTTATAAGGACCACCCTAATATATATACATACACTATATTGACAAAAGTAATAGGACACCCCTTCAAAAGCAAATGAATGGATCCGCTGCATTGTTTAGATGCGTGGTACAGCTGCAAACGGTAGAAAAACAAGCCTACAGCTGAACGCGATCATGTTGCACTGTGAGGTTGAGTGAAAATGTTGCGGTGGGAGAGAACTGACTTTGAAAAAGGAAAGATTGTTGGGTGTTAGTAGGTTGTTCATAAGAAAAACCAGGAGGCATTTAAACATACCCAAGTCAACTGTTTTGGATATACTGAATAAGTGGAAGACACATGGTGTGCCTGAAGCAGCAAAACGTACCAGCAGACCAAAGAAAATCAGTGATAGAGGACGTCAAAGCCTCAGGCGAGTCGTTACAGCTAATCGATGGAGTACTACTGCACAAGATCTCAGTGTACAGGTGAGTAAAAATGCTGGAACCTCGGTATGTACATGTACCATTCGCAGAGAACTTCATTCTATGGGTTACCGTGGTCCTGCAGCTGCTCATAAGCCTTTCATCTCAACTCGGAATGCTACTCGTCATTTAGCATGGTGTAAAGAACATTTATCATGGACCGTAGATCAATGGAAACGAGTCCTATGGACTGATGAATCCAGATACACAATCTATCGGGGGAACGCTACTTATCACAGTGTACTGTTCCTACGGTCAAGTTTGGAGCTGGGAGTGTACTCGTGGGGAGGGGGGGTCATGGTATGGTCCTGGCCCATTGATTATCGTGGACAAGCCTGTTAACCAGCACGTCTACCTCGGTATTCTGAACAATTATGCCCTACCAACTCTGTGGCAATACTATGGTACCGAGCTTTGTTGGTACCAGCAGGATAATGCACCGAGCCATAAAGCAAGGACTGTTACAGCATGTTTTGACGATAACTCCGTACCATGTGTAGGCAGGCCAGCACAGAGCCCTGATCTCAACCCCAGACAGCACCTATGGGATGAATTAAAGCACCACATAAGAAGTTTGGAACCAAGTCCTGCTACTAAGCAACAGTTAGCAGCAGCATTATGTACTGAATGGAAGCGCATACCTATCGCTGTGTTCCAAAACCTTGTCGAAAGCATGTCCTGAAGGGTCAGTGCATGCATTGAGGCCAAAGGTGGACCAACACCGTGTTAATGTATGTCAATAAATGCTATGCTGTGTTTCTCTTCTAGGTGTCCGGTGACTTTTGTCAATAGTGTGTGTGTGTGTGTGTGTGTGTGTGTGTGTGTGTGTGTGTGTGTGTGTGTGTGTGCGTGTGCGTGCGTGCGTGCGTGCGTGTGTAAATATATCACATTATATGCCAGTAGCACAAATGAAATAAAAATAAATATCACATAGCTACTCTAAAACTGATATAAATACTTTCAAAGCTTGAAAATACAGGGGTGGGAGTGGAGAGTCAAAGGCTCTAAGTTTTACAAGTCATTTACAAAAAGATAAACATACTTGTCTTCTATTTCTAACTTCTGGGCAATGCTTCCGTCTACCAGTGTTGCGTGTGTATTCGACATTTTCGTCAGAAGATTCTGATGAGGATGAATTAGAAAAAGTTAAGAGTGAAGTATGTCTAATAGGCCTTTGAATTCTATTTAACACAGGTGACATCCTGGGATGCTAAGAAAAAAAGAAAATAAGACATAAATACAGAAAAAACACATACACACACAAACTGTGCAAAGAGTACTCTTATAGGAGCAACAATACATACATGAAACTAAAAAGGTTTAACTTTTTAACCAGGTGAAAAATCAAAATATGCAGCAAAAAAGTGTGAATATAATGCAGCATAAGAAAGGTGGAATTGCTCAATGCCATTTATTTATGTAAATATTAGGATGTCACTGTATTCACAACACAAAATTACTGAATTCAAAACAAAAACAAAATACTTTTAAAAGACATTGCTCCTAACACAGTTTTTTCTTGTTTTACTTGCTACAACATCAGCTCAACTTCCCTCTTGTAAACAATCCTTGCTTTCTTCTCAGCAAGTTCCACAGCCATATTTTTGTTTTGTTGACTTTACAGCTGCACAGCATCCATTGCTTTCTTTTTCTTTCTGCTGCTATCTTTTTCTTCCCGTTTCAGCATTGTCGCTCTTTGTAGTTGTTTTTTATGCCCTCAGATGACTATAATTTCATCCAACATGCTGAAGAAACTTTCAGCCTGAGGACCATAAATGTGCGATATCAAAGCTTTCACTATTTTAGATAATGGAGTAGATTTGAGAATATTAATAATTTGAACACCAGGCATCAATTCTTCCAAATTTTCTAACTTCATCACTTATGTTTTTGGAATCCCCCCCCCCCACACACACACACACTTATCAAGCTGAAATGCAAGCATTTATGGGGAGAAAATAACATTAAACAACACAAAAGACGGGGCAATTTCGTTTGGTAAAATACAATCGCGGGCGAAATCTTCGTTCAGTCCGACTTAACGACGTTTTCTGAAAATTTCCAAGTTGAAATACAAATGTTTTTTTTTTTTTTTTATTGGAAGTTTAACGACTACCGTGAGCAACTCAATGGGCTATAAGCAGTCGCCCTTCCCTAATTTAGGGTCACTGGTTCCAGGGAAGGGAGAGAGCCAGTGCCGTAAGACAAACACAACATCCATGCCTGACCGGGATTCGAACCCGGACCCCTTACGGACGAATGATCAGAGGCCAGCGCCTTAGACCACTGCACCACCGGGGCGGCGTATATACAAATGTTTATGAAATAAAGTGATATTTAACAACAATACTGGGTAGAAGAATGTCAAGAGAAAAAAAAAAAAAACAATTATGGGAGAAATCTTCATCTCGTCTTCTGTTTTCGAAAGTCAGAATTCTGTTCTCAGATGAAAAATGACCTCCCCGTGACCAACAACTCTTACCCCCTCCCCTCAAAATTTCTGTTCATTTATGCATTGATCTCAAGAACCACCCAATTGATGATAGAACAGGTGAAATACCTTGATTCTGACAAAGAATCTTGTGCTTGAAGATTACAAAAAAGTTTCATGTTGTGCGGCCGATCTTAGTGAGAGATCAGTTTGTGTCTTCAGGGTGCTCCATGGGAACAATGGCACACAGAACAGCAACAAGGGCCTCTGTGAATCTTAGAGAGGTGCCAGCTAGTTCTGTGTGACATTGGCAAAAAGATCCCAACTCACTGGGTTTTGTTCCAGAATCCTTAGGTTGAATGACCAACTGGAACCATCAGTTGTGGGCTAATTCCCCACACTGATGTACCTACCTGATTAAAAAGACACAAAGATATAATTATCTGAACTCTAGTGTGGGATATGGTGGACCTACCACACTTGAGAAGGAAGGTTAACCACAGAATCGACCTGGAACTGGAAAAAGGAAAATCAGAAAGAGATCTCAGCTGAATGAGTGCAAGATTGGTGTATGGAATGCTAGAGGTATAAATGGCAAGATGAACGAGGTGACTGAAGAGATGAATAAGTATAGATTGGATGTGCTGTGTGTAAGTAAAACCAAAAAGAAGGAAATTGGGATAAAAGGGAACGGAACGGTGAGTGTATGGTCTGGAGTATTGGATAATATCAGAGGACAAGCTGGTGTACGTGTGATTTTAAGTGAAAAGATGAAGAACAATTTGATTCACTATAGCTGCATAAGTGAGAGAATTCTTTGGATTCCTTTGAAAGTGAAACTTCAGACAATAGTAATTTTTGTAGTGTATGCTCCTTGTGACTCGGAACCTTCTGATAGGAAGATTTCTGGAATGAGCTAAAAGCTGTTTTTGAGTTAGCTTGGTGCTAAAAAGAAAGTTATAATAACAGGGGATTCCAATGTTAGAGTAGGTGTGCAGAATTCAATTTTTGACAATGTTTTAGGTAAGTTTAAAGATCCTTGTGTGAATGATAATGGTGAAAGATTAATTGAACTCTGCGTTGAGAATGGTTTGTATGTATCTAATACGTTTTTCAAAAACAGTATATCCACACATATACTTGGGAAAATTGTACTCTTGGTCAAAAGAGTGTGATAGATTTTGTTGTCTACGATCAGTTTCCGAAACACTTAGTTGTTGACACTCGTGTGATGAGAGGTGCGGATGTTGGCCCTGATAATTACGTGGTAGTGTCATGAGTGAAACTGAATGTTGGTTGGAGGAACAGGAAAAGGCCCAGGATGGAAAGAATAAAGGTTGAAAGGCTCCCTGAAGATCATCAGTTTTATTCTGACTTAAGACAACGACTGAAAAAGCTGAAGTCTTGTGAGAGGGATGTAGAAAACAAGTGGGAGTGTTTTAAGAACTCTGTTGTCACTGCTGCCGAGGAGGTCTGTGGCACTACAATAGTGGGTAGCAATAGAGGTGATGCTTAGTGGAATAGTGCGATTGAAGAGGCAGTAAAGAAAAAGAAGGAACCCTATTTAGAGATGTTGCAAGGTAGAGTTTCTTTGGATGACTATTGCTGTAAGAAGCATGAAGCAGCTAAGCTGGTTCACCAGAGTAAGGCAAAAGATAGGAAGGAGACAGTGGAAAGGCATGTACTGGCTTTTTGGAAAGATACGAAAACTTTCTGCAAGTACATAAGACTCAGGAAAAATAGGGGAAACAAAGTTGTAAGTTGCGTGAAGAATAGGATTGGGGAAATGATATGGGAGCCCAATGAGTTAAGTGAAAGATGGGGTGAAAACTTCTGTGAGTTATTAGATCAGGAAAGCAAAGGTGAGTCTGAGGCAGAAGCAGATAATGTCACAGTGAAGGATGGAAGCACAGGAGGAATCTCAAGAGAAGAGGTGTGTAAAGCTCTAAAATCTCTTCAGAATGGTAAGGCTTCGGGAGTTGATGGCATAACTGTCAAGATGTTGAAATAGGGTGGTGACTCTGTAATTCACTGGTTAACTGAAATTTGCCAGTTGTGCTGGGAGTTTGGAATGGTCTCTTGGGATTGGAAGGATGCTATCATTGTTCCCTTGCATAAGAGAAAGGGTGATCAGGCTGACTGCAAGAACTATCGTGGTATTTAATTATAATGCCTACTGACTACTGAGTGTGCCAGGGAAAGTGTTTGGTAAGGTCGTTATTGAAAAAGTACGAGGTCTTATATCAGAGAAAGTGCAAGATGTTCAGAGTGGTTTTATGCCTGGTAAAGGCTGCACTAACCAGATTTTTGCATTACGCATGATGATTGAAAAGTATCTGGCTGTTGGTAAGAAAGTTTTTGCTGCCTCCATAGATTTAGAGAAAGCTTACAACCGAGTAAATAGGACACTTTTGTGGAAGGTATTGAATGAATATGGTATCACTGGGAATCTACTTAATAGTGTTAAAGCCATGTATGCTGGCAGTAGAGCTTGTGTATGAGTGAATGGTGTTTCATCAAAATGGTTTTCTATTGGTGCAGGAGTTAGACAAGGTTGTGTAATGTCACCATGGCTGTTTAATATATTCATGGATGTGTGCATGCATAATGCCAAAATAGATTATATTGGTTTATGTCTTGGTGATATCCATGTGCGCAGATTGTTGTATGCTGATGACACTGTCCTGTTGGCAGAGAGCAAAAGTGAGTTGCCGAGATGTTGTCCTGGACGTATGAAGTTTGCAAGAAATTCAAACTGAGTATAAATAAGGGAAAAACCAAAGTTATGGTTTTTGAGTGAGGAACTGGTAGTACTGAATGTAATAGAGTCTAAATGGTGCAGTGATTGACCAGATGAATGAGTTTGTGTATTTAGGAAGCATGTTTGACAGAGAGAACAAATTGGATGGTAAAATTAGTAGGAGAGTGAATTCTTCATTGAAAGTCATGGCTGCTTTGGGAGATTTTCACAGCAATGATGGGTTTTCAAGAGAGTCCCTGCATGGTTGTGTATGAAAGTGTAATTGTTCCTACCCTGATTTATGGCAGTGAAACATGGGTTCTACAGAAGAAATATAGGAGTAGTTTGTGTGCTGGAGAAATGTGCTACTTATGAGGGATTTGTGGCAAGACATGTTCTGATTGTGTGAGGAATGAAGATATGTTGCAGTTGTGTAATGTGAAGCAAAATGTTGTTAGCAAGGTGGAGACTAATATGCTTTGGTGGTTTGGCCATGTTGAAAGAATGAGTGATGAGATGCTTACTAAGAAAATCTTTTTAGCTTAAGTGGCAGGGAGGAAAAGCAGAGGAAGACCAAGTAAGTCTTGGGAGGATCAGATTTAAAAGTGTCTGCATGAGAAAAAGATTTTGAGTATGAAGTATAGAAGATCTTGTATATGGCATGTGATGGATGTCAGTGAAGCGTGAGTTGTATGTCAAGATAGCTGCAAATGGAGAAGTTTGATATGACAACAGTAAGTAAAAATTATCCGATAGTTTGTATTTCTTTGTGGAGCTAACCCTCTGAATCTCAGAGAACAGCTCAGTGATGATGATGATTCTTGTTGTTTAAATTATATTTTCAGAAATTTTTCCCTCTATTTTGAAGCTGAAATACAAATATTTATGGAATTAAAATATATTTAGCTATAATACTAAACAGAAGGTACAACACGAGAAAAAGAAATTATGATTGCCGGAATAATCTTCACTCTGTTCAACTTCCGTTTTTTAAAATTTTGAAAGACGAAATACCATTTTCACTCCTCTGTTCAACTTCTTACAGGAAAGCCATGCTCATATTGCTTTGATATGCCCATGGGATTTATTATGTATTATTATTCAACATGTATACAGTCAATATTGCAACACATTGTACTATGCTTAAATTAAAACCTTGTGTTTGCATAGAATTTCTATCAAAAAATATTCTTTTGCATCCTAACAACACCCAATTTCATTCCGCAACTACAATAAGTGAGATTATAAGAGAACTTAAATTGTAAATTATCATCCCACAGTCTGTTCCTCGAACCTGGTGATCATCGCTCATTTGATGCCAGAAAAAACTTTGTGTACATCTCATCTGATGATCTAATGAAAGAAATGACGTACTCTTGCCTGCAGGAAACAAAAGCATTGTCAAACTGTATCAAGAAACTTGAGACTGATGCTACATGTGTTTGGTAATGCAAGACCATATAATATTGAAGATTTGTACTATTATCTTGTAATGTAATATGAAGATAGAGGTATGCAAACAGTTGTAAAGTTTTTTCTTTGTTTTTTATTTACTTATGAGCATTTTAACAAAAAATATGATGCAAGGTAGTAGTATTTGCTCTCACAGATGATCACACACTGTGGAAAGCTCAGTCTCACACACTTTCATCAGTGTTCCCCGTCTAACTACGAAAATGCAGTAATGCTGGGAAAACTTATGATTTTTGCTCTTTACTCACTTGAAAGCAACACAAAAGCACTTAATTTTTTTTTTTAGTAACATTGTTTTTTCTCCCTATTCCTTTGGACTATGTGGTTAAACCGTTAATCACAACTTTTTCTGTAGAAAATTAAGGTTCAAGATCAATGTTGCATTTGCAGATTACAGTTTTTTTCTTTTTGTCTAAATTTCAGTCTGCATATTATACAAAGGATTTCTTTTTTTTTTTTTTTTTTTTGCCAAACTTCAGTCTGCAGGATATATGAAGGGAAGCATGGTACTTGGGTAACTCTTGGCAAAAGGCCTTCACAACCCATTTATGGAGAGAGAAGAGGTGTGAAAGATTGTGTCTCAAATCGCACGCTTGTTACTAATCTGGGAATGAATGTGTTTAGTTTATGGCTGACCCCCTCCAGTGATTTACTTGTTTAGACAGGGGAGACACCACTTTAATTCCATGTGTGAAGAAGTGTGCAATAGTGGAAGCACATACAATTTTTGGTTTCCCAGTTGTGGCTGTTTGAGTAGTACAACAGTCTGTTTTCCTCACAGACTGTTGTACTACTTGAATTGTTTAGAAATCCATCAAGAAATATCCATCACGTACTGGGAGAACATGTAATCTTCCCAGGCCAACAATTTGAAAATGGCCATACAGATTTGACAGACAAATACTGAAGAGGCAGATTATCGATGTCCATCACTACATACAGATCATGTTTCGCATGTCAATAAGATGGATCAGAATAATCATACATACATATCACTAAGCTGTTCTCTGATATTCACAAGTTAGCTGCTCACAGGAAGAACTCACTGTTGCTGTATCAGAAGTCGCCTTTTACAGCTATCTCAGCACACAGCTTGAGCTTCATTAATATCCATCACACGCCACACAACACAAGACCTTTTGTACTTCATACTCATTATCTTTTTCTCATGCAGACATTCCTGAATCTGGTCATCCCATGATTTCCTTTGCCTTCCTCTACCTTTCTTCCCTGTCACTTGGGCTGAATAAATTCTCTTTGTAAACATCTCACCACTCATTCTTTCAACATGGCCAAACCACCTAAGAATATTAGTCTCCACCTTATGAACATTTTGCTCACATTACACATCTGCAACACATCTTCATTCCTCACATGATCAGAACATGTCTTGCTACCCCCACCCCGTAAGTAACGCAACTCCCCAGCACACAAACAACTAAGTAATGCATCTCCTCAGCACACAAACAACTCCTATGTCTTTTCTGCAGAACCCAGGTTTCACTGCCATACATCAGAGTAGGAACAATTATACTTTCACATACAATCATTCCGAGACTTTCTTCAGAACCCATCCTTCCTGTGAAATCCTCCTAAAGCAGCTATGACTTTCAATGCAGAGTTCACTTGCCTACTAATTTTGCCATCTAATTTGTTCTCTCTGTCGAACATGCTTCCCAAATATACAAACTTGTTTACCTGATTAATAATGGTGCCATTTAGACTTACCCTGCATACTGTACTAACAGTTCCTTGCTCAAAACCCATATCTTTAGTTTTTCCCTTATTTATACTCAGTTTGAAATTCATACAAACTTCGTACATCCAGGTCAGCATACTCTGCAACTCACTTTCACTTTCTGCCAACAGGACTGTGCCGGATTAAAATCAAGGAAAGGTCAGTTTGTGTCAGACACTTCCCATGCCAGCCTGCATTCCGTCATCCATGATGATCTAGGATTTTGAAAACTGTGAGCGAGATGGGTACGACACTCTCTAAAGGACCAACAAGATAAACAGTTTCTCATCATCTGTGGCTTTTCTCAATGCTATTCTGCAGTAGGCCGTCATTTTTTATTTATTTATTTATTGTGGCGAATCTTTACAGGTGTCGTAACATTGGCACACCGCTCCAGAAATCAAGAGATTAGAATTGAAATGTAAACATGCCTCATCATCAACCTCAAAACAAACAAAAAAAAAAGTGCAGACTGGCACCATCTAGTGGAAAGGTCATGATTACCATCCCCCCCCCCTGTGAAAGACTTGTATACTACATTTATGCTGAAACGGCCCACTACAAATGCTCTATCAGACTGTAAAATGTTCAAAATTCTGAAAATGGCCTTGTACAGAATAAAAGACACAGGAATCTTTCACCTGCATGACAGGATGTGGATAAATTAGCCACATGTTCAAATAAGTGTTAAAATAACCTAGATGACTGAACAGAGAGGTAGATTCAGGTTGTACCTTCAACCTAATGTATGTGCCATTTTCATATACTTTGTTGTTTGTTATGTATTTGAAAATGGAACTTACTTTTTGATATGTCCTTGCATTTATGAGATGGACACCTAATAAAACATGGTTGCAATACTTCAACAAAGTGAAACCAACATTTTATTTAATCAAAACACATATTTTTTTGTAAAAATTGCATGGTTTAAATTTAAAAGACTACATTATTTAAGATTACTACATAATATTACAAATGAATCTCATAAAAATGCACTATGTAGAAATAAAATACACTACATACAGCGGTTGATCTGGCTTTTTTAAAGTTTTTGCCAAATTCAATTTTATTTCGCTAAAATGTTAAATTAGCGCAAAAAGTAATAGCCAAATATTTTCGCCAAAACATTTTTTTTTTTCGCAAATTGTGAAGAATGTGATCGGCAATGTGACCCCTGATATATAACAAATTAAACAAATTACACACACAAAAGTATTGGGACACTTACGCTAAAAGAAACAAGGGGCACTTATTAGCTGAAATCAGCACATTGTCAGCCCGCCTGACAATGTGCTGATTTCAGCTAATAAGTGCATGCAGCAACCCTTCTATGCAGGCTTTCCACTGGATGTTGGTTAGGTCTGAAATGGAATTTTCCTCACCTCCTCCTACATAGCTTCTGCCAGAGCTGCCATAGAGGAAGGTCTTACCAGCCGAGATCTGATTCGGCATTCCTGTTCGTCCCACAGATGTTCTACTTGGATGCATACTGGGCCTGCCAATCCAACAGTTGCAAACCTCGCTTTTCAAACTAGGCCTGGAGAGACTTTGCAGTGTGGCAAGATGTTCGATCATACTGAAACAGGCAGGGATCTGTGCCAAAGTACTGCCACAAAGTGGGCAGTGCAGAATAGTTCAGAATGCCTTTGTACCTGGGAGCCATTAGGCTGAAGAGTGCCGCAAGCAAAGGACTGAGTTTTTACCAGCAGAAACAGCCCATCGCCATGCAGATCACCTTCAACCTGACTGTACTGATAATGCAGTCTACCCAACAGTGTTCTCTGGGCAAAGGCAACATCCAAATATGTCTATCCGAACAAAACAGTGAGTAGTGTGATTTCTCACTCCACATGACCCTCTTCTGTTGTCCACAAATGATGAGTACGGAACCACTACAGTCTCCATCTGGGATTACCTGATTACCGGAAATGATGTAGGGCTTGTGTGCAGCTGATCTAGCATGGTAGCTGTGGGGATGCAGTTCCTGATAGACTGTTGTAGTGCAAATAGCTGTTCCTGTGGCTTAGGGACATTGCAAGGCAGGTGTATGGCAGAAGACATTTGTGCCTTTACATTCCACAATAAGCTTTGCTTGGCACAATTACTCAGCTGTTTTTTTTTTTTTTCTTTTTCAATCTAGTTGCACAATCTGCTTTTCATCGATGAAGAACACCAGTGACAACAGCTACAGGGAATCCCAACCAAGTGGTAATGCTGTGCACTGATTACTTACTCAGGCAGCAACCGACAGTTTGTCAGATGCCAGTTGAGTGGTACAGTGCTATTGATTGCAAATATTTGAGACTCTTCTAGCAGAGTGAGGGGAGTGGATTACTCCCCTCAAATTTTTTTTTTTTTTCGTTTTTTCGAGAAAAGTGTTTTGGTGCAGTCGCTGGACTTGGAATAAAAGTGCCCTTATTAGAGCAAAGTCCAGCACAGCCACAGTACTGTGCACAATTCTAGCAAACTAGCGGGTACGGTGGCGTTGTGCTGGTCCCCCTAGTCCACGGACTAGGCCAAATCCCGTACTCAACCGGAGACAAGTTTTAGTAACAGCAGAGAGCCCCAGGGTGTGGCGCTGGACACTTGGTTTCCTTGAACCACGTAAGTCTAACTGACCAGGGACACAGGTCCCGGGACTTGTATTCGGTTAGCAACCTAAGTTGAGAGATGTCACAGGACGTGGGGGCCCCAACCCCCGGTCCAAGCAGGCCCGTTGAGGCCGACTGCGACTTGGAGACTCCATTGGAGTTCGCAAGCACAGTCAACTCCTTCTTCCAGCAGTTAGAGCGGATTCTCGAGAATCCTGCTAACAAGGTTCTGGTGGGTGGCCGAACAAAGATTCGGAAGGTAACCAACAAGCTACAGGACGCCTGCACTAAGCAAGTAATGGACACGAGTCTCATCCAAGGGAGACTCCAGGAAAGAGGTGAGCTCGTAAGCACGGCACCTAAGTCTTATGCCGAAGTGGCAAAGACCAAGCCTAGCAAAGGGAACATGGCCTCAAGGCAAAAAGCTGTCACAAAGAGGGACGAGAAACGACACTTGCTTCTTGTCTACCCGGCATCACGCAAAGGTAAGCCTACGTCAGACAAAGTCAAAGTGGCATTACAGTCACAGATTTGCCCAGCTTAACTCCAAATTGGAGAAAGGAATGTGAGAAAGATCAATGGGGGAGGAGTAATGGTGGAATGCTCCTCTGTCAAAGATGTGGAAAAACTGGATTCTGAGCTGAAAAGCAATCCAGTGAACAAAGACAATCTTTGGTTACGATTGCCAGCCAGAAAGAATCCAAAGTTCATCGTGTACGGTATCGATGAACACTTGTCACAGGAGCAAGTCGAGAAATGTCTTGTGGAGCAAAACCCCGAGTTCGATGAGAGCAGACTCCAACTCAAGTTTTCATTGAAAGCCAAGGGTGGGAAACGCCACTGGGTCGCGGAGGCAGACCCACTCACCTTCAAAAAGTTGACGAGACGAGGCAAGCTCGGCTTGGAATGGGCCATCCACTCGGTTAGGGACTACCTGAGGGAGGTCTGTTGCCTCAGGTGCAACGGTTTCGGGCACTTTCGGTCAAAGTGTCCTGAAGAACAGGATAGGTGTGCCCAGTGTGGGAAAACCGGGCACAAGCACCAGGAGTGTAGCAATAGCCCACGCTGCACTAACTGCCTGGCAAATAACAGGGAATTCAGGAGTTGAGTGGATGTTGGCCATTTGAGCCTGTACAAGGAATACCCAAGCCTTGTCGGAGAACTCGCTCTACTTAAAGAACACACTCACAATGGCTGAAAGACCATAGAGAGGCGTTAAAGTGCTTCAAATCAACTTCCACCATGCACGGGCGGCTACGGCGCAGGCCCTGGTGACAGCCACAAAGCAAAATACTCATCTCCTGCTCTTGCAGGAACCTTTCGTTCAGGGGGAAGAGTGGTGGGCTTCCCTAACTCCTTCTGGATCTACCACCCCATGGTGGAAAAACCCAGGGTAGCCACGGTCGTCAAAGACCTGTCCCTAGTGGTTCTTCAGATGAAATGCACCGAGAACGTGGTCGCTCTGGGAATTGAAAGTGGCGACAAGAGGTTTTTAATGGTGAACATATATAGTTCTCCAGCGAGCGATCTGAGAGATTTGTTGAACGAGCTAATGGCTCTATTAGGGAAATTTCTGAGTCATGAGATAATCGTAGCTGGTGATCTTAATGCGAAAAGTCCTCTCTGGGGCCAGCAAGACAAGGATGAACGCGGCCAGCTACTGATAGACTTTGCCAATGCGGCAGACATGAGATTTCTTAACGATTCAGAGAGCCCCCCAACCTTCCAAGGAGTAAGAGGCTCTTCCTGGATTGACGTGACCCTTGTCAGAGTCTCGAAGCGCTGCCTCGTCCAGAATTGGCAAGTAATGGATGATGAAAGCTGCAGTGACCACTTAGCGCTGACTTTCGTATTAGGCTCGGAAAGGCCCATCCGACCCAAGTGCAAAAGATTATCTGTGAAGAATCTCGACCGGTTGGCTTTTACGGCCAAACTAACTACCCTGTTGGGGGGCAGAAGAGATTGGAGAGGTGTCAAACCTAAACTCCCTCTTTGAAGAATTTAACAGTCAAGTAACAGCGCTATATGAGAGTAGCAGGGGAAAGAAAAGGGGAGCCAGGGATCCCCACCCCTGGTGGTCCAAGAAATTAAAAGCTCTAAAGGCGAGAGCTAGGCGGAGTAGGAAAGCTCTGCAAAGAGCAAAAGCTACACTGCAAGATAGGGTATGCACAGATGTGCATAAAAAAGCTTGATCAGCATACAGAAGAGAACTAATCTCTCAAAAATCTCTTACCGGAGGAAACTGTGTGAGTTCCAAACACCACCTGACCCTTTCGGGATCCCCTATAAGATTGCGAGGGATCTATCACAGAATCGCTGAAACTGGCAGCAGTTGAAAGGGTAGATGAAAGCCTATCAACAACTCTTGATAGTACCATAGAGTCTCTTGGATTACCACTTCCAAGGAGACAAGGGAGAAGAGGACTCCCCACAGCAAAAGAAAATGAGGGATGAATGTTGGATCCCGCCAGGCACTGGTGAGGACCCCCTTTCACAAGAGAGGAGGTGGAGGATGCCCTCTCCAGTCTAAACACTGGCAAAGCACCAGGCAAGGATGGGTTGGACCTCAGCATAGTCAGAGAAATCTACTGTGCAAATCCCGAGTATTTTGTGGTGCTCCTAAACGAATGCCTTGGGAGGGGTATCTTCCTAGACTTGTGGAAGACCACGGTGCTAGTCCTTTTCAATAAGACCGGAAAGGATAAAAATGATCCTGCAGCCTATAGGCCCATCTATCTTCTCTCTGCGTGGAGCAAGGTTCTGGACAAGCTCGTTATGAACAGAGCGCTTGGCTTTCTCATGGAGCAGGGAAAGTTAAACAGGAACAAATTTGGTTTCCTTTCAGTGTTGTGCAATGCAGGCAATTCGCAGCCTCGGAGAGAAGGCGGAGAGAAACAAAGCGGAGGGGCTTCACACCTGCTTCATCTCATTAGACGTGAGGGTGGCCTTGAACAGTGTTTGGTGGCCAATGGTATTATTCCGACTTAAGAAACTTGTTCCAGCTAATTAGTAGCTACCTACCAGAAAGAAGAGTCGAGTTCGAAGAGGGGAATGGGCAATCCCCGCGTTCATACCATACCAAGGATCCAACTCCGGCCCGCTATGGTGGAACATTGTTGCAGACGCAGCTTTGAATCTAGTCCTGGGACGGCAGTGGAAATACAACCCATTGCGGACGATTTCGTTCTCGTTGTCTCCGCTTCAGGGAGACACGTGATCGAAAGGGAAGCGCACAGTGTCCTAGCTGTGCTGGAAAATTGGAGCAGGGAAAGCAAACTTTGCTTTGCACCTGAAAAGACCACTCTCTTAGCAATCACAAAGAGTGGAGTAATGAAAACCCCACCTAAGTGCAAATTTCTAGGGTGCACTATCAAGGCGGTGAGACAAATGAGATACTTAGGGTGTGGTCCTTGATCAGAATCAGTCGGGGTCGCCACACTTAAGACAACTTCGCAAAAGGTGCACGTTGATCCTAAATAGATTAAATGGCATGAGGTTATCGGGCAAAACCAAGAAGCCATCTATCAGAGAGGAATAGAAAGAATTCTGACGTATGCAAGTGGGGCATGGAGGACACCCCACAGTCAGAATGAAGAGGGGCATAAACCAAATCCAAAGGTTGGCCCTACTAGGAGTCACGAGCTGCTTTCGCACAACCTCGACTTTTGCACTTTAAGTGCAGGCGGGGTGTGACCTGGCGGACCTAGTAGTGGAAAGGGAGGCAGCAATGCACTGCCACTGCCTAAGGTCAGGCGAGGACGCCTACCTTCTCGGTGTTCCATATCGAGCCTCCATCATGGAGATGGAAAGGGTGGACTGGACCATCCACCCGGCAGAGGAAATTTGCCCACCATGGGATAAGGCGAAGCCCACGGGAGTAGGGCATGAGCTATTCACAGATGGCTCAAAGCTAAGAGGACAAGTGAGTGCAAGCTTCTGCGCACTCTCGGATGGAAACGAAGCGATCGCAGAATGCTTCTGTCTTCCAAGCAGAACTTCTGGCGATAGAAAAGGCATTCACCTGGGCTCTCCCCAGGCGAAGGTTCTAGACAAGCTCACATGAAGGCTTCTGTGCACTCTCGGATGGAAACGAAGCGACTGCAGAATGTGTAAAACTATCTCAGAATGCTTCTGTCTTCCAAGCAGAACTTCTGGCGATAGAAAAGGCACTCACCTGGGCTCTCCCCAGGCGAAGCGACAACGTAATAAAACTCTACTCAAACAGTGAGGCAGCACTGCAGGCTCTGAGTAGATTCAGAGGGAGAAACCCCACTGTCCAGAGGATTAAAACCCTCCAGAGGGCGGAGGGAGATGGGGCAGTTAGTTTCCACTGGGTACGAAGCCATGTCGGGACCCAGGAAAATGAACGGGCGGACTAGCTGGCGAAGTAAGCCACACTGAAAGAGACGGTCGACGTACAATGCAGAACTCCGCGCAGGAGCATCCGTGCAGCATTGGCACGTCAGACCACGGCCGAATAGTAGGTTAGATGGGACACGGGAGAGACAGGTCGGAAGACACATCAAGTGTTTCCAAAGGTCTCGACCAAGCGAGCGCAAACAAATAAATTCCTGAATCAAGTGCTCAGTGGCCATGGCATCTGCCCTGAATACTTTTGCAGATTTGCCATCAGGAACTGCACTTGTCCCTGAGGAACACGATAGGCAAGCATAGAACACTGCGTGCTTGAGTGCAGTGGCTTTGCTGAATGGAGAAACACACTCATCCCAGGTGTGCAAAAAACGCGGAGATTGGATCTGCTCATCCAGTCCTCCGTAAACAGGAGGGGGATCATAGCCCTAGTAGAGAGGCTAACTCTCCAGCAACATACGATTTTCCACAGTCAAAGGGGAACCGAGTCGCAAGAGGTGAACGTGCACACTGAAAGCGACTTGGATACGGAATGAAGACAGAGAAGACAATAGGTAAGAGTAGTACCCATGTAAATACCATGTAAATACACTTTGTTTCATACTCAACTTTGTAAGTCCTAAACATGAGGACTGGGAATGTAAATGCGTGTAAGAATTTTGTTTGTAAATAAAGGGAAATGGCTCCCCTAAACCTAAAGCTGTTCGAGGGGTAAACAATATCCTAGTCAACCCTCAAAATGTTAAAAGCTCATCCCGCCAGTCAGTGCAGGAACCCAACTAAAGTGCGCTAGATCGGCGGCCAGCAGAGACCTCGCAGGCTGGTCTCTGGACCACGTGGGTGGCTGAGGCCCGAACTGGCATCTCAAGGCAGGAAAACTATCGCAACATTTCAAATAAATCTAAGGAGTTCCATTAGTCCCCGTGGAGCCAAGCATACTGGTGGAACGGGACAATGAAATCAGTATCTTACTCAGGCAACATCTAACCATTGAGCCCCCTTTGAAGTCCATCAGTTCAGCTCCATGTGGCACAGATACTTCCAATGTGGTCTGACAAATGTGCCAACACTTCCCTTTTGATACAGCACATAACACAACCCATGCATGCATGTGTAGTTCTCCAAATGTGTATTTATTTGCACACACAGGTGTCTGAATACTTTTGTCTACATACTGCACATGTATATTACATTAAAGGAATAAGTATTAAATTGTGAAAATATTTATGAATAACCTATACATAAATAATAGGCATGTTTAATATAAATAATAGGCATTATAATAAAAATATGCATAAATAATAATACCTTAAAATATTTTAACCTACTTTTAATTTTTATGGAGTGCCACTTACTAGAACAGAAAAAACAAATTTGAACTTACTAACATTGCATGAAATATGGCACTACTGGAGAAAGATACCATTAGAGTGCAATGACTGACAGGTATAATCAGTCAGCACTATGTCATCACCATATCTGAGAGAGATTAATGGTGAATTCTTTAAAAGTAACACAATAACATCAGCTCACTTGTTTTTGTTTGTACAAGGTGTGATCAAAAAGTATCAAGACTAGATTTATTTAAATAGAAAAAGTACAAGACTTACAAATTTGAAACTTATTTGCATTTGAAGCAGTTCCCTTTGGATGCCACACACACTTAGCCCAGCACTATTTTCACTGTTCGAAGCATTTTATGAAGTCATCTTCTGAAATAGCAAACAGTTGCTTTATCATGTTCTGTTGTTTCTCCATAATATCTTGAAATCTTTTTCCTTACAAGTGATATTGATTTTTGGGAAGAAGAAAAAAATTCAGGGTACAAGATTTGGCAAATAGTGTGGCTGCCGGACCTGTGCAATATGGTGCTTAGCAAGAAACTGCTGCACAAGTTGCAATGCATGGGCAGGCACACTATCATGGTGGACTTGCCACTTGCTGCTCTCATGCAATGCCAGCCTTTTGTGATGAACTACGTATGTCCCTCAAATGCCACAAGACTTGACAGTAGTACTACTTGTTGATTGTTTGGCTTGATAGAGCATATTCAAGATGCACAATTCCCTCATGGCTGAAAACAAAAACAATCAACGTTGTCTTGACATTGCTACGGCTCTGTCGTGCTTTTTATGGGTCTGGGAGAGTTTGGTGTCTTTCACTGTGAAGACTGGGTCTTATACATAAGTTCTGGGGTCATAAACCCACAACTCATCACCAGTTATGATCGTTTTTAAAAAGTTTTCATTGTTTTCGACGCACTCAAGGAGGTCACCAGCAGCTGAAACATGAGACTGTTTTAAATCACTTACTCAAGGTTTTACCCAGATACATTCATTTGGTTCTAGTTCCAGTTGAAGAAATTTTCATTTAATCTTCCTTCCCTCTGAGTTCTTTTGGATTTTTACAGACGTTCCTGGCCTCTTGATCTAGGCCAAGGCCTGTTCTCAATGTATAGAAGGATTAGGATTAATCCTTTAGTATAGAAAGATTAATCTTAATCCTTCTATACATTGAGAACAGGCCTTGGCTAAGATCAAGAGGCCAGGAATGTCTGTAAAAATCCAAAAGAACTCAAGAGGGAAGGAAGATTAAATGAAAATTTCTTCAACTGGAATTAGAACCAAATGGGACTGTTTTTGCTCAGCTGAGAGCAATTTTGGCACAAATTTGGCTGAGAAGCATCTCATATCCAAATTGTTCATAAGAATTGAATGAACTGAACCAAAACTAATGCTGAAGTCTTCAAATAACTCAGGAATAGTGATTCAACAATTTTCTCGCACAGCTGTGCACACAAATTCAACATTGTTTTCACTAGTTGTAAATGAATTTATGGCACCTCTATTCATAGTTTGCTGTGGGAATAACTTTTTTACAGGTCTTATAGAGGTTATTATTCAAAAACGTTGGTGGTCAAATTTTCCAACTAAAAGCCTAGTTCATCATCAGGACTACGTTACTGGAGTAATTGCTGCCACTCAGTCGAAAGTGTCCAACTGCAATTATCGCTAATTGTGGTACTTCTTCTTCACGCTATTTCGATCCCTTCTTTTAGTTTCCTCTTTACTAAGTTTGACTGGTGGGCAATTATTCTTATTGAGTCCCAATTTGTGGAGAGTCCACTTGCTTGTATATGTCTGTCTAGCCCTGTTTTGTTACTAATGTTCCTAATAGCTGCTTGGTGTTCCTTCATTCGAACTTTATTAGGAACATTAGTAACAAAACAGGGCTAAACAGACATATACAAACAAGTGGACACTCCATAAATTGGGACTCAATAAGAATAACTACCCACCAGTCAAACTTAGTAAAGAGGAAACTAGAAGAAGGGATCGAAATAGCGAGAAGAAGTACCCAATTAATGATAATTGCGGTTGGACACTTCCGACTGAGTGGCAGCAACTACTCCAGTGACATATAGTCCTGATGATGAACTAGGTTTTAGTTCAAAAATTTGACCACCAACTTTTTTGAATAAGAACCAACACCAACTTTTTTTCAAAAATTTAATTTGTCAAATTAAAAATTTAATTTGTCAAATTAAGACCCATAAAAAAGTTATTTCCATTGTTTTCACTTTTGCTGGTTGTGGGCCTTCCAGACTGTTCAACACTCTAAACATTTTCACGACCATCATTAAAATGCTTATATATACATAAACTTGTGCATGACACAAATAATCTTTCCCATAAACTTACTGTAACTTTAACAGGGTTCATACCCTTTTCTGTAGAAAAAAAAATAAGGACTTTCTAAGAACCTACTCTGAAATTGATATTTTGCATCATTGGAATATCACCAGGTATGTACAGGGCTCGACAAATATGTTCTAGATCTAGGAGCCAGCTCCAAAATTTAGGTGCCAGGTGAAACGAAGTCAATAACGCATGAACAAAAACATGTTTGGTTATGATGCTGGAATGAAAAGTGGTAAACCATATTTGTTGTCAATTTTTTTTTCTTTTTACCCAAACCATTTATTGCAAAATAAAGTTCCAATTTGCTTCATAATTTTCTTTTTCCATTCTTTCAGTAGATGATCTCAAAAAAATAAATAAAATTTCAGATTTCGATTTTATTAAAATACTATTGCGGGTCATATTTTATACATATTAATTCAAAGTACCATATTTATTTTCTTCGTATCTGTAGACTATATAATTCAGAAAAAAAATTCCTGAATGCAAGATCCGCAAGGGTATATAATCCAAAGGTTGCGAAAAAAAGAAATCCCACGAATAATCTGCGGCGGCATATGATCCGTAGATCATGAAATTATGAGAAAAACAATTTTTTCCCTTTGCATAATCTGCAGCAGCATGCTTCAGACCATGATATTTCAAAAAAAAAAAAAAAAAAAAAAAAAGACTGTACAATCCTGCCAACATTGGCAACAGTCTTGTTACTAATAACTAGTATTGCGTGGCATTCATAGACTATTTTACAAAATGATCTATCTCTGTAAACAACAAGTATGTGCCCCAACAAAACGTTACAACAAACAAGGACTCTGATGAAACCAAAGAATATGATGAAAAAAACTTAACACGTGCAAACACGAAGTTAATTCCCTGGTGAGGGCATGATTGCAAGATTTAAGTTTGAAACTTCCACTAGTAAAAATCAGTAAGATGCATTCAGAATTCCACAATGCTTGACAGACAAGAAATCCAAGCAAGTGAACGCACAGTGCACAAACCTCCACTTACCATACTGCCTCTAAAATTGCAGTTTAAGACAAGATGAGACCAAAGAGGGGGGGGAGCTGAACATTTTAACTGGTGAAAAATCAAAACAGACAGCAAGAATGCAGACTACTGTCAGTTTTTTGCATTTTGTTGACTCTGCAACTGCACAGCACCATTGCTTAATTTTTCTTTCTGCTGATATTCACTCCCTACTTCTTCATTGTCACTTTTTCTTTCTTTTCTTGTTTTTTTATGCCCGCTGATAACAACTACCAGCCTGAGCTCTACGAGTGCATGATTTCAAAGCTTCAACTATTTTAGATAAATGGTGTAACTTTAAAATATTAATACTATTGAACACCATGCATCAAATTTTTCAAATTTAAATGTAAAAACTAATGGGGTGGGGGATATTTAACAGCGTTGGAGAGGGAACATTGCACGCATGGTGGGAAGGATTGCGATTACGGGAAATCTGTCCGATTTCCGGTTTTGGAAATTTTTCTCCTATTTTCAAGCTGAAATACAAAAATTTATGCAGTAAAATGAGGCTTAAAAATACTGAACAGAGGCAACATCACGAGAAAATAAGAAATTACGTTTACGGAAAAAAATCTGAACTCTGTCGACTTTCAGTTTTCGAAAGTTCCGTTCAGATGGAATTCCGTCCTCCAATGAACATCTAAGCCCCCCCCCCCGTTTATTTGTGCATCGATCTCCTGGCCAAAATAACGAAAAAGGCGGAATTTCTCAAATTCGCGGAAGAATCTCATGCTTGAAGATTAGGAGGAAATTTTCGCAGCGTCTAACTTCCGTTTGCGCAAAATTCTTGCCTACAGTTTCAAGCTGAAATATGAACACATATGCCATAATATAATATTTAACAAGAATATTAAACACAAACGCAACATCGGGAGTAAAAAATTACGATTAGGGCAAATTCTTTTCACTTCATTTAATTACTGTTTTCGAAAGCTTCAAAACATGAAATACCGTACCCAGACAGAAAATGACACCCCCCCTTCTCTTCTCGTTTTGAATCAATCTTAAGAACGATCTAAATGATGAAAAAGAAAAAAAAAAAAAAAAACGTTGAGAATTCCGCGAATCTGCTTTAGAACCTTGTGTATAGCATAAAATAGCAAAATATTTTTTCTTTTAAACAAAATGAAAATTCGTAGAATCCGTAGTTTCAAGAGTGAGTTCCGTAGTCAGACAACTAAATCCGTAGAAACTACGGACATTCCGTAGTAATTGGCATGTATGACAGTCGTATAATCCGCACCTATCATGTTAATAATGAATCGTAATTTCTGACAGAAAACTGCGATTCACAGGACCGACTCAGAAATCCAAAGATGTAAGAAAGAAATGATCGTCTTACTGAAAAAGTAACTGTCATTTTGAAGTACTTTTGTGTTACTTTAAAATTAATAAAGAACTAAAATCGCTAGCTGTTGTAGCATTACTGTAGTTCATTAGTTACACTAAAAAATCCGTTGAAATTGTAAACAGTGTGTAGCATAATCTTATTTCTGAATATATTTCAACTGAATACCGAAAGAAAAAAAATCCTTAATACAATTAGCACACCAAAACTAGGCAATGCGATTTGCAGAATGGCTACATGCTACAAAATAGCTCTGTGAGATTCCTAAGAGTCACGGATTCTCACACCACGTAGGCTTCCGCACGTGCAAATAGTGACGCCTTCCTTGTATCATATTTTCTGTCAAAATGCTTCTAAGTAAAAAAAAATATATATATATATTCTTACAATCTCTTTGCGGTCTTCTATCTTGCTGTCATGTTACATTTTCTCTGCTACCGCATTTTCAGTACTTTCCCAATGACACCACCTCTCCTGACAATACTTCGCGGACTTTTTAAAATGCTGCACCATTTTTTTGTTGTTTTTTTCTTTTATCGGTGTCCGCAGTACCTAAATTTATAACTTTTTAATAGATAATCTATGGATTATACAACAGAAATTACGGTATTTACTGCAAATTATGAAACCTCAAGTAGAAGAAAATTAGGCACCACGGTCCGAATTTTAGGCACCTGGTTGACCTGGCGTCCAGGATTTGTTGAGCCCTGTCAGTATATATATCATCATCATTGTCAACCATTATCAATCCACTGCTGGATGAAGGTCTCCCCAAGTTTCCTCCACAACGGTCTGTCTTGTGCCAGTCTCCTCCATGTCACTCCCGCATACTTTCGAATTTCATCCACCCATCTCCCATGTGGTCTTCTTCTGGGTCTTTTCCTGTCCCTCGGAATCCAATCTAAAATTTCGGCTGTCCATCGATGGTCTGTCCTTCTGGCAGTATATCCAGCCCATTGCCATTTCAGGGATTTAACTCTGATCATGATGTCTTCCACTCTTGTCATTTTTCAGATCCATGAGTTCCTCTTCTTATCTCTCCTGGTTATACCAAGCATGCACCTCTCCATGCTACTTTGAGTTGTCTGCAGCCTTTGTATGTCTCTTTTAGTTAAGGTCCACGTCTCTGCACCATATGTAAGCACTGGAAGGATGCATTGATCAAACACTTTTCTTTTATGACATAATGGCATATTGCTCTTGAAAATTATGCTGTTTCTTCCAAAAGCTCTCCAGGCAAGTTTTGTATGCAGTATATATATATATATATATATATATATATGGGATGTAAGGTCAGGTGATGCGTAACATCACAGCCTCTCCTTGACAAATGTCAACCCCGCCTTCTCGTGGTGCATCCTGTTCCCACTAAAGGGGCTCTGACGACCGCCAATAGCGGTATAACTATACCATCAGGATCAGAGGAAATGCTATCCCACACTCACCAACCCGCTTGGCCAGCGTGGTGAGTTATGGCCAAACACCTCCAAAATGACTCTACAACTTAAATCTTGGCCCTCAGTCTCCGGCAGCTGGAATGTACCTGGCCAAGGCAGCGGCCAGTGCGACATGAAGGCAGAGGGTGCTAAGAATCCCCGGAGGACCGGACTAAGCTGCCATTTGATGCTGACCTTGGCTACCTATAACGGACGCTCCCTATCTTCTGATTCAAGGCTTCTTGAATTGGAAGAGGAACTACAAAGGATCAAGTGGGACATCGTTGGGCTAAGTGAGGTAAGGAGAAAAGGAGAAGATCTCATTGAACTGAAAAGTTGACATCTCTTCTATTATCGTGGGACAGATACCGGCAGAACTAGTGGTGTTGGATTTATAATAAACAAGAAACTGAAGGATAAAGTGGTAGAAGTTGAAAGTTCCTCTGACAGAGCTGCACGACTCGTTATCCAACTATCGAGAAGATACCAGGCTCAGATTATTCAAACTTATGCACCCACCACAAGTCATCCTGAAGAAGAAATTGAAGAATTTTATGAGGAAATTCGTGATCTAAATAATAAAGGTAAGCAGCACTTGAAGATAATTATGGGAGATTTCAATGCAAAAATAGGGCAACGGCAACAGAACGAAACTTCAGTAGGTAAATTCGGTCACGGCAACAGAAACCAGCGTGGAAATACTCTCGTTGAGTTTGCAGAGGCAGAAGGATTTTTCATCTTGAACTCCTTTTTCAAGAAAAAGCCACACAGGAAATGGACATGGAGACATCCAATTGGGACGACAAGTGAAATTGATTTTATTATGTGTAACAAAAAATTCGTCATCGAAGACTGCAGTGTGCTGAACAAGTTCAACACAGGTAGTGACCATAGATTGGTGAGATGTAAGATGCACCTCAACACTAAACTGGAAGCTCATAAGACAAACAAAATCTATTGACATAACCAACCTTAAAAAACACCATAATACTTTCAAGTTGGAACTGAAGAACAGATTCTCTGCTTTAGAAGGCCTAACATCGGAAGAAGTGGATATTTCGGACGTTAACAGAAAAGTAACCAAAGCTCTAATGGAAACAGCAACAAAATTAGCTGGGTCTAAGAACAAGTTGCATGTGAACAAATTATCAGGAAAAACCAAAATGTTGATGCAAAAAAGAAGAGAGATGAGGACAACTAAAGAAGATGTGACTTCCAAAGTGGAATATATAGAGCTATGCAAGACAGTAAGAAAAAGTATCACTGAAGACGTAAGGAAATTCAACTGTGAACTAGTGAGGAAAGCAATTGAAAACAACCAAAGCCTAAAGATAGCAAAGGGACATCTCAGTAAGGGAAGAAAACAGATTATGGCTCTGAGAAAAGAAGATGGTTCTATAACAAGAAATAGAGGCGAAATTTTGACAAGAGTGAAAGATTTCTACTCCAAATTATATGAAAGGGATGATACATGTACTCCAGACATCATGAAAGGTACCAGAGTTCTTCCAGTCCTTCCAGCAGAAGTTGCTCATGCAATCAAGAACATGAAGCGGGGGAAAGCTCCAGGAGAAGATGGAATTACTATAGACATCATACAAGAAGCAAGTGGAGAAATTGAAACAGTACTCGCCCAAATTTTCACTCGATGCCTTAATGAAGGGAAGATTCCTGAGGATTGGAACAATGCTACAATGATCCTGCTACATAAAAAAGGTGACATTGAGGATCTCAGGAACTACAGACCTATCAGCCTCCTATCAGTGGTTTATAAAATCTTCACTAAAGTTCTTTCACACCGCTTGAAGGTAACACTGGACATGGCTCAACCGAGAGAACAAGCTGGATTCAGGAGTGGCTACAGCACAATAGATCATATCCACGTACTGAGAGAACTAATTGAAAGAGCGAGGGAATATGAACTTCCATTGTGCATGGCTTTTATCGATTATGAAAAAGCCTTTGATTCGGTGAAACCATCAGCAGTTACCACGGCTCTGAAATCCTGCGGTATTGAAGATGCATACATTAATATTATTAATAACATCTATGAAAATGCAAGTGCAAAGATTCGGCTGTTTGAAAATACAACACACATAAAAATTGGAAAGGGAGTGAGACAAGGTGACACCATATCTCCGAAGCTCTTTAATGCCACATTGGAAAATGTCTTTCAATCACTGAACTGGGAAAACAAAGGGATAAAGATTAATGGAGATTATCTAACCCACCTTCGTTTTGCTGATGATGTAGTCATTTTTGCAACTACCCCATCAGAGCTGCAGAGTATGATCCAGGAACTTGCTGACAAGAGTAAAGAAGTGGGATTAAAAATGAACTTTCAGAAGACAAAAGTGATGTTCAATGCTTTTACAAGAAATGAAAATTTATCGATTGATGGAGAAAAACTGGAGATAACAGATACGTATGTTTATCTTGGACAGCAGATATCAAGCGAGGGTCACATTGATGAAGAAATTAATCGGCGTACAAAACTTGCCTGGAGAGCTTTTGGAAGAAACAGCATAATTTTCAAGAGCAATATGCCATTATGTCTTAAAAGAAAAGTGTTTGATCAATGCATCCTTCCAGTGCTTACGTATGGTGCAGAGACGTGGACCTTAACTAAAAGAGACATACAAAGGCTGCAGACAACTCAAAGTAGCATGGAGAGGTGCATGCTTGGTATAACCAGGAGAGATAAGAAGAGGAACTCGTGGATCCGAAAAATGACGAGAGTGGAAGACATCATGATCAGAGTTAAATCCCTGAAATGGCAATGGGCTGGACATACTGCCAGAAGGACAGACCATAGATGGACAGCCGAAATTTTAGATTGGATTCCAAGGGACAGGAAAAGACCCAGAAAGAGACCACATGGGAGATGGGTGGATGAAATTCGTAAATATGCGGGAGTGACATGGAGGAGACTGGCACAAGACAGACCGTTGTGGAGGAAACTTGGGGAGACCTTCGTCCAGCAGTGGATTGATAATGGTTGACAATGATGATGATGATGATATATATATATATAGGCTTCTTGAATTGGAAGAGGAACTACAAAGGATCAAGTGGGACATCGTCGGGCTAAGTGAGGTAAGGAGAAAAGGAGAAGATCTCATTGAACTGAAAAGTGGACATCTCTTCTACTATCGTGGGACAGATACTGGCAGAACTAGTGGTGTTGGATTTATAATAAACAAGAAACTGAAGGATAAAGTTGTAGAACTTGAAAGTTCCTCTGACAGAGCTGCACGACTCGTTATCCAACTCTCGAAAAGATACCAGGCTCAGATTATTCAAACTTATGCACCCACCACAAGTCATCCTGAAGAAGAAATTGAAGAATTTTATGAGGAAATTCGTCATCTAAATAATAAAGGTAAGCAGCACTTGAAGATAATCATGGGAGATTTCAATGCAAAAATAGGGCAACGGCAACAGAATGAAACTTCAGTAGGTAAATTCGGTCACGGCAACAGAAACCAGCGTGGAAATACTCTCGTAGAGTTTGCAGAGGCAGAAGGGTTTTTCATCTTGAACTCCTTTTTCAAGAAAAAGCCACACAGGAAATGGACATGGAGACATCCAAATGGGACGACAAGTGAAATTGATTTTATTATGTGTAACAAAAAATTCGTCATAGAAGACTGCAGTGTGCTAAACAAGTTCAACACAGGCAGTGACCATAGATTGGTGAGATGTAAGATGCACCTCAACACTAAACTCGAACGTAGCAAGCTCATAAGACAAACAAAATGTATTGACATAACCAACCTTAAAAAACACCATAATACCTTCAAATGGGAACTGAAGAACAGATTCTCTGCTTTAGAAGGCCTAACATCGGAAGAAGTGGATATTTCTGAAGTTAACAGAAAAGTAACCAAAGCTCTTATGGAAACAGCAACAAAATTAGCTGGGTCTAAGAACAAATTGCATGTGAACAAATTATCAGGAAAAACCAAAATGTTGATGCAAAAAAGAAGAGTGATGAGGACAACTAAAGAAGATGTGACTTCCAAAGTGGAATATATAGAGCTATGCAAGACAGTACGAAAAAGTATCACTGAAGACGTAAGGAAATTCAACTGTGAACTAGTAAGGAAAGCAATTGAAAACAACCAAAGCCTAAAGATAACAAAGGGACATCTCAGTAAGGGGAAAAAACAGATTATGGCACTGAGAAAAGAAGATGGTTCTGTAACAAGAAATAGAGGCGAAATTTTGACAAGAGTGAAAGATTTCTACTCTAAATTATATGAAAGGGATGATACATGTACTCCAGACATCATGAAAGGTACCAGTACCAGAGTTCTTCCAGTCCTTCCAGCAGAAGTTGCACATGCAATCAAGAACATGAAGCGGGGAAAAGCTCCAGGAGAAGATGGAATTACTGTAGACATCATACAAGAAGCAAGTGGAGAAATCGAAACAGTACTCGCCCAAATTTTCACTCGATGCCTTAATGAAGGGAAAATTCCTGAGGATTGGAACAACGCTACAATGATCTTGCTACATAAAAAAGGTGACATTGAGGATCTCAGGAACTACAGACCTATCAGCCTCCTATCAGTGGTTTATAAAATCTTCACTAAAGTTCTTTCACACCGCTTGAAGGTGACACTGGACATGGCTCGACCGAGAGAACAAGCTGGATTCAGGAGTGGCTACAGCACAATAGATCATATCCACGTACTGAGAGAACTAATTGAAAGAGCGAGGGAATATGAACTTCCATTGTGCATGGCTTTTATCGATTATGAAAAAGCCTTTGATTCGGTGAAACCATCAGCAGTTACCACGGCTCTGAAATCCTGCGGTATTGAAGATGCATACATTAATATTATTAATAACATCTATGAAAATGCAAGTGCAAAGATTCGGCTGTTTGAAAATACAACACACATAAAAATTGGAAAGGGAGTGAGACAAGGTGACACCATATCTCCGAAGCTCTTTAATGCCACATTGGAAAATGTCTTTCAATCACTGAACTGGGAAAACAAAGGGATAAAGATTAATGGAGATTATCTAACCCACCTTCGTTTTGCTGATGATGTAGTCATTTTTGCAACCACCCCATCAGAGCTGCAGAGTATGATCCAGGAACTTGCTGACAAGAGTAAAGAAGTGGGATTAAAAATGAACTTTCAGAAGACAAAAGTGATGTACAATGCTTTTACAAGAAATGAAGATTTATCGATTGAGGGAGAAAAGCTGGAGATAACAGACACGTATGTTTATCTTGGACAGCAGATATCAAGTGAGGGTCACATTGGTGAAGAAATTAATCGGCGTACAAAACTTGCCTGGAGAGCTTTTGGAAGAAACAGCATAATTTTCAAGAGCAATATGCCATTATGTCTTAAAAGAAAAGTGTTTGATCAATGCATCCTTCCAGTGCTTACGTATGGTGCAGAGACGTGGACCTTAGCTAAAAGAGACATACAAAGGCTGCAATCAACTCGAAGAAGCATGGAGAGAGGTGCATGCTTGGTGTAACCAGGAGAGATAAGAAGAGGAACTCGTGGATCAGAAAAATGACAAAAATGACAAGAGTGGAAGACATCATGATCAGAGTTAAATCCCTGAAATGGCAATGGTCTGGACATACTGCCAGAAGGGCAGACCATCAATGGACAGCTGAAATTTTAGATTGGATTCCAAGGGACAGGAAAAGACCCAGAAGAAGACCACATGGAAGATGGGTGGATGAAATTCGAAAGTATGTGGGAGTGACATGGAGGAGACTGGCACAAGACAGACCGTTGTGGAGGAAACTTGGGGAGACCTTCGTCCAGCAGTGGATTGATAATGGTTGACAATGATGATGATGATGATATATATATATATATAGAGAGAGAGAGAGAGAGAGTAGGGGTTTTAGAATCAAGTTTTCTTTCAAAAATCTGAGTTTTAAAAAATTAATATTTCCTTTTTTTAATAGCAATGAAAAAATTTGGATTTCTTTTGCATTGCTTTTCAGGTTTAAATTCTCTCTCAGGCGAACTTGGCATTTCGTTATAGCTGAAAATTATTTCTAATTATTATGTCACTCTCACAGCTTGAGTTCTCTTTAATCTTCTTCTCTCTGTTTAATAGTAACAGATGAAGAGCATGGGTCGGGCCATGAAGGTTATGGATGCAAGCGAAATTGTTAACTAGAGCTAGGTCATACAACTCTGTGGAGGTCATGACATATATATATATTTTAAAACAATTTTTGGTGGGCTTGTTACTTGCATCTATGGCCTTGCAGAAACCCATTTCCAACTAGGTCTTTGTGGAAGTGAGAAAATGCAGAGTTTTTGCTGGTCCTTGATAAAGCCAAGGCTCAGTATTCTCGACACTTTCTACATTCAGTTGTTTTATTTTATTTTTTTATCTTTTCTCCTTTTACTCACACCGGTAGATACATAACCTTTTCTATGTTGTACTTGGTATGAGTCAAAAATATATATTTTTTTTTTGCTTAGGTCTCTTCTTAATAGAATGTGAATTCTGAATTTTCATAACTGCTGCGTTGCGCGTTTTGATCTTCAGGTTATTTTGCAGCTTTCGTTTTAAATTCTAAAGTTTTTCCTTAGTTTTCAGTTTTGCTCTTCAGTATATATATAATATATATATATATATATATATATATATGGGATGTAAGGTCAGGTGATGCGTAACATCACAGCCTCTCCTTGACAAATGTCAACCCCGCCTTCTCGTGGTGCATCCTGTTCCCACTAAAGGGGCTCTGACGACCGCCCATAGCGGTATAACTATACCATCGGGATTAGAGGAAATTCTATCCCACACTCACCAACCCGCTTGGCCAGCGTGGTGAGTTATGGCCAAACCCCTCCAAAATGATTCCACAACTTAAATCTTGGCCCTCAGTCTCCGGCAGCTGGAATGTACCTGGCCAAGGCAGCGGCCAGTGCGACATGAAGGCAGAGGGTGCTAAGAATCCCCCGGAGGACCGGACTAGGCTGCCATCTGATGCTGACCTTGGCTACTTACAATGGACGCTCCCTATCTTCTGATTCAAGGCTTCTTGAATTGGAAGAGGAACTACAAAGGATCAAGTGGGACATCGTGGGGCTAAGTGAGGTAAGGAGAAAAGGAGAAGATCTCATCGAACTGAAAAGTGGACATCTCTTCTACTATCGTGGGACAGATACTGGCAGAACTAGTGGTGTTGGATTTATAATAAACAAGAAACTGAAGGATAAAGTTGTAGAAGTTGAAAGTTCCTCTGACAGAGCTGCACGACTTGTTATCCAACTCTCGAAAAGATACCAGGCTCAGATTATTCAAACTTATGCACCCACCACAAGTCATCCGGAAGAAGAAATTGAAGAATTTTATGAGGAAATTTGTCACCTAAATAATAAAGGTAAGCAGCACTTGAAAATAATTATGGGAGATTTCAATGCAAAAATAGGGCAACGGCAACAGAATGAAACTTCAGTAGGTAAATTCGGTCATGGCAACAGAAACCAGCGTGGAAATACTCTCGTTGAGTTTGCAGAGGCAGAAGGGTTTTTCATCTTGAACTCCTTCTTCAAGAAAAAGCCACACAGGAAATGGACATGGAGACATCCAAATGGGACGACAAGTGAAATTGATTTTATTATGTGTAACAAAAAATTCGTCATAGAAGACTGCAGTGTGCTAAACAAGTTCAACACAGGTAGTGACCATAGATTGGTGAGATGTAAGATGCACCTCAACACTAAACTTGAACGCGGCAAGCTCATAAGACAAACAAAATCTATTGACATAACCAACCTTAAAAAACACCATAATACCTTCAAGTTGGAACTGAAGAACAGGTTCTCTGCTTTAGAAGGCCTAACATCGGAAGAAGTGGACATCTCTGAAGTTAACAGAAAAGTAACCAAAGCTCTTATGGAAACAGCAACAAAATTAGCTGGGTCTAAGAACAAGTTGCATGTGAACAAATTATCAGGAAAAACCAAAATGTTGATGCAAAAAAGAAGAGAGATGAGGACAACTAAAGAAGATGTGACTTCCAAAGTGGAATATATAGAGCTATGCAAGACAGTAAGAAAAAGTATCACTGAAGACGTAAGGAAATTCAACTGTGAACTAGTGAGGAAAGCAATTGAAAACAACCAAAGCCTAAAGATAGCAAAGGGACATCTCAGTAAGGGAAGAAAACAGATTATGGCACTGAGAAGAAAGAAGATGGTTCTGTAACAAGAAATAGAGGCAGAAATTTTGACAAGAGTGAAAGATTTCTACTCCAAATTATATGAAAGGGATGATATATGCACTCAGACATCATGAAAGATACCAGTACCAGAGTTCCTCCAGTCCTTCCAGCAGAAGTTGCACATGCAATCAAGAACATGAAGCGAGGAAAAGCTCCAGGAGAAGATGGAATTACTGTAGACATCATACAAGAAGCAAGTGGAGAAATCGAAACAGTACTCGCCCAAATTTTCACTCGATGCCTTAATGAAGGAAAGATTCCTGAGGATTGGAACACCGCTACAATGATCCTGCTACATAAGAAAGGTGACATTGAGGATCTCGGAAACTACAGGCCTATCAGCCTCCTATCAGTAGTTTATAAAATCTTCACTAAAGTTCTTTCACACCGCTTGAAGGTAACACTGGACATGGCTCAACCGAGAGAACAAGCTGGATTCAGGAGTGGCTACAGCACAATAGATCATATCCACGTGCTGAGAGAACTAATTGAAAGAGCGAGGGAATATGAACTTCCATTGTGCATGGCTTTTATCGATTATGAAAAAGCCTTTGATTCGGTGAAACCATCAGCAGTTACAATGGCTCTGAAAACCTGCAGTATTGAAGATGCATACATTAATATTATTAATAACATCTATGAAAATGCAAGTGCAAAGATTAGGCTGTTTGAAAATACAACACACGTAAAAATTGGAAAGGGAGTGAGACAAGGTGACACCATATCTCCGAAGCTCTTTAATGCCACATTGGAGGGTGTTTTTCAGTCGCTGAGCTGGGAAAACAAGGGGATAAAGATTAATGGAGATTATCTAACCCACCTTCGTTTTGCTGATGACGTAGTCATTTTTGCAACTTGCCCATCAGAGCTGCAGAGTATGATCCAGGAACTTGCTGACAAGAGTAAAGAAGTGGGATTAAAAATGAACTTTCAGAAGACAAAAGTGATGTTCAATGCTTTTACAAGAAATGAAGATTTATCGATTGATGGAGAAAAGCTGGAGATAACAGACATGTACGTTTATCTTGGACAGCAGATATCAAGTGAGGGTCACATTGGTGAAGAAATTAATCGGCGTACAAAACTTGCCTGGAGAGCTTTTGGAAGAAACAGCATAATTTTCAAGAGCAATATGCCATTATGTCTTAAAAGAAAAGTGTTTGATCAATGCATCCTTCCAGTGCTTACGTATGGTGCAGAGACGTGGACCTTAACTAAAAGAGACATACAAAGGCTGCAGACAACTCAAAGCAACATGGAGAGGTGCATGCTTGGTGTAACCAGGAGAGATAAGAAGAGGAACTCGTGGATCCGAAAAATGACAAGAGTGGAAGACATCATGATCAGAGTTAAATCCTTGAAATGGCAATGGGCTGGACATACTGCCAGAAGGACAGATCATCGATGGACAGCCGAAATTTTAGATTGGATTCCAAGGGACAGGAAAAGACCCAGAAGAAGACCACATGGGAGATGGGTGGATGAAATTCGAAAGTATGCAGGGGTGACATGGAGGAGACTGGCACAAGACAGACCGTTGTGGAGGAAACTTGGGGAGACCTTCGTCCAGCAGTGGATTGATAATGGTTGACAATGATGATGATGATGATGATATATATATATATTGCAAAAGCAAATTAAGTGAAGAAACAAAAACCTTTGAACAAATATATATATATAGGGAATTAAACAGTGCTAGTGGCCATTTACCAGGCATTTTGCCCCTAATATTAACTACTTTGCTCACAAAGAACAAAATTAAATACACGCCGAAATAAAGGACAAGCAGGAGACACAGCAACAATGAAGGAAGGTGAATTGAGTAGAGCAGTAGACACTAGATAGATCAGACCACAGGAGACAACTGACACCACAAATTGTGAAGAGGTCAAACAGACCCTCCCCCACCTACCTTTGCTTTGACCCCTGAAAAGACACACAACACATGTTAATCCCACTGGTAAGGTCAGGCAAGGTAAGTCATGCAGGCTACAATGGGAAAAGGGGAGGGGGAGTGGGGTGTTGAAGGGAGATCATTTCTAAGAACATTCCAGGGGATTATCTCCCTTAAATGAGCTAGAAGAAAGCTCCCTTGTGAATGGGTTAGCATATTTACAGACACACAAACAAAAATGGGGGCTGGGTTGTGATGCCCATCACTGCAGTGCAAAAACAAGACAAGGGGGGTGGGGATAAGCACTTGTTTTAAAAAATAAGGACTTTTTAAGGACTTTTAATTTTAAGGGCCTTAGAAATGGAAATCAAAAATAAAGAGTTCTTAGGGACTTTTAAGGACCGCACGAACCCTGTTTAAGTATGCATCTTTGCAAGTTTCACCAAGTTTTTGGCAAAATCAGTTACAAATTCATTGATCAATTTTTTCCAACATGACAAATGCGACAAACAGCTTTACACTCATAAGAACAAAGAACTACTGTGAAAACTAAATGAACAATCAGGGGAGACCTAATTCGCAACATATGCATAGTAGGTTTGAAGGTCAGCCTGTGCCAAGTCGTTTCCAGCTGTGTTGTGCGATTCTAAACTTATGCAACCAGTCTGGATACTTTTTTTTATCACATCTCGTATGAAAAGAATTATGAGACCTGAGGACTTGAATTTATCTCTATACACTGAAGAGCAATTGAATTAGAGACAGCTGGCGTTATGCAAATATGGCGCTGTGGGCGGCCCTGTAAACGGAAACGACATGACGTATGCAGCGATCCAACAATATAAGGAGTGATGCAACAGGAATCAGTAAGAGTCAGACGCAGTATGGGTAAGATGAAGGATCTAAGCGCATTTGATCGTGGGCAAATTGACGGGGCCCGACGAATGGGTCACTCCATCTCGGAAGTCGTGCAGGCATTGGGATTTTCACGAGCCACTGTGTCACGGGTGCACCGTGAGTACGTTGAATCCGGTAAAACTATCCCTGCAAGGGCCAAATGCTGTGGGCAACAGCGTGTGGATGAGTGGGGTCATTGTCAGCTTGCTCGCATTGTAACAGCGGATAGACGGGCCACAGTGCAAGAAATCACTCAGCAATTTAACGCTGGTTCCGGGCAATTTAACGCTGGTTTCGGTGTCTTTGTCGAGTCCATGCCGAGACGAATCGCCGCCGTCATCAGGGCGAAAGATGGTGCTACACGTTACTAGACAGGTATCTCTAATTCAATTGCTCTTCAGTGTAGAGTCGTCAGTAAAATGAATTTCTCAAGACCATCAGTGAAGCTTTGCCAATCACATATTTACAAAACATGACACTTGTTTTAGTCTTACAAAACAATTTTTAGAGATAAATGACACTTTTGTAACATTAAACTTTTATCTGGTAAACAGCAAACATAACTAACACAACCAATACCTGTGACTCTCCAGGAATACGATGGACTGGGGCAGTCCTGGCTGCTCCATGTTGTTGATGAATACGTTGATAAACCTGATCTGCGTATGTTCGTGGCGAACTTCTACTAGCTAAAGCCAGGCTATGAGGTCTAAAACGAGTGCTTACAACCTCTAAGAAGTCAGGCAACAGAGCGGGTGACAAGTAATCTGTTGAAGAAAGCAAGAAAACAAATAAATACCTAATTTGCGAAGAGGAAAATAATCATAACATCGTTTTGTACATAAAACATCCATTATGTTACAGTTCAATCTACATATTCCATAGCAAGGAAATTTACCACAGATTTAAAAAAAAAATGCTGTGCCATGTGGTAAATTTCCGCACATAACAAAAACTTTACAAAAAGAATGTTATAAGAATAATATGAACATTGATGAGACAGTCACTAATATCTCTGATTTATTAACGATTGATGATTGTAATAGATCCATATTAAATCAAGTTGGTGTATGACAAAACATAATGACCCTCCGTATACATGGGGATACATGTTGAACAGTAAGAGGCATATTAGGGTCTCCATGTTAATTATCCTGTAGTTGTTTCATGTATTTGTGAGGAATATTTTTTCCACAATTTCTATACCTGTGTAAAATTATTTTTACTATGAAGAGTTCGGGTAATTAAAAAAAAAAAAAACAGGATGTATATAATACAGTAGTTAGATTTAGCCACTTTTATTGAAATGTGAGTCGGGTACAAAATAAAGGGCCAATAGGAGGTTAGAACATGTGAGAGATGCAATAGCAATGTGACAGGAAACAATGAATTCAGTGGCAAAATTAAATTAGACATGACAATAAAATTGCTAAAACTGAGTTTGGTATTTTTTTATTTATTTTATTTTATTTTGGAGAATAAGGTAGAAAAAGAAGGGGGGATAGAAGATATTGGGACACTTTGGACATGTGTCACATGAAAGATAAATGATTATTTAGACAGACATTACAATTTGTGATATCTTACTAAAGTTAATAAGAAACAGGATCCTTATTCTTCTTCTGGTGTAATAAATCTGATTGTTCAAATTCCTCATCTTCAACCATCCAACTAAAGAAGAACCGCAACTCTTCAAAATTTCGATATATTCCAGTGAAGGAACCAACCACATGAATTTTGACAGATTTCAACCAATCATGTGCTGTGTGTATTAGTAAGTACATTTAAAGTAATTCAATACTATGTTTACAAATATATTGAAATGTAAATGACATACATTTCTTCTTTATAGCTTCATGAGACTTTATTTAGAAGATATGAGAATGTTTGTGAACTTTTCAGATGAGTTTAAGATATGCAAACTTTTAAGATGAGTTTACTCAACATGATGTAGAAAAAATGCAAAACCAAATAGCAAAAGTCTAGAAAAGTGTATTAAGATTAGTTACAGTGGATTTGGTGTTACATATTACCACATACCTGCAGACTTTGCTGACAAGTTTTCAAAAATTGTAAGATACTGACCACATAAAAACTGTGTAGTAATTTTAATCACACATTATTAATAGAGAACTGTAGTTGCAAAACATTACAAGCATATTTTAAAATAAAATGCTTGTACAAACATTCAACCACTTTCAAAAATTCGAGTTCGACACACAAATAAATGAAGAATTTCCTCAAATTTAAATCACTCTAGCATATGCTTCATGTAAATACAGACAGCAATTTCAGATACAACTTCAGGAGAAAGTCAAAAGAGCAATAGATTTAAGAACTTACGTTCCCCATTTCTCATAACAGTGCAACTTGGACAACACCAAAGACCTCGAGGAATGGATGTAAGTGGAGGATTTAAGCATTCACAATGGTATGCAAGGTCACAATCATCACAAAGTAAAAGCCGCTCTTCATTATCATTTTCCCCACATTCTTCACAATATGTGTCATAAAAAGATGAATCTGTATCCTCTTCATCTTCATCAACAAATTCTTTGTTTTCAACACATATCTGGATAAAATAATCCGTGAAGGAGAAAATGAAAAAATAATAAACACAAATTTTTAGTAACTGCGCAAACACGTTTATAGAGCACAATTACCAAGCACTAAAACCACAAGAAAATAATTTAGTTAAAAGAATAGTTTTAAAACTTTTTTATTCTCCTGAAAACAATCAAAATTTACTCTTACAAGCAGGTCAAAAAATATCCATTAATAACATTACAACATCCAAATAATAACATTACACTTACATTTCAGCCACATATATTGCAGGAATCAATTTCTCCTTTCCACTTTTTGAAAGTATTAAATTGTACAGTTGAATTTTTCGCCATTGCTACTGTTGTTTGTGGCAGGAAAAGAACTTCTAATACGTGGATCTACGATATAGAGTGAAAACTGCACTGCACATGTACTAACTCATCTTTTCTTTCGAAGGTATGACGCACACTCAGCTTGGTGCCATTAGGGGGTGAACTATTTGGGATGAAGCTATGCTCACTTGTTTGAGGGGAACTGCTTAAAATCATGAAGAACACAAAATATAATCATGAAGAACACAAATTAATCTTTCTTTTATTCCTACTGAAAAACCTGACCCAACAAAAATGTTTTAATTCAGTATTTTATCACCTGGGCTTATTTATTTCAGAAAGAAATCATTATTGCAGTGATCTGTTGACGAAAAAATAGCTTTCCGAAGAAGAAAAATCCAATGGCGATTTTTGGTAATTTCAAGCAGCATGCCCGTACTCTATAATTTTCAGCAAAAAAACCCCATAAAAACATGGAAAATCTATACTAATTGGTATCTATGCAACGGTCAATAAATTTGGTTGTCGCATAAATGGGTTTTTTTAGCAGTAAACCTTGAAAAGAAATTGGTCCTCAAATGCAAATCTCTGGCAGCCAACCATCCTCATACTGTTGTCTCTAATTCAGACTTCACCCACAAACTTCCTAATTCTTTTTCTCCAAGTGTAAATCTATATACCCTTGATGTGGAATCTTTGTTCCCCTCTGTACCATATTTTGAGTCCTACATGCTCCTCATGAAGAAATTGATTCTTCACTTCAAACCACCCCGTACTCTTATCAAAGATCTTTATGATTGTTTCCACACCATTCATCAACACAGTTATTTGGTTTTCAACAAAATTGTGTACAAACAACATTCTGGTCTCCCCATGGGCTCACCTCTTTCCCATCTTCTTGCAGAGATTTACATGCAACATATTGAAGTTTCCATCATTCCTCACCACCCTTTTCAACCTTCCCTGTGGTTAAGATATGTAGATGACATTTTCATTAGCTGGCCACATACCGAGTCTGAATTACAGACCCTGATCAACTCCCATTACGGAAAAATTTCCTTCCATTAATCTCACTATATCTAAGGAAGTAAACAACAAAATTGATTTCCTGGATGTCTCCATCTGCAGAAACTCTGATCTCTCCATCACTCATTCCGTCTATCGTAAACCTTCTGCGGCCACTAACACATCATTCTGTACAAATCTTTCACTCTGCATCTCTACATGCTCGCAGCATATAAGTCTTACATCCTCAGGGCTCATATCATTTGCAACAACCAACTTTCTCTTCAAGAAGAATTCTCCAAAATTTCTACAATAGCCCTCTCTCATGTTTCCCTGCTCTTACAGTCAACTCCCTCTTAAAGAAATATGAAAACAATTTGAAAATTGAATGCCTCCATCCTCAAAAGAAAGAAAACCTGAAATTATGTGGTTCTGTTCCTTACCATCCGTCCTATGCTTATAAGTTACAGACACTTTTTAGAAGTTTTGGTTACCATCTTGCCATTAAATCCCGCCCCCCCCAACATCTTGAAATTTCTACAAAGGGATAGGGACAAAATTGAAAATCTGGACCTCCCAGGAATTTACTGCATTCCTATCTCTTCTTCAACAGGTGATAGCTTATACATTGGAAGCACATACAGGAGCATTAACCACAGAATTTCAGAACATAAAAAATATGTTTTGAAAGCCAACCTTAATACAGCTTTGTTTATTTTGACAATGGAAAACACATCTGTAGTTCCCCGCTGGAACGAAGCAAAACAAATTGCTTCTTTTGACAATCGTTTTGCCCTCCGTTACCGTGAAAGCCTGGAAATTATTTTCAACCCAACGACTTGCAATTCCGAATCTCCTCTCCACACCCCGTTGATCTGGAGATCAATTCTAAATTTTGGCAACAAAAACAGAAAAAATTCAAATGTAGAATCTGGCAACAATCTTAGTCCTCCATTGGCATGATGAAGACCCAAGATAATGACATATCATTAAAGAGCCAATCACTTACCCGAAAGATCTTGGTCACTTTATTGCTTTACACTTCATGCACGTCAATTATAACATCGTGTAATGTAGTTGGCCTTCAAAGGTTGAAAAACGCCTTGCTTATAATATTCGTTCTTCCGGTCATGAAACATATTTTTTTTTTTTTTTATTCACAGAACAAAAAACGCTGATTTCATTCTGCCGTCTGAGATGTAACAGAGCTAGTCATCTCCATAAAAACCACTCTAAGGTACACATATACCACACATTCATACACCCAATTAAAACCACTATGTACATAATTACACAATTTACATTCCCTGGCAGTCAAACCCTTGTCAACTGTGACTAAAATAGTGATTGTTACAAACCCTACCGCAAACGCCAACCTCATTCAGCCCATCGTACACAATCCTCTAGTGCTTTCAACAGAATCACTGTCATCATCAGGAGGCCAATGTGTCTCTCTGCCTAACACAGCTCAAGTGAGCAAAGTCATTGAGGTTCTGGCCTCAGTCGCAATCTCTGCATCTTTGTGTCTCTGGCGCCATCTATTGTCAGTGCTGCTCTCTTTTTTTTTTCCCTCTTAATTGTTGTTCAATTTTTATTACGGCCTTCCACTGTTCATTTAAGTTGCTTGGCTCATTAATGTTACACACTCTTGATCTGTCTTTTTTCAATTAATACTGATTCCGCAATTCTCAACTGCCTTTCGTTTTTACAGCTCTTAATAATTTTAATATCTTTGAACTTTGGTGATTTTCTAGACAATATTGGGTTAATACAGTCTTAGCTTCTTTTTATTCCAATTACTCATATGCTGGTGCAATCTATACTTTAACTTGTTCTTAGTGCTGCCTATATACACTGACGGAAAAAAATCCCAACACCACGAAAAAATAGTTGTAGAGGAATGAAATGGCGGCAATACATTTGTATAGGTAACATATTTAATCGATTAAGGTTTCAAGATCACAGCTTAATGTAAGCGCGAGAAGAGCCATTTTAAATGTGAAATGCTAGTACATTAACAACCAGTGTAACCGCCAAAATGTTGAATGCAAGCACGCAAACGTTCATGCATTGTGTCGTACAGGTGCTGGATGTCGTTTTGTGGGATGGAGTTCCATGCCTGTTGCACTTGGTCGGTCAATACAGGGACAGTTTATGCTGGTTGGGGGTGATGCTGGAGTTGCCGTTCAATGATGTCCCATACGTGCTCGATTGGTGAAAGATCTGGTGATCTAGCAGGCCACGGCAAAATGTCGACACTCTGTAGAGCATGTTGGGTTACACCAGCGGTATGCGGGCGAGCGTTATCCTGTAGGAAACCCCCCCCTGGAATGCTGTTCATGAATGGCAGCCCAACAGGTTGAATCACCAGACCGACGTACAACTGTGCCGTCAGGGTGCGTGGGATAACCACGAGAGTGCTCCTGCTGTCATAGGAAATTGCTCCCCAGACCATAACTCCAGGTGTAGGTCCAGTGTGTCTCGGCCGCAGACAAGTTGGTTGCAGGCGCTCACCTGGCCTCCTTCTAACCAACACACAGCCATCACTGGCACCCAGGCAGAACTGGCTTTCATCAGAAAACACAACAGATCTCCACTCCGTCCTCCAATGAGTTCTAGCTTGGCACCACTGACGTCGCAAACGGCAGTGGTTTGGAGTAAGTGGAATGCACGCTACAGGGCGTCTGGCTCGGAGCTGTACTTCAAGTAACCGATTTGTAACAGTTCGTTGTGTCACTGTGGTGGAACTGCAGCTCGAATTGCTGCCGCAGACGCGGTACGATGTGCCACCGCCATATGCCGTACACAGCGGTCTTCCCTCTCAGTAGAGCCATGAGGCCGGCCGGAACCCGGTCTTCTTGAGGCGGTACCTTCCCTTGACCACCTCTGCCAACAATCATGCACAGTGGCTACATTCCTGCCAAGTCGTTCTGCAATATTGTGGAAAGAAAATCCACCTTCTCGTAGCCCTATTACACGACCTCGTTCAAACTCCGTGAGCTGTTGATAATGACTTCTTCGTCTTCTTAAAGGCATTCTTGACTAACATCAACACACTACATCGAATCTCAACGATAACTAACGCTCACGAAACGAACGTTACAGCGCGTATTTACAGCAAACCTGCTTTGAATGTTCCGAGGGGCGCTACTAGCGCCACACGTATGCGCCGAGCGCGAAATTTGCATAGACGTCATCTTACAGACGTACTCTAACCGTTTACCAACTGTCGTTTATCTAACACAACCCCTTCTTAGTGTTGGGATTTTTTTTTTCCCGTCAGTGTATGACAAAGGTGGTTTCTGGTTTATAGGAATCTCATATACACCTGCTCTACCTAGTTGGCTGATTTTTTCATTTTTTTATTACTATATTTTTTATAGTATGTACCTGATTTCCTACTTGTATGTCATATTTGCCACAAACCTTATTAATTTCAGCAGAAATACCTTCAACATATGGAATTGCTCCTACATATTTTAATAGTTTTTTACCATTATTGCCCTTATTATTTTGCTTGAGTTACTTCATAAATCCATTTCTTTAATACCTGTTTAGGGTAACCAAAATCATGTGCAATTTTTTCAATATATTCAATTTCTTCTTTTTTATATTGTTCTTTTGATGAGTGTGTTAAACTTCTCTTAATTAGTGTTTTAACACTATTTTTTTATGTGTTAATGGGTGTGATGACTGAAAAGGTATTAATACAGGAATATATGATGATTTTCTATGCACTCTGTATTGTATATTATCATTTGTTTTGATTACCATAATATCCAAAAATGCCAATGTATTATTTTGTTCCTGTTCCAATGTCAATTCAATAGATGGATAAATATCATTATACTTTTTTTGTCAAGTCTTCAAGTTCCTCATTTTTTAGCCTGGACAACAGAAAAACGTCATCAACATACCTGAGACAGGATAGTAAATAAAGCATTGCTGAAAAATTAACACAGCTATGTCACACTCAGGATTTGAACCTAGATCATACATATATATGTAGGGTTCCTATACAGCTTACTCGCACATACAGTCATGGCCAAAAGTCCTGCACCAGTAGACCGAAAGTCAATTTTTGATGTTTGAAGTCAACTTATGCAGCATAACTGTAAAGTCAGAAATACATATTATACATCATTTTAAAGGAAATTTTATGCTGAATTCAAATACAGTCGAACATTGATATCTCGAACCTCTTTATCTCGAATCCCTCAATAATACGAAAAAAAAAAAATTCACCTTCACTTTAGGCATTAATTCAGTGTAATTTTCATAGTTATCTCGAAGCATTTTCTTCAAAACCCTTGCTATATCAAATTATTAAAGACTCCTGTGCCGGAGAAATGCAGGACGTTTACAAACAGGTGTTCAGATGTTTTTGTGTTCATCACTCATCTGCTTTAGGGGGTTGAGTGCCATTTGTTAGAATCTGAAAGGAATGCGTTATAAGAATTCCGTTCGGGGCAGGGGGCTATTCCCTGAGCAAGCGAACCTTTCTTGGAGCATGAATAGAGAGAGAGTGTAGTGGCGCAGTGGCCTAAGCGATGGCTTTTTATCATTCGTCTGCAAGATGAGTCCGGTTTCAAATCCTGGTGAGGCATGGATGTTGCGTTTGTCTTATGGCACTGGCTCTCTACTTTCCCTGGAGTCACTGGCTTTAAATTAGGGATGGGCAACTGCTTATAGCCCATTGAGTTGCTCATGGTGGTCATTAAACCTCCAATCTAAAAAAGAGAGAGAGAGAGCATGGCATCACTCGGACTGCTCGGAGCCACTTCCACTCAGAGCCGTCTCTGGTTTCACTCACTTCCTGTGAATAGGAGACCACGTGACTAGGACAGCATTAGTTTTCCTTCCCTTTTTGTCCATGGAAATCGTTTCAGTTTGCAAAAGTCCATGAGCACAGTAAGACATTCCTGGATGTTCTTGAGTGTTGTGCCCGTGCAGTCAGTGGCCACCCTAAGTGATCAAAACGTTAAAACACGACAATGGGAGGAGTAAAACGAAAGTTAAATGTGCTTCCAATTGAACAAAAAGTAAAAATCTTCAAATTTTTGGACGAAAACACAAATATGAAAAAAAGCGAAATTCCTGCAAAGTTTGGAATACATTCAAGTACACTTTCAACAATCATAAAAAACAGAAAAACTACCGAAAGAAACTATAATAAAAACAAGAAAACAGTAAAGAAAATTTTTAAATCGGCATACCTCGAAGTGGAAGAGTGTGTGCCGAATTTATTTGTGCAGTGCTGCAATCAAGGAGTTCCTGACAGCGGAACACTGTTGCAGCAGAAAGCCGAGAACTTTGCTAAGGAGCATGGCTACAGGGAATTCAAAGCAAGCAAAGGGTGGCTGGAAAACTTCAAAAACAGGCAGAATGTCGTCTTTAGGAAGCTTTGTGGCGAAAGTGCGTCGGTTGACCAAAAGTGTTTGTGAAGAGTGGTTCAAAGAGCTTCCTTCTCTTTATCAGACTTATCGACGGATTATTTTTATATAGAGCTTTCTTCTCTCATCAGACTTATTGATGGATTATTTTTGTTAAGGTATGTTATATACGTACATATTTGTAAACTATAATGTGTAATGTATTATTGATCTGAAAAGCTTTGTTTAAAATAGAACCTTGATATCTCCAAAACTCTTTTTATCAAATTTTTTCTGTTCCAGTGAGATTCGAGATAACGAGGTTACACTGTATTTTTACATATGTTATTACCAGTAATAGAAGTGAAGTTACAAGCAGTTCTGAAAAAGTGTCCGTGCCCTTCTAATCCACTATAGCTTTCTTCGACATCTGCTAGTGAGATATAAAAGGATGTAGAATTGTCTGCCGACTTAGAACGCAGCTGCTTGTAGTCCGTTGACGAAAGTTTATGCAGAATTCCTGGCGATATTTGAATTCTGGAATGTCAAAGACCCGAAAATTGGTCCTGCCCAGGGCAAAAGTTATTATTTTGCATGAACTTGGATTCAGTAGTCATAAACTGCTGTTAAATGTGATTGTGATCATTCCACTGTCTTGCACACCATTAAAAGAGTTGCAGAAACTGGATGTGTGGGAAACAGAAAAAGAACGGGTCGACCAAGGCTGTGTACTGAACGTGATGATTGCAAGTTGATTCATCGTTCCTTAAAATTAAGGTTTAAAACAGCCACTGACTTAAGAAATGAGTGGGAGAATGAAATAGGCATTATTGCATCTGCACATACAGTTCGTTCGTTGTAGGCTACAAGAATTGACTGCACAAAAAACCTTTCCTTACTGAACAACAACGGCTCAAAAGAATTGCTTGGGCCAAGGCACACAAGAATTGGACTGTTGATGAATGGAAAAATGTTATTTTCAGTGATGAAACAACTGTTACTATTTCCACTAATAATGGAAATAATTATGTACGTTGCCAGGCTGACTGAAGATATAAAGCATGCTGCACGCAGCCAACAATCAAGCACCCACATTCGATGATGTTATGGTCCTGTATTTCAGCCAGTGGTGTTGGCCATCTGCACATTGTTGATGGCACATTGAATGGATCAAAATATGTGGATATTTTGGAGTACAAACTGCTACCATCTGCACAAGACATGAGTTTGCGGAATTTTATCTTTCAGGATGGTAATGCGCCATGTCATCGGTCAAAGTTGGTTGAAGAGTGGTTAAATCGAAAAGTTATAAAAAACTTCAGTGGCCGGCAGAGTCACAGGATCTTAATCCCATAGAGAATCTGTGAGAGAGATTGAAGCAAAAGATCCATCAACAAGGACCCACATCTAAAACAGCATTAATTGAGTCTGTAAGGGCTGTATGGTACTGTGTTATCACCAATGGACAACTAGAGAAGCTCATTATTTCCATGTAAAGAAGGTGCACTTTGTTACTAAGAAACCGTGGTTATCCAATTCAATATTAAAGCGTATTTTGCTTATTGGTAAGTTATTTCAAGTGTCCTGCAAGTTTCAATAATGTGCTGTACAGTAATTTTACGTTAAATGCATTGTACACTAATTTCACTATTTTTTGCTTTTTATGACTAGATGCTGTACTTTTGCTTGTAACTTCACTTCTATTACTGGTAATAACATTCTGTGAAAATATTTGAATTCAGCATAAAATGTCCTTTAAAATGATGTATAATATGTATTCCTGACTTTACCAACACGCTGTATAAGTTGACTTCAAACATCAAAAATTGACTTTCAGTCTACTGGTGCAGGACTTTTGGCCACAATTGTACACAGAAAAAAGAAATCAAATACTTTCTAAGCACCTTTTTTTTTTTTTTACTTTTCAGCACTTTGTACAACTTATAATTTTAATGATAGATAAAACACACAGATTATGGGATTTACTTAGGAATAAATGGATGTTATTATTAATGTCAAATTTTTGGGTGGTAACCCTACCCTTCATCAGGACTACACTATAGTAAGTGTTGCTAACCTTGGGTAAAACTCCAACCTTTAAAATCATTTAATGTAGTTCTTCTTCCCTCAATTTCAAGACCTTCCAGCAGTTTTCTCTTGAAGAAATGTTGTTGGTGGGTCAGAATTTCTACTGAGCCCCACAGTATTTTATGTCCAGTAGATTGAACATGTCTGTCCAGGCCAGTTTTGTTTGTCATGTTTTTAATGGCTGCTTATGTTCTGTCAGCCTGGTCTTAAGCTGTCTGCCTGTCTCTCCTACATAGCTGAGACCACACTCACACTTGATATTGTAGACTACTCTTTCTTTTATAACAAGATGTTAGTTTCTTGCTGCTTTAATTAAGGAAGGTAGTTACTGATCTTATATCTTAAACCTGGTGCTAGCCGGATTCGAATTTTTTGCTAATTTAGGAAATAGCGCCAGGTTTAGGAAATAAAATCAGTAACTACCTTCCTAAATTAAAGCAACAGGAAACTAACATCTTCTTAAAAGAAGGAGTGGTCTACAACATCAAATGTGAGTGTGGTCTCAGCTATGTAGGAGAGACAGGCAGACAGCTTAAGACCAGGCTGATAGAACATAAAGCAGCCATTAAAAACATGACAAACAAAACTGGCTTGGACAGACATGTTCAATCTACTGGACATAAAATACTGTGGAACTCAGTAAGAAATTCTGACCCACCACCAACATTTCTTCAAGAGAAAACTGCTCGAAGGTCTTGAAATTGAGAGAAGAGGAACTACATTAAATGATTTTAAAGGTTGGAATTTTACCCAAGGTTGGCAACACTTACTATAGTGTAATCCTGATGAAGGGTAGGGTTACTACTGGGAAATTTGACGTTAATAATAACATCCATTTATTCCTAAGTAAATCCCATAATCTGTGCGTTTTATCTATCACATGATTGTCTAGAAATGGCCATGACTTAAATTATTACTAAGTTTATAATTTTAAGACTTTGAAAATCATATAAACTGAATACTAAATCTAAATCCCATTTCATACACTTTGATACATTCAAAATAGCATACATAGGAAAATCCAAACTGTACAGATAGTACAATTACTCAGATGTTTAGTATTCACAAAGTTTTCTCTGCAAGTTTTTAATTCAGTCTCACTGAAATCAATGAAGAAATTATTAATCCTCACAAATTCATGGCATTCAATTAAAGTACACTGGTGTCCAAAATTAATGCGACAAATACAGATTTAAGAATATGCCCAAAATGAAATGACTGACTGTAAAGATTTTTCAGAGACGTGTTCAAGGGCAAACGCTAAGTCAACATACCCAAGCAGTACTGTGCTAGCTCTTATTGAAATATGCAAATGACGTCCGTGTGTCATCAGGCTAGGAGGTTTACAACCTTGATAAATATTGTTCCGAGAGGAATGCAGCTCAATTGAAGTTTGAGTTGGACTGTTAGTGGAAGAATGACTAATCACTGCTTAAGACTCTCTATGATGAAGAGAAATTGGTAGATTAGAAGCAGGGCAATCACAAGCTGAGGTAGCAAGAGGGCTGCATGTGTCGAGGCAAGTGGTCTTCGGTCTCTGGAGACAGTTTCAGGAAATCTGAACAATAACCATAAGGCCGGGACAAGGATGACCATGAGGCACAATAAAACAACACAACTGGCATATGTCCCTAACAGCTCACCATCATAGTGATTCAACAGCCAGGCAACTCTTGCAGGAGATCTCCTCTTTTACAGGAACCACTCATTCGATCAAATTACCCACCACACCACAACTCCAATCAGAAACGAAGGTGAAGTCAGCCAGCATCCTAACCTTACTCCTAGAGTTAATCTCAAACCACTTACCAGTACCATCCACAATCCTGCTTGTCAGCAGAATCTTATTGTAAAGGCTTTTGACTGATTTCAATAGCTTTCCTTTCATGTCATACCTACCTAAGAAACCAAACCTGTTTCCAGATACCAAGCCTTTTCAGAATCAATAAATATTGTATACAAATCCTGATTCGCGGCAAACTTTTTCAGAAAGTGTCCAGAACACAATTATGATATATTGTACACTATCCTTCCCTTTACTGGCTTTCCACCTTTCTAAGCTCCTTACTTATTCAATACATCTGAGTTGTCTTAATATCTGAACATCGGATTTACAAAAGCATGTGTTTTTTCATGCTTCCTTTTTAAACTGTTATAAATGCTACTAGCTACTTTAAAAAAAAAAATAGCCTTGTTATTGCTTTGGAGTATTTCAGTGTTTAACAACCACCATGAGCAACTCTAAGAAAGAGCTATCTATAAGCAGTTGCCCACTCCTGGTTTTGAGCCACTGGTTAAAGGAAGGGGACAGAGCACCACTGAACAAGTGCACCACCCATGCCTCATATGAGACTCGAACTCAGGCCCATCCCAGTAAACTGACCCAAAACAAACACTTTATAAAACCCAGGCACCAGTGCATTCCTAGTTATTTTTTTGTGGGTTTTATGAAGACACATCACTGTGACGCACATGGACATACATGCCTAACCTTATACATGTACAACATAAGACAAACTGCAACTAGTGATAAGGCTGAAATGTTCTCAGAAGGGCAAGAATGTATTAAAGTTGAAAGAGCATTTGCAAAAAGACAATATTTAACAGTTGCATGTGGTTCTTTGATACACACCAAACACATTTAAAAAATTACAAAGCAATGCTAATACAAGATAGTTTTATCCTTACCCTCCCAATAATTTTTCCTTCTAGATGACGGCGTACCAGTATTAAATTAAAAAGCAGTCTATCAACAGGGCAAGTGTTTACTTTCTGTGAAAGAGAATAACATACATGGTAAATTTAATATTAAAAAGAAAGAGTAGTCACAAAGTCAACCAAGCAATAATACAAACACTCACAAAAAATAACACATTAAATTTAATACAAGACATGACTAGAGAACCAACAAGTACCTCTGGTAAAAATGCGAATCAGGGATAAATACACCTTGACATGAATTAAACAATGTATAACATGCATTCAGAACTTTAAAGTGAGACCATTAAACAATGTTTTTATGTTCACCATTGATTACTGCACCCATTTACACTGAAGAGCAATTAAATTAGAGATACCTGTCTAGTAACGTGTAGCACCACCTTTCGCCCTGATGATGGTGGTGATTCGTCTCGGCATGAACTCAACAAGACACCTGAAGCGTTGGGAAGCCATACGGATCCACAACCTCTGAACAAGCACCCAAAGTTCACGAAGATTTGATGGAGGGTGGTCAGAGCCTCGAACATCTCTCTCAATGGCATACCACATGTGCTCGATGGGATTGAGGTCAGGTAACCTAGCTGGCCAAGGAAGCAAGGTCACGTCGGCGGAGTATTCATCCAACCATTCGGATACAATTCAGAAGCGATGGCACAGTGCATTGTCTTGTTGCAGGATGAGGTCCCCAGTGGGATGTTGAAGACGCACAAACGGGAGCAAATGGTCGTCCAGGATATCCCAGTAACGTTGACCTGTGAGGGACGATGTCACACATACCAGGGGTCCCATTTCAGTCCACGTAAACAGTCCCCAGACGAAAATGCCACACCCACCAACTTGAAGAGTACCCTGCTGGCAAGAAGGATCCATCGCTTCATGTGGTTTGTGCCGTACTCGTATCCTGCCATCCGCATGCACCAACGTGAATCTCGACTTATCAGTCCAGGCAACATTTTTCCACATGCCTAGGGTCCAATGGCGATGTTCCCGCGCCCATGCTAATCTTTGCACCCTGTGATGTGCGTTCAGCAGCGGTACCCTCGTGGGACGATGGCTTCTGTACCCCATAGTGAGGAGATGGTTCTGGATGGTGTGGCTGCTTACATGTTTTTGTGCACCAGCGTTAAATTGCCGAGTGATTTTTTGCACTGTGACCCGTCTATCCGCTGTTACAATGCGAGCTAGCTGACGATGACCCCGCTCATCCACACGCTGTTGTCCACGGCACTTGGCCCTTGCAGGGATGGTTTTACTGGATTCGAAGTACTCGCGGTGCACCCGTGACACAGTGACTCGTGAAAATCCCAGTGCCTGCACGACTTCCAAGATGGAGTGACCCATTCGTCGGGCCCCGACAATTTGCCCACGATTAAATGCGCTTAGATCCTTCATCTTACCCATACTGCGTCTGACTCTTACTGATTCCTGTTGCATCACTCCTTATATTGTTGGATCGCTGCATACGTCATGTTGTTTCCGTTTAAAGGGCCGCCCACAGCGCCATATTTGCATAACGCCAGCTGTCTCTAATTCAATTGCTCTTCAGTGTAGTACTTTTATTGCAGCCAACTTCTCAGTTCATACATATTGGGGCTGCTTTAACTAAATTTAATTTTAAAAAAAGAAAAGAAAAGGAAAGTTTTTCAGGTTGATTTTATTTAAAATTAATATTGTTTTTCTTTTTGGTTACCAATTCTAAATTCCATATTCTATGTTTCCAGCAGAGGCCACACTGCAATTATCATATGTATGACTTAGCATGACTTAGCAAAAAAAGCAATTATCATATGTATCATATGCATGACTTAGAAAAAAAAAACAGAGACAATGTGATGTTGCACATGGTGTCATTGATCTGTTGGAATTGAGAACAATATTTTTGCAAAAATCTTGGTAATAAAATTTGCTGCAGTTTGATTGTCACTTTTTTATATTTTGTTGGCAAGTTGCACAAGAACAAGAAAAATATCACTGTCACATACACTTATGAGCCATCACATTATGATCACCTGCCTAATATGCTGTAGGACCCCCTTTAGCCCACAAAACAGCGGCCACTTGGCGAGGCATCGATTTGACGAGGTGGCGATAGGTCTCCTGAGAGATTTGGAACCATATAGACCAAGAGCCAGACCAGGATTTATTTACCCGAAGAGTGCAAAAGCTTTGTAAATATTTTTTTGTTTATATATGACATAAGTGTCTCAGAAAAGTGAGTCTTGCAAAATTCCAGTGGTGGGTTGCTGCGTGATGGCATCATCAATATGGCTGCCTGCTATTACGTAGTTGCCACATTTAAATATGCATAACTTCACACCTGTTTATGACACAGGGATGAATTTTTTCTGAAATAGTTCAAATTTAATGACAAGTATTTTTTATAATTACATATTTTTGTTTACTCCATTAGTTTTTGAGATAATTGCATTTGAATGTGTAAAAACAGTGTTACATTGGCTATGTGTGACATTTAACCATTATTTGCTCAAAAACTATACAACTTTCAAAAATGTATAAAAACTTGGGGTTTACCCCAACGATTAGAGAATTAATAGTGATAACTCATTATAAGTCCACTTTCTCATCAATACGACTCCAGCGCTGTTATGTACATACATATATCACTAAGCTGTTCTCTGAGATTCAGAGGTTAGCTCCAAAAAGAAATACAAACTTCCAGACATTTTTACTTATTGTTGTCATATCAAACTTCGCCATTTACAGCAATCTTGACATACAACTCGCGCTTCACTGATATCCATTACACGCCGTACACAAGATCTTTTATACTTCATACTCATAATCTTTTTCTCATGCAGACACTCCTGAATCTGATCCACCCATGTCTTCCTTGGCCTTCCTCTGCCTTTCCTTCCTGCCACTTGGGCTGAAAAGATTTTCTTAGTAAGCATTTCATCACTCATTCTTTCAACATGGCCAAACCACCGAAGCATATTGGTCTCCACCTTGCTAACAACATTTTGCTTTACATCACACAACTGCAATACATCTTCATTCCTCACACAATCAGATCGTGTCTTGCCACAAACCCCACGTAAGTAACGCATTTCTCCAGCACACAAACGACTCCTATGTTTCTTCTGCAGTACCCAGGTTTCACTGCCATACATCAGAGTAGGAACAATTACTGTTTCATACACAGCCATGCGGGACTCTAGAGAACCCATCATTCCTGTGAAAACCTCCCAGAGCAGCTATGATTTTTAAAGAATTCACTCGCCTACTGGTTTCACCATCCAACTTGTTCTCTCTGTCAAATATGCTTCCTAAATACACAAACTCACTCGCCTGTTCAATCACAGTGCCATTTATACTTACATTACATTCAGTGCTACCCATTCCTCTCTCAAACACCATAACTTTGGTTTTTCCCTTATTTATACTCAGTTTGAATTTCATGCAAACTTCGTGCATCCGAGTCAACATACTCTGCAACTCACTTTTGCTCTCTGCCAACAGGACAGTGTCATCAGCATACAGCAATCTGCACACACGGATATCACCAAGACATAAACCACTATTATCTATTTTGGCCTCACGCATGCATGCATCCATAAATATATTAAACAGCCATGGTGACATTACACAACCTTGTCTAACTCCTGCACCAATGGAAAACCATTTTGATAAAACACCATTCACTCGTACACAAGCTCTACTAGCAGCATACATGGCTTTTACACTATTAAGTAAATTCCCAGAAACACCATATTCATTCAATACCTTCCACAAAAGTGTCCTATTGACTCGGTCGTAAGCTTTCTCTAAATCTATGAGGGCAGTAAAAACTTTCTTCCCAACAGCCAGATACTTTTCAATCATCATGCGTAATGCAAAAATCTGGTTAGTGCAGCCTTTACCAGGCATAAAACCACTCTGAATATCCCACACTTTCTCTGATGTAAGACCCCGTACTTTTTCAATGACAGCCTTACCAAACACTTTTCCTGGCACACTCAGTAGGCTAATACCACGACAGTTCTTGCATTCAGTCTGATCACCTTTTCCCTTATACAAGGGAACAATGATAGCATCCTTCCAATCCTGAGGGACCATTCCTAACTCCCAGCACAACTGGCAAATTTCAGTTAACCAGTCAATTATAGAGTCACCACCATACTTCAACATCTCTGCAGTTATGCCATCAACTCCTGGAGCCTTACCATTCTGAAGAGATTTTAGAGCTTTACACACTTCTTCTCTTGAGATCCCTCCTGTGCTTTCATCCCTCATTGTGACATCATCTGCATCTGTCTCAGAATCATTTTTGCTCTCCTGATCTAATAACTCACAGAAGTATTCGCCCCATCTGTCACTTAACTCATTGGGCTCCCATATCATTTCCCCAATCTCATTCTTCACACAACTTACAACTTTGTTAACCTATTTTTCCTGAGTCTCATGTACTTCCAGAAGGACTTTCTATCTTTCCAAAAAGCCAGTTCATGCCTTTCCACTTTCTGTTTCCTATCTTTTGCCTTACTCTGGCAAACCAGCTTAGCAGCTTCACGCTTCGTACAGCGATATTCATCCACAGAGACTCTACCTTGCAACATCCCCAAATAGGCTTCCTTCTTTTTCTTTACTGTCTCATCAATCTCACTATTCCACCAATCATCACCTCTATTGTTACCCACTATTGTGGTGCCACAGACCTCTTTAGCAGCAGTAACAACACAGTTCTTAAAACATTCCCACTTCTTTTCTACATCCCTCTCACAAGATTTCAGATCCTTCAGTCGTTCTCTGAGTAAGTCAGAATACCGCTGATGATCTTCAAGGAGCCTATCAACCTTTATTCTTTCTATCCTGGGTCTCTTCCTATTCCTTTTCCTCCAACCAACATTAAGTTTCACTCGTGACACTACCAAGTAATGATCAGAACCAACATCCGCACCTCTCATCACACGGGTGTCAACAACTAAGTGTTTCAAACGCTGATCGTAAACAACAAAATCTATCACACTCTTTTGACCAAGAGTACGATTTTCCCAAGTATATGTGTGGATATACTTGTGGTTGAAAAATGTATTAGATACACACAAATCATTCTCAATGCAGAGTTCAATTAATCTTTCACCATTATCATTCACACAAGAATCATTAAACTTTCCCAGAACATTGTCAGAAATTGCATTCTGCACACCTACTCAAGCATTGAAATCCCCTGCTATTATAACTTTTTCTTTAGCATCAAACTGGCTCAAAACAGCTTTTAGCTCATTCCAGAAATCTTCTTTCTTATCAGAAGGTTCCGAGTCACAAGGAGCATACACTACAACAATTACAATTCTCTGAAGTTTCACTTTCAAACGAATCCAGAGAATTCTCTCACTTATGCAACTATAGTGAATCAAGTTGTTCTTCATCTTTTCACTTAAAATCACACCTACACCAGCCTGTCCTCTCATATTATCCAATACTCCAGACCACACACTCACCGTGCCATTCACTTCTTCTACCCCAATATCCTTCTTTTTGGTGTCACTTACACACAGCACATCCAGTCTATACTTATTCATCTCCTCAATCACCTCACTCATCTTGCCATTTATACCTCTAGTATTCCATACACCAATCTTACATTCACTCAGCCGAGATCGCTTTCTCATACGCCGTTTAGAAAGTCCAGGTCGATTCCGTGGTGGACCATCCTTCTCAAGTGTGGTAGGTCCACCATATCCCACACTTGAGTCATTCTTAATATTTCTTTTTGTCTTTTTAATCAGGTAAGTACAGCTGTTATGTAGTTACCCAATTTAAATATGCAAATCTTCTCACCCATTTATGCTACAGAGATGATTTTTTTAACAAAATATTTCAGATTTAATGACAAATACTTTTTTGTAATTACACAATTGTGTTTACTCCATTAGTTTTTGAGATAATTGCATTTGAACGTGTTAAATCAGTGTTCACATTGGTTACGTGCAACATTTAACCATGATTTGCTCAAAAACTGTACAATTTTCAAAAAAATACTCCGGAACGAAAAAGTTGCATTTTTTAATGAGGACTCAGAAAATGTATAAAAACTTGGGGTTTACCACAATGCTTAGAGAATTGTGAGTGATAACTCATTATAAGTCTGCTTTCTTCTAAATACTACTCCCGCGCTATTATGTAGTTGCCCCTTTTAAATATGCAAATCTTCTAATCCGTTTATGCTACAGAGATTATGTTTTTTACTGAAATGTATCATATTTAATGATTTTTTTTTTTTTGTAATTACAAATTTTTGTTAACTCCATTAGTTTTTGAGATTTTTCGTCAGGTTTTCTGCAATGGGATCATTTCCACAACGATGCCACTGAATTGCTTCTTTTAATCTTTTGAATCAGAGTAGGTTTGGTGGTGGCAGCATTGTTGGATCAATCCTTTTAACTTTGGAGAATGCCTTAGACTAGATCTTAGGTGTTGTTTTCTTCATAAATAGACTGTATCTTACTTCACTCACAGAGGAGTATCAAGGATGTCCATACATGGCACAGACAAGAGAGAATGGCACGGATGTTAGAGGATACTCTATGACTTTTTTTCACATCAAATTTTTGGACAGCAGCCATATGAATTAATTTATCGAAAGCAGCTAAAGTGTATTTGGCAACTTCTAGTTTCTTTTGTTCTGTTTTCTGGTTACTTGATCAGTGATGGAAAGTTGCAAAACTCTCCATAATCAGCAGCTACTTACTGTGATACCTTCATAGTTTCCAGCACCACATCATTCTGTGTAGGGGGCAAAGTGATATTTCTCATGTAATCAATCTTCCGTTTCACAGATGTATCTCCTACAATTTTGGGATTCCACCCAGACCACAATGTTATTGTTTCAGCCCATTTTACAAAAACCACCCAAGTAAAACCTGTCAGCATGGAGCGAGTCTTTGAAATGTTTTGTAACAGGACAATTTCTCACCAAAGAACACAATGGCTTGACTAATTTTGGTTTCTTTGGATATGGCTCAAGATCCTTTGAATCAATCTGAAGTGATCTCATCTTTCTAAGTGGCTTGCAAGATCTCGCAGAATTATCTATGAGAAAACCGGATTCTTCTCTTTTATCTCACTTTCTGCTTTGATTTCCAGGCTGTTCAGTTTGCAAGTTTTGGTAGCAAATGCTGAGCGTGTTATATAATTTCCCTTTTCCTCTTTTCCTGGCAATGTCACCAAGTTGGAGCCGAAGTTGTCCCAGGCTACGCCAGCGAAAAGCCTAGATCTTCTCCATATGCTATCTGGTGTGACTCCTTCTTGCTTCATTAGAGATATAGCTAAATCTGTCTCAAGGCCCTCAATGGTGTGGTAACCAATACAGTAACCCAAATGGTTGAGAATTCTAGTACCTTTCTGCTTCCTGTCATACTTTTCATGCCAAAACTCAACAGCAGATGTTTTCTTGGTTTTAATCTTCTGTAGCTTGCAACAAATATTGCACTTTGTGAAGATGAAGAAACTCAACACTCCAGTTTTTCACTTGTTAGTTTAGAGGTGCCACTGTATAAAGTTCTAAAAAATACTTCAAGAAGTTTCGGTATTTTATTTTCTCCTGAAATAATATCGTGAGCATTAAGAAAGTGATCAAATTTCAGGAACACTGAATGTTTAAAAATCTGTCTGTGCAAATATAAAGCCACTTCTTCAATCTGTGCCTCAATTTGAGATGCATAATACACTGCCGGACAATTGCGACGGACGGATGATAATAGCAACCATAAAATGGAAGGCAGGAAAATGTGGAAATTAGCATAAGTGCGGGATACAGTAAGACGTGTTGTGCGTATGCAAATTTTGAATTGCCAAACTTGTTCGTGACGTCATAGCGCTGATAAGAGATATAAAGGATTTGACGCGTATTGACCATTGTTGTTCAAACGCAAAGTTGAAAGGGAAAGAATCAATTGACGAACTTGCAATTTTCAGTATGTCTTCTCGACATCACCTAGATGATTTTACGCGTGGCCGTATTATTGGCAAGATTGAAAAAGGGCGAAAAATAACAGATGTTGCCAGGGAGTTCGTCAGCCACAGTGTTGTTTCAAGGCTTTGGAAATCATTTCAAACAAATGGAGAGTGTAGCAAACGTCACGGGGAGGTCGTGTTCGCAGTACGACACCTGCAGAAGATCGGTACATAGTGCTATCAACAAAAGGACACTGGCGCAGCACAGCTAGTGAGGTAGCAAATCAGTTTATGGCTGCTACTGGCAAGCGGATCTCCCGAAAAACTGTCGCCAGATGTTTGTATGAAGGAGGACTATACGCCCGCCATCCTGTTGTGTGCATCCCATTATCCAGACGTCACTGTACCGCCTGTTTGCAATGGTGCCATCAACATCGCAATTGGACTGATAACGACTGGTCTGCTGTCCTCTTCTCAGATGAGAGTAGATACAGTCTATCGTCTGATTGTCGATGACAACTGATCTGGCGTGATAGTGGTACTGCATATTGTCCAGCAAACATACAGGAAAGGGACCGATATCCGACATGTAGTGTCATGGTATGGGCTGGCATCATGATCAATGGCCGTACGTCCCTCTATGTGCTTCCAACTGGGACTATGACTGGCCAACGATACATTAATGATGTTCTGCTACCTCATGTTCGCATGTTCTGTGGTGCTGTCGGTGATAGATTCATTTTCATGGACGACAACGCAACATGTCATCGAACAGTTGCTGTCCAGGAGTGTCTTGAGAGCGAGGATATTCAACGCCTTGTATGGCCAGCACGTTCTCCAGATCTGAATCCCATTGAAAATGTGTGGGATGCTTTGGGGAGGAGTCTTGCTGGTCGCCAATGCCCTCCAATAAACAAGGACACCCTCATCCGTGCACTGACAGAGGAATGGGATAAATTACCCAAACAGCTGCTTGATAATGTTGTGCAAAGCATGACATGACGTGTGGAATCTTGCATCGCCCTCCATGGTGGCCATATCCCGTATTCACATCTTACGCCGGAACGTCTGCGGACGGTAATAGCATTTTTTTCACGTTTATGTATTCTGCACAAAATGGCCTGTTTGTCCCTTGAACACGTTTCAAAGCCTTCTGGATTTCAGAGCACAATAAATTGTCTTTCTTGTAATGTCCTGGCATTCTGACATTATTTTATTTCACTTGGCATCCAACCACACTTACTTTTTTATGCGCTATATAGCCATTTATGATCCGTCCTTAGCAATTGTCCAGCAGTGTAATTGGTTATTGCTTCAGCTTCAATTGATGAAATACGGTTTAAATATAGTATTATTCCCTGTTTGTTACTCGATATTGTTGTTTTTAAGGCAGGACTAAAGGGACTCATCAGTTTGTCGACTAACTTTTGAGTTGAATACATAGGACTCTCAATTCCTTCTTCAGAAAGGTAAACACAATGTTGGGAATAAACCGAAGTCAGTTTTTGGACCTTATTTGATATAATTATGTATTCATTGACATAGTCTACTATTTTACTAAATGCTCTGTTGTGTTTTACTTGATAAACTTTTCTAGATGTTTCAGTGGTTGTTTCTCTTTTATTCTCTGCCTCTCGAGACGATGAAGTCTTAAGGTACTGTTTGCATCATGAGTGGTGGTGTCATGCCTTCTTCGCTATAAAATTATCGTCACCAAGTTTTAACAATAAATTCTGATCGTGAAGAAATTTTGCCTAATCTTTGGTACATTTCGAGGGGTCTTCGGTTTGATATTTGCCCAGCACTTATTCTTTTCCCTTTTACTCTTTTTTTCTTTTTAATTTCACAAAAAATACAAATTTTTTCAACAACACCTGTGTTTGTTGCTAGTTTCACAGAAACGTCAGCTGGATCGTTTGATTGCAAAGGGTATCCTGAAGTTTTTGCTTGGGGAATTTCAGTATTTAATGTCTTCTGCACTGCGGTGAAATATTTGTAGCAAGATTGGTGATAGCCATGTTTGCTTACATCAAACTCTTTTGGGAGGAAATTACAAATATTATTGTGCTTGGAGTCTTTATAAGTTCTTAATTTTGCGAAAGATGCATCTAATATTTTCTTCCATGTCGGATCAGTTAATCCGAAGATGGGTCCTTGAATATTTCCTGTGTGGATGATACAAGACATTTCCTCTGCAGTCATTTTGAATTTCAACTACAAATACGCTAACTTGGAACAAAACAGAAAAAAAATTAATTACAGAAAGTATTTGTCATTAAGTCTGAAACATTTCATTAAAAATATCATCTCTGTAGCATAAATGGGTGAGAAGATTTGCATATTTAAATGGGGCAACTACATAATAGTGTGGGAGCCATATTGATGAGAAAGTGGACTTATAACGAGTATCACTCACAATTCTCTAATTGTTGGGGTAAACCCCAAGTTTTTATACATTTTCGGAATCCTCATTAAAAAATGCAACTTTTTTGTTCAGGAGCATTTTTCGAAAGTCATATAGTTTTTGAGTAAATCATGGTTAAATGTCACACAGCCAACGTGAACACTGATTTTACACGTTCAAATGCAATTATCTCAAAAACTAATGGAGTAAACAAAAATGTGTAATTACAAAAAAATACTTGTCATTAAATTTGAAACATTTCAGAAAAAATTCATCCCTGTGACATAAACGGGTGAGAATTTATGCATATTTAAATGTGGCAACTATGTAATAGCCGGCAGCCATATTGATAACGTCATCATGCAGCAACCCACCACTGGAATTTTGCAAGACTCACTTTTCTGAGACACTCATGTCATATATAAACAAAAAATATTTACAAAGCTTTTGCACTCGCTGGGGTAAATAAATCCTTTCTGGCTCTCGGACTAATAATGTCAACAGCAGATCCTCCAGTTCCCGTATATTTCGAGGTGGTGGTGATTTAGTGCGAACCTGATTTTCCAAGTCGAACCAAAAATGTTCGACTGGGTTCATGTCAGGTGAACTTGGAGGCCAGGGCATTATAACAGAAAGTCACCAGCATGTTCCTAGAACCACTCCTTGACAATTCTGGCAGTGTGGCCTGGTGAATTATCCTGTTGGTAATGGCCATCACCAGCAGAGAACACAGTTGCCATGAATGGGTGAATTCGGTCTGCAATGATGTTCAGATACCTCACAGCTGTCAGGGAAGGGGCTATTGGGATAATGGGAGCTAAAGGGACCCAAGAAATCATCACCCACAGCATAACACCTCTGCCATCATCCTGTTCCTGCCCAACAGTACATCCAGGAGCCATAGCCTCTCTTGGTAATTGGCATATCCGCACTCGACCATCTACGTGTTGCACCAGGAATCTTGATTTGTTTGACCAGGCCGCTTTCTTCCAATCATCCACGGTCCAATTTCGATGATTTTGGGCCCATTTCATGCGTTGTTGGGGATGATGTGCGGTGAGCATGGGAACCCGGCTGAGTCTTTGGCTACACAGGCCCATGCACAGAAGGCTGCGATGAACTGTGTGCTGTGACACATTGCCCTGATCACCACTGTTGTAGCTGTGGGTGATTTGTCGTACTGTGGCCCTGCGGTTGCTGTAAACAATGCGCGACAGTCTCCGCTCCCCTCTGGCATCAAAGAGCTGCAGACGACAGATGGCTGAGCGACAGTTCGTCATTTGGCCATCTGTGCACTACTTCTGATATCTACTCACTACAGTGGCATGTGAACAACCCACAAGCTGCGCTGTTTCCAAGATCGCAGGTCCGAAGCGCCGTGCCATCTCAATTTGTCCTTTATCAAACTTCGATAAATTGGCAGCTTTTCCCAGTCTGACTCCGAACACTCTACTAACCGAAAGCCGGTCCTCGGGTTGTATATATATTGCTCTGTGAACTTCACCTGCGCCACCATTCGGCCTCCAGGCGAGCTCATTTCTCTAGGATGGGGGTGGTAATAATGTAATGGCTCGTCGATGTATACATGACAAATACTATATGTTAACACATTTTGGACATTATTTGTTAACACACAGTAACCCTGGGGCACTGTTGATTTAAATGAAAATGATGTTTGAATTGAGAACTGCTTAACAATTTTTATAACAGAACATTTAGTTATAAATGGATGTTCTTAAAAACACAGTATGGATGCTTGCCAAATCTGTTAATGTTTGTTGACAATGTGGCACTTTTAAAGCAGTTGCCCATACGGAGAGGAACCTCACAAAATGTGCAGATATATATGTATCTTCGTATCTTTATTGTGTTTTCTTTAATATACAGCACGAAGTTTACATTGTTTTGGAGGCAACTTTTTACTCCATGGTCCAATTTAGAAAAGGTATTATATTTATGAAAATTTTGTTTTTAATATACACTGGATTGACTTAGTCATCATTTAAAGTTTACTACTGAAACATAGATCAACTGCTTCAAAAATACTTGCAAAATTATTCAGTACAAGAATGAGGCTTTGAACACCCAAAAACAGATTCATTTTTAAGCTTTACTTTTCAAATAAATTTAGTACCTGCAGTGTGTTAAATGTACTGTTTAAAATTCAAATTAAGTTTGCTATCCAGACATACAGCTTGGATGGTTCATGGAAAATCTTTCTGTGCCATGCAAGATTTAACATTATAGCTCATACTGTGAATTATACCTGCCAACTACTACGGAATGTCCATCATAGTTTCTACAGATTTAGTTGTCTGGCTACGGAAATACGGACCTTGCTGTCCAAATTACGGGTTCTACAAATTTCCATTTTGTTTCATTTTTTTTTTTTTTTTTAATGATATACATGAGATTCTTAAGTGGATTCCTGGAATTAATCTTTTTTTCTTTTTTGTTATCATTTAGATCATTCTCAGGATTGATGTAAAACTGGAGAATTTGTGGAGGGGGTCGTTTCTTGTCTAGAGACGGTATTTTATGTTTCAAAGCTTTCGAAAACAGTAATTAAACAGAGTAAAAAAAAAATGCCGTAATCATAATGTTTTTTTCTTCCGATGTTGCCTTTGTGTTCAGTATTCTTGTTAAATATAATTTTACTGCATTAATGTTTGTATTTCAGCTTGAATCTGTAGGCAACAATTTGCGAAAGCGGAGGTTAGATGCCGCGAAAATTTTCCTTTAGTTTTCAGGCATCAGATTCTTCTGCAAATTTGAGGAATTCCGCCTTTTTCATTATTATTTTGATCATTCGCGAGATCAGTGCACAAGTGGGCAAACATGGGAGGTGTAATGGGCGAGGGTTCATTGGAGACGGAATTTCATCTTTACGGAACTTTCGAAAACAGAAGGTCAACAGAGTTCATATTTTTTCCGCAATCATAATTCCTTTCTTTTCGCGATGATGCCTCTGCCCAGTATTATTGTTAAATAACATTTTGCTGCATAATTATTTGTATTTCAGATTGAAAATAGGGGGGGGGGGGGATTTCCAAAACCGGAAGTCAGACGGTGCAAAGATTTCTCACTTACCCCCCCCTGCTATGTTCTCATTCTCCTGTTCTGTTAAATGTATCCATTCCATAAGGTTTTGCACTTAAGCTTGATAAGGGAGGGGAAATTCCCGAAAATGGAAGTGACAAATTTGGAAAAATTGCTGCATGGTGTTCAGAAGTATTAATATTCTCAAAGTTACACCATTTATCAAAAATATTTAAAGCTGTGATATCATGCACTCATAGTCATCAGGCTGAAAGTTCTTTCAGCCTGTTGGATGAAGTTATTATCAGAGGGCATAAAAAGAAAAGAAAGAAAGACAAGCATCAATGAAGAAATAGGGTGAGAAAGATATCAGCAGAAAGAAAAATTAAGCAATGGATGCTGTGCAGCTGCAGAGTCAACAAAAGACAAACTGACAGTCCCCATTCTTGCTGTGTGTTTTTATTTTTCACCCAGTTAAAATGTTCAGCTTTTTTTTTTTTTTTTTTTTCCTTCTTTGGTCTCATCTTGACATAAACTACAATTTTAGGGGCAATATGATGAAATTGTAATCGGAGGTTCATGCCCTGCACATTCACTTTCTTGAATTTCCGGTCTGTCAAGCGTTGGGGAATTCTGAACGCATTTTAACTGATTTTTAGCGGTAGAAATTTTTGAACTGCGGGCGGTCGTAGTGAACGACGGGTTTGCCTCCTCGGGGCGCTCCGTGGTAATAATGGCACACACAACAGCAACTAGGGCCTCTGTGAATCTTGGAGAGGTGCAAGCTAGTTCTGTGTGACACTGGCAAAAAGACCCCAACTCACTGGGTTTTGTTCCAGAGTCCTTAGGTTGAATGACCAACTGGAACCCTCAGCTGTGGGCTAATACCCCACACTGATGTACTTACCTGATTAAAAAGACAAAAAGAAATATTAAGAATGACTCAAGTGTGGGATATGGTGGACCTACCACACTTGAGAAGGACGATCCACCACGGAATCGACCTGGACTTTCTAAACGACGTATGAGAAAGAGATCTCGGCTGAGTGAATGTAAGATTGGTGTATGGAATACTAGAGGTATAAATGGCAAGATGAGTGAGGTGATTGAGGAGATGAATAAGTATAGACTGGATGTGCTGTGTGTAAGTGACACCAAAAAGAAGGATATTGGGGTAGAAGAAGTGAATGGCACGGTGAGTGTGTGGTCTGGAGTATTGGATAATATGAGAGGACAGGCTGGTGTAGGTGTGATTTTAAGTGAAAAGATGAAGAACAACTTGATTCACTATAGTTGCATAAGTGAGAGAATTCTCTGGATTCGTTTGAAAGTGAAACTTCAGAGAATTGTAATTGTTGTAGTGTATGCTCCTTGTGACTCGGAACCTTCTGATAAGAAAGAAGATTTCTGGAATGAGCTAAAAGCTGTTTTGAGCCAGTTTGGTGCTAAAGAAAAAGTTATAATAGCAGGGGATTTCAATGCTAGAGTAGGTGTGCAGAATGCAATTTCTGACAATGTTCTGGGTAAGTTTAATGATTCTTGTGTGAATGATAATGGTGAAAAATTAATTGAACTCTGTATTGAGAATGATTTGTGTGTATCTAATACATTTTTCAACCACAAGTATATACACACATATACTTGGGAAAATCGTACTCTTGGTCAAAAGAGTGTGATAGATTTTGTTGTTTACGATCAGCGTTTGAAACACTTAGTTGTTGACACCCGTGTGATGAGAGGTGCGGATGTTGGTCCTGATCATTACTTGGTAGTGTCACGAGTGAAACTTAATGTTGGTTGGAGGAAAAGTAATAGGAAGAGACCCAGGATAGAAAGAATAAAGGTTGATAGGCTCCTTGAAGATCATCAGCGGTATTCTGACTTACTCAGAGAACGACTGAAGAATCTGAAGTCTGGTGAGAGGGATGTAGAAAAGAAGTGGGAATGTTTTAAGAACTGTGTTGTTACACCTGCTAAAGAGGTCTGTTGCACCACAATAGTGGGTAACAATAGAGGTGATGCTTGGTGGAATAGTGAGATTGATGAGACAGTAAAGAAAAAGAAGGAAGCCTATTTGGGGATGATGCAAGGTAGAGTCTCTGTGGATGAATATCGCTGTAAGAAGCGTGAAGCTGCTAAGCTGGTTCGCCACAGTAAGGCAAAAGATAGGAAGGAGAAAGTGGAAAGGCATGAACTGGCTTTTTGGAAAGATAGAAAGTCCTTCTGGAAGTACATGAGACTCAGGAAAAATAGGGGAAACAAAGTTGCAAGTTGTGTGAAGAATGAGATTGGGGAAATGATATGGGAGCCCAATGAGTTAAGTGACAGATGGGGCGAATACTTCTGTGAGTTATTAGATCAGGAGAGCAAAAATGATTCTGAGACAGATGCAGATGATGTCACAATGAGGGATGAAAGCACAGGAGGGATCTCAAGAGAAGAAGTGTGTAAAGCTCTAAAATCTCTTCAGAATGGTAAGGCTCCAGGAGTTGATGGCATAACTGCAGAGATGTTGAAGTATGGTGGTGACTCTATAATTGACTGGTTAACTGAAATTTGCCAGTTGTGCTGGGAGTTAGGAATGGTCCTCGGGATTGGAAGGATGCTATCATTGTTCCCTTGTATAAGGGAAAAGGTGATCAGACTGAATGCAAGAACTATCGTGGTATTAGCCTACTGAGTGTGCCAGGGAAAGTGTTTGGTAAGGTTGTTATTGAAAAAGTACAGGGTCTTACATCAGAGAAAGTGTGGGATGTTCAGAGTGGTTTTATGCCTGGTAAAGGCTGCACTAACCAGATTTTTGCATTACGCATGATGATTGAAAAGTATCTGGCTGTTGGGAAGAAAGTTTTTACTGCCTTCATAGATTTAGAGAAAGCTTACGACCGAGTCAATAAGACACCTTTTGTGGAAGGTATTGAATGAATATGGTGTTACTCGGAATCTACTTAATAGTGTAAAAGCCATGTATGCTGGTAGTAGAGCTTGTGTACGAGTGAATAGTGTTTTATCAAAATGGTTTTCCATTGGTGCAGGAGTTAGACAAGGTTGTGTAATGTCACCATGGCTGTTTAATATATTTACGGACGCATGCATGCGTGAGGCCAAAATAGATAATAGTGGTTTATGTCTTGGTGATATCCGTGTGTGCAGATTGCTGTATGCTGATGACACTGTCCTGTTGGCAGAGAGCAAAAGTGAGTTGCAGAGTATGTTGTTGACTCGGATGCACGAAGTTTGCATGAAATTCAAACTGAGTATAAATAAGGGAAAAACCAAAGTTATGGTGTTTGAGAGAGAAATGGGTAGCACTGAATGTAATGTAAGTATAAATGGCACTGTGATTGACCAGGTGAGTGAGTTTGTGTATTTAGGAAGCATGTTTGACAGAGAGAACAAGTTGGATGGTGAAATCAGTAGGCGAGTGAATTCTTCTTTGAAAGTCATAGCTGCTCTGGGAGGTTTTCACAAGAATGATGGGTTCTCTAGAGAGTCCCGCATGGCTGTGTATGAAACAGTAATTGTTCCTACTCTGATGTACGGCAGTGAAACCTGGGTACTATAGAAGAAACATATGAGTCGTTTGTGTGCTGGAGAAATGCGTTACTTACGTGGGGTTTGTGGCAAGACACGATCTGATTGTGTGAGGAATGAAGATGTATTGCAGTTGTGTGATGTAAAGCAAAATGTTGTTAGCAAGGTGGAGACCAATATGCTCCGGTAGTTTGGCCATGTTGAAAGAATGAGTGATGAAATGCTTACTAAGAAAATCTTTTCAGCCCAAGTGGCAGGAAGGAAAGGCAGAGGAAGGCCAAGGAAGACATGGGTGGATCAGATTCAGGAGTGTCTGCATGAGAAAAAGATTATGAGTATGAAGTATAAAAGATCTTGGGTACGGCGTGTAATGGATATCAGTGAAGCACGAGTTGTATGTCAAGATCGCTGTAAATGGCGAAGTTTGATACGACAACAAGAAGTAAAAATATCTGGAAGTTTGTATTTCTTTTTGGAGCTAACCTCTGAATCTCAAAGAACAGCTTAGTGATATGTATGTATGAAATTTTGAACTTAAATCTTGCAATGTTACCTATCGTGCCCACGCCAAGGAAATCAACTTTGCATTCCATACGCGTTTATTTCATTAGTATCCTTGTCTGTTGCAACATTTTGTTCGGGCATGTATTTCTTTTTCACAAAGAGATGCATAGTTTTGTAAAAAAGTGTCTATGTATGCCACGCGCTAATACCAGTTAGGTACAACTGACAAAGCTCTTGCCAATGTTGGCAGGTATGACAATATCCGTTGATTAACATTATAGCAGGATTGCAAAGATCAATGCAGATGACAGTAGTGAGACAAATCAAGACGAAACCCTTCACAATCTGCTCTTCCATGCATCCATAAAATATGTATAACATTGTGATGATGGATCAATTCAGGAAAAAAAAAATCAAACATCTGATTCAAAACAGCAGATACAGCATATAAACAATTAAATTGCACAACTGTTTTCACTTGTTTCTGTTTTCAGTAGAATTTTATGTTTTGAGTCTGCCCTTTCACATAAGCAATGATGCCCTCCAGTTTTTTGCTTATGTGAAATTTTTATGCCCCACAAAACAAAACTAAAAAAAAAGATGTGTCCCCATTACCTCTCCATAAATTCAAAACAGAGCAAAATTCTTTGAAATGGAATTACTCACACATTTGATATCTTTAACTCTTCCACCTGACTTGTGTTCTTCAATGTTTCGTGTGTTGTGAGAGAGAAAGAGATTGCAAAAATGAAAATGTGGAACAAAAAATCACCTAAGAAAGTCTCAGTCATTCTAGAAGTGAATATAACGTATTTTCCAAGAACAACACCACACCAAGTATAACGCTACAGTCCCATTACTCTCGCTGATTTGTTATTGAGAACAACACTGCACCCAATTTAAAGCCATAGGTAATAAGTTATATTACTTATGTCTTTAAATGGGGTGCAGTGTCACAGTAGAGCACACAAAGGAATTTTTATTTGATGACCCCCTCTTCTGCCAATGTGGTAGCAAAATACATAGTATGACTTTCATTGAAGATAAATGATGCAATGAAAGCAAGTGTTAAGAGAACTGCTAATTTTTAATACATCTCAAATTGCCTGCACAACTCACATCAAATAATATTGGAGGTGAACACACAAAGTTATGCACTGAATGGCAGTCTTCACCACTGCTTCTTGCTGTACTTGGGCAACTCTTCTTCCTAATAAGTAAAAGACCTTCCATTTAGTGGAGAGGGAGGGGGTATAAAAACCATGCTTCCCAAGGTAGGCATTTATTATTAACCCTACGTGGTGGAAGGTGAATGTCTTTTAGTCTGTGGTTGATACCGACAGTAGTTTATGTGTTCAGAAAGATAGAGACACCACACTAATTTCACTTGCAAGAAAATGCGTGACAGTAGAAGTGTGCACAATCTTGTGGTTTTACTTGTTGCTGGCTCACCAAGTGAATTACACTCAAGGCCGAAAAGAAATCCATGTTTCACCTTCCCTAGCGCAAGAAAATAATTAAAAAAAAAAAAAACGAAAACAAAAAAACTGACTAAAAGGGGAAAAAGTGCAAATGCATAATTTATTAATCCCAAATAAATATTTTCAAGCAGTAAATCATAAACCACTTGCACACAAAATGAAAGGTCACACTAAATCCTTACCGGTCTCCAAATGATTTATTTACATAAAATCATGCAGGTTTCGAGACTTTATTTGCACAATTACAAGGCTTCCATGCTAATAATCAACGAAGAGTTGGCACTCCAAATTCTTGACAGCTCAGTGTTTACCATAAAAGATTCAAAAAAACAATCTGCTTTCATGAATGATGGTTGTAATTTAAAATGTTACTGAAAATGTTTATAAATCACACCCATTTAAATGCCACATTTCAGAAGTGCATGTTGGTAAAATTGAGTTTAACAATGCAGAGTTATCGTAAAATATGGTACATCTTTATGAAAAGCTTGAGCCCAAAAATGGAGATCAAGTTTTGAAAGAAGAAAGGGTGTTTCACAAGAGTCAGTACAAGACTAATTTGTGCAGCATAAAGTAACTCACAAATCATCCCAAATCACAACGTATTTCCAAGGGATAAGCTTATTACTTTCTTGAACACTGTCGTTTAGATTATTATAGACAATGATGTGTGGATGTTGTGTTTTCAGTACTTCAGTATTCTTCTGCTAGAATAAATGCTTCATGTACAGCATGATACACAATAAGAAAAATAACAAGCAATTGCCAATTCTAATACTACATGAAAAAAGAATTGGGAACATAGCTAATCATTATGAAGCACAACCACTGACAGGTTTCTCATATTATGAAGGAAATGGAGTAAAATATTAACTTACCTTAGCCCATTCTTGTAAACAGTCTAAACAAAAGCTATGATCACAACTCTCAGGTGTGCCAATGTCTTGCCCATTGAACTTGCTAAGACATATTGGACATTTTTCAGACTGCTCATCACTATCACTACTTTCAATGGAAGCCTTCTTCTCCTTCTCACATTCAGGGATTTTGCCATTTGAACCTACTACATGGACAGAGCAAAATGAGCCAACAAAAACACTTGTTTTTTCCAAGCAGAAAATTTTACTAAGATATTAAAAGAAAAGTTACTTGTTTTTAACACAAATTATGCCTACATATACACGGTCAAGTCACATTATTGTGAACACCAGCGAATATCCAGAGTAACCGCCATGTGCAGCGCAGACAGCAGCTACATGGGCTGGGAGTGACTCAATAAGGTGCTGGAAGGTGTTCACAGGTATGTAGAGCCATGCTGACTGCAGTGCATCTGACAGCTGCTGGAGGATCCATAGAGCGAACAACACGATCGAGGTGGTTAAACAGATGTTCAATTGGGTTTAAGTCTGGGGAATCAGGGGGCTAAGAAAGTACTTTGAAGTCTTCATCGGGCTCTTCCAACCACTCTTGGATGATTCTAGCTGTGTGACAGGTCGCATTGTCATGCTGAAAGATCCCATCCACCCCAGGGAAGACAATCAGCATGTATGATTGTACGTGGTCTGCAAGGATGGATTCATAACGAATTCAGTCCATAGTGTCTTTCACAGCTATGAGTGGACCCAGAGAATGCCACGAAAACATTCCCCTGACCATAACACTGCCCCCACCAGCTTGTGTTCTTCCAGCAATGGTGGAAGAGTGTTTGTTCTCCGACGTTTTCGCCTTATACCCCAAAGCTCATTCGTTCAATGAAGCAGAAAACGTGACTCATTCCTTTGCCAATCAGCGGAGGTCCAATTCCTATACTGCCGTGTATATGTAAGACTTTCCTGCCGATGCACCTTCATTAGCATAGGTGCAATGACCATCCGTCTGCATCAGAGCCCCATACGCAGCAAGGTTCGCTGAACTGTTGTCTTAGACACACTTCTGGTAGCCCTCTGGTTCATTCGGCAGGTGAGTTGCTCCACTGTAGTGTGTCAATCGGCCCTCACGCACCTTCGAAACTGACGTTCACCTCTCACATCAATGGCACGTGGTGCTCCGCAGTTTCCACATCGCTTATTCACAATGGTGCCATTTCTCCAATCCCGATACACTTTAACCACAGCAGCACATGAACAGTTCACAAACTGCACTGTTTCAGAAATACTGCCACCCTTAGCCCGAAAGCCGATAATCATCTCTTTTTGGAAATCTGATAAATCGCTCCTTTTATCCATGACAGCAACGAGTGATATGTTTTCAGAATGCACTTGCCTTCTTTCATTGGCTATGCACTGTTGACGTGAAAAATAGGAAGTGGTAACAATAATGTGACTCAACTGTATATATATATAGCAAAGAGTCAACCACAAGTAATTACAATCAATACAATACTATCAAAATAACACCCTAAAAATACTGAAAAGAGAATTAAAATGGTTAAATACAAAAAGATAGAAATTAGAGGAATCCAATTTAGTATCAAATTAGAATCAATTAGTATCCTTAGCACTCTGTCTTCCCTACCTGAACTGGTTAGTAGAACTTAAATAACATAAAACATCTGAAACTTACATGTAACTCACAAATGAACCACACATAATCATAATTAAAATTATGAAGCACACAAGATCAAAAACTTAAGGTCCCCAAGGCAGAAATGTAAGCAAGACCTGGCAGTTATGGTCAGAACTTACTTCTTAAGGTGAACGATAATTCAATAAGGGTACTTTCCAAAAATAGTGAAATGTTTTTGATCACGCCATGGATGCAAGTTCGGGCTGTCAGAATTCTCCGGGGTGACTCGGAGGAAATAAAGTTTTATTGTAGCCCTAAGAAATGGTTAATATAGAAATTAAGTTGGTGTAATATTACATAATCTAATGGTAAAACTTGAATTGGAATTAAAAGAAGACAATAGATTTTGAAAGTGGAACTTGCAGAATTTAAGGATAGTTATTATTCAACAACTTGGAATACAGTAACTTTAGAAATTTTGTGGTACTAACCCTTATTATTGCAAATATGCAAAATTTGTAGGAACTGTGAAATTACAATATTCCTGTGAATGTTATATCATCATCATCATCATTGTCAACCATTATCAATCCACTGCTGGACGAAGGTCTCCCCAAGTTTCCTCCACAACGGTCTGTCTTGTGCCAGTCTCCTCCATGTCACTCCCGCATATTTACGAATTTCATCCACCCATCTCCCATGTGGTCTTTTTCTGGGTCTTTTCCTGTCCCTTGGAATCCAATCTAAAATTTCGGCTGTCCATCTATGGTCTGTCCTTCTGGCAGTATGTCCAGCCCATTGCCATTTCAGGGATTTAACTCTGATCATGATGTCTTCCACTCTCGTCATTTTTCGGATCCACGAGTTCCTCTTCTTATCTCTCCTGGTTATACCAAGCATGCACCTCTCCATGCTTCTTTGAGTTGTCTGCAGCTTTTGTATGTCTCTTTTAGTTAAGGTCCACGTCTCTGCACCATACGTAAGCACTGGAAGGATGCATTGATCAAACACTTTTCTTTTAAGACATAATGGCATATTGCTCTTGAAAATTATGCTGTTTCTTCCAAAAGCTCTCCAGGCAAGTTTTGTACGCCGATTAATTTCTTCATCAATGTGACCCTCACTTGATATCTGCTGTCCAAGATAAACATACGTATCTGTTATCTCCAGTTTTTCTCCATCAATCGATAAATCTTCATTTCTTGTAAAAGCATTGAACATCACTTTTGTCTTCTGAAAGTTCATTTTTAATCCCACTTCTTTACTCTTGTCAGCAAGTTCCTGGATCATACTCTGCAGCTCTGATGGGGTAGTTGCAAAAATGACTACGTCATCAGCAAAACGAAGGTGGGTTAGATAATCTCCATTAATCTTTATCCCTTTGTTTTCCCAGTTCAGTGATTGAAAGACATTTTCCAATGTGGCATTAAAGAGCTTCGGAGATATGGTGTCACCTTGTCTCACTCCCTTTCCAATTTTTATGTGTGTTGTATTTTCAAACAGCCGAATCTTTGCACTTGCATTTTCATAGATGTTATTAATAATATTAATGTATGCATCTTCAATACCGCAGGATTTCAGAGCCGTGGTAACTGCTGATGGTTTCACCGAATCAAAGGCTTTTTCATAATCGATAAAAGCCATGCACAATGGAAGTTCATATTCCCTCGCTCTTTCAATCAGTTCTCTCAGTACGTGGATATGATCTATTGTGCTGTAGCCACTCCTGAATCCAGCTTGTTCTCTCGGTTGAGCCATGTCCAGTGTTACCTTCAAGCGGTGTGAAAGAACTTTAGTGAAGATTTTATAAACCTCTGATAGGAGGCTGATAGGTCTGTAGTTCCTGAGATCCTCAATGTCACCTTTTTTATGTAGCAGGATCATTGTAGCATTGTTCCAATCCTCAGGAATCTTCCCTTCATTAAGGCATCGAGTGAAAATTTGGGCGAGTACTGTTTCAATTTCTCCACTTGCTTCTTGTATGATGTCTATAGTAATTCCATCTTCTCCTGGAGCTTTCCCTCGCTTCATGTTCTTGATTGCATGAGCAACTTCTGCTGGGAGGACTGGAAGAACTCTGGTACCTTTCATGATGTCTGGAGTACATGTATCATCCCTTTCATATAATTTGGAGTAGAAATCTTTCACTCTTGTCAAAATTTCGCCTCTATTTCTTGTTATAGAACCATCTTCTTTTCTCAGAGCCATAATCTGTTTTCTTCCCTTACTGAGATGTCCCTTTGCTATCTTAAGGCTTTGGTTGTTTTCAATTGCTTTCCTCACTAGCTCACAGTTGAATTTCCTTACGTCTTCAGTGATACTTTTTCGTGTTGTCTTGCATAGCTCTATATATTCCACTTTGGAAGTCACATCTACTTTAGTTGTCCTCATCTCTCTTCTTTTTTGCATCAACATAATGTTATATATACATATATATATATACAAATTTCATATAAAAATTACTTAATACATAGTAAAACAGTTTTCAATGAAAAAAAAAGCAGGTTTATTAGAACTGTCAAATACATCTTGTACAAAGACCTTATATAAATATTCAAGAGCTTAACAACAGTCTTGTTCTTACAAGAGTCAAGAACACTGACTCTTGTATGGATAGAACACATCATACCTCTCCACAGTTAAAAGGTAATCACATCTTAACACACAGCTGTTGAACATTTCTGATCTCAGTCAGTGGCCCATGATATTCTGTGAATGTGGAACTGCTGGTCCTACTTTTCCTCTGATGAGCCATAAATTACAGAAATGGGGTAATACAGAGCAAATCAATATATATATATATATAAATATTTTTTTGATTAGAGGTTTAACGACCACCGTGAGCAACTCAATGGGCTATAAGCAGTCCTGGACCCAACTTGGACGAATGATCAGAGGCCATCGCTTAGATCACTGCGCCACCGGGGCGGCACAAATCAATATAGTGTATTTGCCTGATGAAGCTGAGCCAAACACTCAGTGACCATTAAATAAAATATTGTAAACCTTAAATAAAAAATAATGTTGAATAAACATTGCTGAATTCATTTATTTCAACATCACAAGGATTGTAGTAAAAGAATTTTTAATAAACCAGTGTTTGTTTTAAACTTAAGACAATATGGTTTATTTTCTTTGCTAACTGAATTCCAGAATTTACAGGATTTTTGTTTTGTTTTGTTTTGTTTTGTTTTGTTTTGCTTTGTTTTGCCTTTTTTTTAAGTTGCAGAGACACTTTTGTATCTGCCAATTATGATATTCTAAAATGAGGGAAGATTTCAAAACTACAGAAAAATAATCATACATAAGTGGGAACGAATTTTCCTGAAGAAATAATTCTTCACAAATACATGGAAGGCAATACAAATGTAATCATTGGCAAAACTGTGCAATATTTTCACTGTTTCCATGTAGCGACTCCTTCAGAAAACCGGAAAATTACATTGCCCTGGAGCGGGAATCGAACCCGCATCTCCCGATTTCCAGATAGCATGCTCGATGGAAATCGGGAGATGTGGGTTCGATTCCCGTAAAGGGCAATGTAGTTTTCAAGTTTTCTGAAGGAGTCACTACATGGAAACAGTGAAAATAAGGCACATTTGTGCCAACAATTAGAACAGAAAAAAAAATAAGTGCACATAACACTTTTACAAAACAAAATGCAAAGCTCTATTTCAAACAAAAAATTCCCATGAACTTTTTCACATGCAGAAAAATACAAAGATATATTTATCAGAGTTAAATCCCTGAAATGGCAATGGGGTAGGCATACTGCCAAAAGGACAGACCATCGATGGACAGCCGAAATTTTAGATTGGATTCCAAGGGACAGGAAAAGACCTAGAAGAAGACCACATGGGAGATGGGTGGATGAAATTTGAAAGTATGCGGGAGTAACATGGAGGAGACTGGCACAAGACAGACCGTTGTGGAAGAAACTTGGGGAGGCCTTCATCCAGCAGTGGATTGATAACGGTTTGCAATGATGATGATGATGATATACAGTACACCGAGTGATCATTAAATTATGACCACCTCTATCAAAGTTGGATGTGGCCCGTTGCCTATGTGATTCCCAAGAGGGTGCGATTAGTCAACCGACGTGCCATATATCAGGTGTGAGTGGAGAAGTAGGGCGTGAAATTTGGAGCGTGATGGGTAAATGGAAGGATTTATCATATTTTGAGAAAGGACAGACCGTGGGAGCTCGGAAAGTGGGTACCTCGGTTTCCCAGATGGCTGAAATGGTGCGTGGTTCACAAGCTGTTATAGTTAAGTATAAGGGCTGGCTTGAAAAAGGTCAAACAATGACCCAGAAACAAAACTGCACAGGACAGCAAAAGGTTGATATGAGAGGTGAGCGCTGAGTCCGACGACTCATACAGGACAACAGACACAGCACTGTTCAACAGTTCATTACCCAATACAACAGAGGTCAAACCAGAACAGTATCTGTTGTGACCATGAGTTGCACGCTCACACATATAATGGCAAACGACCCCGATAACATCCTCTCCTAATCATGGTTCATCAGCACAAAAGGCTCGCCTGGTGCAAAGATCATGCAACTTGGATGTTGGATGACTGAAAAAAGTGAGCTGATCTAACAAGTCACGTTTTTCACTCCACTCTGTGGATGGTCATGTACGCATTTGGCAAAAACAACATGAAGCATTCCAATCCATCCTACACGGTCTCCACAGTGTAAGCAGGTGAAGGTGGTTGTAAGGTGTGGGGCATGTTTACCTGGCAGGAACTTGGACCCCTGGTGCATGTGCAACAACATATGATTGGTGCCTACTGTTGGGAATTGCTTGCTGACTCTGTGCACCCAGCAGTGTTACACTTTTTTCCAAATGGTGAAGGTGTCTTCCAAGATGACAATGCGCCGAGCCACCAGTCCAATGTTGTGGAAATGGTTTGAGGAACAAAGTTCAGACTTTCAGCATATTTATTGGCCTCCGAACTCCCTTGATATCAATTCCAAAGAGCACTTGTGGGACACTATGGAAAGCATATCAGGCAACTAGACACACCAATCCCCTCCATAATTGCATTGAAGGTCGCATAACAAACAGCTTGGTTGGCCATACCTCCTAACTGGCTATGGCATCTTTTGAATCTACAGGGTGTCCCGGAACTTCGTGTACAAACTTAGAGGGGAGGTAGAGAACAGCGTTAGGAAACAGAATTAAATAGGAAAGCATAGGCAGAAAAGTCACCCTCACGTGAGAAGGAGACACAAAGACACAGTAAGGCCACAATACAGAAAGCAGTGATGAAGCAACCTTTTCACATGACGGGGTGTTCAATACGCACAACGCGCACATGTGGGCCGACCACAAGCCGCACAACAACGCTTCACTGTTAATGTGCGGGCGGGTATCGTGGCGGACAGTTTTGTCGGGCCATACATCTTACCACCTCGACTGGACGCTCGCCAGTATCTCGTCTTTCTTCAGGAGGTTTTTCCGGAAATGCTGCACGATGTCCCTGCACATGTTTGACGCGGAATATGGTTGCAACATGATGCGGCGCCATCTCATTACGCAAGGTGCGTACATGACCATTTGGACCGGACATTTGGAAAAAAGTGAATTGGGCGTGGCGGTCCCATGGAATGGCCCCCCAGATCACCTGATTTATCTCCTCTTGATTATTATCTCTGGGGTGCCATGAAGAGCATGTACGACACGCCAGTAAATTCTGAAATGGACCTGGTGGCACAGATCTCCATCGCTGCTGCTACGATCCGCGAAACGCCAGGTATCTTCGACAATGTTCGCCAATCCATGTCGCGTATGTGTCATGCGTGCATCCAGGCCAATGGGCGCAATTTTGAACACCTCCTGTGATACTTGTAAGTCCTACATTGTATTCTTTTGTTGTGTAATAAAGCGTTTTACACTGCTTTCTGTATTGTGGCCATACTGTGTCTTTGTGTCTCTTTCTCACGTGAGGGTGACGTTTCCGCCCATGCTTTCCTATTTAATTCTGGTTCCTAATGCTGTTCTCCAACTCCCCTCCAAGTTTGTACACGAAGTTCCAGGACACCCTGTATAGCACGCCAGATAGCTGCTGTACTATGGGTGAAAGGAGGACCTACAAAGTATTAGGTAGGTGGGTCATAATTCAGTGATCACTCAGTGTAAGGACGAATTTCAGCCGTAGCAGATCATCTGTAGGGTTAACAATACCAGAATGCATCAAAAAAAATTAAAAATAAAAAAAATTTAAAAACATTCCAATGTGTATAAAATTTATATTGAAGCTGAAATGCCATATTTTCCAAGAATGATGCAGCACCAAATATATGCTGCAGTTCCATTGTGAGCTCAGTACCTAATATCATCATCATCATCATTGTCAACCATTATCAATCCACTGCTGGACGAAGGTCTCCCCAAGTTTCCTCCACAACGGTCTGTCTTGTGCCAGTCTCCTCCATGTCACCCCTGCATACTTTCGAATTTCATCCACCCATCTCCCATGTGGTCTTCTTCTGGGTCTTTTCCTGTCCCTTGGAATCCAATCTAAAATTTCGGCTGTCCATCGATGATCTGTCCTTCTGGCAGTATGTCCAGCCCATTGCCATTTCAGGGATTTAACTCTGACAGGGATCATAGCATACTTCTGGAAAATTTTAGGTAGGAATTTTAGGACTTTTTAGAAAAATTTTAGGAAAATTTTAGGAGTGTATTTCAATAAAAACTAGATGTATATTTGTATACATCTAGTAAAACAACTTTGTATACATTGTAAAGAGTTTGCTTCACACCCTTCAACCATATATACTGATAGACTGCGCATGACATCAAAATTTCTGGCTCCAACATAAAATCACATGACATCAGTCAAAAAGATGGGTTACACCTGCTGTGCTTATGGTTGCTCTGAGCGATATGGTAAAGAAAGTTCTATGATTTTTCATGGGTAAGAAACGAATTAAATACCTAAGTCAATAAAGTTCAATTACTTAACCAGAAACTTGCAGCTATTGATATAAAAATATAGTAACTTAAGAAAAAAAAAATGGAATGCATGTTCCAAATTCTTTGCAAATGTTCATCACATTATAAATCACAAAATGTAAACAACCCGATCATGCATGTATATAGCTCATAAGTAAACTTACCTGAAGAGTTTTCATTATATATGAGGCGCATTCACATAATACACCGAAAACACTGAAGTTCTGCAGCGTAAATTAGTAATCATAACAGCATTTTTACACGAAATTTGGAGTCTGATGATGACGTGCCCAATGTTTGAGCCATGGCGGCTTTGATGCAGCTATTGCCAATGCACAGTCCATTAGTATATATGGTCGAAGTTCACACCCAAATTTTTTGCATAACGTCTAAAGTTTAAGTATGATTTACTTCTAATGTTCAGTTCTTATCTTTTCACGTGTTATTATCATATTCAAGTATATTTACCACATTCAAGTTTCACTTTGAACATTAATATGCTGTTGAACCAGAAGCAATTCACGATTTTCACAGTAAAGTTTTCAGGTTTCACATTAAATTATAATATCCTAAAATAATAATAGCTATATTGAAAACCAAGAACTATGTACAATTGTTCACTGAATTACTTTTTTCATATTATTGTTTTAACCTTTTCCTGATAAGCCTATCTTTTTCTGCATCCACCACAACTAATTTACTTTCAGTTTTCTTTATTTCAGCTGAACCTTGTATGATCAAGTTAGAGGCAACTGCTATTTCAACAGTATTTTGTTTTTCTACAGCTTTTCTCATTCTTTCTGTTCCCTCTTGAATTACTGCTAGGGAGGCTTCTTTATCTTTTTTAAGCCTATTTATTTCTGCATCATTTTCTTTTATTTTGTCATCAAACTCAGCTTTTCTTTTTTCTCTAGCTGCTTTCCTTATTTTCCCTCTCTTTCTGCTTCCTTTCTTTTACCTTTTTTGATTCTTCTTCCTTCAGCTTATCAACATACTCTTTATAAAATTTATGTGAATCACAAACACTATTTAACAAATTTCTTGTTATGGGAACTTTACTTACACATCCATAGTGTTTAATGGCCCCTTTAACTATTCTTAATGATGTTACAGTTGAGTCTTTTAAGTTAGCCTTGTCCTTCCTTAACAGAGCAGTGTTAACCGAAAATCCCCTTTCTGCATCAGCATTACCATGAGGTAAAACTAAAATTGACTTGATGAGTTTAGCAAGATTTGAGTATTTTCTTTTCCGCTAGAGTCTTTAATACTAAATATATTATGCCAGTAATGATCAATCCGCACTGGAATATGCCCTTCCTCTGAAAATTTCACTAGTTCATCTAGAGTTGGCTTATCGCAATTTAAAAGTTTCCACTCTTCTCTTACTCTATCAATTTGTTCCTCAGAAAGATGCAAAACACTTGAAATTCTGGTTATTTCCAAAAGTCCTTCAGTGACTGAAAGTTGAGTTGACTCTTTCTTTGGTTCTTTTACCTTTAAAACTTCTATGTCTCTTAGCTTTTGATTGCAGAATAGCAAATTTGACTTTAAATAATAGAATAATAGCTATATACTATATTCACTACTGTTTCACACGTTATATACGTTCTGTGCGTTGTGTGCACATTTGCAGCAAAATCATCCTGGCATTTATATGTCATATGAATAGGAATAATATTATAAGTATTCCTATTCATATGATATATAAATGCCAGGATATTTTGCATAAATATGCACACAAGGCTATATATAACGTGTGAAACAGTAGTGAATACAGTATATAGCTATTATTCTATTCTATAATACCACATATTTTATTTTTGGTTATTTTACTAACCAAAATCAATTATTGACTTTAAATATTTTGTGGTTGCAATTAGTGATGATCTTACATCTAAGAGAAATAATTTCTGCCTGGTCTCCTGAACATTCCTGAGGAGATTTTTGTCTTCATACCAACTTCTAACTCCCCTAGTTTTTTCCATGAATTTTTGTTTTCAAAATCTACATTCTTTAGGTCTTCTCCAAATTTCCCTGCAATAACATCATCTTGGATAAACTGAGCCATAACATTCCTCATTAAAGTATTTAAATCAGAATATAACTGGTGTATTTTTGGTTCTTCACTCTGATAACATAATGAAAACTTTTCAAAATTTTGGTGTGAAAATGAAATTAATGCTAAATAGCAAGGAGTTAGCTCATTTTTCAGGAAACAGTGAATTCTTTTATACCTTGCCGAATTGCGTAGTTGTTTTTCAAATATTTTTTGAGATGGCAAGAAGTTTAAAAAATATTCTGTAATATTTAGCCGTTGATCCAAGAGCCTCTGGGCTACAGAACCAACGGTTAACCATCTGTTGCTGACATGACGCAAAAGAAATTTGGCTGTGACCAATGTTATATCCTCGACAGATTTAAAATCCTCTCGTCTTGCAGCACTACTCTTTAAAAAGTAATGCATATCAGTAGCAAATTCATCAAAATCTATATTTAAGCTTGTCAAAAAAATTTTAAATGCATTACTAACAACATGCAGGTTGCAAAAACCTAGTTCCAAAGATTTCTGGCCTGTTTCTTGTTTTACAACTTCATTGAATTTGCGTAAAAAGCACTTATTTACATTTGGGCTGTCCATGGATACACAAATAATTCTGTTCAACGAAATATTGAAGGATGATAACACATCAAGAATTTCTTTTAGCAAAATATCTGCTGTTGCATGACCCAGAAAAACGCTTGTTAGGTATCGGCAAGAAACTGAATTTATTTCTGAAGACCAGTACCTGAGATACACATCCAACTGCCGTTTCACTTGTGTATTTGTAGTTTCATCAAATGCTATAGTAACCTTTCCTGGGCTACTAGATGCAATGTCTTTTTTAAATCCTCTTCAAAATATTTTGACAATCCATGTGATATCACATAAGCAACTTTTTTTCTTTAAGTTGCATTTTGGCTGCAATAATAGCAGAATCAGGAAACATTTCTTTGAAAAGTTCAACTGTTTCAGTGCATGAAACAAAAGACATATTGTCCTTAGCAACTTTCATGGCCCATAATGCTTCGGCTTTAGCCAACTGTAAAAATCATGAGTCAGTACTTCACTAATATTTGTTTTGGGCTGAAGATCCCGTCCTCCAAAGGCTTTCAGGATGGACTTATTTTGAAATTTACTTTGAAGTTTCTGCAAATGTTTTTTTCCTTTATGATGCGCTTTTACTTGTGAAAAGCCACTATTAGAAATATTGAAAATTTCTGAACACAATATACACTTAGCAGAAAATATTGTTTCAGTTGCAGAACACCATTCTTTCAACTTCACTCCGTCCAATTCTTTGGCGAGCCACGCATCTTGAAATTTCGTTTTGGATTTAGGCATCTTAAACACTTGTATTACTAACCAGAAAATGAAAGGGAAGTACAAAAACACGTTCCAATATTGCAAAACCAGACAACTTCCCGAAGTTTGGCTGCGAGGATGTCAGAAGATAGAAAAAAAAAAAAAAAAAAAAAAAAGCAGGTCACCACTAGAGAACTGAACCTGCACACAGCACAGAGAACACCATAAAAGACGCAAAACCAGAAACTATCATATGCATCTCACGCAAGTTCAGTCAAAGAGAGTCGGAGCCGAGATATATTGCGCATCGAAGGTCGCTGTCGCCGACGCACGATCGAAGGTCAATGATGACGTGCTGTACTGCCTGCCACGATAACACTCAGCTACCATCCCATCATCATTACCGGAGGTTACGGAAGGAGACCACATGTTTCCTCTTTGCTTCCACCCACCTGCGGTTTACAATAACAAAACATCAGCAGAAGAGGAGGTTCCACAAGGCATGTACAAAAATAAAGTACGATCTTCTGCGTGCCACGGAGTTCGTCTGCAAAGCGCAAACCAGGGGTGAAAATGACCCCTCCCCTTTTCCTTAGATCTCTTGTTACTCTCGAAAACTGTCCGAAGGCACAAAAGTGGAGCACCCGCCCCGAAGCAAGTGCATCTCGATGGCGTCATTTTCCCTCCGTTCAGCAGCACAGCATATAGGCTGTGTTTCTACAATAACAGGTCTTTTTACCTTACCGTAATGGTAAATTTATTGGCGTTAATAACGGTTGTATTTTTAATAAATAAGCTTACGAAAATTTTAGGAAGAATAGCAAATTTTAGGTATAATTTTAGGAATTTAAGGAGGGTCACAAAATATTAGGAATTTTAGGAATTTTAGGAGGAATGCGATCCCTGCTCTGATCATGATGACTTCCACTCTTGTCATTTTTCGGATCCACGAGTTCCTCTTCTTATCTCTCCTGGTTACACCAAGCATGCACCTCTCCATGCTTCTTTGAGTTGTCTGCAGCCTTTGTATGTCTCTTTTAGTTAAGGTCCACGTCTCTGCACCATACGTAAGCACTGGAAGGATGCATTGATCAAACACTTTTCTTTTAAGACATAATGGCATATTGCTCTTGAAAATTATGCTGTTTCTTCCAAAAGCTCTCCAGGCAAGTTTTGTACGCCGATTAATTTCTTCATCAATGTGACCCTCACTTGATATCTGCTGTCCAAGATAAACGTACGTGTCTGTTATCTCCAGCTTTTCTCCATCAATCGATAAATCTTCATTTCTTGTAAAAGCATTGAACATCACTTTTGTCTTCTGAAAGTTCATTTTTAATCCCACTTCTTTACTCTTGTCAGCAAGTTCCTGGATCATACTCTGCAGCTCTGATGGGGTAGTTGCAAAAATGACTACGTCATCAGCAAAACGAAGGTGGGTTAGATAATCTCCATTAATCTTTATCCCCGTGTTTTCCCAGCTCAGCGACTGAAAAACACCCTCCAATGTGGTATTAAAGAGCTTCGGAGATATGGTGTCACCTTGTCTCACTCCCATTCCAATTTTTACGTGTGTTGTATTTTCAAACAGCCTAATCTTTGCACTTGCATTTTCATAGATGTTATTAATAATATTAATGTATGCATCTTCAATACCGCAGGTTTTCAGAGCCATTGTAACTGCTGATGGTTTCACCGAATCAAAGGCTTTTTCATAATCGATAAAAGCCATGCACAATGGAAGTTCATATTCCCTCGCTCTTTCAATTAGTTCTCTCAGCACGTGGATATGATCTATTGTGCTGTAGCCACTCCTGAATCCAGCTTGTTCTCTCGGTTGAGCCATGTCCAGTGTTACCTTCAAGCGGTGTGAAAGAACTTTAGTGAAGATTTTATAAACTACTGATAGGAGGCTGATAGGTCTGTAGTTTCCGAGATCCTCAATGTCACCTTTCTTATGTAGCAGGATCATTGTAGCGGTGTTCCAATCCTCAGGAATCTTTCCTTCATTAAGGCATCGAGTGAAAATTTGGGCGAGTACTGTTTCGATTTCTCCACTTGCTTCTTGTATGATGTCTACAGTAATTCCATCTTCTCCTGGAGCTTTTCCCCGCTTCATGTTCTTGATTGCATGTGCAACTTCTGCTGGGAGGACTGGAGGAACTCTGGTACTGGTATCTTTCATGATGTCTGGAGTGCATATATCATCCCTTTCATATAATTTGGAGTAGAAATCTTTCACTCTTGTCAAAATTTTGCCTCTATTTCTTGTTACAGAACTATCTTCTTTTCTCAGTGCCATAATCTGTTTTCTTCCCTTACTGAGATGTCCCTTTGCTATCTTTAGGCTTTGGTTGTTTTCAATTGCTTTCCTCACTAGTTCACAGTTGAATTTCCTTATGTCTTCAGTGATACTTTTTCTTACTGTCTTGCATAGCTCTATATATTCCACTTTGGAAGTCACATCTTCTTTAGTTGTCCTCATCTCTCTTCTTTTTTGCATCAACATTTTGGTTTTTCCTGATAATTTGTTCACATGCAACTTGTTCTTAGACCCAGCTAATTTTGTTGCTGTTTCCATAAGAACTTTGGTTATTTTTCTGTTAACTTCAGAGATGTCCACTTCTTCCGATGTTAGGCCTTCTAAAGCAGAGAACCTGTTCTTCAGTTCTAACTTGAAGGTATTATGGTGTTTTTTAAGGTTGGTTATGTCAATAGATTTTGTTTGTCTTATGAGCTTGCCACGTTCAAGTTTAGTGTTGAGGTGCATCTTACATCTCACCAATCTATGGTCACTACCTGTGTTGAACTTGTTTAGCACACTGCAGTCTTCTATGACGAATTTTTTGTTACACATAATAAAATCAATTTCACTTGTCGTCCCATTTGGATGTCTCCATGTCCATTTCCTGTGTGGCTTTTTCTTGAAGAAGGAGTTCAAGATGAAAAACCCTTCTGCCTCTGCAAACTCAACGAGAGTATTTCCACGCTGGTTTCTGTTGCCATGACCGAATTTACCTACTGAAGTTTCATTCTGTTGCCGTTGCCCTATTTTTGCATTGAAATCTCCCATAATTATTTTCAAGTGCTGCTTACCTTTATTATTTAGATGACAAATTTCCTCATAAAATTCTTCAATTTCTTCTTCAGGATGACTTGTGGTGGGTGCATAAGTTTGAATAATCTGAGCCTGGTATCTTCTCGAGAGTTGGATAACAAGTCGTGCAGCTCTGTCAGAGGAACTTTCAACTTCTACAACTTTATCCTTCAGTTTCTTGTTTATTATAAATCCAACACCACTAGTTCTGCCAGTATCTGTCCCACGATAGTAGAAGAGATGTCCACTTTTCAGTTCGATGAGATCTTCTCCTTTTCTCCTTACCTCACTTAGCCCCACGATGTCCCACTTGATCCTTTGTAGTTCCTCTTCCAATTCAGGAAGCCTTGAATCAGAAGATAGGGAGCGTCCATTGTAAGTAGCCAAGGTCAGCATCAGATGGCAGCCTAGTCTGGTCCTCCGGGGATTCTTAGCACCCTCTGCCTTCATGTCGCACTGGCCGCTGCCTTGGCCAGGTACATTCCAGCTGCCGGAGACTGAGGGCCAAGATTTAAGTTGTGGAATCATTTTGGAGGGGTTTGGCCATAACTCACCACGCTGGCCAAGCGGGTTGGTGAGTGTGGGATAGAATTTCCTCTAATCCCGATGGTATAGTTATACCGCTATGGGCGGTCGTCAGAGCCCCTTTAGTGGGAACAGGATGCACCACGAGAAGGCGGGGTTGACATTTGTCAAGGAGAGGCTGTGATGTTACGCATCACCTGACCTTACATCCCGTACCTAATATATATGTATATATATAAACAGTATACATATATTAGGGGTATGCAAAAGTTTCCGCAGTTTTAATGAGAAAGGAGACAGGAGCAATCAGGAAACCAGTGAACATTTATTCAGCAAAATATTGGCCATTAGCATCAATGACCTTTTGCCATTTTTCAAGCAACAAATGAATGCCCCTGTGATAGAACGACTCTGGTTTTGAGCTGAAGAACGCAGTGACGAAATTTTCCACCTCTGGAACTGTGGTGAACCGTTGCGGGGCTAGGGCATGTTGCATAGAGTGAAGCAGATGAAAGTCTGAGGGCGCATTGTCTGGGGAGTAAGCCGGGTGCGGTAAAACCTCCCAGTGTAACTGTTCAAGGGTTGATTTCATGATGGCACTAACATGTGGTCTGGCATTATAGTGTAACAGGATGACTGGGTGGCACCTGTCCATGGGCATTTTTGCTGGATTGGGGCATTCAGTTTCATCAACTGATCGCTGTACAGTGATTGTTTCGCCCGGTTTCAACAGTTTGAAGCACAACACTCCAAACATATTCCACCACACACACACAACAGCACCTTTTTCCTGTGCATATCCTGTTTTGCAGTGGATGTTGATGGCTAGCCTGGGTCAACCTAAGATTGCTTGCGTACGGGGTTGTCACAATAGACCCATTTTCATCCTCGGTGACAACCTTCCACAAGAAATTCTTTCCTTGAAACCTCTGCAGCAACAACATGTAGATGCCCAATCACTGACCAATATTCCACTCTATTAAACTATGCGAAATCCACTTACCAATCTTCTGGATCTTCCCTAAGGCCTGTAGATGCTGTACCACCATCGACTGAGCCACTTTCAAACATTTCGCCAGTTGCGTGGTTGATTGTGTGGCATCCTCTTGCAACAGCGATTCCAGCTCTTCGTCTACGAGTTCCTGCGGTTTATCTGCACGTGGCTTGTCTTCCAAGCTTAGATCACTTTTCTTAAACCTGACAGACCATTCTCGACACATCCGCTCACCCATAACCGTTTTGCCATACGCCTGACATACTGAACCGTATGCTTCACTCTCACTTTTTCCTAAATTAAACATGAATAACAAACAGTGCCGCAAATGAACTTTATCGAACACCATGCTTGGCTTCATGTACAAACTGACAGCACAGGTCACCGGCCAGTTAAACCCCTACAATGCCCGATAGCGGGGGCAGCAGAAACTTTTGCATACCCCTAATATAATGCCTATTACTGATATATTGAGGGCATATAAACTAGCTACACAACAAATAAGCACTTGTGCCTGTGTCGTTTAACTTTGCATCTTTCCTGTACCAACTTTTCTTTCAGTGTGCTAGAAATCCTTCAGATATTACATTTTTGAAACCAAATTTCACACTTCATATTATATATTATTTGAGCAGTCTATGGAGATCACTTCAGTTTTGGCAGCCTACAGTGGTTTCAATTCAATTTCTAAATGTAGTTCGTTGGATTAACTGAAAGTAATATAACCAAATCATTTGATATACTGTTCAGCGTTCGAATTACCCAATGGTCCTCTGGCCATTGGCCACTAAAACTTCTGCCGGACCCCATGAACTATTACGTTGTCGGAAAAGTAATGACGTATTTTGGCACCCGATGATGGTTGGGCGGTTTTGGAAGTACTAGAGGCATGTGCAGCTCTGTTATCGCTACGGCATTCAACAGGTGCCAGTTCTAGCTGCAGTCTAAAAGGAATAGTGAAAGATTTGGTTGATTTGCAGAGATTTGACATCAAGTTGAAGATGAAAGACCAAACTGTGCATTTTCGCCATATTTTACTGTTTTACTTCTGTAAAGAGAAGAACGCGCATCAAGCTTGTGAAAAGTTGCGTAAAGTGTATGGTGATAATGCTCTACAAGAACGTCAGTGCCGGCAGTGATACGCAAAATTCTGTGCTGGTGATTTTGACCTCAGCGATGCTCCTCGTTCAAAGAGGCCAACCGAGCCCTTCCCGATTTGATAACGACCAAATCAAGGCATTGATCAAGTCAAACCCACGTTACACAACACGAGAGATTGCAGACACATTGCACATCCATCATTCAAGTGTTCACGACCACCTGAAGAAGCTGGGATATGAAAGCAAGCTCGATGTGTGGGTTCTTCATGAATTCAAAGAAGCTCAACTGACGGCGCGTATAAACATCTGCCATATGCTCATGAAACGTAAGGAAAACGATCCTTTTTTGAAGCGACTGATAACTGGTGACGAAAAGTGGATTGTGTACAACAATGTGCTGCATGGTCTTGGTCCCGACATGCTGCTACACCTCAAACGACATCTAAAGCAGACATTCATCAGTGGAAGGTTCTGGTCTCAGTGTGGTGGGATTTTAAAGGTTTCGTTGTTTCGAGCTCCTACCACAGAACCAAACAATCAATTTGAATGTGTACTGTCAGCAATTGGACAGTTTGAACGAATTCATCATCCAGAAACGTCCAGAGCTCGTTCATCATAAAGGTGTTGTGTTCCATCAGGACAACGCGAGACCACACACAGGTTTGATCACCCGCCAAAAATTATTGCAGCTTGTGTGGGATGTGTTGCCACACCCAGCATACTCACCTGACCTTGCGCCGTTAGATTTCCACTTGTTTTGCTATCTTCAACAGTCCTTGCGTGGTATAACGTTCAATTCAGATGAGGCTGTAAATCAGCACCTTGTACAGTTTTTCGCCACGAAAGACAGGTCCTTCTATGAACGAGGCATTCTGCAGCTCACTCACAGATGGCAAAAGGTCATCAAACAAAACGGGCATTATATCATTGATTGATCTTTGTTCCTTCTATCAATAAATGACCTTTGCAAAACATGGCTAAAATACATCATGACTTTTCCGACAACCCAATATTATTGATTTTACTGGCCCGGATGGCCAGTAATTTTTTTCTAATTTGTCACAAGTTAAAAAATGAATTTCTATTTCTTTTACCTTGCTGTATGGTTTTCTTTTTAGGATGGAAACTAATGATAGGTTTAGAAACAAATATTGGAGATAATTCCATTGAAATGATAATCTATTTTCTACATATGATGTAAATGTCTTTTTTTTTTCTTTTTTTTTTTTTTTTGTAGACCAGTGGTTTGCAAATTTTAGTGGTTCGTTGGGCCAGTAGAAGATTTATTTTTAACACTGCTGTTGATTCAACTTCCAAACACATAGAAAAAAAAGCTTTCAACATGATGTTATTTTGAGAGCTCACCTGATAACAGAACAAACTCTCAATGTGTCACAAATTGTCTACATTCACCATCTGCACCGAAATCCAGTGTTTTCAATCAAACACAGTAATTCCCAAAGAAAATGGAACTTGAAAGGAATTTTTAGTTATCATTTCATAACATTTTCAGAAATGAAATAACTGAGAAATCTTGAATTCTTCTAAAACTTAAAAACCCAGATTTTCGGGTTTAGAATGTGACAAAACCCCAGAATTCGGGCTACACCCAGATTACGAACAGGTCTGTTTAAAGTGACAGATAAACGTACCACAAAGGAATTTTCATTTGTGGATCATTCCACCATCCAATGATACTTAGATATAGTCATCTATTACTATAAAGAACTTCAGATGACCATGCTGTCCTGTTCATTGAGATGAAATCAGGATTCCTGACAATGGCAGCCAAATACATTGAATTATGCTTTTCATCAGAGATTATCAGTTGTCAGACTTATGAATTGAGGATCCCTATGTTTGAATCGACCAGCCATTGTACTGTTAAAAGGATCGCTGATCTCTGATCTTTCTGCTGTTCTTCTACGTGAGTGCTTTTGTTTATACTGACGCAAATCATCTCAAAAAGTGAGTTTTCCAACACACACACAGTGAATTGTATCTCATATCTCCTTGAAATTTTGAGCAAAAATGATTCAATATTTTACCAGTCCTCTGAATTTTGAGACAACCTGCTGCACGCAGGGGCTAAAAACCTTTATAGGGTTCATCATATCATATCAGGTTTCAAGATTTCATTTGTGTGACCACAAAGACTCCATGCTAATAAATCAAGGGATTATGCTCTCCAAATTCTTCATAGCTTAATGTCAGCCATAAATGACTCACAAACCAGTTTTTTTACATATATCACGGAAGACAGTTGAAATTTGTAATGTTACTGATAACAGATACACGCCGCACCTAGTTAAACACAGCATTTCAGAGCCACATGTTTGTAAAATCGAGTTTAGCACAGTTGCGTTATAATAATTGGAATATATGGTACAAGCATTTACAAAATAAAACAATGCTTAACAACAATAGAGGACAGATGCAAAATTCCGTGAAAAAGAATTCCCTTTGAATTTGAGATTGCAGGATGTATCTCGTGCTGTCTATTTCTGTTCTCCACATTTTTTTTTTTTCGAAGAAAAACAAAGACACCACACTCCAAACACTGTGCTGGAGACAATCTACAAAACCATTTGAAAGTAATGCCAATTGGTTAAGGAATGTGTGTGCGCACCCCCCCCCCCCAACTTCTTTCCATAATTTTAATCCACTAGAAGCACGTTTCAGCAGTTTTGGAAGGCAGCAGAATTATACCCCTGCAGTTTTCTTTCTCAAATACAGTGCAGTTGCGGTAAACTGAACCCTCGATAATCCAAATCACACAGTAATCTGAACAAGGGGACACATAACCTTCTCTTTCCCCCTCCACCACAGTGGTATGTACTGACTAGGTAGTTCCCAATATCAGTCAGTACTGAGATGGGTCGGGCCCAAGCCTGACGCCAAGCTGGGTTTGGACGGCATAATATTTACTACAGTTTGGGGTTGGACTCTGAAAAAGAATTTTCTTTCTTTTTTTTTTTTAATTTAATTTTGCATGATTTACCATACGAGACTTTTCTTACATTTTCTAGTTGATAAAGAGAATTCTTCAGCAAAGAGCAGGGACTCGGGAGGGCTATTTATTTTGGGCTTGGGTAACAAATGCCACAGACCATGCATTAGTGGATTTCTGCGGAGAAAGAAAACCTTCTTCAGGAACTATACATACTAGACAGTAGATAGCACCCTGACAAAATTTTGTCTCTACCTCCGCAGCTCCCTGCTTATCCTACTGAGCAAAGTATGTATATTGCACTGCCTCCTGATCTTTCCGGATGCCCAGCTGTGCAAAACATTTCAGGTAGAAATGAATGGTAAAACAAATCATGCAACTATACACTGAAGAGCAATTTGATTAGAGACAGCTGGCGTTATGCAAATGTGGTGCTGTGGGTGGCCCTGTAAACGGAAACAACATGACGTATGCAGTGATCCGACAATATAAGGAGTGATGCGACAGGAATCAGTAAGAGTCGGATGCAGTATGGGTAAGACGAAGGATCTAAGCGCATTTGATCGTGGGCAAATTGTCGGGGCCCGATGAATGGGTCACTCCATTTCGGAAGTTGCGCAGGCACTGGGATTTTCATGAGCCACTGTGTCACGGGTGCACCGTGAGTACACCGAATCCGGTAAAACCATCCCTGCAAGGGCCAAGTGCCGTGGACAACAGCGTGTGGATGAGCGGGGTTATCGTCGGCTAGCTCGCATTGGAACAGCGGATAGACGGGCCACAGTGCAAGAAATCACTCAGCAATTTAACGCTGGTGCACAAAAACGTGTAAGTAGCCACACCATCCAGAACCATCTCCTCGCTATGGGGTACAGAAGCCATCGCCCCACGAGGGTACCGCTGTTGATTGCACATCACAGGGTGCAAAGATTAGCATGGGCGCGGGAACATCGCCACTGGACCCTAGACATGTGGGAAAATGTTGCCTGGACTGATGAGTCAAGATTCACGTTGGTACATGCGGATGGCAGGATACGAGACAGCACAAACCACATGAAGCGATGGATCCTTCTTGCCAGCAGGGTACTCTTCAAGCTGGTGAGTATGGCATTCTCGTCTGGGGACTGTTTACGTGGACTGAAATGGGACCCCTGGTACGTGTGACGTCCCTCACAGGTCAACGTTACCAGGATATCCAGGACGACCATTTGCTCCCATTTATGCGTCTTCAACATCCCACTGGGGACCTCATCCTGCAACAAGACAATGCACCGTGCCATCGCTCCCGAATTGTATCCGAATGGTTGGATGAATACTCCACCGACGTGACCTTGCTTCCTTGGCCAGCTAGGTCACCTGACCTCAATCCCATCGAGCACATCTGGGATGCCATCGAGAGAGATGTTTGAGGCTCTGACCCCTCTTCCATCAAATCTTCGTGAACTGTGGGAGCTTATTCATGGGTCGTGGATCTGTATGGCTTCCCAACGCTTCCAGTGTCTTGTCGAGTCCATGCCGAGACGAATCGCCGCCGTCATCAGGGCGAAAGGTGGTGCTACACGTTACTAGACAGGTATCTCTAATTCAATTGCTCTTCAGTGTACCATAGAAACAGATAGAATCCCTTCCCCATTTGAGAAAGACAGTGGTTAATTGCACGGGGAGGAGAAAGCTGAAGTTTGTAAGTGAACATTCCTTTTACTAATACTTTAACAGCTAATCAAGAGTTTTCAGGCTTGTTCGAACCCTGGCTCTACCTTACAATATGAAATTTGGGCTCAGGCTCTTAAAATTGAGCCCTAACTCAGCACTAATATCCATCTCCCTGCTACTAACTGCAATAGATGCCAGATAATAATATGTTTAAATGTCTTTCATGTTAGTGGACGTGAAATTAGTTCAACTTGTGGTTTGAAATGTCTTTAAAATGGAAACATACCACTTTATCATTAAAAGATAAGTGTGAAATCTTACAAAAGTTGGAGCAGGATGATAGTGAGCATGGAAATGTTCTATCAGGAAAGCAACAGTTTGTGATATTAAAAAGAAAATTGACAGTATTTTATCTGTTTGCTTATGGGTAGGCTTAGTAAAGAAAAAACTTTAAAATCAGCAGAACTGAGAACAAGCCTTATACATATTGTTTTTATAACAAAAAGCATGACAATGCATTGCATCAAGTGATATACTTGTTGAAAATGATTACTTTTTTACAAATAAATGCTACACAAACATGATTTTCATTATAGCAAACAATATGGCACCAGGCTGTTAATTCTGGCCGGGGGAAATTTTCAAACAATGAAACAGCCTTTAAGGAATGTAAAAAACATTGTAAAGATGAAATAATTACAAATAACCTTATTTGCCTATGAGCAGGTATATATGATGATGAGTCCAAAGTCTTTTGGAAACTTTTTCCTGACAAATCATTAGTGCATGCAGTTGATAAAATACTCTTGGCCGTAAACTGAACAAGAAACAGATAACATTCTTTCTGCGAAGCAATACATGAGGAACATATGCGTAATGCTGGCTGTAATAGAAAAAAGTAAGAATCCAAGGGCCTTTAAAAATGTCACATTACTAGTGAAGTATTATAGTATCAGAAATGTGTTTGGAAGCCCAGAGAAATCTTTTTAGATTAGTTTCATCAGAAATTTGTGCCAAAAGTAAAATCTTATTTAAAAGCAGAAAATTTACCGCTACTGGCAAATGATGCTTCATAAAATTTATCTGTCAAAAAATTAAAATGTGATGATGAACAAAATTTATGCTATGATTTTACCACCAAACATTACTATGCTCTATCGGCCAACGGATCAACATTATAATCCAGGCAACAAAATTAAGATACAAAACAAAATTGTTATTCATTTTCATAATACCAAGCGGAGCCTATTGAAACAGTGATCCTTAAACTTAATTTGAAAGAAGTTGTCATTTCATTAACAGACACGTGGAAATATCTTCTTGAAAAAGTCATCATTTCCTCTTGGAAGAAATTATAGCCTACATCATCAACTTTAAAAGAAGATGAGAAAATTGATGTAGGAAAAGCTTAATGATGATCAACTCAAAATTGACATTTGCATAACAGAACTAGCTGCAAATTATGTAAATATTTTTGACTGATGTTGGAGATTGGATTGTCCAAGAAGAAAATGATACATGCCATAAATATTTGCCAGATGGGGAAAGTATTCAAACAGCTGCTGAAGAAGCAAATGATGGGAGATCTGGCCAGTTAACAAGTAAGTTGCACAACTGCAGCTCACATGTTTAACATGTGCTTGGTGACAGCTGACAGAAATAGCATCACAATTCATGAGCAACTCGTACTTTGTCAAGTTCACAACAAGACATTTTCTTTCAAAGTAAAAAAACGTGCACAGAAATATTTAAAAAAAAAAAAACTTTTTCAAAATTATGAACAGAAATTCTGATTCTTTAAACTGTAATTGTACTGTATACCTTATTTTTTTGTGATTTGTTTTTATAAAATATGTCTTGTAATATATATGTTCTTCATCATCATCATCATTGTCAACCATTATCAATCCACTGCTGGACGAAGGTCTCCCCAAGTTTCCTCCACAACGGTCTGTCTTGTGCCAGTCTCCTCCATGTCACCCCTGCATACTTTCGAATTTCATCCACCCATCTCCCATGTGGTCTTCTTCTGGGTCTTTTCCTGTCCCTTGGAATCCAATCTAAAATTTCGGCTGTCCATCGATGATCTGTCCTTCTGGCAGTATGTCCAGCCCATTGCCATTTCAGGGATTTAACTCTGATCATGATGTCTTCCACTCTTGTCATTTTTCGGATCCATGAATTCCTCTTCTTATCTCTCCTGGTTACACCAAGTATGCACCTCTCCATGCTTCTTTGAGTTGTCTGCAGCCTTTGTATGTCTCTTTTAGTTAAGGTCCACGTCTCTGCACCATACGTAAGCACTGGAAGGATGCATTGATCAAACACTTTTCTTTTAAGACATAATGGCATATTGCTCTTGAAAATTATGCTGTTTCTTCCAAAAGCTCTCCAGGCAAGTTTTGTACGCCGATTAATTTCTTCATCAATGTGACCCTCACTTGATATCTGCTGTCCAACATAAACGTACGTGTCTGTTATCTCCAGCTTTTCTCCATCAATCGATAAATCTTCATTTCTTGTAAAAGCATTGAACATCACTTTTGTCTTCTGAAAGTTCATTTTTAATCCCACTTCTTTACTCTTGTCAGCAAGTTCCTGGATCATACTCTGCAGCTCTGATGGGCTAGTTGCAAAAATGACTACGTCATCAGCAAAACGAAGGTGGGTTAGATAATCTCCATTAATCTTTATCCCCTTGTTTTCCCAGCTCAGTGACTGAAAAACACTCTCCAATGTGGCATTAAAGAGCTTCGGAGATATGGTGTCACCTTGTCTCACTCCCTTTCCAATTTTTATGTGTGTTGTATTTTCAAACAGCCTAATCTTTGCACTTGCATTTTCATATATGTTATTAATAATATTAATGTATGCATCTTCAATACCGCAGGTTTTCAGAGCCATTGTAACTGCTGATGGTTTCACCGAATCAAAGGCTTTTTCATAATCGATAAAAGCCATGCACAATGGAAGTTCATATTCCCTCGCTCTTTCAATTAGTTCTCTCAGCACATGGATATGATCTATTGTGCTGTAGCCACTCCTGAATCCAGCTTGTTCTCTCGGTTGAGCCATGTCCAGTGTTACCTTCAAGCGGTGTGAAAGAACTTTAGTGAAGATTTTATAAACTACTGATAGGAGGCTGATAGGTCTGTAGTTTCCGAGATCCTCAATGTCACCTTTCTTATGTAGCAGGATCATTGTAGCGGTGTTCCAATCCTCAGGAATCTTTCCTTCATTAAGGCATCGAGTGAAAATTTGGGCGAGTACTGTTTCGATTTCTCCACTTGCTTCTTGTATGATGTCTACAGTAATTCCATCTTCTCCTGGAGCTTTTCCCCGCTTCATGTTCTTGATTGCATGTGCAACTTCTGCTGGAAGGACTGGAGGAACTCTGGTACTGGTATCTTTCATGATGTCTGGAGTGCATGTATCATCCCTTTCATATAATTTGGAGTAGAAATCTTTCACTCTTGTCAAAATTTCGCCTCTATTTCTTGTTACAGAACCATCTTCTTTTCTCAGTGCCATAATCTGTTTTCTTCCCTTACTGAGATGTCCCTTTGCTATCTTTAGGCTTTGGTTGTTTTCAATCGCTTTCCTCACTAGTTCACAGTTGAATTTTCTTACGTCTTCAGTGATACTTTTTCGTACTGTCTTGCATAGCTCTATATATTCCACTTTGGAAGTCACATCTTCTTTAGTTGTCCTCATCTCTCTTCTTTTTTGCATCAACATTTTCGTTTTGATGCAAAAAAGAAGAGAGATGAGGACAACTAAAGAAGATGTGACTTCCAAAGTGGAATATATAGAGCTATGCAAGACAGTACGAAAAAGTATCACTGAAGACGTAAGAAAATTCAACTGTGAACTAGTGAGGAAAGCGATTGAAAACAACCAAAGCCTAAATTTTATACACACATATATACAATAAAAATTACTACAGTATTATTAAAAATATATTCACTATTATAATCCAGTACTACACCATCTATTACTCTTGGTAACCTGAACATGCCATACATTAGTTGTTTCGAATTATCGCAATAACACTGTCCAGTGTAATAAAAAAATTTATTGATACTATCAATGTTCATCATTGGCTGACTCACCACCATGATTTTTTTCTCTCTTTTTGGAGAGGGTCAAATTAGCACAGTAGTGCATATCAGGATGAAATAATCTTTAAAAAATTCTTGAATATATATCGTTGTTCAATTTTCGCTAAGTTGTGATGAACATACTTTTTACGTGGCTACGATATTTTAATTCGGTTGACATTAAATGTCTGTAAATACTGTTTCACACGTTATGCAAGTTCAGCTATCGGGAGATTGCAAAAGGACGTTAACATAGTATTGGCAATTGAAGTCAAGTATAATAATAATAAGTATCTGTACTTACAATATTCATAGTGGCTGTCGGGGCTTCATATGTGCGTCATATAAGAATGTGAATTCTTTCAATTGTGAAGTTAAAATTCATGATATTGTAAAATCTGCACCAGATAAAATTAAACAAGATGAATTTTTTACAATGCAAAAAAATATCATTCTAATATATACTTACCATATGTATATCTCCGATATGTAGATGATATTTTACTGTTTTGGCAGCACTCCAATCTTGAAATGGATAATTTCATTGCTAAATTTAACAATTGTTATCAATCTATACAGGTTAGTAAAGAAATTGAGGTTAATGGCCAGCTAAACTTCTTGGATATATCTATACAAAAGGATAACGGAATTATAGAATATTATGTATACCGGAAGCCATCATATGTACAGGCAATTAATTATCCCAAGAGATTCTACACACCCTTGGAAATATAAGACTGCAGCATTCTGCTTTTATATTAAAAGAGCCATGACACACTCATCCAATAAAGAATTGGAGATCAAAGAGCTAAAATGGATTGAAAAAACTGCAGAAGAATTTGGATATAGTAAAGGATTAGTCAAATCTTTATATAACAACATTACTGCCAATATACATCGTTTCGATAATAACATTAAAAAAGAAATACAGCAATATTATGGAAAATTTCCATACTTACCTCCTATTAGTACTATTTTAAAAAAAGAATGTTACAACAATATTAACATTGCAGAAACAGTTATTGACAATGGAAGCATACTTACTACTACTAATAATAGATCAATTCTAAATAAATCTGGTGTTTATGTCATTCCAACAGTTACGGATGATAACCAAAAAGACAAAGTATATATCGGAAGTACGCGTAGAAGATTTTTGACTAGATTAAATGAACATATTACGAACTGGACAAGAAAAGATGAAAAAACTTCATTAATACAACATTGTATCAAAAATCATGTAACTCCTGATTGGACTAACACAAAAATTCTAACATCACATAGATCACATGCCCAGATTCTAACCTCCGATGCTGTAGTCATTGAGAAAACCAAAAGATACAACTGTAACGTTAATAGTCCAGTAGAGCTTCAGTTTGCATGGAGGTACCTTATTGAACAGGAGAGAAAACATTTCAAGAGGAAAAACATTAACAAAAAACATGTGACATCAAATATTACTTAAAAATACAGTTGAATATTTCTACTTAAAAGCTACTAGTATATTTTTGTTTGACTACAGATGGCGACACCATTGATATGTGCAGTGGAACCCAAATCATGATGTGCAAATATCTACACGACAGGGCTGAACATACATTGGGGTTAAGCTGCATACCTGAGCGAGTGAGTGCGGTAATCCTAATGTCCGTGCACCTACCACTGATGATGGCTATAAATGTTAGCAGAAACTAGTTTAGTGCTTCGCATTCGGGAGATTTGTATGTTTGTATTTTCTTTTTCAAGATTGTTTATTTTTGAGGTTTTGGCAAAAGTATAATTCATCTTCAGTTTTCATTATGTATCAGGGTGCTTCGCGGTCAAGATTGTCTCCTCTTCAGGATTGTAGTTTGTTTTAAAAAAATTCAACAAGGTTTTAATTCAGTTTCTTATTTCATCGATGTTAAAGGATTTTTTTGCATTGTAAAAAATTCATCTTGTTTAATTTTATCTGGTGCAGATTTTACAATATCATGAATTTTAACTTCACAATTGAAAGAATTCACATTCTTAGATGACGCACATATGAAGCCCCGACAGCCACTATGAATATTGTAAGTACAGATACTTATTATTATTATACTTGACTTCAATTGCCAATACTATGTTAACGTCCTTCTGCAATCTCCCGATAGCTGAACTTGCATAACGTGTGAAACAGTATTTACAGACATTTAATGTCAACCGAATTAAAAAAGAATTCTTGAAATCGTAATCACACACGTAAGTTATGTTGAAAAATTAAGAGCGGGACGTTTCGGTAGCGACTTCTACCTTCATCAGCCATTAAATGAGACACGCATCTCATTCCATGGCTGATGAAGGTAGAAGTCGCTACCAAAACGTCACGCTCTTAATTTTTCAACGTAATTTACGATTTCAAGAATTCTTTTAATGTTTTGTGTGTTACGTGCTTTCCTGCCAATTCTTCTCACTATGAAATAATCTTTATTTGAAATTAAAGCTTTATATGCATTATTAATTGACCATGCATTTTATTCATTACAATACTATTGCATATGTACAGGAACATAACCCTTGAGGAACTCAGGGCTAACACAGTTCAGATTCACAACTACAGCGAAGAAACAATCATTTGCACCCAATGATTCATGTTATTATATGAAGTGTGCACAATAAAAGAAGAAATTGGTCATCTGATTCTCTCTCTCTCTCTCTCACACACACACACACAAACACACACGCGGGCGCATACACACAGATGATGATAATAATAATAATAATAATAATAATAATAATAATATATGTTGTAGTGCATCTTGAAAGCTTGTAATGGAACAAGCTTTCAAGATGCACAGCAACATGTACACAGCCTACATCAATTACCATAAAGTCTACGATTCTGTACCCCACAGCTGGCTGATAGAGGACCTTGATATCTACAGAGTAAGTCCTGTATTCACCAACTTCCTTAAAGTAGCCATGACAGGATGGAAGACAACAATCAAAGTCGAGAACATAACGACCAAGCCCATCCACATAAGGAGGGGCATCTTCTAGGGAGATTCACTTAGCCCACCTATGGTTTTGTCTAGCACTCAACCCGCTGTCAACCATGCTCAACGAAAGCAAGTATGGGTTTATCATCAAGTGCAACAAAACCAACAAGTACAAACTCTCCCACCTCATTAACATGGATGACATCAAGCTGTACACATCATCACAGAACCAACTCCAGCAACTAATCCTGATCACCGAGGGCTTCAGCAATGACATTGGGATGGAATTCAGCCTACAGAAATGCAAGACACAAGGTATGAACCAAGGAAAGCATGATGAACATAGCTACCAATTGAAGACCGGAGAACAGATCGCCGTTATGGAGGAAAGAGAAGTCTATAAGTACCTTGGTATGCTTCCAGCACAATGCCTAGAACACAAAGAAATCAAAAACAATCTAGCCGTCAAATACAACCAAAGGCTGAGGAGACTAATGAAGACCAAGCTCAAAGCTTGCAACATCACTCGGGCTATCAACACATACACAGTTCCAGTCCTCACGTATTCCTTCGGAATCATCAAGTGGACCACAACAGAGCTTGAGGAAATAATGCACAAAACCAGGACAACCCTCACTAAACATTGCCAGCACTACTCGAAGTCAGCAATAGAATGGCTGACCATTGGATGGGCAGAAGGAGGATGGAAAAAATCAGCAGCCTCAGAAAATACTTCCATCAGAGCAAGGGACCCCTTCACCAAGCGATAAATCAGAGTGACACGAAATACACAGCCCTAGACCTCTCTACTGAGAACATCGAGATTGGAATGAGGGAGCTAAAAGAAGAAGCTTGGGGCAAGAAAGTCCTACATGAAAGGCACTACAACGATCTGCAATCGGACCATGTGGATAAGACTGCATCCAATGCATGGCTAACAAACGGATCACTCTTCCCCAAGAACGAAGGGTTCCTGATGGCTATACAAGATCAAGTTGTAAACACCAGAAACTACCGGATGCATATCCTGAAGGACATGTCAGTGGAAAGCAACACATGTCGGCAATGCAATCAAGTGCCAGAGACCATCCAACATATTACAGCAGGGTGCAGTCCCCCCACACAAACAGAGTACATGAACAGGCACGATCAAGTCACCAAGATTGTCCACCAGAAATTGGCAAGAAAGCACCACCCCATTACAACTGAGCCTGTCTTCTACTACAAGTATGAGCCAATAATGCTTCTAGAGAACAATACCCACAAGATGTACTTTGACAGATCGATTAGAACAGATAAGACCATCCCCCACAATCGGACCGACATTGTCTTGGTCGACAAGGAGAAGAAGTCAACATACCTCATTGACATAGCTGTGCCCAACGAGTGCAACATCCAGAAGACTCACGGAGAAAAGCTGTCAAAGTATAATGATCTACGATACGAAGTCAAGGAAATGTGGCATACGGAGAATGCCACCATCGTCCCCATAGTAATATCAGCCACAGGAGTTGTACCTAAGACCATTCACAGCTCTATTCAGACACTAGATCTTCAACCTTACACCTACAAGGAACTACAGAAGGCAGCTATCCAGAACACTTGCAGGATAGTAAGGAAGTTCCTGGACAACTGAGAGAAAGAAATAACACTTCCCAGACTTGGTACGTAGTACCCATCCCGGAAAGAGAAGAAAACCCTCAGGAAGAGGCGGAATCTTAAAAAAAAAAAAAACAATAATAATTATAATAATAATAACAATAATAATAATAATAATAATAAAGTGTTACAATCTTGCATGGTAAGAAGACAGTCCTCATGCTGTCCTCATGCTGCTTTCCGACGTCCAGAATATAACGTGGCAAAAGCGAACTGCTGAGAATTTTTCAAATAATTGAAGATACTCAATATAGTCCTCGTGCTGTTTGTTTGTTACGATACTAACACAAAACTTATCACACTATATGGAAAGGTTGAAAACCAAAAAAGGCATGGCTGAAGCGTCCAAGCTAATAAATAGTGTTGCTTGAACTGACTACAGTTCCACTTACGACTTGGCAATTAAGTTACTAAGTGGTTAAACAAAAAGATCCCTTCATCTTCTGAATGTATGCATCTGTTGAAAACAGTTGTCCATATTATTCTCTGTTGTGCTACTTCATAACAATTCAATAACATCAGTATATTTTTTGCTAAAAAAAATCAAGCTTGAAGGAGAGACAAGCATCATATTAAGTTGGCATGAAAAGATTTAAGACAAAATACAATTTGCATATGACAGAAAAAGGAATGTAGGTAACTTCAGCAGCTTAAGGACTCTCTTAGCACATAAGCCAATACGCTATTACCACTGTGATATGTCACGTGAAATTCACAAATTAGCACCTCAAACTAATTTGTCAAAAACATGTGAGTACAAATTTTTGTATGTGCAATCAATATGTGATAGGTTGCACATTGATAAAATATACAATTTTTCACATTTTTTATTAAGGTGCGTCGCATAAATATAGAGACAGTCGACTTTGCGCCGTGAATGCAATGCAAATATAGGTAGGAAGCTGAAGTGGTACCTAATTAGACATAACCATACAACAAACGTTTCGATCTGTTGAGATGACCGGATTGTGTGAAAAGAACACCACAAAGTGAAATAGTGTAATTTTAGGTGTCTCATAAATATAAAGACAACTATCTAAAGTAGCCACATGCAAATGAGATGTACAAATTAGCATGTTGTACGCACACGCATGGGCCGTAATTTGGTCCAGCCTACAAAAGGCCTGCCGTCAAGACATTCATTTGCCGAAATGCCACGCAACAGTCAACTTTCTGGTGAGGAGGTGCAGAAGATTTGGAGACTGAGAACAAATGGATTGCCTGTAGTGAAAATTTGTAAAGCCATGGAAAGAAGTAGGGCAGTCATTTATAAGACTTTATTGAAACGTGGTGCGTTAACTGCCAGAAAATGGCCTGGAAAGCCTCGAATAACAACCAAACGAGATGATCATGCCATCATGAGTTTAGTTTCATCCCAAAAGTTATCACTACGTCAAGATTCTCAGACTGTTGGTGTCACCGTCTCAAAGGACACAGTTCATCGACAAATCAAGGAAAGTCGCGGCACCACAAGGAAGCTAGATTGTTATGGGCAAGCAGCCACATGCACTGGACGGACAAGTGGATCACAACTATTTTCTCCGATGAGAAAAAGTTCAACCTGGACTGCCCTGACGGTTGGAACTGCTATTGGCATGATTTACAATACAAGCTGCGCACCTTCTTCAGCAGACAGAAAGGAGGGGGATCTGTGATGGTCTGGGGAGCTTTTGCGTTCAATGGGACAACGAATATCGCTTTTCTGCAAGCCAGGCAAATATCTGAAACATATCAGGACATACTCAGCAGCTACTTTCTACCGGTTGCTGAAACTCTAGCGGGTGTTGATTATCTGTTCCAGCAAGACAATGCCTCTATCCATTGGTCTGCATCAACGAAAAGCTGGTTTAACACTCATCATGTGACCGTAATGGATTGGCCAGCACTCAGTCCAGATCTGAACCCTATCGAGAACCTCTGAGGTATCCTAACTCGTGATGTGTATGCGAATGGACGGTAGTTCTCAAGTGTGGTGGCACTGAAAGAGCAGATTGAACGAAGCTGGTACGCACTCCGTCTAGAACACTTACATCACTTGGTGGACAGCATGCCCAATCGGGTTTTCAGTGCTATTCGGAACGGCTCCACTATTTGTACCGGAGGTGCTCATATCTAGTAAGTCTTTATATTTTTGAGACAGCATATTTCTGTTTTTTTCTCGTACTTGGCGTTGGAATTGTTATGTTTCTGTCAAACTATTGTGCAGCTGCGTGTCCTACGCTATTTTTGCTATAAATATGAGGTGTACAGTTCAGCTCATTGTTGTTTCTTTTTTATTCGAGAATTTGTTCTGTCTCTATATTTATGCGATGCACTATATCACACAGTAACATGCCTACAAATGAAAAAAACATTTTGTTCTTTTCTTCCGAAACCATTTTGATGCTGCATATCTACTACCTCACCAAAAAATTTGGACAACTCTCCTTAAGTAAAGAATCAGTTGTGTTACATATAAATAAATTTCAGTAGAATAAGAGGGTATTGTCAATATCATAGATACCAGTTGGAACCAAAAATAAGATTACTGCCTAGTTTACAGTGAAGACATGGATAGCTCATAAGCTTGGGCAATTCATCACATTCCAGCCCGCCATCTCAGAGGATAAGCAGCAGTAGGGTCATTCCACATCAAATCAACACAAGGTTTAAATTTGAAAGTTACAGATTGTAATGAAATTTGGTATACTGAGTGATGCCATGGGTGTAAAGAAAAACCCCAAATCTTAGGCTGATGTGTCAACCGGTTTTGCAGTTATATACCTTTAAAGTTGCCAGATTTTTCAAAAAAAACTTGCAATCAAGATTTTTTTAATGGCATTTGCTGCTCATCTAATTAAGCTAGAGGGCTGGGCAAGGTCTCGTTTCAATCCTCTTTTTATGAGCTTTAATAAGATATACACCATAGGGTTTTTGATTTTTTAAATCCAAATCCAAATTTTGATTTTGAATTTTTCAAAAAGCCAAGTTTTTAAAATTTCAAAAAAATCTCAAAAGATGTTCATACTGTTGTTAATAAATCCTGAGAGTTGTATCATGGGATCGTGATGGGATCATATGCTATACGAGCTATCAATTTGCAGTGATTGTTGAAAATGGCATCTATTGAGACGCTACACATCTCAAAGTCAACAAAACAATAGTTTTTCCTGTTCAGGTGTGTTTGGAGTAGCTCAGAATTTCTCACTGCTGTGAGACTTGCAGGTTTTAACTTGCATCAGACATGTTGGATCATGCACAGAACTCTCACACTACCTTAGTTTTCTTGCAAAGTTAACAGTGGTTGGATGTATTCTCCATTGTGCAGATTCTAAATTAAGTTTTGTTGCTTTGCGCTTTATGTTTTAATTATTTTGGGTCCTTTTGTGTGTTTTGTTTGCCATTTGAAATGAGTGTGTACACAAAATGGGAAAAAATTACTGTAAAAGACACTTTTTGAACAGTTCGTGATCAACTTACAATGTGTTTATTTTACTTTCAGATTATAATGTTTGTTAGCCCAACAGCAGAAACATCAGAGTCTTAGTTCCAGGTAAAGGTTTAAATTGAAATTAGTTAAGAAAAGAGGCCAGTAAGGATGGACCAAAGTGACAGGTACCTGATGTTGCATTGTTTCAACCCGTTTCAAAAGTCTAATCACACTTATAATAAGAAGGGGTTTAAGAACTGTTTCAGAATGGATGTGTGCACTATTTTCAGACATGCCAAAAGTTGTTAAAATTTGTGACAGCTGCAGAAAACAAATTGGGAAATTTAAAAATGAGCAAGAAAGGGTCATTGTTCAGTCTCTCAAGATGCTGACAGTGATGATTTAGTGTCAGATTGTGAAAAAGATCCTGATTTTACTTTACAGTCAGAGGTAATCCAGACTTTTAACACCTCCCTTCAAGAGTTAGGAGAATCCCCTGTGGACACTAAAAAGGTACAACACAAGCAGTATTCTACAAAAAAAGATCCAGAAAATAAGTTCAGCCTTTAAACACAAAATTTTTGTTACCGCAGAGTCTTCTGAGAGTGATGGAGAGGCTCCAGATGAAACAGTCTTAAACAACCTCAAGACCAAATTCAGTATTTCAACCAGTAGCAAAATTAAAATTATGATTCTGACTTGCCAGAATCATGGGGTGTAAGGAAGATAATGCAAGAATTTAATGCTTCAAACTACATGGCTCGCCAAGCAAAGAAGATCTTAAAGAATAAAGGGATTTTGGCAAGTCCAGATCAGAAACCAGGAAAAAGCGTTCCAGCAGAAACTGCACAACTGTTCAGTTGCTTTATGAAAGTGATGACATCAGCAGGGCCATGCCTGGTAAAAAAGATTGTGTGTCCATGAAAGACAGCAATGGTGAGAAAATTCAAGTGTCAAAGAGACTCATTCTGTGTAATTTAATGGAGGCGTACAGAGTGTTAAAAGACAAGTATCCTAACATGCAAGTAAGTTTTTCAAAATTTGCTGAGCTTTGACCCAAAAGCTGTATTTTGGCAGGTCAAAGTGGTACTCACACAGTATGTGTGTGTGTACCATTCATCAAAACGTTAAACTTATGGTAGAAAATGCTAGGTTGTCTTCATTAACAAACGGTCATTCAAGACATACAAGGACTGTCTTGCAAAGGTGATATGCAACCCAGGATCGATCGATTGCCATATGGGGGACTGTACATCTTGTCCTGCGACTGCAGAAATCAAAACGTTACTTGAGGAGGAGTTTGATGAAAATATGGTGGAAAAGGTCACTTTCCACCAATGGATTTCTGTTGACAGGTTCAGTTTAGAAACAATGCAGAAATCAACATAAGAGTTCATCGATTTATTTTCTGACAAACTTTCTGTGCTGGTTCGCCATGACTTTCTGGTAAAACAACAAAGCTCATTCATGGACCATATTAAAGAAAACCTAAAAGATTCAGAATTTGCAGTTACTCTTGATTTTGCTGAGAACTACTCATTTGTCGTGCAGGATGAGGCACAAAGCTATCATTGGACCAGTGAACAAGCTACGATTCCCCCATTTGTAGTGTATTACAAGGGAGAAACAAAAACTAAACATCTTAGCTATGTCGTTATTTCAGAATGTCTGGAACACAACACAGTGGCAGTGTACTGCTTCCAGATAAAACTTATAAACTTCTTGAAGACAATATTTGAAAAAAAAAAAAAAAAAAAAAAAGATCTTCTATTTCTCCGATGGGTCCGCTGCACAATACAAGAATAAGAAAAACTTTGCCAACTTATGCTGTAATAAAGATGGCTTTGGTATAGAAGCAGAGTGGCACTTTTCGGCTACAGCTCATGGCAAAGGGCCTTGCGATGGGGTAGGTGGCACAGTTAAGAGGTTAGCAGCCCGAGCTAGTCTGCAGTGACCATGTGGCAATCTAATTCTTACACCACGACAACTTTTTGAGTGGGCAAAGGAAAACATTACTGGAATGCATTTTACTTTCTCAACACAAGAAGAACATATTGAGGCAGCGACATTTCTGGATTATCGCTTCAGAAACACAGGGATGATTCCTGGGACTCAGAAATTCCATGCTTTTTTACCTGCAGAATCTACAACAAAAGTCTTTGTGAAGAAGTTTTCCTTTTTACGAAGTTCATTGGAACAGACAGTGACAACAACACTAGAAAAACTCCCATTTGCTGACATCAGAGGGTACATCACTGGTCTATGGTAACAACTGGTGGCTCGCATTTGTTTTGGTGGCTCGCATTTGTTTTGGAGAAAATTGAAAACATTGATGAAGTGAAAATGACATTCTTTCATCCAGCTGTTCCATCACAATCTGTTTCATACCCAAGGAAGCCGGATGTTTTGTTGATTTCTACAGTAGATGTTCTGTGTAAAGTGCACCCGTTAACTCCAACAGGCCGAATGTACACCCTTCCTGAAGTGGAAACACTCAAAACCAGTGAAACCTTCAGCCAGTTCCAAGCCATCAAATAGCATCATCCATCCATCCATTCAGGACAACATATTGTAACACAAGATAACGTCTATATAATTGACATTGATCAAAGGAATTGTTGTAAGGAGATAATTTAAAAAAATGAATAGGCCTAAATAGTTATTTTGATAGGACCAGAACACACAAGTTTTTTAAAACGTATAAAACTATATACAGGTTGGGGAGGAAAGTGACAAAACTAATTTCTTAACTCAGGAAATAACTATCAAAATTTTGATTTTAATCATAAATTTTTTAGGTGACCTGGCATCTGGTGCTTGTTGAGCCTGATGTGATCCCATCACGATCCCACGATACAACTCTCAGGATTTATTAACAACAGTATGAACATCTTTTGAGATTTTTTCGAAATTTTAAAAACTTGGCTTTTTGAAAAATTCAAAATCAAAATTTAGATTTGGATTTTAAAAAATCAAATTTCTTAAAAACCCTATGGTGTTGTATATCTTATTAAAGCTCATAAAAAGAGTATTAAAACGAGAACTTGCCCAGCCCTCTAGCTCAATTAGATGAGCAGCAAATGCAATTTAAAAAATCTTGATCGCAAGTTTTTTTGAAAAATCTGGCAACTTTAAAGGTATATAACTGCAAAACCGGTTAAAATAAGAAAAAAACAAGAGACCTTTTAAGGACCAAAAAAAATTTTTTGTTCCTCCAGACTTTGAAAAACCACTACCCATCACTGAAAGGGAAGTTTGGTTTCACATTAATAATCTTAAAAATAAAAAGGCACCGAGCAAAGATGGCATAAATAATAAAATTATGAAAACATTACTGGAAGAGTATGTGCAAACCCTTACTAAAATATATAATTGTGCCATTAAATTAAATTATTTCCCTGATGATTGGAAGACAGCAGAGGTAATATTATTACCAAAGCCAGGTAAAAACCCGGCAATTCCTGAAAATCACAGACCAATTTCCTTACTCCCAACCATGGGAAAAATCTTTGAAAAAATTATACTTGTTAGGATGCAACAGTTCTGTGAAGAATACCCAGTTATTCCATTTATTCAAGGAGGTTTTCGTGGCAAACACTCCACAGTGCACCAGCTCTCAAGAGTTACTGAAAAATGTGCAGAAGGAATAATGAATAAGAAGCACACAGCGGCTATATTCCTGGATGTAGCTAAAAGGCTTTTGATAAATGTCCACACGAGGCAATTATCTACCAACTAATAGCACATGATTTCCCACCTTGAATTATTCATATAATCAAATCTTATCTTGAAAACAGAACTTTTTGTGCAAAAATTAATGGGAAGAAATCTTCAAAAAAAAAAAATTGAAGCCGGTGTTCCACAAGGCAGTGTACTTGCTCCTACGCTATACTCTATTTTTACGTCAGATTTTCCAAATTTTAACAACAAGAATCTGACTACAGCACTTTATGCTGACGACACTGCACTGGCCTATACTTCCATGAATAAAAATCAAGCAACATTTATGTTGCAATACTATGTGGAAAAACTGGAGAATTACTTCCTAGACTGGAAAATTAAAATGAATACTGACAAGACACAAGCAATTCTGTTCTCCCGTAAAACACGCAATTACAATCCAGGCTTTGAAATTGAATTGTATGGCAAAAAAATACCTTGGGTAAAAGATATCAAATATTTAGGCCTCATTATGGATCATAATTTGAGCTGGAACAAGCATATTAAGGAAACCCTGGCTAAAGCACTTAAACTAAGAGGATGTCTCCGACACATAATTAAAAACAAAAGGCTTAGCAAAAAAAAATAAAACCTTGCTATGGAAAGCATGCTTCAGCCCGGTGATTACCTATGGCTGTCCTATCTGGGGTAACTGCAGAAAGCAGCAAAAAAATAATATTACCTCGTTTCAAAATAAAACTCTTCACATGATGGTAGGACTCGATGGAAAAACATCCAATAATGCTATCCGTTGTATGCTAAATATCAACTCTATACATTATACTATGTATGATCTAGCGCAAAGGTATTACGAGAAAACCAAGAAACATCCCAATCCTCTTGTCAGGGAGGCCCTTAATTATGTTGTCAATGATACTGACAAATTTAAAAGACCGAAGGCTATTTTAAATAAAATTCCTGAAAAAGAATCCAGTTTACAGTTATACTTCCAAAAAAATTAAAAATAACTTGGACTAAACTGAAGTTATTCCTCACGCATGGGAAGAAAGCAAGAACTGAATATCAGGAGGGGGTTGGGGGGAGGGGGGATTTTAAGGGCCGAGCAAAATGTTACATAAAAGATTTATCTTTTTTGTACTGAATATCTCTCCCCCTAACTAACAAGGTGTTGTTGGTCTTGTCCTTTATATTATTATTTGTTTTCTTACGCCTTAGTTCTGACTAAAAAAATATAAAAATAAACAAATAATTAAAACAGGACTTAATTTTTTTCCGCTGTTGCACACAATTGTGCAACAAGCAGACAAGTAGCGAAGAAAAAAATGATTGGCCTTTATACTACCGGCTCCCTAAATAAGGAATAAAAACCCTGATTGTGGCTGTTTTTATATTTCTGTTTTTCTGTTGTTTACTCAAAATGAGTAACTTAAACCTTGATTGGTGTAATCTTGTGATCACACCACCTCAGCTGTGGTTACTCTGACATGTCAGGCAAGAATCAACAAAAGTAAACCTGAGAAAAACAATTTTCAACCAATGGGGAAAAATCTTTTCTCTCATTGGCTAACGAGTAACGAAGCAATAGCGGACCCGAGAGAAACACTGAGCAAATGGCCAGTTTTGTCTTATCCGGTGTTGAACGTCGATTTTCCTCTGGGAAACTTATTCTGTGTGTGGTGGGGTTTTTTTTTCAGGTTCCCCTTCCCCTTGTCCTTCCCTTCTTTTCCCCCTGTACTCATCGGTGGCAGCGGTGTACCGGGCATTTTTCTGCGGAGAGAAATATCGCTCGGAACAACTTGTTGTTGCAGGTAAGTATGTAGAGCAGCTTATAACTTCACTACTTAACGGGAAACCGTTTACTTCTTGTGCTCTAATATTTCCATACTTTTCTTTCGTGCTATTCTATCAGGGCAATCTGCTCCTAACTCTCTTAGATTCTCTTTCACCTGCCAAAAGGCGCAGAGCGCTGTGGGTTCGGGTCTCTCAACCTATGTTAGGAACTCCTTGTTGTTGTTGTTACATATCAGCCTAAGTTTTGGGGGTTTTCTTTGCACCCATGAAAGCATTTAGTTCACCAATTTTAATCAAAATTCGAGATGGTGAGGTATAATTTGTTCAAAAATTGTGTTGATTTGATGCGGAATGACCCAGTACCAGAAGTCGTACATCAAATTGAGTTATGTCCTCCCATAACTTTTTGTGTGTGCATAAACCCAAGAAGTATGTCAATAATATTTTTATAAGTATTTTCTCATTTTGTGCCAACATGACCAATTATTAATGACTCCTACACACAACCGAGCATACATAGATAACAGAACCACCTGGACAATACTTAAAACATCTTTTCCTTTTTTTCTAAATGTGTGCATGGTTGCTATCAAGTGCATTTTTATATACAGTCATTTTTTGTGCATGTATCCTAAGTAAATTGTTTGGCTAAGGTGGCATACATTTCTGACATACTTCCAAAGTGACACAAACTTTTTGGATGTTGTAAACACACCCATGGCTAGACTTTTCCAAGTCAAGATAGCAGTTGGGTGCAAACAGGGAGGGCTGGGATAAGGAAGATTAGTGATCAGGGCATTTTTTGAAATAAAATATCTGTAAAGTTACATGTCCAGCTGGGCATGTGCAGAAATTATTTACCAGCCCAGGTAGTAAAAGCTGGATGCTCAGGAACATTTATCTTTTAAGATAACAAATCAGAACCCTGTTGGGTTTTCTTAAGTAAAAAAATATGAATTTATTTTTTTTACACGCTTTGCATTTCTGTTTTAAGGGTCTGCATTCAAAATGTTTAATGCACAAAAGCATATGTCTCACATTTTAAGATGATGAGCTGAAACTGGTATGATGAAATTAGTATTTGAGAAATTCAGTGATTCTGTCATGTTCCTTCCGTTGAAGTTTTCGTCTTTTGGCACTAAACACCGGAGGCTAGTTCCGTCAGAGGAACGCATCATGTCGCTGAATATAAATACACTGCTGGACAATTGCTAAGGACGGATCATAAACGACAATATAGCGCATAAAAAAGTAAGTGTGGTTGGATGCCAAGTGAAATAAAATAATGTCAGAATGCCAGGACGTTACAAGAAAGACAATTTATTGTTCTCTGAAATCCAGAAGGCTTGGGAACGTGTTCAAGGGACAAACAGGCCATTTTGTGCAGAATACGTAAACGTGAAAAAAATGCAATTACCGTCCGCAGACGTTCCGGCGTAAGATGTCAATATGGGATATGGCCACCATGGAGGGTGATGCAAGATTCCACACGTCGTGTCATGCTTTGCACAACATTATCAAGCAGCTGTTGGGGTAATTTATCCCATTCCTCTGTCAGTGCACGGATGAGGGTTTCCTTGTTTATTGGAGGGCATTGGCGACCAGCAAGACTCCTCAACAAAGCATCCCACACATTTTCAATGGGATTCAGATCTGGAGAACGTGCTGGCCATACGAGGCATTGAATATCCTGGCTCTCAAGACACTCCTGGACAGCAACTGTTCGATGACATGTTGCGTTGTCGTCCATGAAAATGAATCTATCACCGACAGCACCACGGAACATGTGAACATGAGGTAGCAGAACATCATTAATGTATCGTTGGCCAGTCATAGTCCCAGTTGGAAGCACATAGAGGGACGTACGGCCATTGATCATGATGCCAGCCCATACCATGACACTACATGTCGGATATCGGTCCCTTTCCTGTATGTTTGCTGGACAATATGCAGTACCACTATCACGCCAGATCAGTTGACGTCGACAATCAGACGATAGACTGTATCTACTCTCATCTGAGAAAAGGACAGCAGACCAGTCGTTATCTGTCCAATTGCGATGTGATGGCACCATTGCAAACGGGCGGTACGGTGACGTCTGGACAGTGGGATGCACACAACAGGACGTCTGGCGACAGTTTTTCGGGAGATCCGCTTGCCAGTAGCAGCCATAAACTGATTTGCTACCTCACTAGCTGTGCTGCGCCAGTGTCTTTTTGTTGATAGCACTATGTACCGATCTTCTGCAGGTGTCGTACTGCGAACACGACCTCCCCGTGACGTTTGCTACACTCTCCATTTGTTTGAAATGATTTCCAAAGCCTTGAAACAACACTGTGGCTGACATCGAACTCCCTGGCAACATCTGTTATTTTTCGCCCTTCTTCAATCTTGGCAATAATACGGCCACGCGTAAAATCATCTAGGTGATGTCGGGAAGACATACTGAAAATTGCAAGTTCGTCAATTGATTCTTTCCCTTTCAACTTTGCGTTTGAACAACAATGGTCAATACGCGTCAAATCCTTTATATCTCTTATCAGCGCTATGACGTCACGAACAAGTTCGGCAATCCAAAATGTGCATACGCACAACACGTCTTACTGTATCCCGCACTTATGCTAATTTCCACATTTTCCTGCCTCCCATTTTATGGTTGCTATCGTTGCTATTGTCATCCGTCCTTAGCAATTGTCCGGTAGTGTATTAGGAGCAAAACTACATATGGTTCCAATTTCTGAACCTAGAGTATAAAACAATAAAAGAAGTGATATTCTTCTGTTCTTGGCACTCTGTAATAATAATACAACTTCCAGTGCTTAGCAGTGAAATGAAACACAACGTGCGATGACTGTCTTTTTTCTTGTAGTAGGAAATTCTATTCCAAACTTTTTCATTTTTAAATAGTTGCACAGACTGGGCAACTCGAATTTTCTTACCTGCCCAGGCCAATAATTTACATGCTGCGGGCATACTATTTTTTAAGCCCTGGTGATCAAATAAATGCCCATTGAGCAGACAGTGGGATGTAACAGCAATGCAGTAACGGTTTTACTATGTTGCTACTACATCTTATATTACAATTCGAAGTTTCAGACTCCGGTCAACCAATTTTGCCTTCCGCCGACCCTACCACTGAGCTTCATTTCCTTGTTAGTTAAGTGAAGGGAAAACACAATATAGCACGACATAGTTGCTACTATCCATATTTCCTTTTCCCACTCTTTGCTGGTTAAACTCTTGGATTTTGTAACCATTTTCCACAGTGCCATTGAACAAAAGGGAATTCCAGCTCACTTCAAGGAAATGCTGCTGAACTTTCAAGTTATTTGGTACTGAAGAAACATGCAAGGAAAGGAAACAAAGAACATTTGCAACTCTGGTAATGGATGAAAAGTGAATAAGGTCATATCAGGAGCACTGTTCTCACCTAACTTCTTCACTTCACAACAACATATTTGTGGAAGTTCACATTTTCTTATCTGACAGACCTAAAAAAAAAGCAACTCAAGACACTGTCTTTGCACTGACAATGATCTAACTGTGGATCTACGATAAAATCAATGGTTGGATTGATATCATCAAGGTAAGTTAATTTTCCATTAAAACATAAATGGTTTAGTGTTGTTTAAGCTGTCAAATCAAGTTTGTTTTCAGTGGTATTTTTACTTAAAACAAACTGCACTCATTTTATCATATTTTAATTGGATCAATTACCTAATTTTATTGTGTCCATCAGCAGCAATCTGTATACTGTTCATGATTCAGTAATAAAATACCTACATCACATTGTAATAAATGAATTTGTATTTTGCATACTCAATTTTTGTTCATTGAAAATAAAAGAATATACAGGGTTCTCACAAATGAAATAGTTTCAACATTTTATAAAACCAAAACCATTTAAGGTACTGACATTCACGTTGCACCATTTTGTAGGGGAAATCTAAGTTTGTTACGTTTGATGTGTACACCCTTAGTCACGCGATATGTATCAACGTGGTAGTCAAATTCTTACCTAACATGCGTTAACATATTGAGTTGGCCAAAAAGTGATTGCATTTTTTCCGTGTGTAAATGAAAGGCAAATTTTGAAGGGGAAACAAAAACTTTAGTCAACAACATAGTCTATTTTGTTCGATGACTTTTGCCATCTCGCAGACAAGTTCATGCTTCTGCGCTCAAAAAAGTTTGTTTGGTTCCAAGAACGATTTGATAGCCTCATCAACAGTGAAGATTTTAAAATTCAAAACGTTTTGCAACAAACGAAACAAATGGTAGTCTAATGGTGCCAGGTCTGGCGAATATGGTGGATGTAGTAACACATCCCTTCCAAGCTGTAACAATTTTTGATGAGTGACCAAACTTGTATGTGCTCTTGCATTATCATGGTGAAACACAACACTTTTGTGATTCACCAATTCTGGACACTTCTGTTTGACTGCATCACTTAATTTTTCCAGCTGATGACAGTACATGTCCAAATTAATGGTTTGGTTCCTTGGAAGCAATTCAAAAACAGTAACACATTTGAAATCCCACCAGACTGACAGCATATCCTTCCTTTTGCGCATATCTGCTTTTGAAGTGCTTTGAGCAGGTTCATCATGCTTGCTCCACGATCTTTTTCATTCGATGTTATTGCAGACGATCCATTTTTCATCGCCCGTTATCATACGTTTCAAAAATGGATTGTTTTCTTTACATTTCAAGAGCGAATTGCAGATGTCAACGTGCTTAGTGTGATGGATTTCTTTGAGCTCATGTGGTACCCACATAGGGAGCTTACTAACGTATCCCAGTTGCTTTAAATGGTTTTCAACACTCGAATTTGATGTGTTCAGATTCTCTGCAACGCCTCGTGTCGTTAAACACTGATTGGATTCGATCAATACCTTAATTTGTCGCCATCAACTTCGATTGGCCTTCCTGAGCATGGTGCATCTTTCACATCAAAATCTCCAGACCCGAAATTTCGCAAACCAATTCTGACATTGCCGTAGTTTTAAGGCATCTTCACCACACACATCACATAACTTTTTATGAACCTGCACAGCACTTTTTCCTTTTTGGAAGTAATACAGCAAAACATGATGAAAATGGTTCCTTTTGATTGTCCATTTTGAAATCAACACCAAACAAACACTTGTTAACGAAATGGTGCACTTTCTGTTCCTAAAACAATCTTGAACTATCAGCCATCAACTTACATAATGAACTTGTGGTTTCAAATGACATTAGTTACATTTCAAGACATGTTTTACCATCTATGTGTAAAAAATGCAATGACTTTTAGGCCAACCCAATGTCTTCATCAACTCCAGCAACAGTTGTTCTGATACGTTGTTTCATATCAGCTAAATTAACAGGAAGGGGAGGGACGAAGACTTTGTATCTGACATAGCCCCATAAAAAATAAATCACAGGGTGTTAGACTGTTAGTCTAGGCTTCGTGGTGGTCAACATGCGAGTGACATGTTGTAGCCTGTTGTGTGGCCAATCAAGTGCTGCGGAAGAGTTTCACTGAGGTAATTCCTAACTTCCCAAGGCCAAGTGGGGTGGTGCTCCATCCTGTTTGAAAATGAAGTTGTCTTTGTGTAGTTGAGGCAGCAACCAAACAGCATGCCGAGATAAGAACTTCCTGTTACAGTGTTTTCTTAGAAAAAGAAGGGGCCATACACTTTTTCACGGGATATAGCAAAGAACACATTAACCTTTGGGGAATTCTGCACATACTTCACTGTTGCTCTAAAATTTTCAGTACCCCATATGAGAATGTTAAGTTTGTTAGCTTTCACACTTATGTGGAATGTTGATTTGGCGCTGAAAATTAGATGCTCACTAAAACCATCTTCAAAAAAACTCCTGCATTTCTGTACAGAAATTGCGATGTGTAGTTCTGTTACTGTTAATTAGACTCCACAATAACTGTAGTTTGTAGAAAGTCATTTTCAGTCACTTCCTCAAAATTTTCCAAACTCTCGAATGCAGAATTTAACTCACAACCCACCATCATGGTGGATTCCCTTGGGCTGCCTTGGTAAATGGCATGAACAGGCTCCACTTGTTCATCAGATACATGTGGTGCCTCGGGACTTACCTTTACACGAGCACATCCTGTTGTTTCAAATCTCTTGGGCCAATTACAGATGGATTGTCTATTCAGTGGTAATTTCTTCAAATGTGTTGTTCTAAAACGCTGTTGCACAACAGTAACAGAATTCATTTTGCTTAATTCAAACACACAGAATGCTTTCTCCACAGCATTTGTGGCTATCTTGCCTGACTGGTCACGTGACGGTGAAGAAGTACAATCTTTTAGTGACGCCATCTATATAATAAAATCATTACTATTGGTGATAAAATGGTGCATCGTAAACGTCAATATCTTACACAGTTTTGATTTTATAAAATGTTGAAACTGACCATTTCATTTGTGATAACCCTGCATAAGTATTCAAGCACATACAGCATTACAACATTGTCCTATAAATGAGTGTACGTGGAGCAAGTATTTTATTTCAGGGTTCTTCCAAAGATTCCTTTTAAGGGATATGTAAATTAAAAAAAAAAAAGGCAGGGAACTATTGAACTAGCACCAGTGCCAACCACTTGTGCTGTATGCAAAATCTTATCTTTTTCCATGTCATAATTCAGCCAACTTGTTCTTCCTTCCTATTAACGAAATTCTCTAGATTTCCAACCATATTCACAAAAATTTGTACAGTTTTAAGAGTATCCAAAATGGTCACCACTGAGAAAAATTACTCTCGTATACAAAAATTCACTATCTAATCAAAAGTATCGGGGCAATTGCTTATCCACACATCCTGTAATAGGAAAGGAACTAATATCGATTTGGTTCACCCTTTGCTGCTAGAATTGCCTTTTATTCTGCCACAAGAGCCTTAGTCACGTAGGTGACTGATGTTGGATGTTTTGGCCTGGCTGGCAGTCAGCTTTCCCATGTATACCAAAGCTATTCCATGGGGTTGAGGTACAGACCAGTCAAGTTCTTCCACATCTATCTCATCAAACCATTCTCGCACAGACCTCACTTTGTGGACAGGGTTATTTGTCCAGTTGATAAAGAAAAGGACCTTCACTGAATTGTTGCCATGATGTCAGAAGAACATAATTGTTGAGAATGTCATTACAAGCCACAGTGTTCAGATTCTCTGGCAGTGGAACATGGGGGCCCAGCCAAAACCATGGAAAACAGCCCTACGGCAGGATGCCTTTTCCACCAAACTTCAGAGTTGGCACAACACAGTCAGATAGGCAGCATTCATCTGGCAATTAACGGTCATCCAGGGACCAGTTTCCCTGAATGACTCGTACCATTTTCTGATGATGTTACGTGTGGGCGGTTTGCTACCATATTTTGTTCTCAAATTCCGCTGAACCTGCGTTTCGGGTCGGGCTTCAATAAACCACTCCACAATCTGTGCTTTCATTGCAGGATTCATTGGGTACACTTCTAGAAAACTTGAGGGTATTCCTAACCACCTGCAACAAACAGAATGCTGACAGTTCTGTACCCAAAGTTATCATTTGAAATTGGTTACACCTTTTTTGGGACATACTGTATGTATTGACCTGCAGTGGGCAATCATAGTGACAGATGGGTTTGCCTCCACAACGATGGCACATAAAACAGAAACAAGGGATTCTATGAGTCTGGGAAGCTGACACAAATTTACGCTTCAGTATAAATATTGTTGGGGCACCAGCTAGTTCTGTGTGACGTTGGCTAAAAGATTCTAACTCACTGTATTTTTGTTCCAGAACCCTTAGGTGGAATGGCCAATTGGAACTGTCAGCTGTGGGCTGATCCCAAACACTGGTGTACTTTCATAATTCCAAAGACTCAAAGAACAAATTTTAAAAGGACGTTTAAGTGTGGAATAGGGTAGACCTACCACACTTGAGAAAGACAATTCACCATGGAATCAACCTAGAATTCATGAACGGAGCAAGTAAAATTAATTTTCTTCAGTTAAACATTAATATGGCAAATGGAATTATTTTGAGGAGCTAACCACAACCCCTGAATTTCAGGGAAAAGCGACATATGATATATTATATTGTACAGTACATACATGTGAGTATGGCACGGTGCATGCATGCATGCATGCAACCACACACACACACACACAGTTTTTCCTGAGTTCCAAGCTGGCCTTCAAAGTTCTTTCCATCTGCATTTCAGGTCTCATGTAATTGTAGCACACGCTCCTCTGGAGAAAAATTCTTTCAAAAACACTGTCCTCTCTTGCAGTTTCATTCCTTCCCTTTCCTGAGTTTCAAGGTTTTTCACCAGAAAGGAATGGAACAAAACAAATTGTGTGAAAGGACACATATTGTGTTTCTAAAGAAATTTTTACTCCAATATTTTAACTTTACACAAGAGGACTCGCACATAATAACTGTTTGAAACATTGAATATATTTAAAAAAGCCAAAATTCCATTTATATCAGTAGACAATAAAGGCATTTCCTGAAGTTACAATTCACAATAGTGTAATAATAATATGGGGAATCCTTCAGGTTGTACATGTAGAACAGGGTTGAGTTTTTGACGTGACGAGCGTCTAAAACTGGTTTAAACCATCATAAACTGGTTTAAACCATCAACAACTCGTAAATAATGCTTTTAAACAATACATAAATAGATACATTGTATCACCATGCTGTTCCCCGAGATTCAGAGATTAGCTCCAAAAAGAAATACAAACCACCAGATATTTTTACTTACTGTTGTTGTATCAACCTCTCCATTTACAGCAATTTTGACATACAACACGGGCTTCACTAATATCCATTACATGCCGTACACAAGATCTGTTATACTTCATACTCATAATCTTTTTCTCATGCAGACACTCCTGAATCTGATCCACCCATGTCTCCCTTGGCCTTCCTCCGCCTTTCCTTCCTGCCATTTGGGCTAAAAAGATTTTCTTAGTAAGCATCTCATCACTCATTCTTTCAACATGGCCAAACCACCAAAGCACATTAATCTCCACCTTGCTAACAACATTTTGCTTCACATCACACAACTGCAACACATCTTCATTCCTCACACAATCAGACCGTGTCTTGCCACAAACCCCACGTAAGTAACGCATTCCTCCAGCACACAAACTACTACTATGTAGTACCCAGGTTTCACTACCATACATCATAGTAGGAACAATTACACTTTCATACACAGCCATGCAGGACTCTCTAGAGAACCCATCATTGCTGCGAAAACCTCCCAGAGCAGCTATGACTTTCAATGAAGAATTCACTCGCCTACTAATTTCACCATCCAATTTGTTCTCTCTGTCAAACATGCTTCCTAAATACACAAACTCACTCACCTGGTCAATCACCGTGTCATTTATACTTACAATACATTCAGTGCCACCAGTTCCTTTCTCAAAGACCATAACTTTGGTTTTCCCCTTATTTATACTCAATTTGAATTTCATGCAAACTTCGTGCATCTGAGACAACATACTCTGCAAATTACTTTTGCTCTCCGCAACAGGTCAGTGTCATCAGCATACAGCAATCTGCACACACGGATATCACCAAGACAGAAACCACTATTATCTATTTTGGCATCACGAATGTAAACATCCATAAATATATTAAACAGCCTTGGTGACATTACACAACCTTTGTCTAACTCCTGCACCAATAGAAAACCATTTTGATAAGACACCAATCACTCGTACATAAACTCTACTACGAGCATACATGGGTTTTACACTATTAAGTAGATTCCCAGTAACACCATATTCATTCAATACCTTCCACAAAAGTGTCATATTCACTCGGTCGTAAGCTTTCTCTAAATCTATGAAGGCAGCAAAAACTTTCTCACCAACAGCCAGATACTTTCAATCATCATGCATAATGCAAAAATTTGGTTAATGCAGCCTTTACCAGGCATAAAACCACTCTGAGCATTCCCATATTTTCTCTGATGTAAGACCCGTACTTTTTCAATAACAACCTTACCAAACACTTTCCCTGGCACACTTAGTAGGCTAATACCATGATAGTTCTTGCATTCACCTTTTCCCTTATATAAGGGAACAATAATAGCATCCTTCCAATCCTGAGGAATCAGAACTAGTAGTCTGGTTCATTTTAATCTCATAGCATCCAATAGCACAAAACTAATTTTGCACATTTGTTGACACCTAAATGATTCTTGGGCTTAGAGTGTATAAATCCATAGTTAGAAAATACTCTTTCAACTGAAGCTGAGATGGCAGGACTTGACAGCAAAAGTATTGCTAGTTCAGCAAGTTTAGAGGCAGGCTCAGTGGTAAACCCATTACATTTAGAAATTCCTTTCCACCAAATCATGGGATTCCTATTCCTTCCAGTAGCACTTAAATAAGAAGGGGGAAAAGACATTTCATCAGCTTCATATAAAATTAGCACAGGCAAACACCTGTATGGATGAATAAAGTTGGGATCCCTTCTCGGGATGCTAGACCTTCTGTTTTATTTTCAAATTGACAATCTGTCTCCACAATAGTGTGTTACAGTTACAGTGGCAAGCTAATCCTGTATTTATTGTGAAAACAAACTTGGAATGCTATTTTGTTTGGTCAACAAAGAAAGCACGCGGGACATAAAATTAGTCAATCCTGTCACAACTTATGTCACAACACCTAGGTGATGGTGCACTTGCCTTGATAACAGCATGAATTCAGTGTGGTAGAGACTCCATGAGGTTGTGGATGTATTGAACATCAATTTGCAGCCACTCGTGAGTCAGGTCATGAAGTTCCGCTAGAGTATGTGGATGTCTATTCTGGCATTTAACCTTTTGTTCCAAATGATCCCACAGATTTTCAATAGGATTTAAATCTGGAAATTTGGTGGGCCAGTCGAGGTGAGACAGTGTTGCTAATTGTTCGTTGTGCCACTCAGACACAGTTTGAGCCCTGTGCACACAGCATTTGTCATCTTGGAAGACAGGAGTGGCAATGTAATGCTGCTCCTGAAGATGTAGGGCAAAGGGCAACACTTTGTCATTCAAAATGCGGAGGTACGCATGGTCACATGCTGGTTCGAATTCATCGTCTATGCAATGAGAGGCCCATTTTGTGGTATGAAAAACATCCCCCAAAAAAAACAGAACTCCCTCCAGTTTGAACAACACCTTCAGCACAATCAGGATTGAAGGCTTCACTGGGCTTGTGATGCACTTGTCGCCTCCCATCATTGGAGTACAAACAAAAAAGAGACTCATCAGACCAAATTAGTGGTTTCCAATCCTCCACAGTAAAGTTCTGGTGCCTTGAACACATTGATAACGTGCGACTTTGTGACTTACCGTAAAAAGAGGCCTCTTCCGTGGCACTCTGCTCTAGATGTCCATCACATACAGTTATCGTTGCAATGTCCTTTCAGAAATTGGTTGGAGTGGACTTTCATTGACTGTTTGGAGCAATTGTTGCCTAGTTTATAACTAATTTGCAGTTACTAGGGGATGAAACATGGCGACAGTCCCTGCTGGTGAGATTCGTTTTCCAGTCGCAGTTACATCGCCAATTTTCAGTTGACTCGACAACACTGTTTGTAGACCCTCCTTGACAGTACGCTTTGACACACCAACAAATTGGACAACTTCATTCACTTTGTGTCTTAGATCACGGCCAAACACGATGGCTGCTTTTTGCCACTCAGTCACGTCCGTCTTACGACCTATATTGCAGATTAAATTAACACACACGCTGCTCTTCTCCACAAGACAGAAATGATCTTGTAGACTACATCAGTGCTATTTATCCCCCAAAAATGCTATCACGGCTCCCTCTGTGCAACTGGTAACTTCCTACTGTCATTTCTGTTAGGGGTGACTAATTTTTTTGTCCGGTGTGCTTACATTCCATGTTAAAACAAACATAAATTTTGGTCCAAAAAATATGGTTTGACTCATAATATGCTTGAATTTATTGTATGGTTTAACAAGAGAAATTTTACCATATCGCTAATTTATACAAAAATACTTAGAAAGTAGAAAATTTTACTATTTAATGATCCTATACTAATTATTTATTACTCACATATTATTGACATTTTAAACATTACATGCAATGTATGCTTGTTATCTTAAAAAGGTATTTTTATATTGAAATGTAGTATTTGAGGTTTTTGACATGATGGCTAAAACCGTCAAAAACCTACCAACCCTAATGTAGAAGTTTCAACATATTTACAAAGCACAAAATTTTGTGCTAGAAACACATTTAAAAACAAAGTATCACATATTTACATTAATACAATTCATTTGTGAAAACCAGGCATGTCAGTTTCAACCTGCCTACCTCCACAAGCATATTCACCAGAACTTGAGCTACAGGAAGCATCATTTGGAGAAATCACAGTAGAATTTTCTGCTATTTCAGAGTCACTTTCACATAATGGCTGGGGCTTTCTCTTAGACTTTGGTTTCCGTTCAACATCACTGGCCGCATCATCAGAATCTGATGATGAATACACCATACTTTTATATTTACGCTTTTTAACCACAGGTAGTGTCTCCTCATCAGAACTAGAGGACCCAGAGCAGTCACTGTCACTTGCCATAATACAATCACAACTACTGAGTTGGTGCTAATTGATTTTTAGCGCAAAGTCATTACTAGTCATCTAGTTTGTCAGAAGTGCAGGGTCACAGCAAGGATTCGGAACAAAGTGATCAACCCCAACATGATGTGTCTTCTTGCCCTGAGCTGAAAAACAAATTACACTAACAATTAAAAAATAATAATAATTAACTGAAAAATCAAAACCAAACACATATTTCATACAAAATTACTGCAACTACTGTTACTTTTTACTTAAATTGAGGTTTCAGTTGTAAATTTATCTACCAATGTGTTAGAATTCCTTTTAAATACGCAATTAAATACATACAATGTACTTTCCAAATATGTGCTATGTACTTTTCAAACACTATATGTACGTTTCAAATATGTACTATGTGAGGTTTACATTTTTAATTTCTCGCACGATCTTTCTCTTTTTCAGCAGTCATCACCAATCCTAATTGTACAACGTTTTTACCGAGTCTTTTACGGTTTATAGGCTACACAGGCATTTGGGGTAACTTATTCTCCCCTCGATATTGTACTAGCCTGAAAACAGCAACAGAAATCGGCAAAATATGTGTCCATAAAATAGCCATAAAATGATACAATTTCCATAAATTTAAGAGGTAAACCATAAAACTTGGCAGGTATGCATTACAATTAAAGCTAGAAATGAAATATAATTTAACTCTACATAAAGTAACTTAGATGAAACTGATTGTGCAGTCATGTTATTGCAAGTTTAAGCATGTTCTATTCCATAGCTTCAGTTATTTATGATCCAAGTTTAAACTGTGTTTGTCACACACCAAATTCAACACCACCAGAGGAAATAATGCAGTGTGTTATGCATTCTAGTTTGAAAAAAATCGAAAATGACTAAAAATTACTAACTTATCCAAACAACATCTGGGTATACGATGTCGTCGCTCTGTCCACGTTATTTTATAAACAAATAGCAACTGAAAAATTGTTCATCCGACACCACTGGGATCGAACCCCAGATGTCTCGATAACTAGCCGAGTGCGCTTTACGCTATGGTGCCAACAATTCACAGCGCTATTCGTGGTTTATCAGTCAGCATCTGACTACACAGATCCATATTGATCAGCTCAGAGAATGTGTCGCCATCTAGTGGCATTCAACAAAGCAAGCTGTTTAATTACAGCTGATAAATCCAAAGGGTGCTCCAGGATGATAAAAGCTTTCTGAAGGGCTGGGCTACATGAAGAACAATTAATTTCAGCCCTAATAGCTCTAACCTAAAAGAAATTACAACTATGCTGTGGATAATTATTGGCTCATCCTGTTAGAATGAAAAAATTTCTTCACTTGCTGTCACTGTTTACCTGAGAAAATGTAAACAGTGAGAAGTGAAAATATCTTATGAGAGCAGAACTTTTAAAGTGCCTTCTTCCTAGAAACACAAAACTACCCATTCCCCAACTAAGAATTTCTATCATCATCATTATCTCAAAATGCTTCATTTAATATATACAAGGCCCCATTTTTAGTCACTAGTTAATTAAAAACATTGACACCAAAACACATAACAAAAAAAAAAAGTTTTTTCAAAACACATAAATCATACATATAATTTTACAGAAAAAAAATAAGTAGCTGCAACAATTAGATGCTGAGTTCTGATTTTTTTTTACTTACACAATAATTCTGAAACGACACATTATTCAGGATTAATGTTACACCTATACTTTGTTTTTAGCGAAGCATCACTGAGGATCTACTGAAGTAATTAATACATGTGAAATTAGAAATACCAGTTTCAAATTGATTTCACTCTGACTGTTTACAAGTGATCGAGACCCAAACCAGATCAAAAGTCTACTGTGCTTATTTTCAATTGTCTTAACAAAACTAGCATGCTTACCCAACTACCTTCACATGAACTTGATAGAATTTGCAACTTGCGACTGGTTAACTGAAATTTGCCAGTTGTGCTGGGAGTTAGGAATGGTCCCTCAGGATTGGAGGGATGCTATTATTGTTCCCTTGTATAAGGGAAAAGGTGATCAGACTAAATGCAAGAACTATCGTGGTATTAGCTTACTAAGTGTGCCAGGGAAAGTGTTCGGTAAGGTTGTTATTGAAAAGGTAAGGGGTCTTACATCAGAGAAAGTGTGGAATGTTCAGAGTAGTTTTATACCTGGTAAAGGCTGCACTAACCAGATTTTTGCATTACGCATGATGATTGAAAAGTATCTGGCTGTTGGTAAGAAAGTTTTTGCTGCCTTCATAGATTTAGAGAAAGCTTACGACCGAGTGAATATGACACTTTTGTGGAAGGTATTGAATGAATATGGTGTTACTGGGAATCTACTTAATAGTGTAAAAGCCATGTATGCTGGTAGCAGAGCTTGTGTACGAGTGAATGGGGTCTTATCAAAATGGTTTTCTATTGGTGCAGGAGTTAGACAAGGTTGTGTTATGTCACCATGGCTGTATAATATATTTATGGATGTGTGCATTCGTGATGCCAAAATAGATAATAGTGGTTTCTGTCTTGGTGATATCCGTGTGTGCAGATTGCTGTATGCTGATGACACTGTCCTGTTGACAGAGATCAAAAGTGATTTGCAGAGTATGTTGTCTCAGATGCACGAAGTTTGCATGAAATTCAAACTGAGTATAAATAAGGGGAAAACCAAAGTTATGGTGTTTGAGAGAGGAACAGGTAGCACTGAATGTAATGTAAGTATAAATGGCACTGTGATTGACCAGGTGAGTGAGTTTGTGTATTTAGGAAGCATGTTTGACAGAGAGAACAAGTTGGATGGTGAAATCAGTAGGCGAGTGAATTCTTCTTTGAAAGTCATAGCTGCTCTGGGAGGTTTTCACAGGAATGATGGGTTCTCTAGAGAGTCCCGCATGGCTATATATGAAACTGTAATTGTTCCTACTCTAATGTATGGCACTGAAACCTGGGTACTGCAGAAGAAACATAGGAGTCGTTTGTGTGCTGGAGAAATGCGTTACTTACGTGGGGTTTGTGGCAAGACATGGTCTGATTGTGTGAGGAAATGAAGATGTGTTGCAGTTGTGTGATGTGAAGCAAAATGTTGTTAGCAAGGTGGAGACCAATATGCTTCAGTGGTTGGCCATGTTGAAAGAATGAGTGATGAGATGCTTACTAAGAAAATCTTTCTAGCCCAAGTGGCAGGAGGGAAAGACAGAGGAAAGCCAAGGAAGACATGGGTGGATCAGATTCAGAAGTGTCTGCATGAGAAAAAGATTATGAGTATGAAGTATAAAAGATCTTGTGTACGGCGTGTAATGGGTATCTGTCAGTGAAGATCAAGTTGTATGTCAAGATTGCTGTTAATGGAGAAGTTTGACACGACAACAGTAAGTAAAAATATCTGGTAGTTCGTATTTCTTTTTGGAGCTAACCTCTGAATCTCAGAGAACAGCTTAGTGATATGTATGTATGTACGAGGATAGATCCAAATAAAGGGTTACAAGGATCATAAAAAATAATTGATTAACAATAGACAGAAAATTCAAACGGGAATTATGAGGCATACTTGCCAATCACTTTTCCACATAATCACCAAATCTGTTCAGGCGTTTATCGGAACGCATGACCAACTTGTTTAACCCGGCTCGGTAGAAATCACGTCCTTGCCCATTGATCCAGTTCTCGGCAGCTGTATTCACATCACTGTCGGAAGAGAACCTTCTTCCAGATAAGTAATGTTCCTTCAACTTCGGAAAAAGGAAGTAGTCACTGGGTGCCAAATCTGGGCTGCACGGGGGTGTCTCCAGACTTCCCACTTAAACTTTTGCAGCAATTCTTGAGTTCTGTGTGCAGCATGGGGCCTGGCATTGTCATGCAGGAAGATGACACCATCACTCAACATGCCAGGCCGATTGCGTCGGATGGCTTCACGTAACCTTGTCAAAGTGGCACAATAACGATAGGCATTAACGGTATGGCCACGCTCCAGATACTCAATAAGGATAACATCGCATGCATTACTGAATATGGTTGCCATAACTTTACTGGCAGAGGGTGTAACCTTAAACTTCTTTTTCGTTGGTGATCCAGCATGTTTCCACTCCATACTGGCTCTTTTGGTTGTGTGGATGAAGTGATGAAGCCAAGTTTCGTCCCCAGTAACGATGTGATCAATGAACTGCTCGCCGTCGACATGGTAACGCTTCAGAAACGTGAGACTGCACATCATTCGTGTGGCTTTCTGCTCCTCGGATAACGCACGTGGTACCCAGTGGGCACAAACCTTGGAATATCCCAAAACATCAGAAATGATACGCTGAACGGTACCATAGCTGAGTCCCAGCTCTGACACCATTGCGCACACAGTTACTCGTCGATCATTTTGAATAATTTGGTCAACTCATGCCGTGTTGATTTCTGTCGTTGACGAACAACTCATGCCGTGTTGATCACTGCCCTGTTGCGGTTTTCCACGTCCTCTCTGCCCGATTGAAAAGAGGGACACCATTTCGCTACATGTTGTCGGCTGATTGCTTCTTCACCATAAACTTCCACTATTTGACTGTGAATTGCAGATGCGGACACATTCTTTCAGAACCGAATTACGGCTCGCACCTCCAAGCAGGACCACTTTCTAAACGTCTTGCCATTTCAATCACTCTCATGCGTCTGCAAACTTGCACTAACTTCCCAAACAACCGCTGTCAGACAACTAGCGCCATCGGTCTCCAATCTGGGCAACAAATGTACCCTCCACACTAATTACCGTAATTTTCGGACTAAGAGCTGCATCGGCGTAAGGGCCGCAGGAGAGAAATTTTGCAATCTTGGAAGCAAAAGTTGCCGTAAGGGCCGCAGCTATGAAATCGTGGTGCTGCTCAGAAAAGTAAATTATCTTCTTTATTTCCATGAATTAACTCGCACCCAACGTAATTATATGTATACTTCAAAGGCTAATTCTGAAACTCAGTGTCGATCTGCATTATGCACTTATTTTTTCATACTGGCAAAAGCTTTTATTTATGCATTTTTTTTAAATAATGCTAATGATGTTATTTGTTTGCCCTTATTAAATGCTCAAAACCATATTATGTAATAAATATAAATCACAGTTATTATGTAATCAATATAAATCACAGTTAATCTTAAGACTCCTATTAGAATATTGCATTGCTCGTAAAACCGCACAATTGTCTAAATTCCATTCAATGTGGATGTCTGCTACAGGATGGTTCTCTGTTCACCGCAATAGAATCCTCCGTCTTAAAAGTAATTAACTTATAAATTATCACTTGTAATGCTTTTGATTAATGTTTTCTTTAATAATATGTTCCTTCTATCTTTCTTATGTTTTTGTTAGAATGAAGTTGCTCTTCTGTATGCAGCTGCTAAATGGGGTAGTTAATACGTCCCTCCCACGCTTCCTTTTACCAGCTGCCTCGCGCACGTGTTCGCTGATCCCCCCCCAATCACTTCGAAACAGCGGTCTCCGCTTTCTCGCTTTTTTCTTTTAAGTGGTTTGACCTGCTTTCACTCAGCCTTCGCGTTGAGCTCCGCTTTCACATGAATAGGAAACTCTCCCTTCTTTTGCGTTTGTGAAAAGATTTTATCTTCAGCCAAGTATTAAATTAATTACCCATTGTTAACATCATTACTTGTCACAATCTTTTTCATGTTCTCCGCTTTAAATCAGGAGAACATTTTGCGGCTTCAATGCAGCTTTCTAAATATTTGTTAACATCGTTACTTGTCACAATCTTTTTCATGTTCTCCGCTTTAAATCAGAAGAACGTTTTGCGGCTTCAATGCAGCTTTCTAAATATTTAACAAATTCATTGAGTTAACAAAAAATTGAGGTTGACGTACCTGGGAATATATAGTATCGAGTATTTTAAAATTAAAGCACACAGTATCTCATCGGAAAATTCGGATAGTGACTTCCGTTTTCTTAGAAAAAAAAAAAGTGTACTTACCAATGTAAATCCTACATAGGTATATTTATATCTTGTAAAAACTTAATTTCACTTGACAAAAACTAAGCTATTGATATTTTCAAGAACATTTCCATTATTTATTCAAATCCGTCAAAATCAGAATTTTAGGTTTCCGAATTGAACAAATGTAAAAGGTTTTCCTCTAAATGTTCACTGTCCAAATCATCTGTCTCTTCATTAACGTTGGCTTCGTGCACAGTGTTTAAAATTCCAGCTGCTTCGAATCCTGAAATTATAGCTGAAGGTTTCACTGCTGCCCATGATTCTTCCACCCACCTTGAAACTTCTCCGTAACTCGCCTTTCGCATTCTTCCTGATTTTGTGAATGAATGGAGCCCTTCTGCCATCCAAGCTTCCCACCGTTGCCGCATTTCACTTTTAAAGCATTTATTAACTGTGAGATCCAGAGGCTGGAGTTTCTTGGTAAGGCCACCAAGAATAACTGCCAAAGTAGCAGACACCTTTCTGCAGGCTTCTTTAACTGAAGCCATTATGTGAACTCTCATCGAATCAAATACCAGGAGTCCCTCGGGTTTGAAGAAAGCACCTTTTCTCTTCCACCAAACCTCTTCCAGCCACTTCAGCATGATTTCTTCGGATATCCATCCCTTCTCATTCACCTGGATGAGAACACCCGAAGGAAAATTTTCTTTTGGCATTGTTTTGCGTTTGAAAATTAGCAATTAGCATGGGTTTTAGTTTATCGCCGTTAGCAGCACATCCTAAAATGCATGTACACGAAGTTTTCTCTTCCCCAGTTGTTACAATTGCTATGCTTTTCTCACCCTTTTTATCAACTGTTCTGTTTGGGGGGCAATCGAATGAAAGTGGTACTTCATCCATGTTGAAGATTTGTGATGTCTGATATTTTTTTTTTTTTTTGTCAATAATATCTGAAACAAATTTATGAAATTCCATGGCTTTCTGTTCCCAGTCAGATGGCAGATGTTGACCGACTGTAGTTTTTATTCAAACAGACAGGGATTTCCGCTTCATGAAGCATTAGCACCACGACGGCCCACCTTGAAAATTAGTTATGTTCATTTGTGAAGCCATAATTTTTGCTTGCAGACGAATCTTCACTGTAGACACTGGAATTCCAGCCTCTCTCTGGCTTTTTATCCACACAACAAGATGGTCTTCTAGCACAGGCCAGGTTGCAGAACCACATTTTTTTTTTCTTTTATTTTTTGTCGTCGTCAAGAGTAAACTCTTATCGTTTTGCCATCGGCGCACACACTTTTCATCAATATTAAAATAGCATCCAGCTGCACGATTTCTGACGTCTTCTGCTTTTTCAACCACTTGTAGCTTGAAGCTTGCTGTATAGCTTTTCAAAGTTTTGGGCATGATTTTCCCAACAGGTCACAGATGATAAAGCTACAGCGCTTATTAGTGAGAAAGCGTTTCCAACCGAAGCGTTCAACTACCACTATCGTCAGTCAATACAAAGAAAATAAAAATCGAAGCAAAAGTCAGGAGCACAGAGCCATGCAACACCTGTATCGTATGCCAGATGAACCAAGAAGAGTGAACAGAATTTGTCTTTCGTCCCACCAGTATTGTTTGGAATAGGTCAAGGTCACTGCTAATGGAATCGCTGGAATCATCCTGGGGCAGGCTTTTGCATTGTTCATGTTCTTAAGCTCGGAAGTCACGCTACTGGTTTGTGTGCTTATGTCTCCATTCCATTCCCCCATCTATTAACATTCCATGCTACTGCCATGGGATGTGCTTCCCCACTCCCATGCAAAGGGCATTTGGGTCAGACATTCCTTTCACAAATAAACCTCCTGACCTTAAGACCTACACCTACCAGAGTGTTTTCCCGTCTCCCCCCCCACACACACACACACACACTTTCCCTCCTAAACCAACATCAGCGGAGCGGAGTTATCTTTTCAATAGACGTGTCTAACGTATGAGTAGAAAGAGGAAAAAAACGATCACAGTCGAGTTTGTAAAAAAAAAACGTTCTTTGAAAAAATTCACTAAGCATCTGCATGAAAAAATAAATAAATAAAGGAGTGCAGAAACAGTCTTTTCGAAAACAAATTCGGCATAAGAGCCGCTTCAGCATAAGAGCTGCACACCCGAAAAATTTCACTTTTAGTCACGTAAGAGCCGCAGCTCTTAGCCCAAAAATTACGGTACTTTTCCAATGCTGCTGCTTGTAACCTTTTTTTGGGATCTATCCTCGTATGTATGTATGTATGTATGTATGTACACACAAAATACTATACAGTGAAACCTACCCAGTAAAGTCATTCACAATTCCATTAAGAAATGAGTCTTGACAGGTGACTGCCACAGTGGTTCAATTTGCCCAAATATCTCCAGTACCCTCTTGAAAATAAAGATTTACATTTCTTAATGCAGCTTGCTGAGAAGTGGCTGTTCTCCCTTTCCTTTGTCCCTGCCATTTTGTAAAAAAAAAAATATAAAAAAAATGGGAATATTATTTACTAATTCCCTTACTAAGAGTACGACTCGTGAATGGGGGTAAGGTATTCCGAACATATGTACAAATCAGGTGCTACTACCACTTTTCCCTGATGAAATGGAAGGTAAGGAGATGCCAAATGCAATAGCAGCACTACTGTGGTTCAGCATTGAAGCCACTTCCACCCTCCCTCTCCTTTCTCTTCCTTTAACACAATTTTTTGCCAGCTGGAGTGAGCCATAAAGTCTACTTAAACAATACTATTGTGTTGTCGGAAAAGTCATGACGTATTTTGGCACTCGACGGCGGTTGGGCGGTTTTGGAAGTACTAGAGGCATGCGCAGCTCTGTTATCGCTATGGCATTCAACAGGTGCCAGTTCTAGCTGCAGTCTAAAAGGAATAGTGAGCGATTTGGTTGATTTGCGAAGATTTGACATCAAGTTGAAGATGGAAGACCAAACTGTGCATTTTCGCCACATTTTATTGTTTTACTTTCGTAAAGGGAAGAACGGGCATCAAGCTTGTGAAAAGTTGCGTAAAGTGTACAGTGATAATGCTCTACAAGAACGTCAGTGCCAGCGGTGGTTCGCAAAATTCTGTGCTGGTGATTTTGAACTCAATGATGCTCCTCGGTCAGGGAGGCCCACCGAGGTTGATGACGACCAAATCAAGGCATTGATCGAGTCAAACCCACGTCACACGACATGAGAGATTGCAGACACATTACATTGCACATCCATCATTCAAGCATTCACGACCACCTAAAGAAGCTAGGATATGTAAGCAAGCTAGATGTGTGGGTTTCTCATTAACTCAAAGAAGCTCAATTGATTGCGCGTATAAACATCTGCGATATGTTCATTAAACGTAAGGAAAACGATCCTTTTTTTAAGCGAATGATAACTGGTGACGAAAAGTGGATTGTGTACAATGTGCTGCACGGTCTTGGTCCGACGTGCTGCTTCACCTCAGACAACATCTAAAGCAGACATTCATCAGCGGAAGGTTCTGGTCTCAGTGTGGTGGGATTTTAAAGGTTTTGTGTGTTTCGAGCTCCTACCACGGAACCAAACAATCAATTCGAATGTGTACTGTCGGCAATTGGACAGTTTGAATGAATCCATCTTCCAGAAACGTCCAGAGCTCCTTCATCGTAAAGGTGTTGTGTTCCATCACGACAACGCGAGACCACACACAAGTTTGATCACCCGCCAAAAATTATTGCAGCTTGGGTGGGATGTGTTGCCACACCCAGCATACTCGCCTGACCTTGCGTCGCCAGACTTCTACTTGTTTCGCTCTCTTCAACAGTCCTTGCGTGGTATAACATTCAATTCAGATGAGGCTGTAAATCAGCACCTTGTACAGTTTTTCGCTACAAAAGACAGGTTCTTCTATGAACGAGGCATTCTGCAGCTCACTGAAAAATGGCAAAAGGTTATCGAACAAAACGGGCATTATATCATTGATTGATCTTTGTTCTTTCTATCAATAAATGACCTTTGCAAAACATGGCTAAAATACGCCATGACTTTTCCAACAACCCAATATATTAGAAGGCTAGGTTAGTTGGGATGAGGGAAAAGAACTCTTCCATGGGCTTCAACAATACTATATGAGAAGACTAGGTTCGTTGGGATGAGGGAAAAGAACTCCTCCATGGGCTTCACAATTTTTCTGTGGGACAATTAAAGATCGAACATGTTTACTCTAGTAAACAGAAAAACATGCTGTCGGCACACAAAATTCTAAGGACATGATAGATCCCAAGAACCACTCACCATTTACTGTCTCGTGAATGGTGGTGACAGAGAGAGAAAAGGGAACTGGATCCTCATATTTTTACACTCCCCACCTTTTTGTTATCTTTCCAAAACTTCAAGATTTTTCTATAAGTTCTGCATGTTGATGACTGCAAAATGCAGGTATATTCTCTTGTGTGCTTCAAAAATAGCTGCCCGTGGCCATGTTCTGCTGTTGGCCACCAAATAATAAAGATCCAGACTCACGGTCGCCAGGTAGCCACTGGCGATAAACTTCATCATCGTGGCGACTAAAAATGTTTGATTAAATCGCCAATTCTGGCGACCTGTACGGGAAAAACATTTATTTTATTTAACTTGCATGGTATGTACGGAAATGGCACGAAATGGCACAAAATTTGAGTTCTATGGAAGTCGGCCATCACCTTTTTCATTCTGCTATTCTGCTTGAACAGCAGAAAAGAAAAAAAAAAAAAAAGTTTATAAAAAGGCGGGGCGTCGGTTTTTGATTACAAAGACTGCACCAAGGCTGATGGTTCATCGTAGGGGAACGAGGCTCGCAAGGTTGCGGTTTGAATAAAAGCTGGTGGTGGACAGCTCAACTGTCTGCGCCGGAAAAGTAAAAATTCTCCAATTTTTTAAATAACTGAATGCAAATTTTACAGTAACCAAGACATGTCAAAATAAACTCCCATGTGAAATTTCGTCAAAATCCGATGAAAACTTTAGAAGTTAGGCATTTTTTTTTTTATTATTATTTTTAATGAATGTTCACTGAAAGCCTGCATAGTCCAAAGGAAAATTCTAAAATCTGGAATCAGCATAGTCCGGATTTCTGGACAGTTCCGGATTTTCGAGGTTGTACTGTAATATTTCCATACCTGCAAATTACTATGGAATGTCCGAAGTCTACGGACCTCGCGGTCGAAACTACGGATTCTACGAATTTTCATTTATTTTTTTTAATTTTATTGTTTTATGATATGCATGAGATTCTTAAGCGGACTCGCGGAATTCCATGTTTTTTTGTCATCATTTAGATCATTCTCAGGATCAGTGTAAAACTGAAGGCAATTTGCGAGTGGGGGGAGTTCCGTCTGGAGACGGTATTTTGTTTTTGTGTCTCAAAACTTTCGAAAACGGTAGTTGAATGGAGTGAAAAAGTTACAGTAATCATAATGTTTTTCTCCCGATGTTGCCTTAGTGTAAAGTTTTAATGTTAAATATGATTTTATTGCATAAAAGTATGTCAGCTTGAAACTGTATGCAACAATGTGCAAGAACAGAGGTTAGACGCTGCAAAAAATTTCCCCGTAATCTCAGGCATCAGATTCTTCCGCGAAATCGAGGAATTCCACCTTTTTCGTTATTAATTTGGTCATTGGCGAGATCAATGAACCAGTGAACACAATGAGGGGGGGATGACGGGATGTTCGTTGGAGGACGGAATTCCATCTTTACGAAAATTTTGAAAACGGAAGGTCGACAGAGTTCAGATTTTTTCCGCAATCGTAATTCCTTTTTCTCACGACGTTGCCTCTGCCCAGTATTATTGTTAAGTAATATTTAACTGCATAAATATTTGTATTTCAGCTTGAAAATAGCGAGAAAATTTCCAAAACCGGAAGTCGGACGGTGCAAAGATTTCTCCCGTAAGCGCACTCTCCTCCCAGCGCGATGTTCCCACTCTCCTGCGTTGTTTTATTACCTTAATTTCAACTTTTAAGAATACTATAACTGAAATATGCAAAATAAAACATACTGATATTATACGTTTTATAAAAATAATTTAGTATGAAATCAACGAAATACAAGAACTTTGCCTTAGATGCACGATTAGAACTTGCAGGAGAAAATAAAGTGTTTATTAAAAGTTAAAAAGTTAAAAACACCATGAGATCTTTTGTGGCTGCTACAGCCACATCTTCAGATGGAAAGACCCGAGTGCTCGGAACCCGACAGTTAAATACAGGAGCAAAAAACAGGTCGTTTTGCCACTAATTTTGCTCCTGTATTTAACTGTCAGGTTCCAAGCATTCGGGTCTTTCCATCTGAAGATGTAGCTGTAGCAGCCACGAAAGATCTCATTGTGTTTTTAACTTTAACTTTTAATAAACACTTTATTTTCTCCTGCAAGTTCTAATCGTGCACCTAAGGCAAAGTTCTTGTATTTCGTTGATTTACAGCACGAATATTTTATTGCATTAGTATGAAATATTCAATTTGATTTTTTTCAAAGTTTGGCCACTGAGTTTTTTTTTGTTTTTTTTTTTTTATGGCCACTAACAATTTTGGTCTTGGTGGCCAATGTCTACTAGCAAAATTTGAAAGTCTGGATCATTACCAAATAAATGTATGCATTGTTTCTATTGGTGATGACATCTGTGCCAGACAAACCTGCCTGCTTTAGCAGGCGACTGGAGATTTCAAGTTACCACCAACACAGACTGTTTCACTGTATAGGGTGGACATTATGTTCTTCCTTCATGAAGAAAAATGTTATTTGAAAAACTATGATAGTTAGAAACAAGTAAGTGGTTTGTGGCATGAAGCCACAGATGCCAACCTCTGAAAGTTGTTTTCAGTAATAAACATGATTTTTTTTTTCAGTAATTTTCAGTAATCCAGCACATGGCGGCAAATTTGGATAACTAGCTAACTTGACAATGAATTCCAGTCTGTCACATCAATTATTACAGAAAAAAGAATAAATACATTAAACAATTTGTCAGTGGTGAAATAAAAATGCTGTCTACAGGAAAAATCCAAAAAATTACTGAAGGTAATCTTTTACATTTCTCTCTCTGTCGCTCTCCCTCTGTTAATACCCTAAAATTATGGTGCAGTTGGAATCACTGCTTCTAATCCAACCTACGGCTGTAACATAAAATAAGAGGGGGTTCCGTGTCCTTGTGAAGTCACAAGCATCGGTTATTTTTAGACCATCTGTTACTACTCAGGTGGCATTCCATCTGTGCTGTATTACAGTTGTATGTTTTTTTCTTACTGTGTATAGTACATACCGATCATGTTCTTCATCATTTCTTTTATTTTGTCTCTTTATGTTTTTTCTGATACATATATGCTACATACAGTAAACTTTAACATTAAATTTAATGAAGAATTAAAGAAAAATTTTATGCACTCTCAGTAATCCGGCATTCTCGCTTATCTGGCATCCGTCTGTGAAAGGAATGGCCGGATTATCAAGAGTATAACTCATTTTACTGAAGAACTGGACTGTAGATTTACCCCGTGTTTTAAGTTTGCAGTTCACAGTTTGTATAGCCAAATAGGTTTTGATGTTTATTCCTCCTGACTTATGACTATAATTTCATCCATCATACCCACAGAACTTTCAGCCTGAGGACCATGAATGCACAATAAAAAGCTTTCACAATTTTAGATAAATGGTGTAATTTTTAGATCATTGAATACTTTTGAACAGAATGCATCAATTCTAACAATTTTTTTAACTTCGTCACTTCCATTTTTGGAAAACTTCCCCTCTCTTTCCAAGCTGAAATGCAAACATTTATAGGGGGAAATAATATTTAACAACAATACAGGTCAGTGGAAACATGCAGAAAAAAAAAAAATATATATATATATATATATATTACGGGATAAATTTGCCCTCCCTCCAACTTTTGTTTTCAAAAGTTTTTCCTCCATTTTCAAGCTGAAATACAAATATTTATGGAATAAAATGATATTTAACAACAATGGGCAGAAAGAACATCGCGAGAAAGAGAATTTACAAATTACAGAGGCATTTCACTCCTTTTAACTTCCGGTTTTGAAGATTGTTGCCCATATTCCCAAGCTGAAATACTAACGTTTATGTAAAAGATTATATTTAACAACAGTGCTGGACAGAAACAACATTGGGAGTAAAAAAAAAAAAATGATTATGAGAGAAATCTTTACTCCGTCTAACTTCCATTTTTGAAAGTTGGAAAGACTGAACTCTGTCCTGCGACCGACAACCCCCCTTTCCAAATTCTATTCAGTATAGCATCAGTCTTGAGGATAACCCAAATGATGATGAAAACGTGGAACTGCGGGAGAATCTCATGCCTGTTTACAAAGCAGGAAAATCAAACAGCGATTTTCCATAATTTCGTCATGTCCGTACTTCTGTAATTCCAACCAAAAATTCGTAATATTATGGAGAATCCGTACTGATTGGCATCTATGTATCATGCATGTAAACTAATATTTTGTTATTCTTGTTATCGTAGGTGCATGCTTAGTACTAACTAGGTGGTGCTGCCAGCGCAAACAGTTAAAATGGAGTCTTTGCAGGAAAAGGTGAAATGTGTTTTGTAATACCACAACACCAAATCACCAGAAACTATTCAGCGTAATTTCAGAAGAGAGTATGGCCATCCACCATCTGACTGTAAAGGTATAAATAACAGTTCGGTAAGAAAAGTTTAAGGAGCAGGAAGTATTGATGACTAAAAACAAACAGGCCAACCGGGTGTTAGTGAAGAAACTGTTGAACCAGTGAAAGAAGCTCTCGTACACAGTCCCTTAAAATCCACCCACCAAGATTTGCCTGAACTCAGAATCCCTGCACTACACCAAAGAAAATTTTACACAAAAGGCTACGAAGTGCAGATTGTTCAAGCCTTACAGGTGGAAGACTGCCCATGTCGTGCTGCTTTTGCAACTGAGATTTTTCAGTAACAACTACCTGCAGAATACGTGTTTTTTTGGATGAGGCCACCTTTCAGACTTCTGGTGAAGTAAACAGACACAATGTGCATATATGGAGGTCGGAAAATCTTCAGGTTTTCTCTGAAAAAACAGCGGGACAGCCTAAAAGTGAATATTTGATGTTGTCTCATGCACAAGAGTCACTGGACTTTTTTTTTTTTTTTATGAACACACAATAACAGCAAATGTGTACATGGACATGGAGTTTTTCTGCTTGTTTTTTTTTTTTTTTTTTTTTGTTCAACCTCAGTTGGACAAATGTGAACCAATCATAAGTATTTTTCTAGCAGGATGGTGCTTCACCACATTGGGGATTAATTGTTTGAAAATTCCTGAATACCACATTTTCCAACAGATGGATTGTGAGGGACACTCCAACATCATGGCTGCCACTGTCACCCAACATAACACCCGTAGACTTTTTTCTGTGGGGTTATGTAAAGGATGTTTATTTAACACAAGTGTCTGCTATTAAAACTCTGCCAAGGATTATAACAGATGCTATTGCCTATCTCCAAAGAGATGTTAGGCAAAACATGGCAAGAAATTGAATACTGACTTCTACTCTAAGCCACGAACAGCGCTCACATAGAGGTGTACTAACAAAGTAAATAAAAAAAATAAAAACTGTTAGTTTACATACATGATGCAGCAAATCGCTTGTTTCTATCCATCCTTTACATCAACCCTGTTTCAATTTCTATCAAAACTGAAGATGGGAACATAAGATCATGTAGAAGTATAAACACTGGATGATTTGATACGGAGTGTGACTCTAAATTACAAAGATGTTATCAACATTTCAAGTCTGTTCATTTTTGTTTAACCCATGTATATCAACATGAACATGTGGTTTTGGAACTATTATTAATTCTTTTATAAATTGCTATAAAAATTTATTAAGGCACATAAATAAACAATGTAAAATAAATGTTGATCAATTGTAATATTTCAACTTAATTTTTTTTTTTATTTCACCATTGTACTAAAGAAAAAAAGAATTCTTACGCATTCATAAATCCCATAGCTAACGTCCTTGGTTAAAAAGATGCAGAGACTGATCCTTTTTCAACTTAACTATGCGTTACGGTAATGCAAACTGTAAAAATATTAAAAGCAACGTAAATAGGCATAAAAAGTCAAAATCATCAATATTTTTATTTTCTTTAAATGTCTTATTTCTTAAAATAGTTAAGAGTTTAACACTATTGCAATCTGAAAATTCACCAGCTTTCTATACATGCGCATTTTAATGAAGATTGGTTTCACTGATCATACGAAAAACTATAAATACCTTGAAAACATGAGAGAGCCCATTGTTAAAATATTCCTACTTCATCACAGTAATGGTTGTTATGTTTAGGATAAGGGAGGTAGCAGAGTCAAACTATGACCTTATGCATACATAAAGTGTCCCTTTTTGACATAAATTAACTTACTGTTTTTTCAGATATGACCTTATGCACTCATAAAGTGCCCCTTCGTGATACAAAAGTCCCATTTTTCAGATCTTACGATATCTTGCACTCACTCATAACATGCCACCTTTTTTTATACAAATGTGCAGTTTTTTGGAAAATTACTCAGCCCTCTTCTGTTTCTACGGTGAACACTAAGTTATACCAGAGACCAAACATCACCAGGGGCTGAGCAACATCCTGTTGTTGTTTTGTTGTTCCGTCTGCTCCCCTTCCATCGCTAACAACATTTGGAGAAAAACTATATATGGCTCCAATTTTCTGGACCACTATAGAGCATCATAATACAGTATAATTAAAAAAATATATTTTCCTAACCCTGGCGCTCTGTAACAATAATACAACTTCCAATGAAATGAAAAATTATTAAAAAAATATTTCTTTCAGGAGGAAATTCTCCATTCCAAATTCTTTTATTTTTAATCTAAAATCTAGTTGAAACAACAAATGTTAAACTTTATTAGATTGGCAAATTAATTCAACCACTTCAGTAAAGACAGCCCAGGTTCGTGATTTTTTTTTTTTTTTTTTTTTTTTTTACTGAAGGTTTAACGACCGCCGTGAGCAACTCAGTGGGCTATAAGCAGTTGCCCATCCCTAATTTAGGGTCACTGGTTCCAGAGGAGAGAGCCAGTGCCATAAGACAAACACAACATCCATGCATCACCAGGATTTAAACACAGACCCTTCACGAACTAATCATCACAAGCCAGTGCTTAGACCACTGCGACACTGGGGCAGCCAGGTTCGTGATGAGCATCACAACTGCACCCTTTTTCAGTCGTAAAATGTGAGGCGGAAGTCCACTCATCTCAATCGTGTGCAAAAATTCAACTAGATAGCACACTCTTTCACTCTCATCTTCAGTCACAACTGCGTTTGTAAATGTTGTTGGAATGAGATTCGCATTACGAGTACTCTTTGCCCGTCGGAATCAACGGTTAGTTTTCTTTTTTTTTTTTTTTTTGCTTTTTGAAAAGAATAAACTTATATGAAACAACAAATGTAAACTTTATTTGACTGACAAATTCATTCGACCACTTCAGTAAAGCAATAGCCCAGGTTCGTGATTTTTTTTTTTTTTTTTTTTGACTGAAGACTTAACGACCGTCGTGCGCAACTCAATGGGCTATAAGCAGTCCCCTTCAATAATTTCATTAACAATGGTCAACGGAATGTTTATTTACATTTTTACACAATGGGAAATGTCTTACCTAAGTGAATAAACTGGATCGAATGAATATTATATTGTATATATACATCACACAGTCCAACGCCATAAGGCAATCAGGTCTTCGAGAAAATGTTTGCTGTTCCGATGAGAACTTTGATGCTGATGCATGCTAGCGTTGTTTTGCGCAATGGTTGGCTCAGAAATGAGACTTCGGACTATCTCAGTCCCTCCATGCTTCCACCTTCAACAGCACGTGAGTCAACCGCAGGCGATCAAATGTCAATCACACGCTTCTCCCATAGACTTTACGTGGGAACTTTGCCACCCCACAACGCCCGAACCATTGCCCCAATAAAATTTTTCTCTTCGACTGGCACATCTACATGATAAGACCTTTAGTTTGATACCTCAACCATATCTTTACGTTCAGCCGTTCTCTCAAAATAGGACTCACAGTAAAAAACCTTATAGAACTAATATATAGATTATTATTTTTTTTTAGATTTTGGGCAACTAGATTCGCTTTTTATCTGCCCAAGTCAATAATTTAAATGCCCTAGGCATCTCAGGCATGATATTTTTCAAACCCTGCAACATCTCAAAGTCTTTAACTGCATACCAGAACACTAAGTTTTCTGCACACAAATAAAAACTGTACATCATGAAAGTTGTCACAGTTCTAGGAGTATATATGATACCTGGAATCCTGATTCATTGCCCCAACAGTGCTTCTGGCTAATCGTTCAGCTGGATTACATTGATTACATGGTGGATTACATTGCAATGGGCTAAACCATCACAGGAGCGTACTATGCTAACCTACCAAGGAAACTTTAACATTTGAATGGTAAATGCCCAGAACAGCTGACCAAAGGGGTGTGTTGTATCATCAGGATAAAGCTCCAATCCACAAATCAATGGCTGTCATGGCTAATCAACGAATGTGGGTTTGAATTGCCACTACATCCTCCCTACTCACCTGACTTTGCCTCTTCCGACTACCATCAGTCCCAAAATCTCAAAAACAACTTGCCTGTTTCGACATTGACAAATTTTATTTGCATGGCATGAGTCTTGGACCACTGCTGGAAAAAATATATGGATCTTTTGGGGCTACTTAGAAAAAAACCTTATTATATTTTTCCATGACTATTTCATGGTTGGGCTGAGAACTTCTGGGTCAACCCCTTGTAGTTTGCTTTTTGACTTATTTGGATTCATTCAAAGATGAAAAATGATTTCTCTAACTGGGCAGTGGCCATTGGATGGCCAAAATTTAGTGGCCACCTTGCTTAGGCTATTTAGTGCTCCTTTTTTTTTTTTTTTTAATTGGAGGTTTTAACGACCGCTGTGAGCAACTCAATGGGCTATAAGCAGTCGCCCGTCCCTAATTTAGGGTCACTGGTTCCAGGGAAGGGAGAGAGCCAGTGCCGTAAGACAAACACAACATCCATGCCTCACCGGGATTCGAACCCGGGCCCCGTTCGGACGAATGATCAGAGGCCATCGCTTAGACCCCTGCGCCACCGGGGCGGCTATTTGGTGCTTCACATCATATCGCTGCACTGTATCTTTAAATATATTTAGACATAGATATAATATGTAAATATATAATGGCTTAGTAGTTAGAAAAGCAAATATAACCCTGTGCATAATTAAATGTATAAATATATTTAAAAAATCCTTAGCATGTTCATTAGGGATGAGAATATTCCGTGATTTTTGAATTTTTTTTAATCAAGCTGCATCCTCCCCCAACACACACTTTTCTTTCTGATTATTCTTTTTTTTTTTTTTACATTTTTCTAATCATGTCAATCATTTTTAATATCTTCAATAACATTTTTAAAAAAAGCAACTTCATATTTTTTTTTCTAATGAAATGCATGCTTTCCTTCTCTTCTTCACAACCACTCAGTACAGCAACCATTTTGGCTTTTTTCCCCCCTTTTTAAAGCAAAATTAAATTTCAAAATTAGTACTTAGTCTCCAGTAACAATTTACTTAATACGGAGAACGAAAGACGGCGACGAAAAATCGAAGTTCCGATTTTGAACTCTTTTTTTTTGCAGCAATTTTGTTTTACATAAAAAAGGAAGAGCCTTTTGGAAACCTAAACACTGAAACTTGTATTCTAATCTAAGTGCAAGCTCACAAAGTGGTCAGCCAGACATGCTACATACACTACTTCCTTTCAGACCGACAGTGTGTCAGAAATCAGTTTGTAGCATAAGACTTCTATCAAGGCACAGGTCTCGAGCTTTAACATCAGCAGGAATAAAAATAGCCTTCCCCTTTCTTGAAGAGTGAATCTATAAATACACTCACGGACAATGAAATGTGTGCACCTAGAAGAAAACATGCTACAACAGCAGAACTTTGCAAATACCTGGAGTGCATGCTGGTATGCAAATGATCCACGTTTGGCGCGAGTACACATGACCGCACACCCTGTGGTAGCGCTGCAAGCACAAACCAGCATGTAGCCAATGCCCCATGAAAGCGAAAAGCACCGGCAGATGCAAGCAAAAGCACAGAGTGATGACAAGAATGCAGAGTAGACGCCGATTTACACAACTTATGGACTTTGAGAGAGGCCCAATTATCTGGCTGAAAACCGAAGGGTGGTCGGTGCGCCGTATAGCCCACCACGTGGATCGTTCTGACCATACTGTCAGACTGTGTTAGGAGCAGTGGACATGTGGCGGCACTGCCACATGGTGGTGCTACTCTGGATGAAGCAGGAGGACCACTGGTAGAGAGGATCGATGGATCGTGCGCCAGGCACGAACGGATCCCACGGGGACATTATACAGGCAGACGCAGCGCCTCCTGTGTGCCCACGAACCACTTCACGACGCCTCACGGAAGTGAATATGCGATCCTAGCACCCCTTACATGTGCTGCCATTAACACCAGAACATCACTGGCTCCGTGTACAGCGGTGCCAGGCCAAAGCAACGTGTGGTTTTCAGCAATGAGTGCCGCTTTGTTTTGGGGACAGAAGATCAGATCGTACCCGGGTGTGGAGGTCGCCGGGTCAACTACACAATCCCAACCTCATGCCATACCTCCCACACTGTAGGCATTATGGTCTGGGGAGCCATTGTCTACGATAGCTGATCAGCTGTAGTAGTGATATGTGGATCATTGATGGACCAGCGGTATGTGGATGAGATCCTACGGCCCCAGGTGCTCCCATTCCCAGGGATCATAGCATACTTCTGGAAAATTTTAGGTAGGAATTTTAGGAATTTTAGGAATTTTTAGAAAAATTTTAGGAAAATTTTAGGAGTGTATTTCAATAAAAACTAGATGTATATTTGTATACATCTAGTAAAACAACTTTGTATACATTGTAAAGAGTTTGCTTCACACCCTTCAACCATATATACTGATAGACTGCGCATGACATCAAAATTTCTGGCTCCAACATAAAATCACATGACAACAGTCAAAAAGATGGGTTACACCTGCTGTGCTTATGGTTGCTCTGAGCGATATAGTAAAGAAAGTTCTATGATTTTTCATGGGTAAGAAACGAATTAAATACCTAAGTCAATAAAGTTCAATTACTTAACCAGAAACTTGCAGCTATTGATATAAAAATATAGTAACTTAAGAAAAAAAAATGGAATGCATGTTCCAAATTCTTCGCAAATGTTCATCACATTATAAATCACAAAATGTAAACAACCCCATCATGCATGTATATAGCTCATAAGTAAACTTACCTGAAGAGTTTTCATTATATATGAGGCGCATTCACATAATACACCGAAAACACTGAAGTTCTGCAGCGTAAATTAGTAATCATAACAGCATTTTTACACGAAATTTGGAGTCTGATGATGACGTGCCCAATGTTTGAGCCATGGCGGCTTTGATGCAGCTATTGCCAATGTGCAGTCCATTAGTATATATGGTCGAAAGTTAACACCCACATTTTTTGCATAACGTCTAATGTCTAAAGTTTAAGTATGATTTACTTCTAATGTTCAGTTCTTATCTTTTCACGTGTTATTATCATATTCAAGTATATTTACCACATTCAAGTTTCACTTTGAACATTAATATGCTGTTGAACCAGAAGCAATTCACGATTTTCACAGTAAAGTTTTCAGGTTTCACATTAAATTATAATATCCTAAAAAGGTAATTGAAAACCAAGAATTATGTACAATTGTTCACTGAATTACTTTTTTCATATTATTGTTTTAACCTTTTCCTGATTAGCCTATCTTTTTCTGCTTCTACCACAACTAATTTACTTTCAGTTTTCTTTATTTCAGCTGAACCTTGTATGATCAAGTTAGAGGCAACTGCTATTTCAACAGTATTTTGTTTTTCTACAGCTTTTCTCATTCTTTCTGTTCCCTCTTGAATTATTGCTAGGGAGGCTTCTTTATCGTTTTTAAGTCTATTTATTTCTGCATCATTTCCTTTTATTTTGTCATCAAACTCAGCTTTTCTTTTTTTCTCTAGCTGCTTTTCCTTATTTTCCCTCTCTTTCTGCTTCCTTTTCTTTTTACCTTTTTGATTCTTCTTCCTTCAGCTTATCAACATACTCTTTATAAAATTTATGTGAATCACAAACACTATTTAACAAATTTCTTGTTATGGGAACTTTACTTACACATCCATAGTGTTTAATGGCCCCTTTAACTATTCTTAATGATGTTATAGTTGAGTCTTTTAAGTTAGCCTTGTCCTTCCTTAACAGAGCAGTGTTAACCGAAAATCCCCTTTCTGCATCAGCATTACCATGAGGTAAAACTAAAATTGACTTTATGAGTTTAGCAAGATTTGAGTATTTTTCTTTTCCGCTAGAGTCTTTAATACTAAATATATTACGCCAGTAATGATCAATCCGCACTGGAATATGCCCTTCCTCTGAAAATTTCACTAGTTCATCTAGAGTTGGCTTATCACAATTTAAAAGTTTCCACTCTTCTCTTACTCTATCAATTTGTTCCTCAGAAAGATGCAAAACACTTGAAATTCTGGTTATTTCCGAAAGTCCTTCAGTGACTGAAAGTTGAGTTGACTCTTTCTTTGGTTCTTTTACCTTTAAAACTTCTATGTCTCTTAGCTTTTGATTGCAGAATGGCAAATTTGACTTTAAATATTTTGTGGTTGCAATTAGTGATGATCTTACATCTAAGAGAAATAATTTCTGCCTGGTCTCCTGAACATTCCTGAGGAGATTTTTTGTCTTCATACCAACTTCTAACTCCCCAAGTTTTTTCCATGAATTTTTGTTTTCAAAATCTACATTCTTTAGGTCTTCTCCAAATTTCCCTGCTATAACATCATCTTGGATAAACTGAGCCATAACATTCCTCATTAAAGTATTTAAATCAGAATATAACTGGTGTATTTTTGGTTCTTCACTCTGATAACATAATGAAAATTTTTCAAAATTTTGGTGTGAAAATGAAATTAATGCTAAATAGCAAGGAGTAAGCTTATTTTTCAGGAAACAGTGAATTCTTTTATACCTTGCCGAATTGCGCAGTTGTTTGAGATGGCAAGAAGTTTAAAAAATATTCTGTAATATTTAGCCATTGATCCAAGAGCCTCTGAGCTACAGAACCAACGGTTAACCATCTGTTGCTGACATGACGCAAAAGAAATTTGGCAGTGACCAATGTTATATCCTCGACAGATTTATAATCCTCTCGTCTTGCAGCACTACTCTTTAAAAAGTAATGCATATCAGTAGCAAATTCGTCAAAATCTATATTTAAGCTTGTCAAAAAATTTTTAAATGCATTACTAACAACATGCAGGTTGCAAAAACCTAGTTCCAAAGATTTCTGGCCTGTTTCTTGTTTTACAACTTCATTGAATTTGCGTAAAAAGCACTTATTTACATTTGGGCTGTCCATGGATACACAAATAATTCTGTTCAACGAAATATTGAAGGATGATAACACATCAAGAATTTCTTTTAGCAAAATATCTGCTGTTGCATGACCCAGAAAAACGCTTGTTAGGTATCGGCAAGAAACTGAATTTATTTCTGAAGACCAGCACCTGAGATACACATCCAACTGCCGTTTCACTTGTGTATTTGTAGTTTCATCAAATGCTATAGTAACCTTTCCTGGGCTACTAGATGCAATGTCTTTTTTCAAATCCTCTTCAAAATATTTTGACAATCCATGTGATATCACATAAGCAACTTTTTTTTCTTTAAGTTGCATTTTGGCTGCAATAGCAGAATCAGGAAACATTTCTTTGAAAAGTTCAACTGTTTCAGTGCATGAAACAAAAGACATATTGTCCTTAGCAACTTTCATGGCCCATAATGCTTCGGCTTTAGCCAACTGTAAATCATGACTCAGTACTTCACTAATATTTGTTTTGGGCTCAAGATCCCGTCCTCCAAAGGCTTTCAGGATGGACTTATTTTGAAATTTACTTTGAAATTTCTGCAAATGTTTTTTTCCTCTATGATGCGCTTTTACTTGTGAAAAGCCACTATTAGAAATGTTGAAAATTTCTGAACACAATATACACTTAGCAGAAAATATTGTTTCAGTTGCAGAACACCATTCTTTCAACTTCACTCCGTCCAATTCTTTGGCGAGCCACGCATCTTGAAATTCCGTTTTGGATTTAGGCATCTTAAACACTTGTATTACTAACCAGAAAATGAAAGGGAAGTACAAAAACACGTTCCAATATTGCAAAACCAGACAACTTCCCGAAATTTGGCTGCGAGGATGTCAGAAGATAAAAAAAAAAAAAAAAAAAAGCAGGTCACCACTAGAGAACTGAACCTGCACACAGCACAGAGAACACCATAAAAGACGTAAAACCAGAAACTATCATACGCATCTCACGCAAGTTCAGTCAAAGCGAGTCGGAGCCGAGATATATTGCGCATCGAAGGTCGCTGTCGCCGACGCATGATCGAAGTTCAATGATCACGTGCTCTACTGCCTGCCAATATAATACTCAGCTACCATCCCATCGTCATTACCGGAGGTTACGGAAGGAGACCACATGTTTCCTCTTTGCTTCCACCCACCTGCGGTTTACAATAACAAAACATCAGCAGAAAGAGGAGGTTCCACAAGGCATGTACAAAAATAAAGTACGATCTTCTGCGTGCCACGGAGTTCGTCTGCAAAGCGCAAACCAGGGGTGAAAATGACCCGTCCCCTTTTCCCTTAAATCTCTTGTTACTCTCGAAAACTGTTCGAAGGCAAAAAAATGGAACGCCCGCCCCGAAGCAAGTGCATCTCGATGGCGTCATTTTTCCCTCCCTTCAGCAGCACAGCATATAGGCTGTGTTTCTACACAATAACAGGTCTTTTTACCTTACCGTAATGGTAAATTTATTGGCGTTAATAACGGTTGTGTTTTTAATAAAAATAAGCTTACGAAAATTTTAGGATGAATAGCAAATTTTAGGTCTAATTTTAGGAATTTAAGGAGGGTCACAAAATATTAGGAATTTTAGGAATTTTAGGAGGAATGCGATCCCTGCATTCCTGGCCGGGATTCCAGTTGCGCTATACCAGCAGGATAATGTCCGCCCGCACACGGTTCGGGTTGCCCAGGACTGCCTACGTCATGTCCAGACACTTTCATGGCCTGCCTGCTCCTCCCTGGACATGTTCCCTATCGAGCACGCGTGGGACCAGTTGAAATGCCAGCTGCCACTGTGCTGCACTATCTGGGATTTGGAGCACACCGTCTAACACGTGTGGGCTGGTCTGCCACAGGACAACATCAGGCGTCTGTTTGCCTCCATGCAGGACCGTATTTGCAGCATGTATCACCGCACGAGGCGGTGCGACGCGCTATTGAAGTTGACCGGACTGTGTGGCACAGATCCCTCTGTAATTGTCTTGCAGCTCTGTTTTTGCCATCATGTGTATCATTCATCCATATCATTACATCCATAAATTTTCAGTTCAATCCGATGCTTCCTTCTTGGTACGCAAATTTCATCCGTGAGTGTAGATTGCACCCACTTTGGAGAGGACTGTTTTTCCCCATGTGTGAGGTGGATGACAGAAAATGCATTTGCTAATTAATAGGAGCATTTAAAAAAATGCAAGTAAATTCTTAAGTTAGTAATAAAAATAATTTGGCCATCAGTCCATGTAGAAAAACAATTTTTTGACTGGCGACTAAAGCAAATTTTGCTACTGGCTACTTTGTTTTATCCAGTCACCATGTGGCAAGTGGAGACAGCTTAATTTTTATCTTTAATTCATTCTGTTGCTTATTATTGCTTTGTTCACCACGTTAGGCTTAGATAATCATAATACATTTCACAAAAAATACATAGTTCCTGGGTTTTGAACTGCAAAATATGTGATAGTTTTATCCCCCAGTTGTACCCAACCCTGTTGAGGGGTACATCTATAGTAAATAAACGAACATTGCCTATGATCACTGGGGGTTTCAACTTTCAATGGTCATAAGTACAAACTCTGTACATTTCTGCAGAGCATGATCAACATAAATTTAACAAAGTTATATGAATAAGCATGTAAAATATTATTTCCACTATCAAATGCTTATGAATGAAGCCAAACAAAGTAAAATGTCAAAATGGATGCACTGGGTTCCTTCGAATTTGTAAAACAAGTGGGTCTAACTTTTGGAAGGTTATTGAAATTTCTCATACAAGAGACCGACCATGGAATAAAAAGCTGAACTTTTTAACCGTGTGAAAAATCAGAACATGTGACGAGAAAGTGTGTATATAACACAGCATGAGCAAGATGGCGTTGTTCACTCTAATTATTTATGTAGATATTTAGAGCACACATTGTCTTTTTTTCTCTTTTTTGTACTTGCTTGAACATCAGCTCGATTTTCCTCTTGTGTTGCTTTCTTCTCAGTAAATTACATGGCCATATTTGTCTTTTGTTGACTCTACAGATGCACAGCAATCTTTGCTTAATTTTCCTTTCTGTTGATATCATTCCCTTTCCCATTTCTTCCTCACTTTTCTTATCCCCCCCCCCTTTATTCCCTCAGATGACAATTTTGCCATCATGCTGAAATAACTTTCAGCCTCAGGACCACGAATGCATGATATCAAAGCTTTCACTACTTTAAATAAATGGTTGCAACTTACAGAATATGAATACTTTCGAACACCACACATCGATTCTAACAAATTTTCAAACTTCGTCACTTCCGTTTTTGGAAAATTTTCCGTACCTTATCAAGCTTAAATGCAAACATTTATGGGGGAAAGTAACATTTAAAAACAACACTGGATAGTAAGAACATCGCAGGAAGAAAAAAAAAATATGATTACAGGGAGAAATATTCACTTCGACCGGCTTCCGATTTCAGAAACTTTTCCCTCCATTTTTAAGCATATGAAATGCAGTATTTTGGGAATAAAAATATATATAAGAACAATACTGGGCAAAAAGAACATCAGAAAAAAAATGATTATGGGAGAAATCTTTGCTTTGTCTAACTTCCGTTTTCAAAGTTCTGAAGGGCGAAATTCCATCCTCAAACGGAAAACGAATCTCCATTTCCCGCTATCCCCCCCCGCCCAAATAGTCGTTCAGTTGTGCATTGATCTCGAGAATACCCTGAAAATGATAACGAAATTCTTCGAATCCACAGAAGAAACTCGTGCCTGAACAGAGAAATCTTTGGGCCGTCCTGTACTTTCGTTTTCGGAAATTGTAGCCCACAATTTCATGATGGAATACAAACATTTATGCACTAAAATGATATTTAACAACACTGGACACAGGCAATGTCGTAAGTAAAAAAAATTAGGATTACGGGAAGAATCTTCACTGCATTTAATTTCCGTTTTCGCAAGTTTTAAAAATGAGATATCGTCTCCAGACAGAAAACGACCCCCACCCCCACCCCCATTTCTCTTTAGTTCTGCATTGATCTCGAGCATGACCCAAATGATGGCGAAAAAAAGTGGAATTTCGCGAATTCGCGATAGAATCTCGTGTATGATTTTTTTGTTCCTAGACGTATATTTTTTAATTAACATAAATAAAGAATCCATTGATGCTTGTAAACATTTGCACACATTAAAAAAAATATTTTTTTATTGGAGGTTTAACGAGCAACTCAATGGGCTATATGAGCAACTCAATGGGCTATATGGAGTCATCGCCTGTCCCTAATTTAGGGCGACTTCAAGGAAGGGAGAGAGCCGGTGCCGTAAGACAAACACAACATCCATGCCTCACCGGGATTTGAACTCGGACCCATCTCGGAAGAATGGTCAAAAGCCATCGCTTAGACCACTGCGCCACTGAGGTGGCCATAAAATATTAAAACTGTGTTCTCCTTATTTCATTTCCAGAAACCTTAGCAACTAAGAGAAAAAATACAATAAATACTTTGAGGTAAATTTGGAAGATGTGAATCCATTTATTGGTGTCAATATGACATGGATGTTAAGTCTGACTTAACTTCCAGGTCATACTGACACCAATAAACGGATTCACATCTTCCAAATTTGTATTGTACAATGGTGTAATCTCATATTTCGTTCATTGAAACTTTTCAAGGTGACACACAAACAATACAGCAAGCAACTTCGTGTTACCAAAAAGGTGTTCTAAATGTTATGTAATACCCAGCAGAAAACTTTTCTGTGTAAGAATCGAAAAAGAATTCACTTTTTGTCCTGCTGAATATCTATTACTTTATGGCAAGGAACATGCTAATAAGTTGTGCTTCAGCTAATCAAATATTAATCAAGAATATGGTGATTTCCATGAACCTAAATGATGATATACACAAAATGCATGCATTACATACAACCTTTTTTGAGGTTTAGTGCATAACGTTATAATCATCACTCGTTACATGAAGATATATTACAATACCTTGTTGCTATAAAATGGCTTGAAAAGTGTGTGAAAAACTAATTTTTGTATTAAAAAACGATGGTCTTTGTTTCAGTCAAATAGGATATTTCCATGCCAAATCAACCAGTCACTCAACCTGACCATTTCAGATTTCAATGAAACCTTCAGGGATCATTCTCCCTAGTGATATAAATCAGAATATATTTTTTTAAAAAGTTTTCTTATTGGGTTTTCATGTAATTAATTTTTAAAATTTTGAAAAAAAAGTTGTTTTTTGGTTTGCATAAACGTTTTCAATCTTGAATTTCTCAAGTTATATAAGGCCTAAAGAGTTGTTTGACCCCTCATTTTAAAGAGAATTTTATAAGTTTTAACTTGATATGCAACTTGACTATGCTTGGTTATTTGTTTTTAATTTAAAAAATATTTAAAATTTTTAAAATAATGTTTTTTAAAAATTAAAAAAAAATATTTTTTGTAATATAAAAAAATATTATTTGCTTTAAATCCTGAAACCTTTAGAGTGGGATCTCAATGGGATCAGGAGTTACGGTACCAATGGTATTATTTTAAATACCAGTTAGGGCTACATTGCTACCTTTAGCTTTTTTTTGTAAGGTAAAAATAAAATACATTGGCTATAAGGTAACCAATTTACATTATGGTCTATTACAGATAATGATTTACTAAACCCTGCAATGGTAGCCTTAGTCAAAGAATTCTACCAAATTGTTGTCGTCAAATGCCTGGTAAAAAAGACTGTTTTAGTCAAAAAAGATGACAAAAGTATACATGTTCAAAAGCATTTAATTCTAAGTACATTAAAAGAATCATATGTACTATTTAAGGAGCATTACCCTGATCAGAGAATAGGAACTTCTAAATTTTGTGAGCTTCGTCCCAAGCATTGTGTTCTTCCTGAGTCCAGTGGGACACATTCTTTGTGCGTTTCCACAATACATTAGAATGCCAAATTAATGATGGCTCAGTGTAAAATACCTGAATTGACAAATGGTGAACTCCAAATTAAAACATACAAAGATGTAACAAGCAATATAATTTGCAAAACGCCAACATCTAAATGTTACTTCGCAAATTGTGTTAATTGCCCAGGAAATGATGATTTGAAGGCTCGGTTTGAAGAAGCTTTTGAGCTTAATAGCATTGAAAATGTGAGTTTCAAACAATTGATGCTGATTGATAACAAGTGTGTCCTGGAAACTATTATAAAACCGACAGAAGAGTTTTTAGATTATTTGTTTCAGAGTTTGCCAAAACTTTTAAGACACTCTTTCATTGCTACTCAACAGTCTTCCTATTTGTGACACTTGAAAGAAAATCTACCTCAAAACCAATGCACTGTACTTTGTGATTTTGCTGAAAATTATGCATTTGTGCTTCAAGATTCTGCACAAGGATTTCATTGGAACAATGCTCAAGCAACAATGCATCCATTTATTATATACTACGTTGATGAGGAAACCAAAAATTTGGCGCACCTGAGCTTACTTATTCTTTCTGATTGTATGGTGCAGGATACAGTTGCTGTTCATTTGTTTCAACGCCTTATGATTGACTTTCTTAAACAGAATCTGCCCCATAAACCAGAAAAGCTAAATAACTTTTCAGATGGAGCATCATCACAGTACAAAAACAAATCAAACTTTCTCAATCTCTGCCATCATGAGAAAGATTTTGGCATCAAGGCAGAGTGCAACTTCTTTGCATTGACACATGGAAAAAATGCATGTGATGGTGTCGGAGAAACTGTTAAACGATTAGTGGCATTGGCCAGTCTGTGAATGGTCTGCAATGATCAAATTATGACCCCTCACGAACTTTATGATTGGGTTAAAGACAATACCGTCAACATCAGTTTTTTTGTATTCCACTACAGACGAATACGAGGCAGAGGAAAAGACCTTGAAGAGTAGGTTTGAAGCAGCAACAACAATAAAGGGTACTCAACAATTTCACAGTTACAGTCCTGTGAATGAGACTAGAGTTTTAGAGAAAAGCTACTCATTTTTAGAGGAATCAAGTGTAGAAATAGTTTCAGCTGATGACGATCTGGACATTAATGACATTGTTGGCTTTGTTACATGCCAATACTCAGACAAGTGGTGCTTAGGTTGTGTTAGGAATAGAAGGAGATGAAGTAAAAATAAGTTTTTTGAAACCACATGGCCCTTCTCCCTATTTCAAATACCCACAATTTACTGACATATTAGTTGTTCATAAAAGTGAGGTTTTAACAAAAATTGATCCTACAACAGCTACAGGATGAGTTTATCGACTTACAGACTCAGAAACCAAAAAGGCAAACAAGAAATTATTTGTTAAATTAAAGAACTAAGAGGTCGCTATTTTGGCGTAACTACAACTCTGAGTGCTAACTAAAAAAAAACTTTTATTAATTTTACCAGGTAAAACTTTTAGCTTGTTAGAACTATCCTTCCCTTGTTTTATGTTTGACTATGTATTAGTATGATGTATTACGTAGATTTTAAAACTCAGTGTGTCTGTTATCATGTAAACACACTAAAACAAGAATTATAATCCATTATTACTTGTACAGTAATTTTAAGTTTTTTGCCATAGCTCCCGATCCCATTGAGATCCCACTCTAAAAGTTTCAGGATTTAAAGCTTATATTACTACAAAAAACATTTTTTTTTCAAAATGTTTAAAAAACATTATCTTAAAATTAAATTTGTTTTTTAAATTTAAAAAAATTCACCAAGCATAGTCAAGTTGCATGTCAAATTAAAACTTATGAAATTATCTTTAAAATGAGGGGTCAAACAACTCTCTAGGCCTTATAGAACTTGATAAATTCAAGATTTAAAAAGTTTATGCAAGCCAAAAAATGATTTTTAAAAATAATTTAAATTACATGAAAACCCAATGAGATAAAAAAAAATTTTAAATATATTCTCATTTATGTCATTAGGGAGAATGATCCCTGAAGGTTTCATTGAAATCTGAGATGGTCAGGTTGAATATTGAAATTTTTTGGTTGATTTGGCATGGAATGACCTATAATATGATAAACAAAGCACTGCTACACATGTATCAAAAGTTCCACTGCATGATATGTGATCAAACTATAAAAAGAAATGCTTGGCAAGTAGAAATCAAACCTAATTATTAATTCTGAATTATCCATAATTCGGCTAGCCTTCTGATCCTCAGCACATCAATTCCGTACATTTGCTGCGAATTTTTGTTTGAATTAGAATGCATTAGGTGAAATAACATTTGTTTTGTAGGTTTGAAATGCTGAATGATAAATAATTATTTCTAGCCTCTTTGCCTTGTTAACTGAACTACTTTATGCACTGATAATTTCTGTACATATCCCACATTTTTGTTTGAATTAGGATGTTATTAAGTATTATTCTGTACAGAATAAAATTCATTTTGTAAAAATAGAATGTTGAATAATAACTAACATATTTTTTATTTTCTTAACTCCGTTAACAGTATTTGATGAGCTGATAATCCGAAGGCTAGCCCATAATTCATTGCATGCTCACATATTTTTTATAGAACTGCAGCAATTGAACAGACAAGATTTGCAACTACAATTCACAAATATTGCTTTATTATGATTTTCTGCACACATTCTTCAGTTTGCTTACCCACCATGTGCTGTTACTACAATGCATACTTTCAAAAAGCCAAACCTTTTTTCTCACTTTGCTTTTCAAATTTTTTTAATGAAGAAATGTTCTACAAAGTAAAATAACAGGCTACCAAGTTGCTTATTTGGCACATTTACTCCTTCATTGTTTGAGACTTTTTTTTTTTCTTCAATTGGAGGTTTAATGACTGTCGTGAAAAACTCAGTGGGCTATAAGCAGTCACTCATCCCTAATTTAGGGCCACTGGTTCTAGCTAGAGAACCAATGCCATAAAGCAAACGCAGCATCCATGCCTCACCGGGATTCGAACCTGGACCCATCTCGGATGAATGATCATTAGCAAGCACTTGGACCAAAGCATCACCGGGGAGGTACTGTCTGTGATGCTAATGACTTCCTCTCCTCCAATGGAGGCACATGACACTAGATAATTAAAACCACTATCCCCTCCAGTTTTCATAAAAGAAACTTTCACACTGGGATTACACCAGAATGACTCTGTCCTACATATTCACATAACCAATGCATTTAACACTACGACTAAAAATCCATCAATCCATTGAATTTACATACCATTCAAGAAAACTAAAATTAACACATGAAGTGTGATCATTGGAACCGTATTAAAAGATCAAGTTTGTTCCTGGGCAAGTTATATACTTTCAAACCGTTTTTCGAAACTAAAAAAAATATATTTTTTTTTTAAAATTGTACGTTTCCTCACATGTAATTTCTTAATGTTTGGTGAAAATCGATTTTTGTAATAACAACACACTTGACAATCTGACATTCAAGACTTCAATATTGCACGACGAAACTTTTGTACTTCTAACAACTCGAATTATAAATTATTTCACGTAAGCAACTAAAGTTCTTAAGCAGTTACAAACTTCAATCACATGGCTAAAAAAAAATCCATCGCCGAAAATTGCGTATTGTCATATAGCCGACTGTTTACAAATTTCAGCACACAACGTTAAGGATCAAACAAAACGGAAAAACTTCAAATCTCAAGAAAAATAAAAATTACCGGAGTTAATAGATTGAACCTCTCATGCAATTCTTCAGGAGACAGATGATTTATGTGAAAAATAGCTTCACAAATCTTTTGGCTAAACCAAGTTTTATTAGTGCACAGATCATATATACTGCCGGCGATAACATAAAACATACTAGTGTTTTGTTTTTTCACAGGTAAATAAAACAATTGCGATCAAATGCTCTTAATTTATTTTTATTTACAAATCTGCGAATTCTACCTGCTTGTTACAACACAGAATAAATAAATACCACATGATCATAATCGCACACCGTCCATCAAACATAATCATACGGCAGCCATTTTGTTCCTGATTTTAAGACCACAATCCTTTTCACAGAGGCCCGGATTTGATTACGTTGTCGGTTAAAAAGGGACCCTCCAAAAAATGAGATGCGTTCGCCTTTCCGTAAACACAGCTACCTAACCAGTATGAGCATCAGATTCTAACAAGACTAAAAATGTTGAAAAAAAAGTATGTACTGTCTTTTTTTTTTTTTTTTGCTTTCTTAATGCTATGTGTTAGCTTCGTTTGCAAGACACCTCACAACACGTCACTGGTATTGGTTGATTGATTGATTGGATGGAGGTTTAACGACCACCGTGAGCAACTCAATGGGCTATAAGCAGTCGCCCGTCCCTAATTTAGGGTCACTGGTTCCAGGGAAGGGAGAGAGCCAGTGCCGTAAGACAAACACAACATCCATGCCTCACCGGGATTCGAACCCGGACCCCGTTCGGACGAATGATCAGAGGCCATCGCTTAGACCACTGCGCCACCGGGGCGGCCACTGGTATTGGTAATAACAAAACCAAGAATATAACATGAATTGCTATCTTGAACATAATGTCCTGACAACCCTCTGTTCCACTTCTATGCTTATCATGATGTATGATAGCCACAGCTGAACTTAGACAAAGTTTAACATATGGAGATAAAGCATTTGGTAAAATTACAAATCCTGCCTAATATCCACTGCAACCTACATGACTAAAAATTTTTATTTCTTTCTTCTTTTTTATTTTTTGCGACTGTACTGGAGCATTAAAAGCGCTAGAAAGAGCTCAGCACTGATTACTCGTGTAAAGCTACTTGTTTATTACTCATGTAAAGCTACAAGAAAAAAGGAACACAATTCGCTGAAGAAAAAGCAACACCGATGCCTATACACCACAAATCTCGAAGCGACAATCCGCAGTGGTCCAAGCTATGGCTTCTGATCATTCGTCCGAGATGGGTTTGGGTTCGAATCCCGGTGAGGCATGGATGTTGTGTTTGTTTTACGGAGCTGGCTCACTCCCTTCCCTGTTACCAGTGGCTCTAAATTAGGGACGAACGACTGCGTATAGCCCACTGAGTAGCTCACGGTGGTCGTTAAACCTCCAACATAAAAAAAAAAAAAAAGTGACAATCAACCAAGGAGGTTATCATCTTGCTAATGGTGCAGTACCACCTTGCGTGAAACCTGTAATCGCGAGCGACAGACGTCAAACTGTGGGAAAGCTAATACGTTTCAATGCTATTGCAATGCATTTTGTGTTGGCCAAATTGCCTTCTTTCGTCGCAAATGTTTCCAATTTCGCATCGTGAATTGATGCCGATGTGTGAGAAAATGCTGAATTTATAAAATTCTTAACTATTTTGAGACTCCTTCCCATTTTTATTTTAAATAGAAATACACAAATGTTAGTGCGAATTCTAAGCATAACATAACGTTGAAATTAAAAACTTCCCTCGTATAAGAAGTATAATTAATTCCGGTTTGATATTAACAATGTTTCTGCAACCAAAAGCCACGCTATTCCAAAATACACACAGTTGAATTTACATAGGCATCATGTAAACAACATCAAATTCCCACAGTTGAAATTATTTTTTTTTTATTGGAGGTTTAACGTCCACCGTGAGCAACTCAATGGGCTATAAGCATTCGCCCGTCCCTGATTTAGAGTCACTGGTTCCAGGGAAAGGAGAGAGCCAGTGCCGTAAGACAAAAACAATATCGATGCCTCACCGGGATTCGAACCCGGACCCCTTACGGACGAATGATCAGAGGCAGCGACTTAGACCACTTCGCCCCCGGACCCCTTACGGACGAATGATCAGAGGCAGCGACTTAGACCACTTCGCCCCCGGTATCATGTAAACAACATCGAATTCCCATAATTTGCGGCATCACGGTTAAGAGACTCAGGGCCTCACCAGAAGCATTATTCTCACCTCCTTGCAATTAACTGTCATTTTCTGACATTCAATTAAGGTGGTTCGACCTAAAATCTATGCCTTATGTTTCCCATGGTAAAATTTATTTACATATTTTCTTCGCAATTAATGTATTCTCATGAAAATTTGCACATCGATAAATCTTAACTTTTTGCTACATCATGGGAATCTTAATACTTGCTAAAAATAACCATAATTATATTAAAAATCAATTATTTTTCTTTGAGTAATACTTAGACCTGTTAATAGATTGTGCGATCTGTACATTGACGACGTCAGTAGACAAAATTTTTTTGGATTGATTCGTTATGGTTAGGTTTTAGCAAGTATTAAGTACCCCATGCTACACTATCTACCAACAAGTAATTGGACACCTGTGATAGCAAAGGAAAACGAAGTTTATTCACCTTCAATAGTTGGTGGAGCCTCCACGAACGGCGATTACAGCTGCGACCCTCCGGGGCATACTCTCAACCAGGCGTTGTACGACGGCTAGCGGTATTTTCTTCCACTCGGCTTGGAGAAGACAAGTCAGTTCCTTCGTCGATTTCGGACGGTGGGGGCACCCCTTAAGTCGACGCTCCAACTGGTCCCAGAGGTGCTCGATAGGGTTAAGGTCCGGGCTCTGCGCAGGCCAGTCCATTCGATTAACCCCATTGCACCATACAAGCCATAGTGGACCTCGTAACATGACAGGTGGCGTTGTCATCCTAAAAGTAACATGGGTCCACCGTCCACCCCGTAAAACTGCCACAACGTAGGAAGCGCATGGTCATCCAAAATGGTGCAGTAGGTCTCGGCGTTGAGTCTACCAGGAATTGCGACCAAGGGTCCCGTGCCATACCAGGAAAACACCCCCATTGCATAATTCCACCGCCACCGAACTTCACAGTTGACACAATACATTCCAGCAGGAGGCGTTCTCCAGGCAGTCGCCAAACCCGGACCCTGCCATCCGAACGGTTGAAGGTGAACTTTGATTCGTCGCTCCAGAGAACCTGTTTCCACTGTTCAACGGTTCACGGTAGACGTTCTTTGCACCACGTTAGCCGAGCAGCGCTATTGGACTTGGTGATCAAGGGCTTGTGGGCGGCGGCACGTCCATGATAACCGAGCAGATGGGCTTCCTTACGGATGGTATTCATTGAAAGAACACTTCCGGATGCCTGTTGAAACTCCTCGCGGATGTGGCCCATCGATTTGGTGCGGTTCTTCCGAATTTCTCTGGTCAGCACCCGTCGGTCTCGAACTCCCAGTTTTGTGGGTCTGCCGGGTTGGGGCACATTCCGACAGTCACCTCTCATCTTCCACTTGCCAATCACGTAGGCCGCTGTCGATTTTGGGTACTTCAACTCGCTGGATATGTCACATATGGATCGGCCATTTCTGTGACACCCGATAATTACACCTTTCTCGAAATCAGAGAGCGCCTAACTGTGTGGTATCTTGCATGCGACTGGTTGCGTTGTTGTTTCCCACACGATATTTAACGGCGGGGGCCGTGACGTGTATCAGGACCGCAGATATCGTCGACTGTATAACTTAAAGTTAGTTTCGTCAATGTGCAAATTTTTATGGCCGCCCTGCCCCGGTGACGTATTCACAAGTGAATGTAGGAAATTGCGATTAAGGCCATTTCCGCCACGCCATTGGTTCAGAGCTACTATGAAGATTGCTACTAGGCGGGGCGTATGAGGAGAGTCATGTGACAGGAACACTCTTTATAGGGGAAGGTTCTTTTTTTTTTTTTTTAATTGGAGGTTTAACGACCATCGTGAGCAACTCAAATGGGCTATAAGCAGTCGCCCGTCCCTAATTTAGGGTCACTGGTTCCAGGGAAGGGAGAGAGCCAGTGCCGTAAGACAAACACAACATCCATGCCTCACCGGGATTCGAACCCGGACCCCTACGGACGAATGATCAGAGGCCAACGCCTTAGACCACTGCGCCACCGGGGCGGCGAAGGTTCTTTTTGCTAAGAAATTCATTGTAAGGTTACTTAACATATGTGACAAATGATCGTATTGAATTATATTGTGGAAAGATCTGCTTCCTAAGAAATTCACTGTGAGGTTACTTAAAGTATTTGAGAAAGTATCATATTGAATTATATCGTGGGAAGTTCTGCTTCCTAAGAAATTCACTGTGAGGTTACTTAACATATGTGACAAATGATCATATTGAAGAATACGGTAAAGGAATTTTGTGCACGATATCATAAGGAGCATCTGCAGTTTCTCAGATGAATACAAGTCGAAATATGTCGAAATATTAAAATTGAGGGCGACTTCAATAAGTAGCTAGTTGAATACCATACTCCGTATCAGCCAATAGATGGCAGCACGTGAATCTAGTACCCACGAGTCGCCCTGTTGTGCAAGTAGAACAGTACACTTTAAAAGGTCCTTTCTATTACCCTTAAAAGGACTTTTAACAATGAAAAGTATGTCTCCACACTGAAATATTTATTTTGACGATCAAGTTCTTTTCCTGATGAATGTGAAGCGGTCTAGCTAGAAAAAAAATAAAAATAAATAGAGTGATTTCGTATTAGCAAAGAACTACTAAATGACACGAAGTAAGACCTCAAAATAGTGTCCTGTTGAAATAAGACACTTCAGTTGGAATAAATATCCCAGAATGTTTTTTGCCATATATTGTGTCTGATAAAATAGTAAGTGATCGGTCATATATATATATTTGTAATATTTAGGAAATTCCTCATATTTATGTCCCTCCAAACTTCATCAAAAATGCCTTCAATTCCAAATTTCAACGCCCCTTCTCCCCGAAAAAAAAATGTTAAACGGCTCATGGGTGTCCATACAAAACACATCAGTACTTATCCTGTGCTAGAGCATTGAGCGCTAACGTGCTGACAGCTGTCGGCTCTGCGAGAACTATATAGATTGAAAGTACTTCGGAAGATAAGTCACAAGTCCATGAAGTCATGTAGATAAAGTACACTCTCAATTTACCTCCTGTCGCATTTCGGCTGTATGGGTACAACAACTAAAGGCAGGGGAGGGTTTAAGCATTACAGCACCCTGGGCCAAGAAAAGTCAGACTCCCCTAAGTAAATTTATTGTAAGAAATTTGAGACCGATTAGAATTTCATATTTAAATTACACATATATTGCATATAGATTTTTTATCACGCAAAGAATCAGCATATTCACAAGAACAACCCAGACCTTTAAAAATTTTAGCACACTGGTCATTGAAATAAAAATTCATAAATGTCGTTTTCTCACAAGTCTAATTCGCATAATTTTAAAACATTATTTCACCGTAAATTTTTACATTCACAAATGAAATTGTTTTTTTAACATGCTTCTGAAACATTTGCCTGCAAAATTTTGGATTTAAATTTAAAACGTATGCAATATTAATTTTAGAATTTTTTAAAAATATAATGATAGTGCTGCTACCAATGTTTATTGTATATCGATTAAGCGACTGAGAGATACAAGAAATGAATGAACATAACTTATATATAGAAAATTACGCACCGCTAAAAAATTTATTTCCCTATTTCTTTGTGGCAAAATCCTCTACTATAACATCAAATGTTAATGTTTCTACAATGTTCGAATTAAGTGATAAAGTTGCCAATGCACTCGTTCTTTCTTCAGAATTAGATGTCTTCAAATAATTCTGGATGATTTTCAAAAGGGAAAAACTTTTTTCTCCAGAGGCATTAGTGATGGGTATGCATAGGCAAATCCTTAGGATAACATCAATGTTCGGAAAAGCTGAATCAATTTTTTTCCCTAATCAGTTTCAACATATCCTCAACAGGAACACTATAACTTTAATCTGTCACTGCTTGTCTATCTAAATAATTCCAAAATTTCTGGAAATGAAGACATTCTTGTTCAGATTCTGGGACTGAATCGTGATAGTAAACTGTCAGTAGATTTCTTGTCTTTTGAGATACTGTTGTCTCATCAACATCTGATAATTGTGTTGGAAACCCAAACATGCTCTCCACACCGGAATACGCATCTCGTTGATGTTTCAACTGCTGCACCAAATTATCAATGATCGTATGGAAAACGCATATTCGCATATGTTCCTTTCCAGTGAAAACAGTTTCTTATTGCCATTCATCTCTTGAAATTGTAGTTTTCTCCAACGGGTTCTAGAAACATTTTTCTTATATTCGTCGCACTGAGACAAAAGTTTTCCATCTTCCTCATACTTATCAAATTTATTCCGGAGATCACTTAAAATGTAATAAGTGAATAGGACAGTTCTACAGCAACTGAAAGGTCAATATTAACTTTCTGCAGTGTTTTATTGCAACTATCAATTCTTTGTAATATCACTACAAAGCTCTAAGAGAATGCCCATTTCTAACAAATTCATCTTATTTAATAATCCCTCTGCTTCTATTCTTGCTTCTAATTTTTCACCGGTGTTTTCTACGAAGTCTTGAAGTGCATCTCTAATGCAGGAATAATTAGAGGCCTTGCATGCATCAACCCTTGCTGACCATCGGGTTTCACATGACGTTTTGGGTACAAGAAGAGGCGATTGCGTTCCAGATTAGCTGTGGAGCTTAGAACTATCTTGAAGGCTTGTCTTCAAGATTTGCCACCTATGTGATGAAGATGACCAAAAGTTGTATATTTCCTGAACGAACATAAAAAAAGATGTGGCTTCAAGGTAGAATCCCGCTACGGATTTCCCAACCAAATTAGGAGAGTGTGCTGCACATGGAATATAACTTTTTAATGGAGCTTGAAGACCTGAATATTCACCAGACATATTTCTGGCATTTTACTTTGGCCTCTGCAGTCTTTAACATCTATTTTTAAATCTTGTAACAGCTTCAATAAAGCCCTCTACATGTCTTCTGCTTTGTGACCAGTGTTGGGAAAGAAACAAATAAATCGTTTCACTGGTTGTCCATTTTTCAGAACATAATGAAAAATAACAGTCAACTGGTCAACTTTTGACAAATCTGGAGTGGAGTCTATCAGTGGCGGCTCGTGGTTGGAAAAACAGGTGAAGAGGTACAAGAGCAGTATGAAAAGATATATACTGTCTAAAATGAAAATCCCTTAATGAGGACTTACTTATTTTTTGTATGTTAAATCAATTTTTCTTCCTCTTAAAGCTGCATGTCGTCATAAGATGGTTAGATTATTGTTTCTTCGTGAGCATCAATAAAATGCCTTCCTGAATAGAAATATTTGCCAGATAAGCAAGTCTATCTTGGGAACTAGTGTTTCTTGAGCAAGTTTGTATTCTTTTAAGAAAACTTCTTTCCACTGGCACACTTGAAGTTGGAATTGTTAAACTGAGGAAAACCAATTTATAATCTTCTGTAAAAATGTCTTGGTCTCCGTGAAACACTCGAAAGAGTTCTTGAGTCAATATATTCCTTAATTTTTCATCGGCATATACAAGACTCAGTTCGTTTTTAAGGCGCTGGTGTTTAGTAAATATGTTATCGTAAAAATGTAGATTTTCAAGAGCGCGAGTGGGAAAGCATGCATTAAATTTTTCGAATTCGGTTGTGCCAGCAAGTCAGACAAATTGAAGTTTCTTACAGTCTTGAAATCTTATATCCATTTCCATAAGAATGTGGTCCAAAATTTCAAAATACAATTGTTTATAATTTTGAAAAATTGTTTCCTGTTTAAAAGCAGCATATTCCCGTGCTTATTTCTGTGATTTTGCTAGCTTTTCCAAACTGTGTTTCAAATAACTCGTCGTTCCTTTTATGGCTCAAAATTTCACGAGGGTTTTTTTTTTTTTTTTAAATTTGAGTTACACAGTAGTTTATGTTTAGTTATTTTTTCTTCAAAAATTCGAATAATAGATCGGTGGATCCCAAAATGTAAATTCAAAAGTGTTCATATCATTCAAAAACCCCTTGGCAGAATGAATTGATTTTTTGGCTGATTATTCGCTATACGTCCGAAATCCGAACACTTCCTCAATTTATCCTAATCTTCAGCAAATACACTTACTAATTTCGAAGTGGAGGACCATCGAGTTTCTGTTATGGTTGGTCTGCATCTTGCGGTTGTTGATATAAACGTATAACACCGCTTCGCAGAATTGTGAACAAACGAAACAATTCCACTGAGGCTTGCAAAAAGTATTCGACACTTAGAAATTTTAGAAAAACTCTGGTGTGATACAAGATTCGAACGATAAACTAAGCATTGAACAAAAACAGCTTGAGAAGCTTTATCCTTGATTTTTTTTTCTGTAGCCCATTAGTAGAAGAAAATGGGGACTTCTAGACCAGGATCAGCCGCCCATAGACTTAACATTGGCTGATCCCGTGGCAGCTCACGAGGCTGTCCCAAGGCTCCCACAGCTGTCCCCTTGTCAGAATTTTTGTCACGTGATCGTCCCCATGATGTGCTGCTCCCTAGCGGTGCTTCTTGGAACTTTCAATGGATCTTTGTTTTTAAAGGATCCCAACGACCGAGTGGGAAAAGGGGCGAATATAGGGGGATGTCAACTCAATGTGCTGCCCCCTAGAAACTTTCGATGGATCTCTGATTTTGGGGGATGGCAACGACAGAGTATGGAAAGGGGGTGGACATAGGGGGATGTCAACTCGATGCTGATGTGCTGCCCCTAGCGGTGCTTCTTAGAACTTTCGATGGATCTTTAATTTTGGGGGAATGGCAACGACCGAGTGGAGAAAGGGCACTGCGTAGGTGTTAGATGTGATGGTGCTTCTTTGAACTTTACTTTTTCGATGGATCTTTGATTTTGTGGGATGGCAACGATAGAGTGGTGTCCGTTGGAATTTTTGTAATTATTCCTGTGGTTTTCAAGCGCGAATACCCCCCCCCCTCTTCGATGCTATTTTTCCCCCGGAAGAAATTTTTACGTAACGATGTTGGGGAATTTTCTTTCGAATAGAATAAAAATGCTCTGACGGTCTTAGCGAGGTTCTAACTCACGATGATTTGGTTTCAAAAAATGGTCAGGTGGTCAAATGGTTTTCGTGTACTACGTATTCACTCTATTTTTTTTAATTACTTTTACGTTATTTCTTCATGTGTTTTTATATATTTTTTGTATGTTTTGAGGGAGTTTTTTCGTGTAGATGTGATGAATTTTCTTGGGAACATTTTCTTTTTCCTCCATTTAATTTTATTTCAGACTATGAGACGACGAAATGCTTCTTTAGAAACGATTTCGTTCCTGTTAGCAGTAACTATTGGACTTTGACAAAAATTTTGGGAAACCAAGCGGAAATGTAGACATGCTAATTCTGAGTCTTTCGCCATTCCAATATTTTTTTCTAGTCGTAATGTTTTCATGTACTATGTATTCCCTCTCTTTTTTTTATAACTTTTACGTTATTTCATCATGTATTTTTTATATATTTTGTATGTTTTGAGGGAGTTTTTTCGTGTAGATGTAATGAATTTTCTGGGGAACTTTTATTTTTCACCCATTCAATTTTATTTCAGACCATGAGACGAGGAAATGCTTCTTTAGAAACGATTTCTTTCTTGTTCGCAGTAATTATTGGACGTAGACTTCATGTTAATTCTGAGTCTTTTGCCCCTGCAATAATATTTTCTCGTAATTTTTTCGTATGTTCAAGAACTCTACAGATCTTTCCCAGTTAAAATTCTGCTGAAACAATATTTTCTTACTTTATTTCGCATATTATTATAGCTTCCCAATTTTTGCTATTTTTCTTCTTCTATCTTTGAAATTTCGTTAAACTTCTCAATAGGTCAGGATTCTATTCTTTTTTTTTTTTTACTTGGACAAACTTATGATTCCTTTTATTCAGATTTTTTTTTTCATTTCATTTCAGCAAACGATTATTTTAGATGTAACAAATCATCAGATTTTTGTTTCCTTATATAGTATATTTTCAAACTTGCTTAAAAATATTCCTCAAAGCTTGGATGCATGTCAAATATGCATTTTTTTATTCTTTCCTAGTTTGCAATACCTTTCGTCGGCTGCCCCGACAGGAAAGCATTCATTGTCAAGACATGCAATCTAAAACCATTTTTCTTACGATTAAATTTGTATTCTTTGGGCTGTGCATTTTTCTGTTTCGTCCGAAAAAACATTCATTCTAGAGGCAAAGCTAGTAAGTACTCTATACCGAATACATTTTAGTTTATTCTCTCAAGATATGAAAATTAATTATAATGAAATCCTTTCGTTTTTCTCTAAAAACTTCCCTTAAGATAAACCCTCAGCTGAAGTTCGCTTTGTCTGATTAGAGTCAATAGCATGTTCCTTGAGAGATGACCAGACAAGGAAACAGTCACCAGTGTTTTGAAACGTCCCAAGTACTGACGCATGGTGATTCAATACAGTCTGGACCACTCGTCTTCAATGTCGCAATAGGGTGAGAGTCAACAATTTCCTCAAGGACCCTCAATTCCCCCTCATCAAAATCAGAAAGAACTCCCTAATCTCACTCCTTTTCCTTATTTAGTTCGCTTTAAATCATGAGATGTTTCAAAACTCCGCTTATATTTCATTCACCAAATGTCCAGTTCTCCCGTGTCTGTCCCTTCATTTTTAACTTCTGTGCCTACTGCATTTTATCTTTAGACGTTTAGTTTCATTGACCTTTTCTTTTGTTTTAATTAGGTTTTCATGATCGTATTTTTTATTCATTGTCTCAGCAGAAAAAACTTTCATTCTGGAGACAAAGCGACTAAGTCCGTACTTCTTCTAAACTTTTTTTTGTACGCTTTACTGATTCGTCAGAAAAGCAGTTGTTTCCAAACTCCTATAGTGAAAATATCGTATTCCCCTTATTTTACTTATTATATTTTGCCTTCTGCTCAGTGTTGTATGATTCTTCGAACTTTGGTTTCCTTTACGAAACTTCTTTTTTCTGATTCAACCTATCAATTTAATTGCTCTTATTTTTCCATTCGACTTTACTTTTGAACAGAAATGTCACACCATAAACTTTCTTCAAATTCCTATATCTCCAAGAATTTTGTTAAATATCCAAGTTCGACTCACCCAGAAATTTTCTGAAAATGATGGTTTCTCTTTAAAAAAATTCCAAAATAAGAATCCCATCACTGAAACAAGAAATTCCTATTGAGATCATTCCATCCCTCTTTGTACTTTAAATACTCGCTTTGTAAATCTAAGGAACTGTTTTTTTTTAATATTCATATATTTTTCCATCTAACTTTAGAAGATATTTTCCCAAAATGTATGTACATATTACGATAGTAAAACATCTTACAACTGCTTGATGTTCAATTCACTTCACGCTGTCTTAAGAAAATTCTTTCATTTTCTCATAACACATAGACATGTTATTTTTCTTCCCATTCACTTCAAAGACTTCAGATCAACTTAATGGAGTTCTTTGAGAAAAACTTTCATAGGAAAGCATAAATTTACTGAAAATGTCAGTTTTCTTAAAGAAATCATAAGAATAAGAATTATTTTACTGAAACAAATTTCACCTATTCAAAGCATTAAGTGGCTCTTTTCGTATCAAATTCTGTATTTCCTCATGTAAACTTTTTTCTTTTTTTACTTCATTTCGTCTTTCGTTTCTTGTTTTTCCCTATGTAACTTAAAACTTTTTTTCTTAATCTGTTTTTCATAAAGTATCATTCTTTTGAGTTGATTTTTTCTCTCTTTTCTTTTTAAATACATTCCTAAGTTTATATTGAGAAGGGTTTAAATTTTGATTGACAGATATTTCCAAAGATCGTTTTAGGAAAAGTTGAAAACAGAAAAGGTTCGTTTCGGAAAAGTCCATTCTTTCCTAGGATCAAAAACGAATCACTTCATATTTTCTTAGGGGTAGTTTTGATGAAACACGTTTCAGTAAAAACAGTGAAATTCCCATAAAATAACATGGGAAAACTAGCATACATAAAAAGACTGTTTTGAAACGAGTAAAAATCTGCGGAGGATCGTTTTCGAAAAAGTTGAAAACAAATCAGGTAGAAAATAGAATGCAGTAAAAACAGTAACACCAAGTTCCTGAAAGTAGAAAATAGATCAGGTTGAAATTTGGATGTACTAACAATGTCTAAGGAAAGAAATTTTTATGAAACACAGACTGTTTAGTTTTCCCAGGCTAGGGGCACTTCAGGAGGAGCGTTTCTTCTTTTCAACTCAAAGAATAAAGCGAGTCAGTTTGAAACATTTCAAACTCCCCGAAATTAAGCCGTGTACTCTGGTTTCGACTCAATACTGTAAAGCATTGCTCCCAGACCAGTCGGAATTCCGCCCCGATTGGTTGCCTAATGGAAAACTTCAGACCCCTTTCCATTAACAATTCCCAAATATCCTAAAGAAAAGTCTAGCAAAAAAGCACTAGTTCCCCATTAAAACAATTGCATTCATTCTGTTACTGTTTTACACATTTCAAAAAAGAAGTTTACATTCTCACTTTTACTTTAAAATTCTTGAAAAGCTTAATATTTGTTTATTTTCTTATAGCTAGAGGGGTCGTCAGTGAGAGCACTTATTCTCTATTCAAACTAAGAGAATGAAGTGTAGTCAGTTTGAAAAAAGAAATTTCAAACTCCCCTAAATTTAGCCTTTTGTCCTGGTTTCGACTCAATACTGTAAAACATTGCTCTCAGACCAGTTGAATTCCTGGCCCTTAATGAAATACATTAAGCCTTTCCCTTAAAAATAACCGATCACTTCTTCAATACCAGATCCCCAATAAATTTCTTTAAGAGTTATTCATTCACACTTTTACTTTCAAAAACTTGAAATTCATTATTATTTAACTCCTTACAAAAATGAAACACATTCACACTTTTACTTTCAAACTTTGAAATTCATTATTATTTAACTCCTTACAAAAATGAAACACATTCACTTTTTTACTTTTAAAATTATAGAAAAATAGATGCATTCTCACACTATAATTTTTTTCCCTACCTCCCTCCCCATTTCCTTAAACCAACAATTTAAGGTAGTTCTAAAAAGAACTTTTTTCCCTCTACTACCCCCTCAATACATGTTTTTCACAGAACGCAACAAGTCCTTTCCATATATTCCTTCCAAGAAGGCTTTGAATTGGATATTCTCCCCAATGGTTTCAGCGAAAGATTCCGCTAAAGTCTTGGGGTTCTCTAAAGTCTTCAAGGATGCTACGGCATCCTTGAAGTGTTCTTTAAACTTAGATTGGGGGGTGGCATCAGTACATCTGTGGCCCATGAGGCTAAAAAGCATGCGATCTGGAGAAAGGTGACACTGAATACAATAGAATAATTTTTCAGCATGCCCCTGAACGAGATCCAACACCACTTCAATAAGCATGAAGTAATACTCTTCGTTCGTTAGTGGAGAGGAAGGAACGGGGGTGGAATCCTCTGATGAAGCAAAACGCTCTTTGCAAAAACTGGACCAAATAGTAAAATAGTAATGCTGGTCCATATCTTCTCACATTGATCAGCGAGAGCTTCAAATTGATCACCATTCAATTTAATGGAATTAGGGTTCAGTCGACGAAATCCATTGATTCGAGGGGAAAGCACCTCAAATATATAACTGTGAGGTCCGTCCAAAGAAGGAGAGGCAGAAATAATTAGTTCTCTGTTGAATACCATATCTTCATTTTCTCCATGCAACCGACGGACTTTTCTCATAAACTGAAGGAAAATCAAAGCTGTCTTGGTGATTCCATTCTTGGTGGGGAAGAAAGATTCATGTTCATTCCTGTATCTTCTTACATGAACTCTGATTGTGTTATGGAAATCAGACACTTTCGCGAATGCGTTAGCCCCTAAATGGCAGGATCTGGAGTAAAGTTCCTGATCTCAAAGATAAGGAAACTGGTTTAAACCCGTTTCGTTTGAAAACAAAGTCTCTGTCCTGTCCGAGAGATACTGAGGCAATACAAGACAAAGTATCTAATTCAGCTTCATCATCACAGTGATCGCTGATTTTGTCTGTCAGAAGAACCTTCTCTTTGGGAAACAATGAAATCCCCCTCCCCCTCCCTAACATGAAAAAAACAAGGTTTTCTCTAGAAGTTCGTACATGAAAAAATTTAAAAAGCTTATGTTCCTAATAGTCAATCTATAAAGTCAGAAGACAAAACATTTACTAGGTAGAATTAAATAATTCCCTACAGAAATGCAGTTGGTAACAAGTGACTTTAAAAAAAAAAATCTCGCTGAATACATCTCCGACAGGTCCCCGAAAAGTACTTTAAAGAACAGAGGAAATATTGGGGGTAAATGTAGATTTCCATTTCCCCTGGAATCAATGGATTTCGTCGACTGAACCCTAATTCCATTAAACTGAATGGTGATCAATTTGAAGCTCTCGCTGATCAATGTGAGAAGATATGGACCAGCATTACTATTCTACTATTTGGTCCAGTTTTTGCAAATGACGTTTTGCTTTCATCAGAGGATTCCACCCCTGTTCCTTCCTCTCCACTAACGAACGAAAAGTATTACTTCATGCTTATTGGAGTGGTGTTGGATCTCGTTCAGGGGCATGCTGAAAAATTATTCTATTGTATTCAGTGTCACCTTTCTCCAGATCGTATGCTTGAAAGCCTCATGGGCCACAGATGTACTGATGCCACCCCCAATCTAAGTTTAAAGAACACTTCAAGGATGCCGTAGCATCCTTGAAGACTTTAGCGAACCCCAAGACTTTAGCGGAATCTTTCGCTGAAACCGTTGGGGAGAATATCCCATTCAAAGCCTTCTTGGAAGGAATATATGGAAAAGACTTGCTGCGTTCTGTGAAAAACATGCATTGAGGAGGTAGCAGAGGGAAAAAAAAGTTCTTTTTAGAACTACCTTAAATTGTTGGTTTAAGGGAATGGGGAGGGAGGTAGGGAAAAAAATTTATAGTGTGAGAATGCATCTATTTTTCTATAATTTTAAAAGTAAAAAAGTGAATGTGTTTCATTTTTGTAAGGAGGTAAATAATAATGAATTTCAAAGTTTGAAAGTAAAAGTGTGAATGTGTTTCATTTTTGTAAGGAGTTAAATAACAATTAATTTAAAGTTTTTGAAAGTAAAAGTGTGAATGAATAACTCTTAAAGAAATTTATTGGGGATCTGGTATTGAAGAAGTGACTGGTTATTTTTAAGGGAAAGGCTTAATGTATTTCATTAAGGGCCAGGAATTCAACTGGTCTGAGAGCAATGCTTTACAGTATTGAGTCGAAACCAGGACAAAAGGCTAAATTTAGGGGAGTTTGAAATTTTTTTTTTCAAACTGACTACACTTCATTCTCTTAGTTTGAATAGAGAATAAGTGCTCTCACTGACGACCCCCTCTAGCTATAAGAAAATAAACAAATATTACGCTTTTCAAGAATTTTAAAGTAAAAGTGAGAATGTAAACTTCTTTTTTGAAATGTGTAAAACAGTAACAGAATGAATGCAATTGTTTTAATGGGGAACTAGTGCTTTTTGCTAGACTTTTCTTTAGGATATTTGGGAATTGTTAATGGAGAGGGGTCTGATGTTTTCCATTAGGCAACCAATCGGGGCGGAATTCCGACTGGTCTGGGAGCAATGCTTTACAGTATTGAGTCGAAACCAGAGTACACGGCTTAATTTCGGGGAGTTTGAAATGTTTCAAACTGACTCGCTTTATTCTTTGAGTTGAAAAGAAGAAACGCTGCTCCTGAAGTGCCCCTAGCCTGGGAAAACTAAACAGTCTGTGTTTCATAAAAATTTCTTTCCTTAGACATTGTTAGTACATCCAAATTTCAACCTGATCTATTTTCTACTTTCAGGAACTTGGTGTTACTGTTTTTACTGCATTCTATTTTCTACCCGATTTGTTTTCAACTTTTTCGAAAACGATCTTCCGCAGATTTTTACTCGTTTCAAAACAGTCTTTTTATGCATGCTAGTTTTCCCATGTTATTTTATGGGAATTTCACTGTTTTTACTGAAACGTGTTTCATCAAACCCACCCCTAAGAAAATATGAAGTGATTCGTTTTTGATCCTAGGAAAGAATTGACTTTTCAGAAGCGCACCCTGTCTGTTTTAAACTGAATCGAAAATAGACCTTTTAAAATATTTTCCTTCAACGAAAACGTGCTTCTTAAATTTCATAGTTCCCCATGTTATTCAATGGGAATTTCACTGTTTTTACTGAAACGTGTTAGATCAAAACCGCCACTAAGAAAATATGAAGTGTTCCTTTTTTAACCCTAGGAAAGAATGAACTTTTCCGAAACGAACCTTATCTGTTTTCAACTTTTCCTAAAACGATCTTTGCAAACATCTGTCAATCAAAATTTAAACCCTTCTCAATATAAACTTAAGAATGTATTTAAAAAAAAAGAGAGAAAAAATCAACTCAAAAGAATGATACTTTATGAAAAACAGATTAAGAAAAAAAAGTTTTAAGTTACATAGGGAAAAACAAGAAACGAAAGACGAAATGAAGTAGAAAAAGAATAAAGTTTACATGAGGAAATACAGAATTTGATGCGAAAAGAGCCACTTAATGCTTTGAATAGGTTAAACTTGTTTCAGTAAAAAAATTCTTATTCTTATGATTTCTTTAAGAAAACTGACATTTTCAGTAAATTTATGCTTTCCTATGAAAGTTTTTCTCAAAGGACTCCATTAAGTTGATCTGAAGTCTTTGAAGTGAATGGGAAGAAAAATAACATGTCTATGTGTTATGAGAAAATGAAAGAATTTCCTTAAGACAGCGTGAAGTGAATTGAACATCAAGCAGTTGTAAGATGTTTTACTATCGTAATATGTACATACATTTTGGGAAAATATCTTCTAAAGTTAGATGGAAAAATATATGAATTATAAAAAAAAACAGTTCCTTAGATTTACAAAGCGAGTATTTAAAGTACAAAGAGGGATGGAATGATTTTAATAGGAATTTCTTGTTTCAGTGATGGGATTCCTAATTTGGATTTTTTTTTAAGAGAAACTATCATTTTCAGAAAATTTCTGGGTGAGTCGAACTTGGATATTTAACAAAATTCTTGGAGATATAGGAATTTGAAGAAAGTTTATGGTGTGACATTTCTGTTCAAAAGTAAAGTCGAATGGAAAAATAAGAGCAATTAAATCGATAGGAAAAGATTGATAGGTTGAATCAGAAAAAAAAAGTTTCATAAAAGTAAACCAAAGTTATGAAGAATCATACAACACTGAGCAGAAGGCAAAATATAATAAGTAAAATAAGGGGAATACGATATTTTCACTGTGGGAGTTTGGAAACAACTGCTTTTCTGACGAATCAGTAAAGTGTACAAAAAAATGTTTAGAAGAAGTACGGACTTAGTCGCTATGTCTCCAGAATGAAAGTTTTTTCTGCTGAGACAATGAATAAAAAATACGATCATGAAAACCTAATTAAAACGAAAGAAAAGGTCAATGAAACTAAACGCCTAAAGGTAAAATGCAGTAGGCACAGAAGTTAAAAATGAAGGGACAGACACGGGAGAACTGGACATTTGGTGAATGAAATATAAGCGGAGTTTTGAAACATCTCATGATTTAAAGCGAACTAAATAAGGAAAAGGAGTGAGATTAGGGGAGTTCTTTCTGATTTTGATGAGGGGGAATTGAGGGTCCTTGAGGAAATTGTTGACTCTCACCCTATTGTGACATTGAAGACGAGTGGTCCAGACTGTATTGAATCACCATGCGTCAGTACTTGGGACGTTTCAAAACACTGGTGACTGTTTCCTTATCTGGTCATCTCTCAATGAACATGCTATTGACTCTAATCAGACAAAGCGAACTTCAGCTGAGGGTTTATCTTAAGGGAAGTTTTTAGAGAAAAACGAAAGGATTTCATTATAATTAATTTTCATATCTTGAGAGAATAAACTAAAATATATTCGGTATAGCGTACTTACTAGCTTTGCCTCTAGAATGAATGTTTTTTCGGACGAGACAGAAAAATGCACAGCCCAAAGAATACAAATTTAATCGTAAGAAAAATGGTTTTAGATTGTATGTCTTGACAATGAATGATTTCCTGTCGGGGCAGCCCACTAAAAGTATTGCAAACTAGGAAAGAATAAAAAAAATGCATATTTGACATGCATCCAAGCTTTGAGGAATATTTTTAAGCAAGTTTGAAAATATACTATATAAGGAAACAGAAATCTGATGATTTGTTACATCTAAAATAATCGTTTGCTGAAATGAAATGAAAAAATATATGAATAAAAGGAATCATAAGTTTGTCCAAGTAAAAAAAAAAATAGAATCCTGACCTATTGAGAAGTTTAACGAAATTTCAAAGATAGAAGAAGAAAAATAGCGAAAATTGGGAAGCTATAATAATATGCGAAATAAAGTAAGAAAATATTGTTTCAGCAGAATTTTAACTGGGAAAGATCTGTAGAGTTCTTGAACATACGAAAAAATTACGAGAAAATATTATTGCAGGGGCGAAAGACTCAGAATTAACATGAAGTCTATGTCCAATAATTACTGCGAACAAGAAAGAAATCGTTTCTAAAGAAGCATTTCCTCGTCTCATGGTCTGAAATAAAATTGAATGGGTGAAAAATAAAAGTTCCCCAGAAAATTCATTACATCTACACGAAAAAACTCCCTCAAAACATACAAAAAATATTAAAAAATACATGATGAAATAACGTAAAAGTTATAAAAAAAGAGAGGGAATACATAGTACATGAAAACATTACGACTAGAAAAAAATATTGGAATGGCGAAAGACTCAGAATTAGCATGTCTACATTTCCGCTTGGTTTCCCAAAATTTTTGTCAAAGTCCAATAGTTACTGCTAACAGGAACGAAATCGTTTCTAAAGAAGCATTTCGTCGTCTCATAGTCTGAAATAAAATTAAATGGAGGAAAAAGAAAAGTTCCCAAGAAAATTCATCACATCTACACGAAAAAAAACCCTCAAAACATACAAAAAAATATATATAAACACATGAAGAAATAACGTAAAAGTAATTTAAAAAAATAAAAATAGAGTGAATACGTAGTACACGAAAACCATTTGACCACCTGACCATTTTTTGAAACCAAATCATCGTGAGTTAGAACCTCGCTAAGACCATCAGAGCATTTTTTTTTTCTCTTCGAAAGAAAATTCCCCAGCATCGTTACGTAAAAATTTCCTTCGGGGAAAAAATAGCATCGAAGAGGGGGATCGCGCTTGAAAACCATAGGAATAATTACAAAAAATCCCAACGGACCCCACTCTGTCGTTGCCATCCCACAAACTCAGAGATCCATCGAAAGTTCCAAGAAGCACCGCTAGGGGGCAGCACATCAGCATCGAGTTGACATCCTCCTATGTCCACCCCCTTTCCACACTCTGTCGTTGCCATCCCCCAAAGTCAAAGATCCATCGAATGTTCCAAGAAGCACCGCTAGGGCCAGCACATCGAGTTGACATCCTCCTATGTCCACCCCCTTTCCACACTCTGTCGTTGCCATCCCCCAAAATCAAAGATCCATCGAATGTTCGAAGAAGCACCGCTAGGGGCAGCACATCGAGTTGACATCCCCCTATATCCGCCCCCTTTCCCACTCTGTCGTTGCCAACCCTCAAAAACAAAGATACATTGAAAGTTCCAAGAAGCACCGCTAGGGGGCAGCACATCATGGGGACGATCACGTGACAAAAATTCTGACAAGGGGACAGCTGTGAGAGCCTTGGGACAACCTCGTGAGCAGCCACGGGATCAGCCAATGTTAAGTCTATGAGGAGCTGATCCTGGTCTAGAAGTCCCCATTTTCCTCTACTCCCATTTAAGTGTCCAGACATTATACTTGCCCCATCGTAGCATTGTCCTATTTATTTGTGTTGGTAATCAAACTGTTCCAAAATTTTGTCTAGCATTTTGTATAAAGCTCCTGACGTTCTATCTTCATTCACATCATGGAAACCCAAAAAATCCCTCAACCAATACACCTTCCGAATCAACAATCAAAAATTATTTAATTTTTGACGTGATCGTTTATATATTCAGAAATACATTCAATTATTTCATTTTGAATAGTTTTTTTTATCCTTTCGTATTGATTTTCAATTTCTAAAGAACTTCATATCAACAATGAAAGTAATATAATGAAATATCCACGATTTATCGAGCCCATGCTTTCGTCATGGGCATGGAATGCTAGTTCTTGTTTGCTCAAATACAGTATGACTAATACTGCATCAATCACTGTCTACAGGAAAAGTCTATTTAAACGAACGTTTTTTGCCGCCCCGGTGGCGCGGTGGTCTAAGGCGTTGGCCTCTGATCATTCGTCCGTAAGGGGTCCGGGTTCGAATCCCGGTCAGGCATGGATGTTGTGTTTGTCTTACGGCACTGGCTCTCTCCCTTCCCTGGAACCAGTGACCCTAAATTAGGGACGGGCGACTGCTTATAGCCCATTGAGTTGCTCACGGTGGTCGTTAAACCTCCAATCAAAAAAAAAATAAACGAACGTTTTCGTGAAAATGCGTTTTTTTTATTGGATTTTTAACGACCACCGTGAGCAACTCAATGGGCTATAAGCAGTCGCTCGTCCCTAATTTAGGGTCACTGGTTCCAGGGAAGGGAGAGAGCCAGTGCCGTAAGACAAACACAACATCCATGCCTCACCGGGATTCGAACCCGGACCCCGTTCGGACGAAGATCAGAGGCCATCGCTTAGACCACTGCGCCACCGGGGCGTTTTCAAAAGCCTAGCATTAGTCCTCAGGGCATCGGCAATGGTGTTTTGAATTTTTTCGAAATTCCTTAACATTAATCCGCATTTCAGGTGTTCGCTAGAATCACGATGTTTATGAAGTGACCTTGTTACGCTTAATAAATCTGAGAATCCGTCTTTATTCCACGCCGAATGTTTATTACTAAAAAGTAAGCAATGCCCCTCCAAAAAATTAACACAGAAGTGCTGCAAATCCATATATATTCAGTAAACCAACAATTTTTAAAATTAATATTGTTAGATTTACCGCTCTTCTTGATTTCGTTCTTGATACAATTGTCAGTGAATCCGTTGGTCGTCTTTGAAGCAAAACGTCTCTTTCAGCTTCATCTTTCCACAGAGTAAATGGAGTTTGCAATAAATGACAAACAATGTCGTCCACAGGATGCATACTAAAAACTATCACTATTAGTTAAATTGTACACAAACCTAAAATATCAGTTAAAGCTTTCAACAAATAATCACAAAACACGAAAGAACAAATTCCTTTCGGAAAATAATCTACCACATCATTACAAGGAAAAAAAGCCCTAGCAGATTGAATGGTAGTCCGCCCACTGCACCGTGATCTCTCACGACTTTACGCTCAAAAACTGAAAGATGCAGAGGTAAGGCGCGTGAAGCTGAAACACTTCACTTGAGCGAGCAGATTGGGGAGGGTGACGTCACGGTTACCATGGCAACTCGGCGGAAAACTGCAGACTTCCAAGCATTCTCATTTCGGCTCTTCACTTGCAGTGTTTTGCGCATAAGAATTTATTTTCCGTATTGAGCGCGCCATGCGAATTAATATCTATTCAAAATTTTGAGTATTTTGGAACTGAATAAAGGCAAAAAAGAATATATTATAAAAAATACTGAATAAAACTTTATTTTGAGTAAAATAGGTGAAGAGGCACTTCACCTACTTCACCTGAAAAGCCGCCACTGGAGTCTATAATAATAGAATAACATTTGCTCGACTTCAACTCTTTAACTATTGCGTCAGTGACTGATAAGGCCATTAATGAAATGAATTCTTTACATACATCCTTCGAAAGGTATGAAACTTTTCCACTTCCCTTAGTTCCAAAAATTTTCAAATGTTGCTCCAGAAAAGGGCCAAATTTTCGTTCAAGGATACCTAGATAATTGCCATTATTATTATTCCCTAACTTGTCGTTCGCTCCATTTCCACGAAATGCTAATCCACGGGAAGACAGAAATTTAACGACTTTGATAATCCGTAAAAGTACTGCTTTCCAAAAATTTTTCTCATTCATCAGTTGCTTAATTACAGCATAATCAATTTTTCCACTATTCTCTGCACGTGTTATGCAAAACGTTACAGAATCTACATGCTCAAATGAAGCACTATGTGCTCGTATAAGGTTTTCGTGTTTCCAATAATTGAAACCTATACTTGAGAAAGAACTCTCTCACTTTGCAAACAGTTTACATGGCAAACAAAAAACACGTCCAGTTGACTCAGAATACAATAGCCATTCTCTTCTTTTAATTTCACCATTTTGAAGACGGTTATAAAATAAGCCTTTTGAGGCCGATCTAAATCGATCACTAAAGATCTTTTTGATACTGTAAAATCTATTTCATTTAAATTTTGATTCGGAGGATTTTTTGTAATATAATCAACAAACGAATCGTCTACTTTCCATTTAGCAGGATCTAATATCATATGATGTAACAAAAGTTAATTTCTTTCAACATCTTGAAAATTTCCTCCAAGATTTATGTTAGACTTATCTTCCTCATCCTCACCACCCGAAGACTCACAAATTGGTTTTTTGCCCTGAACCCTTAGTTCTAGTTCAGTTGGCCCCTTCACTTCCTCACCGGTAGATCTTGCAACCAAACACTGCATTTTTGTCATCTTCTGCCGGTTTAAAAGAGTTTTTCAGTTTTGGTATTTTTTGAACAGTTGCCTTTCTTTTTCAATTTTTTTAAGCTTTCTTTTTCTATGACTTCGCAGTCGACGTTTTCGCTGACGGTGATTAATAGTAATGATTTCCCCCGAAAGAACACAGCGAGAATGAAAACACACATGTAAATTGACAGTACGGCGGAGGGGGAATGAATCCCAAAGCAGGCGGCTGGTATAATAAGCTGAATTGGAACGCATTCTAACCAGTACTCTGTCCTCTCTTGTCACCCACAATGCCCTGGGGCCTTGACCTTGAATTCATGGAGTCCGATTTCGATCTTTTATCCCACATCCCAAGGCTGTCCTCACGCTCATATTTTATAATGCCTTGTAAAAACTATGCGCCAGTGCAGTTCCCCTCCCCTCCCACTCTTGTTCCCCGTTGTCTGCGAGCTCTCTAAAAGAAATGCTCCCCCCTCTCCGCCCTCTTCCGAGTTTCGACCGTGCCAGGAAGCAGAAATAAATAACCTCCTCGGAGGCTCCTGAGTTTTACTGAACTCACTTTCAGAATGAATTAATATTTTTAATAATTAAACACATCGAATGTACTAACACCATTTAATATTTTATTAAGTATTAAAGGTACAATATTAGTCAGTTTATAATTTGTAGAAATGAAAAACCCCATTTCATTCTTTTTTTTTGGAGGGGGTGGGGGATAAAACGTCTTGTGCCACATGTATTCTCAAAATTTTGGCGCCCCTTTATGTGTAGCGCCCTGGGCCATGGCCCAGGTTGGCCCAATGGTAAACCCGCACCTGACTGAAGGTAACCATTGTCGCAATGAAAACACCCGAACATTAAAATGGCTTATGGCGTGTGTAGCAAAGCTTACATGTCTCAGTCACAGGACGCTCCTCACAAGCCCCGCCTATTCGCAATCTCCAAAGTAGCTCTGAACCAATCGCGTGGCGGAAATGGCTTTAATCGCAATTTTGTACATTCACTTGTGAAATACGCGCCCCGGTGGCGCAGTGGTCTAAGCGATGACCTCTGATCATTCGTCCGAAAGGGGTCCGGGTTCGAATCCCGGTGCGGCATGGATGTTGTGTTTGTCTTACGGCACTGGCTCTCTCCCTTCCCTGGAACCAGTGACCTTAAATTAGGGACGGGCGACTGCTTATAGCCGACTGAGTTGCTCGCGGTGGTCGTTAAACCTCCAATAAAAAAAACAACAACAACACCGAAACAGAACAAAAGCAATTATAAGTCCTGGGGAAAAAAAAGCTCCCTCCCTCTTCCCCAGCTGTTTTCTGCATCTTATATCTTTGTGAGTAACTAATCCTTTAACCATAAACAAACAAACTTTACGTAATGCTAGTGATTCTGAAACGACAGACCATTTGAACGTACATCGCCACCTATGAATCGGGGTTGTGGTAGTGAACAGATTCCTATTGGAAAGCAAGTGTTCAATACGTAATGTACCCAAGAAATTATGTAGAAGGAACGTTTCTTCTATGGGATATAAGCAGTCGCCCGTCCCTAATTTAGGGCCACTGATTTCAGGGAAGGGAGCGAGCCAGTTCCGTAAGACAAACACAAAATCCATGCCTCACCGAGATTCGAACCCGGACCCCTTCCGTACGAATGATCGGAAGCCATCGCTTAGGCCACTGCGCCACAAAGGAATGTTTGCGTACCACTCAAGAACTTTAGGAACGTTTGCGTACCACTCAAGAACTTTAAGCAGAGCAGCCAAAAATTTATTGCTTCGCGTCTATATGCTGCATGTTCTTTTTACTGCGAAAATACAATTCAGTTAGGTTTGATTTTCACGAAGTTTATAATTCTTTTAAATACTTGTTACGCTCTTGATACGATAAAAATGTATTTCACTTTAGAAGTGTGTGGAGAGATTAGCAGACGACTGGAGCACGTGATTGTGATACTCCCTGATATCGGTCACCAGACCACCAAGCTTGGGATTTGTGTGTCTATTTAATTCCAAGGTTGCCGGCTTGTTGTTTCAGTCTCATCTCGTCAGCTTGCGAAAGGTTGCTTTTAAGTCAGCTTTCAATTTCAGTTTGAGATGTCCACTAAAGAGAGCTTGGATCAAATATTTAGGTGAGAAATAGAAAAACGAAATTATTTGCTGCACAGTTTTTCTGTTGTTGTTGTATCACCTTTTTATTTTTTTTATTTTTAACATCTAATGTAAAGTTTGGTAAGTGTTATTAACAAATGTTCGGTGTTTTAGTTGCGAAACTGAATAGATTATCTTCAGTCTTGGGCGCGCAGGGTCCTCATCAACCATAGACTAGGGAGAGAAAGAGAGCTATGTTTACGCATGTTTATCTGATTCTCTCTGTTCCTTAGATCGTGTAGCCCAAAATTCAAAGATAAAACATGGGCGTCACCTCTTGACTGCAAATTTAAGTGTACATCCATTAACTGCTAAGTACAACCAGTGTAAATGCAAGTTAGCAGTATTCATAAGTGAAAGGCATGGTAGATCAGTTTTTTCTTTTTCTTTCTGGCTGCGCACATATCTATGGAAATAATGGAAAAGTACTGGTTTCAGAGTCGGAAAGGAACCTCAACTGAATAATAAGGAGGAGAACGATAAATGAATAGTAATATTGCCCTTTGCTGGTTGTTTCCATGCTTTCTGTCTGTGGGAATTCAGTGGGAGAAGCAATCACTGAACTAACCAAGAACTATAGATCCAGGTGTATAAGATGGGCAGCCTAGTGTCATTCTTGTAATGTCAAGGACCAACAGCAGAGTTGTGATTTGATGGCTGTGATTACACAGTCCTACATGGGTCTTGTAGATTGCCCCCATACTGTGCTAAGAAAGGCCTCAATTAAAATAAAGCTAAAAAACTATTTAAGGGTGTGTTTTGAATAGCAGTTTTTAATCATTTCTAGGGAAAATATGTCCCTTTTTAATTTTTGCTGTCAAAGTATTATTGCTGTGTGCATGAAAGTATATTTCATTCTTTAAAGTTTCATGTAAGAGAAACCAAACAGTTCTAGCATATCATGTTTTTTTAATGTAATTTTCAAGTTTTCTGAAAGAGTGGATACATGGAAACAGCGAAAACACAGCATTTGTGCCAATGATTACATTTGTACTGCCCTCCATGTATTTGTAAAGAATTATTTTTCAGGGAAATTTGTTTCCAACTTATGTATGATGTTCTCTGAAGCACTGGAATTTGTGACCTATGTCCAACCCTGGATGTGAGAAAAGGTTGTGATGACTCGACGAGGAAGCACAGAATTTCTACATCTGCTTAGCTTCAATTGCTTAGAACTTCTTTTTCTTGAGTGGTGTAATGGATAGTGTGTTCAAACGGAAATCGGGAGATGCAGGTTTGATTCCCGCTCCAGGGCAATGTAATTTTCAAGTTTTCTGAAAGAGTGGCTATATGGAAACCGTGAAAATATGGCACATTTGTGCTAACGATTACATGTAATAAAGAATCTTTTTGCTTTAGCTGTGGTCTTCAAAATTCTCCATTTGAATTGGCAAAACCATTTCTGGGCATTCACTATATGTGTAACTTTGATCAGCTATTGGCATTGTTTATGACAGTTTTACACTTCAAAACAAAATGTTGACGTTATTTTTGTGCTTAAAACAATTGTTAGGACAAACATATGCACACACACTAAAAAAGATTTAAAAAAAAAAAAAAAAAGAAAGATTTCTAAAACAAAAATGATAAGGGGAAGCCAAGTCTCTTTGCCCTGCTCCTATATCCAAATGTTCTTTTTTTTTTTAACAAAAGGGCAAGCCTACTTAGCAGCTCTTTCAAAGAATTCTTACGAAGGAAACATTCAAGGGAAACGTTTTTCAAAGAATTGCATAGCAAAATCTACACTGGTGTCCATATAGTTAAAAAAAAAAAAAAAAGAAAAAAAAAAGGATATTTTAGAACAAATGAAAAGAGGGAAGAAGAGTAATAAAATATAGAGAATGTGGAAATCATGATGCAATACCATGTGACAAACAATAATTGGCATAAAAGTTAGTTAGTTAGTTAATTGATTTTAGTGGCAAAAGCAGCACATTGTAGAGTTGAGAAACAGCTGCAAAAAGTGACATTTCTTATCATTACACCCTGCTAGGAGTAGAATTTATTTCTCATTAAAACCATATGTCAGAAAGATGGTAAGTGGGTCATTTAAAAAAAAAAAAAAGTGTAAATTTGAGATTTCAAAGATCGTTTTTTTGAAAATTATATTTACCCAATAACTTGATGCTCCAATGAGAACCAAGAGTGTGTATTTTATTATAGTATAAAATTTAGTTTTGTTAATCAAGTAATAGTAAGTGATTTTCTTTATTTTCTGATGAGAAGTGGAAGGTTTTGTCCGCACTGTTACACGAATAACGTTTGATTATTCTGTGGCAATTATTCATTTCATTTTAATTTTTTTTTTGCTGTAAATATATGCAAATACATATATATTTATCATACATATTAATAAAGTTTATTGTAAGTATAGATTATACTTTTTTATGATATAGTCCACTTTGTTGCAGATTTTGGCATAATACAAGGAAAAAGTTATATGTTCAATATATATAACTTTTTCCTTGTATTATGTTTAATTTACATAACCATTTTTCCTGTTATATGTTCAATTTACATAGCCATGTTTCTTATGTTTTAAACAAATAATATAGATCTTAAAACAGGTAAACACTTTTAATTCACAGTATTTCAGCTGTTTAAAATTAATGTTAATTTTCTAGAATATAGATGTGTGCTTGTTTTTACTAATTCTAAGCAGCCCAGTATGCCCATTTCTAAGCAACCTTGGTGTATCCATTTTGTCATTCTACTTCAGTTCTGCATTAAACAGGCATTTCAGGTTGTAAATTTTGAAATGTGAAGTTTTTAAAGAATTGTGATTAAGTATACAGTAGCTAATGTATATTAAAACAAAATAAAAGCATTATATATATTTGACTATCTTATAACATGAGGCTAAATGAAATGAGATTAAGAACAGATTATGTGCACATAACTGCCCATAATAATATATGTGAAATGAAACAAAGTAATCATAAGTAATGATTTTGCTTTGTTAATTCACAAGTGCTTATGTCTACAACATTTAATAATTAAATTTTCTTAAGGTATGTTTTTGTTACTAATGAGTATCACTAAGTTACTGAAAAAATAAAATAAAAAGCAAGCTAATGGAAATAGTAGGAATGATTTCAGGCTTCTAAAGGATTTTAAAAATAATGAAGGAATTATTGCCTTGAAGGTGAGTAAATGCAGCGCCATAGTTTTATTAGAAAAGGAAAAATATTTCAATAAGATAAAAGATAAACTAAAAAACATTACAAGCAAAACATGCCTTGATAAACATGTACAAAGTACTGGACATTTAATGGACTGGGAATCTTTAAAAATTCTTGCACACCAACAAAACTACCTAAAACAGAAACTTGAAGAAAGTCTACACATTGAGAGAAGAAGAGGTTCCACGATTAACGAACATAGCGGTATGACATTACCACTTGAGTGGCAGCACCTTCTGTCTTAGTCAGTCCTGACGAAGGGTTGGGGTACAACCCGAAAATTTTACTAGGGAAAACTTATATCCTAGTAATCCCAGTAATACACAATTTAACTACAATAATTCTTCACTAGGATTTGCCATGTCTTCATTAATTTGCAAGAATAAAAAAAATATGTGAAGGGGTCCAAAAAAAAAAAAAAAAATGCAGTGGACCAAGCTATTAAAAACTTCTCAACATTAATCAAGTTACTGAGGAAAAGTAGCTAGCTTTTTGAAAAATTACAAAAACTTTTCAAAATTACACTTTAGAATTCTGTAACTGGTACAATAAAACTGCACAGATCAGGTGTTCCCGTACGCTCTATAGTTGACACCAAACTTTCCGCACTTTCAAACCTCTTACTACTTAATCGCTTGAAAAAAGATTTCCCACTTTTCCGGCATTAATAAAAAGTTCACAAGGACTGGTCAGAAAATTGGGAGTTCTCCCTGTTATGAAGTTCCCTATTCTTGCAAATCTAGATGTAGTTAGTTGCTTGTACACAGACATCAACCTAGGCGTCACATACAACATTCATCACTGGAATTTGTGACCTACATCTGACCCTGGATGTGAGAAAAAGTCATGAGATGCTATGATTTGGCAGGAATAGCTTTGACTAGCTCAAATCTGAAGGTTCTCAGATATCTATATTCAGTTACTTGGAATTTCCTTGTCCTGGGTAGTGTAATGACTAGCATGCTCGACCAAAAATCGGGAGGTGCGGATTCGATTCCCACTCCAGGACGATGAAAATTTTCAAGTTTTCTGAAAGGAAGTGGTTACATGGAATACAGTGAAAGTATGCCAATAATATCAACCTAGACCTCCCATATAGAATTTCTGGCAGAAGATTTGGCAGACAAAATAGTTTTCCTTGGGCATGGTAAAGAAAAACTCACTAGACATTATGCACTGCTTTTGTTTGCTTTCAAACATAATTTCTTTCAGTATAGGAATAAATTCTATGAGAGTACCTCAGACTTAACAAGGGTTCTCCTTTGGCTCCCCCTTTCTGGCCAAGTATTTGTTGGGAAAACTTGAAGATAAAGTAGTCCTACCCCGACCTTCTTTATTCTGCCTGGTACCTGTGCTTTGAGATATATGAATGACATCCTCATAATAGCTGACAGCAATAATTCTGCTCTCCCAGAATATATCCTCAACCTGTTTAATAGCATACATAATTTCTGAAATTCACTTTAGAATTTCAGTAAGAAATAACCTGAACTTCCTGGATTTGGCCCATACAGCTTCAGGGGAAAAATTTACTACAAAACTGTATAAAAAATGTACAATCTTACCTCCCCAGCTACATTAAGTTTAATGTAGCTACTCAATTCCTGGAAAAACTTAAAGGCATTGGATTTTTCAGAAATATTGAAGAAACTGCATAAAAAAGAAGTAAAAAGTACAATCACACAGAGAATAATTATCCTTCTACAATGATAGAAACAAAAATAATAAAATAATAACGTTAAATCATTAACAAACAATTTCAGAGAATAAGCAGAAAATTGCATCTTGGCTTGTTCTGGACCGAAACAATAATTTTTAAAATTCTTGCTTCCCATTAAGCAAAAAGAAAGCAATGTCCTGCTACAAGAAGCAGTGGTCTACAGTGTAAACTGCAATTGTGGGAACACCTTTGTAGGAGAAATTGGGAGACATCAAATCCATGTAGCAGGACATAAAGCTGCTATAAGAAATGTTACCAAAAAAAACAGAGCTTGACAGACAGATTCAAAGCACTGGACATTCAATTAACTTGCGCTCCATAAAAATTCTGTCAAATCAGTAGCACTTTGTGAAAAGGAAGTTGGATGAAGGCCTACAAATTGAAAGAACAGGAGCCCCGATTAATGAATAGAAGGCAGTGGTGGACTGGTGATGCATAAACGGCCCTGGAAGCTGTTTTGTGCAGCCCACTTTTGAGGAAAATTATCAAGGTATCCCATCCCTAAATAAACGACATGTCAGCATCACTGTTTGCTGTTTAAACATCTTTTCAACGCAACTCTACGAATCATTGCAGTATAGAGGCAATAATTAATAAATTTTACCCAATTTCCTGAACCACAGATCCATAGTAAAATTTAAGGTAAGAACAAAACTACTTCAGTTGCTGAGAAGCAACAAACTAAGTACATTCTCTGAGATAGGCTGTCGAAGACTTTATTTCATTCTTAAGATTTTTTTGCAATAACTGAATTTCAGTAAGAGTGGAAATCCAAATATGGAAAAAAAATTCTTTTTCAAGACTTGCCTATTTTTAAAAAAAATATTTACGAAAAAAAAATCTTGAAAATGTTCAGTATTTCAAGAATTTCGATGAAAATTTATAAAGCAAGAGAAATTAAAGAATGTGAAAATTAAATTTTATTTAATTACTTTTAAAATGGTAAGTGTTTTTGCTGTAGACAGATTTTCCAGAAATACAGTTCAAGGATTCGTGCAAACGTTTGGCCTGAAAAGTAGTAAATTAGATGCATGTATTGTTCTGATAAAAAAAAAAAAAAAAAAGGTAAAAAGAAAGAAAGAAAAAAGGCATATATAGTCATTTGCAAAAGTTTAAGACCATCTGTTGGTATTTGGAGATTTCTGCCGATTGCGTCAGCTACTGTCTGTATTACTCAACCTCCTCTCGGTGTTGCATCATCCTACAGTGGCAGCTGTTGTTAGAGTTGAGGAAGCGTTCGAGCATCAGTTTGCTTCTGGTTTTCATGCTGAGAGGTTTTGTACATATTTTCTATATAGAGAAAAATGGGCAAAAAAAGCATCATTTAGTGTTACTCAGTGGGCACAAATGGTGACTTTATGTCATGAAAGATACTCCGAACATGATGTAAGCAGAATGTGAGCAAGACTGCTATTTATTATATGAGCATGAAATATCGAGGTACAGGTGAATTTAGTGACCGTCCAAGGAAAATAACCCCACGTGATGACAATACCATAAGTCGAATAGTTATGCGTTCTCTGAGGAGTTCGTGCAAGAAAATCAGGGCCTTTCTATATTCAGAAGGGTCTGATATTAGTATCAGCACTGTTTCATGACGTCTTAGCAAAGATTTTGGATTAAAGTCTCATAAACCTGCACATAAATCTAGACTAACCTCTGTCATGAAAAAGAAGGGACTCCAGTTTGTGAAGCATCGTCAATCGTGGACTGCTGAAAGTTGGAGCCAAGTTCTTTTTTCTGTTGAATCAACTGTGCATCAAATTGAATCTTGTGAAGCACATATTTGACAACCAAAAGGTTTGGTGAAACATACACCGTTAACACTGTGAGACATCCACCTAGTCAGATGATATGGGGTGCTATGTCAGCATCTGGTACTGCTTCATTATCTTTTTTACTGGTCCCAGACGATTTGTCCAATGGTACAATTGGTTCAACGCCGATTCGTCCAATGGTATCATCTTACCAACGGTAAACTTTTTCATTTTCCAGAAAGGAATAATAATTTAAATTATTCTCCTCTTTATATCCTTTTAAAAGATAATTTCCGAATATTTAGTAATTGTAAACATTTTACATAAACCTGGTAAAAGGCACTCAATGGAGCATTTCTCAGCTGTTTGCTGAGAAATGCTCAGCAAACAGCTGAGCATTAGGCCGCGGACATTTTTTGAAGATTTTAATTTACAACCTAGATATTTGGTATTTATAAATATGTTATAAAACCTAATAAAAGGCACTCATCCTATCACTTTTCAGGTCTTTACGAGGCACCTAGGCCCCAGGCCTTTTTAGAAGATTTTGAGTTACAATCTAGATATTTGGTATTCGTAAACATTTTATAAAACCTAATAAAATGCACTCATTGTATCATTTCTCAGGTCTTTACAAGGCACCTAGGCCTTGGGCCTTTTAAAAAGATTTTAAGTCACAACCTAGATATTTGGTATTTGTAAACATTTTATAAAACCTTATAAAAGGCACTCAACGAATCATTTCTCAGCTATCTACCAGGCACCTAGGTCGCAGGCTTTTTTAGAAGATTTTAAGGTATAACCTAGATATTTGTAAATTTTTTATAAAACTTTATAAAAAGGCATTCATCGTATCATTTCTGAGGTCTTTGCAAGGCACCTAGGCAGCGAGCCTATGAATTAATATTTCGTGCTTAAATGAAAGCGCAATATTATTAACTTGATTTAATATGTAAATGTTATGAATATGACATCGGTAGAATAAAAAGTCCTAAAAAGGCCTAGAGCCTATGAATTAATATTTCGTGCCTAAGTAAAAGCTCAATGTTATTAACTTGATTTGATATGCAAACGTTATGAATCTGACATTGGTAGAATTAAAACTGTTAAAAAAGCCTTGGCCTAGGGTCTATGAATTAATATTTCGTGTTTAAGTAAAAGCGCAATATTATTAACTTGATTTAATATGTAAACGTTATGAATATGACATCACTGGAATAAAAACAGTTGAAAAGGCCACTGTCCAAACCCCGACCAGTTGTTTCCATTGGGTAGTTGGCGGAAAACCCCACTGCATTCTACAAACAGAAACGGAACACTAGTATTTTATATTTTTTCATGCAAAAGAGAAACATTTAAGTTGATAAAACGGCTTGTACATCAGTAACTTCATACGGCAGCAAGGACAGTATAACAAGAAAACGCGATTCCAAAAAAAAAAAAAAAAAAAAAAAAGAAAGAAAAGAAAAAGAAATCTGTAACCACAATATTACGCATGAAATGTAACATTATTTTACATTCTTTGGACTACCGGTACTTTGGTATAACATCGGAGATAGAATCAGAACAGATGAGACTTTTATAGCACGAGTAGCACTTTGGACAGATAGGACGGAATTGAACCAATCGTCCATTGGACGAATCAACATTGGACCAATCGTCCCATTAGACGGATCGGCATTGGACCAATCGTACCTTTGGACCAATTGTCCATTGGACGAATCGGCATTGGACCAATTGTCGTTGGACGAATCGTACCAGACCCCTTTTTTACCAACAGGACTGGTCCTTTTCATGTGAAAATTTTATGTGAGAAGCTGTTAACTCATGAGCAAGTATACAGATGCATGATCTTTATGCATGATGGTGCTCCATGCCACAGATCAAAGACAGTAAGGGACTACTTGCTGAGAAAAAACATAACTGTGCATGACTAACCCGGTAATAGTCCTGACCTTAACCCCATTGAAAATTTGTGGACCATTTTAAAAGACAAGATAGCAGAAAAACAGCCATCAAATTCCCAAGCTTTGATTGACATGATAAAGTATGTGTGGTGCAAAGACATTTCAAGTGATTACGGCAAATCCCTCATTGAGAGTATGCCACATCACATTGTGTCCGTTATGAAAAACAAAGTACTAATTTCAGTCTTTTTGTGTTCTGAAGAATATAAGTATTCATCTGTGGTGTCATTTTTTCAAATATCTCTGAGTAGTAATTAGTTGTTTCTTTGAAAATCTTAATTTTCAATAAAAGATTTAAACTTTTGCAACTGACTGTGCACATAAAAAGCAACAACTAAAAAATTTTATGTAGGTGAACCTCAATGTGTTAACGTGCGCAATGAATTACGAATTTCTATCCTAGACTACTGATAGATATTTGATTAGATTGTATGGATTGTTTAACTGCAATAGTCAAAAGTAGACTAAGGCAAAGGATATCAACCCAAAGGAACAGTGCTTAAATTTGAAAGTTGAAAAAAAGGAAACAAGTGTATGAAAAATGGTGATTGGTTCAACAGAACATTTGCTATGTAGGTTTTTACTTAACAATCTTTCTTTCTTGGTCTTGTGTCTAGTGTTCTTTGGCCAAGCACGGCCCTTGCACCATAAAAATCCACCAACCAACCATAAGGAAAAGATTTTAATTTAATAACTGGCAACTGCAAGAGGAACCTGGGAACAAGATTTAAATTCTCATGAAAGAAATGCAGGATTATGCCATATAATACAAATTTTGAAGATGACAATTCAATTTTTGGCGTAAATGTGACAAGGATGGTAAGTCAGATAATATCCGAAAACTTGAAAATTTTCATCGTCCTGAGCGGGACTCGAACCCGCGTCTCCCAGAAAACGCCCGGGTATGCTAACCACTACACCACCCAGAACGACCAAGTTTCAAGTTTCCGATCAATTTGAATATAACCATCACAGGATTCGCTAGTCGAAGCAACCGGCATTCATGTTTAGCGTATCTGGAGGTTAAGAATCTCATCCCGTGTTTTTGCCATGGTATTTTTTTCATCATGGTATTTTTTTCATGATTTATGTGCTTCTCCGGGCAAAAACACGGGATAAGATTCTTAACCTCCAGATACGCAAAACATGAATGCCGGTTGCTTCGACTAGCGAATCCTGTGATGGTTATATTCAAATTGATCGGAAACTTGGTTATTCTGGGTGGTGTAGTGGTTAGCATACCCGTGCGTTTTCTGGGAGATGCGGGTTTGAGTCCCGCTCCAGGACGGTGAAAATTTTCAAGTTTTCGGATATTATCTGACGTACCATCCTTGTCACATTTACGCCAAAAATCGGATTGTCATCTTCAAAATTTGTAAGATTTAAATTCTTTCTGTGTAAACAAAACTTTTGATACAGTTTCTATACATTAAGAACAAGTCTTGATAAAAATCTAGAGGCCAGGGATGTCTGTAAAACCAAAAGAAATCAGGTGTGAAAAATAATTATAAGTTCTTCAAGTTAAAATAGAATTAAGTATATTAATCTGAGTAAAGCCTTGAGTAAGTGTTTTAATTCCTGTAAATAAATTTTTTTTAAATTTTCAAGCAAAAATTATCTTCAAAATCTGCTATATTTGGAAACTCTATTCGCACACGTCTACATTCTACAACTCTGCCTACAAATTCTTTATAATGATATTTTACTATAATATAAATTTTCTTTCATATTTTCATTATACTGAATAACTGTTAAATCATTGCAATGTATAATGAAATTAATTTATCAAATTTAGTATGCATTGCACTAGCACTTTTGTCACGCTGAGTAGTTTTTCAAGAAGTTAAAACTATTTTTTTTCATTTTAGATTTTTTCTTTAAATTATTTTGTTTGCACTCACACACAGTAATACCGGGTGATCCAAAAGTCTTGCACATTTTGAAAACTTAATAACTCGCAGAGTTTTGAGAGTAGGGCATCGCGGTTTGCGTAGAAATGATCAGAATGACATCGGGCTTTTTATGAAATCGCGTAAATTTTTACTCATTTTACTTACATTTTTCATCACCAGATGGCGCAGCAACCACAGGTTGGAAGTGTCGAGAAAAATAGACTCCTCATTGTACCAGGTGTTTAATGTGATGGCCGTCCTGTTCCAGCACTGCCTGCAGACGAAAGAAAACATGGACGGCATTGAAGAGCATGTCCGGTGGTATAGCTGCCACATAGTGTCGAATGGCATCTTTTAGCATGGCCAATGAAGTGGGGCGACATTTGTGATTTTAGGTAACCCCAGAGCCAGAAATCGCAGGTTGTCAGGTTTGGTGACAGGAGGCCAGGCCTTCAGAAAGTGTCGGCTCAACACACGATTTGCGCCAAACGTCTCTTGCAGCAGTTGCTTAACGGAACGTGTGATGTGAAGTGATGCTCCATCCTGCATAAATGTGCACATATTCACTGCATCCTGCTCTTGCAAGCTAGGGATAATGTACGTTCGTAACATGTTTGCATAATGTGCACCCATCACTGAAACAGTTTCAAAGGAGGTGCCGCGGACCTCTTAAAAAAAAAAAGAAAAAAAAAGAAAGACAAAGAAAAAAAAAAAGACATAATGAAGGAAGCCGTGAATCCATACCACACTATCACTTTCGGCTGATGAAATGACACTTCAACGACTGCTCGGGGATGTTCTGTGGCAGTTGTGCGTATTTACCGCTCCGTTTAGGGAAAAATGTGCCTCATCAGTCCATAAAACGTTCATCAGCCAGTTCTTGTCAACATCCATTTGCTTATGCTGCAAACTCCTGGCACTGCACGTAATCGCCAGCTTGCAGTTCGTGATGCCGTTGCAGTTTGTGCAGGTATCTGTGCAGAATCCACCGTAGTGTTCGCCATACAGCCCCGTATGGAATGCCTGTTTGCCCAAGAAACATGGCGAGCATTAGAGTCGCCATGTGCGGATGACATTGCAATCACATCCATTTCCTGCGTAACTGTCTCTGCTGCAGCAGCACGTGTTCGTGGTCTACTGCTTCGTGGGCGTGCTGCCAAAGATCCCGTTTCCTCGAATTTTCCACCATTCGCTGCAGCGCAGCACTTTCCATTGGTCCTTTCCCACTGCGATCACCTTTCAGGGACCGGTAGGCTCTCAATGCCGCACTCGTACATTCAGCGTTGCAATAGAACAATTTCACCAAGAGCGCTTTGTCCGGTAATGACAGCATACTGACACGGACCGCTGTGACTTGTGGTTGCTTCCCAGCTGCTGCTTTTATACCCACTATCCCAGACCTGTTTGCCTATGGCGCCATCTGATGATGAAAAATGTAAGTAAAATGAGTAAAAATTTGTGATTTAATAAAAAACCCGATGTCATTCTTATAATTTCTATGCAAACCGTGTTGCCCTACTTTCAAAACTCCGCAAGTTATTATGTTTTCAAAATGTGCAAGACTTTTGGATCACCCGGTATATATCCAAGATGACAAAATTTTAAAGTTTTTGGATATTATCTAACTTACCATCCTTGTCATATTTACACCAAAATATGGATTCTAATCTTCAAAAATTTGTATTGTATGGTGTAATCCCGTATTCCATTCACGATTTATCTCTTCCTCTGGGCCATCACGGGATCGAATTCTTAACCTCTAGATTCGCTAAACATGAATGCCGGTTGCTTTGACTAGTGAATCCTGTGATGGTTATGTTCAAGTTAATCGGAGACTTGGTCATTCTGGGTGGTGTAGTGGTTAGCATACTTGGGCGTTATCTGGGAGACGCAGGTTCGATTTCCGTTCCAGGACAAAGAAATTTTCAAGTTTTTGGATATTATCTAACTTACCATCCTTGTCTTATTTACACCAAAAAGCGGATTCTCATCTTCAAAAATTTTTATTGTGTGGTGTAATCTCGTATTCCATTCATGACCATTCGTAAAATTAAATCATATTATCTTAGTAGCTGAAACTAATTTACGAATTCTCTGTGCAACATGTGTTCTGTCTCACAATCGCTCGATGAATGAATTCACTTGCCACACTATTAAGTTCTAAATTGTGACTTAAGTCTTTGTTCACGTGTAAAATGGTCAAGTCATTGAGTCGTTGTTGCCTCATTGTTGACCTCAGAAATGTTTCGGACATCAAAGAACTGAAAAAGAGCATTCTGCTGAACATACAGGAATAGTAAGAATTAATTTCATAAACTTTGCATATTAAAAAAGCATAGCACTGAGTGGGTAACGATCATCACTGCTGAGAAAATTCACAATGTCACTAATATTTTGTATTGAGAAATTTTTGGTCTTAACCACATCAAAAAACATACATATTGCAATGCAGAGTTAGCTTCATCAACAAAATCAGAGCCATAATATGCTATAATATTTTTTCTGCTGCTTTTTCTTGTAATCAAGAGGTAATTAGCCACTTGTTCCAGAAATCTATTCTGCAAAGAATTCACTAAGGTCAATTGTTTCAAAGAACAGTTTCCTATATTTTTCTTCAGTAGACTGAAAAAAGTAGGGTTTGCTTTGGTCATCAAGGCACCATGGGGCCTTCCATTGTTGTGGTAATTTTGGTTCATCTATTCTGATTTCTTCTGCCTTGTGTTTTGTCTTTCCATAGCAAATCAAATTCACATTTTCTTTGGGCTGTATGAGAGCTGATGACAGATGCTAAATTTAGCCTTTCAGCTGAAAGTGGAAGGATGTTTTCTGCATTGCTGCATTCACATCTTCTACTTTCTCAAAAATGACAGTTATCTTCAGCATGAAAAACACCTCTTATTCTTGCAGTCTGTGAAGGAACCCATTTGCTTTTGCTCTGTCTTCACTCCTTTCTCCCATAAGATCTTCCAGGGAAAGTAACACAGTGTTATAGTTTGCTTCAAGAGTCACCATTGAGTTGACTCTGAGACACCACTGCATGGGACAAAAACAACTGCCATGAAGAGTGTACATTTACATCTTCGACTTAAATATTGAAAGTCTTTTAGGGGAATGTCGAATAAATGATATAAGCTCATGCATGAAGGCTAAAAAATCTTGGATACTGTTGATGCTTTGCATTACATCTTGCACTACCAAAATCAGTGTGTGAGTTACACAGTGTACATGTATGGTTTTTAGTACAATTCTAGATTCTTCATTGCAAACCTGTCAAATGTTCATTTACATTGGCAGCTCTGTCATAACACTGCCCACAACAATTAAATATCTCTATATTAAAGCGTGCTAATACATCTTGGATAATAGAAAATAGAATGTCAGCGCTAGTGTTTGGCATCCCATGTAACCCCAAGAAAGGTTAACTTTTAAACTTGGGGTCGGAAACAAATGATTACTCGTTCTTCAGTAGCAATATCACATGTTTCGTCAATCATCAGAAAATATAAGATAGCATCTTTTATCTTCAGCAGCTGCATTTTTTGCACTAACTTTGACATAAGACTGAGAATTTCATTGAGGATGTCATGAGATAACCATTTATATTTAGTGCACAGGAGCCAGGATTTCAGTTCAAGGATATCCTCTGCTCAAAGGCTGAGTAACTGCAAAAAAATGGAACTTGCGTCATGTCTATGAACTGCCGAACCTTGCTGAGCCAGAAATTTGAGAAATGAAATAATTTTCATGAGAGCCACCCTCACCATTTTCATTTCAGTGAACTTGCTATGTGAGATTGATGTTGCAATATGGACTCCTTTTTCAGTTGAAGAGTGTGCTAGTATGGCAACTCTATGAAGCAAACTTTTTTCATGCACCTTCAACCATTCAATAGCTTTTGTCCAAGTGTCAAATTCTTCAGTAACAAATGTGCAGTAAAAAATAGCCAAGTGTCAATCTTCAGTAACAAAAAGCTTTTTTCCAAGTGTCAAATTCTTCAGTAAAAATAGCATTTTTTTTTTCAAGTGTCAAATTCTTCAGTAACAAATCTCCTCATGACTATGCCAATATTCATGCTGTTAGGATGCTTGCATTGGGCTAAAAGGTGCTTATTTTAGTGTAAACAAAGACAAGTTTGTGGTATTAATATTTTCATTATGGCTGAGGTACAGGAGCAGATGAGCTAAAAGTCAGATGAAATTCTTATGAAAAGGTTAAATTTTGACCAATGTTTAAAATTTCAATGGGTGCCCAATCCCCCAGAGCACCAATGTGGTTGGCGTCCCTGGGTGAATACATCTGTTTTGGTTCTACAGCCCCAAAATAATTTGCATTGTTTGTTATCTAGAACTTCAAAGAGTTGAATTATTATTATTATTATTATTACTGTTATTATTATTGGTGTCTTACAAGGTATGTGCCATAACATTTTTTGTACATCTAATGTTTGTCATCATCAGTTTACATCCATGTTAAAAATTCCTTAAAAACTGAGTTTTAAGATCAGTTTTCATGAAATGTGTTACTGTAAAAAAAGCAAACAAACCCCCTCCAAAAATGCTGATACTTGGACTTTGGTGTACCTTTTTAATGTGAAATTCAGTTGTGTTTTAAATGTTTATTTTATTGTACATCTTTCATGTTGTGAATAAAATACAGTAGAACTTGCTTATAATGAGGAGTTCGAGACCAACAGAAATCCATGCTAAATCCGTTTTGGCATGAAAAAACCCAACATGTAAAAATATGCATACATAATATGGACATAGGTTTATATTATGTGTCAATAACAATTGTGGATGTACTTGAAAGATTTAATTGACTACAGTAGTGCAAATTAAAATGAAATAAGAATTTTACATGAATAAATATTGGCGACAAATCCTAAAGCATACATTATGTGTAAACATTAAAAGAAGTTAATTTTATTTTATATTTATGATCCCTTAATTATCACCAAATAATGCTTTCATTACTCCCCTATCCCTCTCTGAAATAGTTGCCGAGAAATCTGCTTAATATGTGAATCCACCCATCCTCTTTTTGCCTAGGAGTAGGTCGCCTGTTTTCAACTTTGCTGATGTGATATTCCCAATGGCCCTTTGAGTAGATGGTGGAGAGAGCCTCTTGCACAGCTTGCTTGTTCCGCATTTGATGTATTCCTTCCCCATCGCTTTTCTGTTAACATTCTTCTGCTAGCATACCAAGATTTCTCTGCACTGTTGCAATTTCCTCCTGTGTGGCACCATTTCTGTTCTACCATTCCAGGACCAGAGATTGTACACCAGAGATTGTACACCAGAGATTGTACACCAGAGATTGTACACCAGAGATTGTACACCAGAGATTGTGCACCAGAGATTGTTTCTGCATCACTAATATGGAATTTCAATAAACTTTGTTACTTTGTGTGTTAAAAGGGATCATCTTAGCTTTTTTTTTCTCTCTCATTAGATCCAGAAATTTCGTTAATTTCTTTTTTCTTTAAAAACTATCAAAGTAGCATTGAAAGGGTTCTTGCTAAATATGGACTTGTTATAAGTAGGATCTACCGTACTTGCATTTGTTGTAGATTACAATATAATTTGTTAGTGCTAATGTTATTTGATTTCATATGATTACACAAATATTTTTGTCAAGACTGTTTTCTTCTTCTTTTGAAGGTATATTGATGATCATCAAAAGCCTTATATTGAAGCGTTAAGGGAAGCTGTGGCAATTAAAAGTGTTTCAGCATGGCCAGAAATCAGGCAGGAAATCACAGAAATGGTTAAATGGCTATCTAAGGTTTGTGTCTGACTCACAAAACTATTTTTTCCCTCTTGATAGATTCTGTTCTGTTCTAATGCTGTTTAATAATAGTTCAGCCAAGGCTGCCAACTTTACATGATCTTAATTTTTCAGACAATCTTTACTTCAAAACTGCATTACTATGTAACTATTTGCTTTTGCTTTTAGTATTTGTATAGACTACTAATATTTTTTACAGGCAAGAAATTTTGAAAATTTTAAAAATGATAATTAGATATTCCACTCAACCATATAAAACTATTAAGTTTTATTGTAGTTAATTGTGCATTACAGGGATTACTAGAATATAAGTTTTCACTTTGTCAAATTTTCAGGTTGTACCCCAACCCTTCTTCAGGACTGACTAAGATAAAAGGTGCTACCACTCAAGTGGTAATGTCTTACCGCTATGTTCGTTAATCATGTAACCTCTTCTCTCAATGTGTAGACTTTCTTCAAGTTTCCGTTTTAGGTAGTGTTGTTGTTGGTGTGCAAGAATTTTTAAAGATCCCCAGTTCATTGAATGTCCAGTACTTTGTACATGTTTATCTAGGCCTGTTTTGCTTGTAATGTTCCTAATTGCAGCTTTGTGTTCAGCTGCATGGGTGTGGAGTTGTCTTTCAGTCCCTCCTACATATATGTTACCACAATTGCAGTTTACACTATAGATAACTTCTTGTTGTAGTAGCATGTTATTTTCTTTTTGTTTAAACTGAGGAAAATACGTATTTGGAATGGAACTGTACCGGGATGTGGAAATGGCAGTTGCCATTTCTAATAAAATCCAGGTACAGTTCCATTCCAGGAATAGCTAGATCTCCAGATAACACTGTCTGTGGAAATTATAAAGAATTAATATCTTTGCAAATTAATGAAATATCTTCAAGTTTGTGAAGATATTTCATTAATTTGCAAAGATATTAATTCTTCACAAGTTTGTGACAGCCATAGATTTTCAGCATGGAAGTGTTGTGTTGAACCGTTTATCACATAGCCATCTCCTAACAAAAAAACTTGAAATAACGTTACCCTAGCGATAATGTGTTTATCTTATCTGTATTTACATGGCGTGAACTAAGTTCTCTGATGCCTTTGCATGCACACATCACTGTTCAGGAACATGAGTACATTCCCCAGTGTCCAAGTACTGTTTTAAGGTTCCACACTATTTTTGTCATATTATTCACATGTACCAAGACAACAACATTATAAATAGCCCTTATATTATGTGATTAATTAGTTCATTGTTATAGGAGATTAGGTTTATTTTGGCTGTTGACTTGACTTTAAGCCAACAGCTGAATAACCTAAATCTTTCAGTTTGGCTCTGCAATTTTCTTCCTTTTTCAAACAGTTTTATGCCACAATGGGATGTTGCCATGGAATTACAGTGTAACACCTGTTTTCAGATTCCCCATAGTAGGTTTTATACTTGTTGGAGACTAGTTATTAAAAATGCAGATGTGCCAACTCTTCAGATTTAAGTAGAAGACTCCGGATTTTCAGCCCTTCCTCCTGCCCTTCGGATGAATGTCAAATTTTCCTGATTTTTGCCAAGAATTAGCCATTAGGATGGTCAAAATTCCATCAACCACCATGATTTCAAACCGTCTGTGAAATGTTTTTCTTTCTGCATGAATGCAAGGCGGCATTACATTCATCCGTTTTGTACTTTCCCTCTTCTCCTATCTACAAAAAGAAAGCCATTTGGTGGTACAGTGGTTTAAACGGTGGCTTCTGACCAATCGTCTGAGTTGGGTCAGAAAAAAATTCGCTTTAAAAGTTTTTCTCCCAGTCCGATTGTCATACGATGCCTTCAGAAAAGACCTCAACCGCTCTGAAGGAGTAGTTACAGTTGGCTTCGTCTTGTGATGAAAGGCAATGTTAGTACGATGCTTTTTGTCATCTTCTCCATCGCGTACAACCTAATGAAAAATAGTTGGCTTTCATTTTATTTGTAAAAAACAGCAACATGCAGGCCATTTTATGTTTTGATTATCTTGCAGAATCAACGTACCTGAAAACGACTTTCAGTAGGGGGAAAGGATATTGATTTTTGTGCTAATTTTTTTTTTCCATGAACTTTAAGAGTGGACCAATAATACTGCTTCTGGAAAACTGTTCCTACGTCGGGAAAATGTCAATAAAAGTAGCGCTCGTGTGATTTTATGAGCTGTAAAAATCTCCCGATTTTCAGATTTTGAAGGTTGGCATATCTGAAAACAGAATATATCAAAAAATGCTGATAAAAAAGTTTTTAGGTTTAAAATTTACAAGGGGCCGACCTGTTATATACTAAACAAAGGCACAGCAGAAACACCAAACATGAACAAAAAGAAGCATAGTGTGGTGAAGAAAACAAATAGCTGAAAAATATGGTTTGTGAATCAAAATCATTCGAAGGTTAAAAAACTGTAAAAATTGGATTATAAAGGCTCTACACAATATTGAAACACAACTTCAAATCATCAACAGAATCATCAACAGTTTTTTTTAATGTGCTTATTATTTAATATCATTTGAAATACATTTTACATCCAGCAGTACAAGAAAGACCACAACGATGATCCACTTAGGAAATATCATCAAAGAAACTGTCTTTAGCGGTCAAAATAGCACTGCCCATTATATGTGCTGCAGTTCCTCCTATTAGACATATAGAAAACATGAGAGCAAAATCTGAAGACAGGTAATGGACTGCAGCAGTTTTGTAAGTTTAAATGTATAGGTGCCATAAGGAAGAATATATTAAAATTAGAAAATACAGCCTTGAAAATAACCCTTACAATGAATTGAAGATACAGAAATTTTGATTAAATAAAATTTGAAACTAACATAGATGAAGATAGAATCTGTTTTCAAATACTTCTAAGGAACTTTTCAAGAAAGCAAAACATGTCAAGAGTTAATAAAGAGAATATGAATTATATTTTAATATATAGAACACGTAAGGTGAAATTGCATATGATGATGGGCACCTGTACTGTTAATCTTTTTAGATTCTGTGCAGTTGATTGCAGGACATGAAACAGACCTCTAGTGCCTTTCCTTGCATACCTAATTGACTGATCTCAATTTAATTAAAACAGTTTGGGATAAAATAGAAAGTGCTGCTCAAACCTACCCCTACTTGACATTTCACTGAATGATTTGTAAGCCCTTTCGGTTGCTGAGTGAATGTGAAATACAGTGCCAACTTTTATAAAAGGCATACTATATTAAGGCTATGATCATTTCATGCAGGGAAAAAAATGTAAATCTGATTATTTTAATCAGAATATTTTCCTGGTTTGACGATGCCAAGTTTTGGTTTTATTTTATGGTGTAATTAATATTATTGAATTTTTTAATGACTAAATGTGGGAACCATGTACAAATTATGATACTTTTCCCTTTCTTTTTTTTCATTAGCGTTTGGAAGATGAAGGTGCATCTTGTGAGTTTGTAGATGTTGGTATTCAGAAACTGCCTGATGGACGTACCATACCACTCCCTCCTGTTTTGCTTGGTTCATTAGGAAATGATCCAAAGAAGAAAACCATTTGCATATATGGGCATCTTGATGTTCAGCCTGCCTTGAAGGTAAGTCTTCTTCATTATTTAGAGTGGGAAAGTGTATACTGAAATGAGAGAATGAGACAGTCATTGTGGCCTGCTAACCCCTGGGCTTATTTCAAGCATATTAAAAAATGTGATCAATGAGCCACATGGATTGGAGCTTCTGGAGATCATCAAATGTTTGTGAAAATATACGAAGTTCTCATAAATGAACACAATCGTAGTAAGCCCAATGTTGTTGCCTACTGAAATTGTATAGCAATTCACCCACACACAGTAGTAAAGTTATCACGTCATAGCACTCTAGCTGCAGCAGTAAGTTGTCACATTGTGCTCATAAATGTGGATGGCCAGGTGTACACATTTGGGAATACCAGAAAGGGCAAACAGGTTGAGTTCCACCAAATGCTACAAATGAAGCTAACGAAACATAGAGAAAATGAGACAAAGAGTCAGTGGGGCATGCTTTAACTGTGGTCTTATTTCTATATAGGAACAAATTATGGTTGACAGGCCCCATGAACATTTAAGAGTACTACAGGGTGTTTCACTTGCTACTTTATCCGGCATTTTGCAATAACTGGAAGAGAAATAAAGATGTAACAAAATTCGAAGTAGACTTACCTTAGGATGTGAGAAAGGAGATGGCATCATAACATGTGTTGGAAATGGTCACCATTTGCATCCAGGCAGAGCTGAACACGATGCTCGATATTTTGGAAGGTTCGGGTCAGCATGTCTCCATTAATTGCCTGAATTCCTTGAATGATGTTGGATTTCAATGCAGCAATAGATCATGGATTATTGCCATAAACTCTACCTTTCAGATAGCCCAGAGAAAGTAATCAAGTGGCGTCAAATATGGTGACTGGGGAGGTCAAAGTACCTTCGAAATGACTCTGTTCTCGAAAAATGATTCAATTTCAGCCATGCTGGCACGGGAAGTATGGCATGTTGCTCCATCCCGCTGGAAATATCCAATGGGCAATTCCTCATCGTCCAACTGATTCATGAAGGTCCGAAAAATTTTCACATAAGCTGCTGTCGAGATGGTTGTTTCGAAGAAGATCGGCCCAATAATGTTCCGTTATAACATCGCACACCAAACACCGATCTTTGCTGGATATAGGGGTTCTTCGTGTGTCATGTGGGGATTGTCAATTTACCCAAAATGGGAGTTTTGGGCATTGACATATCCAGAAAGATGAAACCAGGCCTCATTTGTGAACCCACAGTAATCCAGTATGCCAGGATTTTGCTGCAGGAATGTGTGAAACCACTGACAATATGCCACTCTTTTCACGTGGTCTGGCGTTTTCAATGCATGAACAACGCTCACACGATATGGGTGAAGGTTACTTTTTTCCTCGGCTGTGTAACAAGTGCTTGTGGATAAGCCAGTTTCCTGTGACATACGTCGTAGGGACTTTTGGGAGACGGCAATAACCGCTGCCTCACATTCTTGACTGTTTCTTCCGGCATTTGTCGTCGGCCTCCTCCATGTGCGTCACACAAACTTCCTGTTTCCAATTTCTGTGACATGGCCAAAATGCAGGGCTTTGATGGTGGTTTCCAACCTCCAAACCTCTTTTAAAACAAATTCTTTTGATACGACTTCAACAACGATTTAGTCTGCCAGTACATCCACATAATATACACTCACTCCTCTAGAGTATACCAGTTCATTTCAACATTTTCTGTTCTCCGACAACACACACACAACTGTACTGCTCCACGAGCGGCAAAACAACGATCGTACTGTGTCGGCAGACTCAGTAAACTGACAGATAGATGTCTGCTCATCTGGCAGGCGATGAGGAGTTGCGATACACTAGCACTGCCACTCAGAGTTTGCCAAAATGCGTAATTACGCGTCTAGGACGCATCAAAAAGTGTGTTTACGCATTGAAATTTTGCCAACGCGTAAAAATACGAATCGAGAATTTTAAGCTGAAATTTTTTGTTTTCAACTTTTTATTCGAATTTTGTATTTCAAGCATGTGATCAGCGATATCCTTTGTTACCTCAGGCCAGATCTCACATTGTAGACGATCCATACCTGGCCGTAATTTGCTTGGCAGGACCGGAGCTATGGCGGCGTGATCCGCCAGCCAGTCAGGGTGTGATGTCAGGGAGACATCGTTCGTTACCTTGACGTCATCGGCTCATCGGGAGCGCAATCGCATCGCAAAATTCCTGTCACTGCTGCTACAGCTTGTGCTCGATCAGATGAGTGAAGTACGCTTTCGCAATCGCAATTCCGGAGCGCCTTGTGGTCGTGATTTGTACTTCGTCATGACGGTGGTACCTGGTCATCAGACACTGTAGTATCGAATGATGTGTCGAAACAGCGTACTTTAACGTCTTTTTTTTTTTTTTCCGGCTAGACTCAGTCCAATGGTGTAGAAAAGAAACAAAATCCAGAGGAAGGAAACAATGAAATCTTTAAAAAAAGAGCGATGGAAATACGAAAGCAGCCAACAAACATGGACACTTCATTAGAAAATGAAGAATGTGTTGTATTGCATTGACGTCAAAGTTAGAAATTCATTCTTGTTCTTTACCAAAATGGTACAAAGAATTTCCAGGGATTACTTTCCATGCGCTTGTAGTGTTTAGGTTATTTATGTATTATATATATATTTTAACTAAAAAAAGAAGCAAAACATCCAAATGCATTCAGTAGTAGTGAAATATTTTTTAATATGAAAAAGAAAACAGTTTTTTTTTATAATTTCCTGGTGTTTTCGCAACTTTTTTTTTTTATTTCACTCGTTAATTTTTCTAAAATACTCCTCAATTTTAAAAATTACTCCCTAAATTTTTCCAAAGGAGTAAAAATACTCTTTCAAATGATTTTTTCGGCGAACTCTGCTGGCACTTCTCGCTGACCAAGGCCACAACGCCGGCACAACTACACGTTGCTTCCGTTTGCTTTCTCACAGCCTAAGGTAAGTCCGCCTCCCCGGTGGCGCAGTGGTCTAAGGCGTTGGCCTCTGATCATTCGTCCGTAAGGGGTCCGGGTTCGAATCCCGGTCAGGCATGGATGTTGTGTTTGTCTTACGGCACTGGCTCTCTCCCTTCCCTGGAACCAGTGACCCTAAATTAGGGACGGGCGACTGCTTATAGCCCATTGAGTTGCTCACGGCGGTCGTTAAATCTCCAATCAAAAAAAAAAAAAAAAAGGTAAGTCCAGTTCAAATTTCGTTACAATATCTTCATTCTTCTTCCAGTTATTGCAAAAATGCCGGGTAAAGTAGCGAGTGAAATACCCTGTATTGTGTTGCCTTCTTGAAAGTGTGTCTGTGTGTTTTAATATTTTCTGTCAGAAAAGCCAGTGAGATTTGACTGTAACAAATAATAAACAAAATAAACATTCTCATTTTTCAGCATGTTCACTAGACTATCAAGGCTCATACAGACCAACCACTTGACAGTGGTTGAACAAATGACATCCTGGTTAAACATCAGAGGCCCAAGCAGCATCAGTGAGTGAATGGTAGGGCATACCCCGGGCTATGGGAGTCAACGTCCTACGCATGTGCTACTGTTAACTATTCTTAATCAAAAATTATACCTTGGCTGGTGCAGGGAACATCAAAACTGGACCCCTGTAGAGTGGCGTGTTGTCAGATGAATCCCATTCTCAGCTATATTGAGCTGACGGGAGGGTGTGGCATAGACAGCTTGAGGTCATGACACAGTCATGCCAGGTCAGCTCTGTTCAAGGTGGTGGTCGATCTATGAAGGTTTAGGGAACCTTCTCATGGGGCACTATGGGTTTTAGCGTGCCTGGAGAAGCTGCTGCACACAACCAGTATGTGCTGTAGAAATTTAAGGAAGAAGTATTCCTCAGAAATACATGGGAATGCACTAGAATATTCAGAGCAGTCAGAATTAGGTACTGAATTATCTATGGTTCACTGGTCATTCATGTAATAACCCCTCAGAAAACTTGAAAATTACATCACCCTGGAGTGGGAATTGAACCTCATCTCCCAATTTCCATTCAAGTGTGCTAACCATTACACCACCCAGGACAGTGAAGTTCCAAGCAACTAAGGGTAAGCAAATGTTGCTTAGGAATCTGAAACCTCAGATGTTTTCACTAGTCAAAGCGATCAGCCTCATCATAGCGTCATGACCCTCCCCATCATCTGCCCTTAGTTGCTTCAAACTTTACTGTCCTGGGTGGTGTAGTGGTTAACATACTCGAACGGAAATTGGGCGATGCAGGTTTGATTCCTGCTCCAGGGCGATGTAATTTTCAAGTTTTCTGAGGAGTTGTTACATGGACAACCAGTGAACCACAGGCAATTCAGTACATAATTCTGATTACTATAAATATTCCAGTATGTGCTGGTTGATTACCTACGTGCTTTCATGGCCTATGTGCATCCTGTGGCCAATGGTATCGTTCAGCAGGATAATACACTGCACCACCTGGACATGGCTTGAGGAAGATACATCTGAGTTTGGAACTATCCAGTGGCCCCTAAGGTCCCCAGATTTAATCCCTGTGGAAGCTCTCTGGGATGCCATGGAACAGAACATCGATCCAGGATCCATGGATCCTGGACCGATGTCTCAGGTAGATTTGTGAACAATGCTGCAACAGGCATGGCTGGCATTAACTCCGGAAACCCTCCGGCATCTGGTGGAGTCAATGCCTTGGTGTGTACAGGCTGTTATTCATGCTAGAGGAGAATCAACATACTATTAGGTAGATATCTTTAATGTTTTGTCCATTTAGTATGCATGTGTTTGTGTAGATTGGGATGATGTGATTTCCAGTTTCCTTCAAAATTTTAATTGTGTATTTTAGTGTATTATATGCAATTCAAATCACAGTATGCAAAAGTGTGGGGTACTAGGAAATTTCATGCCTTTTTTAACAACCGGATTGACTGTGGACGGCATGAACGAGTGACCTCGTGGATTACAAAATGTTCCAATGAAAATACTGTCAAGTTATACATTCAACATACATACATACATACATACATACATACATAGATATCACTAAACTGTTCTCTGAGATTCAGAGGTTAGCTCCAAAAAGAAATACAAACTACCAGATATTTTTACTTACTGTTGTCATATCAAACTTCTCCATTTACAGCGATCTTGACATACAACTCGGGCTTCACTGATATTCATTACACGCCGTACACAAGATCTTTTATACTCCATACTCATAATCTTTTTCTCATGCAGACACTCTTGAATCTGATCCACCCATGTCGTCCTTGGTCTTCCTCTGCCTTTCCTTCCTGCCACTTGGGCTAAAAAGATTTTCTTAGTAAGCATCTCATCACTCATTCTTTCAACATGGCCAAACCACCGAAGCATATTGGTCTCCACCTTGCTAACAACATTTTGCTTCACATCACACAACTGCAACACATCTTCATTCCTCACACAATCAAATCGTATCTTGCCACAAACCCCACGCAAGTAACGCATTTCTCCAGCACACAAACAACTCCTTTGGTATGAAGTAAATTTTCGTACTTATTGGTGTGTTCTGAACCAAACTTCTTTGAAAAAATTTTGTGAATGTCATGGGCATTTCCCTTGTTAATCTGTGGCTAGGATTTTGACTTTTTGAGTTCAATCTCATGCTCCAGCAGTGCAGTAGTAAAAATGCACTTGTTTGCTAATGTGTTTCTTAAATCTTTTTGTTTTACATTCGCAATTTTCAAAGATACTCTTTGATCTTTGTTTAAATTTATTATTAATTTTTTATTCAATTTTTCATGTGTCAAAATTTGTTACTCTATTTCTTCACCTCTTCAGTGGGTCGGTTTTTACACTTTTTCAGTATTTCTTCTCTTTGGGATAACATTTTTTGGGTGTTCGTCATACTTCTTAAGAGTTAATTGCTGAATTTCTCTTGATCGTCTGTGTGAGGTCGGGCAATGTGTTTTAGTTAGCGTTTTTTTTGGTTCGGAAGTCCTTTTAAATCTGACAAAATTAAAATTTGGTAAATTTTAACACTAAACTTAATTTGTCCTTACAGCAAACTAAAATAACAGAAACCCACACTTCCATGGTATCAGTAGATAAATGAGTGATTTTCTTAATGCTTGCCCTTGATGAAGCCGTCGGAGAATCAGTCATTGATCTGCTTCCCTGCATTCTTCTGTTTATTTGTTTGCCTCGGATGGTTGGGGTAATTAGAGCTTTTCCTTTGCTCATTCTCGGGAGTTGTTTTGTTTTCCTCATTTTTTATTATTATTTTTTAAAAATTTCGTAGTGTTTTGCTGTTTTTAGTATATATATATATATATAATATATATAATCATCAACCATTATCAATCCACTGCTGGATTAAGGTCTCCCCAAATTTCTTCCACAATTGTCTGTCTTGGGCCTGTCTCCTCCATATCACTCCAGCATACTTTCGAATTGCATCTTCTTCTGGGTCTTTTCCTGTCCCTCAGAATCCAGTCTAAAATTTTGGTTGTCCATCGGTGGTCCGTTCTTCTGGCAACATGTCCAGCCCATTGCCATTTCAGTGATTTCACTCTGGTCATGATATCATCCACTCCTGTCATTTTCCTTATCCATAAGTGTTCCTCTTTTTATCTTTCCTGGTTACACCAATCGTGCATCTCTCCAAGCTCCTTTGAGTTGTCTGCAGTCATTGTATGTCCTTTTTAGTTAAGGTCCATGTCTCGGCTCCATACATAAGCACTGGCAAAATGCATTGAATAAACACTTTTCTTTTGAGACATACTGGCATACTGCTCTTAAAAATTGTACTGTTTCTTCCAAGAGCTCTCCATCCAAGTTTTATATGCCGATTAATTTCTTCATCAATGTGACCTTCACTTGATATCTGCTGTCAAAGATAAATGTAGGTATTGGTTGTCTCCAGCTTTTCCCCATCAATCGATAAATCTTCATTTTTTGTAGAAGCATTGTACATCACTTTTGTCTTCTGAAAGTTCATTTTTAATCCCACTTCTTTACTCTTGTCAGCAAGTTCGTGGATCATACTCTGTAGCTCTGAAGGGGTAGTTGCAAAGATGACTACGTCATCAGCAAAACGAAGGTGAGTTAAATAATCTCCATTAATCTTTATCTCTTTGTTTCCCCAGTTCAATGATTGAAAGACATTTTGCAATGTGGCATTAAAGAGCTTGGGAGATATAGTGTCACCTTGTCTCACTCCCTTTCCAATTCTTATTTGTGCTGTATCCTCTAATATCTGAACCTTTGCATTTTCATAGATGTTATTAATAATGCTAATGTATGCATCTTCAATACCCACGTATTTGATATATATTAACCATTTCTATCGCCCTTTGAATTTATCAGCTATAATTAAAATAGCTGTTGCGTTAAATGCCACCAGATGACGACATCTCAGTTGCTGAGACCATCCATACGTATCCGTGTAGTCAGATGCTGACTGATAAACCACGCATGGCGCTGAGAATTGTTGGCGCTGTAGCGTAAATTCGAACGCACTCTACTAGTTATCGAGAGTTCTGGGGTTCGATCCCAGCAGTGCCAGAATACAATTTTTCAGTCGCTATGCGTTGTTTAAAAAATAACGTGGAAAGAGTGATGACATCGTCCATTTACATTATCTCCACGTATTTGATATATATTAACCATTTCTATCGCCCTTTGAATTTATCAGCTATAATTAAAATAGCTGTTGCGTTAAATGCCACCAGATGACGACATCTCAGTTGCTGAGACCATCCATACGTATCCGTGTAGTCAGATGCTGACTGATAAACCACGCATGGCGCAGAGAATTGTTGGCGCTGTAGCGTAAATTCGAACGCACTCGACTAGTTATCGAGAGTTCTGGGGTTCGATCCCAGCAGTGCCAGAATACAATTTTTCAGTCGCTATGCATTGTTTAAAAAATAACGTGGAAAGAGTGATGACATCGTCCATCTTCAATACCGCCGGATTTCAAAGCCATTGTTACTGCTGATGGTTTCACGGAATCGAAGGCCCTTTCATAGTCAATAAAAGCCATGCATAATGGGAGTTCATATTCTCTTGTTCTTTCAATTAGTTCTCTCACTACATGGATATGATCTATAGTGCTGAAGCCACTCCTGAATCCAGTTTGTTCTCTTGGTTGGGCCATGTCTAGTGTTACCTTCAAGTGATGTGAAAGAACCTTAGTGAAGATTTTATAAACCACTGAAAGGAGGCTGATGGGCCTGTAGTTCCTGATATCCTCAATGTCACTTTTTTTATGGAGCAAGATCATTGTAGCATTGTTCCAATTCTCAGGAATCTTCCCTTCATTAAGACATCTGGTGAAAACTTGGGCAAGTGTAGTTTCAATTTCTCCACTTGCTTCTTGTATAATGTCCAAAGTAATTCGATCTTCTCCTGGAGCTCTTGTCTGTTTAATGTTCTTAATTGCATATGTAATTTCTGCAGGGAGGATACCTGTTGTAATGTATCACCCCTTTCATATAGCTTTGAATAGAAATCTTTCACACTTGTCAAAATTTTGCTTCTATTTTTTGTTACAGTACCATCTTCTTTTCTCAGAGCCGTAATCTGTTTTCTTCCCTTACTGATATGTCCTTTTGCTCTGTTCAGGCTCTGGTTGTTTTCAATTGCATTCCTCACTAGTTCACAATTGAATTTCCTTATGTCTTCAGTGATACCTTTTCGCTGCCTTGTATAGCTCTATATATTCCACGTTGGAAGTTACGCCTGTATTTGTCCTCATCTCTCTTCTTTTTTGCATCAACATTTTTGTTTTCCCTGAAATTTTCTTCATGTGTAACTTGTTCTTAGTACCCCTATTTTTGTTGCTGTTTCCATAAGAGCCTTGGTGAGTTCTCTGTTAACTTCAGAAATATACACTTCTTCCGATGTTAGGCCTTCTAAAGCAGAGAATCTGTTCCTCAATTCCAACTTGAAGGTATTATGGTGTTTTTTAAGGTTGGTTATGTCAGTACATTTTGTTTGTCTTATGAGCTTGCCACATTTGAGTTTAGTGTTGAGGTGCATCTTACATCTCACCAATCTATGGTCACTACCTGTGTTGAACTTGTTTAGCACACTGCAGTCTTCGATGACTAATTTTTTGTTACACATAATAAAATCAATTTCACTTGTCATCCCATTCGGATGTCTCCATGTCCATTTCCTGTGTGGCTTTTTCTTGAAAAAGGAGTTCATGATGAAAAACCTTTCTGCTTCTGCAAATTCTAAGAGAGTATTTCCACATTGATTTCTGTTCCCGTAACCGAATTTACCAACCAAAGTTTCATTCTGTTGCCCTACTTTTGCATTGAAATCACCCATAATGATCTCAAGTGCTGTTTGCCTTTGTTATTTAGATTCCGAATTTCCTCGTAAAATTCTTCAATTTCTTCTTCAGGGTGACTTGTGGTGGGTGCATAAGCTTGAATAATCTGAGCCTGGTATCTTCTCGAGAGTTGGATAACGAGTCGTGCAGCTCTGTCAGAGGAACTTTCAAGTTCTGCAACTTTATCCTTCAGTTTCTTGTTTATTATAAATCCAACACCACTAGTTCTGCCAGTATCTGTCCCACGATAGTAGAAGAGATGTCCACTTTTAAGTTCAGTGAGATCTTCTCCTTTTCTCCTTACCTCACTTATCCCAATGATGTCTAACTAGATCCTTTGTAGTTCCTCTTCCAATTCAAGAAGCCTTGAATCAGAAGATAGGGAGCATTTGTTTTAAGTAGCCAAGGTCAGCATCAAATGGCGGCCTAGTCCGGTCCTCCGGTGATTCTTAGCACCCTCTGCCTTCATGTCGCACTGGCCGCTGCCTTGGCCAGGTACATTCCAGCTGCCGGAGACTGAGAGCCAAGATTTAAGTTGTAGAGTGATTTTGGAGGGGTTTGGCCATAACTCACCATGCTGGCCAAGCGGGTTGGTGAGTGTGAGATAGCATTTCCTGTGATCCTGATGGTATAGTTATACCGCTATTGGCGGTCGTCAGAGCCCTTTAGCGGGAACAGGATGCACCACGAAAAGGCGGGGTTGACATTTGTCAAGGAGAGGCGATATGTTGTGCATCCCCTGACCTTGCATCCCATACACACACACACACACACACACACACACACACACACATCACTTACAAAACTAAAGTTTTTTGAAATGGAAATTGTTGTAATTTTAACTTCTTTTCCTTTAATCCTTTGCAGGAAGATGGATGGGACACAGATCCTTTTGTTCTAACAGAAAAAGATGGTAAGCTGTATGGTCGTGGTGCTACAGATGATAAAGGCCCAGTTTTGGCATGGCTACATGCTATTCAGGCGTTTCGCAAAACAGGAAATTCATTACCTGTTAACTTAAAAGTGAGTAACCAACATATCAAATACTTTATTTTATTGTTGTGTGTTACATGTATATCTTAATGGTGCATATTTGATTGTCCTATCCCACATTTTTCATTTTTAATAAAAATTAAACTGAATTTTTGTGTGTTTAAAATTGGAGGAACAGAGTTTGTTATAATGCTGCTGGTATTTTGTTGTACAACTCAAGAGCTGTGAAGAATTCATAATACTTTGGTTTTAAAACTTATTTTCTGATAATTTTATTCTTACATGAACTGTGACTTGGATGAATTGCCAAAATTAATATGCACAAATGTGTTATATTTAATGCATTATTCACAATATTATGGAAAATATGTTGAAATGTGTGATACATACAGTAACACAATTACTAATGTAATCATACATTATCATTAGCCATGCAAGTCAGATGATATTGCTGGTTGTCATGGGTGCATACACATCCTGAAGGAAGTGTTTTAAGGCACCAGGATGAGTAATTAGCTCTTTAATTTGGAATTACTATTTTAAATGTATTACTGAATTATCAAAGTCAAGTTAATTCATCTTAATTTACAGTAGCTGAGAATTATGTTAATTGGTTATTGAACAGAACTCCTCCAGTTTTCATGGTAAATCATTGTGATGAACTTCCATGATATCAAATATTTTTGGACCCAAGGATATCAAGAAAAGAAAGAGGTAAAAGTGAAAAAATCAACTAGATTCAGTGAAAGGCATCTTTCACTGAATCTAGTTGATCTAGATGATTCCCTTAAGTTCACTATTGAACTTCAAAAAGAAAGAAGAATAAACTTCTTAGATATTACTATCTATTATGAAGATGAAAAATTCCTCACTAGTTGGTATAAAAAACCAATGAATACTAAAAGACTACTGGATTTCAATTCCTATCATCCAGTTTCTATTAAGAAAAATGTAGCAAGTCAGTTTTTAGAAAAAAATAATAAAATAGTTTCTACTGCAGATAAAAAAGAAGCCCATAAAGAAGAGCTTAAAGTCATACTTGCAGAGAATAACTATCCTAAAGAAGAAATTGAGAAGCTTCTGAATTTTAATGGTACGAAGAACCCACAAAAGCAACAAGTAAAATTCACTAGAAAAATTTCTTATCACAAAGGTTTATTTGAGTCTTTAAAGAGAATTAGTAAGAAATACAATATTAGGCTAGCTCCAAGTTTAGAGAACAAAGTTAAAAAATAGTTCAAAGAGAAGAAGATATTTTAAAAATGCAAGGAGTAGTTTATGAAGTAAATTGTAGTTGTGGACTATCTTACATAGGTGAAACAGGTCGCAGACTAGAAACTCGTATAGCTGAGCATAAAGCAGCTATAAAAAATTGCTCCCACAAGACTGGATTAGATAGGCATGCTAGAGAAACTGGGCACAGCATGGATTGGAATTCCCTTAAAGTAATCAGTTTCCCAGGTAATTTCCAAAAGAAAACTGAAAGAAGGAATAGAGATTGAGAAAAATCAAAATTCCATCATCAATGACTGCAAAGGATTTTCCCTGCCTAACATCTGGCAGGATTTGTTGAAAAATAACCTAAACCGTCAAGGTAAACCGTAACCGTGATAGTGACAAGTAAAAAGTGACAACAACAAGACAGCCTGAAGAAGGAGAAGAGTTTTCTCCGAAAATTTGCTATTAATGAAAAAATTTCCTAGTAAAATTCCCATAAAAGTTGCTTTAGATTATTAATTCAATTAAACTAGGAAGCCATTTCTCAACATGAGCTTTATTCAAAAAATCTTTTAAGTATTTATTCAGTAAGTGATTGCAAAACATTTAAACAATGAAGATAATGGCATTTCATCTTTGTAGCATGTAATAAATAAGGCAATTTTGTGCAGTGCTTTGTGAATGGAAAGAATGCCAGACTTACAGGAGCTGAACTGATAGATGGTGTGTGTGTGTACGCTTACACACACACTAGAGGATGTGCCATTCACATCTATTGCCCAATATTCACAGTATGATTGCTATTTAGATTGTCTAACATTTAAATGTCTTAATCATTGTGCTGCATTATTCTGTTTTGTATCTTGAATTCCCAACAGTCAGGGTTTTTTTTTTTTTTTTGTATTGATTAGAGGGCTTATGTGAGTTTGGATTTTCATTAGAATGAGAGCTAAAAAATGGACATCAGTTTTTAACTTTTCACTACCATTCAGACATGATATCCTATATGCCGCCTCGATAGTGCAGTGGTCTAAGTGATGGCTTCTGATCATTCATTGGAGAAGGGTCCGGTTTTGAATCCTGGTGAGGCTTGGATGTTGTATTTGTCTTACAGCGCTAGCTATCTCCCTTCCCTGGTACCAGTGGCCCTAAATTAGGGATAGGTGACTGCTTATAGCCCACAGAGTTGCTCACAGTGGTCGTTAAACCTACAATAATTTAAAAAAAAAAAAAAGATATCCTATGCAGTTTAATTGGTTTAGGGGATGAAGGTGGTTAAAGCAGTACGAAAAATTGCTAGTGAAAGTTTGAATTAGGTACCAAACATACTTTCACACATTTCAGTTTCTACATTCAGTTGTTTCATTTTCATATTGATTTTTTATTGTTTGGGTGAATTTTATGTGCGAACCTGCTGTCTTCTTGTTTAATGAAATTTATGAATTTCCCATGTAAAATATTGACTTTCCTTGAAAGCTTTAAAACCAATACTCTTAGGCATGATTTTGAGTTGTGCTATTTTTTGAGGCTGTGTTGTGTCTATAAAAAAAAAAAAAACAACAACATGTAACAATCATGATCTATGTGACATACCAAATTATTGGAAAATCACAATCAAGAATGAATCACATTTTTTAAATTAGAAATGAAATAAAAAGCAGAAAGTATATTTTTTAGGATGCTGGATGTATGAAGTTTGTACGAAATTCAAACTGAGTATAAATAAGGGAAAAACCAAGGTCATGGTTTTTGTGTGAGGAACTGTTAGTACTGAATGCAAGATCAGTCTAAATGGTATAGAGATAGACCAAGTGAATGAATGTGTATATTTAGGAAGCATACTTGACAGGGAAAACAAAGTAGATGGAAGAATTAGTGGGTGAGTTAATTCTTCTTTGAAAGTCATAGTTGCTTTAGGAGGATTTCACGGGAATTATGGGTTCTCAAGAAAGTCTTGAATAGCTGTTTGTGAAAGTGTAACTGTTCCTACTCTGACTTATGGCAGTGAAACCTGAATACTGCAGAAAAGACATAGGAGTCATTTGTGTGCTGGAGAGATGTATTACTTATGGGGGTTTATGGTAAGACACACTCTGCTTGTGTGAGGAATGAAGATGTGTTGCAGATGTGTAATGTGAGGCAAAATGTTAGTAAGGTTGAGACCCATATTCTTAGGTGGTTTGGCCATATAGAAAGAATGAGTGGTGAGATGCTTACTAAGAGAATTTTTCAGCTCAAGTGGCAAGGCTGGGGGAGGCCAAAAAATCATGGGAGAACCAGATTCAGGGATGTCTGCATAAGAAAAAGTTTATAAGTATGAAGTACAAAAGGTCCTGTGTGAGTCGTGTGATGTCGGTGAAGCTCGATCTGTATGCCAAGATCGCAATAATTGGAGACGTTTGATACATCAACAGTAAAATCTAGTTCCATCAGTTAAACTTTTAATCTGGCAGATGGACTTCCTTTGAGGAGCTAACATCTGAATCTTGGCGAACAGCTTAGTGATGTGTATGTTAAAAAAAAAAAAAAAAGAGTTCTTGGACTTAATCTTATTATCTTATTGTTTTTCAATAAATGTAATAGATGGCAGCACATGACCTTTTCCAGCAATGTTTTGTATTGAATGTCATGTGAGATTTGGTGATATCACCCTTGGCTTTAGGCAAGATAATTCTGCTTTGAGAATTCTTTTGTACACATGCATGTGGAGAAAGAGCAAATGTTACTTGCATTCATGGCAGCATGTGGGGATTCAAATGTTTGTGTTTGAAAAAGTGCTAGAGTTTTTTTTTTTTTTTTTTTGAGATGTCGAATGTCAACTGGAGCTTTGTGTTTTTTAGCCTTATGGAAATCTTGCAAATATGTTTTTAAATCTTACAAATATGTTTTTAGTGCTTTTAAATGTAATTTTAGTTGTAGGTTTTTTTTTCTAATGAAGTACATTGAAGATATATGTCTAACTTAGGCCTATGTGGACAGGTTGGGTACATTTATGGTAGAAACTTCATTTATGGGGAAGATGTAGCATTTTATATAATTTGGTAACATGGGGCTAGAGAATAGACATAGTCCTCTGGGATAAATACACACCAGTTAATAACCTAATAAGTTTTACTTCATCACTGTGACTCAAATGGTAAATAGTGATATATTACTAATTTTTTTCTCATAGTTGCAAAGAAATGGTAAATTAATAAACATTCACTGACTGTTTATTCACTGACACCACATATTTGGAGGATTTTCACTCAAAGAAATGGTATTTTAATTTTTACTGATGATGATGTAAAGCATTATGTAATCAATTATTGATATTTAAGTTATATGCTTAAATGCAATAAGACAATGGATCATTTATTATTTTTATTAGCATTTTAATAATGAAATAGCCATTGAGCATGCTAAAGGATTAGTTTTGAGTAATACTATTAATGAAATGTTTTTTTTTGTTTTTTTTATGATAAAACACAATGTTATATATGAACTTTTTATTTTATTCTTTGTAGTTTTGTTTTGAAGGTATGGAAGAATCAGGATCTGAAGGTTTAGATGATTTGGTATTTTCTAAGAAAGATACTTTTTTTAAAGATGTAGATTATATTTGCATATCTGACAATTACTGGCTGGGAAAAAAGAAACCTTGTATTACATACGGTCTTAGGTAAGTGTTTAACTTATATTTTTGCTATATAGCATGCACATTCTTATTTATGAATAGGTCCTAAACCAGTTAAACAAGCAAAGAAAAATAAGCAGACAAAACAAAAGAACAATTAGTAGAACTGTTGTGTCCACCTTTCTGAGCTTTTTTTTTTTTTTTTTCACATAACTCATTTAAAATTTTGTCATTTCTAAAAGAAAACATTTAAAAAAAACATGGTGTCTTTTAATGCAGTTCATTTTTATTAGGAGAATGAATAAAAATGGTTCTCATTGAAACACGGCCCTTAATTTATAATTTTTTTGTTTTAGTACCATTGTGAAGAAGTTCTTTGATAATAATACAACACCTATGAGTCAACATTTTTGGACACTTTAAAAAGTAGTTTGTCTAATAATGAATCTCAGGGTAATGCAGTTATTGCAATTATTCTCATGAGAATTATTCATGCATTACATTTTGTGAAACTCATCATAAAAAGTGTCATCTCATAAAAGTATATTGATCCAAAAACAAAGTGTCACTGGCATTTTTGTGGACATCTGTTCACAACTGCCACTGGCATTTTTGTGGACATCTATTTCCCAGTGTTGTGTGGTGCAGAGATGAAGTTCTCTAAAGTGTCCCACTCCAGCTAGTTGCTAGGCTAGGTATAGAATATATAACTCACCTAGTGCGCCAAAAAACCTAGTGAAACCTCATCAGGGTCAGTTCTCTTGTGCATGCAAGTTTATAAAGAGAGAAATAGTCCAAATAAAATGAGGTAGCATGTGGTTCAGTGTATTGTGTTCCTAGTTTTTATCAGTAAAAGTGAAAGGACATCTATTGAAATATAAATGCTTGAGCATACATGCGTATCACTAATCTGTTCATTGAGATTCAGAGGTTAGCTGCTCAAACAAAGCTCACCTGCCCATTTAAAAGTTGTAAAACTGATGGAACTACCTTTTACTTACTGTTGATATATCAAATTCCTCCATGCACACAACTCCAGCTTCACTGCCATCTATCACTCACACGACTTTTTGTACTTCATTATCTTTTTCTCACACATACATTCCTGAATCTGTTCCTCCCATGATTTCCTTGGCCTTCATCTACCTTTTCTTCCTGCCACTTGGGGGAAATTAATTCTCTTGCTAAACATATCACCACTCATTCTTTCAACATGGCCAAACCACCTAAGAAAATCTGTCTCCACCTTATTAACAACACTTTGCCTCACATTACATATCTGCAACACATTCTTCATGCCTTGCAGCATCAGACTGTGCCACTACTGCCCGTAAGTAACACATTTTTCCAGCATACAACATTTAATTATTTGCTTGTCATGTCTTCCAAATGGTCTTCAGCCAAGTTTTATATGCCTTTTAATTTCTTTGATGTGGTCATCACTTGATATCTGTTGTTCAAGGTAAATGTAGCTGTCAGTTACTTCTGATGAAGTCCAAGGAAATCATGGGAGGACCAGATTCAATAATGTATGCATGAGAAAAAGATAATGAGTATGAAGTACAAAAGGTCTTTTGTGTGATGGATGTCAGTGAAGCTTAAGCTGTGTGCTGAGACCTTACCATAAAGTTTCTGGATCATACTCTGAAGTTCTGTGGGGGCTCTTCCGAAAAAGACCATTTTGTTAGCAGAACAAAGCTCTGATAAACAATCTTGAGCTTTTATCCCCTTATCTTCCCAGATCAGGAATTGAAAAACGTTCTGCAGTATGGCATTGAAGAGCTTGGAAGATATGGCATCACATTGTCTCACTCCCTTTCCAATTTTTGAATGAGCTGTGCCATTGAACAAACAAAACTTTGCACTTGCATTTTCACAGATGTATTGAAATCAGTGGGTGGCAAGTGAGACACCCATAAATCCAAATTCTATTTGAATGCATTAATGATAGCTTGGCCAGTATATTCTTTTTGTTTTTTTCTGTTATATTGAATGTAATTCATTTAATTGTCATCCCACGAAAAAAGTCTTCTATCCATAATATGTTATTGAATTAATAGGAAATTATTTCTGATTATAAAAGTATTTTTTATTAAGGTTGTAGGGGTGGAAGCTCATCATGCTAATTATTGCTTATCAGCTAAAACGATCCTGGCTTCCTGTGCTGTCAAAAGTTCCCCACAGCAGGAAGAAAAAATTTATAAGGTTCTTTTTGTCTGAAAACTGTATCAACGAAAAGCTGAAGACAGCCCGGCGTTCTTACTCTCCCAGCTTTACCAGAAATGATCTGTTATTCGGGAGAGGGAAAGTAAAAATAATGGCAAGACATTCAAAGCATGAATTCGACCTTAGACTTGCTTGAAACTTAACAAAAATGTTTAATCAAAGATAATCAATCCTGGCAGCTATTGTTCTGTGACCCGAGCTCCTGCAAGTTGCAGTTCCACGAAAAAATGGTCAGAATCTTTCGTTCACCTCACTCTTCTTTTGTTCGGAAGCTAAGCCTCGTGTTCTGTACCCGAACATGTGTCCTCATAGATCATTTTCTGCGTACTTCGTTACAGACCACTGGTGTCTCCGTCCGGCTCTTTCAACAACCAACTTTTTCCCGTGCTATAGATGGCACGTGCCCTACGACCAACTTTCTTTTCGTGCTGTCTTCCCAGCACCTTCCACGCTCCGTTCCAAAAACTGTCTTCCTAACTGTTCGTCTATCCCGAAGTTTTTCACTAATAACTTCTCCTCGCCTCCTGATTGACTCCTGCCTTCTCCGCCAGAGGCGTTTACCCTTTTCCCGAGTGAGAGCGCGCATCTAGCAGGCTACCCGCCCGCCTCTCTGCTCCCTCCCACCCTTTTTCTCCTTGACCTGTGAATTGCGGCGCTGACCTTGCCTTCACCTCGCTGACCTTGCGCTTTCCGGTACCCCGCAATTTGCGCCCCCCCTCGGCCAGGAACAATAGCGGTGCCTCCGCGAGTACATCGTCATTACAATAGGCACATTGGAATGTCGCCTTACTAGTACATTTATACGTTTAACCTCCGTTCCAAGGAGGATCTTGATACACATGAAAATAGTTTACCTAAAATGTTCATGTCTTGCTGAAAACAGTTCATTCTTATAAGATTAATGTAATTTAATGTCCATCACATGTATCTATAGTTTCAATCAAAACCTATTATGCCGACAAATGTCTATCACATAATTTACAGATGTGTATAAATTCTCACCCCTACAAAGGTGATAAATTTAAAATCCAGTTGAGCATTTTTTTGCCTTAGTGCGTTTTAGAATAATGTAAAAAAAAATTCTCAGGTTTTCCAATTCTATAAGTCAGCTTTTGAAAAGTCTGTGCTACTGTACTCTTCCATAAACTAAAAACTTGCTATTTTACAGCATTCATTAAGAGAATATTTCTTTTCTTTCTTTTTTTTTTTTTTTCATTATAAAGTGTTTTTGATGTATCATGTAGTGATTGTTGTAAAACAAAAGAATATTCCCATCATTCTCTCATAGTGTGAAGAAACTGATGCCATTTTTCAAAAGAATAACTCTTAAGGTTCACTTTCTAAATTTGATTAAAACCCAAACAAATGCCCATGATGTAATTAGGACTTGTATTTTAATGTAATTTAGAAAGTAAACCTTGCAGGTTATTCTAAATAAATATGTGGGCTTAAATATTTTAATTTGAAGGCTCTCAAAATTGCTTTTATAAAGTTTAGTTTTATTAACTGTCCACTTATTTTGTGATGGAGTTACATAAAAATCTAATTTATTATTGTGGAATTTAAAGGAGAACTGATCTTAATTAATCTTCTATTATGTGGCAGACATACAAGCACATCGTTTTTGGTACAGAAAGGTCATATTTCATTGTTTTCCATGTAGCCATCTTCCTCAGAGAAAATTTGATTAATTCCAAGCTTTCTGTGTAGTTGGCCACATGGAAAGCAGTTAAAATAAGTTGTTTCTGTACCAAAAAGGACAATTTATTAATTAGATTATTCACAGCAATGTAATTGTGATATCAAATTATTTGTAGTTTACTGGTCACCACGTGACAGCTTTTCTGAAGACTAGAAAATTATGTCACCCTGTAATGGAAATCAAACCCAAATCTTCAGATTTTCTTTTGAGCTTGCTATCTGTTATGCCACCCAAGGCAATGAAGTTTCAAGTAATTGAAGCTAAGCAATTATATCATAGGAATCTGAATAACTTCAGACTTTGTATCCTATGCTACAAGGAAGCATAAGATTGCTTTGACTAGCAAAGTATGAAGTTTTTCAGATTCCTAAGCTATAATCATGCATGAGATGCTTCCACTGAATTCCAATTTTGTGGTCATCATTTGGATTATTTTCAAAATTGATGCCGAAGAAAATTTTTGGGAAATTAGTGGATGGTATTTCGTCTTTCAAAACTTTTGAAAATGGAAGATAAACGGGGTGAAGATTTTTCCCGTTATCATAATTTTTGTTTTTTGTTTTTTGGCAATGTTGCCTCTGTTCAGTGTCATATTTTAATATCATTTCATTGTATAAATGTTTGTATTTTAGCTTGAAACTGATTTGCAACAAATTCCGAAAACGGAAATTAGAAGGCATGAAAATTTCCCTGTAATATTCAAACATTAGATTTTTCTGTGGATTCAAGGAGTTCTGCCCTTTTTAATTATCATTTGGTTTATTTCACAAGACTGATGCCCTACTAAACATATATTTTTAGGGAATTGGTGATGATCTGTGTATTGGTGCGGGGGCTAGGGTGTTGTTTTTTTTCTGACAAAGGACGGAATTTGGTCTTTCGAAACTTTAGAAAATGGAAGGTAGGCGAAGTGAAGATTTCTCCCATAGCTGTAATTTTGTTCTTCTTGCAATGTTTCTTCTGCCCACTATTGTTGTTAGGTATAATTTTATTCCATAAGTATTTGTATTACAGCTTGGAAATGGGGAAAAAATTTTCGAAAAAAGTCAGGCAGAGCGAAGAATTTCTCTGCTAATTGTGATTCCCTCATGATGTTCCCACTGTCTTGTGTCAAATGTTATTACTCTCATAAATGTTTGTGTTTAAGCTTGATAAGGTGGGGGCAATTTTCCAAAAACAGAAGTGATGAAGGTGGAAAATTTGTAAGAATTGATGCATGGTGTTCAAAAGTATTAATGTTCTCAAAGTTACACTGTTTATCTAAAATAGTGAAAGCTTTGATATCATGCATTCATGGTCCTCAGGCTGAAAGTTCTTTCAGCATGGTGGATAAAATTGCCATCTGAGGGCATAACAAACAAAGAAAGAAAGAAAAACAACAATGAAGAAATGGGAAGTAAAATAAAATTAAGCAATGTATGCTGTGTAGCTGCAGTCAACAAAAGACAAATCTGCCTGTGGAACTATGAGAAGAAGGCAAGGCGTGCTCACAAGAGGAAACTTGATGATGCTTAAGCAGTACAACAAAACAAAACAAGAAAACAAAACTGTGTTTGAAGTCTTTTAAAACCATTTATTTTGCTTTGTATTCAGTAATTTTATATTGTGAATACAGTGGTGTGCTCCAGTTTAATAATTATATATAAATAATTTCAGGGAACAATTCTGTCTTCCTCATGCTCTATTATATTAACACTTTCTCACAGCAGATTCTGATTTTTCACTGGATTAAAAAGTTCAGCTTTTCTTTTTCTCTCTCTCTCTGTCAATCTCATTGCTTAGATTCAGTTATTTAGGATTTCATTGCCCTGGATGGTGTAATGTATAGCATGTTCAAAAGAAAATCAAGAGGTGCGGGCTCGATTCCCATTCGAGGGTGATGTAATTTTTATGTTTTCTGAGGAGCTGTAATGTGGTGACCAGTAAACCACAAGAAATTCAGTATCACAATGTGATTGCTGTGAATAATCTAGTGAGTTTCCTATGATTTTATGAGGAATATTTCTTCCTTAGCTTCTGTAATTTACAATATTTGCATCTTTATGGCAATTAACTACCATTCAGGTACACAAATTCACGTGCAAGTCAATAATGACTTCATAAACAAGAAACAATGACTTCATAAGCAAAAAGAAGCAAAAACAGCTTTAACTCAGTATTGTTTTAAAAACCACCAATATCCAAAATTTGATGAAGTTAAAATTATTAAAAGCTGCAAAAATGAAAAGCATTTGAGAACAGCAGAATCAGTTTTAATTGAAAAAAATAGAACAAGAATTTGTAATATCAATGACCCCAATAGCTTGAATGATAATTGTAAAGCACTGATTAAATTGGAAAAACAAGCAGAAAGAAAAAAAAAGAACAAACCTGACAATAGATGGTGCCAGAGAGGAGGTCATGTATAGGTGTCTACTGGAGCAGGAACCCTGACTGATTTGTTCACTTAACCTTTCACTCTGCTGGCCACAGAACGACATCGGCTTCTTGATAATGGCAGGGGAACTGCTGAAAGTGCTCGAAGTATTTTGTGACTATGTGAGTAGGTCTAGTGCTTGCGGGATGGACTTACGAGATAAGGGGCAAGTAAGACACAATATGAATATACATCATAGCTGACGGAAGTTTGACTACCGGATGTAAATAGTTTAGTATATATTTGTAGATAGAGATTTTATATATTGTATAGAGTGAATGCAGTGCGGGAATTGTATGTAAGGTATGTTTTATTGGGTGGCAAATATGTAGTGAATTGAATGGGTGTTTATTGAGAATGTGTGTATTTGTAGATAGGAACTTTGGATTTTAGCTGTTTTTATTGAAGACAAGGCCATACAAAAAGAGAAAAAAGGGGGTGGGAGAAAATGACAAGTATTTAAACGCTAGTAGGTGTGTATATAATATAAAGAGCTATCACGAGTGTCAAACAAAATGGTCAATGAACAACAGAGGTCAAGAATGAAACAAAATTATTCATAACCGGTGAGATAACATCAGTACGTAGCAAGCAGTTAAGAAGAATGATAAAGCCGCAAGACAGTAGCATAGGACTTGTTTTGGTTAACGTGCGTGAAGTGTTGTTTGAAAGAAGACATGACCTTAAGGGTAAAACGAATTTTCTTTCTTGTTTATGAAGTCATTCTGTAATTTAGTTCATGTTAAACTTGTTTTTCAGTAAATTTTATGTAAATGTTGTTAAATTAGTTTGAGCAATATAGAAATACATATCAAATGACAAAAGTGGCACAGTTTGTTGTGTTGAGTTTGTCTTTTAAGTGAACATCTCAATTCTTTTTTAGGGGTCTTTGCTATTTTTTCCTCGAGGTTGAATGTGCTTGTAAAGACTTACATTCAGGAGTGTTTGGTGGCTCTGTGTAAGTATCTTTCCTTGAAAATTAAAAAAAAAAAAAATGAGAATTGTTAAATATAAGTTCAGATGTACAGTGGCACGTCTGTTATGTTTCTCACTTTTATATGTAAATCTGTGTTAGTCCCGATATTTAAATGTAGTTTCTATCACTTTTTAACTCGATTATACGCTTTTTGCGATTATATGTTAAAATTTGAATTTCAGATTATCAAAAATACACTGTTCTTTGATTCTGTTTAAACGGGTATGTTACAACTTTGAGAGCAGTTGAACAAGTATGTTACAACTTGAGAGCAGTTTTTTAATGTTTAAACGGGTATGTTACAACTTTGAGAGCAGTTGAGACAGTGTTGTTGTGTTCCTTCTTGGTACAGCCAAAGTTGAATCTTGATCCATCAAAGGAGGGTTTGTTGTTTACTGTTGATCTGGATGTAAAATTATTTTCGCATTTCATGACTCACACATGTATGTGCTATTAAAAAATTGGTAAATCTGTTGAAAGCAACTTTGTGGCTCCATTATTTGGTGGCATAGTAGAATAGAATTCTAAATGTGTCATCAGTATTCAACATTCTGAGTTTAACACGTTCGCTGCTGCCGTGCTATTTTAACAGCAAGTACACAGTGCTGGTAAGAAACTCGGGCAAATCTCCTGAGATGACACAAGGCATCGCGCGGCACCACTGATGAGCTTCTGTGCATTTGGATCAACCTAGCTGTGTTCGGATCTCGTAGCTTTGCACAACTCCGCTGTTCTAAAATACGAGAAAATTTATCCATAATTGATATTTGTAATTATGATATATAAACACATCTACAGCATAGGCAATGTATATGCTATAGACGTGCATATCCTGTTGACGGTAACCAATAAACTGTAAAATTCTTCAGTTGCAAAAATATTGAAAAATCCGATTAGTTCAATACCTGTCATATTAATATTCAGTCTTGGTAGACTAGTGAACAGAATTATTCTCATGACGTTAGGAACATCATACCAATGTTCAGCTAAAATCTGTTGAGGCGGAGTATGAGAGAGAACGTCGCATTCTTCATTTTCACTTTCAATGCTGCTCGTACTACAGCTGCTAAAAGAATACATTTATGCATATGATGACAAATTATTGGGATCATCTATTTCCACGGCAGGATGTGCCTGCCGATAAACTTTGGTTGAGATGGGCCAGAGATAGCCTGTCTGAATATATCCGTTGTTTTTTCAAAACTAAGCATTGAAGTCAATATGGGTTTCCTTGAAATCCCTTTAGCACCCTCAATAGGATGCCCTCTTACGTATGAACTCTAAGCAGCAAATGCTTTTTATTGCCACTCAAGCATTTATTTATTGGTAGTTTCCTTCACTGCAAAACCAGTGATGTCCAAAGGAAAATAAGCGTTGCCGTGAAAAGCACATGCTGTGTTAAGTCTATGGGGAGTCAACTTACTTTCCCTTCCCTAAACCATGTGGCAAAAAAATTGGATATCCCAAAACTGTGGTCATTTTTAAACAGTTGGATACTCATTCTCAGTGCCAGTAACAAAACAGATACCTCTCTTCAAGTGCCAAAGGTTTTAGGAAGGGAAATACACTGCCGGACAATTGCTACGGACGGATGACAATAGCAACGATAGCAACCATAAAATGGAAGGCAGGAAAATGTGGAAATTAGCATAAGTGCGGGATACAGTAAGACGTGTTGTGCGTATGCAAATTTTGGATTGCCGAACTTGTTCATGACGTCATAGCGCTGATAAGAGATATAAAGGATTTGACGCGTATTGACCGTTGTTGCAAGACAAGACTCCTCCCCAAAGCATCCCACACATTTTCAATGGGATTCAGATCTGGGATTCACTTCTCAATGGGATTCACCTCTCTTCAAGTGCCAAAGGTTTTAGGAAGGGAAATACACTGCCGGACAATTGCTACGGACGGATGACAATAGCAACGATAGCAACCATAAAATGGAAGGCAGGAAAATGTGGAAATTAGCATAAGTGCGGGATACAGTAAGACGTGTTGTGCGTATGCAAATTTTGGATTGCCGAACTTGTTCGTGACGTCATAGCGCTGATAAGAGATATAAAGGATTTGACGCGTATTGACCGTTGTTGTTCAAACGCAAAGTTGAAAGGGAAAGAATCAATTGACGAACTTGCAAGTTTCAGTATGTCTTCCCGACATCACCTAGATGATTTTACGCATGGCTGTATTATTGGCAAGATTGAAGAAGGGCAAAAAATAACAGATGTTGCCAGGGAGTTTGACGTCAGCCACAGTGTTGTTTCAAGGCTTTGGAAATCATTTCAAACAAATGGAGAGTGTAGCAAACGTCACGGGGAGGCTGTGTTCACAGTACAACACCTGCAAAAGATCGGTACATAGTGCTATCAACAAAAAGACACCGGCGCAGCACAGCTAGTGAGGCAGCAAATCAGTTTATGGCTGCTACTGGCAAGCGGATCCCCGAAAAACTGTCGCCAGACGTTTGCATGAAGGAGGACTATACACCCGCCGTCCTGTTGTGTGCATCCCATTGTCCAAACGTCACCGTACCGCCCGTTTGCAATGGTGCCATCAACATCGCAATTGGACTGATAACGACTGGTCTGCTGTCCTCTTCTCAGATGAGAGTAGATACAGTCTATCGTCTGATTGTCGACGACAGCTGATCTGGCGTGATAGTGGTACTGCATATTGTCCAGCAAACATACAGGAAAGGGACCGATATCCGACATGTAGTGTCATGGTATGGGCTGGCATCATGATCAATGGCCTTACTTCCCTCTATGTGCTTCCAACTGGGACTATGACTGGCCAACGATACATTAATGATGTTCTGCTACCTCATGTTCGCATGTTCCGTGGTGCTGTCGGTGATAGATTAATTTTCATGGACGACAACGCAACATGTCATCGAACAGTCGCTGTCCAGGAGTGTCTTAAGAGCCAGGATATTCAACGCCTCGTATGGCCAGCACGTTCTCCAGATCTGAATCCCATTGAAAATGTGTGGGATGCTTTGGGGAGGAGTCTTGTCTTGCTGGTCGCCAATGCCCTCCAATAAACAAGGACACCCTCATCCGTGCACTGACAGAGGAATGGGATAAATTACCCCAACAGCTGCTTGATAATGTTGTGCAAACATGACACGATGTGTGGAATCTTTTGTAATGTCCTGGCATTCTGACATTATTTTATTTCACTTGGCATCCAACCACACTTACTTTTTTATGCGCTATATAGCCGTTTATGATCCGTCCTTAGCAATTGTCCAGCAGTGTATTAAGCCACAATCATGACACCATTTGGTTTCGTTGGTATCTGGGCAAAGACATATTGTATGGCACCATTCAGCATCAAGCGGCAGTGAAAGTGTTAAGTGGATGCAATCAGGATCTTCAAAAAGCTGTTATGTCATGAGTTACATTCTGAAGTACTTGTCTCACATTCTTAGTTGTGAGGATCGACCCTATCAATGTTTTTTTATTCCTTATCAACAGAGAGGGTCGTCAAAGGAGAAGTTTGATTTTCACATGCTTTATGATCTTTGCCATGTGATAAAGTATACAGTATTATAACTTGTAACTTTCTTTTTCTTTTGCTACCAAAATTTGATTTCAAATAAATCATTATTAAGGAACGTCTTATATCCTTTAAAACATAAATTTTACATTAGTATTTTGCATCTTCAAATTTTATGCATACGTTTTTCAGGCCATCCCTGAAAAAATGTACAACCAAGGTTTCATGGTATTTTGTATTACACGTACAAATAAGTTTTAAAACGTTTTTTTGTGTGTGACATATACCGCTAATTTACATATCTGACATTCCCCCCGCTTTGTTGTCATGTGACCGTAACTGCTTCAGAATATAAAATGTGACACAGAAGTTTGTCCAATAGTCAAATGCACTTGCACATTGGTAGGTGAAAGATGGCAAGCGATACTGCATTTATTCGACACTGCGTTCGTTACAAATTTCATCAAGGAAAAGTGCTGCAAAAGCATGTGCATTGATCTGTTCTGAAGGAGAATATTGTATTGAAAAGCACATACGAATGAGTTTTGCTTTTGACAGTTTAAAGAAGGTGATTTTGATGTTAGTGATTGAGAACGTAGCGGAAGGTTGCACACGAGGAACTGCAAGCATTGCTGGATGAAGATTAATCTCAAATGTGAAAAGAACTAGGTGAACAACTGGGGGTAACTCAACAAACCATTTCCAGTCGTTTACACGCAATGGGGAAGATTCAGAAGGAAGAAAAATGGGTGCCACATCACCTGAGCCAGAGGAACAAGGATGTGCACATCATGAAATGTTTGAATCTGTTGAATAAACAACACAAAGTCTTTCCTGTAAAAATTCATTACGGGTGATAAAAAGTGGATATAGTATGACAATTCCAAATGCATAAAAAGACTGGGTAGACCTTGGTGAAGCAATGACTTTAACACCGAAACGTAATATTCACCCCAAGAAAGTTCTGCTGTGCATCTGGTGGGATATGAAGGGTGTGCTCTATCATGAACTATTGGAACAGGGCCAAACTGTTACTGCTGATCGCTACAAGCAACAGTTGCTGTGATTGAACGAGGAAATTTGTCGGAAATGTTATTGACGCTTGGCTGTGAAGTTTTGGAGCACCCAGCGTATAGTCCCAACATAACTCATTCAGACTACCATTTGTTCCGATAGATGCAACATGGTTTGTCTGATGTATGGTTTTGTGTATGTGACGAAGTGCAAAAATGGGTTGACGACTTCATCGCGTCACACGACGAAGTACTCTTCATGGCTGGACTCTTGTCAGCTTTCCGACCGATGGCGGAAGGTGATAGATAATGATGGTGCACATTTTGATTCATAAAAATATTGTTGTTTTCTCTCAAATTACATGTTACGTTGTCTTAAAACACTTTTAAACTTATTTGTACACATAATGTTTCATTTCAGATACAAACAATAATAAAAATTTTAGTTGAACTCTAAATGTTTGCATACTTGTGCTAACTTGCTGCTTGTTAATTGTGGTCCCCCCTAAAAAATTTTATACACTTGAGTGATCACTGCATTATGACCACCCCTATTGAAAATAGATGTGGCCCGTTGCCCATGTGATTTCTGAGAGGGTGTGATTAGTCGATGAAGTAACATATATAAGGTGTGAGTGGAGCAGTAGGCTGTAAAATTCAGAGCATGATGGGTAAACGGAAGGATTTATTAGACTTTGAGAAAGGACAGATTGTGGGAGCTCGGATAGAGGGTGCCTTAATTTCCCAAACAGATGAACTAATGGATTATTCGCGAGCCACCATAGTTAAAATTGCGTATCAGTACTGGTATGAAAATGGTCAAACAACAATCCGGAGGAAAAAATGCTTAGGACTGTGAAAGGTTGATGTGAGAGGTAAGTGCTGTTTTCAACAACTGGTACAGGCCAATAGATGAGATGCAGGCAGCACTGTTCAACAGTTGACTACCCAATACAACAGAGGTCAGCCCAAAATGGTATCTGATGTGATCATGCATCAGATGATGCTTCCACATATGGGCTATAACAGCAGATGACCCTGACAACATTCTCTCCTAAGCACAGTTCTTTTGCGCAAAGATAATGCAAGTTGGATGACAAATGACTGGAAAAAAGTGTGCAGGTCTGATGAGTTGTGTTTTGTACTCCTCTACATGGATGATCATATACATAAATTTTGCAAACATAAATAGGCACTCAATCCATCCTGCATGGTCACCACAGTGCAAGACAGTGGAGGCGGTTGTATGGTGTGGGGCATGTTTACTTGGCAGGAACTTGGGCCTCTAGTGCATGTGGAACAATATGTGACTGGTGCCCACTAACGTGAATTGCTTGCTGACTCTGTATGCTCAACGATGTTGCACTTTTCTTCGAATGCCGACGGTGTCTTCCAAGATGACAGTGTGCTGAACCACAGGTCTAATGTGCTGGAACGGTTTGAGGAACACAGTTCAGATTTTCAGCGTATTGATTGGCCTCCAAACTCTTCTGATATAAATCCCATGGGACACTTGTGGGACACTATGGAATGGCATATCAGGTGTCTGGATGCACCAATCGTCTCCATATCTGCACTGAAGGCCATGTTACACACAACTTAGTTGACCACACCTCCCAACTGCTTCCAACATCTTATTCAATCAATGCCACGTCGGATAGCTGCTGTACTGAGGGTGAAAGGAGGACCTACGAAGTATTAGGTAGGTGATCATAATTCAGTGATCACTCGTTGTATATCACATCCCACTACTTACATTAAGGTAATCAAAAAGATAAGAACAACTATTTTTATCATAGAAAACAGTGGGAAACAAAAACCCCTAAAAATAATTCTTCACAATTACATGGAAAGCAAGAACAACTTGTGTTATTGGCACAGAGAAGCCATATTTCCACTGTTTCCTGTATAGCCAACCAACCCTTCAGAAAACTTGAAATTTGCATTGCTGTGGAGCAGTAATTGAACCGTCATTTTCCAACTTGTGAAGATGATCTCTGTTGTACTGGAATTTGGTCATTGACACTAGATGTCTGCACAGGCTGGGCCAAGCTTTTTTTTCATCAGTTAAGTGAAAATTTCTGCACTTGAGCTAGGCCTGTACTGGAAGGTTTGGTATTTTGCTCCTGGATTAAAAAACAACAAAAAAAAAAAAAACTTTTGGTCTCATAAAACAAAGACTTGTTAAATAATCAGATGGCAAAGTTCACTGAGTAAACTGAAAGACCCCATCTGCCACCAGATGCATTGAATAATTACAGTCGAAATCAAAAGCCTGGCAGTAAGATGAGAGTCTGAAATGGGACGGTTTATTTCTTTAAAATTTGAAATCAAATTCAGTTCCCACTTCATTGGCTTAGCAATTAGAACATGTGGATTTTTTTCTTTTCCGAGAAATGTTTACACAAACAGTTTTCAGCTTCATGAAACCAAACCCAGCTTCTGGCACCATTCGTTGTTACAGTGGAGATGAGGAAGCTTGAAGTGCCTTTTTACATATTTGGGGATTGAAGGCTACCTTAATCCCCAAATATCGTTAAAGGTTTTCTTGGGAGGTTTTTCTGCTCCTTCTTTCTACAATTCTCCTAGATTATTTGCCCAAATTAAATTACACAAAGCTAATGCTCCAATTAGACCTCTTGTGGAAAATACTCACTCTCCTGCTTGTAACCTGGAAAAATGTCTTGCCAAAAAATTCAAGATTATCACTAATAACCACCCTTTCAATATCTCATCCACTGCTGAATTCATCTCTAGATTTCCAAACTCCATTGATGGTCATGCAAGTATGTTTACCCTTGATGTTGAATCACTTTTTTCTTCTGTGCCTCAATTTGAAGCACACATGCTTCTCATTCATAAATTCAAAGAACAATTCCCCATGAACGGCATTTAACAAAGGATTTGTATGATTGCCTGTATTCTCTTCGTCAACACAGTTTCTTCGTTTTTAATAATCAATGCTATCAACAAAACCAAGGTGTATTGATGGGGTCACCTCTTTCCCCACTTTTGGCTGAAGTATACCTTCAAAATATTGAGCAATCAATAGTGATGCAACATGACCAACAACCTACTTTATGGCTCCGTTATGTCGACGATATTTTTGTCATCTGGCCTCATCCTAAAAAAAGATCTATTGCAACTCACAAATTTAATCACTGAAAAATTCCTGTCCATTAAATTCACTATTAATGAAGAAATTGATGGCAAGATAAATTTCTTGGATGTCAGCATCTCAAAATGTAATAATCTTCTTTCCACTTCTATATACCGAAAACCAGTTTCTACCAATAGCATTATTCCTTTCAATTCTCATACCTTCCACCAATATAAACTGTCAGCCCTCAAATCTCTCATTCATCGAGCGCATTTGGTTTGTAACACTGAAGTTAATCTAACAAATGAATTAGCAAACATCCGCTTGATCGCTACTCAACATGGCTTTCCCCCTCTCCTGATTTCTAAATTAATTCAAAATGCTAAGAAAAAACCAGTTGTTACCCTTCAACCTGATTCACCAAAAAAGAAACTAACGTTAGCTGGCTCAATCTCTTTCCACGAACCTTCTGCCTACAAACTCATCAGTATCTTCAAAAGAGAAGGATGTAGACTTGCCATTCGTTTTTCCCCTTCAATTTCTGTTATACTCCATAACGACAGAGACCCAAGACCTCCGCTTTCTTCGCCTGGAGTGTATAAAATTCCGATCAAGACTAACGTTGAATTAACCGCGTACATAGGAAGTTCATTCTGGAAAATTCTCTCAAGACTTCAGGAACACAAATCTGATGTGAAATTTGGAAAACCTTCATCTGCCTTATCTCTTCTTACCATAGCTGACACTTCTGCTATTCCACTTTAGTCTGATACTAAAAAAGTTGGCTCCCTTCCAAAATTGATATGCTCTAAGGTTTAGAGAAAGTTTGGAAATTTTATTTTCCAAAATTGCAACTCTGAGCTCCCCATTTTCGTTCCTTACGTCTGGAAATCCCTCATTGCATAACGTCACTCGGAGTTACCATTACAAAACTTACCTTTCCAATCTGGCAACGAATACCAATTGTAGTTGCACTGATGAAGGCCATAGTAATGGCTGAAATATATTTGCATTAAACTTTTATACGTAACTTAGCATGTTCTACACTACCTTCTTCTTAATTAGTTTGTCAGTTACGTGCATTGCCTACCACTTATTTTTGATCTATCACAACTATTTGATAAGCACACGGGACATAAAATTAGTCGCCCCTAACAGAAGTGACAGTAGGAAGTTACAGGTATCGCAGAGGGTGCTGTGATAGTATTATTAGGAGATAAATAGCACTTACATGGTCTACAGGATCATTTCTGTCTCTTGCAGTGGTGAAGAGCAACGCATGTGTTAAATTTAGTCTGCAATATGGGTCATAAGACAAACGTTACTGAGTGGCAAGAAGGAGCCACCGTGTTTAGCCGTGCCCATGGACACAAAGTGAATGAAGTCACCCAATTTGTTGGTGTGTCAAAGCATACTGTCCAGCGTGTCTACAAACAGTGGTGTAGTTCGCAGTCAATGGAGCATCGGCGACATAACTGTGGCCGGAAAATGATTCTCACCAACAGGGACCACCACCATGTTTCACGCCTAGAAACTACAAATCGATTTCAAACCGGGTAACAGTTGCTCCAAACAGTCGATAAAAGTCTACTCCAACCAATTTCTGAAAGGACATTGCGATGAGAACTGCATGCGATGGGCATCTGGAGCAGAGTACCACGGAAGAGACCTCTTTTAACAACAAGTCACAAAGATATGTGTTATCAATTGGCTCAGAAGAACCAAAACTTTACTGTGGAGGATTGGAAATGAGTAACTTGGTCTGATGAGTCTTGTTTTTGTTTGTTCTCCAGTGATGGGAGGTGACGAGTTCATAGAAAGCTTTAATCCTGATTGTGTTGATGGTGGTGTCCAAGCTGAAGGGGGTTTTGTGATGCTTTGAGGATGTTTTTCATACCACGAAATGGGCCCTCTCATTGCAGTGATGAATTTGAACCAGCATGCATACCTCCATATTCTGAATGAAGTGTTGCTATTTGCCCTACATCTTCAGGAGCAGCATCACATTGCCACTCTTGTCTTCCAAGACGACAATTGGCATGTGCACAGGGCTAAAACTGTGTTTGAGTGGCCCACCAAATCCCCAGATTTAAATCCTATTGAAAATCTGTGGGATCATTTGGAACAAAAGGTGAAATGCCGGAATAGACACCCATGTACTCTGGCGGAACTTCGGGACCAATTGACGCACAAGTGGCTGCAAGTCGACATTCAATACATCTACAACTTCGTGGAGTCTCTACCACACCAGATTCATACTGTTATCAAGGCAACAGGCGCTGTCACCCGTTATTAGGTGTGTTCCGGCAGGGGTGGCTAATTTTTTTGTCTGGTGTGCTTATTGTTTAATGGGACACTTAAATTTTTATTGCTGTTTCATGTATGCCTTCTGGATATAAATGAATGAAAGATGAATCATTAAGGTGTTACAATAATTTTTTATTGTCAAATATGGCAAGTTAGTCTTAATGTTAAGGTATTCAGCATAATATCTCTCATCTTTGTCCACACCAGATCAACAACAAACTATTAGACAATTTTTTATGAGGTCAGAGTGTTGCTAATATACTGAGAAAAACCAATTTAGAGTATCAGAGTTATGAACACAGCAATGGGACTTACCTAAATTGTCTGTATTTACTGTTCCTCATGCAACATCAACCACACTAGAAAATTTGAAAATTACATTGCCCTGGAGCAGGAAATGAACCCCCATCTTCCGATTCCCATTTGAGCATGCTATCAGTTACACCACCCTGGACGACGAAGCTCCAAAATGTAATTTTCAAGTTTTCTGATGGGGTTGATATTACGTGATGAAGAGTAAATTCAGTCAATTCAGAGATATCCGATTGCTGTATTGATAACTGACAGATTTCCATGTATTATGGGAAGAATATTTCATTCACACAATTTTAGAATATCAGCTTTCCCTGTATGGGCAAAGCTGTTCTCCAATAAATGTTCCATGATCTGACATATTGACACCATTAAAGTCACTGAAACTAAACACGTTGTTCCTGTTGCAGTCACTTGGACAATAAGAATGACATTACTGGAATTTAATAGAAACAAGTGCAGCAACACTGCCTGGAAGCCCCACCCCTCCCCCAAAGAAAAACGCATGTTAACATGTGAAAAATGTTTGCCTTTGTACAACAGCCGTTCCATAAAAACTGAGAGTAAAATCACACAAAATCGAGAAATATAGGTACATCAAAATATATGTTATTCTTTCTCAAAGTATCTTCCCTCGAATGATACAAAACGGTCCCATCATTCAATCCACTTTTCAAAGCATGTGGCCAAGACATTTTGTGGAAGCTGCTTTAGCAACCTCTGTACAGCTTGAATAACGTCAGCATTTGTGTTGAATGTTGGGCCACAGAATTTCTCCTTCATTGTTGGAAACAACCAGAAATCGCACGGGGGCAAGATCAGAACTGTAGACAGGCTGTGGCCTAATTTCAGTACAGTACAACCTCGAAAATCCGGAATCGTCCGGACTTTGCCGATTCCGGATTTTGGAATTTTCCGGATTATAGAGAGTTTGGATAAAATTCAAACTTAGTATTAAATAAATATGCTATTTTTGTAAAAGTAATGACAAAAAATCAAGTTAACCAATTAAAAAATATTATTTAATATAAAATAATAGAACAGGAGAATTTTTAAGAAAAATATAAAAATACAAAAAAAGTTACCGTAATTTTCGGACTAAGAGCTGCATCGGCGTAAGGGCCGCAGGTGAGAAATTTTTTTGCAATCTTTGAAGCAAAAGTTGCTGTAAGGGCCGCACCTGTGTCGAAGTCGTGGTGCTGCTCAGAAAACTAAATTATCTTCCTTATTTTCATGAATTAACTCGCACCCAACGTGATTATATGTATACTTCAAAGGCTAATTCTGCAACTCAGTGTCGATCTGCTTTATGCACTAATTTTTTCATACTGGCAAACATTTTTATTTATACATTTTTTATTAATCATGCTAATGATGTTTTTTTGTTTGCCCTTTATTAAATGCTGAAAACCATCTATGTAATCAATATAAATCACAGTTAAATCTTAAGACTCCCGTTAGAATATCGCATTGCTCGTAAAACCGCACAATTGTCTAAATTCCATTCAATGTGGATGTCTGCTACAGGATGGTTCTCTGTTCACCGCAATAGAATCCGCCTTAGAAGTAATTAACTTATAAATTATCGCTTGTAATGCTTTTGATTAATGTTTTCTTTAATAATATGTTCCTTCTATGTTATGATTTTTTTTCTCATCTACAGATGTTTTTGTTAGAATAAGTTGCTTTACGCTTCCTTTTACCAGCTCCCTCGCACGTGATCACGGGTCTTGCCACCAACACTTGGAAACAGCGGTGATGCTTTCTCTCTTTCAAGTGGTTTGACCTACTTTCATTTACTGTGCACTGAGCCTTCCCGTTGAGCTCCGCTTTTATATGTGTGAATGGGAAAGCTCTCCCTTCTTTTTTTCTTTTGCATTTGTGAAGGTTTTATTTTCATCCAGGTATTAAATTAATTACCCATTGTTAACATCAGGTGATGATGCTACAGCACTTATTAGTGAGAAAACATTTCCAGCCGAAGCCTTCAACTTCCACTATCGTCAGTCAATAAAAAAAAAAAAAAAAAAAAAAAAAAAGCAAAACTCAGGAGCACAGAGCCAAGAAACACCTGTTTCGCATGCCAGATTAACTGCATTGTTCATGTTCTTAAGCTTTTGTTCAGGGAAGTGCCCATCAAACCGGTCTCCCCACCCCAGTGAAAATCAACGTTCCTTTCCTTGGTTGCATCACTTCTTCCTGCATGATGTATGCTGCAGCCAACGAAAGAGATACCCTGGGCACACTATCCACAGAAGCCTCTGACATCACGCTACTGGTCTGTGTGCTTATGTCTCCATTCCATCCCCCATGCAAAGGGCATTTGAGTCGGGCATTCCTTTCACAAACAAACCTCCTAACCTTAAGACCTACGCGAGCATTTTCCTGTCCTCCCCCACTTTCCCTCCTAAACCAACATCAGGACAGCGGAGTTATTGTTTAAATAGATGTGTCCAACGGATTGCAACATCATATCTATAAATTTCTGCAAAAATTTTGTCGCATCTTTTTAGTAAATAATCAGTATATTTGTTTTTGAAATATCATTATATGCATAATCTTACCCTGTTGTTTTAAATTCGTGACTTCGGCAGTCCGGAAGATTAAAAAAAAAAAAAATCTGGAAAAAGTCCGAATTTTGAAGGTTTCCGGAATTTGGAGGTCCGAATTTTCGAGGTTGTACTGTACTGCATTTTGTAAGAAACTGTTTAACACAAGCAGCCACATATGGGCAGGCATTATCATGGTGTAGGGTCCACTTGCCCACCAGGTCCAGTCGCTTAATCGATATGTGTTGTCGCAGACGCTTCAAGACTGAAATGTAATACTCAGCATTGAAAGTAATTTGTGGAGGAACGGCATGCTGGTAGACTACACCTTTATGATCAAAGAAAATTATCATCATCACCTTCCCAGCTGATTTGGTTCCACAGTTTTTTTTCGGAGGTGGCAAGCCTGTGTATTTCCAAACACTCGTTACGTGCTTCATGAGGGGGTCGAAATGGTGGACCCATGTTTCATCGGTAGTTATTACTATGTTTAGAATGTTTGGATCCTTTGCAATAATTTGTTTCCACTCATGACACACCTGAACTCTGGCTAACAATTGTTCTCTCTTCAGGTGATGAGGTACCCATCTAGAACACACACGATGCAGCAGTAATTTGTCGCATAGAATGCGGAATGCCGACGTTTTTGAAATATTAGTTGATGCTGCTATGTTTTCACATGTCATTAGTTGATCTTCTTGCAGGATTGCCCAAACAGTGTTAACGATATGCTATGTAACACCACTTTCAGGTCGACCAGGCCTAGGAGCGAGTTCTGCTGGCAAATGCCCTATTTTGAAATCATGGTGCCGTCTATAAATCGTTGACTCGCCCAAACATTTATCTTTGTAAACATTTTCATTAAATCAACTGTTTCTGGAGCTGTTTCACTCAAACGTTAGCAAAATTTTATCGCACAACGCATTTCACTTCTTAACTCTGAATCACTCATCTTCATAGCTGTATGGCAAATTGCAGATGTACCTTTGACAACTGTGCAATAACAAAACCAGAATCATCTGCCACAGATAATAACTATTGCCATAGATACTTCCTTAATTCAGTTAGTTGTCTGCGAGGCTATTTTTCCCCTTCGCACTGTTGCCAACTAAAAAAAAATTACTCTCAGTTTTTATGGAATGGCCTTTGTAGATTCTGAAGCATATATAGCAATTATAGCATTGCCTTATATTACGTATATGAAAATGACTGCAGAGACAATGATTTTACCATGGACATTTTGTAGTGGCAACAGAGCTGCACCAATTTTGCTGCACTTTGCCAACATGCTGTTCTTGCACTGATGTACTTTGAAACAGTTTTTTTTTTTAGTCAGATTTTCACCAATGCTGCAACAAAACCATTTTTTGGCACTCCAAATATGTGTTAAAGTTTGATTGAAAGGTATACTTCACAAAGTATTATTGAAAATGTTACATTATCATTTGAATGCAACTCTCTTAGATCAGCACATCATTAAAAATTGTATGTATGTGTTATATCCTGTGATGAAAAAGCATGGCATTATATGATGAGATATTGTCTTTGAAAAAAAAATACAATTTCCCATGACAGAAGTTTCATGTGTGACATTATTTAAATGCTGTTCTATTGAAATCATTATGTCTATAAAAATGTATGAAATTTCTTGCATTATGGTATTATTTGAATGCAATTTTCTTGTCGTTGCTGAACAAATGCTGTTTCTGGCATGGCAGGTTATGGAATTATTATTTTGAATGTAATTCTCTTAGTAGCAGTGTACACCCACGCACACATGCACACACTCTTTCTCTCTCTCCCCCCTCCTTCCTCTCTCCCTCCTTGGAAATATTGCTAACAGCATTGAAATGCAAAATGCTTAATATCAGTAATCTGAGAAAAAGAAGATATACATTTTCTCATGGTAGAGAGGTTATGTATATCATTACATTTGGAATCAATGCATTTTTAAAGAAGAAAACATATTTTGCCGCCCCGGTGGCGCAGTGGTTTAAGGCGCTGGCCTCTGATCATTCGTCCGTAAGGGGTCCGGGTTCGAATCCCGGTCAGGCATGGATGTTGTGTTTGTCTTACGGCACTGGCTCTCTCCCTTCCCTGGAACCAGTGACCCTAAATTAGGGATGGGCGACTGCTTATAGCCCATTGAGTTGCTCACGGTGGTCGTTAAACCTCCAATCAAAAAAAAAAAAAAAAAAAAAAAAAAAAAAAAAAAGGAAAAAGGAAACATATTTTAAATTCATACATGATCACTTCACAGGAGTAAAGGCATCTGAATTTAAAATGCCATGACCAGTTGCACTTAACGTGACATTTGAGTAACACTTTGAATTCAACTTAAGTACTTATGTACTATAATGTAACTTGTGGCATTGTGCACCTTGAAATTTTCATGCCACAACTAGTGAGTGTACCAACAAATTTTTTTGTTGTTGTGTTATCTTCAGGCATAAGAGTAGTGAAGGTTTACACAATGATATTTTGAAATCAGAATGTAAACATATGATGAAGCGTAACCAAAGTGATTAGCAATGCTAAAAATTCTAGAAAGCTCTAAATCATGGGAAGTGATTGTAGACAAGTGAGTATGGGTTTGTGCTACCAAACTGCGAAGGGCTACACTTCTTACACCTAAAAATAACACTACAAAAAAAGTTTGTTGGTTCACTCTCTTATCACCCACTTATTACACCTCTCCTTCATAATTTGTGTCGTGGAAACAGAATTGATTTTGGTGATTCTACTTGTAGTCTATTTAGTGCATTTCATAGTGACACAGACAAACCTGATATCCTAAAACAATGTGGAGTGTACAGCATCACTTTGGTGAGTAATGATTCTGTACATATTACTAAAACTTATATCATATCTACCCTTCACAATTTATCGACTCAAATCCAGGAACATAAATACTCTGTAAGAATTGGATCATCTGCTACAGTCCTAGGCTGTCTAGTGAAAGAAGATACAGTTACACCACTATGGAAGGACGCTTTTATTCTTTTACAAACTCATACTAAAAGACTTTGTTTTCAGAAAGTATGTACATCATGGCATATGGTGACCAATGTTGTAATACTGAAACTCCTATTGTTGTACCTTCTGCTTGGAGATTTTTGGCAAATGATTCACTTATTATTTAGCATAAGATACTCCACACACACATGTTTTTCAATTCTTATTTACTGTATCTTGCACAGAATTATGCGCGTCTCCTGACGAATATATGTACACTCGTAAGCACCTGCCCAAATCAGTTCACAGCCTGATGATGCATGTGCGACACATGTGAAAGATCTTGCATTTTTATCATGTATATATTTTAGGATTTATTAAATACTTTGAGATCTGCATCATATATTTTATTGTGCTTCGACAGCTGTTTGATTTGATTACTAGTCAGCACGGAATTTTAAATATTTGTCAACTGACTGTATTTTATGCATTTTTCAGGCATGAAGCCATGGCAGACGTTGTAGCACTGATGAGCAGTTTAACAGATGTCAGAGGAAACATTCTGATCCCAGGAATAATGGATGATGTTTCTCCAGTAACACCAGAGGAAGAAAAGCTGTATGAGAACATTGACTTTGATGTTGTATGTATCTATTTCACTTATTTTGCATATACATGTATGGTACACACTATAGAGAACATTGACTTAGATGTTGTTTGTATCTATTTCACTTATTTTGCATATACATGTATGATACATACTATATTGGTTTTCATTATTTTAATTATTTATTATGTCAGTTTTTTTAACACAGACTTTGAGTGATACTTTTCATCCTTTTTTAGGTATTAAAGACTCAGAATTTTACTTATGCTTCAAAAATTTTCATAATAAATATTACACAAGGTTATTGGATTCATGCCTAGGGCCTTGTCTTGTTTGACTAAAAAATATATGGGATCAACATCATCTTTTTCAGATTCAATCTACTCACTCTAGAATTTTTAATCAACATTTAGCCATTGATGATGATTTTACCTCCACCCATGTTTTTATGAGCTATGTACATCACATATTTTAAGTGAACTTTACTCAATGCATTTGGCAAAGGCTTATCCTCATACAGCATTTGCAATTTGTCTAGCAATTCCTTTCAGTAGTTCTTTTTAAATGTTTCAGTTATTTCCTTATCCATGGGATGAAAAAAGCATGTCATGTTTGTCGGAAGATAGATAACCTGAAGACAGATAACCTTGATTTTTCTGTCAGATAGTATGAGTTCCTTTGTTTTTGTGTTAGCTGGACATTGATCAATTAACTCAATTAAAAGAAAAGTTTTTTTTTTTATTCCAAGCACATGTTTCATAAATTCATGCACACTGTTGAAATGTAAGTTGTCAAAGAAACATCTCTGGAATATAACTTTGGTCATCCAAGTATTTTTTGATTTGCCATAAATGGCTAATAAACTCTTTCTGTTTACATTTGATAAAACTCTTGGGTTCAGGCTCTCTCCTGCAAGAAACAATTTTAATTTATGAGTCCCAGTTTTGTTTGCTGCAAAATCTTATAGGAATCGTTCTTGTGTCCTGTGTTGGTTTTATTATTATTATTATTAGCATGTTGCATTTTGTTTGGAAGAAGTTTGCAATAAAGAGCAGTGTTATCAGCATTGCAGATTTCTTCATCTTCAAACTCTTCTCCAGCTAACTGAACTTTTAATTCACTAGAAAGTGCAACCACTACATCATGATCAGCAAATTGCTTTCCTCCATGAATTTGTGCCTGTCTTGTGGTATTGCTATTCTGCTAGAACGAAAACCATTCAAAACCATTCATTGCTTGTTTCAAATTCTGTTTCTGCATTGGGTTTTATTTATTTATTTGCTAACAGTTTTGCTTTTTCTGTAATAAGTGTGCCTAATAGTGGTGTCACAACAACAGGTTGTGCAGAAAAACATAGAAGCAGTGCTTTATTTAATTTGTCTTTTTTCAAAAATGTTTGTCCTTTTACTCTCCAGACTTTCAGTTTCACTGTTTTCCCCAAATTTTTGTAGTTTTGCCTTCCCTTGGTTCACCCATAAACAGTAAAAATACCAATTCCTAATTCCCTTGCTGTATAGCAACGATTCTCAAAGTGTGCTCTGCAGAGCCCTGGAGCTCCACTATGCTTTCCATGAAAAATCCCTTGTGACACTGTCATGTTCGACAATGAAAATTTACGTACTTCCCCAATTTCTTTATACGCTGATAAGCCATTACATTATGACCACCTCTAGCCTAGATAAATGAGCATGCTTTGAGACCAAATAGTGGTGCAGGTGAAGTTCACAGAACAGTATCTATTCAACCCGAGGACTGGCTTTTGGTTAGTATAGTGTTCGTAGTCAGAATGGGAAAAGCTGCCAAATTATCAGAGTGTGATAAAAGACAAATTGTGATGGCATGGCGCCATAGAACAACAATTTCGGAAATGGCGCAGCTTGTGGGTTGTTCAAGTGCCGCTGTAGTGAGTACATATCAAAAGTGTTGTACAGATGGCCAAACGACGAACTGTCATCCAGCCGTGTCGCCCACAGCTCATTGATGCTAGAGGGGTGTGGAGACCATCGGGCATTGTTCACAGCAACCGCAAGGCCACAGTGTGACAACTCACCGGCAACTACAACAGTGGTGATCAGGGCAATGTGTCACAGTACACAGTTCATTGCAGCCTTCTGCGCATGAGCCTGCATAGCCAAAGACCCAGCCGGGTCGCTATGCTCACTGCATGTCATCACCAACAACGCATGAAATGGGCCCAAGATCAAGATTGGACCATGGATGATTGAAAGAAAGTGGCCTGGTCTGACGAATCAAGATTCCTGGTGCATCACGTAGACGCCCGAGCGCAGATATGCCGATTACCACAGGCTATGGCACCAGGGTGTACTGTTAAGCGGAAACTGGCTGGCAGAGGTAGCGGTGGTGTTATACTGTTGGTGATGTTTTTTTTGGGACACTTAAGGCCCCATTATCCCAATAGCACAATCCCTGATGGCTGTCAGGTATCTGAACATCATTGCAAACCAAGTTCACCCATTTATGGCTGCTGTGTTCCCTGCTGGTGATGGCCATTCCCAACAGGATAATGCACCATGCCACACTGCCAGAATCGTCAAGAAGTGGTTCGAGGAACATGCTGGTGACTTTCTGTTAATGCCCTGACCTCCAAATTCACCTGACATGAATCCAATCGAACATTTGTGGTTTGACTTGGAAAAGCAGGTTCACACTAAATCACCACCCCCTCGAAATGTATAAGAACTGGAGGACCTGCTATTGACATTATGGTACCAGATACCCCAGGATACCTATCGCCACCTCATCGAATCAATGCCTCGCCAAGTAGCTTCAGTTTTGTGGGCTAAAGGGAGTCCTACAGCTTATTGGGTAGGTGGTTCATGATGTAATGGCTCATCGGTGCACAATTGATGTACATATAATGCTTTCTTCAAAGCATGTACCAGCAGTTTATAGCGACCGATATTGGAAGCTGCCCATAATCGTCCTTTATTTTTGAGACAGCATAACAACAGTTTCGAAACAGGTAGTGCAGAACAAAGCACAACCTATTGTCATCGCTATTGAAAATGTGAGATTGTTGCACAAGTCTCCCGTATCTTTCTCTCATGCCTGCGTGCTGTTAGGCCCGATGATCGAAATGGCAGTATTGCTGCAGAGCTATGATAGAACACTCCTCAAATGGGTTAGTCCTCAAAAGAATGATACTGCTTCTGTAACAGTTAGCCAGCACAGCATGGCCAGTTCACTGTTTCTGGAGCGATTTGTAGTAGCATTTTCTTCCTTCTTCGATATCTATTGGTTTTATTATGAAAGAATACTAAAATATCAGAATTACTAAAAGTGTTAGGTATGCTGTTAGCTAAATAAAACAAATGCTTTTCTGAAATGAAACCTGTACTTCTCAGATCACTTAGAAATGAAATTCTTAAATCTGCATTGCATGTATATGTACTGAATATAAACACAGGCATAGAAAAATATGTTGGGGCTCCACGGCCCTGTCCTTGGGTGAAAAAGGGCTCTTTGCAGTGTCATAATTTTGAGAATTGCTGCTATATAGCTGCCCGATTTGCTCCTTTTTTTAAAAAAAATCTGTAACTTCCAATTTTAATTATACAGATATTCATTTTCTTTGATGACATTTTTACCAATAAACATAGACGCCAACCAGTACGGATTTTCCAAAATGTTATGAATTTTCGGTTAAAATTACAGAAGTACAGACATGATAAAATTATGGGAAATTGCCATATGATTTTTCTGCTTCGGAAACAGGCATGAGATTCTTCCACGGAATTGCTGAACTCCATTTTTTTCGTCATCATTTGGATTATTCTTGAGATCTGTGCTATACTAAATGGAATTTGAGGGAGGATTAGTTGGGGATTGTTTTCCGTCACGAGACAGAATTCCATCTTTCAGAACTTTCAAAAACGGAAGTTAGGTGAAGCAAAGATTGCACCCGTAACTGTAATTGTTTTTTTTATTTGCGATGTTGCCACTGTCCAGTATTACCGTCAAATATTTTTTGCATTAATGTTGTACTTATTCAATAAATATATGTAATTCAGTTTGAAAATGGAGGAAAAATTTCTGAAAATGGAAGTCATACAGAGCGCAAATTTTTCGCTCATTTGTAATTGTTTTTCCATAATGATTCCACTGTCCTTTATTGTTCAGGGACGTCGCCAAGGAGGTGCGAGCCCACCCTGAAATTTGTCTTATCAACCCGGCCGCCTGCCCAATTCACGATGTGCCATTTTTCAATTTTTTTTAACTTTAAAATATAATCTGGACTTTGCCGAGTAATAATAAATGTGTTTTTCATTGTGTAGCCCTACGTATTTTCCATAGGCAGTGCTTTGTTTACATCTCCGTAGAAAGATTATCAAAATAGCATCCATAGATCCATGAAAATTCGGTTCTGCACTCTTCATACATGAGATTCTTCTGCGAATTCGCGGAATTCCGCTTTTTTCGGCATCATTTTGGTCATCCTCGAGGTCATTGCAAAAATGAAGAGAAAATTTTCAGAATTTTTTAAGGGGGGGGGTCGTCGTTCTAAAGAAAAATCCTTGAAAAAGCGGAATTCCGCTTTTATGTGGAGTAAAAGAACTAAGCGCTTTCTAGCTGAAAGCATTGTTTTTGTAGCACGTTGGGGGAGGGGGGGGCAAGAAGAAATGTTAGAGGGTGGAGTTAGGAGCTCAATTCATTTACTGCTGTCAACAATGGATAGGATGTCAGTCACTTGATCATCGCAGCACGAAGGGTGGAAGCTCCGCCTACTTCGTGCTTTATTGAATCTGCTGCAGCCCACGAGAACAGCCATTCCGTGCCTTGCAGGAAATCGCAACTCTGCACACTATCCGTGACGTCATCACCAGGAACTTTCTCTCTTGTAATTTGCGATGTATCCGAATCCGTTCCCGCTTTTCTGAGATCGTTCGAGAATCGAAGTTCTCGTGAAACCTCTTTCTATGAAGGACGCACAGAAATGCCAATTGCCAAAAATTACGGATTTTCCCCGGGATTATGGGTGACTAACAAAAAATTATGTATTTTCAGATTTTCGCTGCTATTAAGAAAGTTTTAATGGTTTTGTAAATAATCGATGTAAAAGCCTCTGAACAAAGTTCGTAACACAGCCCTTAGTATTTTTTTTTTTTTCTGAGGTGGCGGAATTTGTTTTGCTTGCTTGAAAGTGTGAAAAAAAAAAAAAAAGCACAGCGCCAGGATTCCATAAGCCCGGCATGCTTCTTTCGCTGTGACCCGTTATTACGTAGGCTCGGCGTGCTTCTTTCGCTGTGGCCCGGGATTACGTCGGCCTGAAGCATCTGAATAAAATATATGGAAGAAATTACGAATAAATTGGAAGAAATTATTCTGAATAAATTGAAAGAAATTACGGAAAGAAAAAAATCTAACAGAAGATGGAAGAAAATGGAAATCTAGAATTGTTGCAAAATTATTTGAAAGCTCAAAGAAAACCTTGCTTATATTAAATTTTTATGTTGCAGCTCTACCTCTTTTGAAAAAATACGTATGCTTATTTGAAACAAAGGATCCATTAATTCATAAAGTTTTTTTTATGAGCAGAGGCAACTATTCTTGGATTTTTTAGCTGGTTTCATAAAACAAGAGATACTGAATGGCAAACGTGTGAAAGATTCTTGGATCAGGAACATTATTTTGGAAAGCAAATCAAATGACATTGTGGGGAAATTTTTTAAGCCAGGCTGCTGAAGCTTATATTCAGCGTGCAAAAATACATGCAAAAGACACTACCATTATGTAGTGATCTTTTAATGTACATATCAGCTATTGATCCTTCTACAAGGATCAGTAGCTGATATGTACATTAAAAGATCCATCTCCTGTTGATGAAGTTGAAAACTTTGTAAAAATTGATGCATGGTGGACAAAGGTGTTTAACCTCTACAAGTACACTATGTTATCTAAAATAGTAAAAGCCTTGATATCATGCTTTCATGGTATACAGGTTGAAAGTTCTTTCAGCATGATGGCTGAAATCATAGACATAAAATCAGGAAGAATGAACATTGAAACCTATTCAGCTATACAAACTGTGTAGTATAAACTTAAAGCACAGGGTAAGTCTGCAGTTAATTTCGTCAGTAAAGAAAATCTTTTGCTAGAAGCAGTTGATGCCAACCTCTGCTAAAATCTTAGGACATCAAAAGCAAGTTATTCCAAAGAAATTGAGAGGAAAAGAAAAGGAATTATCAGCAAAAAGAAAAAGTTAGCAATGGATGCTGTTCAGCTGCAGAGTCAACGTAAAATAAATATGGCCGTGCAGCTTGCTGAGAAGAAAGCCAGGCTTGCTCAGAAGAGAAAATTTGAATTGTTGTGCAAGCAAATACAACAAAAAAGGGCAAAATATCTTTGAAGCAACCTGTTTAAAAACCATAACTTCTAGTCATGTTTTTTTGCATTTGTACATATTCAAATACATATTCCAATTATCATTTAGTAAGAATCTGTGAATTTAACTTATTTCCACACACATGACTCTTGAGACACATATCATTTCTGAAAAATTTGGTACATTAGAGTGCTACTAAGCCAACAAGACTTACTTATCTCTTGTACTATGATGTTTGACCAAAACTAATCTGTGGATATATGTTTCTAATTCTTGCAAGTTTCTAATTGCTAAATGCACAAACTTTCCTAGACAAATACTTTTCACCTCAGGATTTAGCTAGTAAAGATTTACATGTGCGTTTTAAATCTGATTTTTTTAAATATTTCATTTTATTTTGTTCTTGATTCCCTACTTTTCTATTGTGAATATAATAATGTGCTTCACTTTAATATTTACTTACATAATTTACAGAAAATAATTCCATATGGCTTGTGCAATCTTAAATATTGTATATGCTGTATTTGATCACGCGTTCGCATGTCCCAATTTTCCACCCAGTTAAAAAGTTCAGCTTTTTTTTGTCATCGGCTGGTCTCATGTATGACTCTTCCAAATCCTTAGTTGAAGCCATTTTTTCACCTTAGTATGACTAGGGGCAATTGGACACAGCGGATAGGACTTCACTGAGAGAGATTATTACTAATTGCTCTGCTGTTTCTTTGTGCTACTAAGTAGGATATCCCAACATGAAATACTAATTGCTCTGCTGTTTGTTTGTGCTACTAAGTAGGATATCCCAACACGAAAAGTGGAGTCTGCTATACCATGTCACCCCGATGATGCAGTGATCTATGCGCTGGTTATTGACTATTTGTCAGAGATGAGTCTGGGTTCAAATCTCATGTGGCATGGATGTTGTGTTTGCCATGAGGAATATGCTCTTTCCTTTCCCTGGAACCTGTAGCCCTAGATTAGGGACAGGAGATTGCTTACAGCTCAACCGAGAGTTGCTCACGGTGGTCGTGAAACCCACAAAGAAAAAAGGAAAAAAAAACCCCGATGTACTAGCACTCTTAAACCTTTCTCGGGACAGTGAAGCAGCAAGATGTGGCTGACGGCTGCTTTGGTGGAGAGGAGTGCAAGGTAAGGTCGCTGGCTTGAAGGAAGGGAGTTAGGTGAGAGACGTGTCATGACGTTAAAATTTGATTTAGATAAACAGAAAGGACATTTACCTTTAAAGATATCATTCAAGTGCAGTACCACAACATAAGCAAAAATGGAAAAATATTAAAAAAGCAATTAAGACAATGCATCCACTTCAAGAAAAAAAGTTGGAGACATTCTACCACAACTTGTATCTTACACTAATGGTATAACAAGTCGTGTGTGTGTGTGTGTGTGTGTGTGTGTGTGTGTGTGTGTGTGTGTGTGTGTGTGTGTGTGTGTGTGTGTGTGTGTGTGTGTGTGTGTGTGTGTGTGTGTGTGTGTGTGTGTGTGTGTGTGTGTGTGTGTGTGTGTCCAAAGAAAGGTGTGGAGATTGTAAGAATTCCTTTATAGCCAGTAGTGAAAATAATTACAAATTCTTGCTTTCAGGGTTTTTGTAAGTGAAGTTGCTCTCAAACTTGCCCCACCAAAAATTATACTCACCCACCTGTTGCCCACCCTGATTTTAAAGTCTAGCGACATCTGTTATTGTTAAATATTATTTTTTCTCCATAAATGTTTGTATTTCAGTTTGTTAAGGGATGGAAAGTTTTCCGAAAATCGAAGTGACAAATTTGTAAGAAATGATGCATGATGTTTCAGATTCATTTATCTAAAATAGTGAAAGCTTATGTATTTATTGTGTTCAGGCTGAAAGTTCTTTCAATATGATGGATGAAATTATAGTCATAAAATTAAGAAGAATGAACATCGAAACCTATTTAGCTATGCAACCTATGAACTGCAAACTTAAAACACATAGTAAGTATACTGCTCTGTTCTTCAGTAAATTGGGTTATATAGGAGAAGCAGTTGATTTTTGCTCTGCCAAGATTTGAGGGCATTAAGAGAGAGAAAGAGAGGAAAGAAAAATCTAAAAGATTTCTGAAGATTATCCTTTAGATTTTTCCTGCAGGCAGTATTTTTAATTCCACCACTAATATATTTAATTGTTAGTTTTTTCTGTGATACTTGTTGTGACAGACTGGGATTTGTTGGCATATTAGAAACCCCAATTCACCACCGTATGCTGGATTACTGAAAAAACACATGTTTATTACTGAAAACAACTGCCAGAGGTTGGCAGGTATGCCAATAAAGCATTTCAGATGACTAAGAAGTTTGCTTCTTGCCACACACTCATTCAATGAACTCAGACCCAATTCCACCTTGTCTCACTCCATGAGGGTACATATTGCACATCTTATTCTTTTGAATTTCTACAAAGGGCATCGTGAAAGTAATGTTTCCTCCTTAATAACTTTTGAAATTTTGAAGCGATTTTAATGGAACTGCGATGACATGTACTATGATATGTTACCAATGTGGGAATACATTTTTTTTAGAATCAGAAATAAAGATCATGAATGACAGAGAAAAGCAGCTAGCTGTAATTGAATTCCTGGAAAAGGAGGGATGTGAGGCTCCAGAAATCTGCAGAAGACTCCTGGAGCTGCAATAATCGATATCAGTAATGTACGAAGATTGATGAAAAGGTTTCAAGAGGGAGAAAGTTCAGTGTCAGACAAACAACGGAGTGGAAGACCCGCAACTACAGTGACAGATGCCAACAGGCAATGAGTGAAAGACCTCATCACAGCTGATCGTTGTGCCACCATCCAGGAGTCCCAACAATAAACAGTGCTCACTATGTGCAGACATTGAAGAAGCTAAAGGAAGCTATCGGAAGGAAAAGATGGGGCATTCCACTTCATAGTGTTGTTTTACACCATGATAATGCACGTCCCCATATCTCAGTGGAGACTTGACAGTCAAAATGGGGTGGATGGTGATGCTCCAACCCCTCTATAGTCCTGATTTGGCCCCCTCAGACTTTTCCTGTTTGCCCCTTTGAAAACCATTTTTCATGGGGAACATTTACACGATGTGACAGACGTTAAACTGGCTGCGAACTCATTGGTGAAGTGACAGCCTCTGGAATTTTTCCATAATGGATTTTACCAATGGGTTCAAAGATGGCAGAAATGTATAGAAAGTGATGGACAATACTTTGAATAAGCTAGCATTATTAACAATATGTCCAAGTATTTTGCCACCAAGTTTCACATTTTTGCTGCTACAAATAAAAATCTTAATGAGGGACGAGGCATTACTTTCAGGATGCCCTTTGTATTATCTGTACAAAGGTACCATATTTTCACTGTTTCTCGTGTAGCCACCTCTTCAGAAAACTTGAAAAATTACATTACCCTGAAGCAGGAACTGAACCTGCACCTCCTTGTGTTAGATTCCTGCTCCAGGGTGATGTAATTTTTTACTACATGAGAAACAGTGAAAATATGGCACCTTCATGTTGGTAATAACATTTGCCCTCCATGTATTTATAATAACATTTATCCAAGTATTTGCCACTATAGCATGTGACTTCCTAATACAGAAGATATACATAAAATATCTAATAACATTTATGCCCTCCATGTATTTGTGAAGATTTATTTCTTCAGGGAAATTAATTTCCCATTGATATCTAAGAAACCTGTTCTTTTGGTTTCCTATGCTCTTATTATGTCCCCAATAAAAAAAACTCCAGGTCACAGATGACATTTCTGAGAATTCTTTTGCTTAAAGCAGAGAAGAGAGGGTGAGTTCAGTGTCAACTGATATAAGGAAGTTTCTGCTTTCCTAAGGACATGCTTCAATTGGAAAGCAAGAAAAAAAGTGTAATATATCTGAAAGAACAATATGACTGGCAGTTATTATATTTATGTCCCTCTTTTCTGTCATGTGGAAAAAAATTTAATAGGTGCATGAAGTTTGTATTCAGGAAGTTGCAAGATGAACCTAGCAACCCTGCCTGAAATTTTTTTGCAAAAGTAATGTTGCCTACCATTTCTTCATCAATGTTTTATGGGGTTAAGAGTTAATGGGTTAAACAATACTTTATAGTCATTGTCAGCTTCTGAGTTCCTCTCCTTCAATAATGTTTTAATAAATTTCCAGAGCATAAACAGTTATTGTTTTCTACCTTTTTAAAAGTTGTAATTAAGGTTCTTATATGATTTGCAATAAAGTTTAAGTATTACCATAATTTGTTTTTACTATTTTAGGAAGAATACCGATGTGATGTTGGATGCTCAAAAGTAGTGAGACCGGACAAAAAGAAAACTTTGATGAGAAGATGGAGATACCCATCTCTTTCTCTTCATGGTAATTATGCCCTATATTTTCATAGAAAAATCAAGGTAAAGGGTTAGTATTTAAAGGTGCAGGAGGAAAATATTGATTTGTTAACACATTAGTCAGTTGATGTAGTATTGCAAGGACATAGTTTTATGTTTGTATATTTTTGTGTTTTCAATCTTATGAGTAGGCCTATTTCTTGTGAATGAAGGTTGAGACTTGGGCTTTGTATATTTTTGTGTATGTGGCTGTTTTTAATTTTTGGTTATATTCCTATGTGAAAAAAGTTGTTAATGTTACAAAATATAAAGTAAAAATTAAAAATGTGATTAGGAAGTGCAAAGAGTATCTATTCTACTTCTGCACAATCTTTACATTTGTAAAATAAAAAAAATCAGATCAGAAAATACAAAGGGTATCTATTCTGCTTAAGTGCATTCTTTCCACTTGTGGAATAAAAGTTAAAAATGTGATCATCAGAAAATCAGAAGGGTATTTATTTGTCTTCTGCAAAATTCTTAACATTTGTAAAATTAAAAATTTGATCAGAAAATGTGAAGGGCATCTATTCTACTTCTGCACATTCTTTATATTTGTGGATTAAAAATTAAAACTCAGATGATCAAAAATAAATCCAAGTGAACAAATTACAGTATATGTAAGGCAAAATTCTCCTCTACCTTGAAGCTCCATGTAAATTACGTTCCAGAAAACTATGAATCACATGTTCACAATTTTGGCAATACTCTGATCAATTTTTTTCAAGCATAGCAAAATCATTCACAGATGCTAAGTATTGTTCCTCTTATCAGGATTAATTACATCATTCTTCACCATGTGCCACCAATATCTAGTGTTAAGAAATGAGACATAATGCTAAAATCCTTCCAGAATTATTTTAAGAGTATAGTGCATACCTGGTCAGTTGCTTTTGCTACTGACCAGGGTTTCTGTGAGAGTTTCTAGAGATACCAAAAATGTTACTAAGATCTTGTGACCTAATCAAGAGACAATGTCTCAAACACTAGAACCTACCTACTTTCCTCTGTGCTGTTTAGGAAGTATGCACTAAAGTACTGTCTTGTCCTATGAGAAATACAAAGTATAGTGAAACCTCCATTAACAGACACCTCTAAACGATGGTAACCTCTGACCAATGGCAAGTTTTGTAGGATACCAAACAGCTTCTGTAGGATTAACATTAACAATTACCTCTGAACAAAGAAACCTCTTAACAGCAGTCAACAGACACCCCCAGTCAGTCAGTCCCAAAAAATATCTAACAGACACCCTGCCCTTGAATTTTACGTAGTTCCTTTGGTACTTCGTGTAGAAGGATAAAATAGGGACTAAGAATATTTATTGCTAAAGGCATAATAAGTTGGATTATAGTCGCTACAGTAGTATGTTTAAGTTAAAAAAAAGGAGGTAAAAATTTAGTTCTACGTGAGGTGAGCTGGAGCTTCTATGTATGTTTCAGTTGCCCCCAGGGGCTGCGGGGGTGGTTGGTGGGGCATGGAATTTGTCCGTTAGGGGCGATGTTTCTTGGTTTGGTCTCTGTTCCTGCTTTTCAGCTCGCAGCCAGATAATTGTGCAGTTACACTTTACTATGTAACATATTTCTTTTTATCTTTCCTATGGTATACCCTAACCTTAATCTCCTAGCTTGATATTTCTAAGAGCTGTTTAATATAAGACACTGTTTTCTTTAAATCCTCTGCACCATGATTTATTTATTTAATTATTATATTCAATATTCGGAAAGAGCACTGCAATGTTTTTTTCTTTCATTGTGTCTAAGCTTCATATACTTATTTTGCATTTTCAGAAACACAATGTTCTAGCAATGTTAACTTAGACTTAACCTCCAAACAGCGGCCATCTCCTAGCAATGGTCACTTTTTCCCGGTCCGAGCAGTGACCGTTATTCAGAGGTTTTACTGTATTACTCAACTAAAAAACATTATGAATTCTCTCCATAGGAAGTTACTTATATTGGTTGTGAGAAGGTTATTGACCAAGTGTGAACCTCCATAATTTTTGATTACTAAAATTAAAATGTTGTGGTACTGAAGATTCTGACATTAACATCAGTAAAAACTTTTGTAAAAGGGAAAGGAGCTTTCCTAAAGACACGTTTCAATCGGAATTTTTCATTGTTTGAGAACACAACAAGTTAAACAAAAAAAGAGAGGTACCTTGTTGGCCAAGTAGTCAGAGACACAGGCTTCTGGCTAATTGTGAGTTAGACTGGGGTTTGAGTTCGAGATAAGCCATATGAATATTATTTGTCCTACCATGCTGGTTCTACCCTAGAACCATTGTCCCTGAATTAAAGACAAGCATCTCCCTGTAGCCTGAGATGCTCTTAGAAATTGCCAAATTCTGAAGTTAAAAAAAAAAAAAATGGCAAGAGAGAAGGCAGATGGACACCAACTTTTCCAGCATTTTCATTATTGAAGTTTTGGGATTTTTTTCAATAAATGAACTGGGCTGAGTAAGGGCTAAAAACCAGATGTGGGCAATTAACATCCCTTAATTTTATTTATTTATTGAATAACCTTGTAGAACTGTGAAATATATAAAAATTCATGAACTTTTAGAGTGAAACACAGAAGTGAAATTAAGAAAGAAGTTGCAGAAAACAAAATTTATAGTCGATACCTGCAAGGAAGTAAGTCAATAGAGTAAAATTGCAAGTGGTTTGTATTTCTCTTTCAACTGAAAGATCAAATTTAATAGGCGTAAAGAATTTGTATGTAGTATATTTGTTAGAAATAAAGTAATCTTTAAAACTAAAATGCTATTATGTCTCTGAAGAAGAATGAATTGGCTTAAGAGAAGCACTTAAGCAATCCATCCTTTTACTTATGATTTACAGATGTGGGCCCTAATTGAAAACTGTATAAAATGTGCAAAGATTGCTCAAAATAATAGAAAAGAGAAAACATTGCTTAGGTGAAAATACTAGTTTCAGACATCATTATTAGTATAGATACAGTGTGTGACAGTGTAGCTGAACACATGTTTAAAAAAAAAAAGAATAAATATAGAACAGTTCAATGCTTTCCAGAAGAAATGTTTAATTGGGTTCCAAAAAACTAGGAAAGGCCAAGAAAGTGATGGCCATTTCTGAAGTAGTTTGTTTGATGAAATTAGAATGCTTGCTTTGAACCACTTGGAAAGAAACTTCTCTATGTTGTGAGAAAGAGTTTTGGATACTTTTGTCCAGTAGTGAATTGAGGATGATTGTTTATTGTGTGTGTGGAGAGGGAATTCTTGCTGCAGTTGCCATCTCCATTAATTGGAGCATTTAATTACAAAAGGCTTAAGTAGAACAGCATGGTCATTTCACAGGCCAAGGCTATACTGTTCTATTATTATTAGTATCTTCTCAGTTATTCTTTAGCTCTCTATGGCCACCTGGTTGTTGTGCAGTGTATGCTTAACAATGGTATTTCAATATTTTCTTCTTTCTTCAAATAGTATCAAAAATTTCATTTTTTGAATGTAGTGTTATTCATTGTTTCTTTCTTTGTTAGGTATTGAAGGAGCCTTTAATGGACCTGGGGCCAAAACTGTGATTCCTTGTAAAGTAACTGGTAAATTCTCAATTCGTATAGTTCCTGATCAAGAGCCTGCCAAAATTGAAAAACTTGTAGTAGATTATTTAAATAAAGTTTATAAAGAAAGAAACAGTCCAAATAAAATGAGGTAAGATGTTTGTTGATAACACATGGTTCAGTATAATGTGTTCCTCATTTTAATGAGTAAAATTGAAAGGATATCAGTTGAAATGTAAATGCCCGAGCACAAAATTTGTGTGAATTCAGCAAACCTTTCAAAGAAACAACCAAAGTTGACAGATGTGTAGTAAGCAGTTTTCCAATGCCAAGATTTGCTAGAGTTCTCAGCTGTGCTGAAATTTTACTTCATGGTTTTATAAATAACAATTTTGTTTACTATTATACATATTTACATTAATATACAGAGTGTCCACAAAGTCTCTTTACAACTTTACACATTTATTACGGATACACTGTATGAGATAGACAAATGTGGTTGAGCACATAAGTAAGAGCATAGACTAAAGTTTTTTTCTACCTCATTACAAAAACTCAATATGATCACCATTTGTTGTGCGTAGAACATCCAGTTCCAACCATGTGCGCTGCAGCATGTTCTCAGTAATGGTCGAAATGGCATTGTTGATTCTTGATTTCAGGTCATCGATGTCCTTACATCTTTGTCCAATACAGGATATCTTTCAGATATCTCCATACAAAACAGTCCAGAGGTGTGGCATTTGGGGAATGGGGTGGCCATGCAATTGGACCATCCCAGATACATTGGAAAAAAATCGGGACAGTTATGATTGCGGGTAAAAGTTTAGTATGCGCATCCATCACATATGTCAGTCTTACAAAATGATTCTTTCTTATTAATCAATCAGTCTCGCTCACTCTTGCAATACTTTTCTGAAGAATGAATTTCACTTAACAATTGTTTCTTTTTAAGAATCATGTCATGAAAAGCTACACAATCCTCATTGAAGAATGATTTTACAGTTTTTACAGACAATTTGTTTTTCTCACCAGTCCACAGTGCGTTCATGCGAGAAAATAATCTTTCGACACATGCATTTGTTCCAGGGATACACATAACAAACTCCATTACTTTCTTTAAATTTGATAGTTCAGTTCTCCTTCAACATTTTTTAAGAGATCCACCCAGACTCATCTAACGTTTAGATTTCAACATGTCCTTCATTTCACTATCTTTTTTGGACTTTCAGAGCTGTTTTCACTATCATTACTTCATCAAACAAATTAGATTCAACAATGTTTGATATGGCAGTGGTCTGATTAATAGTTGGACTGTTTGAAAAAATTTCCCAAAATAATCTGTTCTCAGTTTCACCCAAGACATACTGTCTAATTCATACACGAGATTCTTCCGCGGATTTACGGAATTCCGCTTTTTTTGTCATCATTTAGGTTATCCTCGAGATTGATGCAAAACTGAAAAGAAATTTTGGAGGATTAGTTGGGGGGGTTGGAGATGGTATTTCTTTTTTCAAAACTTTCGAAAACAGAAGTTAAAGCAATGAACATTTCCCCCATAATCTTGATTTCTTTTATTCTATAAATATTTGCATTTCAGCTTGAAAATGGAAGAAAAATTCCAAAAACGGAACTTGGCACGAAAATTTCTCTGTGATCTTCAGGCGCGAGATTCTTCAGTGGATTCGAAGAATTCCGCCTTTTCCATCGTCATTTTGATGGTTCTCGAGATCGTTGCAGTACTGAACAGAAATTTGGGAGAGATTGGTGGAGGTGGTGGTGGGGTGGTTTTCCGTCGGTGGGCGGAATTCCGACTTTCAGAGCTTTTGGAAACGGAAGTCAGACGGAGTAAAAGTTTCTCCCGTAATCGTAATCCTTTTTTCATGGCGATGTTTCTTCTACCCAGTAGTGTTGTTAAATATAATTTTATTCCATAAATACTTGTTTTGCAGCTTCAAAATGGAGGAAAACTTTTCTAAAATGGAAGTTGGACAGAGCGTAGATTTCGCTGGTAATTGTAAATTTTTTTCTCCGCGATGTTACATTTATCTTGTGTTGCTGTTAAATGGGAAAAAAATTATATATTTTGAATACAGTGATGTGATCCAGCTTAATATTTACATAATAAATTTCAGTGCACAATTTGATCTTGCTCTTGCCGCATCATATTTACGCTGTTTCACAGTACGTTCATATTTTTCACTTGTGCAGTTTAAAAAGTTCAGCTTTTTTTATTTCTTTCGGCAGTCTCATGTATGCTAATTTCAGCATATACTGTGACCATTCTTTTATATATGACACAGATGTGCTGTAGAAATCAATTTTATGAGATTGGATTACTGACTGCATCCACCAGGTGTCGAGTTCATGTGCCCTCCTATCCTCCGATATCAATCTGCCACTGCTGTGCTTGCCTACGTAATGAGAGCATTGACCACAAAGTTAGACGCGGAAGATAACAGTCAGCTTGGGGGAAGTTTGGCGTGCAGGTTAAAAAATATGTTTGTAAAAGAATAGAAATTGTAACTCATCGATTTTGTTTTTCAGTCTTGAACTATAAAATACAGGACAGAAAGCTGTCCCGAAGAGTTTTCTCGGGACAATTGGACACATTAGCCAAAAACGGGACAATCCCGTATTTTATGGGATGTCTGGGATTCCTAACCATCTCGTCCAATCCAACTCCCACGGAATGTTGTGTTTAAAAAGTCCCGAACATATTTTCCAATGTGGTGGCGCACTGTCGTGTTGGAATATCACGCTTGGTTGAAGGTCCTCTAACTGTGGCACAAACGTACTCACGCAAAACATTCAGGTAAACATCTGCCGCCACTGTTTTCTCACTGAAGAAAAATGGTCAAAGGACTCGGTTATGCATAACGCCGCACCACACGTTCACTTTAGGACTGTCTCTCGCAAGTTTCATAAGTGCATGAGGATTTTCAGACCCTCAAATCCTGACATTGTGTCTGTTTAACTGTCCAGAGACATGAAAAGTTGCCTCATCTGTAAAACAAACGTGTGAGAAACTCGGGATTTTCACCCAGTCTATCCAGCATCGTTACTGTGAATTATTTTCATCGTGGTCTATCACTCGCATCAAGTGCTTGTAACAGTTGCACTTTGTATGCATATAAGCATAGATGTCTATGTAGCACCTGGTGTACCATGGACTGGAACATTTGTAGTTCTCTGGCAGCGGAACAAATGGACTTCTTCGGGCTTCGTGAAAATTAATCGCGAACCCGTTCAATGTCTTCATTCGATGTTCATGGGCGGCCGCTATGATCTTGATCCAACACAGACCCAGTCTCCATGAATTTCTGGTGCCATTGGCAGATGCTAAGACGGGATGGCAGGGTTTCCCCATACTTAGTCTAGAAATGTCGTTGCGTTTGTGTATCAGATTTTGTTTCGATGAATTGAGCAACGCACTGCACTCTCTCTTGTGGGGACCACATTTCCATAGAACAGCACCTGCTACGTCAGTGAGGGACCTATTACAAAAAATGATGTCAATTAGAAGTTTGATATTTATAGTATATTACACAACAAATACCATGAACTTACATAGTACAGGGTGTCTGTAATAAATGTGCAAAGTTGTAAAGAGACTTTGTGGACACCCTGTATGTGCTTGCTAGTAATTGAAATATACCCCCTACCTAAAATTGAGTTGAGCCTTCCTGGGTTCTGAAAACAGCTTAAACACACATGTTGCATATATTTTACAGAACATATTGGAAATTAACTTATTCCAGCTGTTTGCAAAACATCCCAAAAAAAGAAAGCTGCTGGTCTGAAAGCTGCATTTGAAAGCTGCTGGTCGGCTCATCAGAGTAGCAACTTTCAAATACTTCACAGATACCCTCCTAATAGCTTAAGTGTGAATCTCATGGAGCAGCAGTGTGAATGAGATCTATTTGACCTCATTCCATACCTTTTTGACGAGATTTACATGTAAGGTATTAGGAAAGGATGCTAAAAAAAGGTTAAACTTATCTGAATGTTCTTTGAACCCATGCCATAAAATTTTTTTTGGCATTTTTTCCCTGGAAAACACCATTGTCATTGAAAAAAAGCAGAAACATGGAGGTGTCAATATGACCTGCAATAATGTGATAGTTCTCACCTTCAGTTTTTGTGTCATACATATAATTAGGACCCAGTGTTTCAAAACAAACATACCCAGAACATAACACCACCACCACTAATCTACAGAGTAATGCATGGTTCATATACTCTTATTTTTAAATACACTAGGTTGTGAATACTCAAAGAACGCTTATAGCCTAGTAAATCTGTTTATTTTTGTGGTGTAAATTTGTATAAAGATTTGCCAAGCTTTCACACTCCACTGGGGGGCTTTCTCAAGGCAATGTAGAAATAAAATGCAGGGAATTAGAACACGTAGAAAACAAAGATTATTTTTTTAAAATAACGTGGGTGACATCACATGCAGTATTACGTGAGTTTTTATCACTCAATTATGCGGTGTGCTGCGATGTATTTCTATCTTTTAACAACGCATGCCAAACCATTGGTAGTTCCATAGAGACCATGCCAGTTTGCGGAAAGGGTTTCGAGTGTTTCCCTGATGACAGTTTCTTTAAAGTTCATGTCAGGGGCAATTCTTCTAATACTGTTCCACACAGGAGTGGCTGAACAATGCATGACTGGTGATGACTGTATTCTGCAAGTCCTGGTTGACACTTTGGACGTGTTCTTTACATCTAGTATCCAAAGATCTCTTTGTCATTCCAATATATATATTTTCCGTGTTGTCAGGATACACCAACGACAGGGGTCAAAAAATGTGGTCACCCAGGGTGACCAAAAAAATTGTCTGGGCCATCATGGAAAATGTGAAAGCTTGGCGAATCTTTATAAAAATTTACACCACAAAAATAAATGGATTTACTATGCTATAAGCATTCTTTGCATATGGTTCATATATATATATATACTGAAAAGCAAAGCTGAAAACTAAGGGAAAACTTTTGAATTTAAAACGAAAGATGCAAAATAACCTGATCAAAATGCGCAACGCAGCAGTTATGAAAATTCAGAATTCACATTCTATTAAGAAGAGACCTAAGCAAAAAATATATATATTTTTGACTCATACATACATACAGGGCGTCCGATAATTATTGGACACATTACAAAATTATATAAAACAAAACATTAAACAGATAGAAAGAAACTGACTGTACTAACTTACAATGTAACTACACATGTTAATAAATTTCGATGTGAGATCCCTTGGTTCCTCGTAGTACGTCCAAGCGATACTCAATTTCATGCCATGTACTGGCAAGCATCTGAGGAGTTATGGAATTAATAGCAGCTGTGATACCCCTGCTTCAGTTCCTGCAAATCAGTACAAGGCGTCTGATAGACACGATCCTTCACATAACCCCACATGAAATAATCCAATGGAGTTAGATCTAGAGAGCGAGGAGGCCATGGAATGGGACCACCATGCCCAATCCATCTGTTGGGAAAATGCTCATTTAGGCACTTACGTACACACGTTGACCAATGTGTAGGCACGCCATCTTGTTGGAAAATGACATCATATCTTTTGATCTGGGGTAAGCGAAATTTTCTAGCATATCCAAGTAAATGACACCATTTATGGTTTTTTCTGCAGAAGAAGAAAGGGCCAATCACTTCTCTTTTTGATAGGGCGCACCACACAATAACTTTTGGAAAATCACGTTCCAGTTCAATAGCAGCATGAGGCAGTTCACTGCCCCATATCCTACAGTTGTGACGATTCACAATACTTGATACATGAAATGTGGATTCATCATTAAAAATTACAGTACGGAGAAAGTTTTCGTCATTTTCCACTCGATTCAGCATACCACAGCGAAATCGTATTGCAGAGTGTGATTATTTTCATTCATAATTTGCCCTATTTGAATTTTATAAGCATGAAACTTTAATTTCTTGTGCAAGATATCGTGAACTGTCGATTTCGGAATGCACAGTGCTCTGCTTGCTTTACGAACGGATTTCCTGGTGCTTTGTCGGAAACTTTCATTAAGTTGTTCAACCGTCTCACCGCTGATGCTAGGCCTACCAGCTCCTCCACGATGTTCCACATTGCCAGTTTCTTAAAACTGTTTCATCCACCGCTTAATTGAATTCATTCATGGAGAATTACAACCATACTCTAAATGGTACCGTCTTTTAACTTTTAACGACAGGCTTTAATTCCGCAAGCCATAACACACACATCGCCTTCTGCTGTACAGATGACATGACTACTGATTGCGCATTCCTCATCAGGTCACACCTAGCGCCATCTTTCGGGTTCTGGGAATAACAATTCTGCAAAACAAAAATATAGAAACCGTGTTAGTAATACGTGTCATAGATAAACAGACAATGCTCATAGTTTTTTTTTACATAATTTTGTAATGTGTCCAATAATTCTCGGACACCCTGTATGTATGTATATATATATATATATATATATATATACTTAAGAGCAAAACTGAAGACTAAGGAAAAACTTTAGAATTTAAAACGAAGGTTGCAAAATAACCTGAAAATCAAAACGCGCAACGCAGCAATTTTGAAAATTCAGAATTCACATTCTATAAAGAAGATACCTAAGCAAAAAAATGCATATATAATTTTGACTCACACCTAGTACAACATAGAAAAGGTTATATATCTACCTGTGTGAGTATAAGGAGAAAAGACAAAAAAATAAAATAAAACAACTGAATGTAGAAGGTGTCGAGAATACTGAGCCTTGGCTTTATCAAGGACCAGCAAAAACTCTGCATTTTCTCACTTCCACAAAGACCTAGTTGGAAATGGGTTTCTGCAAGGCCATAGATGCAAGTAACATTCCCACCTAAAATAGTTTAAAAAATATATATATAAGTCATGTCCTCCGTAGAGTTGCATGACCTAGCACTAGTTAACAATTTCGCTTGCATCCATTAACCTTCCTGGCCCGACCCATGCTCTTCATCTGTTACTATTAAACAGAGAGAAGAAGATTAAAGAGAACTCAAGCTGTGAGAGTGACATAATAATTAGAAATGATTTTCAGCCATAACGAAATTCCAAGTTCGTTTGAGAGAGAATTTAAACCTGAAAATCAATGCAAAGAAATCCAAATTTTACATTGCAATTAAAAAGGAAATGTTAATTTTTAACGAACAGATTTTTGAAAGAAAACTTGAGTCTAAAACCCCCTACTCTACAACTTATGACAGCACGAAAACGAGAATAAGTTAAAGATAATAATTAACTAAAGAAAACTTTGTGAAAGTTATATACCTTAAACAGTTAGTTACAATATGTACAAAGTATTTCAGCAGTGCTTTAAGTGCATAATTAATTAGTTATTAAGAACTTAACTACTTTGAAAAAACAGCGCAGAGACAGCGCATAGAAAGATGGCTAAGCTTGTTCCTTTTCTATGCGCTGTCTCTGCGCTGTTTTTTCAAAGTAGTTAAGTTCTTAATAACTAATTAATTATGCACTTAAAGCACTGCTGAAATACTTTGTACATATTGCAACTAACTGTTTAAGGTATATAACTTTCACAAAGTTTTCTTTAGTTAATTATTATCTTTAACTTATTCTCGTTTTCGTGCTGTCATAAGTTGTAGAGTAGGGGGTTTTAGACTCAAGTTTTCTTTCAAAAATCTGTTCGTTAAAAATTAACATTTCCTTTTTAATTGCAATGTAAAATTTGGATTTCTTTGCATTGATTTTCAGGTTTAAATTCTCTCTCAAACGAACTTGGAATTTCGTTATGGCTGAAAATCATTTCTAATTATTATGTCACTCTCACAGCTTGAGTTCTCTTTAATCTTCTTCTCTCTGTTTAATAGTAACAGATGAAGAGCATGGGTCGGGCCAGGAAGGTTAATGGATGCAAGCGAAATTGTTAACTAGTGCTAGGTCATGCAACTCTACGGAGGACATGACTTATATATATATTTTTTAAACTATTTTAGGTGGGAATGTTACTTGCATCTATGGCCTTGCAGAAACCCATTTCCAACTAGGTCTTTGTGGAAGTGAGAAAATGCAGAGTTTTTGCTGGTCCTTGATAAAGCCAAGGCTCAGTATTCTCGACACCTTCTACATTCAGTTGTTTTATTTTATTTTTTTGTCTTTTCTCCTTATACTCACACAGGTAGATACATAACCTTTTCTATGTTGTACTAGGTGTGAGTCAAAATTATATATGCATTTTTTTGCTTAGGTATCTTCTTTATAGAATATATATATCATCATCATCATCATTGTCAACCATATATATATATATATATATATATATATATATTCGATTATGAAAAAGCCTTTGATTCGGTGAAACCATCAGCAGTTACAATGGCTCTGAAATCGTGCGGTATTGAAGATGCATACATTAATATTATTAATAACATCTATGAAAATGCAAGTGCAAAGATTCGGCTGTTTGAAAATACAACACACATAAAAATTGGAAAGGGAGTGAGACAAGGTGACACCATATCTCCGAAGCTCTGTAACGCCACATTGGAAAATGTCTTTCAATCACTGAACTGGGAAAACAAAGGGATAAAGATAAATGGAGATTATCTAACCCACCTTCGCTTTGCTGATGACATAGTCATTTTTGCAACTACCCCATCAGAGCTGCAGAGTATGATCCAAAAACTTGCTGACAAGAGTAAAGAAGTGGGATTAAAAATGAACTTTCAGAAGACAAAAGTGATGTTCAGTGCTTTTACACAAAATGAAGATTTATCGATTGATGGAGAAAAGCTGGAGATAACAGACACGTACGTTTATCTTGGACAGCAGATATCAAGTGAGGGTCACATTGATGAAGAAATTAATCGGCGTACAAAACTTGCCTGGAGAGCTTTTGGAAGAAACAGCATAAATTTTCAAGAGCAATATGCCATTATGTCTTAAAAGACAAGTGTTTGATCAATGCATCCTTCCAGTGCTTACGTATGGTGCAGAGACGTGGACCTTAACTAAAAGAGACATACAAAGGCTGCAGACAACTCAAAGAAGCATGGAGAGGTGCATGCTTGGTGTAACCAGGAGAGAGAAGATGAGGAACTCGTGGATCCGAAAATGACGAGTGGAAGACATCATGATCAGAGTTAAATCCCTGAAATGGCAATGGGCTGGGCATACTGCCAGAAGGACAGACTATCGATGGACAGCAGAAATTTTAGATTGGATTCCAAGGGACAGGAAAAGACCCAGAAGAAGACCACATGGGAGATGGGTGGATGAAATTCGAAAGTATGCGGGAGTGACATGGAAGAGACTGGCACAAGACAGACCGTTGTGGAGGAAACTTGGGGAGACCTTCGTCCAGCAGTGGATTGATAATGGTTGACAATGATGATGATATATATATATATATACCATGTTATCAGTGGTGCAATCCTGAAAAAAAGAAGTGGCCTGGCGCCCTGAAAACTGTCCCAGGCATTATCGATTCCAACAGGTATGGGGAGGATGGACAACAAACCTTTGAAATTGAACATACATATGTACATTATAAAAGGTACCAGTACCAAAGTGCCCCCAGTCCTCTGGACTCCACTAGCTCTCTGTGGTACTGTGGAGACAGTGCTTCCTGAAGAACATCCACAATTGCATAATATTTGCTGGCAGAGGATTCCTGGTATTGACAGCATGTTGAACACCGTCCCAAATGCGTTCAATGGCATTTAAATCCGAAAAACGAGGGGGGGGGAAGGAGAGCTAGTCAGGATGCCGAACTCTGTGGAATGTTCCTCCAGCCATAATCGCGCGACTGTGGATGTCTGCGGCGGCGCATTGTCGTGTTGAAAGAGGTCACGCCTGTCAGAGTGGTTGCATGGCATGAACAGGTGCAAACGCCAAGAATGGTTACGTAGCTTCCACCAATCAGAGCGGTCTGCAAACGTATGAGGTGTCCTAATGTGTACCAGCTGAAGACACCCCACACCATAACAGAGCCACCGCTGTCCTGCACTGTCTTAAGTAGACATGTGGAATTCATTGCCTCGTGGGGTTCTCACCACACCAGGAGTCTGCCATTTGCCCAAAACACTTGGTATCGTGATTCATCTGACCAGGCTATCGTGATTCGTCTGATCCGATGGCGGTATTCCCGAGCCACATAGCCTTGCGCCATGGGGTCAGCTATGGCACCTGGGTGGGGTCGTTGGCTCCGGAACCCCATAGAACAGAGGGAACATTGCACTGTCCAAATGTTAATGCTACTACTGGCCCTGCATTGAATTGAGTTGTGATTTGTGGTAATATTGCATGCTGGGCAGATGTTGTGATGTGTGCCAGACGCTGCTGTTCACAATTATCCAGGGCTTTTCTATGGCCACATTGTTCTTTCACTGTGGATACCTCCCCCCCCCTGATTTTGTGTAGCCGAGGTACACCCTTGGAATTGTTGACTGTGTAAATCCGAATTTCATGGTCATTTCCTTGATGGAGCGACCCATCTCCTGGTCGCCGGCTATCATACCACGTTCAAAATCACATAAGTTCTGATAAGCTTCCATCTGCGAATGCTACTACTTGAGCTTGTGGCGATATCTACTTCTACATATATGTTGTTTGTAGATGATACCATTTACTGCATGGGTGCGGTGTCATGTCTTGGAAATGGTAGCACCCTTTCAATTTTTTTTTTGGCACCTCAGTATGGTGGGTTACACCTGTGGAAGTCTTGACAGGAATAGAGTAAACACCTTGTAAATCCTGGGATTTGTTGGAATCTGTCTTTAACAATGAGATTGAGAAGATGTGGGGGTGGTTTAACTGTGATCCTTTAAGAAAAAGGATCTGAAGATAGAACAATTTATAAGTGAGGAAAGGGTTGAAGGGCATAGTGCCAACAAACTGATGGGCAGTGGAGGGTTCGGGAAGTGAACTAGTAGTCCTGTACTGGGGCTTAAATTTCCATCTGTGTACTAAGGATGGTGGAAAGCCATGTAATTTGTCAATGTTGATGATATTCTTTTTGTAAAGCAGGAGGGCTATTGCAAATGAGGTTAACTCTGTGCATGTAAGATTTAATACCAGATAATTTATATTTCTTAAAGGTGCAATAGAAGGGATGATATTGCAGGTGGCAGCCTGTAAACATGGAGGCCAAGTGAAGATCCTGAATTAATGTTAACATCCAGAAAGCTAACATTATTGTCGACTTGTTCCTGAGAAGAGAATTTCATGTTTGGGAATTTCGAAGTTATGGATGACATAAGTTCCATTGATGCATGTTTCTGGAGTGGCCAAATGATCAAGATATCATCTACATACCATAACCAAATGGTGGGTTTTAAGACAGATGAAACAATGATTAATTTTTCAGTATTTTGCAAATAAATTTCAGCAATGGGGAGTGGGGAGGAGCCCATTGGTACATTCTGTTTTTTGTTTGTAATAGATACCATTGTACACAAAACAGCAATATTTTTCTAAGGATTCAAAACAGTTATAATGATCTTTGATTAGTTCTTTATAAAGTTCTTGGTGCTCCAATCGGGCAACATCTGTTGCTAATACCAAGTCTCATTCCATGGTTGAGGAAGGTAGAAGCTAACTACTGAAACATCCCATCATATACTTTCCCATAATGCAACCAATGTGTGATATGAGAAATTTATTACTTCTCAAGTTTGTGATGTATTTTGTTAGTTTATTTTCAAGTGAAAGCAAGTTTTGTATGTGTTTCCTCATCTCTTGATAATTTTTTTTTCTTCCTTTTCTTCCATGCCATATAAAGGGTTTTTCTGGAACATGGAGGTAAACCATGGATGAGTGATCCAAATCATCCTAATTACTTGGCAGGACGCAAAGCTGTAAAATATGGTACGTTTGTTATTCAAATGACATGTCATATGCAGCACTTACATTTTGCAGTTGAGTACTGATACAGTATTTTTTTTTTCTTGCTTTCCCACCCTCTACAATTTTTATAGCTTTAAGAAATTTGTGAGCTTTGCATTTTAATTAAAAAAATACTAAAACAACGAGTATTACTAGAACAGTGGTGTGCAAAAGTATTAAATCGCCTGCAAAAACTGTGAATTAATTTAATTTTTTTTAACTAACTAATTTCCATAGTTATTTCATTGTTTGTATGTCATTAGATGCGAAATTTAATGGAGATTTCAAAAATGTCTTGATTTTTCCTGTAGCTGTTTCTGTTCTTAAGGTATGACAAAAAATATGGGGTTTGACAAACACGTTGCAAATTCATGTTAGCTGTGTATCAGTTGTTACAGCCAATCATAAACATTCTTTTACCTGATTGGCTGCTACCAAATGCTATTCTAATCCTACTCCAGCCTTATAAGGGTTGACTCAGAGCTACCAGAGCATTGTAGTGATCACTTCTTGTTGTTATTAGGGTATAATTTGAGTGCATTCTCAATAATGGTTAAAACTGCAGAATTGTCCACAGCGGACAGAGTAAAAATAGTTTTTCTGCATGAAGAGGGATATTATTAAAAGATAAATTGCTGACAGAGTGGGCTGTAATCAATCTACAGTTATTAGCTACTAAAGAAAGTAAAACACACTGCAGATATTAAAAATATGAGTCACAGTGGAAGGCCCAGATCCACTACAATCAGGCAGGACAGAGTGCTCAGAAAGCTAAGCTCGGCAGACAACAGGCTTAATTCACCTGAATTGCTTCAGAGATGGTCTGAGATGACTGATGTTACTGTTAGGAGGATGCTGCTTTACTATGACTTACGTGGCTGCAAAGGCAGACGTAAACCACTATTAACTGCAAATCAAAGACAGCATGGACTTCAGTGGTCAAAACAGCATGTCTCATAGACAACCAAGCAATGGGAAAATGTTCTTTTCAGTGATGAATCAGAATTTTGCCTTAATGGGAATCAGAGTAGTGCCTGTGTAAGGAGATTCAAACGTGAAGAATTCCATCTAAGTTGCTTAGTAACTACTATTAAGCATCCAGTGAAGGTCATGGTTTGGAGATGCATATTGTCAATGGTACTGTAAATGCCCAGAAATACATCTGGATATTAGAAAACAAGATGCTACCATCATGTAGAAGACTTTTATGACCACAATTGTATTTTTCAAGATGACAATGTTCCCTGTCATTGGGCTAAAGTAGTTTAAAAGTGGTTTCAGAAAATAGATGTTCAGCATCTTGATTGGCCACTACAGTGACCGGACTTAAACCCGATCAAACATTTGTGGTTCAAAGTGTCATATGAACTATCAGAAAGGAAACCAACAACCAAAGTTCAACTTATTGAAGATGTAATTCAAATTTGGAATCTTATTGTTCAACCCAATCTTTTGCAAACCCTTGTTCACAGTATGCCAGCAAGATGCAAAGCTGTGATTAAAGCTAAAGGCTGGGCAATAAAATATAAGGTGCATTTTATTATTTTGCTTCATTATACATATTACTGTATTTAAATGTTATTTCATTCCGTATGAATTACAAAAACGATTTATGGCAATAAACCTAAGTATTGGATAAATGATCCTTTTCATAATAATTTTGACTTGGTCATAATTTTTGTTATGTATCTTAAGAACAGAAGTAGCCACAAGAAAAACTAAGACATTTTTGAAATCTCCATTAAATTAAAAAAAAGTTAATCTTAAAAATTCAGTTTTTGCAGGTGATGCAATACTTTTGCACACTACTGTAGGGCATGCAATCTTAAAAATTTTCTTGGATTATAAGGAAAGAATTCAACAGCAGCGTGAAGAATTTTTTTGCTATCATCATAGTACAATCTCTAGTAACAGAGATTGTACCATGTACAGAAACAAGGGCTGCACAGTGTTCTGAAGGTTACACACACATTACCAACATGATGCATGTGTTACATAGCTGCTGCCACATATTCTGTGTAGCACAGTTCACATTGCATTTGTAGAAAAAGAATTTGTGTAAAATAGTCTTGCAGCATAGTAACTAAAACTGTTTTAACAAAAAAAAAAAAAGTTTTCATACAGACATAGCAATATTACTATCATATCTAGAAACCCTGAAAATCCTTTCAGCACACTGCTCTGAGTGTCTTGATTTGATTCAAAATTATATTTCTGAGTTTTCTCATTTGGGAAACACTCAAAAGGTGATTGCTGTGAAGTACAAAAAAATGACCCAAGTTATTTTTTAGTTTTTCATTTAAATGTACAAACTACTGAAAAGGAAAGTGCACTGTCATAATTTATTGGGAACATATTGTCATGGACTTCCTTCATGTTCTGGTTGTTGGTCAAAATCAATATGACAGTTGATACTTTAACTGTCAATTGACGATCATTTTTACCAAATGTTACCTTTTATGTATGGTTCTGAAGATGCCAGATAGCCAAATCACATGATGTGCATCTGTTCTTAAAATGGCCCAATCCCCACATAAGCCTGTTCTTTGTTCTTTTCATTGTTGGTTCCAGTAAAGCTGTCACAGCATAGTTTTCCTTTCTATCCAGTTTCATTAAATACCTGTTCTGACCACTTGTTGCCCTTCCCCATTTCTTGACATTTGCTGCATGGCCATAAATTCAGCTCCATCTTGCTAGAACAGATGCCATTTTGAGTATGTAGTAATTTGTGAAAAGGTACATGAAACAAAATGTTGTTAATAGGGCAGAGACAAATATTTTGAGGTGATTTGGCCATGTTGAAGGAATGAATGATGAGGTGCTAACTAAAAAAAATTAAGCCCAAGTATCAGGAAGGTAATATGAAGTACGAAAGGTCTTGTGTACAGCATGTGATTGATGTCAGTGAAGGTAGAGTTATATGCTGAGATCAATGTAAATGTATGATTATATCAACAGTAAGTAAAATCCAACACCATAAGTAACCTTGATTTGCATGATGATCATGCTTTTCAGGGACTAACCACTGAATCTCAGAGAACCACTTAGTGATATGAATGTATGTATAAGTTAAATTTCATAATAGGAAGTTCATTGCTGGTATGCTTTAATTAAATTATTTTTGTATTTTTTATCAAGTAATAAATACATAATTAAGCTATATTATATAGGTTCTGTTACAGAGAGGTACCTGCCATTATATGTTGGTAGTGCTAAACTAGTTATCTTTATATTGCTGATAAACAAAACAGACGTATACTTCTTGCATTTCACAAACTCTAAAGGAAAACAACTTTCAGAGTGTTACAGTCCTTCCATTTTATCATGACTTAGTACTACAAAAAGTGTTCCAAGCTGTTTCCTTCATCTTCAGTGTTCAGGTGGTCTCAGACTGGTGTTAAAAATGGTGTGTTATTAAATGGTTTCTTAAAAGCTCAGTACTTAAAAACAAAGTCAAAGGAGCTAAAGTTTGTTGCCCAAAGGATTGTTCTTCAGTCTTTTTGAAGTTTTGGAATAACAGTTTCTTTGGCAGCTAACTTTGGTTCCTCCAATTTGGTTTTTAATTTTCAGTCAGTCTGGATCCTTAATGTAGGTTTAGACACAACAACCTGCAACTCAAAGAGCCTTTTCTTTGGTAAAAAATAGAAAATAAAGGTGTAGGGTAGGATGCACTGATAGGAAAGTAAAAAAAGAAAAGTAATGTGTTAGAGATTTAGGAGTACATGATTACCCATTAAGAAAAGTTTTACCAAATATGCCACTGGTATCTTCTGAGCAGCCATGACTCTGTAGAAGAACAGAAAAGGGCTTATCATAGTGACAACCTGTGATATCACATAGGGGATTTGAAAGAATTTAGACAGAGACAGCTCTGTCCTTAGAGCATCTGGCTTGCAACCAGTTGGCTGTAGGTTTGATCCTAACTTTAGAGGTGGGTCAGAATAAATTCTACAATTTAATCTGCAATGCCCTCAGGCAGCATGCTAATACATTGGCTGTGGGGAAAGAACCTCAGCTGCATCTTAGGTTATAATTCCCTTAACATACCCCTCCCTCTACTGTGCTTCTCCATCTTTCAGATGTTCCTCTGACCTGCCTCTGCATTACTTTTTGTTTTGCATACATGATCCAAATGCCTGTCCAAGCTCTGGTGATCGTGTCTAAATTTAAACTTGGGAGTGATCCGTACAAGAAATTGCAGACTGATTGAAGAATTCAGGCTTGGCTGTTTTTTGAGAGGCTCCCTTAACTTGGAGGAAGTGTTGTCTTCACATTACAGAGGGTAACTAACTGGAAAAGGAATACTGTAGACTGGGTTTAGAATAATCCTAGAGGAGAGAAAAGAATGAAAAAAAATAATGGAAAATATTAGGACTAGTGGGTTCAGGTGCAGAAAAGATTGCTCAGAATGCATAATCTTCCACTTGATGCTGATGCATTTGTTTATACAAATTTTTAATCATAGTTGGTAGCTAAGTTAATTTTTCTTGTACCAGGTTTTTTTCTCTGGTGTTTTATGTTTCAATTAAAACATTTGTATTTTTGTTCTGTCGTAGTGTGTCATAGCTTATTGCATTTTTTTTTATGAGGGGTTTGCATGCTTTTCTGGTTTTTCAGAATACCATTTTGCAAGCTCATGAATAGTTTGGTCAGCTGAATTGACATTTAATATATATATATATATATATTTTCATGGTTTGAGGTTGTTCCACTTTTACCAGCCATTTCTCCAAGAGTATCATTTTGGAATGCAGTTATTTCTGTCCCCCATGAGTTCTTGCACAAATGCCCCAAATTGAACTTCCATCACTCCTCATTTCATAAATGCCCCAAATTGAACTTTCATCACTCCTCATTTCAAATTATGAGATCAGGAGTACCTCAGGGTTCTGTCCTTGGGCCCTTTATTGTTTAATATATACATTAATGATTTATTTTCGCTGTCAACTCATACGGATCTTTTTCTGTATGCTGATGATACAGATATTCTTCTAAAAGGGAAAAACTTAAGTGAAATACTAACACAATGTAATAAACAGTTGCAAACTATATCTGACTGGTTAAATTCTAATGAACTAATAATTAATCAATTCCACTTAGTAGTTCTAATTCTGACTATTATATAGCTCTAATTATTGTACTATTCTCTTTTACGTGCGATATTTCAAAGTAACTTGTACAGAAAACTAGCAGATAATGCTTACCTTGGCATTAGTTTCTAGCGACGGGAACATTTCACGCACGTGTTTTCCGGTCCTTTGTTGATGTTATTGTCCTAAAGTCCGTTGTATGTGATGACTGGCTTTACTTCTCACACTTTTCGCTGGGTATACTCATTGGATCTTTGCCTTAGGATTCAAACATCAATTTTTACCGTTCTTTATACTCAAAATTTTCGCCCATACTCTGGGCATCTTCAGGAGCGTGGCGACTTTACCACCGATGTTCGTGGTTAACTTCGCGCTAATGGAGTCCGATACTCCTTGTTGCCATTCGTCGGAAAAACTTTCCTGGATATATTCCGTTATCAAGCCCGGCTGGTGCCATCTATGTTTCGTTAAGAACTTTTTTTTTTTTTGTTCCCCCAGTATTTTTTTTTTTTTTTTAATTTTTTTTTTTTTTAATTTTCTTCTCCTATCCTGGTTTTCTTGTCTTTTTTTTGCCTGTTTTTCTTTTGTTGTTTTTCTTGTCTTATTAGTTCTTTCCACAGGCCCGATAATGTGCTAGGGTCGTTCTGGTTACATACCGTTGCTTTATTTTGTAGATTAATATTGCTTCTTCCCTCCTCATTTGCCTTTCCGATTTTTTATTCTTTTTTAGCATTTTAATTTCATCGAACTTTGGGAATGTCCGGTTTTCCAAGCAGAATTGCACTAAAGCAGTTTTGGCTTCTTTTTTTGCCAGTTAGATATGTGTTGTTTAAGTCTTTTTTTAATCTGTTTTTCGTACTTCCAATGTACGATATTGGGGGTATGTGTGCTATTGGAATTTCGTAGGTTCCTGATTCTTCTAGCATTTTTTCCTCTGTTTTTTTGTTGACAGTCATACTTTTCACTGTGTGCACTGAGCTTCCTAGTTGTAAGTCATATTTAGCACAGTGCCTATTGATTTCTTTACTCACTCCTTCCAGGTATGGGAAAGCTCCAATGTATTTCAATTCTTTATTTCTCATCTTCCTTTGGTTGTGCACTTCTTGGCCTTCTTTACTCTGAGTCATATGCTTTTTACTCTCATGTATCCATTTATTAATTAGCTTGCTCGGGTACCCATACTCTTGTGATATTTTCGAGATAAACTCTAGCTCTTGATTTTTTTAGCCTGTTGTTAGATGTGTGTGTGTACGCTCGCCGTATCAAGTTTACTATGCTGTTTTTTTTTTATGTATCACTGGATGGTGCGACGAGTATGGTATCAGTACAGGTATGTAAGTTGCTTTTCTGAACACAGAGTATTCAAAACTATTTTCGTTTTTCTTTAGTTGAATGTCCAGGAAGGATAGGCAATTATCCTCTTCAAACTCAATAGTTAGCTCTATGGTGTTACAGATTTTGCTAAACTGCTGTGCTAGATCTTGTAGCTCGGCTTTGTTAAGTTTAGACATTATAATAATGTCGTCTACATATCGAGCATAAAGTATTGGTTTTTCAGGTAAATTTTGAATAATTTCTTTTTTGAGGTATGCCATAATCACTTCTGCGTATAATTCCAATAATGGGGATCCCATAGGGCCACCTTGCGTTTGTTTAAATATATTTCCTTCAAAATGGAAGATGTTGTTTTCCTTGATGAAATATAAGGTATTCTTTAGCTTTTTCAGTTGTGACAAGTTTAGTTCTTTGTTGATGCTTAGTTGTTGCATAATCAATTCGATGGCTAGCTCGACAGGAGTGTTTGGGTATAACGCCTTAACATCCATGGAGGCCATAGTTATTTGCTCTAGGTCTTGATTAATTAATTTGATTTTTTCTATAAACTCATAGCTATTCTTTAATGTATATTGATTCCTCATGAATATTGGGGATAGATAGTTGTATATATTTTTTTCTAGGTTGATGAGTGGCGAGTTTTTTTTTCGATAGAATCAGTCTTAAAGGTGTGTTTTCTTTATGAGTTTTAATTTTCGAGAATATTTTTGGCATCCCTGCTCCCATTGGAGGGTTTGCATTTTTTATTTCTGTTGGTAACGTTCTGTGGTTCCTTATATTAGCCAGGAAGGTAAGTTGTTTGTCGGTGGGATCTTTGTTGATGCTATCGCACTGTAGCTCTGAGATGGCCGTCCGCATTTTATCATTATATTCCAAAGTGTCCATAATAACAATTTGCCCTGTTTTGTCCGCTTCGCAGAATTTGATCGTGGGGTCTTTGCAAAGATTTACTAGTTGTTTTCTGTCATACTTTAATTTATTAATCTTAGTTTTTTTTTGTGCTTAGTGTTATACTCTTTAAGCATGATTCTGAATAGCTTAAACCTTAGATCGGTAGCATGTTCTGGATGCACTCGCTGCACAATATCTTCTAAGATAGGAATGTACTCTTCTGTTCTTGGGGTTTTAGGTGGAAACGCGTATTTTTTCCCACGTTGTAGCACTGCCTTTTCCCTAAAAGTTAGCGCTCTCGATGATTGATTCACAAACACTGGGTATTCTGTACTTTCATCACCCCTCATTTTGATTCCATCTAAAAGGGTATTAAATTTCTTGGCAGTTGAGCTTTCTGCCGCCTTTTGTTGGCTTTCGACTATTTCATTAATTTCAGTGAGAACATCGTCTATAATAAGGGTTTTCCATGTCCCGTTAAAATTCATATATTCAGTATTCAGTATCTGGTTCCACATATTATAGCACTGAATGTGGTTTTGGTATAGTTGTTTTCTTTTATAAATGATTTCTGCACTTAGTCTTTTCTCTTGACACGTCAGTAGCAGCCTTTTGTCTTTTCCATGCATAGGTTTGTTGGAAATTCGTAAGTATTTTGGTATAATATTAAAGTCTCTACAGTTCGTTAAGAACTTTATTTGGATATCTTCTTTTACCAGTTTAATTTTCTTTTTTTTAACTTCCTTATGATGTTTAGTTCTTTAGGCGTCAGCAGGCTTCTATACTTCATTATCCGTTCACGTATCGTTGTTCCGCCCGTGGCCGATTCTAATGCATGTATAACGAATCAATTCCACTTAGTAGTTCTAATTCTGACTATTATATAGCTCTAATTATTGTACTATTCTCTTTTACGTGCGATATTTCAAAGTAACTTGTACAGAAAACTAGCAGATAATGCTTACCTTGGCATTCGTTTCTAGCGACGGGAACATTTCACGCACGTGTTTTCCGGTCCTTTGTTGATGTTATTGTCCTAAAGTCCGTTGTATGTGATGACTGGCTTTACTTCTCACACTTTTCGCTGGGTATACTCATTGGATCTTTGCCTTAGGATTCAAACATCAATTTTTACCGTTCTTTATACTCGAAATTTTCGCCCATACTCTGGGCATCTTCAGGAGCGTGGCGACTTTACCACCGATGTTCGTGGTTAACTTCGCGCTAATGGAGTCCGATACTCTTTGTTGCCATTCGTCGGAAAAACTTTCCTGGATATATTGCGTTCCAGAGTATGGGCGAAAATTTCGAGTATAAAGAACGGTAAAAATTGATGTTTGAATCCTAAGGCAAAGATCCAATGAGTATACCCAGCGAAAAGTGTGAGAAGTAAAGCCAGTCATCGCATACAACGGACTTTAGGACAATAACATCAACAAAGGACCGGAAAACACGTGCGTGAAATGTTCCCGTCGCTAGAAACGAATGCCAAGGTAAGCATTATCTGCTAGTTTTCTCTAATAATTAATGTTAAGAAAACTAAAGCAGGGATTTTTTTCTAATATGTTATCACCTTTAACACCAAATGCACATGTATTCCTTAATAATAAAAGAGTTGTATAGTACCTTCATTCAACTACCTGGGAACTACAATAAATTTTGACCTGAAATGGAATAAACATATTGATTTTCTTTTAATTAAACTATCTAGAAATATTGGTATAGTGAGTAATATCCTGACTGATCTAACAACTGAAACATTGATCTCATTGTATTACACATTATTTCAAACTCATATTAATTACTGCATACTATCATGGGGACAAACAACACAATACAATATTAACAAATTAGAAACTCTACAAAATAAATTTATTAGACTAATTGATCTCAAATCACATCCTAATACTCGACCTTAAATAAATTTTAGAACAAAAGTATATCCTAATAAATATAATATACTTACTATTACTCAACTATACTATTTTAATCATGGTAAAATTATGTTCAAACAAATTAAATATAATTTATATTCAGATCTCATATTTCTTAATACGCATGCACATTCGTATGAAACAAGGAATAAACTACAATTATAACCTATTTTTCCAAAAACGGAATCAATTAAACTTACTTTAAATTACAGAGGCCCTCAATACTGGAATTCTTTACCTAGCAACCTGACTAACTTAAACAATTTTAATTTATTTAAAAAAAAATTCAAACTATCTATTTCAATAATTAAAAAAAAAAGGAAAATGTTGGCAAAACGTCTTCCGATTGTCTGTCTTGATGTGTCTATCTGTTGTTTCATTTGTTTCTTCTACGGGGAGTATAGGGCTATGTCAGGCCATTTTGGCCTTTTCCCTTGTCTTCCCTGTTGTTACAGTCTATGTTCATCATTTATGAACTGTCAATTTTTTCCCCCACTTTTTTTATCTTCTAAGAGCATGTAACAACAAAAATAAATAAATAAGCATTAATGAGATAAAAAAAAACAGGTTTCCCAAAGTAATTTCTTATTTTTGCAGATATTAATTTATTATTTTTAATTAGCAGTTCTACAGCAGCCATTATTTAGTGTTTTTAAGAAACTATTTAATAACGTAAAGAATTTTTAACATACCCCAGAGACTTGCACCTGGACACTAAAGATGAAGGGGAAAAGCTGGGAACACTTCTTGTGGAAACTAGTGATAAAATAAAGCTAAGACGATCCCGCTAGTTTTGTTAAGAGATTAGAACTTTTACAAAAAAGTTCGTAAGTTGGGAGCTTTCGACTTTGTCTTAGGTCTTCATCACGCTAATGGAGGACTAAGATTGTTTCCAGATTCTACATTTTTAGAATCTGGAAACAACCTTAGTCCTCCATTGACATGATGAAGACCTAAGACAAGGTCAAAATGTAGAATCTGAAAACAATCTGAGTCCTCCATTGGCACGATGAAAATCGGACAAGGTCGAAAGCTCAGAACTTATGAAATTTTTTGTAAAAGTTCTAATCTTTAAACGTAATTAGTTTGATCGTCTTACCTTTATTTGTTATTTTTGTTACATGTTTTATGTTTTGCCCATCATTGTCATGTCGTTGTGATAAAATGTACTGAATAGCATTGAAAGTGAGTTTGCTTTAAAATTTGTGAAATGCAAGAGGTAAGTCTGCCTTGTTTTACTGCAATATAAAGAGGCAGTATGTAATAGTAATAAAATATTTTGCAATTCTATTTTTTTTTTTTTTTTTTTGCATGGTTATGCTTTCATTTTAGTGTTTTTGATTGTTAGGTAATAAGATATTTCATAATGTGCAATTATTTTAAATTCATTATGTTTTCATTGAATTATGTTCATCTTCAGAGGTTATGAAATACTATCACTCATTACTCTGCTACAGTTGTCATTGTTGGCATGGTTAAGCAGTTTCTTCTCAGTGTGGTGTGTTTCTGAAGTGTGCATCCTTTCTGTTAACTTCCACACCTGACCAAACATAATCACAGAGAAATATTTATTTACTTGGCATGTTTTGTTTATACATTAATGCTTATAACAACAAAATTTTTTACCTTATTAAAAGAAATTGTTTGTGACCCTTCCCCCTTCTTTGTTGGCCCACATGTATTTCTTACAAAGTTGTTATGCCTTTATTGGACAGTTGTTCAAATTCTTGGTAGAAAGATTAACAATCAACCAAACCTTCTTAAGAATGGAAAATAAAGTAGACGTCACACATACACAGATAAGATCATATTGCAATAATACCTTTTTCAAGTTCCACCAAGCCGCCCTCTGGTGGCCGAGGGATACAAGGCGCTGGTCTCCGTTTTTTCCGTGACTCACTTATAAATGTGGAAAGAGCGATGACTTCTGCTTGATGAGGCCTTTAATCATTCGTCTGAGACATGGATAGTATGTTTTTTTACAGCACTCGGCTACACTTTAGACTTCGGCCCCTGTCTTCTGCTTCAGCCAACGTGCTGCTGGAATGACGAGAGAAACATTTCGCGAATAGGTGGGTCTGCAGCTGCATCTTCTCCCGCGCTGTGTGTTACGTAATTGCTGTTTGCCGAGTGCATGAGCAGTGAATCCTGTGTACTTACTTCTGTTCGCCCTGTTCTAAGAGATACGTGGCTTGTATTTTTTCCAGCGTGCATTGTAGCTCTGACAGTTGCCATGTGGAACTGGAGGCGTTTCTTCGATGAAGTTGGGAAGGTTGAAGAAACATCTGTTGCATGGTGTGAGCGGAAAGCATTGCTTCCAACCGAATGAAGATGTTCCGCAGGTCATCCAATGAGTTTGCGAGTGAATATGTGTCATCGTTTAGGACAATTCAGGTATAGGAAGAATCACGTTACAGGGAAAAGTGAGCAGTGTTCCCATTTACTTGGGACATGGTTTGAAGCTGCTTGTATGACTGTTTTATATTGTTTCGCCAAAGGATTGTCCTACGATGATGCAATTGAGGAATCTTCCTAAGGTGGGGTTTCCACATCCTCTGTGACAGTCAGTGATTATTATCAGTCTTGCAGAGAACTAGTCACAGAGTTTATGGTAGCCTACGAACAAGATGAAGGATAGCTTGGAGGCCCTGGTGTAATCGTAGAAGTGGATGAGGCGAAGGGTGGGAAGCAGAAGTATAATCGTGGTCGTCTCGTTGAGGGCACCTGGATCCTTGGCATCTTTGAACGAGATTTGAAACGATTCAGGGTTGAGATCTGCCCGGAAAATAACCGCTCTGCGCACACATTGGTGCCGCTCATCCAGAAACATGTTCAACCTGGAAGTACTGTAATGACGGATCAGTGGGCTGCGTACCGCAATCTCCCCATCCTGTGGTATCCAACATCTGTCAGTAAACCACTAGCTCAATTTCGTCGATCCGACTACTGGGGCGCATACACAAGGTGTTGAGAGCAATTGGCGGCCCCTCAAATGCACACTATCTAATGGAATTCACAAAGACCACTTGTCAGACCACATTCTCGAATATTTATTCTGATGAAGTTGTAGTCTTTACTCTGAACACTGTTTTGAGGTGATGATTGCTATCATCAAACAGTTCTTCCATTTAAATATTCATACTAGATAGACAGGTTCTCAACGACGAGGAAACACTTCTTTTCCGTCGTTAGAAATATTTAACAACACCTAAACTACTCACATTCCATAAAGGCCCTTTTCAGGGCCAGTCATATTACAAAATAAACCTCTTCCTTTCAAAAATGCCCCCCCCTCCTCCATATTTTTTCGCGTCCTCAACACTCCTCTCGCACAACACGCAGCAAAGGAGAAAAAACGCTGACGCAGCTGCAGCATACCTGCCAACCTGAGAAAATTCAAATGTGTAAAATTGCGCGTGAATGACATTTCTAATTATTTTTTTTTAAACTCTGCGCGAACAACATTTTTTAGGAATTTGGCTATGTACAAGTAAAAATAAATGCAAATATTTATGTGTTTCATAATTTTTAGATGTTTATAATATAAGCAAATTATATCACATTTTGATACCATGCTCAACGTTTCCCGTCGTCCATAGCAGACCGACAATTTCCATAGCATACTCGATGTTTTTCGTCGTCCGTAGTGGACCAACAATTTCCATAGCACACTCGCCGTTTTCCGTCGTTTGCAGTGGACCGACGATTTCCATAGCATACTCGATGTTTTCCGTATGGACCTACGATTATCATAGCATACTCTGTTTTCCGTCGTCTGTAGAGGACCGACTATTTCCATAGTAACTATGTAAAATCCGCAGTAGTTGGAGTCTCTGAATCTTTCTTCCCACCGCATGATCTTTATTCAGCGTCAAGCATAACAGTGTGCACGGAGAATTTACTGTACTGAAGTCCCGACGATGGGGCACGGGTGTCCTGGCAGACAATGGTGCCAAAATTCCCATCTCTGTTATATATTTTATTTATCCGGATATTTTAAACAAAAAATACAGAAAATTTTAAAAATCCGGAACAGTTCTTCAGGTCGGAAAACGGAAAACTTCCGCAAATTCCGGAAGAGTTGGCAGGTATGATTTAACTGAAACATTAACAAATATTTCTCAAGGAAGATTTAAATATATATTTTTTTTAATATCCGGAAATGCGTAAAAAAAAAAGCGATCTATGCGTAAAATCGTAAAGAACAGTTAAAATGCGTAAAAGTTGGCAGGTGTGCTGCAGTGCCACCCATCGCAAAACGTTTCTCCCAACATTCCAGCGGCGCTTTGACTGAAGCAGACGACAGGGGCCGAAGATTGAAGTGCATCACAGCACTTCCCCCTCCCTCGAGCCACTGGCCCTAAATTAGGGACACACAACTGCTTATAAAGTAGCCCATTTGGTTGTTCGTTTAAACCTCCAAACTAAAAAAGAAAAGTCCCACCAGCATGAGCACAAAAGGATTGTAAAAAGACGTAAACATATTTTTTTTTTAAATTAAATTTATCCTGTTATATACTTCTGTACTAAAAAATACGAATTCAACTTTGTGCCATGTCCCTGAAATGCAAAATGCTTAGTTTTGAAGTCAAGTTTTCAATATTTGCTTGAAGATATAAACTATCTGCTTTACCATTAGCATGCCATCCAAGTTCTGATGCTAAATAATAATGAATATTTTTATAAATTTTTCTTCCTGAGCTTAAGTTTTTCTATTTATATTTGCAGTATTTGGGGTTGAGCCTGACATGATACGTGAAGGTGGAAGTATTCCTGTCACCCTCACTCTGCAAGAGGCTACTGGGAAGAACGTGATGTTACTGAGTATTGGTGCAAGTGATGATGGTGCTCATTCACAGAATGAAAAGATTGATGTTTACAATTATATGATGGGGGTGAGTAACCTACCTTATGGTATCAACTTTAACTTGTTGTGCAGTTGGAAGTGTATACCTTGTGGTCACAGTGATGTATAAAATTAGCTGTTATTTTCAAAATATTGTGTTCAATAAATAAGTTCAGGGTCTGGTATTTTACCACTGCTGTACTTATAAGACTTTACTAAAAGCTAGTGACATCTTTTCTCTAAGTGTCCTAAAATTTGTTTGGCTGCATGTGCAGCTGTTGATGATACAAAGAGTGCAGTGTTTAACATGTCCAGCTCGGTACAAGATTGGACATCATGGTGAACATGATTATTAGAGACAAGGTCAGGAGAAGAAGTTGTTCAGTATAAGTTTGCATACATGGTAGACTGGTGTAAATGTACAGGGAAGATGTGAAATCCAAGCAAATAGTGTGAAGATGGTGGTTTGTTAAGCAAAGGAGAAATGAATGTGTGATGGTTAGCTGGTAATCCCCTTCTTGCCTGAGCAGATGCCAATATAGACTATCTGAACTAAATGATTCAGTAAAATGGATAGCTTGTAGTACTCCATATTGCCAAAAACACTTGTCAGTTGCGCCCAGCAAATATTTGTGACATTCTGGGCTACCTTAAAATGTTACAACAGGTGCCGCATCAGCTGGCCCTGGGGCATTGTTACTGTTGGACAGGCTGCAGTTTGGAGCATCTAAATACTTATAATATGGATTTACATCAAATTCCTGTTATGCCAAAATCCATTTTAAAACATGACAACACCTGATTCACCATGTGTTGTCTTTTATTCTGTAGTTAAAGGAGGTAGAAGTCGCTACTGAAAGTCCCAACTTTATAGCTTTTTTTTTTTTTTTTACATAACTTCAACGTTGTCTCATTTTCATTTCTAATGAAACAATGCTTAAGTTACATAAAGGTTGTGTAAGTTTCACTCAGCAGTGCTTATGGCATGTTTCAGAGGCTCTTTGTCATCTTCCATATTTCTCATTCCTAACTTGCCTTTCATTCTTTTTCTCTCTTCAAATCAGGTACGAATTTTGGCCAATCTAATCTTACCAACCAGGAGTTGTTAAAAATCTGTGTGGGGTGCTTATGCTGAAAGTTAGGTAAACTTCATTTGAGTATTCCTCTCATACACTATAAACTTCTGATTTTGAAGCAGAGAGGTTAATGATTATTATAGCCATGGGCTACTCGTCCAAAACCCCAGATGAAAAGGAGGGATAAGAGAAAGCCCAAGACAGTCCTCTTCCAAGTTTTTAAGTACACATGGATAATATTTTTTTTCTTCTGGTTTTTAAGTGCTTGCTCCATTAAAAATAAATGGGGTGGGGGTGGGGGGAGTAGTAGAAAGAGATGAACACACAGTTGCCACAAAACATCTTAGTGCCTCCTTTCCACTATGTACAGGTGCTACAAAGATGGTTGCCTAGCTGACCAGCATGGTGCATTTGAGTGAAGAGTTGTTCTTTCCTCCTGCACAGGAAAATGCCATTTCTGTGAAATGGAGTGGTAATGAACATAGTACACTACAGACATGCAGGGGGGGGGTGATCTTGGGTACCTTAGGCTAAGCAATATAAATTGTTTTTCCAGGTCAGGGTTGGGTCAGCATTTTAATCTTCTCATATAAAAACCAGGCCTTAACACCAGTTTTTGTCCTGTGACAATTTTCTTTTATTGAAGTTCATTTTTAGATATTTGAAAATAAATTTCAAAGCCCCATGCTGCTCACTGATGCATGTGTAACAAGTCAGACAAAAACATCATAAAGGTTGATAAAACAATCAACTACATACCAATGGCAAATTATGGAAAATTAATAAACTTTTAATAAAGAATAATGTCAGAGTAGCAACCACAGCACAAAAAGTAGCATATTTAGCTGATAAAGAACCTTACAGAGAAGTACAAGACAAGATGGGAAGAAAAATGCTGTATATCAAATTGCAATGGACTGTAACAGTAATTTTATAGGACAAATGACTCAAAAACTGGTACTCAGAATTAAGAAACATGAAAAAGCTATTAATAACAAAGATCAAAATAATGGTATTGGCAAATGTGGACCTTTATGGCCAAAAATTAAAATATTGGATGAACTTCAAAAAAAAAAAGTTCCATCAATGAACCTTCAAAAGATTTTATTAAATAGGAATTTCAACAACTTAATTAAAAAAAATAATACTTACAAAACACATAAAAGATTTTAATTTAATAACTGACAACAATGTTTAAATTCTTCCTGTGTAAACAGAACTTTTGATACAGTATCTATACATTGAGAACAGGCATAAAGGCCAGAAACATCTGTAAAAACAAAAGAACTCAGAAGATGTGAAGAATAATTAAAAGTTCTTCAAGTTGAAATATGATCAAATTAGCTTTGAATTAACATTATACCAAACAAAAGTAACTGTTTTGCTTGTTAAATCCAAGATCTCACTAAATGGAGGCTTGTTATAATGGACTCTACTGTATGCATGTTTTTTTCCCCAATTGTAGTTGTATAGAATTCCTTCTAGGGATGTATGTTATGAATAGTTTTATATCTGATTTATTGCATGTATTTGTGCAGATTATATTCCCTAAATTTTGTCTGTCAAATATAGTTCATGAGTCAGTTGTTGGCTTGTTCTTTTTCTCTGTTTCATAGACAAAAGTATTGGCTGGATATATGCATGAAGTGTCAGAGCTCAAAGAGTAATTCTTCTTTCAAGGTATATGGAATAGATGTGGAACTTTAAGGTTAGACCAGTAAGGTAGGTGTACAAATGTTTAATAGTGACTCATTGTATCAAAAATTTGATGCATTAACACCTTTTTTTTTTTTTTTTTTTTATAACGATTTTGTGAATATGGGTTCAACAACATTTTCATGCTATGCACTCATTATTATTGGTGGTGGTGTTTACTATAATGAATTAACATTGACATAAAACTGTTAATACCTCATACTAAATTTTTTGTTTTGTAAAATGAGAACATACCAGTTTGTTTTGACAGTTTTATTGCATCTGGGATTTATTATATTTCAGCTTAGCATTCTAAAATTGTTAAAGTAGTCAAAAGCAACTATAATTACATACTATTAATAAAAAAGTTTTATTAAAATCTAATTCTTCATTAAATCATAAGAGGTTTCATTTTGGATTCTCATGAAATCCATCTTTGAAGAGCATTTGATGACATGCTATTTCCAAATGCAGACTTATCACTAAGTTGTACTTAACGTTATTTTTTGTTGAAAAGATTTTTTCTGCCACAAGCATTAGTTGGTAGTCGATTTTGCTCTAAACTTAAGGGTGGCTTAGTGTGTTGGACTGTAAAATTATAAAGAAATAAGTTTTTAGATATCAACTTCATTAGAATAAATAATAGAATTGTCATATTTACAGAAAATCTTGCCAAACAGAAGTGATACAAAAGAATTTTGCATTGTCCTTAGTCATGAAAATAAAAAAACAGAGCTTCAGGGTAAACTTGCATAAAATAAGTTTTTACATATCTACATAATTAGAATAAATAACAGAATTTTCACAAATCTACAGAAAATCTTGCCAAAGAATTTTGCATTGCCCTTGGTCATGAAAATGAAAAAAAAAAAAAAAAGCTACAGGGTAGACTTATACTGAAAAATTCTTAACTCTCTTACAGAGAATAACAGCTTTCATTTATCTATGATATAATCATGAAATAGTAAACTGCTGTATTTTTTTTTTTTTTTTTGAACAAAAGTAATAAAGAAGAATACAATGCATGTGAAATTTCTGACATGTGAGAAATAGAATGTTTAAGACAGTAAATAACATATATTAGATCATTTTGGGTTTAATTACCCTCAAATATTGTGATTACTGCTTTGGCATTGTTGAAAGTGTAAGTTTATACTTTCAACTTACCATACTTTCTGCAATACCAAAGCAGTAATCACAATTTTTGAGGGTAATTTTTAGTTCTTCTCGTTATCAATGATATGACCCCAAACTGTGGACACTTCACGAACATCATTCAAGGCCTGTGGAAAGTGTCTGTAAATCACAGATCCAAATCCTGTTTGTTGTTGTAGCTAGTACCAAATAACTCCCTCTTCGAATGGCCAAAACAGTTGAAATTACTGGGGAGGTTAATATCCGGTGAGCATGATTGGATAGGGCAGCTCCATCCTACCATTCTGTTCAGTGAACAACTGAATAATCTTGCCCTGCTTTAGTGGTGTATGAAGACAAATTGCTGTAGTGCTCATGATGGGATATGCTCCTCCAACTAAAACACACGGCTGCAATGTGTGTGCAGCTTTTGGAGATAAGGCACTATCATGATCAAGCATTTTTTTTTTTTTTTGTTGCTATAATTAATTCTGGGAAGGGTGGGAAGATGTTCAAAACATATGGAGTGATCCACCCTCCCAGTCTTGTACACACTCCAACTTGACAAAGTTCAGCAGCTGTTAATGGAAAATAGTCGCCTGTTCCTCTGCATAACAGCAAATGAGCTTCACATCAGCAAGGATACTATGCATTCAATTATTGTTGAAGATCTTGGGGGGGGGGGGAAAGCATGCTCATACATTGATGGTGGAATAGAAGGGGCAAGCTGATTGAGTTGGCAGACAGTGATTCAAACTAAAAAAAAAAAAAACACGGATGCAGGGATCGCATTCCTCCTAAAATTCCTAATATTTTGTGACCCTCCTTAAATTCCTAAAATTAGACCTAAAATTTGCTATTCATCCTAAAATTTTCGTAAGCTTATTTTTATTAAAAACACAACCGTTATTAACGCCAATAAATTTACCATTACGGTAAGGTAAAAAGACCTATTATTGTAGAAACACAGCCTATATGCTGTGCTGCTGAAGGGAGGGAAAAATGACGCCATCAAGATGCACTTGTTTCGGGGCGGGCGTTCCATTTTTTTGCCTTCTAACAGTTTTCGAGAGTAACAAGAGATCTAAGGGAAAAGGGGAGGGGTCATTTTCACCCCTGGTTTGCGCTTTGCAGACGAACTCCGTGGCACACAGAAGATCGTACTTTATTTTTGTACATGCCTTGTGGAACCTCCTCTTTCTGCTGATGTTTTGTTATTGTAAACCGCAGGTGGGTGGAAGCAAAGAGGAAACATGTGGTCTCCTTCCGTAACCTCCGGTAATGACGACGGGATGGTAGCTGAGTATTATCTTGGCAGGCAGTAGAGCACGTGATCATTGACCTTCGATCATGCGTCGGCGACAGCGACCTTCGATGCGCAATATATCTCGGCTCCGACTCGCTTTGACTGAACTTGCGTGAGATGCGTATGATAGTTTCTGGTTTTACGTCTTTTATGGTGTTCTCTGTGCTGTGTGCAGGTTCAGTTCTCTAGTGGTGACCTGCTTTCTTTTTTTTTTTTTTTTTCATATCTTCTGACATCCTCGCAGCCAAATTTCGGGAAGTTGTCTGGTTTTGCAATATTGGAACGTGTTTTTGTACTTCCCTTTCATTTTCTGGTTAGTAATACAAGTGTTTAAGATGCCTAAATCCAAAACGAAATTTCAAGATGCGTGGCTCGCCAAAGAATTGGACGGAGTGAAGTTGAAAGAATGGTGTTCTGCAACTGAAACAATATTTTCTGCTAAGTGTATATTGTGTTCAGAAATTTTCAACATTTCTAATAGTGGCTTTTCACAAGTAAAAGCGCATCATAAAGGAAAAAACATTTGCAGAAATTTCAAAGTAAATTTCAAAATAAGTCCATCCTGAAAGCCTTTGGAGAACGGGATCTTCAGCCCAAAACAAATATTAGTGAAGTACTGAGTCATGATTTACAGTTGGCTAAAGCCGAAGCATTATGGGCCATGAAAGTTGCTAAGGACAATATGTCTTTTGTTTCATGCACTGAAACAGTTGAACTTTTCAAAGAAATGTTTCCTGATTCTGCTATTGCAGTCAAAATGCAACTTAAAGAAAAAACAGTTGCTTATGTGATATCACATGGATTGTCAAAATATTTTGAAGAGGATTTGAAAAAAGACATTGCATCTAGTAGCCCAGGAAAGGTTACTATAGCATTTGATGAAACTACAAATACACAAGTGAAACGGCAGTTGGATGTGTATCTCAGGTACTGGTCTTCAGAAATAAATTCAGTTTCTTGCCGATACCTAACAAGCGTTTTTCTGGGTCATGCAATAGCAGATATTTTGCTAAAAGAAATTCTTGATGTGTTATCATCCTTCAATATTTCGTTGAACAGAATTATTTGTGTATCCATGGACAGCCCAAATGTAAATAAGTGCTTTTACGCAAATTCAATGAAGTTGTAAAACAAGAAACAGGCCAGAAATCTTTGGAACTAGGTTTTTGCAACCTGCATGTTGTTAGTAATGCATTTAAAATTTTTTTGACAAGCTTAAATATAGATTTTGACGAATTTGCTACTGATATGCATTACTTTTTAAAGAGTAGTGCTGCAAGACGAGAGGATTATAAATCTGTCGAGGATATAACATTGGTCACTGCCAAATTTCTTTTGCGTCATGTCAGCAACAGATGGTTAACCGTTGGTTCTGTAGCCCAGAGGCTCTTGGATCAATGGCTAAATATTACAGAATATTTTTTAAACTTCTTGCCATCTCAAAAAATATTTGAAAAACAACTGCGCAATTCGGCAAGGTATAAAAAGAATTCACTGTTTCCTGAAAAATGAGCTTACTCCTTGCTATTTAGCATTAATTTCATTTTCACACCAAAATTTTGAAAAGTTTTCATTATGTTATCAGAGTGAAGAACCAAAAATACACCAGTTATATTCTGATTTAAATACTTTAATGAGGAATGTTATGGGTCAGTTTATCCAAGATGATGTTATAGCAGGGAAATTTGGAGAAGACCTAAAGAATGTAGATTTTGAAAACAAAAATTCATGGAAAAAACTAGGGGAGTTAGAAGTTGGTATGAAGACAAAAATCTCCTCAGGAATGTTCAGGAGACCAGGCAGAAATTATTTCTCTTAGATGTAAGATCATCACTAATTGCAACCACAAAATATTTAAAGTCAAATTTGCCATTCTGCAATCAAAAGCTAAGAGACATAGAAGTTTTAAAGGTAAAAGAACCAAAGAAAGAGTCAACTCAACTTTCAGTCACTGAAGGACTTTCGGAAATAACCAGAATTTCAAGTGTTTTGCATCTTTCTGAGGAACAAATTGATAGAGTAAGAGAAGAGTGGAAACTTTTAAATTGCGATAAGCCAACTCTAGATGAACTAGTGAAATTTTCAGAGGAAGGGCATATTGCAGTGCGGATTGATCATTACTGGCGTAATATATTTAGTATTAAAGACTCTAGCGGAAAAGAAAAATACTCAAATCTTGCTAAACTCATAAAGTCAATTTTAGTTTTACCTCATGGTAATGCTGATGCAGAAAGGGGATTTTCGGTTAACACTGCTCTGTTAAGGAAGGACAAGGCTAACTTAAAAGACTCAACTATAACATCATTAAGAATAGTTAAAGGGGCCATTAAACACTATGGATGTGTAAGTAAAGTTCCCATAACAAGAAATTTGTTAAATAGTGTTTGTGATTCACATAAATTTTATAAAGAGTATGTTGATAAGCTGAAGGAAGAAGAATCAAAAAAGGTAAAAGAAAGGAAGCAGAAAGAGAGGGAAAATAAGGAAAAGCAGCTAGAGAAAAAAGAAAAGCTGAGTTTGATGACAAAATAAAAGAAAATGATGCAGAAATAAATAGACTTAAAAACGATAAAGAAGCCTCCCTAGCAATAATTCAAGAGGGAACAGAAAGAATGAGAAAAGCTGTAGAAAAACAAAATACTGTTGAAATAGCAGTTGCCTCTAACTTGATCATACAAGGTTCAGCTGAAATAAAGAAAACTGAAAGTAAATTAGTTGTGGTAGAAGCAGAAAAAGATAGGCTAATCAGGAAAAGGTTAAAACAATAATATGAAAAAAGTAATTCAGTGAACAATTGTACATAGTTCTTGGTTTTCAATTACCTTTTTAGGATATTATAATTTAATGTGAAACCTGAAAACTTTACTGTGAAAATCATGAATTGCTTCTGGTTCAACAGCATATTAATGTTCAAAGTGAAACTTGAATGTGGTAAATATACTTGAATATGATAATAACACATGAAAAGATAAGAACTGAACATTAGAAGTAAATCATACTTAAACTTTAGACATTAGACGTTATGCAAAAAATTTGGGTGTTAACTTCGACCATATATACTAATGGACTGCACATTGGCAATAGCTGCATCAAAGCCGCCATGGCTCAAACATTGGGCACGTCATCATCAGACTCCAAATTTCGTGTAAAAATGCTGTTATGATTACTAATTTACGCTGCAGAACTTCAGTGTTTTCGGTGTATTATGTGAATGCGCCTCATATATAATGAAAACTCTTCAGGTAAGTTTACTTATGAGCTATATACATGCATGATCGGGTTGTTTACATTTTGTGATTTATAATGTGATGAACATTTGCGAAGAATTTGGAACATGCATTCCATTTTTTTTTCTTAAGTTACTATATTTTTATATCAATAGCTGCAAGTTTCTGGTTAAGTAATTGAACTTTATTGACTTAGGTATTTAATTCGTTTCTTACCCATGAAAAATCATAGAACTTTCTTTACTATATCGCTCAGAGCAACCATAAGCACAGCAGGTGTAACCCATCTTTTTGACTGTTGTCATGTGATTTTATGTTGGAGCCAGAAATTTTGATGTCATGCGCAGTCTATCAGTATATATGGTTGAAGGGTGTGAAGCAAACTCTTTACAATGTATACAAAGTTGTTTTACTAGATGTATACAAATATACATCTAGTTTTTATTGAAATACACTCCTAAAATTTTCCTAAAATTTTTCTAAAAATTCCTAAAATTCCTACCTAAAATTTTCCAGAAGTATGCTATGATCCCTGCGGATGGATTACAGAAAATTCGCCAAAGAAACAAAAGTCTTGAACCAAAATGATTTTGGCAATTTTTTTTTGATTGGCAAGAATAGTCACAAATAATTTTGATGAGAAAAGATGGGCAGTTAACTCTGAATTTTACAGGAGTGACTCAGAGACTGTTAAAAAGAACTCAGTGTGGATGGGAATGATCTAGTGAATGTACTTCATGACAATGCAGCTGCACACAACACAACCATAAAAAAAAAAAAAAAACATTACATCCACCACCTAATGATTATTTTCTGTTCCCCCAAAGTGAAATCCCATTTAAAGGGTACCATTTTGACAGCATTTCAGATATCCAAAAAAGAATTAAACAGGGTTCCACAAGCTCAGTTTCATGAAGCCATGCAGAAGCTGTACAATGATAACAAAGAGGTGTTATAAATTTAAGAGAGATGTATTTTGAAGATTAAATGATAATGTTTTTCTTTTATGAATGTAGACATAAAACTTTGCAGTATATGTACACTGGTGGAAAGATTTTATATAGTGAATCAAAATGAATGATGTATGTATATCTATAAATAGCATTAAAGAACAGTGATTTTTTTTCTTATAAATATGAGGGGCATTGTACAAAAGAAATAGCTTATGAGCTGTATGTAGTAGTGGCACAAAAGATGGTAAGACCCCGATGACTGATTTTCTTGTTATAGGTAGTAGAGCTACATCTGCAAGATGAAGTATGGAGAAACTTGAGAAGAGAGCTGTGGCCACACAGGTAGCTGAGAAGTCTGATGCATTGACTTCTAACCATTTGTCCAAGATTGGTCAGAGTTTGATGCATGGGTTGTATGTTTCTTATAGTGCTGTGGTTCTCAAAAACCAGTGGCCTTAAAATAAGGACAGGCGACTGCTTTTATAGCCCTTTAAGTTGCTTGTGACGATTGTTAAACTCCAAAACAAACGAAGAAAACCGTGACCTGTTTCTGCAAAGTAAAACTCTGAGGAATCGAGTGCAGTATGTGGGGCATCATGAGTGCCCATCCTATAATGTTGTAGCCAAGTGGTACAGACAATTCAATATAGATGGGTGAGCATCCACAGGAAAGGCAATCTTGGCCAACAAACAACTGCTGTGCTGGAGGGGTCTGATGAAAGATCGGCACTTAACATTCCAAGAATTAGCTAATGAGGTAAAAATTAGTGTTGGCAGTATGAAAATCACTCAAAACCACTTGCATAGGAGTAAAGCAGCACCCACATGGATTCCATGCCTTCTCATACCTCTGCAGGAGGTTCAGAGTGGAGTGTTCACAACTTTTGGCCATGGTTAACAACATCTTCTTTTCTCAATTAGTGATGATGAATGAAAGCTGGGTTCACCATTTTGACCGAGGAAAACTCCAGGTGTGATCCTAACTGATTATCTTACAAAGGGCTGAAGCATTACCAAAATGCATTACACTAACCTTCTTGACAAATGGCACAAAAAAAAAAAAAAGAAGAGAGGAGTCTTTGTGCTCTGCACATGCCTCCTTTGCTGCCACAATAAAAAAAAATGGTGAATGTAGTTTCAATATCCACCCTACTAACCTGACCTTGCATCTGATTTCTTCCATACTTGATGTCATTTCTACAAGGCCAGTATTTTTTGGTTGATGACCCCATTTCCACAACAGTCATGGTTAAAAGTGCTGAGGCATTTGCAAGTGCATCCATTGTTATTAATCAACCTACCTAGTTTGTTTTCCAGCATCATTTTATGTGGGTAAATATGAATCTTTGTTGAACACCCCTCATATGTACACTGGTGGAAAGAATACAACACCCAAGAGAAACGAATTACACTGATATTTTAAGTTCTGTTTATTGCAATCAAGAGCACGTACAGCTTAAAAGGGTTTTTTTTTTTTTTTTTTTTGGTATTTACTTTGAAATCTTGCCAAGATTTAATCAATTTTTAGTTAGTATTTTTCTGTAAAGTGTGCCTGCTTATTATCACAAGACAGAAAAGTCTGAAAAAGTAGTTGGTTTAAATTTGTTGTGTAACCAAGCTGAGTTGCTTATCTTCCTATTATTGTTCCTTTTAATTAATACTTAGTGTAGTTTAATAAAAGAATGTTTTGTATTCTTTTCAGGCGTGGTGAAGGGAACTACATATTTTGTGAACTGTTCGATTACAATAAGGCAATGGCCATAATGGTGATGATTCATGATCGGAAGTATTATCTACTGGAATTTTTTAAAGATAATTCAAATGTAATATTTCACATTGAAATACTTCTATTTTAGATAAAAGGAATTTTGTCAAACTTTGTTTTGAATAAAATATAGGGAAAAAATATATTTCATGTTGCAATGTCATTGTTCCAAAGATTAATTTATGTAATGCAGTTATTAGAATACAGACATAAAACTTACAGTAGTAGTTTCAATACATTACAATTTTTTATTGAACAATGGGAATTTGTGTTCAGCTTGCTAATTAACAGATTAAAATTCAAGTTTGCTTTGAATAGCGTCATGCTAATTTGAATGTCTTGTAAAAGAGAGGTTTGTGGGTAAATAAGTCAAAACTAGGGTCTGCAAGTTATTTAGCTACGGTAAAAATTATAAAAATATGCAGATTTCCGGTCAACACATGATTACATCTTCAGACAGCAATTAAAATGTGGCTTAGCTTTGATCTTCCAGCTTTTCACACTATGTATTTCACCTATGTACCTTAATTTCTGGTAAATAAGCTACACTGGCGTATATGCTGCAGCAATAAAAAAAGGGATGGAATGAAAAAAATCGCCAGAAACGCAGCACCTTCGCAGTAAGATGGGATAGTACCATGGCGGAATCTTGAAAATATTACGTTGATAAAAATATAGTACCTGATCTTTCAAATAATAAATAAAAATATAAATTAAACAAGATTCAAAGGATAACACTGCCTATTTTATAAAAATTTACTTGAAGAATTCACAAGGCACTTAAACCAATCATAAAACATTTATACCTCAAGAATTTAAAAAATACACACAACATTCTGAAAATATATGGTACACATAGTTTTTCAATCAAATCTATCAAAATTGGAAACTCCTCTGTCCGAATTAAAAAGTTTTAAAAGCTCATCATCTAAAAACTTCGGGTCGTCTGCATCACTTTCGCTGTCTTCTGGCATTTCACCGCGGGTTTTAGAAATAATGTTTGCTTCAGTGAAGCCCGAAATAATCGTCGAAGTTTTTCCAGGATTTGGAAAAACATCTATTACCATTAGCTTAAAACTAGAAGTATAAAATTCTACATTTTGTCATTTTACTTTCCATGGTAACATAGAACTATGCATACTCGAGAAAATGCAATTTGGCGAACAACACACGCCCACGTCACTAACAAAATTTGCACGTGCTGTCATTGACCAATGACAATCAATCTTGTATGGTAGTCGGATATCCCGTTTCAAGAGCGGAGAGAGAGAGAGAGAGAGAGAGAGAGAGAGCGCGCGTTAGCCCTCCGGTTAGCCTCAGAGCGAAGCTGATGACGTCACGAGTTCAAAGAGAGTTAGTTGCTCTGAGCATGAAACAAGGGCGATTCTTGCTAACAAGATCGATTCCCCGCCACGGATTTCTTCCGAGTTTTATCAGACGTCACCTCTCTTGCTTGTCCCACCTCAATCCTATAACCTGTTATTGTCATGTCTTATTTTAAGAGGGAGTGGGGGAATTTATTGCACGTTGCTGTAACATCGTTATTCCATTCCCTCTCTATTGAGATATCTTCCCACGGGAAAAAGAATGCAACAAGCCAAAACATTTTTTCTTACATAGTTTCGCTCTGCCAAAAAAAAAAAAAAAAAAAGCCACGTAGGCTGAAAATTTAATTTTAAACTCTTATACGCCGCAGCTTATCTACCCGAAATTACGGTACTTTATCTTTCAAATAATAAATAAAAATATCAAACAAGATTCAATCTTAAGTATAACACTTAACCAATTACCTAATTTATAAAAAATTACTCAAAGAATTCATAAGGTGCTTAACCAATTATAAAACATTTATACCTCAAGAATTTAAAAAAGATACATTCTGAAAATGTATGGTACACATAGTTTTTCAATCAAATCCGTCAAAATTGGAAACTTCACTGTCTGAATTAAAAAGTTTTAAAAGCTCATCATCCAAAACTTCGGGGTCGTCCGCATTACTTTCGCTGTCTTCTGGCGTTTCACCGCAGTTTTTAGAAATAATGTTTGTTTTAGTGAAGCCTGAAATAATCGAAGTTTGATGGTTTTCCAGGATTCGGATACCCATTTTGCGACTTCCTTGTAGGTAGATTTTCTCATTCTGCCACTATTCGAGAATGTATGTATTCCTTCACACATCCATTCCTCTCAATGCTTTCTCATTTCACTTTTAAAAGCCTTGTTTATGACCAAGTCGAGAGGCTGCAAAATCTTAGTCAGCCCTCCGGGCATCGCTTCCAGTTTAGCTGAATTTTTTTTACACTCCAATTCCATCAAATGGGTATGCATGGAATCAACATTCCATGTGGTTGGAAATGCACCTTTTCTCTTCGTTCAGCCAGTCCAGAAATATCTCTTCACACATCCACCCCTTCCCATTTGCACAGATTAATAAATCTGTCGGATAATTTCCTTTAGGAATAGTTTTTCTCTTAAAAATCAAAAGGGATTTCAATTTGTATCCAATGGCTGCGCAGGCTAACGCACACGTAAAAAATCTTCTCATTTCCTGTGGTTACCACTGTGATTGTTTTATACCCTTTATTATGCATGGTTCAATGGGGGGGTCAAAGGTTAGGGGTACTTCATCCATGTTAATGATGCTACCTTCCATAAGTTTCTGCTCTATAATAACTTTGTGCACATAATCCAGAAAAGGAGCTTGTTTCTCTTACCAGTCCATCGCATACCTGCCAACTTCCAAAGATCAAAAGTCAGATTTTCTTAAAATTCAGATTTTTTCAAAATAAAAAAAAAGAAAAAAATGATTCTTGATGTGCACTATTGTATTTTGAAGTGAACCATAGTACAGTGTTAAAGTTTACTATGCTATTTAGCTTTAAATATATATATATATATATATTCTATAAAGAAGATACCTAAGCAAAAAAATACATATATAATTTTGACTCACACCTAATACAACATAGAAAAGGTTATGTATCTACCTGTGTGAGTAAAAGGAGAAAAGATAAAAAAATAAAATAAAACAACTGAATGTAGAAGGTGTCGAGAATACTGAGCCTTGGCTTTATCAAGGACCAGCAAAAACTCTGCATTTTCTCACTTCCACAAAGACCTAGTTGGAAATGGGTTTCTGCAAGGCCATAGATGCAAGTAACATTCCCACCTAAAATAGTTAAAAAATATATATATATAAGTCATGTCCTCCGTAGAGTAGCATGACCTAGCACTAGTTAACAATTTCGCTTGCATCCATTAACCTTCATGGCCCGACCCATGCTCTTCATCTGTTACTATTAAACAGAGAGAAGAAGATTAAAGAGAACTCAAGCTGTGAGAGTGACATAATAAATGGAAATGATTTTCAGCTATAACGAAATTCCAAGTTCGTTTGAGAGAGAATTTAAACCTGAAAAATAATGCAAAGGAATCCAAATTTTACATTGCAATTAAAAAAAAAGGAAATGCTAATTTATACCGAACAGATTTTTGAAAGAAAACTTGAGTCTAAAACCCCCTACTCTACAACTTATGACAGCACGAAAACGAGAATAAGTTAAAGATAAATATTAACTAAAGAAAACTTTGTGAAAGTTATATACCTTAAACAGTTAGTTGCAATATGTACAAAGTATTTCAGCAGTGCTTTAAGTGCATAATTAATTAGTTATTAAGAACTTAACTACTTTGAAAAAACAGCGCATAGACAGCGCATAGAAAAGGAACAGGCTTAGCCTTCTTCTGTTCCTAGGTACCTCAAAAGACGCTCAAAGTTACAAAGAAAAGTAAGAGTTAAAACCCGCAAAAATGTTAACAGACAAACCAATGCTTAAAAGCTGAAAAGCTAAAAAACGACAGAGAAAAGGTACATAAAGTACAAACATTGAACTTATAAAACCTAGAACCCAAAAACAAGGAAGAGAGCTTACCTCTTGTGTAACAAAAACTTTTCTCCACACAAGAGGAGAACATGGCTGACCCCTTCTACCACTCCCTAGACGCTGGGGGCAGTGAGGGTGGGGCTGATGGCCTCCTCATACAGCAAGAAAACAACGCGCGGAGATTTTAACCAGAGAAAAAAATATATAAACTTAAGACTGTGGATCTGTATGATCAGAATGAGCAGAATTAACTCTCCAGAATACATGAGAAATATTATGAAATACACGAGCAGTTTATTTAATAATCTTTGCATGTATTAAATCACCTTAGTGAGCTTCTATAGATTAATCAGAATCTTATTAATTTTAATGTTGGTTTTACTATATATATTTGTAATACAGATCATTTATTTTAAAAAGCAATCTAAGTAGAATCACAAAACCAAAGGATATAAAATAAAGGGTGTCTGAAATAATTGCACTCTTCAAGTATTTATTTTTCAAAACAAATTTTAGCAATTTACTTTGAAAATAAAATGTGTAGAAAGTGAATTACTTTTATACTTCTTAATGAATAAAAAGTCTGAAAATTCCACTTCATGGCATGGTTTTCACTCATGGCACTTGATGTGCAAAATGTCTGCAAGGGTATTTTAGTTGACAGGGATGTGTGAAACTGAGTTTTGTTCTTTCTAACTAAGCTGAAAATGTGCTCACATTTGGCATTGCTGTGAGGTATTGTCAACACTGTTAATAAAGCTTTCACAATTCTATCATACTTTTAATCTCCTGACACACTGGACACGGTACCTAATAAACTTATTTGAGTATCAATAGTTTCTTCTTCATTTAATGGTAAATCCGAAACTTGAAGAGCTAAGAATTGAGATTCAAGTTTATCCAATGCATCATCATGATTTTCATTCTCCTTTACAGTCAGCAAAAATGGGAATTTTTCAACAAAAAAAACCGTAAATTACTTAAGGACATATTTACAATGTTTTTCACATTAGCCACTTCAGCTTTCTTTAACACTTCATTTTTTAATGGGAACTTCTTCGCAATATAATCGCAGGCTGTTACAAAATATTTTCTTACTTAGGAAAAAAAAAATGCCTTTCTTTGATCATCTTTCAAAGCACTAAGTAACTGATGTGTTTGATTTCCAATAACAAGATCAGAATCATCTCTTTGGTTGTTAGGGTCATGGTAAGAAACGCCTAATAAATCATGCCTCGTAAGAGCTGCTGGCTTAAGAAATTTAATGTACATATTTCTTAACTCGTAACATATCCCAGAGAAATATGTATTTTGGGTGAAGATGACTGCAATGCAACAGTTTTCTTTTCAAATTCTGAAATAACATTCAACAAAAAAACTACAGTATACCTGATTAAGCTCTGAGGACAGAAAGTGAAAAAAAATTCTTCACAACTTACAATATATATTGTCTTGGATTGCTAGGATTTCGTTTTGAAATAGTACTTTCCTTCACTCTTTTAGAAGTAGACAACTCATCTTCATTAGGAGAATTCGAATTCGTGCAGAAATAGTCCAAAGTAATCGAGGTAGTTGCCTTCAATGCACGATCTTAAATTTTTTTTTTTTTTTTAGAACTTTCGGGTTTCCCTAGAACCCATCATCAGATACAGGAGAAGAAATAAATTTAAATAAAGTGTTACGTGAACATAATATAGATATCAGATATGAATATGACATAATGTCACGTGGCATCAAATTGTCAAACGACGTGGCATGTATCATGAAATAAAAAAATAAAGGAAATAGAATGCAGGTATACATATAATACTGCATTGTAAAAATAAAGGAAGGTTAGTAGGTATAAATTGTGTTGTTCTCATCAGGAGCCACAACAAAGAGCACTACAGCAGAAATCGAGATTAAGTGATTTTGTCCTCAGTTTGCCTCGTATTCGGTACTGTAAATAGTTTCTAGATTGTAGGTACAGATACTGGAACATTGTCATTACAGCATAAATGTCTCTGAGTAGCAATTACAAGGCTCTCTCAGAAATTTCTTAGCTTTACTAACATTAACATGTGGAGTTTTGTGAAATTAAGATGATTGAGATTTCATCTTGACTTCATTCAAGAAAAAAAAAAATTAATAATGGATTCCACTGATCCATTATTCTGGCTAGTGCTTTGCCGAGAGACAGCCATCGTGTGCATACATGCTTCAAGATTTTCCTTGTTTCTTTTCTTGAAACTCCCTTAATTTTTCTTTACGTTTTGAACTCTTTTCTAGGTAGTAAAATATGTCTACCAATACCTGGTCAATGTTCACTGGTAAAGTTAAAGCTGCTTTTTCTGCTGCTAAATTAATTAGTTGACATGGACAACCAATAACAATTAATTCCTGTTGCTGTTCTTTCAGAAATGAGGCTACACCATTTTTCTGTCCCATCATTACTGCTGCATTGTCAGCACCAAATGTGATATAATTTGAAAATGGAATATGAAAATGTTCAAATTTATTAATGACTAAATTGGCAATATTTCTTCCAGTGGCATCTCCATTTAAATTTGGAACCAATAAGAGGCAACTTTGAATTTTGTTTTCAGCACTATCATGATAGGTTACCACAAAAGGAAATAATTTGCTTTCACTATCATTACTGCCATCAATGGCTACAGAGAATGCCGTATTTTGCAGTTGCTCAACTATTTTGATTTGCTTTACACTGCTTATTTGCTGGACAATGGCAGTGGTCTTCGTCCTTGCACAAGAATATTTCTTCAAGATTTCAGAGTCGGGGTAACATCTTGAACAACTGTCCAGCATAATCAGCACCAATAATTGCGATATTGTGTTCCACTAAAAATTAGGTGAAATAGCATTCAGTGCGAATGGCCTCTAAATCAGCAGTATTACGCTCAGATTTAAAAAAAATGAACTAACCTTAGCATTTTCCTCTGCTTCCTTCACATTTTGTGCATGCTCTTGTGATTTTAAATGCTTTAAAATGTAAAATGCTTTCCTCCGTGGCATATCCGGAAAACACATACACTATAAAAAGCATATGTCTCCTTTGTTGGACCATTTTATGTTGGGAAATTCTAATAAATAATTTCCTCTAAATTGCTGCGAATATTTGCTTTTTATTCATTATTATAGCTCAAAAAGTTTTTAAATTAGCCTTAAAATGCTGCTTATGAATTCTGGGCATGCCAGCCACATAATAAAAAGCAAAGAATATGAATTATGGCTTGCTTAAAAAGTTTTTAATCGATTGACGCAACATTTAGAGGGCTCATTTCTATTAGCGATTTATGGTGTTGATCCAAATTTCAGACGTTTTCATGAAAAATTCACGGAGATAAACTTTTGTATATTTTATACCACTTGCCATCAAAATGTGACAGCGAAGCCGCTGGTGTGGGCAGGTCACAGAGAGAAAGGGAGGGAGAGCTACAGTGCGTGCGTGTGTTTCGCCCCATGCTCACAGTTCCAATTGTGCTGCAGGAAATGTCTGGCAGAAGTAGCTTATAAAATTTCATGGACTTAACTGACTGAATGATAGACAACCCCCACTTTCACTTTCTCAAACAAACAATATTACAAAAAATCCTTTATTCTAAAACAATGACAACTTTTAAATAGTGCAGAAATAAAATACTAAGGTCAGGTGATGCGTAACATCACAGCCTCTCCTTGACAAATGTCAACCCCGCCTTCTCGTGGTGCATCCTGTTCCCACTAAAGGGGCTCTGACGACCGCCCATAGCGGTATAACTATACCATCGGGATTAGAGGAAATTCTATCCCACACTCACCAACCCGCTTGGCCAGCGTGGTGAGTTATGGCCAAACCCCTCCAAAATGACTCCACAACTTAAATCTTGGCCCTCAGTCTCCGGCAGCTGGAATGTACCTGGCCAAGGCAGCGGCCAGTGCGACATGAAGGCAGAGGGTGCTAAGAATCCCCGGAGGACCGGACTAGGCTGCCATCTGATGCTGACCTTGGCAACGTACAATGGACGCTCCCTATCTTCTGATTCAAGGCTTCTTGAATTGGAAGAGGAACTACAAAGGATCAAGTGGGACATCGTGGGGCTAAGTGAAGTAAGGAGAAAAGGAGAAGATCTCATCGAACTGAAAAGTGGACATCTCTTCTACTATCGTGGGACAGATACTGGCAGAACTAGTGGTGTTGGATTTATAATAAACAAGAAACTGAAGGATAAAGTGGTAGAAGTTGAAAGTTCCTCTGACAGAGCTGCACGACTCGTTATCCAACTATCGAGAAGATACCAGGCTCAGATTATTCAAACTTATGCACCCACCACAAGTCATCCTGAAGAAGAAATTGAAGAATTTTATGAGGAAATTTGTCATCTAAATAATAAAGGTAAGCAGCACTTGAAAATAATTATGGGAGATTTCAATGCAAAAATAGGGCAACGGCAACAGAATGAAACTTCAGTAGGTAAATTCGGTCACAGCAACAGAAACCAGCGTGGAAATACTCTCGTTGAGTTTGCAGAGGCAGAAGGGTTTTTCATCTTGAACTCCTTCTTCAAGAAAAAGCCACACAGGAAATGGACATGGAGACATCCAAATGGGACGACAAGTGAAATTGATTTTATTATGTGTAACAAAAAATTCGTCATAGAAGACTGCAGTGTGCTAAACAAGTTCAACACAGGTAGTGACCATAGATTGGTGAGATGTAAGATGCACCTCAACACTAAACTTGAACGTGGCAAGCTCATAAGACAAACAAAATCTATTGACATAACCAGCCTTAAAAAACACCATAATACCTTCAAGTTGGAACTGAAGAACAGGTTCTCTGCTTTAGAAGGCCTAACATCGGAAGAAGTGGACATCTCTGAAGTTAACAGAAAAGTAACCAAAGCTCTTATGGAAACAGCAACAAAATTAGCTGGGTCTAAGAACAAGTTGCATGTAAATAAATTATCAGGAAAAACAAAAATGTTGATGCAAAAGAAGAGAGATGAGGACAACTAAAGAAGATGTGACTTCCAAAGTGGAATATATAGAGCTATGCAAGACAGTACGAAAAAGTATCACTGAAGACGTAAGGAAATTCAACTGTGAACTAGTGAGGAAAGCAATTGAAAACAACCAAAGCCTAAAGATAGCAAAGGGACATCTCAGTAAGGGAAGAAAACAGATTATGGCACTGAGAAAAGAAGATGGTTCTGTAACAAGAAATAGAGGCGAAATTTTGACAAGGGTGAAAGATTTCTACTCCAAATTATATGAAAGGGATGATACATGCACTCCAGACATCATGAAAGATACCAGTACCAGAGTTCCTCCAGTCCTTCCAGCAGAAGTTGCACATGCAATCAAGAACATGAAGCGGGGAAAAGCTCCAGGAGAAGATGGAATTACTGTAGACATCATACAAGAAGCAAGTGGAGAAATCGAAACAGTACTCGCCCAAATTTTCACTCGATGCCTTAATGAAGGAAAGATTCCTGAGGATTGGAAAACCGCTACAATGATCCTGCTACATAAGAAAGGTGACATTGAGGATCTCGGGAACTAGAGACCTATCAGCCTCCTATCAGTAGTTTATAAAATCTTCACTAAAGTTCTTTCACACCGCTTGAAGGTAACACTGGACATGGCTCAACCGAGAGAACAAGCTGGATTCAGGAGTGGCTACAGCACAATAGATCATATCCATGTGCTGAGAGAACTAATTGAAAGAGCGAGGGAATATGAACTTCCATTGTGCATGGCTTTTATCGATTATGAAAAAGCCTTTGATTCGGTGAAACCATCAGCAGTTACAATGGCTCTGAAAACCTGCGGTATTGAAGATGCATACATTAATATTATTAATAACATCTATGAAAATGCAAGTGCAAAGATTAGGCTGTTTGAAAATACAACACACATAAAAATTGGAAATAGAGTGAGACAAGGTGACACCATATCTCCGAAGCTCTTTAATGCCACATTGGAGGGTGTTTTTCAGTCACTGAGCTGGGAAAACAAGGGGATAAAGATTAATGGAGATTATCTAACCCACCTTCGTTTTGCTGATGACGTAGTCATTTTTGCAACTACCCCATCAGAGCTGCAGAGTATGATCCAGGAACTTGCTGACAAGAGTAAAGAAGTGGGATTAAAAATGAACTTTCAGAAGACAAAAGTGATGTTCAATGCTTTTACAAGAAATGAAGATTTATCGATTGATGGAGAAAAGCTGGAGATAACAGACACGTACGTTTATCTTGGACAGCAGATATCAAGTGAGGGTCACATTGATGAAGAAATTAATCGGCGTACAAAACTTGCCTGGAGAGCTTTTGGAAGAAACAGCATAATTTTCAAGAGCAATATGCCATTATGTCTTAAAAGAAAAGTGTTTGATCAATGCATCCTTCCAGTGCTTACGTATGGTGCAGAGACGTGGACCTTAACTAAAAGAGACATACAAAGGCTGCAGACAACTCAAAGCAGCATGGAGAGGTGCATACTTGGTGTAACCAGGAGAGATAAGAAGAGGAACTCGTGGATCCGAAAAATGACAAGAGTGGAAGACATCATGATCAGAGTTAAATCCCTGAAATGGCAATGGGCTGGACATACTGCCAGAAGGACAGATCATCGATGGACAGCCGAAATTTTAGATTGGATTCCAAGGGACAGGAAAAGACCCAGAAGAAGACCACATGGGAGATGGGTGGATGAAATTCGAAAGTATGCAGGGGTGACATGGAGGAGACTGGCACAAGACAGACCGTTGTGGAGGAAACTTGGGGAGACCTTCGTCCAGCAGTGGATTGATAATGGTTGACAATGATGATGATGATGATTTAAAAATGATGCATTTCTTAAAACTTAACCAAACAAATGTCTCAAATTTGTCAAAATCTGTAAGAAACCCAGAACATTTCTAAAATCGTAAGGTAACGCAAATTTCTGTAAAAAATTGGAAGACTTTGCAGGTATGCCGTCGGTAGTGCCTGCTCTACAGTAGTCTTCATTCGAATGGAGAGCTTTCTCCTCAAAAATCTGTAGAACCAGTCAGGGCCACCTTTGAAGTTCTTGAAACTCAACTGTTCAGCAATTAATTTCGCTTGTAGACGAATTCGAACTGTAGAGACTGGCAAACCTTTGGCTTTCTGTTCCTTTATCCACTTTTCTAAATTCATCTCTAATGCTGGCCAAGCTACAGCTACTCTCCTCTCCTTTGCACTCTTTTCAGTCTCTGCATTTTCTCCAAAGTCTCTTTTTCTGATCTGCACCTGCGAATGCAGCGCTCATCAATGTCCTGCTCTCTGGCTGCAGATCTATTACCTATTTTCTGCCCTTTCACATACCATTAGCTTAAAACTAGAAGTATAACTTGTTGCATTTCGTCATTTTACTTTCCATAAAGTAGAAAGAACTATGCGTACTCGAGAAAATGCGATTTAGCGAACTGAATGCAACAAACACACGAGTCACTGAGAAGATTTGCATGTGCTGTCATTGAACAATGACAATCGATCTTGGATGGTAGTCAAATATCTCATTTCAAGTGGGGAGAGAGGGAAATTGATGACGTCATGAGTTCTAAGAGAGTTAGTTGCTCGGAGCATGAAACAAGGCCGATCCTTGCTAAACCAGATCAATTCCCTCTGAAGTTTCCGCCCACCACGAATTTTTTGAGTTTTATTGGACGTCACCTCTTTCTTACCTACCCAACCTCAATCCTATAACCTATTATTGTCATGTCTTGTTTTAAGAAGGGGTGGGTGGAATTTATTGCACGTGGCTGTAACATTGTTATTCTATTCCCTCTATTGAGATATCTTTCCACAGGGAAAAAGAAAGAAACAGGCTATAACGTTTTTTGTGACATAATTTCGCTCTGCCAAAAAAAAAAAAAAAAAACGTATACAACACTATGCTGTATAAGCCGCACAGGCCGAAAATTTAATCTTTAACTCGTATACGCTACGGCTTATTTACCCGAAATTACTGTATACAAATAATTAAAGCCCTTGTTTGCATCTTTTTACTTCTTAAAGGAATTATTATTTTGTTAACATTAAATTAATTTTTAATCCAAAGAAACAAGAAAACAAGGATGTCATTAATTGTCAAGATGATTTTAGTAAGTACATCTGTTTCATTAGGAGGAACACTTTACATTTATCAGAAACTGGTTGAACGTTACCCTGACAGGTGTTCTATTCTGTATTTTCAGGCAAAGACCAAGTATTAGACTTAGAGTAAAGTAGATTTCAAGGTGTGAAATCAGCCATTAATGATGAACAAAACAGTATTTTGAGGTAAAAAAATTTTGCAGTGGACAGAAACAGATGGAGAAAAGTTTGCTGCCAACTAGAAGTAGTAATACATGCCAAAAACAATTTGAACATCATAGTAGGATATAAGATTGGGATGATGAATTAACATTAAAAAAAATATTTTCCTGACCTGAATTTTGGAATAGCTAGTTATCATACACAGTGGTGCCACTAGTACAGTGGTTTTTGAGATTATCTTTTCTGCTAGCTGAAGTACAACATCTCATGATTATAATGAAATAATTTGAAGGAATGATTTTATTTCATTACAAATCATGAGTAGTAGTATTTTACAACATTTAGTATCAAAGGAGTGTGTTCCCACTTTTAATTCATTTATTTAATGTATGTATTACGGTCAGTGCTGTAGTCGTAAAAAAAAAAAAACACACCAGGTATACACTATGGTTTAAAGGCAATAGAATGAAAAATTGGTGCAAAATATACAAATTGAGGGTATACGCCATACTTTAAGGGAATGGGATAAAAAATTGTTGCAAAATATACAAATTAATATATTTATGCAAAGCAAAATATGCAGATTAGCATCCAGTGATATTCAAATTTGAAAATCTCACTATATTAATATCACTGAGATAAAATAAAAATTATTAAAGGAAATGTTAAAAGAAAAATATTTAAACACATAAAGTAGGACGTAATTTTGTTTTATTTTACTAAATTTTAAATCCTCCCTCTATCGTTTTCATTGATATATCTTCCAAACTGCTTGACTAGAGAAACCCCGTCTCTGTCTCTCTTTTTGTAGCACATACTCTTGATTTATTGTTAAGTGAAGAACAATGGTTGTTGGCCAACCATAGAACTTAAAAATTTTCCGGTTGAAAATGTTCTGTGTTGGCCTGTTTGCATTTCTAAATATTAGATTGGGGACGTCTGAAATCAATAAAGATGATCTGAAATTTGTTACTATGTTCATTAAACTAAGTTGTGGGACATGGTATCATTTCAGTTGTTCTTAAAAGAGGCTTCAATTTTTCTGGAACAACTTTGTGCGTTTTCATTGAAGTCCCTTAAGTCTAGAATAGTACACACTTCATCTATACAACGTCTACAGATCCTTTTTAGCTTCGTCTCTCCGTGGCGAATATCCCCTGTATTAATTTTTTCTGGATCAAGTACAGATATATCCTTCAGAACTTAGTGATTTTCTTCATTAACATCCGAACAAAGTCTGGCTTTCATTCTATGGACCATACTGTGAATGAACGGCTTTTGATTGATATGTACGATTTTGGAATTATGTGCCAAGGTGATATCTTTAAATAGCAACTTATCTTTTGCTTCTACAGCTATCTGCGTTTTTTTCTCCCGGGGTGTCTTTAAAATTCTTGATGACCCTAATTGTCCTTTTTATTAATTGTTCAGCCTGTGGAAGGGTTGTTTTTTTAGACTGGAGTTCAGTAGAAAGCATAGATAATTCTTGTAGAATATCAAACATGAGGCCCAAATCCAAGACGAATTCTGGACTTTCCAATTTTTTTTTTTTTTTTCAACCCAGTCAATGTTGATTTTAAATTCAAATCTTCACTGTCTATTTCAGCAATGTTCTTAAAATGGTGATAGAGTGCTTCATATGAGCTCCAAACAGCTTTTATTGTTTTAAAACTGCTTGCAATCCAACGTACGCTTAAAACTAATCCTATTTTGACGAAGTTAACCCAATCCACGGAAAACATTCTCTAAAGCCTGTTTTTTGGCGATTGACTATATACACGATACAGTTTGTCCATGAACAAGTTAAAATGGTATCATTTACAGACAATTCTGTGATTAAAGCAGTGCCACATAAACAGCTTCGGATATTTTTGTCTTAGTCAAGTTACAACTCGAGAACGCTGGGGAGCTGGGTACCACATACAGACGAGAACAGCAAGTTGAAGAGAAGAGCAAGATTACCAGAAACTGAAGAACCAGTAGCGCCAAGCTAGTCATTTGCTCGTTTCCCCCTGCTCCTTCTCAGTCTGACCACCTGTGGATGGGGAATGACCGACAGTTTCACCCCCTAGGTATTGTCCGAAGACTGGCATGTCTGAAGAATGAGAAGCCACGGAAAAATGTTAAGATGTGTTTTCTAGGAAAAGCAAAGCGTATACGTAGTTTTTAAGAAAAAGCAGAGAGTATATGCAATTTGCTTGAAAAAACCAGAGGGTATATGGTGTATACCTCCGTATAACATATCCTCCACTACAGGCCTGATTATGGTGAATAAGTTCATCATCACCATGGATGTTTAATCTCAGTTTTTTCTTGTCTTTTCACCATCATTTAAGACACATTTTCTGGATAAAATAGCTTGACAGCATCATTTAAAAAAATCTCACATTCCAATTTTCAGTACCCCTGTGGTAGAAATTTTAGTGCTCCTAACTTTTTCAATGCATGCAAATTATGTCTTATAATTGACACATACAAACAGAAAACATCTTAAAAAATGAAATGCAGAAATATTAGTAAATAAAAGTGCATACAGCACATATCCAGGATCTGTTGTTAGAAAAATTGTACATCGATGTGTGTGTAATATATTGCTTTTCTAATTCCATGAAGACATACAGAGAAAAAGAACTATTTCTTCATTCCTTTTAAGAATTGTTTAAAATTCTGCAAAACAACTTGCTTAATATATATCAAATACGTGGAGATAATGTAAATGGACGATGTCATCACTCTATCCACGTTATTTTTTTTTTTTTTAAACAACGCATAGCGACTGAAAAATTGTATTCCGGCACTACTGGGATCGAACCCCAGAACTCTCGATAACTAGTCGAGTGCGTTCGAATTTACGCTACAGCGCCAACAATTCTCAGCGCAATGCGTGGTTTATCAGTCAGCATCTGACTATACGAATGCGTATTGATGGTCTCAGCAACTGAGATTAAAACAACTTGCTTTTAATAGTTTAGATTTGGGTATTTTTTACTTTGAACTAATTAATATTTTAACTTAGTTTTTTCATTTTTTATTATTAAAGTTTAAGAGTACAGGAGTTATTTGATATTTAGTACTTTGGTCTTAATTAAGGTGGATGTCAAATAATTTTGCTTCCTATACTTCCAATGGAAAAACCTTTCTACACATTTCCTTCACTATTAATGTGTTTCCCAAGGATGAAAATTTGAACATTGATTATAATAACTTGGAATACTTAATATTTTCTAAAACATAACTATAATTATATTAAAAATCAATAACTTTTCCTTTGGTGGGGTTGAAACCAGAAAAAAGATGGTGCGACCTGTACTTTGACAATGTCAGTAGACAAACAAATGTTGGATTGCATAATTATGGTTATGCTTTAGAAAATATTAAGTATTCCAAGTTATAACACGAAGCTATTTTAATTGATGTTCAAATTTTCATCCTTGGGAACACATTAATTGTGAAGAAAATGTGTACAGAAGTTTTTCCATTGGAAGTATAGGAAGTGAAATTACTTGACATCCACCTTAATATGTAAATATTGGTTTTATTAAAGCACACTACATATATGTATCATAAATTAGGTGAGTACTAGTAACAGACCTTAAATACTGTAACATTCTTGAAATTACATTGATAAATAACGAGTATACAATATACACTATATTATCAAAAGTATTCGGACACAATGTTTTGGGACAAATGGCTTTATTATCGCAATAAGTAGTTAGTCAGTCCAGCTTTTGCTTGCATGACAGCGGCAACACATTGAGCCATACTATCAACCAATTTTCCATAGGTCTCAACACAAATGGCTTGCCATTCATTCTGCAAAACTGCTGCAAAAATGGAGAACGAAGATGGTCATTGTGGTCGATTTCATATCCGCACTCCAGTTCATCTCAGAGGTGTTCTATAGGATCTGACTAGACCAATCTAACAATTTCACCTCATTTTCAAGAAACCAGTCCTGCACACAGTGTGGCAGGGAGCTCGATCGTGTTGAAAGAGACAACTGCCATTTCTACAATAGTGCCACGTTGTTAGTAGGGTGGAATTATTTAGAACACCGAGGTACACTTCATGGTGTGTGGCATAATAATTACTAACGGGCCACGCCCCATCCACAAAAACAACTCCATACCATGATGGAGCTCTCTCCCTCTCCAAACTTAACAATTGCAAGAACACAGTCCGACAAAAATTATTCACTAGGCGGTTGCCAAATCCATGCCCATCAGATAGGAAGAGTGAAAAGTGTGAGTCATCACTCCAAAAAAAACAGCTTTCCAGTCGTTCACAGTCCAGGAACAATGGGAGACAGCACTTTGCGTTCATTGTAGTGATGTGTGGCTTGTGCGCCACTGCTCTATCATAATAACCCACACTGTGCAACTCTCTGCAGATAGTTATGGTACTAACAGAGCCATAACAAGCATTTCCTACTTCAACAACAATGGAAACAGCAGAGGAAGAATGGGATTTTGTAACATTTCTTATCATGACTCTTCTGTCAGTTTGTGTGGCTTTCCTGAACCCCCTTTTTTTTTTTTTTTTTTTTTTGTTGTAGTTGCAGCGTCCTGTTTTCATCTCTTTACGACATCACTTACAGTCGATTTTGGCATGTTTGGTTTAGCTGCAATGCTCCGTATGGAAATATTAATCAAATGATATCCTACATGGTGCCCACAACAGTACTCTGAAAGTTCACATCCATGTGGCATATGCACTTCAAAGTTACTAATAACACAACAGATCTGATCTGATGTAGAGGATTTTAGGAAGGGGTGTCCGACCCCAGGTCTTAAACAACCCTTAGAAATAGGAAGCTAGGAGATTTGGGCTAGAGTGCTCAATAGGAAAGTGACACGGAAGCAAGGTAGAAAGGGGGAGGAAGACACCCTCATTTATTATCGGAGGGGGGCAGTACCCGGAATAACAGAACATCTCAGCTTTATACACTTATGTACCTACTCGCTCACAGTGCACGTTCCTGTGCAGTCGTTCTTTGCACTTATGCGGATATTTGGTAGTATCTGAATACTTTTCATAATATAGTGTACTTGGCTCATTATACTGCTTCCTTTGTAATAGCAACCAGTCATTACATATAAATTTTGTGCACTGCTTATCTGCTTACAGGTAATTCAGTTAATGTTTTTGTACAAGACTATTTTAAATTACTTTTCATCTTTAAACTACATCCGTAAAACTACTTTGCACCTTCCACCTCTGTTCATTATCCTTCAACTTCTTCATACCCAGGCGAATCAGTGCTGAAACCTCTACATCAAACCCATAAATATTCACATCAATTTAGTAGTTTGCAAACCTCGTGTTTAAATCATTGGTTTTGCAATTATTCAAGAGTAATGTTTCTATACTGCAAAAAACTATCTATAGATGAGGGGGTCCAGAACCCCAGGTCTCTTCCCATGGATACATGCCTGCAACACATCTTTACAAAGCAACTAAAAATAGCTACATCTTGTAGAAGACGCATTAATTTATTTGTGTTTTTATATTTATTACTACTACTTTTTGCAAAGCAAAAAATTTAAAATAAAAAATGACAATGATATGGGAGAAAGCAAAATTGGCCACTGTTCCATACTGTATTGCAGCAATCTTTCCAAAAGCAGATTGAGGAAGAAATATTGTAGAAAATTGGCTGGGTGAAGAGGATTGTGGATTTGCAAACCACAGAAATTGTCAGCTTATCATACTTTTCACAATAAAATTTTAAACTAAAAGAGAGACAACAACACTTAATGGAAAATCTTTTATTTTCTTTTATGAAACTTCAAAATATAAATATTCATGACAGTGCTAATAAAATTAACAGTTGAAGTTACAATCACAATGGCCTAGACAGCACACTTAATATTAATAACAAATACAAGTGGCATATTAAACACAATTTCTAAAAACTGGAAAATTCAACACAAAATTTCAGCTGATTGACAAATGTTTGCACTCCTCACAAAAATCAGATTTGTATAAGCTGCCTTACAAACTGTCAAAAAGGAATTTAATAAATTGATACAGCATGAGGCTTAGTGTTATACACTACTAATTTTTTTTTAATATTTATGCTGATATTAAACAGGTTTATACTAATCACTAAGAATGCAGCTTTATCATGTTAAAATCATATTGTTGTAATTTTAATTATTTTAAATGATTAGTCTTTTTTGAGCTGGTGTATGGTGACACAAGATACTTTAATCATTAAATTTGCCTATTAATTTTTAAAATATTACAGTAGTTCCTTAATTTAAATATTTAAATGGCTAATGCTCTTGAAACACCTTTAACTTGCTAATGGAATTTCAAAATTTTGATATGAGAAAACCTGAACCAGAAAAATGATAACATTTATTCATTTGGGAATAACAAATGTTGGTTAACTTGTTTAAAGTGTGATACTGGAGTGCCCTGGGAGGGGGGGGGGGGTATTTTTATACAAGTTTCACTTACCAAGAACCTTAGAAGAGTCCAAGCTAAATTTCAAAGTACACACCATAATGTTCAATTCCTGCACACTACCAAACTTTTGGTTCAGAGGCAAAGAACTCTTGGCACTTGTGTTCAACATTGTCCAAAAAGAAAATGCACCATCGTCCAAAACAAGTAGCAGTCTGAAAAGGCAAGGTCGAGGCTATATGCTCGATGAGAAAGCAGCTCGATTCCATACAGTTATTGAAGTTTAACTTGGGTTTGATTAACGGTACGATGCTTCCGCTGAAGGTTTGTCATACATCCTGTCCAGTTGTGGAGAATACAGTTTGGCACTGATAGACTGACCATTCAGAATGAACTCAACACAGATTACAACTACATAATTCCACCAGACACACAGCATGAACTTTTTTGCACAAAATTTCCACATTTGGAGGTAGGAAAAGCTGGTTCACCTCTATTCAACCACTGCACAGTGGTTCAGAAGGTCTTAAAACCTGGCCAAAACATATAACTTTGAAACCACTTTGTTATTTGCAGGGAGGAATGAAATAACAGTTAAATACAGAAATATAATAACACAAAATTATTACTTGTACCTGATGTTTTATTACCCAGCCTTTACCTTTAATCACAGCTTTGCATCTTGCCAACATACTATGAACAAGGTTTTGTAAAAGATTGGGTTCAGCAATAGGATTCCAGATTTGAATTACATCTTCAATTAGCTGAATTTTGGTTGTTGGTTTCTTTTTCTGATAGTTTATAGGACACTTTGAACCCCAAATTTTTTTATCGCGTTCGACTGTGGTGGGCAATCAAGATTCTAAAATTTCCTTCCCTGAAACATCTTTTTCCCTACTTAGCACGATGACAGGGAGCATTGTCAGCTTGAAAAATAAAATTGCCGTCGAGTCTTCTAGATGACTGTAGCATCTCGTTTTCTAATATCCAGATGTATTTCTGGGCATTTACTGTACCATCAACAATATGGCGATTCCCAACGCTGTGTGAACACACGCAGCTCCAAACCATGACCTTCACCTGATGGTTAACAGTGGTCACTGAGCAACTTAGATGGAATCCTTCATGCTTGAATCTCCTTACATAGGCACTACTCTGATTCCCATTAAGGCAAAGTTCTGATTCATCACTGAAAAGAACATTTCCCCATTGCTTGGTTGTCCACGAGACATGCTGTTTTGTCCACTAAAGTCCAAGTTGTCTTTGATTTGCAGTTAACAGTGGTTTACGTCTGCCTTTGCAGCCACGTAAGTCATAGTGAACCTCCTCCTAACAGTAGATGTGCTAACAGTAACAGTCATTCAGACCCTCTTTGAAACAATTCAGGTGAATTGAGCCTCCTGTCTGCCAAGCTGAGCTCTCCGAGAACTCTGTCCTGCTTGGTTGTAGCGGATCTGGGCCTCTCCACTGCAACGCATATTTTGAATATAACCAGTGTCCTAATAGTTGTAGATTGATTACAGCCCACTCTTTCAGTGATTTGCGTTGAAGAATATCCCTCTTCATGCAGAACAACTTATTACTGTGTCCGTTGTGGACAATTCCGCAGTTTCAACTATTATTGAGAATGTACACAAATTATATCCTAATAACAAGAAGTGACCACTACAAAACTTTAGTAGCTCTGTGTCAACCCTTATAAAGGCTGGAGTATTATTAGGATAGCATTAGGAAGCAGCAAATCAGGTGAAAGAATTTCTCCGATTGGCTGTAACAACCGATACACAGAACGTGAATTTTATTGTGTTTGTCAAACCCCATATTTTGCCATACCTTAAGAACAAAAGTAGCTACAGGAAAAACAAAGACATTTTTGAAAACTTTGTTAATTTTTTTTTAAAAATCTAATGACATAGAAACGATGAAATAACTATGAAAATTAGTTAAAAAGAGTTAAACTTAAAAACTCCCGGTTTTTGTGGGTGATACAATACTTTTGCACACCACTGTACATTTTCTATTTTGTATCACTAGTTTTTGGTGTCACACTTGGTGTTGGATAAACTCGGATTAAATGCTGAACCTTTTTTGGTAATGGTTTTGGTTCATTTTCATTTGGAGAACTCGAAGGGATGAGATATGAGGATCGAAGATGTCTATCAGTAGATGTATCATATCTGTTAAGGTGTCTATCCTGCTTGTTTTTCGGCTATGTCGCTCAATACTGCTGGAGGCGTTTGCCTTGCCTCTTGAGCCTTTTCAGACATCTGTCCTATTGGTAGTAATGCAGCTGAGACGATGGAAGAGCCATGTAATTAATGAACTGAGGCCAGCATGTAAAACCAGGAGTAATGTTTTACATAGTAATGTTATGCAAACGATATTGATCTTGTTGTGTTATGTGCACATTTGCCGAATGCCTGTATATCTACTTCCAACCCACAAGAAATAGGTTAGTAAGATGAAAGCACATCTTTCTGTCGGCTCCTGGTTAACTCCAGTGATCGTTGAGATCGTTTCAGGATTTTCAAAAACTGCAAGCTGTGTTATCATTACTACACTGTTGGCCACCCAAAATGCAACACCAAGAAGGACACGAGATAGCAAAGCCAGATTTACTGGACACATAACAAGAGGTACAAAGATGAAACGATTGAGCTTACAGGCCCGTATGACTTGCGGAACACGCAGACATAAATAGTTCGTGTGGCCCCCACGCCGCGGCATCGAATGAAAGAGGCTTTGGATGTGGGCTTGGGACATGTCTGTCCAGGCTGCTTCCACACGTTGCCACAGTTCAACAGGCGTAGCCGCGGGTGATGCTTGCCGATCAGCGACCAGACGTGTTCGATGGGCAACATATCGGGAGAACAGGCAGGCCACGGCCGCAGTGACACTTGGTGGTCCGTGAAGAATTGTTGCACGTGTGGTCACGCACTATCCTGTTGAAACGTGGCCGCTGGCAGGTCCTGCAGGTAAGGGAGGACTACAGGCTCCAAAGCATCGGAGATGTAGCGGTGGCTGTTGAGTGTACCAGCGATGTGTGCCAGAGGGGTGCGGGTGGCATATTCAATTGCGTCCCAAATCATAACGCCAGGCGACGGACTGGTATGGCGATGCATAATGCAGGCGTCATACAGTCTCTTGCCGCGGTGCCGCCACACACGGATCCAACCATTGTGGTGTTGCAGGCAGAAGCGGAATTCATCGGAGAAGACAATGTCGTGCCATTCCATAGTCCAGGTGCAGCGTTCAATGGCCCACTGACGCCGCACTCGCCAGTGGTGTAACATCAATGGTAATCGGAGCAATGGCCGCCATGTGACAAGTCCCCGCTCCTGCAAACGACGTCGAACGGTATGTGCTGACACAGGTTATTGCGCAACACACCCTAATTCCTGCGCTAACATTCGTGATGTGGTGGTGCGAGCCGTCAATGCCTGCCACACAACATGCCGGTTCTCTTGTTCGGTGGTGTGCCGCGGCTGCGGCAATTGCTCATGTCAGTCAGTCCGTCCCTTCTGCACCCACCAAATCCATACTCGTCTCACTGTGGCTGGATGTCGTCCCACACGGCCGCCGATGTCTCGGTACGATAAACCGCTGTCGCGATAAGCCACTATTCGTCCTCTATCGAACTTCGAAACGTGCTGGAATTACTGCCGTATTTTGCCACGAGGCATCAGGAAGCTTCCCACGCACAGGTCCGGCAGCACAACCCTACTTATAGTGCTTCTCGGTGGCATGCCGGGCGCACACGATTTGCATATGCCCTGCAATGCAGGACCGCAGATATCGTCGATTGCAGGGGTGTCCAATTACTTGTTGGTAGATAGTGTATATACACCGATGAGACATTACATTATGACCTCCTTTAGCCCACAAAACAGCCAGTTGGTGAAGCATCGATTCGATGAGGTGGCAATAGGTATCCTGCAGTATCTGGTACCATAATGTCAACAGCAGGTCCTCCAGTTCCCATACATTTCCGCGTGGTGGTGATTTAGCGTGAACCCGCTTTTCCAAGTCGAACCACTGTCAGGTGAATTTGAAGGCCAGGGCATTAACAGAAAGTCACCAGCATGTTCCTCGAACCAGTCCTTCACGATTCTGGCAGTGTGGCATGGCGCATTATCCTGTTGATAATGGCCATCACCAGCAGGGAACACATGCATACATATCACTAAGCTGTTCTCTGAGCTCCACAAAGAAATAAGTTACAAACTACCAGATAATTTGTACTTACTGTTGCTGTATCAAACTTCTCCATTTACAGCGATCTTGACATACAACGTGAGCTCCACTGACATCCATCACATGTTATACACAAGATCTTCTATACTTCATACTCAATTTTTTTCTCATGCAGACACTCCTGAATCTGACCACCCTCCTCCCCCTCATGACTTCCTTGGCCTTCCTCTGCATTTCCTTCCTGCCACTTGGGTTAAAAAAGATTTTCCTAGCAAGCATCTCATCACTCATTCTTTCAACATGGCCAAACCACTGAAGCATATTAGTCTCCACCTTGCTAACAACATTTTGCTTCACATTACACAACTGCAACACATCTTCATTCCTCACACACAATCAGAACATGTCTTGCGTCTTGTTCCCCCCTCCCATAATAAGCAACGCATTTCTTCAGCACACAAATGACTTTTTCTTCTGTAGTACCCAGGTTTCACTGCCATGCCTCAGAGTAGGAACAATTACACTTTCATACACAACCATGTGGGACTTTTGGGAACCAAATCATTCATGTGAAAACCTCCCAAAGCAGCCACGACTTTCAATGAAGAATTCATTCGCCTACTCATTTCACAATCCAATTTGTTCTCTCTGTCAAACATGCTTCCTATCTACACAAACTCATTCATCTGGTCAATCACTGTGCCATTTAAACATATTACATTCAGTATTACCAGTTCCTCTCTCAAAAACCATAACTTTGGTATTTCCCTTATTTACACTCAGCTTTGAATTTCATGCAAACTTCGTACATCCGGGACAACATACTCTGCAACTCACTTTTGCTGTCTGCCAACAGGACTGTGTATCAGCATACAACAGTCTGCACACACAGGATAATACCAAGACATAAACCAGTGTTATCTATTTTGGCATCGCACATCCGTAAATATATTAAACAGCCATGGTGACATTACACAACCTTGTCTGACTCCTGCACCAATAGAAAACCATTTTGATAAAACACCATTAACTCGTACACAAGCTCTACTGCCAGCATACATGGTTTTTATACTATTAAGGTTCCCAGTAACACCATATTTATTAAATACCTTCCACAAAAGTATTCTATTTGCTCAGTCGTAAGCTTTCTCTAAATTTATGAAAGCAGCAAAAACTTTCTTACCAACAGCCAGATACTTTTCAATCATCATGAGTAATGCAAAAATCTGGTTAGTGCAGCCTTTTCCAGGCATAAAACCACTCTGAACATCCCACACTTTCAATGATGTAAGACCCCGTACTTTTTCAATAACAACCTTACCAAACACTTTCCCTGACACACTCAGTAGGCTAATACCACGATAGTTCTTGCATTCAGTCTGATCACCTTTTCCCTTATACAAGGGAACAATAATAGAATCCTTCCAATCCCGAGGGACTGTTCCTAACTCCCAGCACAACTGGCAAATTTCAGTTAACCAGTCAATTACAGTCGCCACCATATTTCAACATCACGGCAGTTATGCCATCAACTCCTGGAGCCTTGCCATTCTGAAGAGATTTTGGAGCTTTACACACCTCTTCTCTTGAGATCTCTCCTATGCGTCCATCCTTCACTGTGGCATTATCTGCTTCTGCCTCAGAATCATCTTTGCTTTCCTGATCTAATAACTCACAGAAGTATTCACCCCATCTTTCACTTAACTCATTGGGCTCCCATATCATTTCCCTGATCCTATTCTTCACACAATTTACAACTTTGTTTCCCTTATTTTTCCTGAATCTTATATACTTCCAGAAAGTCTTCCTATCTTTCCAAAAAGCCAATTCACGCCTTTCCTACCTCTTGCCTTACTCTGGCCACGGCCTGACTTGACAGAGCGTGAGGTGACACACTCTACGGCCTGTGCGATGAGAAGAAAACAAGGCTTATGTCAAGAATCACCACATATTGAGTAGTTGCGTTTTTCTGCATCTGGAGGTACTGTTAGCCTACTGTTGTCGTTATTCTGAGCAAGAGATGTCAATGTATCTTGTACATGAATTTCTAAGCTTTCTTCAACATTCCGAAGTTATAGTTTCTAATCGAGCAACTTTATAATTGGTATTTTGTTTAAATTTCGCATCTTGTGGGCTTTCTACTGATTTCGTTCAAATACATAATGTTTTTCTGTTTGGTGATTGTACAGATGGGCTTTCTACTGAGTTCGTTCAAATACATGTTTTTCCATTTGGTAATTGTACAGAATAATAGGCATGAAATTTCTTTCCTCCTTCCAAACCTTTTAAGTGGGCTGTTTTCATTTTTATTTTGTGAAACAGCAAGTTTAAAGCGGCGGATAATAGTTCTTTTTTTGTTTTTTCACTGTTGATTGTGTATGTTTTTTTTGTTTTTTTTTTAGAAAAATTTATACAAACGAAATTTTTACCTCTGCGTGTTTGCCAATGTTTCGTGCGCCCATTTGCAATTTCGAAACGTAAACATCTTGCACTGCCAGAATTATATAGTGTTCTATACAAAATGTCAACTTCCTGTGTAGTAAATTGTGTAAACACAATATTTATGGAAAAGAGATCACATGTTGCAGTAATATTTTAACTCTGCCAGTGTAAGATGTTTACATTTTGAAATCACAAATGGCGCGGCGCGTGAAGCATTGATAAAAATAAATATGCATAGGTAGAAATTTAGTTTATTCGTTTCTGTTTAGAAGTTTTAAAATAGGCTATGAAAATTATTTTCCCTTTTATCGAATGAAAATAGAATCTCATTCCATTGAAACTCATTTGGGGAAATGATTTGTTTTTGTGAATTCTGTATTTCAATTTCCATAGTTACTAGCATAATCACACCTCCATCCTTTACTGTTTCAGTGACTAATGTGATGCCATACGTTTTATTCTGTAACTCGTTTGGATTAGTTCACCAGCTATAACATCATTCCAATCCTTACTCTCTCTTTTTGTTGTTTGTTTTTCATTTTAGTACAAAAACAAATCGTGATGGGACAGCCAGAGATTTAATTTGACTCTGAAATTACACAGATTGTTGCTTGTTTGTCTTACTTTGTTTCAGTTCTTTGATTGTTCAGTTTTACGTTCCAACCAAATGTTCCAGAAAAATAAAATAAGAATTACTATTATTAATTGTTATGTCATTTGGTTTGAAACCGAGATAATAATCGTACAGTGGGCAATCAGAGCCTTCCTGACATTGGTGGAAATATTTAGAACTACCAATGATTCCTACTTTCATTGGTCACCGCACAGGCTATGGAGAGAGTCTCCTCACGCTCGATCCAGTCGGGCCGTGCTCTGGGGAACCAGCTTAGCGTCTTCATGCTTTTTACAGGGATATTCATCTGCAGAGACTCTACCTTGCAGCATCCCCAAATAGGATTTTTTCTTTGTCTTTACTGCCTCTTCAATCTCACTATTCTACCAAGCATCACCTCTATTGTTACCCACTATTGTGGTGCCACAGACCTCTTCAGCAGCAGTAACCACACAGTTCTTAAAACATTCCCACTTCTTTTCTGCATCCTTCTCACAAGATTTCAGCTCCTTCAGTCGTTCTCTGAGTACGTCAGAATAAAGCTGATGGCAGTAAACCATTTGCCACGAATCACAGTTACCAGCAGGGAACATAATTGTCATAAATGGGTGAACTTGGTTCGAAACAATGTTCAGATACCTGACAGCCATCAGGGATTGTGCTATTGGAATAATAGCGCCTAAAGCACCCCAAGAAAACATCGCCCACAGCATAACACTGCTGGTGCCTGTTTCCGCCCAGCAGTGCATTCAGGTGCCATAGCCTCCATTGGTAAACGGCATATTCGCGCACGGCTGTCTACGTGATGCACCAGGAATTTTAATTCATTCGACCAGGCCACTTTATTCCAATCATCCACAGTCCAATCTTGATAATCTTGGGCCCATTTCATGCATTGTTGACGATGACGTGCAGTGTGAACATGGCGAATCGGCCGGATCTTCGGCTATGCAGGCCCATGTGCAGAAAAGGCTGCAATGAACTGTATGCTGTGATACATTGCCCTGATCACCACTATTGTAGCTGTGGGGGATTTGATGCACTGTGGCCCTGCGATCTCTGTGAACAATGAGCAAGTCTCCGCTCCCCTCTGGCATCAATGAGCTGTGGACGACACACAGCTGGACAACGGTTCATCGTTTGGCCATCTGTGCACCATTTTTTATATGCACTCTCTACAGCGGCACGTGAACAACCCACAGGCTGCGCCGTTTCCAAGATCGTAGTTCTCAGGCATCGTGCCATCACACTTTGTCCTTTATCAAGCTCCGATAAATTGGCAGCTTTTTCCCATTCAGACTCCAAACACTCGACTAACTGAAAGCCAGTCCTCGGGTTGTATATATATACTGCTCTGTGAACTTCTCCAGGTGCGCTCATTTCTCTAGGCTGGAGGTGGTCATAATGTAATGGCTCGTCGGTATATATACACTGAAGCGCCAGAAGAACTGGTACACCAGTCTAATACTTGGTAGGTCCCCCACGGGAGTGCAGGACTCCACTAGCTTCTGGAAATATGCTGTAGGCAATGCACACCATACTTCCTGCAGAGTGTTCCACAATTTGGGTGTATTCCAAGGTCTCCGATTCCAGTGTTCGATAGCGCGTTGCATGGCATCCCAAATGTGTTCTATCACGTTCAGATCTGGGGACTTGGGTGGGAATGGCAACGCCCCAAACTCAGATGAGTTCTCCTCTAACCATAATGTGGCATCCCGACACTTTTGTGGAGGTGCATTGTTCTGTTGGAACAGGCCCAACCCATCAGCACGAATGCAGGGCATGAACAGGTGCATCTCGCCAGAAAGGATGTGCACATAGCGTCGTTGGCCGGTGACCACCAGCTAATATGCAGAGTAACCACCGTGTGCAGCGCGGACAGCAGGTAGGCGGGCTGGGAGTGACTCAACAACGTGCTGGAAGGTGTTCACAAGTATGTGGAGCCATACTGACTGCAGTGCATCTGACAGCTGCTGGATGGTGCATGGTGGAGGATCCATAGAGTGAACAACATGATTGAGGTGGTTCACAGATGCTCAATTGGGTTTAAGTCTGGGGAATTAGAAGGCCAGGGAAGTACTTGGAAGTCTTCATCATGCTCTTCCAACCACTCTCTGACATTTCTAGCTGTGCGACACGTCACATTGTTGTTCTGAAAGATCCCATCTGCCCCAAGGAAAACAATCAGCATTTATGAGTGTACATGGTCTACAAGGATGGATTCATAACAAATTTGGTCCATAGTGCCTTCCACAGGTATGAGTGGACCCAGAGAATGCCACAGAAACATTCCTCAGAACATAACGCTGCTCCCACCAGCTCGTGTTCTTCCAGCAATGGTTGAAAAGTGTTCGTTCTCTGATGTTTCTCGCCTTATATGCCAACGTCCATCCATTCAATGAAGCAGAAAACTTGACTCATCAGAGAAGGAAATCCTTTGCCAATCAAAGGAGGTCTGATTCCGATACTGACGTGCAAATGTAAGCCTTTTCTGCCGATGCACCTTGGGTGCAGTGACCATTCATTTGCATCGGAGCCCAATATGCAGCAGAGTTCACTGAACTGTCATTTTAGACAGATTTCCGGTAGCCCCTGGTTCATTCGGCCAGCGAGTTTGCTCCACTGTAGCGTGTCGATCGGCTCTCACGCACCTTCGAAGCCAACGTTCACCTCTCACATCAATAGCCCGTGGTGCTCAGCAGTTTCCACTTCATTTATTCGCAATGATGGTGCCATTTCTCCAATCATAATACACTTTAACCACAGCAGCATGTGAACAGTTCACAAACTGTGCTGTTTCAGAAGTACTGCCATGCTTGGCCCGAAAGCCGATAATCATCCCCTTTTTGCAAATCTGATAAATCACTCCTTTTATCCACGACAGCAACAAAAGATTTTTTTTTTTTCAGAATGCCCACAGCACACCTTATATACCCTCTAAGCCAGCTTCCGACACGTACCTTCTTTCACTGGCTACGCGCCGTTGGTGTCGAAAGTAGGAGGTGGTCACAATGTGACTTGATTGTGTGTGTATATATACGAGTATATAATCAGAGAGATAAATGGGGGGAAAAAAAAACTCTGCTTGGTCAGAAAAATCCAAAAATCACAGAACATTCTCATCTCTGCTAAAACAATTTTCAGTAGTTTCGAACATTTTTGGCCGAAGGACAATACGATGCCCAAAAAACAAAAAAGCAAGATGTAGAGTTATTTAAAACATCACAAAAATGTACTTGAAACTAAACTTTGCACAGATGTTAAACATGTAATTCACAGAGATTTCATATTTCTGTAGCATGTTTGGTTTCCCGTACTTTATAGCAGATAATGATTTCTGTACAGACTATGAAAAATCCGTAGCAGTTGGGAGTTTCTGGGTCTCCTCTGTAGCAATGGCTTGGTACATGTCAAAGTTTATTCAATTGTGCCTGTTGCTCAACCCATCGGAAGGGGACCAAGTGCATGTTGGCTGTCAAAGAAAGATGAACTCAAAATAGCTTCCAGCAGATGAAGGAAGATTGCAAATTTTGAAAAAAAAATAAAAAAATTCACCTTTGACTGTTAACTGAGCATTGGTAGACACTGAAAAATTTGAAGTACAATGATTCGCAGGGGACAAATATTTTTCGCATGAGCCATAATTAAAATCTAAGGACTTTCCCAAAAGTCAGAGAAAATATGGAAAAAACAAAGCCCATTTAAGGTAGATCCACACAAGAACTTTGCCCTATGTTTCCAATGGTAAAAACTATATATATATATTACAGCCTAGTATACTTATTATTTGCTAAAACTCAACCTTGATTACGTTAAGAATCAATAACTTTTCCCTTTGGTGGTTGGAGATTTTCAAATAGATGGCACCACAAGTACAAGTGACTTGCTAAATGCAGTCATGTAACATTTTTTTCCAATAATTTTTGGAATGGAATCACACTTAAGTCTATCCATGTGATAGTCTGGAATGTGCAGAATGATTTGAGCCACTTAAATTTTCTGACAGTAATTTAGCCAAAAATGTTAACATAACTGTAGGTACTGATTATTTTTGATCTGAAATAAACCAGCAAGCCCTCTGATATTTTTAGCTAAATTGTTTAATTTAGCCAAAAATGTTAACATAACTGTAGGTACCGATTATTTTTGATCTGAAATAAACCAGCAAGCCCTCTGATATTTTTAGCTAAATTGTTGCCAGAAAATTTAATCTAAGTGGCTCAAATCATTCTAAATATTCCAGACTATTGCATGGATAAACTCTAGTGTTGATTCCATTTCTAAAATGAATATAATCACTGAAAAAAAAAATATGTGACATGATTGCATATAGCAAGTCACACATATATGTGGCCTGATCTATTTGCAGGTCTGAACACCACCAAAGGAAATGCTGATTCTTAAATGTAATTATGGTTGAGTTTCAGCAAATACTAGGCTATAATATAAAATTATTTTTATCAATGTATAAATTTTCATTGTTAGGAAATACACTCTTTGTGAAGAAAATGTCTTCAGAAGTTTTTACCATTGGAAACATGGGGCAAAGTTTTTAAGTGGATCTGCCTTAAGTTCTCAAATTCCAGGAAGCAACTCTGCAACCAACATTGTAGGACAAGTGCACTGCTCTTATCGAGGACTCTAAGCTGGGCAGAACTTGGACACTTCGTGGGAAGCCCCTGGGGCACCAGTAAGGAATGCACAAAATCACCATGTCATATAATGATATTTTTACCATGAAAGAGCTGTAATACACTGGCATGCAAGCCAAAACTTTGATCCTGCATCAAAATTTTTACATGGACATATATTTACTAGCATAGTGAAAATCTGTCCTTTAGCAATAAAGGAATGAACAGATAAACTAAACTGGTGCAAATTGTGTACTGTTATTGTGATGTTTTGTGATTAGTACATGCCTTTCATCACCAATTGTGAGCAAAAAGAACATGAAAATCCTTCACTAGCTTCATTTTTAAACCTACGTTTACAATGAGCTTAGTTAATAGATGTTGGGACAAAGACATTTCTAAAGGCCCATTAAGGTTAAAAACAACTTTGTGAGCATAGGCGTAGCCAAGAGAGTGGTCCTCGGGTCCGGACACCCCCTCCCCCTTGGGTGGAGATTTAATATGAATTTAAAATTATACATGTATATACTGGGCTTTCACCAATGAAGCAAACCCATGGACGCCCCTTTAGGAAATTTTTGGCTACACCACTGTTTGTGAGGTGTACAAACATATATTGCATTTAAAAAATGCTGTGTCACAGAAAAACATGGTAAACCACATTTTAATAAATAAAAACAAAAGTGTAACATTTTTGATGATGTTGAGTAGTATTTCTATAATGACAACAAAAATGAACAGATGCTGATAATTTCCACAAAACAAACACAGATCTCAGTAAATTCCAGAGACAAACTTTTAAAATATGATCAACAGGTTTTTGTAATATATGCTGTTGTAATTAATATTAGCTTATTACAATACAAAAAAATGAGTAATGATAATTTCACAGCTAAAAAATTTTCTGTCAATTTATAACTTGAAATGCAGCAATTATAATCACAAAATGTCTGGAACAGATTTAATTTGTGCAGTACATTTGAACCTTTAAGAATACTGAAAATCACCTTATAAAATACTTCATTGATTTAGTTTATTATTTTACAACACACAAAATGTCAAATTTCAAATTATTAGCTATTGCCATTCTGAAATCACTGATACATTAATCAGTCCAGAGAAAAAATTCCTACCCAAACAGATTACATTAAGTAGCTAACACAAAACATGACAATCTAATTTGAGGCACAAATGATACAATCTCTCTCTCTCTCTCTCTCTCACACACACACACACACACGATAAAAAGAAATTGGCAAGAAATGGCAAAACATACTTTCCAAGTAAAACAGGTAAGGGGGAGGTAGTTCAGTTAAGATTGTTAAGGACTCCCTTCTACTGAGAAATCAAATATTAGACAAAGAGTGAAGAAGAAACAAGTTAGATTTTCACTCAATTTATGCATTTGATAATTCAACACATTTCAAAGTTCAATATGACCAAGCAGGGTGGACTAAGCCAAGGCAAAGGTTGAACATTGCCCTAAAATCCCATGTTGTATATTGCATATAAAGAAAAAAAAATGTTTTGCAACTTACTTCTCTTTTCATATCTTCCAGTCCACTCAGATATTTTTCCCTTCTAACATATTTACTCCCACAGCCAGATCGTAAAAGGCAAAAATGTCCAGTTTGATCCAGGAAGGAGTAAATTTTACCTATGCCATTTTATTTTCCACACTACTTCAATATAAATTTTTGGTATGATATGAGGGGAAGTCAGTAAATAAGTCACAAATAGTTATTTGAAAAAATACTAAGTATTCTATGTATTAAAAGGAAATGAGTTCTTCAATAAAACAGACAAACACTGGAAGGAAAATATGTCAGTTTAATAAATAAAATATATAGCAAAAGTACTGCAACAGTAAATTGGGCCTAGGCTTGATTTTTGGAATACAGAGAGGAGTTAGACAGGGCGATCCACTATCTCCAAAATTACTTTACTCTGTATTAGAAGGTATTTTTAGAAATTTAAACTGGGAAGAAAAAGGATTAAACATAAATGGAAGGTACCTAAATCACTGAAGATTTGCTGATGACATAGTTATCGTTGCAATTAACAATAGAGAAATGCAAAATATGATAAAGGACTTATGGGTGGAAAGTCTTAAAAAATGTCTGATAATGAACCCAGCAAAAACTAAATATATGAACAATACAGAAAAAATTTTGATAAAAGGAAAAGAAATTGAAAAAGTAGATGAATGCATCTATTTAGGTCAATTTTAAAGAAAGACAAGAGAAATCTATCAGTTTTAAAGAAAGACGAGAAATCGATAAAAGAATTATCCAAGGTAATACAGCCTTTTGAATACTTAAAGACTATTTAACCAGTGATCTTCCATTGTGTTTAAAAAGAAAAAATCTTAAACAAAGACAAAAGGCTCTTTCCACTTTTATCAACACATAGCAACTAAAAAATTGTTATCCAGTCACCGCTAGGATCGTACCCCAGATCTCTCTATATCTAGCCGAATGCATTTGCCTTACACAACTGTGGCCAACAATCAACAATGTGTTTATCTGTCAAGATGTGTTATCAACAATGTGTTTATCTGTCAGCTTCTGACATCACAAATTTGTAGGATGGGCTCAGCAACTGAGATGTCTCCATCTGGTGGGCATTAATGGCACAAGCTATATATTAATTAGAGTAAATAAATCCAAAGAGCAAGAGAACAATAGCAAAAATATTCTAGCTTGTGCTGTTGTATGTATTTCCAAGAATGGCCTGCCATATGGGTTCAGGATCTCATTTCTATACCTAAGGGCAGTAACTGAGTGACTAAGAGATGTGCAGGCAGGTGTGCCCATATGTCATCAATCCTGCCCAGACCATCACACCACTTCCACCATAGTCCCTTTCTCTGATGTTAGAGACTGTTGTGGGTCTCTGGTTACCTTCAGATATGAATACGTCATGAATCAGTACTTAAGATGAATCCCGATTCATCTGTGAAAAGAGCATTAGCCCAGTAGTTTGGACTCCAAACATGGTATTGGCAACTTTACATTAAATAAGCTTGGCAGGTGATGGAAATTAGAGGGACCCAAACAACTGGTCACCTTGCATAAAGGCATTGCTTATTAAGTCTTCTACAAGCAGCATGTCTTGAAACCCTCATTCCTGTAGCTTCACTCCAAAGAGTTTTCTAGAGAACATCTCTCCATTTCATCTGGAAGTCTGACTCATATAATGATCATCTTCAGTAGTTGTTGCTCTGGAACAGCCTTGCTCTAGTCAACAACAAACAGCTCCTACGTGTTAAAACTGTCTCCAGAATTTTGACTGGACATTTTGGGGAACATTCGATGCTCTCGACACTTCCATCTACCAATCACTTCTCTACTGCTGAAAACCATCCATACAATGCCTTCATGACATTATCAACATGTGAAAAGAAAGCAAGAGCTGCCTAGAACAGCTACAAGATACCAGTAGACTAGTGTGACTGTTTTAGACCACCCTAATGTGCATGTTTGGCAGTTTTCAGTGCTTTACAATGAGGTGCCAAAAAAACCGGGAAGGGCGCTACCATTTCCATTATATGCCACCACACCCATGCGGTAAATGGTACCATCTGCAAACGATGTGTACATTGAGGCAGATATCTCTAGTAGTAGCATTTGCAGTTCAGATGGCAGCTTATCAGAACTTAAGCGATTTTGAATGTGGTATGACAGTAGGCGCCCTGGAGATGGGTCACTCCATCTCAGAAATTACTACAAAATTTGGATTTATATGGTCAACAATTTCAGGGGTTGTACCTGGACTACACAAACTGGGAGGGGGAGGGTGGGGGGTCCAGAGTGCGAGGCACGCGTGACCATAAAAAAAGCCCTGGACGATCGTGGACAGCAGCATCTGGCACGCATCATAACATCTGCTCAACATGCGACATTGCTGCAAATCACAGAATTCAATGCAGGGGCCAGTAGTAGCATCAACATTCGGACAGTGCAACATTCAGTGTTCTATGGGGTTCTCCTGCCAGTTAACGGCCCACCCAGGTGCCAATGCTGACCCGATGACACAAGGCTGTGTGCCTTGTATAAGCTCGGGAACACCGCCATTTAATACAAGACTACTGGGGAAATGTGTAGCCTGGTCAGACGAAAATTGTGGTACCAACTGTTTTGGGCAGATGGCAGACTCCGGGTGTGGCAACAACTCCACGAGGCAATGGATCCCGGCTTACAAGGGATAGTGCAGGCCAATGGTGGCTCTGTTATGGTGTGGGGTGTTTTCAGCTGGCATGCAGTAAGATACCTCATATGTCTGCAGACCGCTCTGACCAGTGGAGGCTACGTAACCACGGGGGTTCATTTGCACCTGTTTATGTCATGCAACCACTCCAACGGGTACAACCTTTTTCAACACAACAATATACCACAACACACGTCCACAGTCTCCCAATTATAGCTGGAGGAACATTCCACGGAGTTCGGCGTCCTGACTTATTTCCCCTTGTTCACCGGATTTAAACACCATTAAACACATCTAGGATGCTGTTCAATGTGCCGTCAACACCAGGAATCCTTCAACGAAAATTACGGAATTCTGGGATGCTCTTCAGGAAGCATGGTGTTCACTGTCTCCACAGCACTACAGAGAGCTTGTGAAGTCAATGCCCCATCCCATTGCTGCTGTTATCCAATCACCAGGAGGACCAACATGGTATTTGAGAGATATCCCAAGTTTTTGGCACTTCAGTGCCAAAAAAAAAAACCTGGGATATCTCTCTAATACCATGTTTATAAAATACACTGAAGTATACATCAGCAGCTATATACATTTTTGTAGACTATCTTTAATTTTAAGCATCACTGTACAAAAAAGTATACAAATCATTTAGTAAATAAAAGGAATAACACCAAACAATATGATGAAGTACCCAAACAAATCTCATCTTTTCTAGATGCTAAGAGAATTATGACATTTTACTGCAAGAACATACCAGGCAGTTACACTCAGAAACACAGGCACAAGCTAAAAGCACAAACAAATTTTTATGCTCATCAGTTGCAATAACATAGCTGATGATATTAATGTGTGTTCTTACTATGGCATGGCTTAAACTCACCTCAGAATATGAGAAATCAGATCAGAGAGGAGGAAAGAAAATATCTGAGTGAGCTGGAAAGTTAAACATTTGACAGAAGCTGGAAGGACAAAAGTGGATTCACATAGTTCAGGAGCAATATCCATCATTTACAAGAACTTATTTTTAGATGATGCATGGGAAAACTTTCAATTCTTTAAAATTTAAGACAAAAAATTGTAGGTTATTTATTCACTTAATTTGATTGCAGGTTTAACGACAACCATGAGCAACTCATTAGGCTCTAAGCAGTCGCCCATCCCCAATTTAGGGCCACTGGTTCCAGAGAACGGAGAAAACCACTGCCATAAGTCTTAACACAACATCCATGCAGAAGCCATCGCTTAGACCACTGCGCCAAAACCAGGGCGACAAATTGTAGGTTACTCCTACAAAAGATTATATGTGGCATATCAATATGATAACATTAGAACCATTACAACTGTTCCTTTGTACTTTACAAAGAGCATGCAGATTATTCAGTTGCGGTAACTCATGCAGATCCCAGGATCTGTTGGAGTTCAAAAAAGGTCTAACTGCAGGCATACATGATGAACAAAACAAAAGAAGTTAGCATCTTCTCAAAGGCAACCATTTCAAAGGGGTTGAGTACCTAGAAGACAAGCAGATCTTCCACACCTGAAAAGGCATAACTGTAGCCAGAAAACCTGACTGTCATACTGTGAGGAGAATTTCACGGAAGAACATGTCTTTTATGAATTAAACTAAGATCAGGAGCAGCCTATTTTGACCTGAATTATGAATAGGAAGGTAGTCAAAGAAATTGCATCTTGGAAGTTGTTTGCCCATTTGCTAGTCTCAGTGAAAAACAGAAAAAAATGGTTTACAGTGGTGCTGAGAACATTGTGAACAGATAGAACAATAAAAGAAAGTGGACAGATGAATCCCACTATGGCTGTTTTGTACTGATGGTCAGCAGAGGGTATGGGTAACAACTTTAAGACCCAGAATCTCAAGGTAGCATCGTGCTATGAAAGATGTTCTGTTGGTACAGACTGGGTCCACTAATACCAGTGGAAAGCAAGATGACATATTGGGAACACACGAGTGCTTTAGGTGACCAAGTGCACTTAGCAGACCTGCCAACCTCTCAGAACCAAAAAACGTAACACTCAGAAAAATCGTAACACGACTTATGCTAATTTTTGAAGCCTATTTCAGCTATATAAATTCTTGATTATGAGAATGTAGGGATTTTTCCCCTACATCAAAATTTTATTGACAAATTAATTAAATCTAATCAGCAAACACTTTTACATTGTTAATTATTAGAAAAAAATGACGATTATGGGAGAAATCCTCACTCCGCCTAACTTCCGTTTTCGGAAATTTTGTTAGGCGGAAAACTTGCATCTTAGGAGGTGTGAAAGATGGTTTAATCGGGTTCTGGGGATGTCGTTTTTTGTCTACAGGACCAAACTAAATCGTGCATCGGCCGTCGCCGCGATTCTGCTACGAGGATTAGTAGAAAATGAATCTGTGATGTGCGTCTGCCATCGCCGCGATTCTGCTACGGGGGTGGGTACAAAATAAATCTGCAATGCATGTCGGCCATCGCCAAGATTCTGCTACGGGGATGAGTACAAAATAAATCTACAATGTACGGCGGCTGTCGCCACTATTCTGCTACGGGGAGGAGTACAAAATAAACCTGTGCAATGTACGGCAGCCGTCGCCACTATTCTGCCACGGGGATGAGTACAAAATAAACCTATGGTGTACGTCACCCATCGCTGCGATTCTGCTTTGGGGACAAGTAAAAAATAAACCTGCGATGTAAGTCACAGATTCTTCTACGGGGATGAGTACAAAATAATTCTGCGAGGTACATAGTCCTTCGTGAGAAAAATAATTTACGATTACGGAAGAAATCCTCACTACACCTAACTTCCATTTTTGGAAATTTTGAAAGGCGGAAAACTTGCATCTACGATAGGGAGTCTGCAAGGTGGTTTAATAGGGTTCTGGGGATGTTGTTTTAGTCTGCAGGACCAAAATAAATCTGCAGCGTACGTTGCTCGTTGCCGCGATTTTGCTACAAGTCTTTCTGTCTAAAAAAGGGAAAAATGGGGGAAAACATGACTATTAAAAAAAAAATCGTATTTTTGGCTGCAAAATCGTATTAGCGTACTGCAGCATGATTTATCGTACTAAATACGATAAAATTGTAACATTTGGCAAGTCTGACTTAGTAATGTTGGACTTTTTTCCTGCATGTGATGGCATCTTTATGGATGACATTGCAACAGCACATCATGCTGGAGTCTTGAACGAATGATTCGATGAGCACGAGGAGGATCTCCATCTCTCCTGGTCTCCAGTTTTCTGATCTCAACCCTATTGAATGTGTGGGACCTGCTGGGAAGAACTGCTTAGTGTCTATGTTCTCTTCTATCAACAGAGTTGCACAATAATTTGTGCAAGAATGGCTATCTTAGGACCAAAAACAATCAACCACCTCATAGAAGCCATGCTGCTTCACATCATCATCATCATCATCATCGTCAACCATTATCAATCCACTGCTGGACGAAGGTCTCCCCAAGTTTCCTCCACAACGGTCTGTCTTGTGCCAGTTTCCTCCATGTCACCCCGGCATACTTTCGAATTTCATCCACCCATCTCCCATGTGGTCTTCTGGGTCTTTTCCTGTCCCTTGGAATCCAATCTAAAATTTCGGCTGTCCATCGATGATCTGTCCTTCTGGCAGTATGTCCAGCCCATTGCCATTTCAGGGATTTAACTCTGATCATGATGTCTTCCACTCTTGTCATTTTTCGGATCCACGAGTTCCTCTTCTTATCTCTCCTGGTTACACCAAGTATGCACCTCTCCATGCTTCTTTGAGTTGTCTGCAGCCTTTGTATGTCTCTTTTAGTTAAGGTCCACGTCTCTGCACCATACGTAAGCACTGGAAGGATGCATTGATCAAACACTTTTCTTTTAAGACATAATGGCATATTGCTCTTGAAAATTATGCTGTTTCTTCCAAAAGCTCTCCAGGCAAGTTTTGTACGCCGATTAATTGCTTCATCAATGTGACCCTCACTTGATATCTGCTGTCCAAGATAAACGTACGTGTCTGTTATCTCCAGCTTTTCTCCATCAATCGATAAATCTTCATTTCTTGTAAAAGCATTGAACATCACTTTTGTCTTCTGAAAGTTCATTTTTAATCCCACTTCTTTACTCTTGTCAGCAAGTTCCTGGATCATACTCTGCAGCTCTGATGGGGTAGTTGCAAAAATGACTACGTCATCAGCAAAACGTAGGTGGGTTAGATAATCTCCATTAATCTTTATCCCCTTGTTTTCCCAGCTCAGCGACTGAAAAACACCCTCCAATGTGGCATTAAAGAGCTTCGGAGATATGGTGTCACCTTGTCTCACTCCCTTTCCAATTTTTACGTGTGTTGTATTTTCAAACAGCCTAATCTTTGCACTTGCATTTTCATAGATGTTATTAATAATACTCACTATTATTCACAACAAAAGTGGCCCAACTAGATACTAAATTAAAAGTTCCTATTTTTTTTGGCTAGTGCAAGAAGCACTTTACAGTTGAAAAAGGAAACACACTGTTAGCTACCTTTTTCATCTGATTGTCATTCTAAATAAATTTCTGCATCCACAGTGTTGAAGAATAAGAATGATAAATTCCCATATCATATAAAACTATTCTTACACAAGGTCTTGTGTTTTTAAATCTAAGATTATTTTTTTTTATGTAAACCATGATATACAGTGCTGTGATTAGAATAATTTTAGCAAAGCATATTAGTAAATCCAAACACACCTCCCCCTCCCCCATTTATGCTCTTATGTACACAGTACTTCTGTGTGTGCTTTTACAAATATTTCACACCCCAATTCCATGCTTTATATATATATATATATATATATATATATATATATATATATATATATATATATATATTTCCTTAAATATCTGGCACTTAGTTCTTATAAAACATTTAATATTTATAATTTTGTTTTTACTATTAATAATCAATATATATGATAGAAAAGATGTATTCAGGACATTACTAAATGAATAAACATTTTGCACGAGTTTAAAAGGATCTTGATCTTTGGTTTTACTAATAAAGCATATATAAAATTAAAATTACTAATTAAAACAAACACTGTATTACATGATCTGTATGGGTACATAAGGACAAAGGTCTCAGATATTGACCTCAATGGCTTGAAAATAGTGGAAAATACACAATGATAAAGCAAAATGAGAAGAAAAAATAAAATGAAAACTTTTCACAATTATGAATGAAATGCAAGGAGATATTTATTATAAGCAGAGAACTTCATTAACTGCAACATGTGTGTGTGACAAAGAAATTTAAGTTTTATGTTTCTTTCTTTTGCCTCCATGCAGTCATGAACTTGAACATGCCAACATGAGAGAAATGGTAATTTTTGCTGGCAAGTTACCACAGCAAGGCAATAAAATTTTGTGATAAAAAAGCAGAAAAAAGAAAAATGTACATGTTTGTAAATGCTAATAAATAATTAGCCTGTAATGGTATATCACTTATACACTAAAATTCTGAAACCCCTACTAGATTGATTATCATAAACACTTCAAGCCAGAATATAAAACAGACTAGTTACAGAATACAAGAACATGACGAGATGGAGAAATACAACAGTTAATTATCATGGCAAAATTAACAAACATAGCAAAGTAAAGTAAATTTTGTAAAATTAATGCAGACATTTTATTTTTGTGACATTACCTTGAACTTTAGGATACTTAGATAAATGATTACAGCTATAATGTGTCTTTGTAATAGGGCAGAATTCTTGAATTTTTTCCTGTCATTCACCTGAATATAAACACATTGTGTAACTAGTCTTTGTTTTGCTTTTTAAACTTTATTTTCTTCTTTTCTCGGTGCAATTTACCTCTGCAAAACAAGAATAGGTAATTAAAACCCTGATAACATGTTTCCTTCCATATGAAATCTCTTGTAGTCAATCATGCAGGTAGCATTGCTTGCAAGTTGTGATGTTTTATGCAAATGTCATTTTTTACGTTATAGCTTATTCAGTATAGACAGGTTTTAATGTACCTGATCATGGAAACAAATTGCATTATCTAGCTTTGACAGGAATGCTGCATGTCACTGAAGCAAAACACAATGGCCAGTTGTTTTGCCAGTTGAGTAAGCAAATCTGTCCTGCTAAAAAAAATGACACTGCTAAAATAATATCACCTGCACAACAGGAAAAAAACTGCTTTTCAAATGACCATAATTTTTTTTTACTGATCTGTAATGCATTTTCCACTTTTTAACCACTTTTTTTTTCAACAACTAACTACAACATTTCTTTTTTAAAAAAATTGCAAACAGAACACATTCAACTGCAAATTAAAGTAGAAAAATGAAGTTCAAAGCCAATGTGTCACGTAAAGTTATGCAGTTTGAGCAAGTAGAGATTTGAAACAGGGATTCAACAAAGAAACATGTTCAACTTTTATTGCAGCTGGTCTTTACAAAGGTAGCAATACAAAAAACACAAAGGACAGGAAACTGCGTATTTACAGCTTGAACATTTTTTACATTTTTTTAATTTAATTATTCTTACAAAACAGCTTAGCTGCTCCACGGAAATGTATCTGAGTAACAATGAGTAAAATGATCATAAAATTAAACTGCAGACCAGGATTCATATGACTGCAGCACGTGGAATGATAGTGAATGAAGGTGAACGTATAGCGTTCAAAATAGACGCTGATGATTTATATGTACAACAGTTTCTTCACCCATTGATCTATGTAAATGGCAGTGATGAATCACTTCCCTGGCCTGTGTTCACTGAGATATTTTGATGACTGAAAAAAATCAGTTCTTCAACAGAGATGACCCTCTCTTGGAACCGGAACACATAGAATGACTAAACAGCAATGTGACTATGAAGCACAACAAATATGACGCACATAGTGATCACAGTAGTCTACCTCGACATTCTTCAGACCCACAGTAACAGTACATGACCTTTCCAGGGACGCTGTCAACATCATAATTGTAGTCCCAAGTCAGTTCAGTGCCAGCCTGAATGAACCTACACAGAAGAGAAATTTTGCTCTAAATGACAAGAAATGAACAGCAGAACATGCAGTTTATAGTTCACAAAAGCTAAGAAAAAAACATTTTGCCTGCAACTTGCAAAAACATTAAACACTTTTTTTAATCTTGATTCAAAGAGGCATTAGCTTGTATTACTTATCAGTGCATAAAATTAGTAAAACCACGAAGCAGCACAAGGTCACAGCTTTGTGTGAGAGTTGTTCCCAAAGTATTTAGACTAGAACTGCTATTACTAAACCACATTTATTGCAGTTTATCTTCTGTTTATTTCCCTTTAAAATAGTCCCAGCATTTTTTGCACTGTTCAAACAAAAGTGAAGCCTTCTACATATTGCCCAGTTTAAGGAAACAACAAGAAAAGAAACTGCTGGGGGGGGGGGAGGACTCCAGAGAATAAGGTGGCTGGGACATCACTTTGATGCCCAAATCAGCAATTGCTTGTTGTGCAATATGAGCGAAAGTGTTGTCTACACCACCAGCACAAAATCTGGCCTGGACATTTTTTGGCAATTAATTTTTTTTGCTTCAGGTTAACCTTAAGGACAAGTGCATGATAGAAACTAGTAACAGTTTGCTCTCATGAAATTCAGTGGCCATAGATCACCTGTTTTATAATAATAATAATAATAATAATAATAATAATAATAATAATAATAATGCATCACCTTTCCTACGCTGGGCTGTACTTTGGCTTTCTTGGATTGTGGGCTTCCTGGGTACTTTCATTGTAATGATTCCCACTTTGTTTCTGGGTTGCAGTGCTGAAACTACATTTTATTTCACATGATTACCCTATCCAGGAAAGCAGGATCATTTCTCAGCTTGCTTTTTCACTGCTGACATGTCATGGTGAAATGAACTTAGCTGCTCTCCCAACAGCTATTGTGGCACCCACTTGATGAAGACTTTCTGACTGATAACCAAGTGCCATGAATAATCTCATGGGCATGTGCAATGCCAATCTCCATCTACTGAGCTATAAAGATGGGCTGTTAGATGGAGATCTTGTACTATGACGTCAATCATCACCTGGTTGATGCCAGTGTTTGAAGTGGATGGTCTCCTAGTTTGCAGTTCATCTCCACAGGTTTCTGCTCAAGTTGCAAAATGCTTATGACACCACAAAACACTAGCATAAGACACAGCCATATCTCCGAAAGCCCTTTTTCATAAGATCACATGTTTTGGTCAGCATTTCTTCCAGGTGCATACTAAATTTTCACTTGTTTTTCAATTCCCACTGGCTACTCTCAACAGATCTGTACTCAACATGAGCCAGAGAAAGAATGCTTCAATGCAAGTAGGTACAAATGTCTCACAGGACACAATGATGTCTGAGCTGCCAGGAAAACAAGTTTAAGTCATGTGGCATCATGGGTTACTGTGTAGCTTGTTGGGCAGTTTCAAAACTTTTAGAACAGCTCTTGTGCATTTTGAAAAATTATCACGCCGCAATAACAAATAAAATGGAAAATTATCACGCCGCAATAACAAATAAAAATAGGTTTGAGGTTTTAAGTTTTTATGCACATGATAATAACAGCTTCATGAACATGTGGGGAATGATATGTTCACAAAACTCTGCTGTGGAATATTTAAGGTTCATTGAGGAATTTTATAGCAGTGAGCTGATACAAAAACTGACCAAGCTTCTAGACCCTGTTCTGTTAAGCAACAAAAGAAGCACCAGAAGAATTCAAAATTATTCCTCATAGTCTTACAGAATGTCTGGGATAAAACTGATTCTTCCCATAATAGAAGTACGCAATAGTGAGTGAATTGCAGTCTGTGTGAAATCCATCTAAAGCAACAAGCAAATATCTTTACAGACCCACAATTTAGTTTCACAGCAATAATCAAAAGGCTTTACTGAAAAGTCTAACTGTTTGAATAACATGACAAAATGGCAGCAGCTTTTTGACCACTACTTCAATTCTTCAGAAAAGCCTTCCAATTGCTGCAATGACATCAAACTGCTAGTTGAAAAAGCTGATATCCAAAACACCAACAAATCCAGCTGACAAACTGACTACTTGTTGCACATGCACCTTTACTGTGGGAAGAACTGGTTTCATCTCTCTACTCAGTTGAACTGTAGGAATAGCTGAAAGACATACTGTAAGTAATCATGCTGAGCTATTTTCAAGGTTGATAAAATCATGTGGTATACACCTGATTTCAAGAAGCTAGACAGCATCAGTGAACTGAAAAGGTCAGGAAACATGCATTTTAAAACCATCTTAGATGTCTGCTGCAGGTATTTTGCTTGAGGTTAAACCCTACATTAGCATCTATTTTGAATGACCACTTTAAGTACAAAACATGCATAAAAAATGATATGCACTATCAGATAAAAACTACAACACTAGAAGTGACTCATATAGTTATTACTAATTCAACACATGTAAGAGTTGACAAAAACTTACTTAATCATTATTTCTGTTTCTCATATTATAATTACAGCATAAGAGCAGTGGGAGTTAGTGTTCTCGCAAGCCTCAATGCTTTATGACATGTCTAATGAAATTCACAAGAATATACTCTAATCTTGTCCACTGGATTTGCTTCATTTCTTCAGTTGGTCGAAAACATCTTTGCTAATGGGGCTCATTTGTAACTCTGAATTGGTCGACAAACTCATAATCTTGCATCACAACGATATTACTATGTTTATAAGAAAGCTAAGGGGTATCAAGAGTCTTGAAGCAATGAAACATCAAAACTAAAAAAAGGGCCAAAATTCACAGCCCAAATCATTGGCAATCATTTAGAGGTAGGAAGTACACCTCTAAATGATTGCGATGTTTTTGGCTGTGAATTGTGGCCCTTTTTTAGTTTTGATACTTCATTGCTTCAAGATTCTTGATGCCCCTTTGCTTTCTTATAAACATAGTATTATCGTTGTGATGCAAGATTATGAGTTTGTCGACCAATTCAGAGTTACAAATGAGCTCCATCAGCAAAGATGTTTTCAACCAACTGAGGAAATGAAGAGGATCCAGTGGACAAAGTAAGAGGATATTCTTGTGAATTTCATTAGGCATGTCACAAAACATAGAGGCTTGTGAGAACACTAACTCCCACTGCTCTTATGCTGTAATTATAAGGTGAGAAACAAATAATGATGAACAAGTAATTTTTTGCCAACACTTACATATTAACTTCCACGTAGAATTACCAACGAATCCCTCAATGGTTTCATTTGTTGTATGAATCACTAATTGAACAAATTTTACTAGACATGAATAGAGGGAACTGAATAAGTACTCAAAGTGAAAATAGATTGCCACAAAACCTTCCTGAAGAATTTGCTGTAAGTGATAGCATAAAAAGTGAAGAACTCTGTTCAGGGGTGCAGCCAGGAGAGGGGATATTGGGATATACACCCCCCCTCCCCCGAAATCCCCAAAATTTGAAATTAAATATTAAATTGTAAATCATGCAAATAAATAATGTGAAAACCCTTCAGTCCGGCGACGATGTCAGCAGATTCTGCTGGAGCCGGCTCCATTTTGTCTCTTGCCAACAGCGCTCCTTGCATTTGTCATTTGATTGGTGGAGCTTCACTGCAGAAAAGCAAAGGCTTTGTGCCCCGAATCATGCCAGCCCTAGAAGGATCCACTCTTTTCTAGGTGGGACTGAATCTTATATAATTGATGAAGGACTAGGCATGTTAGTTAGTTGAAAGTTGTTTATGTTGTGGATTGTTGTGTGTTGTGGAAAAAGACGAGTAAAAGACAAGGAAACCTTTTGACCTTTTTTAGTAAACAAAGTAAAAAGAACTGCACAGATGTTAGTGAGTCAAGTTCAGAAGTGCCTTGCCCGGAACCTGACAATCTTAAATACTCTGCCCCTGAAAATCCTCTTGATATTGGACATTTGGTGGGGAAATCATGTGTAGATGAAGAAAAATATAATTTTCTTCAAACTGCTTGGGTTTCTAATGATATTTACAAATTCCCACTTGGACAACGAAACTTAAAATTTCAGAAAAAATGGCTATCGGAATTTTGGTGGCATTCCCATTGGTCCTATTCAGAATTAAATGAAGGAGCCTTCTGTAAATATTGCATTATTTTCGCTAAAGATTCTGAGGTAAGCAAGGGAAACCATGTTAAGTTGGGGGATTTATCAATGCACCTTCTATACGGTGGAAAGACGCTAAAGAAGATTTTAGAAGGCACGAAGCAAGTGCCTACCACCAAAAATGCTACATTTTTGCCCAAAACGTTTTAGCAATTTTTGAAAATAAAAGTGATCATATTCTGAGTAAACTGGATCAAGGAAGAAGAGAACAAATTTTGGAAAATAGGAAAAAAGTATTGCTGGTAATTAAGACAGTCATTTTTTGTGGTCGACAGAAAATTGCTCTGCATGGTCACTCCGATTCTGGGCCAGTAAAATCAAAGACTTTTCCTACTCAAGGAAAAATAAAGGAAATTTTAGAGCCCTTTTGTGATTTAGGATTGAAAGTGGTGATGAAACTAAAGAACCATTTAGGGAATTGCGGGAATAACTCATCTTATACTAGTCTACAATTTCAAAATGAAATCATTGTAACATGTGGTGACATAATTTTATCTAGTACTGTAAATAAAATTAACACATCCGAGTGTTTTAGTATATTGGTGGATGAAAGTACAGATAATTCTGGCATTGAGCAATTTTCTTTTTGTGCTAGGTACACAGAAAAAATAGATAGCAAGTTTGTTTTAAGAGAAGACTTTTTTAAAATTTGTTCCAGTTGAAGATGCCTGTGGTTTGGTTTTTGCAAAGACTTTACAAAGAGTTTACAGAAATGGGCATAAACATAAAATTTTTGAGAGGCCAACGGTATGATGGTGCTGAGGCGATGAGAAGACTATTCAAAGAATGTGCTACAATCATACGCAAAACCTTTCATGAAGCAATTTACGTCCACTGCACCAATCGTGCACTTAACCTTATCCTTTGTCACTCATGCTCAGTTCCAGCTATAAGGAACAGTTTAGCAACCTTGAAAGATATAATTTCATTCCTTAGACTTTCAACAAAACGTGGCACAGTGTTGTAAAACATTCTCAAAGAAAACAGTGATGAACGGTTAATACGGAGAAACCGCCTCCTCAAGTTCTGTGAAACTTGCTGGGTTAAACACCTGGATTCTGTTCTTCTCTTTAAGGAACTTTATCTCACAATATTGGAAGCTTTGAGCGAAATTCAAAATTTCAGCAATGCAGAATCATCCTCTAAATCATTTGTGTTAATTGGAACTTTGAATAGTAGCCAGTTTTTGATGTTGCTGTGTGGTAAGCAAAGTTTTGGGTCTGGTTTATGCCCATTGCTTGAATCAAAGCAGTTAGATCTTGCTTCTGCTATGAAACATGCTGAATCATTGACGGAAGAAATTGGACAAATGAGAGTTGATGCCGAAAACTCGTTAAGGCAATTTACCATGAGGTCCAGCAACGTGCTGAGAGTTTGGGAGTTACAATTCAGATTCCTCGACTTCGTGGTAGGCAAACTAACAGGGCTAATTACACTTCTACCCTGAATAATCCTAAAGAGTATTATAGAGTTTCTCTTTATATACTGTTTCTGGACTTCTTCATTCAAGAAATGAATGACAGTTTTCTAAACCACAAAAATGTTTTAGAAAAGCTTACTTTTTTACTCCCAGAAAAATGTGTAAAACTGACTAATAACGAAATAGAAGTATGCTGCGAAACTTTATCAGATCAGTGGCCCAATGATGCATCATCGATACCTACGAAGTTCATTGGAGAAGTTCATATGTGGAAAAGAACATGGATAAAAAGATCTGACTACCACTGTGACTTCATAAGTGCTTTCAATGAGTACGAAAAAAAATAAATTCCGACTTTACACAACTTTATTAAATTAGCAACGACATTACCGATAACAACTGCCACAGCAGAAAGGTCCTTCTCATTAAGGCAGCTGAAGAGTTACTTATAAAACTCCACTTCACAGAACAGACTTAATGTATTGGCTTTAATGTCTATTCACCGAGAAGTTGTGGTTGATCTCAAAGAAGTGCTAAACAAAATGCCAAAAAAACCCTCGAAAATTAGGGTTTGTATTATTAACTCAAAGGAAGACAATAACAATTGTACAGTGTTGTACATATTTTAAACTAAAATGTATGTATATTTTAATCGTTGAAAAGTGAAATTTTTGAATATATTTGACATTTGTACCCATCGAGAATGCGAAGAAACATTTTACTTGGCAAGTTTGCTTTTTCTAATTTACTTAGTAAGTTGTATATTGTTTAACATAGCATATATGGCAGATTTCTAAGGAACTCATGTTTTTATATAGCTTTCTTTACTTTGTAGGGCTTATATAATTTTGAAATTTAGTAACAATTTGTTCTGTAGTCTTGATTTAAAATACATATATTATTATTAAATTAAACTAATTGCTTAATATATACAGCATCAATCACCATCTTTATATCCATTTGTCAAAATTTGATTTTATCTCCCCCTTCTACCCTCCAAAAATTCTTGGCTATGCCCCTGACTCTGTCAGCACTTGTGTAAAAAGCCAACCCATCTCATGTCACTTTCTAATTTGTAGAAATTCAGATGAAAGGGCTGGCCATATTAAAACATCACCCATATTTCATTAGAGAGATGAGTTACTTCAGCTTTGTGGTAGCAGACATTCACTGTCAAGGTAACACTGTATGCCATACAAAACAAATATTCAGCTACTGATTGGTGTAAGAGGTTCAAAGAAACCTGCAACATAACACTCAACTGATAGTTATTGTGTTTTACATAGAGCAAGACTGCATTTAATCACAAGTCTAACTATCATACAATCTCAAAGTATATTATATGCCATTCCTATATGTGCACATTCTATTTTTCCAGATGGCAGCAAAGACCTATTATTACTAACAGCCAAGTGCAGTAAATATCAAGTTGAAAACACATGGAATAATTAATAGAGACATAAATCAAACTGTTCTTCCATGTAACGTAACCAGAGAAATTTGGAAGCCTAAAGTCTATTTCTAAAGTCTGAAGTCTAATTGGAAGTCTGACGTCTCAGACAAGCCTTAGTTGTTTGGATTTCATTGTCCTGGGTAGTGTAATGGTTAGCATACTTGAAAGCAAATTGAGAGATGTGGGTTTTATTCCTGTTCCAGTATGATTAAATGTTCAAATTTCTGTGGTTATGTTACACGGTAGAACAGCTTGATTTATGTCTGTATTAGCCAAGTGCAGATTCATAAAATCTGCACTACATCCTGAAAACGATAGTAAATCCACTAGTTCCCAATTTGCCACTTTTTCTAGCACTATTAGAGGCAAATACAACAAAAGTTGCTGAGAGTTGAACAGTGATATGACTGGTTCTCCAGGTCTGAGTGAGAAAGACTATGCCTACTTTTCTTGAAGCAATAAGCCATAACTTTCATAATGCAGCACACAATGCATCCCTAGAAAAAATATATATATGAAACTGAAATGGTAATGCAATGCAACTTTAATTCCAATCTATATAACTCCTGCAGGTGTAACCAGCATCAGGTTCATTTCTTGAATTCAGCACATAATACTATGGACTCTGAAAATGTTTTCTGCTTCTAAAATGAACAAAACAATTATGGAATATCAAATAACCAATAAATCTAACTTCTGCAAAGTATTGCTTTCCATTTCTCAAAGGATTTCAATGGCCAAGAGGTTTTCAACAAAATCTCACTCTAGTACTGTTTATAAACTGCAAAATTTGTCAAACTGAATAAGGCATACTGTAGTTCACAAAACACTGTCAAGTTAATTGCCTTTATCAAAATGCATGAACTTAGTTCAATAAAAAGTGTTCAACATTACAAAAAAACTATACTAGATGCTGAGGGAAAACTAACTTTCTGTAACAAATTCTTCAAGGTAACTTTGAAGGCAGTATCATTTATAGATGGCAAAAAATAATCTTAAAAACCTATGTGCACTTATTTCAATAGGAACTATTTTTTCAATTCACCGTTTCATTTTTATGAATTTTTCACTTCTGTCCTGGGTTCCAACCACTGAAATTTCACTGGGGAAACAGACAAATAATCATGACAAAGTTGTTTGTTTTTTATACATAAGGAAATATTTATTATATCTTCTTCAATTCTTCACACTTTGTCTTGTAATAAAGTCCATGGTAACTTATAAGAAAATTAACATCCAGGAAGGTTAATTGTTACTCTTTAAAAGCTGATCAGATTTTTTCTATATACGCAGTTTCAATAATGAGTGAAATAACACTAAAACAGATCAAAATAGTTTCTCTATGCCCTGTTTAGACACTCTTAACATTCACTTCTGTGCCATATGCATCTCCACGAGTGACAAGCGGGTGGAAGGGTGCATGTAAGGCAACACTACTAATTATTTTTTCATCTTCCCAAACACCACCAATCTGAATATTTAGCAATCTAAGCATCCCTGGTGAGCATTGCTTTTGTGGTCTTTGTAGCTTGTGGAGAGACACACACAAGTCTGAGTCATGTCTTCTACGTCTTCTTATTATTATTACAATGATAACTCTTTTTGTAAAAAAAAATATGGTACTTATGTTATTTCATCTGTCCGTCCATCCATGAACATCATATCTCCGCAACTATCAGTTTAATTTGAAATATTTTTTTTTGGAAAACTTGAAATGTGAGAACAGTGTTGAGACTGTTATATGCTGGTCTGCTGTTAATCTAAGGTGATCACTGGTCTCTTCAAGGTCTAGCATCCTTAGGCATTGCTGTACCTTCACACCTTGTCCATCAGCCGGATTTAACAGGTGACTTTTTATTCAAGGAATGTCCATCTTGTTTGTGCAAAGTACTTTGCCCTGACATTACCAAAATCGCTCGTTTTCAAAATTCTAAAATGACATTAAATCATTTACATATATATATATATATACATACTATAAAGATACCTAAGCAAAAAAATACATATATAATTTTGACTCACACCTAGTACAACATAGAAAAGGTTATGTATCTACCTGCGTGAGTAAAAGGAGAAAAGAAAAAAAGAAAATAAAACAACTGAATGTAGAAGGTGTCGAGAATACTGAGCCTTGGCTTTATCAAGGACCAGCAAAAACTCTGCATTTTCTCACTTCCACAAAGACCTAGTTGGAAATGGGTTTCTGCAAGGCCATAGATGCAAGTAACATTCCCACCTAAAATAGTTTAAAAATATATATATAAGTCATGTCCTCCGTAGAGTAGCATGACCTAGCACTAGTTAACAATTTCGCTTGCATCCATTAACCTTCATGGCCCGACCCATGCTCTTCATCTGTTACTATTAAACAGAGAGAAGAAGATTAAAGAGAACTCAAGCTGTGAGAGTGACATAATAAATAGAAATGATTTTCAGCTATAACGAAATTCCAAGTTCGTTTGAGAGAGAATTTAAACCTGAAAAACAAATTTTACATTGCAATTAAAAAAGGAAATGTTAATTTATAACGAACAGATTTTTGAAAGAAAACTTGAGTCTAAAACCCCCTACTCTACAACTTATGACAGCACGAAAACGAGAATAAGTTAAAGATAATAATTAACTAAAGAAAACTTTGTGAAAGTTATATACCTTAAACAGTTAGTTGCAATATGTACAAAGTATTTCAGCAGTGCTTTAAGTGCATAATTAATTAGTTATTAAGAACTTAACTACTTTGAAAAAACAGCGCATAGACAGCGCATAGAAAAGGAACAAGCTTAGCCATCTTCTGTTCCTAGGTACCACAAAAGACGCTCAAAGTTACAAAGAAAAGTAAGAGTTAAAACCCGCATAAATGTTAACAGACAAACCAATGCTTAAAAGCTGAAAAGCTAAAAAACGACAGAGAAAGGTACATGAAGTACAAACATTGAACTTATAAAACCTAGAACCCAAAAACAAGGAAGAGAGCTTACCTCTTGAGTTACAAAAACTTTTCTCCTCACAAGAGGAGAACATGGCTGACCTCTTCCGCCACTCCCTAGACGCTGGGGGGCAGTGAGGGTGGGGCTGATGGCCTCCTCATACAGCAAGAAACCAACGCGCGGAGATTTTAACCAGAGAAAAAAATATATAAACTTAAGACTGTGGATCTGTATGAGCAGAATTAACTCTCCAGAATACATGAGAAATATTATAAAATACACGAGCAGTTTATTTAATAATCTTTGCATGTATTAAATCACCTTAGTGAGCTTCTATAGATTAATCAGAATCTTATTAATTTTAATGTTGGTTTTACTATTTTTAGTATAGCTATCCTAGTGATGAATAACTGGTTTTCTTTTTTTATTTGTTTTTATTTTCTTTTATAAACAGATTTTTAAGCTTTTTTTGTGATTTTGTTTATATTATTTAATTTTTTTTGTTTTAATAGGACCGTCATATCCATAGCACTAAGGTTCCTTTAGGTAGTTAATAGGCATCCTCTAGCCAACTTCCTTACGGCTTTGATTGGTCAGAATCATATTATTAACTGTGTAGAAAATTAAAGCAGATCTGCCAACCTTACTCTATTATTCAGAATAATTTTTCTTAAAGTTCTTTTGATGAAAGAAGAAGGAATTTCGTTCTTTAGAAAACTTTCTAATAGTATATTAATGTGGTAATTGAAGTCCAAATTGTTGCTGCAAATTCTTGAAATTCTTAGGACCTGAGAAATTAGTACATTCTCAATTACTTTGGTTGAAATGTTATTATTCCAGTGTAGATATTTAATTACTTTGAAAGGAAAATTAACTCTTTTATCAAAGAGGCTAATAGATGGGTTACCTCTGTTGAGCTTAATGCTTAAGTCTAGGAACTCAAGTTCCTGATTACTGTGGTTGGTTTTACATAAGTTAAGAGAGCTAGGATAGATATTATCAAAATCACTCTCTATAACTTCGAATTATTGATACACAGCAGATCATCAATATATCTAAAAGTGTAAAAGGTAGTTATCTGAGCAGGTGGGGTGATTTTTAATGAATTTATATTCCTTAAAGAACAGGAATAGATTAGCGATATTCGTGGACGTTGATGTTCCCATTGGAATACCGTTCACTTGCTTATAGAGAGTATTATTATATAAGATATGGTTATTTTTTATGCAGCAATTGAGATAAGAGTTCCAAGTTCCTACATCAACAAATTGGTTAAGTTTAAATTCTGCATACAGCTCTTTAAAGGTAGTGATTATATCTGATAGAGGCAGATTAGTATATAGGTTTTCAAAATCATAACTATTAATATCTAGGGGACACACTTTGAGTATAGTAGAAATTACTTCTGCATTATTATTAATTATCCAAAAATCTCTGTACATCAAGTTAGAACAGTTTCTAATGTGTTTCAAAACCTTCTTTAAGACATCTTCAAAAGCAAGATCTATTTTCTTTTTATGACTCCTTACTCCACTAGCTATGAACCTGAACTTCACAGGATCCTTATGAAACTTAACCGTTGCAAAAAGAAATGGAAATTCAGGCCCATATCTTCTAGTTTGCGGAATTTTAAGTTTCTTGAAGAATGCCTTAAACCGATTTTCTAACTGCTTGGTAGAATAACTTACGGGCTCGTATGTTACTCTATTATTGAGTTCCATAGTTAACAATTCAAAATAGAACTTCTTACAGATAATTGCAAAATTATTGCTAGCTTTATCCGTAGTGGTAAAAATAAATTGGTCTTGTAGTTTGGAGAGTGACCTTTTAGCTTCTCCAGAGAAAAAGAGATTTCTGTCGAAACAAAAGTCCAGACCTGCCAACTCACCGGTGAAGCTATTGATTATATTATATTTCCATTCTGCGAAGGCCTCAATAGGCTGATTGTACGTTAAACTGGTTTTTACGATGTACTTATTTACATCTTGAGTGAAGCTCTCAAGAATCCTTTCTTTGGAAATTGTGAAGGAAGGTCTGAAATTAGAGCCATACTCTAATAAATTCCTAAGCTTTTCATTTTCAACAAAACTCAAGTTTCCGGTGATAATATGGTTGTAATTCTTATCATAGTGAACTGTTTCTTTATGTTCATCACAAGAACACACACGGTCAGGTGATGCATAACATCACAGCCTCTCCTTGACAAATGTCAACCCCGCCTTCTTGTGGTGCATCCTGTTCCCGCTAAAGGGGCTCTGACAACCGTCAATAGCGGTATAACAATACCATCGGGATTAGAGGAAATGCTATCCCACACTCACCAACCCGCTTGGCCAGCGTGGTGAGTTATGGCCAAACACCTCCAAAATGATTCCACAACTTAAATCTTGGCCCTCAGTCTCCGGCAGCTGGAATGTACCTGGCCAAGGCAGCGGCCAGTGCGACATGAAGGCAGAGGGTGCTAAGAATCACCGGAGGACAGGACTAGGCTGCCATCTGATGCTGACCTTGGCTACGTATGAAGGACGCTCCCTATCTTCTGATTCAAGGCTTCTTGAATTGGAAGAGGAACTACAAAGGATCAAGTGGGACATCGTCGGGCTAAGTGAGGTAAGGAGAAAAGGAGATCTCATTGAACTGAAAAGTAGACATCTCTTCTACTATCGTGGGACAGATACTGGCAGAACTAGTGATGTTGGATTTATAATAAACAAGAAACTGAAGGATAAAGTTGTAGAAGTTGAAAGTTCCTCTGACAGAGTTGCACGACTAGTTATCAAACTCTCTAGAAGATACCAGGCTCAGATAATTCAAACTTATGCACCCACCACAAGTCCTCCTGAAGAAGAAATTTAAGAATTTTATGAGGAAATTCGTCATCTAAATAATAAAGGTAAGCAGCATTTGAAGATAATTATGGGAGATTTCAATGCAAAAATAGGGCAACGGCAACAGAAACCTGCGTGGAAATACTCTCGTTGAGTTTGCAGAGGCAGAAGGGTTTTTTATCTTGAACTCCTTTTCCAAGAAAAAGCCACACAGGAAATGGACATGGAGACATCCAAATGGAACGACAAGTGAAATTGATTTTATTATGTGTAACAAAAAATTTGTCATAGAAGACTGCAGTGTGCTAAACAAGTTCAACACAGGTAGTGACCATAGATTGGCGAGATGTAAAATGCATCTCAACACTAAACTTGAACGTGGCAAGCTCATTAGACAAACAAAATGCATTGACATAACCAACCTTAAAAAACACCATAATACCTTCAAGTTGGAACTGAAGAACGGATTCTCCGCTTCAGAAGGCCTGACATCGGAAGAAGTAAATATTTCTAAAGTTAACAGAAAAGTAACCAAAGCTCTTATGGAAACAGCAACAAAATTAGCTGGGTCCAAGGAGAAGTTGCATGTGAACAAATTATCAGGAAAAACCAAAATGTTGATGCAAAAAGAAGAGAGATGAGGACAACTAAAGAAGATGTGACTTCCAAAGTGGAATATATAGAGCTATGCAAGACAGTACGAAAAAGTATCACTGAAGACGTAAGGAAATTCAACTGTGAACTAGTGAGGAAAGCAATTGAAAACAACCAAAGCCTAAAGATAGCAAAGGGACATCTCAGTAAGGGAAGAAAACAGATTATGGCACTGAGAAAAGAAGATGGTTCTGTAACAAGAAATAGAGGCGAAATTTTGACAAGAGTGAAAGATTTCTACTCCAAATTATATGAAAGGGATGATTTATGTACTCCAGATATCATGAAAGGTACCAGAGTTCTTCCAGTCCTCCCAGCAGAAGTTGCACGTGCAATCAAGAACATGAAGCGGGGAAAAGCTCCAGGAGAAGATGGAATTACTGTAGACATCATACAAGAAGCAAGTGGAGAAATCGAAACAGTACTCGCCAAATTTTCACTCGATGCCTTAATGAAGGGAAGATTCCTGAGGATTGGAACAACGCTTCAATGATCCTGCTACATAAAAAAGGTGACATTGAGGATCTCAGGAACTACAGACATATCAGTGGTTTATAAAATCTTCACTAAAGTTCTTTCACACTGTTTGAAGGTAACACTGGACATGGCTCAACCGAGAGAACAAGCTGGATTCAGGAGTGGCTACAGCACAATAGATCATATCCACATACTGAGAGAACTAATTGAAAGAGTGAGGGAATATGAACTTCCATTATGCATGGCTTTTATTGATTATGAAAAAGCCTTTGATTCGGTGAAACCATCAGCAGTTACAATGGCTCTAAAATCCTGTGGTATTGAAGATGCATACATTAATATTAATAATAACATCTATGAAAACGCAAGTGCAAAGATTCGGCTGTTTGAGAATACAGCACACATAAAAAAGTAGGAAAGGGAGTGAGACAAGGTGACACCATATCTCCGAAGCTCTTTAATGCTACATTGGAGGGTGTCTTTCAGTCGCTGAGCTGGGAAAACAAGGGGATAAAGATTAATGGAGATTATCTAACTCACCTTCGTTTTGCTGATGACGTAGTCATTTTTGCAACTACCCCATTAGAGCTGCAGAATATGATCCAAGAACTTGCTGACAAGAGTAAAGAAGTGGGATTAAAAATCAACTTTCAGAAGACAAAAGTGATGTTCAATGCTTTTTCAAGAAATGAAGATTTATCGATTAATGGAGAAAAGCTGGAGATAACAGACACGTATGTTTATCTTGGACAGCAGATATCAAGTGAGGGTCACATTGATGAAGAAATTAATCGGCATACAAAACTTGCCTGGAGAGCTTTTGGAAGAAACAGCATAATTTTCAAGAGCAATATGCCATTATGTCTTAAAAGAAAAGTGTTTGATCAATGCATCCTTCCAGTGCTTACATATGGTGCAGAGACGTGGACCTTAACTAAAAGAGACATGCAAAGGCTGCAGACAACTCAAAGCAGCATGGAGAGGTGCATGCTTGGTGTAACCAGGAGAGATAAGAGGAACTCGTGGATCCGAAAAATGACAAGAGTGGAAGACACCATGATCAGAGTTAAATCCCTGAAATGGCAATGGGCTGGACATACTGCCAGAAGGACAGACCATCGATGGACAGCCAAAATTTTAGATTGGATTCTAAGCGACAGGAAAAGACCCAGAAGAAGACCACATGGGAGATGGGTGGATGAAATTCGAAAGTATGCAGGAGTGACATGGAGGAGACTGGCACAAAACAGACCGTTGTAGAAGAAACTTGGGGAGACCTTCGTCCAGCAGTGGATTGATAATGGTTGACAATGATGATGATGCTGATGATATATACATTGGACAAACAATCAAGTTGAAAGGATAGTGAAAAACATTTGATATGTGCAACTTGGTTATAACTGAACAGTTACAAAAAGGGCTATTTTTGGCATATTGCATTATGTCAGGTTTAAACTAGTCAATCATAAACTGCTTCTCAATTAGTGAAAGGTAAATAATGTTTAACTGAAAACTATAAAACTATAATTAGCAATAAAAATATGAATAAGATCTGCAACAAGCAAAACTTACCTAGTGTAAAAATTAAAATAACTGCAAAAACTTATTTCACTAGGTGTGATTTTAAGTGAAAAGATGAAGAACAACTTGATTCACTATAGTTGGGTAAGTGAGAGAATTCTCTGGATTCGTTTGAAAGTGAAACTTCAGAGAATTGTAATTGTTGTAGTGTATGCTCCTTGTGACTCGGAACCTTCTGGTAAGAAGGAAGATCTCTGGAATGAGCTAAAAGCTGTTTTGAGCCAGTTTGGTGCTAAAGAAAAAGTTATAATAGCAGGGGATTTCAATGCTAGAGTAGGTGTGCAGAATGCAATTTCTGACAATGTTCTGGGTAAGTTTAATGATCCTTGTGTGAATGATAATGGTGAAAGATTAATTGAACTTTGCATTGAGAATGGTTTGTGTGTATCTAATACATTTTTCAACCACAAGTATATCCACACATACTTGGGAAAATCTTACTCTTGGTCAAAAGAGTGTGATAGATTTTTTGTCCACGATCAGCGTCTGAAACACCTAGTTGTTGACACCCGTGTGATGAGAGGTGCGGATGTTGGTTCTGATCATTACTTGGTAGTGTCTCGAGTGAAACTGAATGTTGGTTGGAGGAAAAGGAATAGGAAGAGACCCAGGATAGAAAGAATAAAGGTTGATAGGCTCCTTGAAGATCATCAGCGTTATTCTGACTTACTCAGAGAACGACTGAAGGAGCTGAAGTCTGGCGAGAGGGATGTAAAAAAGAAGTGGGAATGTTTTAAGAACTGTGTTGTCACTACTGCTAAAGAGGTCTGTGGCACCACAATAGTGGGTAACAATAGAGGTGATGCTTGGTGGAATAGTGAGATTGAAGAGGCAATAAAGAGAAAGAAGGATGCCTATTTGGGGATGTTGCAAGGTAGTCTCTGTGGATGAATATCGCTGTAAGAAGCATGAAGATGCTAAGCTGGTTCGCCCGAGTAAGGCAAAAGATAGAAAGGAGAAGGTGGAAAGGCATGAACTGGCTTTTTGGAAAGATAGGAAGTCCTTCTGGAAGTATATGAGACTCGGGATGAATAGGGGAAACAAATTTGTAAGTTGTGTGAAGAATGAGATTGGGGAAATGATATGGGAGCCCAATGAATTAAGTGAAAGAAGTGGTGAATACTTCTGGGAGTTATTAAATCAGGAAGGCAAAGATGATTCTGAGACAGATGCAGATGATGTCACAATGAGGGATGGAAGCACAGGAGGGATCTCAAGAGAAGAGGTGTGTAAAGCTCTAAAATCTCTTCAGAATGGTAAGGCTCCGGGAGTTGATGGCATAACTGCAGAGATGTTGAAATATGGTGGTGACTCTAATTGACTGGTAAACTGAAATTTGCCAGTTGTGCTGGGAGTTAGGAATGGTCCTTCGGGATTGGAAGGATACTATTATTGTTCCCTTGTTTATATAAGAGAAAAGGTGATCAGACTGAATGCAAGAACTATCATGGTATTAGCTTACAAGTGTGCCAGGGAAAGTGTTTGGTAAGGTTGTTATTGAAAAAGTATGGGGTCTTACATCAGAGAATGTGTGGGATGTTCAGAGTGGTTTTATGCCTGGTAAAGGCTGCACTAACCAGATTTTTGCATTATGCATGATGATTGAAAAGTATCTGAATGTTCGGAAGAAAGTTTTTGCTGCCTTCATAGATTTAAAGAAAGTTTATGACCGAGTGAATAGGAAACTTTTGTGGAAGGTATTGAATGAATATGGTGTTACTGGGAATCTACTTAATAGTGTAAAAGCCATGCATGTGGGTAGTAGAGCTTGTGTACGAGTGAATGGTGTTTTATCAAAATGGTTTTCTATTGGTGCACGAGTTAGACAGGTGTTGTGTAATGTCATCATGGCTGTTTAATATATTTATGGACGCATGCATTCATGATGCCAAAATAGATAATAGTGGTTCATGTCTTGGTGATATCCGTGTTTGCAGATTGCTGTATACTGATGACACTGTCCTGTTTCCAGAGAGCAAAAGTGATTTGCAGAGTATGTTGTCTCGGATGCACGAAATTCAAACTGAGTATAAATAAGGGAAAACCCAAAGTTACAGTGTTTGAGAAAGGAACGGGTTGTACTGAATGTAATGTAAGTATAAATGGCACTGTGATTGACCAGGTGAGTGAGTTTGTGTATTTAGGAAGCATGTTTGACAGAGAAAAAATTGGATGGTGAAGTCAGAAGGAGAGTGAATTCTTTTTTGAAAGTCATAGCTGCTCTGGGAGGTTTTTACAGGAATGATAGGTTCTCTAGAAAGTCCCACGTGGCCGTGTATGAAAGTGTAATTGTTCCTACTCTGATGTATGGCAGTGAAACCTGGGTACTGCAGAAGAAACATAGGAGTTGTTTGTGTGCAGGAGAAATGTGTTACTTACGTGGGGTTTGTGGCAAGACATGGTCTGATTGTGTGAGGAATGAAGATGTGTTGCACTTGTGTGATGTGAAGCTAAATGTTGTTAGCAAGGTGGAGACCAATATGCTTCAGTGGTTTGGCCATGTTGCCAAGTGGCAGGAAGGAAAGGCAGAGGAAGGCCAAGGAAGACATGGGATCAAATTTAGGAGTGTCTGCATGAGAAAAAGATTATGAGTATGAAGTATAAAAGATCTTGTGTACGGCGTGTAATGGATATCAGTGAAGCGCGAGTTGTATGTCAAGATCGCTGTAAATGGAGAAGTTTGATACGACAACAGTAAGTAAAAATATCTGGTAGTTTGTATTTTTTTTTTTTTTGGAGCTAACCTCTGAATCTCAGAACAGCTTAGTGATATGTATGTATGTATGTATGTATGTATGTATGTATGTATGTGTACATTGGTTTTGCTGTTAACACACTACACAGAAAATATGAATTAACTATTGCTGGTTTTGTATGTTTGTTATGACAGAAGCTGTTAAGTTGGGGGTGGGGGTGGAAGGTTCAACTTATTTTGATGTATTGGTTGGAATGTTTCTAAAGGCAAAATAAACTCAAAGATTTTCTAAACTTTAAAAACATGTTTGTTTGAAACTGTTTCATTTTCCATGGAGATTTCTTCTTCGTGTCTTAACTGATCATCCTTCATGCCCTGAATGCTTTTCACTGTATCCACACCTAAGTTTAGAAATTCTATCAAAAGCTCCTCATCAGGGTTCACATAATCTTGAAAGAAACAGAGACAATGACTCCTTTTGAGCTCCCTGGTTTAATTTTAAACTCAATTGGAACAGGGTGGATTGAGAATATAGAGTCAGTTATTTCTGATATATCTCTAGGTAAACAAGAAAAAAGTGAAAAAAGTTCTGTGTTGAACCTTCAATGAAAGGTTTGTACCATTTGTTGAACTGAATGGTACTCATATCTCACAAGAAAGAGACAGGTGAGGACTTCAGAGGCAACATACATATCTGAGACTTATACTTTGAAATCAAAACAGATTTAATACATACAAAAATTACTAGCTTAGAAAACCCAAACCAACAGAAAATAACAAAGGTTAAGCTCTGATACTAATAGTAAGACTTAGTAGAATTCCATAGAAATAAGCTTTGATGACATCACAGTATGACTCATTGACAGCCTTGAACACTACAGAATGCTCAATATTTTAGCCTTACCAGTTACCACCTGATGATACCTTTGCTAAACAGAAGGCAGTGCACCATTGTGTAATAAGAGCAAAACTGTTGGAAAATGTTCAACATTTGGCAAATCCTCGTATGCTCAACTTTTAATATATATTTCCGCAAGACACAAATTAAAACACACTGTTCCTTCTACACAGGAACTTAAAATAAAAGTTAAAAAATTACATATATACTTACACAGCAGCAAAAAAGGCAACCCAGGGAAACCTCAGATCATGAGTATCCACAAACACATTTTGTACGAATACATTAGGATTGCAGCTATGCTGTAAAATGAATAAAATATTTTTCTTTTAATTAAAACCCATGTTACATATTTCATGTTTTACACAGAGAGAGAGAGAGAGAGAAGATTTTGCATTACTTTAGAGTAGAGTATTACTACATTACTCAGAGGTAGTGCAAAACCATAATATGCAGGACTGCAATTAATCCAAATGCACATATCATTTTATGAAGCTACCAAGAAGTATATCAAATGGTTACATAAAACTCATTTGTCCAGAAATAGATCTTTGAAGAAAACATGTTTAACAGAAGTGCTGTGACATTTTAACAAACTTTATTACCCAATTTTCATGAAAATAAGCCTCAGCTGTTGTGGTATTAAAAGGACTTGCTGTCCTATGCCACATAAGGACCCAAGGCAATGGCTACAGTAATGAAGATTTTATTTTCACACTGGCTGCCACCTTTCTTCTTAGCAAAAACCCTCTGTTTTACAGGAAGGGGTTTTTGCCAAGGTTCTTTGGAACTGATATTTTTCTGTGATTTATTTCCACCAAGTAGTAAATCCTAAAATATCAATATCATTTTAGCAACACTGATTTGGAACAGTTAACTTTTGGACAGGAAGTCAACAATACCCAGATTCCCCACTCAGACATAAAATTAATTCTATTCTGGAAGTTATGGCAATTTTACATCATTCGTGCCCTCAGAAAATGCTCAGAATGTTGCTTTTTTAAATATCATTAATCAATCTAGCAGTATTTGGATTTTATAGCCCTTATACCAATTACCAAGTAATACATACTTGTAGATAGCATTACTGGCAGCCCACGATGAGCATTTCTGATTGAGAGCTTGCCTTTACTTAAACAAAAAAAGTCTACCATTTTATTCAAAGCTCCTACAATATCAACATATAATAATTCAAAATTTAGATTCTTCTAAAATTAAATTGGATTAAATGTACGGTAAAACAATATGCCAAACACACCAAATTAATAAATAAATTAATTATAGAAACTAAAAAACAAATTTAAAAAAAGAAAAAGGAAGAAAAAAAGGGGAAATATTTTTGATCTTTTACTTAAAAAGTTTCCCAGGGAATTCACAAAAATTGAAAAAATATTCATGGGAAGGGAGGGAGCTTTCTGTGACTTTGTAGAGTGGTTGTACTATATCAATAGTAAAAATAACCCTAAAAAATTTTTGGAGTCCAACTATGTTTTTGAACTCCAACAGAATTAAAAAATCTCAAATGCTATATTGGAAGTGCTAGAGAAACAGGCTTAAAAAAATCACAACAGCATCTAAAAAATGAAGGGAAAAACACTCATTCGTAGTATTCATTAAACGTGAAAGCTTTCCAAAGTTTGAAAATATTAAGCTTCTTTCTGTCAATAAAAAATTAAACAATTATATGAATATCTGAGAATATGATAATCAAAAAGAGGAAGAATATTTTTAATGTTCACAATATGACCACAGTGGCATAACTGCAAAAATTACTTATAAAAAATGATAATAAATGGACAATTAGTTTGTTCATGACTGTAAACCTTTATGACTTATAAATATAGCATATGTTGCTGTTTTTTCCAAATATGTAGATGTGCTGGTTAACAGGTTTGTCCACGATAACCAATGGGCCAGGACCATATCACGAAAAACACCCCCACACTAGTACACTGCCAGTGTGTATGTTTGTAAGTTTGGAACCAAACACAGAAAAATTATTTACTCATTTTTCATTTCGGAACACTATTTTTCAAACAAATTGCATACTAGTAAAAGTATACAATTTGTTTGAAAAATAGTATTCCGAAATGAAAAATGGGTAAATAATTTCTGTATTTGGTTCCAAACTTACACACTCCAGCTCCACACTTGACCGTAGGAACAGTACTGTGGTAAATAGCGTTCCCTTGGCTGCCGCCATACCCACACATGGCTATCAGACTGATGGATCGTGTATCTGCATTCTTCAGTCCATAGGACACGTTTCCATTGATTTACGGTCCACAATAAATGTTCTTTAATTTTTTTTAAAGCACCATGCTAAATGACAAGTAGCATTCCGAGTGGAGATGAAAGGCTTATGAGCAGCCGCACAACCATGGTAACCTATAGAATGAAGTTCTCTGCGAATGGTACATGTACATACCGAGGTTCCAGCATTTTTACTCACCTGTACATTAAGGTCTTGTGAAGTACTCCGTCGATTAGCTGTAAAGACTCTCCTGAGACTTCAACGTCCTCCATCACAGATTTTCTTTCGTCTGCTGGTACGTTTTGCTGCTTCAGACATGCCATTCTTCTTCCACTTATTCAGTATATCCAAAACAATCAACTTGGGTATGTTTAAATGCCTCTCAGTTTCTCCTATGAACAACCCACCAATATAACACCCAACAATCTTTTCTTTTTCAAAGTCAGTTCCCTCCCGCCGCAATATCTTCATTCAACCTCACAGTTCGATATGATCGCAGTCAGCTGCAGGCATGTGTTTATACCGCTTGCAGCTGTACCACGCATCTTAATAACGCAGCGGATCCGCTCATTTGATTTTGAAGGGGTGTCTGGTGACTTTTGTCAATATAGCGTATATTGATATATCATAACCAGAAGCTTGTTGATATATGAATAATATAAAACCAGGTTATTTATTATATATATATCTGGTTTTATCATATGAAATAAGATATTGATCATATCTGGTTTTTGCACTGGATTCAGAAATTTCAAAACCCTGGAGAGAACATTAATCTTTGTAAGTAAACAAGTAACAAAGATCGTTTCTACATTACAACAAACTTGGGTGTTTTACGACACAGCACTTTAAATGTAATATAATAATAAATCTGGAAAACAATATTCATTAAGAAAGACAGATGAGATCAGAAATCAGACCAGTTTTGGGGGAAATATTTTGAAAGTGGTGATACCTGCTTAGCACTACAAACAATCCAGCTAAGTGAAGTAAATTGTGGAATCACTTTGCAGTTGAAGGGAGGGGGGATTCAAAACATTGCAAATCTGGAAAACTTTGCCATGAATACAGTACAATCAACCAGTGAGTTGTGTTTTGAAAGTATCATATATTGTTACCTACAGTTTTGTTCAGGAGAGGAGGGCGGGGATCAGAACAATAATCTCTACAAGCAAAAAGTACACAAGTCAAGAAACAGTGCTGGCAGCATTTAAAAGTACAAAATATATAGGAAGAAAGGACACAAAATTGTAATGAAATGTAAGTAATTCCCATAAAATTGTAAGTAGGAAAAAATTAACTATAGTAAACAATACTTGCATTGAGATATCTTCCAATATTTCCTTTGCTTTTAGCGTCCATGATGTAGCACGATTCTTCATTAAAATAGGTCCTAATGGGCATAAATGATGTCTTCTGTGAATTCTTCTTCTGAGATGGTAGTAGTGAGGTCAAGTGACTCAAAGCCTGAGATTTTTTTGTATGAACAGACTTGAAACCTAGAAGAATTCACAAACTTAGTATCCAAAACCAAACCAAAAAAAAAAAAAAAAAAAGTTGAGAACATGAAGCATACACCTCACAATCTTTGCTTGAATACTTTGGTGGTAAGTGATAATAGTAACAATTAAAATTAAATGATTAAAAATGCAGCAATATGCTGCTTGCTACAATGGAAAAGATTAGGAAAAAAAAATTAACTAAGTAATTTTAAATCAAAAGGGTGTGACCACACTCTTTTCATTGCACTGGCTCAAAATAAGTTCACTTCTAATTGTGGGGCTGGGCAGTGAAGAGCTTATACTGCAGGACAGGGATACAAGTCCATAAAAGCACTGGTGTGGTGCTAAAAGGTTTGAGATCACCTTTTTCCTTGGTTTTAATTTTTTTAACATAAGTTGGAACTTGGATTTTAAAATTCAAAACTAATGAGTATTTTATTATAAGTAATCTTAATTATAGTTGAAGACATTAGTAGTTGAATTAATGTATTACATACTAAAATTTTTAATATGTAAATATCAAGGTTTTAACATGCTAAGGGAGGGTCACCCTCAAAAAGGGATATGTATGATATGTTTTTCTTGAGGTAGGTAAATAGTAAAAGCCTATGCTAAATAATATTATAAATTATTATGTATGTCTGTAAAAAACGAAAATCCAAGTTTTTTCTTATTATAGTCTACTCTTTGGAATCTACACTGCTGGCCACCCAAAATGCAACACCAAGAAGGAAGAATCCGATTGGCCTGAAATTTGCAGCATGCGTCGCCCGCGAGACGACATGCAAACAATTAGCATTGCAGGGCATATTACATACTAAAATTTTTGGCACCGTGACGAGAGACTATGACGCCTGCATTATGCATCGTCATACCGATCCGTTGCCTGGCATTATGGTTTGGGGCGCAATTGGATATGACACTAGCACCCCTCCGGTACGCATCGCCGACACACTCAACAGCCACCGCAACATCTCCGACGTTTTGGAGCCTGTACTCCTCCCTTACCTGCAGGACCTGCCAGCGGCCACGTTTCAACAGGACAATGCGCACCCGCACGTGGCACGCATCGTACAACAATTCTTCATGGCCCACCAGGTATCACTGCTGCGGCCTGCCTGTTCTCCCGATATGTCGCCCATCGAACACGTCTGGTCGCTGATCGGCAACCGAGTGGCCCGGCAAGCACCACCCGCGGCTATGCCTGATGAACTGTGGCAACGTGTGGAAGCAGCCTGGACCGACATACACCAAGCTCACATCCAAAGCCTCTTTCGTTTGATGCTGCAGCCATCATTGCCAGCCATGGGGGCCACACGAACTATTGATGTCTGCGTGTTCGGCAAGTCGCATGGGCCTGTAAGCTCAATCGTTTCATCTTTGCATCTGTTGTTATGTGTCCAGTAAATCTGGCTTTGCTCTCTAGTGTCCTTCTTGGTGTTGCATTTTGGGTGGCCAGCAGTGTAGTTAAAGCTACGAGTTCAAGATTTGAAATTCACACATAAACCTCTTGGTTTAAATTGCAAAATCAAAGTCAAAATTATGTGTTAAAGATTTCAATTTTGAATTTGTTTTCCCATGGTATAACTGAATAATTGTTATTTGCATATGAGAAACAAAAGTGAAATATCAGTACTTAGAGATCGTGAAGGGGTTTGTAAGGTACAATCAGCTAGAAGTGTTTAATTTATCCCATGTTCCTTCACTTTTTTCAGCAAATTACTTAGCTCACACTGCCCTATGCTCTTCCATGGGTTTTCAGCTGACATGTGATGTCACCAACAGCACAGTCGACCAGCAACAGGAGTTCTATGCACTACATTGTAACAAGTTAGGAAAAGTAAATACTTTTTGGAATTTTTGGTGAAAAAATAAAGAATTATTAGCACCCTAAAAAAAATAAAACACATCTTAAGGACTTCAAAGGATTTATAAGGACCATGTGGAATCCTGACATAGGCATCATTCTGCTCTGTAAGTTGGAATAGATGACCAGATCTTTGCAAAAAATAATCACAAACACAGCAAGAATTATTTCATCTAGTTGTTTTACTCATGATGCTTTTTTAACCACACCTGTATGTAATAGCAGGAGGGACTTTCTTTCCCTTAAGATGCGGTTACAACTGCTGCTTTCAGGTGTATAGAAATTGTCTGAGATAAAGTACACAGAAATACATTTCATTACTGCTTTTTTTTTCTTTTTTTAAATGGTACCCCATTCTTTTTTCTGCCATTATAAAATCCTGTTCAAGCACATCTCATTTCTGACTTTAAACTACCACACTTCCTTTGAGAAGTAATTGCACAGTTTTGTTCAATGAGCCTGGTTTATTTTGAGGTCAATGTTTTTCAGTGGAATGTCAGTTTTCTTTGCATTCCCCCCCCCCCGCTCCTCTTCATTTACTTTAAGTGACAAATCTACCCTTTCCCTATATTTTTCCATACTGCTGAAAGTAATAATCCAGTAGCTAAAATGCAATTCTTCTTATGAAATTATGAAAAATGCTTACAAGCAATGCTTAGTGTGTGTGTGTGTGTGTGCGCGCGCGTGTGTGTGCATGTGTATGTACGTGTGTGTGTGCGCGTGTGTGTGCACATGTGCTCCAGACATTCTGAAAGGTACCAGTACCAAAGTCTTCACGGCAGAAGTTTCACTTGCGATTAAGAACATGAAACAGGGAAAAGCTCCAGGATAAGATGGAATCACCATGGACATCATACAAGAAGCAAGTGGAGAAACTGAAGTTGCACTCACCCAAGTTTTTACTAGATGTCTCAATGAAGGGAAGATTCCTGAGGATTGAAACAATGCTACAATGATCCTGCTACATAAATAAGGTGGCATTGATGATATCAGGAACTACAGGCCCACCAGCCTTCTTTCAGTGGTTTATAAAATCTTCACTAAGGTTCACAATGCTTGAAGGTAACACTGGACATGGCTCAACAGAAAGCTGGCTACAGCACTACAGATCATATCTATGTACTGAGAGAACTAAGGAATTGAGTTCCCATTATGTATGGATTTTATTGATTATGAAAAGGCCTTTGATTCTGCAAAACCATCAGCAGTTACAATGGCTTTGAAATCCCTGCAGTATTGAAGATGCATACATTAGCATTATTAATACCATCTATGAAAATGTGAGTGCAAAGATTCAGCTATCTGAGGATACAGCACCAATAAAAATTGGAAAGGGAGTGAGCCAAGGTGTCACCATATCTCTTAAACTCTTTAAAGCCACACTGCAAAATGTCTTTCAATCATTAAATTGGGAAAACAAAAAGTTAAAGATTAATGGAGATTATTTAACTCACTTTCATTTTGCTGATGACATTTTTGCAACTACGCCTTCAGAGCTGCAGAGTATGATCCAGGAACTTGCTGGACATATTGCCAGAATGGACCACTGATTGACAACCAAAATTTTTGGCTGGATTCCAAAGGACAGGAAAAAAAACCCCAGAAGAAGACCACGCGGGAGATGGGTGGATGAAATTCGAAAACATGTGGGAGTAACATGGAGGAGACTAGTCCAAGACTGACTGTTGTGGAAGAAACTTGGAGGCCTTCATCCAGCAGCAGATTGATAATGGTTGACTATGATATATATACATATATATTAAACCAAGAATTGCAACTATAGTCATGCTTACACTGTTATTATTCAAATCAAGAACAAACTACTACTTTTTGAATTAAAGAAAATGTTTTTCCTCCATTGCACTATATCAGTCTTACAATGTGGTTGAGCTCTGAAAAGAAGCTACATAGGGTATTCAGAAAGTAATGCCTCTAGGTTTGTACCTTTACTCTTCGACAAAGTATTGAAATAAAACAGTACCAAAATACAGCTTAGATGTGAATATGTACTTTGTTTTGTTTTTAAACCCAAAAATTTCCATGTAGTCTCCCTCTCATTTGATTCATTAAAGAACAGAAATTAAGGAAGAAATATTCCTCAAAATGTATATATGGGAAATTAACTTGATTATTTTCAGCCATCAGAATTGTATGCTGAATTGCCTGTAGTTTACTGGTTACCATGAAACATCTCTTCAGAAAACTTGACGGGGAATCGAACCTGCATGTCCCAATTTCTGTTTGAGAATGCTATCCTTTTACACTACTCAAAGTAATGAACTTCCAAGAAACTGAAGCTAAGCAATTATAGCTTAGTAATCTGAACAACCTCAGATTTCAATAGCTGAAGCAATCCTATGCATCCTAGTAGTGTCAATGACCCTTTCAATCCAGGAATGGATATAAACCCATACAAAGCATGTTTACAATTGAATTAATTTTCAGTTCAAATGATGAGCATTTCATAGTTGATATCAGAGTTGTTTGCATGCTTCTGATTGAAGTTTATTGTAATACCCAGCAAAACTGCAGAAGTTGAAATTCCAAGTTTTTTTTTTTTTACCATATGGTGGAAAAAATTGTGTGAATAGTCACATCAGCTAAGATCGCTTTTGTGTTGAAACTGCTATATAGTTTTAACTGAGTGACAGAAAATATGAAATAGTCACTTTTCTTACAAAACAATATTTGATGCTTCTGTCAGAGGGCAGGACAATGAACTTGTTGGATGCAGTGGTACTAATGGTATCAAAAACTGAAACAGAAAGCCTTCAAAACTTACTTGAACATTGCAGTGCACAGTGTTAATTATACTGGAAATATAAACACACCTGAGTGGTAATTAACAATTATGTATGGGTGTTATGAAATGTAAATTGCAAGAACAAAACTTTTTTTTCTTCTAGTAGAAAAAAATATATAAAGTAATCATAATGTTGCCCATCCTTTAAAAAAAAAAAAAAAAAAAAAAGGCAAACTGTGCTTAATATACTTGCACTTCATACAAAATTAGTTTGTCTTAAACAAAGAATTCCACATATTAAAATCAGATATGCACAAAAATGCTTGAAATATGATTCTGGCTTTTTATATCTGGAAAAATGCAAAATAAATCAGAAAAAGAAGCCGATTCCTTATAACAAATAATTCATATAAGAAATATATACACATTATAATGTATCCCTTACCCTACGAGATTTCATCAAATGTAGGCCACATATACATGCATACTTTTTTTTTTTTTCTGTGCAAATAATATGTGTAAAACTATATACATATTGCTAGCAGGAGTGAGATGTTAAAAATTTATATAGGGAATATTTTTTTGGGCCTTCAAAGGTACCAAGAGAACATGCTGTACACTATAACACTAATCTTGATATGCAGAAGTGTGGTGATGGTAATACTGTGCCAGTGAATTGCATGCACACATTTGCAAAATTTCAAAGATGTGCCACTAAAATTTCATTCTTACATGAGAGATAGCCAGGTATGGGGGGACAGTAACAAATGAATAATGAAATCGTGCACATGTACTTACTGTCAGTTTCCGTATCCCCATTTTCGCTGGCTAAAAAAGGAAACAATAATTGGTTATGGGGTTACTTAAAAATTATAAAATGCATGTCTAAACTAGTGCAATACATATTGCATGATTTTGGTACTCATTTACAAGACAGAAGAGTGAGGTGACCAGGTGGTTCCCAAAATTTGTTAACTTAAATTGGCACAGCTCAATGGGTTGCATGAAAAATCACTATGGCACACCTACACTGACAAATCACTTTATTTCAATCAAATCTGTTAGACCGTAGAACACCTTACAGTAAAGTTATTCAAACCTTAAGAAAAATTAAGCAAAATACAAATCAATAAAACAGGCAATCCCAAAAGCCATTATGAAGCACATACAATAGCAAATGTGAAGATGTATGCAACTCTAGTCCTTCCATGTCAGCTAAAAGTGATGCTTTGGTTCAGGGGCGGCAGAAAGAGAAGTTCATTGACCGCGCCCAAAATCTCTACCTTCCCGCTTCCTGGAACAAACAGAAGAAAAACAATGCCTAAGGAACTTTGTTAGGAATTAGGACCACCCAACCACTTACCTAGAGGAACTTTCTAAGGCACATCACAACAATCGCACATATGCTAAATAAAAAAAATAATAAAAATAAAAATCTTAGCTGAAATTGTTAAAATTATTGACCTGGCCCGAGAGGTTCCACCGCCACTGCTTTGGTTGCTGCTTCACTCAACATGAATTATAAATATATGGTGAAGTTATGAGCATGGAAAATCTTTAGTCTGAATTCAGAGCTTTCAGTCAGTCAGTCAGTCTCTCTCTCTAAAAATACACAAAACCTTTAGCTAACAACTAAACTTGCCAACAATGCCTGCTTAAGATTTTTAATTTCAATGTCTTTCGTATTTTCAGTTCAAAGCAGGTCCTTTATAATTATTGTGCTTAATGTGATACAGATACTATCAGTAAATCTGATTGTGCCTTTCAGTCTAGATTGAAAAACTGACTAACATTATTTTTCAATAGTACAGATCCATAATTTTTACCAATGACACTGTCACACAAACAAATCTTTGTAAACTGACCTAACAGCAATGAATTTTAGTATCAATGAATTTTTTTTAGCTGAAACAGCCTGTCTTTTTTTAATGCAGCCCCCCCCATCTAATTATGAGTTTCATCTGAGACTTAAACCTCACTTCTTGATTATCACCAAGGTGCTTTAGGAAAAATGTTTCACACATAAAACAGAGAAAGAAAAGGAAGGGGGAGCACAGGGCTTACAAGCAGATATATTTTTAATTTCAGAACAATAGTTTAAATATGATTAATATTATTTCTAATTACATTACTCCTCTAGCAATATTCCTTTTGCAAAGATGCATATATGTTTTTGCAAAACTTGCAAATATTTCTGAGAAAATTACAATTTCATACAGAAATCATAACAGTTACACTTGCCTACAAAGAAGTGAAATAATTCAGTGGTTAATAATGGAATATTAAGATATATTAATGGCTGCAGGACCACTTGATGATACAGACATTTCATATCATAACATGCATGTGTATTCATACAGTACTCAAAACTAATTGATGTAGCTGTTGCTGAAAATGGCTTCACTATGCTTCGGAAAGTTTTGATTATGTTACTATATGGTGCTTTGAAAATATTAAAAATATATATAAAAAATCCCTTAAAAAAGAAAAGGATAACATACTTGGTGTATTATCAAGGTCTGGCAGGCTTCCCGCAGGACTTACATTATTACTTCTACTTGAATCTTCGTCTGACAATGCTATGCATGCAACTGAATCTAACCATTTCTTCGATAGCTTCTTCTTTTTCTTAGCTTTGTTCTTACTCCTAGAAGTTGACAATTTGTGTTAGAACAAATATAAAGCACATTTCTCCAAATCACCAAATAATGTTTCATAAAGTTGGAATTTCCTAATAAATAAATCAGTTTCACAACTTCTTGGTGGGAAAGACACTTTTCACAACAAAAACCATACAGTAAGAAATGTCATGTTTCAATGTTATCACATTACAGTATTCAGTTGTTACAGTTAAAAACTATGAAATAAACTTGCATTAATACAAAATTAACAGCATGTTAAGATATGCTTCTCATTACACAACAAAACATATTTCCCAACACATTCCATTTTTTGCTCAAAATTTTAACTTTTTTTAAAAACATCTAGATGCACATTGAGGATCAAACATTAAGGGGAAAACGCACCCAATTAATTATTATTATTATTGTTATTTTGAGGATCTCTAATATCTGTGGGAGAGAAATAAAGAAAGGATGACTACTACTGTGAAAGGCTCCAATGGATATGATATGCCATGGCTATATCAAAAGATTGTGGAAAATACAAGCCCACAATCATCCATTATCTTTGAACATCAATGCAATTTTCTTCAGCTTAACAAGCAACACCAGGCATGTAAGTGTCTTGCCAGGAAAAACCTCAACCCTACATTATCCAACTAAAACAATCTGTGAGCTGTAAAAAGAGTCAGATGATTTGTGCACAAAGAAATATACAAATTATGAACTAAATACTCACAGAAGCATAGAGATAAGTGTACAGATAGCAGCCAATATCATAGAGATAAAGTAGAATGTGGTGCGATAAATTAAGGTTTGCAACTTATTAAATGTGGCACAGTGACAAATTTTACTATTTGAGTTTTACATAAAATAAATGAATCATATTATGCAAGTTAGTGAATACTCTGAGTTTATCATCCACATAATGTTACTATCATGCAAGAGACAACCAACCAAGGTACTGCTACAAATAAGACTATCTCCTAATCACACATACACACATTATATATATATACATATGAGGATCCCAGACTCTGAAAATCTGGGGGGGTCCTGACCCATCCCCCGACCTCCCAGTGGTTACGCCTATGCTTATAATAGTAAAACCCTTACACATGATACTGAGTTTCTGTATGATGAAAATTACTAATATCAGTTCAAAACGTTATATTTAACTATTGAATGTTACTACGTGGCATATTATATTGAGTTTTAGCAGGATATCATAGAAGTCCTGTCATTTTTTCTGTTCTTCACGTTTTTTTACACAAGTTCGCTGAAAACCACGACCCTGGACTCCTTAACTTCTTATTCAATCTGGTGGTGTCAAATTGAGGGTGAATGGTATATTTATTTAAAATATGAACTAAAAAAACACATAAATTAATTCTTAAAAGAAGAATGAGAGGGTTAAAATAATATAATTGTTACCTCTTGGTCAGCAGTCTCCTTCTGATTAGTTGTTCCCGGTATACACTCAAGAACAAAAAACTGCGTATTCAAAGTTCCATAAGATGAAAGTTCCCCGTAGGCAACAATGAAGCATTTGCGATAGCTAAAACCCATAAAAGTCTTTATCGAAAACACGAAAAAACCTGTCTTCAAGATAGAACTTGAAAGAGAATTAATCCAATGAAATAATAAAATCGAAATAAAAACCATTATTCCAACCTCAAATTCGACTGAGAACGATATGCAAAACAGTCTTCACCGAGGAATCCAGATCCCAAGTTTCTGACGCGCGTTTCGGCACACTTTTTCGTGGCCATTCTCAAGGACATCTTGTGCTGTACTGCTCCTTGCATGTTAACTATTAGTTAAGTCGACGGTGCTGCCATCTCCATCGTCTGAGTCATGCTCATCATGTAGAACGTTGTTGGCACCATCATACAGATTTTGTGGAAAACTACCATATTGTCCACCTATATCTGCTCCCTTAAAAAAGGAATGCCATAAAGCAGGGTTACTTATTGCAGATACTATACTTGATAATAGCAGACTATTACAATCAAGTAATGAAAAAAGTCCTATTTTACGTAAAGCAGGTGTATACAGTATACCAATTATTAATATAAAGAAGAACCTAGATAATAAAACAGTTTACATTGGTAGCACAAAGCGAAATATATATATTAGATTAAGTGAACATTTAAATAACTGGAATAAGGGTGAAATTCGAACTTCACTTATACAATATTGTTATAATACCGAAGCCATACCAGACTGGGAGAATATAAGTTTAATTACTTCTCACAACACACATAAAAAGATTCTGACTACAGAGGCCATCATGATAGAGAAGACCAGGGCATATAATTGCAATTTAAATGTCCTGGTCGAATTATCACCAACATGGTTGAACATGATAAAACAAGAAAAACAACGAATTATCCAAATAAGAAGATCAAGTCAACAAATGCAACGAAGATTAAAAAACAGGACGACACTAGATGGTGCCAGCGACATTCTACGTGATGAGCATGAGGATGGCGCAGACTATGGAGATGGCAGCACCGTCGACTTAACTAATAGTTAACATGCAAGGAGCAGTACAGCACGAGATGTCCTTGAGAATGGCCACGAAAAAGTGTGCTGAAACGCGCGCCGGAAACTCGGGATCTGGATTCCTTGGTGAAGACTGTTTTGCATATCGTTCTCAGTCGAATTTGAGGTTGCAATAATGGTTTTTATTTCGATTTTATTATTTCATTGGATTAATTCTCTTTCAAGTTCTATCTTGAAGACGGGTTTTTTCGTGTTTTCGATAAAAAGACTTATGGGTTTTAGCTATCGTAAATGCTTCATTGTTGCCTACGGGGAACTTTCATTTTATGGAACTTTGAATACGCAGTTTTTTGTTCTTGAGTGTATACCGAGAGCAACTAATCAGAAGGAGACTGCTGACTAAGAGGTAACAATGATATTATTTTAACCCTCTCATTCTTCTTCTTTTAAGAACTAACTTTATGTGTTTTTTTAGTTCATATTTTAAATAAATATACCATTCACCCTCAATTTGACACCACCAGATTGAATAAGAAGTTAAGGAGTATAGGGTCGTGGTTTTCAGCGAACTTGTGGAAAAAAACGTGAAGAACAGAAAAATGACAGGACTTCTATGATATCCTGCTAAGAACTCAAATTGATGAAAATTAATACTCCCTTCCCTGTGTACACTCCTAGTCCATTTCGGCATGCAGCATTCTACCACTGAATGAAACTGTCATGTCAATACTGAAGGGATGTCCATCCCTACTAAAATAGTTGTTATCAGCTCAACTGGATTGTCCTAACATGAACAGGCACATTATGTTTAGCACAGTATCAAACCCTTGAAGGAATATGGCAACAGTGGAAAAAAGACAGCAACCAATTTGAACACCTATGGCTGACCTATTAAGACTTTGTGCTAAAAAAACTTACTAGCATTTAAAGCCTATTGACAAGAAATTGCCTTTGGCTGTTTTTAAAACTGTGCTGGAACAGTCAAGGAAAATACAAGTTAACTGTGACTGAGTATACATCGTTACAAGCTAAAAAAGTGAGTTTTGGTCAGCACTGACCACAACAAATAGAACATCAGTCTTAAAGGCACATGTTAAAAAGTGTGTCTTTCTTTCATAATTCACAAACTGTCGTCCATGTACAAACTGTTTGGAAAGCTTCAAATTACCATTCTAGAGCATGAAACAAACTGACAGCTTTAGAGCCATTACATCTAGGGAAATACATACCTATAGGTACATACTTCTCAATGCACCCCACCTAAGAAAAATCTAGATCTCAGCATTTTTATGCAGATTTTAATGCTATAAACTTTTTTTAGAATTTAAATTTAATGAAATGTAAACATTCCAATTAATAGTATGTATGTGTGTGTGTATATATACTCATGTATATTCCCACCTATTTCTTTTCTTTTTGCTGCATGGTGAATTGTTGTAATTAAGGCTCAATGTCATCATATGTAACTTGCCAAATTATGAACTTTATTCTTTAATCTCTATACATTTTGCTACCTGTTTTTGATTCCACCACTCATTCAATTTTATTACACTGCAGGTATATTCAATTTGTTTTTCATGTCCATGTTCTAATGCCCCCCCCCCCCCTAAACTTTCTCTAAGGTCTCCTAAGCAGATTTTCCAATTTTGATCACTGAAAACATATCTATCTGTGGGTACGAAAGGATGCCAGAATATATTTAACCAACCATTCTGCACAAAAAATTCCTACATTTTTTATTCACACCATACAAATGATTCCATAATCTTTCCCATGGCCAGAAACACAACATCAAAAATAACAGAAGTAATGCCATACACAACATCAAAAATAACATAGAAGTAACGCCATAATCTTAATCCATCAGAAACTGGAAACAAATGGCACCTTCAGCCTGCTAGGAAGCATGTTTAAATAATGCCATAACTTCTCTGCTGCCAATTGTGATAAACTTCTGCAGAAGTAGAACTATATAAAAAAGAGAATACTTGGTTTCCACAAATCAGGTAAGAAGTATGTTGAAAAAAAAAATAACCACATCATATTAAAACAGAAGCATTCTTAAGAAATTTTTTGTGGTGCATCAGTCTATCTCCTAAGCTAAGTTTCATCAAGTTCAAAATAGCAAACACTGCTCAGGAAATCAAGTCCTTTAAGGCAGTGTACTCATTCATAGTTTTCCTCAAAATACTGTGATGTGCTGAACACTGATAAAAAATGCTGCAGGCAAGAGAAAATTTGATTATTGCACCCACCCAATCAATTAAACTAAATTAGGACTGACTAAAAACCACACCATTTTTCTGCCTATATTATTCTTTGAGGGCAATCTAGTTTTTGATGAATTTTTAGTTCTATGCAGCACCACATCTGTAATAGCACTTTCAGGAACTAAATTAAATTTTAAGCAGAAAGCATCTTTTGCTACAGAAAAGTACTAAAGTTTTAAAAAATCATGATGGAAGATACCTTAAGAGCAATATATTATGAAATGGGGAAAATGGCAGTAAGAAAACACTCAAAGGAACTTAACTTGGATATATATTAAATCATTAAACAGGAAAAAGTTGTAGCCCTTAAACATCTGCCGTTCATATAGCAAACACATTATTCTACTGCTTCATGGTTAGCAGATATTAGATTGCATAATTATCATTTGAAAATCAACGAGACAACTCTCTCAGTGTGGTGGTACATAAATTTCCTGGTGCTGATCACATATCGCCCGCAATCTTACAGCACAGCTGACTATTTTGGTGTCTTCATACATAAAAAAAAAAGCTAACTATTTGTAAATCATGGTGAGCATTTTTTTATTTCATTTTTACTTTATTTTTCTGCCTCCAAGGTAAGTCTTACTTTCATAAACTTCCCATGGGTATGGTCACCATAGGTATGATAGAATCATGTGTATCACTAACTTTTGCCAGCTAAGTCATCAATCATTTAAGACACAACAAAATATTAGTCACAATAAAAAAAAATCCTTGAAAAAAATAGGGTACCCTAAGAACTTATGAAAACTTAAATTTTCCAAATCATATTTACCTGTGTTCTCAGCTTATAGTTATGATAATACATTACACTAAACAACAAACACATCGCACACTACACTGAACTCACATCAAAATTCTTCACTTTACTGGCTGGAATACATGAATTCAAAAGGAAACACATTTTTTAAACTTTTGTTGAGAGCATTTTGGCATCCTGTATTATGAATCTTTTCAAAAATAAAAATTTTCGTTTAGTGTAAATGAATTATAAAGTATGTATTTGATGCAAACCCTGTACAACAAGAAACTTTTTTCTTTTTTACATAAAAAAATTAAATTACTAATTGAAATTCAACTTTTTAATCTAAATAAAAAAATATTCATGACACAATGTATAAAAAATACATAGTACAGCAAAACTGCAAGTGCAGGGGTAGGGGCAAAAAAAAAAAAAAAATTCAGGACACAATTTTTCTTAAATTTCTGGACATATTTTGGCTGACCTGGAAGGTAAATTAAATCAAATATTGGTACAAATGCAGAAATGCTATTCTTTTACTAAAAAGCTATCTAAATTATTGCCCAGTTGTTGGCAGGATTTTTTGCACTTTTAAGGCTAACAACACCCCTAAAGTTTCGGTGGCTAGGTTTGGCCTAAATTTTGTACTCTTATGGACAATGCTAAAAATTCATTTCCGCAGTTGTGTTACAGTGCGGCACAACAAGAATAGCATGCATCAGGCATGGTAAAATTTCATACTTTTCAGCACCAATTGCACCAGTCATTTCCAAAATGTTTGACCATGCGGTATCAATTGTAGGACTATTCCAAACACCTTCCAATTCATCAATTTGATATAAGGCAAACTCCAATTCCAACTTGTCCAGATCATTGTGACTAACAACAGCACCTGGAAAAATATTTGCCAAGTACATTACTGAAGAAAAGGAAGCTTCCTCCATCCTAATTTCTATATCAGCAACTTCGGCATTCAGCAGAAATTTCCTTTTCAGTCAGAATTTCTTCAAAATAGTCATATGTAACACTTAACAACAACACAGGATAGTCAGAACATGGGGAGGAGGGGATTATGATTACAGGAGAAGTCTGCGTTTCGACCGTCTTCCGTTTTGGGAAACTTTCCTCCACTTTTAAGCTGAAATGTAAGTATTTATGGAATAAATGGATATTTAAAAAATATACTGGGCAGAAGGAACATCGCGAGAAAATATTACGATTACGGGAGAAATCTTGATTCCAACTAACTTCCGTTTCCAGAAGATGGAATTCCGTCCTCAAATGGACCCCCTCCCCTCTTGCTCAGTTTGTGCATCGATCACGAGAAAGGCCCAAATTTAACAGCTGACGTAATCGGGGGGGGGGCATTCTTTCCACTCAGCTTTCAAACAAGCAAAACAAATTCCTCCTCCTCAGAAAGAAAAAAGATGGAAAAGAAAAAGGGTTGAGTCACGAACTTTGTTCAGAGGCTTCGGCCCGACGTTATCCTGGCCCGACGCCATGCTTTCTTTCCACCCAGTTTTCAAACAAGCAAAACACATTTCTCCTCATCAGAAACAAAGAGGTGCATCAGGAACTTGATTCAGAGGCATCGGGCCACACGCAATCCCGGGCCACAGCGAAAGTAGCACGTCAGGGCCAATGTAATCCTGGGCCACAGCGAAAGATGCGTGCAGGGCCAACGTAATCCTGGGTCATGCCGAAAGAAACACGCCGGGCCTATGTAATCCCGGCTTGGCACCATGCTTTCTTTCCACTTATCTTTCAACGAAGCTAAACAAATTCTTTCTTCTCGGGGGGAAAAAAAGAGAAACAATGAAAAGAAACAAAGAGCTGCGTCACGAACTATATTAGAGGCTTCAAGCCAACATAATCCCGGCCCAGCACCATGCTTTTCTTTTTTTTTCTCCTAAGAAAAGAAAAAAACAAACAAATAAAGAGCTGTGTTACGAACTTTGTTCAGAGGCTTTTATATTGATTAATTACAAAACCAGTAAACTTTCTTAATAACAGCAAAAATCTGAATATCGAAAATTTTTCGTTAGTTACCCGTAATTCCGTAATAATTATGGATATTCCGTGCGTCCTCCGTAAGAAGCGGCTTCACAGCAGCTTCGATTATATCAAACGATCTCACAAACATGGGAACGTGTTCATGTACATCACAAATTACAAGAGTGAGAGTTCTTGGCGATGACATCACAACGATAGAGTATCTCTCTCTTTCTCTCGTTCTATTTCTTTATTTATGCGGTACTTGTAAACACTAGATGATAAATCACACTACATAATTTACCACTTATTCTTAAAATTTCAGGATTACACTCAAATTTTCAGGATATAGAACAAAAATAAGGACATTTCAGGACAAAAAATTAAAATTGGGAACTTCAGGAATTTCAGGACAACTCCAGCCCTTGCAAGTGGGAACCTTAAAAAACTAAGAAAATGAAAAACAAGGGAAGGACATGACAGCAATCAATTAATATGGGCCAATGGTAGCAAGAAGTTCCTGAAAACATGAGAATGAGTGTAAACTAATATACACTGAAGTGTCAGAAAAACTGGTACAGACGAGCTTATGCAAAATACTGTACTTAGCAACGTCACCTATGCACGTACTCTGTTGCATCTGCCAGTGCGTATATAAAGCAATAGACATCCTTGCCAGCTGTCAGAGCTGTTTTCGGCACAAGAATGAGAAGTAATAACGATTTAAGCGATTTTCAACGCAGTGTCATAGTTGGCGCTCATGAGACGGGCCATAGTATTTCGGAGGTAGAAACGAAGTTCGGATTTTCACGGACGACCATTGCAAGGGTATACCGTGACTACAAGGATTCCGGGAAAAACTCCAACCTACGATACCAGTGTGGCTGTAAAAAGACATTGGGTGAACGTGACCATCGTCTGCCGTCAAGAATCGTTTCACGCGATAGGCGTGCAACACTCTCGCAGGTATCATCGGAATTCAATGCTGGAGCCTCAACAAAGCATCAGTGTCCGGACTGTGCAACGTACCCTGCACGATATGGGATTTGGGAGCCAACGTGAGTCCCCTTGATGGGTGCACGACACAGAGCTATGCGCCTCACTTGGGCACGGCAACACTGCCACTCGACACTTGATGACTGGAAACAAGTAGCCTGGTCTGATGAGTCGCATTTCCAACTGTATCGGCCAGATGGAAGGATTCGTGTGTGGCGCAAACCCTATGAAGCCATGGATCCCGCCTCTCAACAGGGAACTGTACCAGCTGGTGGGGGGGGGTCTGTAATGGTATGGGGTGTGTTTAGCTGGACTTCACTGGGACCTCTGGTACGTCTACAAACGTCTGACTGGCCAACACTATGTGCGCATCCTTTCTAACGAGGTACACCCGTTCATGTCCTGCATTCATGCTGATGGGTTGGGCCTGTTCCAACAGAACAACGCACCTCCACACAAGTGCCGGGATGCCACATTATGGTTAGAGGAGCATTCATCTGAGTTTGGGGTGTTGCCATCCCACCCAAGTCCCCAGATCTGAGGGTGATAGAACACATTTGGGATGCCATGCAACGCACTATCAAACACAGGAATCCGAGACCTCGGAATACACCCGAATTGTGGAACGGTGGTGTGCATTGCCTACAGCATATTTCCAGAAACTAGTGGAGTCCATGCCCAGTCGTATTTCTGCAGTCCTGCACTCCCGCGTGGAGGGCCTACCAAGTATTAGACTGGTGCTGGTTGGTTGGTTGGTTGGTTCATTGATTTTATTGGCGCAAGGGCCATGGTTGGCCAAAGAGCGCCAAACAAAAGACATCAAAAGAGAACAAAATCAATAAAATAAGTACACAAGGCTAAAAACAGGATGAAGCGGTAAAAGTGAAAGATGGAAATGAATACGGTAAAAACTACAAGACAGACAGACAAACAAACAGTATTAAAAACGTGCGATGAAGCTTAAAATATGGCTGATCAAATAAAACTGAAGAATGAGAACGATGAAAGGGCTAAAAAAGATAATGAAACAAACAGTACTAAAAACATGATACAAAGATTAAAATCTAGCTGATTCAGTAAAACTGAAAAATGAGTATGATGATAGGGCTAAAATCTAGATACGTTTAAAATACTCAATTTGTTTAAAAAATGAAAAAACAACAACAGTATTGCAGTGGTCATTGAGGAGCCGCTGCAGTGTAGCGGCGTCCTCGTTCAACAAATGAGAATGAAAGAAATGAAAACGTACATCACGAAAACGAACACAGGTACACAAAAGATGAGTGACGGTGAGTCGGCAGTTGCACGTCTCACACATCGGCGCAGTGTCGCCACACAGCAAAAAGCGGTGAGTGAAACGACAATGCCCAATGCGGAGACGCGCAAGCACAACTTCCTCCCTGCGGTTCCGACGAGATGAGGAGTTCCAGATTTCGAGAATAGGTTTCATACGATGCAGTTTATTTTCCACCTGTTGGTCCCACAGACCCTGCCACGTTCGTTTGATATGATCACGAACAAGAAATCGAAAATCGCGATGAAAGAGTGGCAAGGGTGTGACGACCAAAGAGGAAGCAGATCTAGCGGCCGCATCAGCACACTCGTTACCCGAGATTCCAACATGCCCAGGAATCCAGACGAATTGAATCTGGACACCGGCCTCGAGCAAGGAACGAAGAAGCCCTCGTACGTTCAAAAGAAAAGGATCATTACAATAGTCCAGCGATGACAAAGACTGCAGGACACTTAAGGAATCCGTATAGACCATAGCACTATGATGAGAACTCGACTGAACATGAAGAAGCGCAAGATACACAGCATGCATCTCCGCCGAAAACACTGTGGCCTCAGCTGGGATCCGCGCTACTGACACGTCATCAACACAGACAGCTGCGGATCCAACGACTCCATGCATCTTGGAGCCATCAGTGAAAATGGGAGTGTATTCAGTTTTGAGGGCACGGCGCTCAGCGAAGAGCTGCTGGTACACTGACGCAGGGGTTGAGGATTTGTCGAAAGACGTAAAAAGGTGGTATCAACCATGACACCAAGTGGGTGCCATGGAGGATCCCCAAAGCCCCTGGTCGCTGCAACAAGCGACAAGTCGAGCCCTGCATCACGAGCTACGGCCACCATACGAAGACCGAAGGTTGGAATGCAAGAGGGCCGGTTCGCAAATAAACGAGCATGCTGAGGATGGAAAACTGCACAGTACAAAGGATGGTCTGGAAGAGACCGAAGTTTTAAGTAAAAGTGGACAGACAGCTGCATTTTTAAATGCAGCTGTCTGTCGTAATTCAAGCGATGGTTCGTTCGCATCAGCATAAAGGCTGGGAATCGGAGATGTTTGAAATGCTCCCGTACAAAGACGCAGCGCCTGATGATGAACAGCGTCCAAAGGCCGGAGAACGGAAGGACGAGCTGAGCCATACACGATACAGCCGTAATCCAGTTTCGACCGAATTAAGGAGTGGTAAATGCGAAACAAAGAGATCCTGTCTGCGCCCCACGAAACTCTCGAAAGGATTTTTAGAATAGAATGAGCACGCAGACAGGAAATCTTGAGCCGCCGAACGTGCACACGGAACGTAAGCGCACGGTCGATGGTCAGTCCAAGGAACTTGGTCTCCGGCAAAACTGGAATGGCTGCACGGTCCAAATACAGCTCGGGGTCAGGATGGAGGCCACGCCTCCGGCAGAAATGAACACACGCTGTCTTGTCAGGAGAAAGAACGAAACCATTGCTATTTGCCGCTTTAAAAATCTGATTAATACTAGACTGCAACTGCCTTTCAATGAAACGCATGCTCGATGACTAGCAGAAGATGTGCAAGTCATCGACATACACAGTAGCCAAAACCGCAGGAGGAAGATTTGAGAGGAGACAATTAATGCGAAGGATGAACAATGTGACAGATAAAATGCAACCTTGAGGAACACCTTGTTCTGGATGGAATGTTGCAGATAGCGTCGTACCCAGGCGCACCTGGAACACCCGATTGCGAAGAAAATTTACAATAAAGGTCGGAAGATTCCCTCGCAATCCGCATGCGTGGAGATCACGGATAATCCCGTGCCGCCACGCACGATCATAGGCTTTCTCGATGTCAAAGAATACAGAAACCAGGTGCTGCCTACGCACAAACGCCTTGCACACAGACGTCTCAAGGTGCAGGAGATGATCGTGAGGTGAACGATGACGCCGAAAACCGCTTTGTGATGGTAAAAGTAATTGATGATGTTCTAAAAAATGAATTAATCGTGAGTTAACCATGCGTTCGAGAACTTTACACAGACAGCTAGTGAGAGCAATTGGGCGATAACTAGAGGGAGACTTAGGATCCTTGCCAGGCTTCGGAAAAGGTAGAACAAAAGCCTTTCGCCAAGACTCCGGGAAACTGTGTTCTAACCAGATGCGGTTGTATAAGATTAAAAGGTTCTCGAGAGACTACTGGGAGAGATGACGGAGCATGTCGTAGTGGATGTCATCGGGACCGACAGAAGTAGCCCCGGACCGATGCAGAGCCACCCGAAGTTCACACATGCTGAAGGGGGAGTTATAACCAGTGTCGGTATACGGCGCAAAAGAGATTCTCTGGCGTTCCGCGGAGGATTGAATCCTATGAAAGGAGGCCAGATACGCCAGATCACTCGAAACGGAGGCAAACGCCTCCCCAAACAATCTGCAATCTCCCCGACGTCAGCATATGTGCAGCCGTTACTCTCGAGAATGGCAATCTGGTGTGAACTGTAGGTGCCCCGGATCTTACGAATCCTTTCCCACACAGTTTTCGAATTGGCACGTGAGGTAAGAGATGATACATACTGGATCCAAGATTCCCTCTTGCTACGTCGACGCACCAACCGAGCATAGGATTTAGCACGTTTAAAAGCAACGAGATTAGCCTCGGTTGGATAACGCCGAAAAGTAGACCAGGCCTTGTGTTGAGCTCTCCTAGCCGCTGCGCATTTAGGGTTCCACCAAGGTTTCGGAATTCTGGGGAGCTTCGTAGATGTGTTACGAATTGAAAGATCAGCTGCCTGAAGAATACAAGTTGTGACTTTAAGTACAGCTGCGTCGATTGACTCTTGGGTCACCATTTCAGAAGATATCACTGCGGACGATGTGAAGACCTCCCATCTGGCACAATCCATCCTCCATCGAGGTGGGCGGGAGGCAGAATATGGCACGTTTGCATGGTGCCAGAGGACGATTGGGAAGTGGTCGCTCCCGTGGAGATCCTTACACACCGTCCACGACCAGTCAGCAATGATCGATGGTGAACCCAAGGTCAAATCGATCGCACTGAAAAGATCTTGTCGGCTCATGGAAGTAGTAAGTGTCAGCACTGGTGTTTAAAAGGCACACAGAGGCAGAGCACAGAAGAGACTGATGAGCATTAAAGTCACCCAAAAGAAGGAAGGGTGAGGGCAGCTGATCAATCAAGCTCTCCAGAACAGAGACGCTAACATCCTCATCCGGTGGTAGATAAACACTGCAAACAGTAAGAGGCACAGGCATAGAAATACGAACCGCCACGGCCTGCACAGTTGTGGAAACCGCGACGGAAGATACCGGAACCCTGTGAGGGACGAGAATAGCGACACCCCCACAGGCTATATTTCCAGACGAGTGGTCTGTCCGAAATGCACTGTAGCCTCGAACTGAAAGCAGGTCCGATGGATTAAGCTTTGTCTCCTGAAGACAAAGGCACACCGGAGAGTACAAATAAAGCAGATGTTTCACGTCATCAAAACAGGTGCGAAAACCTCGGCAGTTCCACTGAATTATTGAACCCATGGGTAAAAATGAAATGAAAAAGGAAATGGTTAAACTTGGTCAGCCTCCATTTCCTCTGGTGAGCGTTCCCCCAGATTTGGTGGTGTGTGACCAGGGGCCAAAGTTGGTGAATGCTTTATCCCAAGTGTCTTGGCGGGATTTGCTCGCCGTTGATTGTTTGGCTGAGACTTTGAAGGAGAAGAAATGCTCTTCTTATCCTTGACCTTGGTGTTGGTGTTAGTGTTGGCGTTTTTGCCAGAAGAAGTGGCCTGAGTTCCCTTGCTGGTGTTGGAGTGAGTCTGCTTCGGTGAAGCGGCGGGTGCCGCTTTCAGACCCTAGCTCGCGACTGGAGGGCCTCCAGTCCAGCTGCGATGATTTCCTCCATATTGAATGGACAGTTAGGGGAGATCTGAACGTCGGTCTGAATGGCAACCGTAGATTTGGCAACCACCACTGAAGCGTATGATCGCCGATCAGATGTAACGGGAACCACTCTTCTTCTGGCCTCAGGATAGGAAATATTTTCCACCGTTTTGAGCCTTTGGATTTCCTTCTCCTCCTTCCACTTGGGACAATCTTTGGCTGATGCTGGGTGTGAACCCTTTCAGTTCACACAAAACTCTGCCTCGGCCACACATTCTGAGAGGAGATGCTCTGTGGCACCACAGCGTCCACACCTAGGAGAACTCCTACATGACTGCTGAGAGTGGCCGTACGACTGGCACTTAAAACATCTCAACGGGTTGGGAATGTACGGGCGTACCTCGAGGTGGAGATACCCTGCCTTGATGGATGTAGGCAGGGAAGGGCAGTTGAAAGCCAAGATAATGTTCCAGGATGGGACAAACTGCCCATTCCTCCTAAAAGAAATGAGTCGCACACCCGTAACATGTTGGCTCCTCAGTTCTTCGAGAAGTTCATCCTCAGAGCAATCAATAAGATCCCGAGAGGAGACAACACCTCGAGATGAATTTAGGTAACCGTGTGGTGTTATTTTGACAGGCGTCTCGAGCAGCATGCTGGTGTTGATAAGTGTGGAACTGTAGGCTACAGTAGACATCTCAACAAGAAGATCTCCAGACTGGAGCTTCTTGACGCTCTTAGGAGAGCTTGCAATTGATTGCAGTGCTTTGTGGATCCAAAATGGACTTTTGGCACTCAAAGGCTTTGAAGGGTCCAATGAGTGCACAAAAAAGAATCTAGCATTGGAAACATCTGCGACAAATTTTTTGGCGGAAGGACCTGAACCTTCCTCCATACCTCTTTTAGTTTTGGGTTCATGGGAAATTTCATTGAGAGCCATGAAAAATTTAAAGGATTCATCCGCCAACTTCCCCACCCACAATCGAGCCCAACAAGGGAGAACCGGAGGTCCGCAAGCCCAAGTGGACGCAGGACACGGCTCTAGGGATAGCAAGCGGATATAGCAAGTTGATAGGGCAGACATGCGCTCGGCGAGCACCCAGACTTTCCCATGCCTGGGGAACACCCCTTTGGCATGCCCACCCTATCCCCAGACTCACCCTGTCGTACGAGACGACAAGCCGTTAGAGGTCTGGGCTCCACTCGGCCACAGACCTCATTGACTAGGAGTGGGTTAGTTCCCAGCCGCCCGTTTAGGGTGAAGCAGGGGGCAAAGAGGAGTGTTGGCAACTGGCGACAACAACACCCAGGTCTCCAGAAACCTCAAGCCTCCAGCACCCCCTTTTCCACCTTACGGGTCACCACACACGGCAAACGTGCAGGTAGGTCTAGCTAACCAGCTCGGAAAAACAAAGAAAGAAACATGAAATGGAGAAGACAGGAAAGAAAACGAGAAACTAAAATCCTGAGCTGGCGCATAATCACAACCTCAGCAACCTACGACTGAGGCGGGTTCATGTAAAGTGAAAAAACATAAAAAATGTGAAAATCATCACATATAGTACATGTTGGCTCGGGCCGTGGGACCCCATCAGCTGGATGAACAGCTGTCCCTTCGGTGATGTAATCGTTCAAGACGAAATGACAAAATGATCCGTCACAAGGTCAGCTCGGGCCGTGGGGGCGCCGCTCCCCAAATAACTGGAAAACCAGTTATCCTCGTGTGGGGATTAGACTGGTGCACCAGTTTTTCTGGCACTTCAGTGTATATCAGCAATTTAAATGACAGACAAGTAGTACATTTTATTAACTCTTACTTGTCCCTCAATGTAGCTAGAGTACCGAAGATGAGTATCAATGGTAACATTAAAAAAAGTAGGGTAAATTTTGGGATAATTTACACACTAATAATGGAATATGTCCATTAATGAAGTTGATCTCCTGTTTGTAAGTCACAAATTATTATACAAACACTTCGCTTTATTCAAAGACATAGGTGAAATCCCACCCATCCAATCACAGACAAGATTTCTTATTATTGAAAAAAAAAAAATGTGCTAAAACTGGCAAGCAAAAGTATCACTGCTTTCCATTCCAGTCAGTACACTATACCAGCAAGCAATGACTGAAACAGCATAATTTCTTTACTAACAGAAATTTCTGAAAGATGTTGCTGTATACTAAACATTAACTCATTGTGACAAACACATACTAATACCAACATGTGTCATAAATGCCACTGCACTTAACATACTAACCTGGCGTCGCACACAATACATTAAACTGGGGTCGTATATATTGTTGCACATAAAATACTAACCTGGTGTCATACCGGTTTGTAGATGCTGTAGTTCGAACAGAAGGGTCAAAGTCTGAATCTGAATCATTGCCTGGAAGGCCAGTAGACGAGCTAGAAATTGAAATTAAACTACCTAAATATATGATTGCTCCTCAGAATTTACAAGCTACTAATTTCACTTTCTAACAATGGCAGCATATGTGTACATACAATTTTGCCACACCTGAAGAGCAACATAATAGGAACACATGCAAGTATAACATTGTGTGCATGCACGCCAGTACCTATTTTTGGAAAACACCTAACCCCACATGCAGCATGCAATCATGGTGCTCCGCGAATATTTTTATATGCACGCCAATAGTGAAAAAAATGACAACATAATTATCACATAAACACAAGCAGTTATATAATATATATATGGAGAGCATAGTTACAGGAATCCAAAGTCACTACATTTAAATAGTGAGTGAACAGACAACTTTATGTGCTTAACATCTGCAATCACACATTTGAATAGGGCTATACATCTTTTAAGGTTGCACTTAGCAGGCACCTTTTAGCTATACTAAGGAAAACTTCTTTGGTTACATTTTGTTAGTCAATCCACCAATTCAGTTGTCTCTAGCTGGAGATACAGTAAGAGTTGATAATAGGAATCAACTCACTATTGAAAATTCTACTCCTGCAGTGACTACTCAAACACACAGTTATGGTGGTGTTCATTTTTACACTAGGTATTTAGTGTGATGATAAAAACTCAAAATGGCACTATGAAAGCAGTATTACTGTTAACTCTTACATTTTGGGTATTTCAATAAAAACTTATTTCACATGACTTTAAGACACATAGCAGTTAATGCGCAAGTGCAATAATCGCCAAAGTCCAAATCAAGTTCAGTGGGTACAACAAGCATAGTTGATGGGCGTGACCTGGCCCAAAAGTGTTCTCCAAGGAAGGGGGATAAACACGGGGGTTTCATCATTACAGCATCTTTCAGTGAAAGTATTCACATATTCGTCAATGGTGAAACATGCTGTAATGATGAAACCCCCGTGTTTATCCCCCTTCCTTGGAGAACACTTTTGGGCCAGGTCACGCCCATCAACTATGCTTGTTGTACCCACTGAACTTGATTTGGACTTCGGCGATTATTGCACATGCGCATTAACTGCTATGTGTCTTGTAAAGTATATAGGCTACTTACTTCTATGCTCACTGCTGCACTGTTTCTGAGGATGACGCCGATGTGGCGTTGAAAGTTCTTAAACATATTTATTTTAATTGTACATAGTTTTTTTTATCATTCAAGTGTATCGTGCAGGAGACTGCATTTGTTTTCGATTTAATAGCTTTTGGTGCATGAGTTAATTTCTTCATACACTACCAAGTAAATTTAAACATGATATTCTAAGAACTACCGAAACTGTTCCACCACAAAAGCCATGCAATAGTTAACACTAACAAATGTAAAACTCCCTAAGCTTCCACCACAAGTCTTAGCCCTGAGATTTCCTTTCCCATATTTTATCAGCACATTTTCTGATCTTGTTCATCCATCTTCCATGTGGTCTTCCTCTGGGTCCTCTTTGATCTCTCGGTACCAAATCTAGAATTATGGCAGTGCATCAACTGGCAATATTTTATGTTGTGCATCCAACCCATTAAAAGAGTAAATGCAGAATCATATTTTCAACAACAAATGATAAGAAAATATATGTTTTTTCTTTGCAAAGTCTCTTAATTCGACTAATCAAGTTAATGACCAACTTTAAAAACTAATTTCTCAATACACATTTTGTTTCTTTAAAGTCACAATGTCAGATGGCATGACAATAGTTTTCATCTAACAAGTGTCTCAGCGTATTTAATGCATCAAAAGCACGATTTACTTGGCTGCAACTTTATGTAAATACTCCATAATGATTAATATCACTTACTCATTTGGCAGCATCAGTTTTGTGATTGTTTACAAATATCAAAATCAGTTGAAGTTTTAGAAAAGACCTTGCCAGATTTTATTAACTTTCATGCTGATAAATGAGTACTTATATGCTAAGAGGAGAGGCAAACAAAATGTTACAACTACATACTTTGTAAGGAGCAGCACATCAGAACAGCAAAACAGGCAAGATTCCATATCAACTGTATAAACTCAAAACTACAAATTATGTTTGTTTTTTTATTACCAAAATTATTACTTTTAACCCAGGAGTAATTGCATACTTTTTTTTTTAAAACGACACTTCAACAATGATAGAGTTGCCAGAAACAACCAATCAAAACCTGTGCTTTTCCCACTTCATATTGAACATAGTCAGGAGGCAGTCACAATCATTGCATTCAAAAATTCTTGCCACACTTATAAGTTGAGAAAAGGGTACTCTATTTACAATTTTGTGAACTTTTTGTTGATCTCCTATTGGGATTTCTATTTCGAGGAAAGTTATTGTAAATATTTAATGACTTTAGCAATGAATCAGGCACCACATTTAGATTATATAAGAATTCAAAGAAGCCTCTTTTTTTTTTTTTTTTTTTCTCAACTGCAGTTGAAACATTTCACCAATCAGATGGCTGAACCTAACTCAAACCAGCATAAGCTTGAAGACAGTGACTGAAGTTGTGGCAGTTTCAGATCAATTAGATTAAACTTTTCCCTGGCATTGTTCATGTATCCAAGGTAGGATTCTATCCATGCATTTTATGAAATATGCAGCAAAAACATTAAAGTAGTGGCTTTGAGCTTATCTGATTTGAAAGAACAAAGCAAATAACAAATAACAGAAAAAAAAATCTGAAATGAAGTGGGAGGGGGTGGTGGTAGCATTTATCAAGACTTATGCCCATACAAAGCAAACAAGTAATACCTTTATAAGGGTGGCCATTTGGTTGCCAATTTCATCATCAGCCATAGCTCATCCCTTTTCTGACTTAGCAGTAGCAATGTTCCTGACAGTGTCATTGCCCAGAAGTTTCAAAGTGGACCAAAACAATAAGCAATTAGCTATTATGGTGAGGATTTTAGAAGATGGTTTGGGAACCTGAACAAGATTGTAGCAGTGGAACCAGCGAGGCTATTTTCAATTACACCATTTACTAGTTCAAATATACCTTGGGAATAACTGCATTGGCTTTGCTAGTGACAACGGCAATGTCATGGTGGAGAAGGCAAATTGTACTTACCAGGGTGAAGTGGAGGAACCCTCATGTCTTCAGTTGTAGGTGTATTTCCCAAGTGGCCAATTTGTGTGCACAAGATGGAATGGATCAGACTATGCCATTACCTGACCTCCTTTTAGATCTCTACTACCATTTTGAACATAGAATGATGACACATGAGGACTTGCAGCTTTTTACTAAGATTAATGACCTGAACAAACTGACACACTGCCAGACCTGCTAGCTATCAATGTGCAAGATGGTGAACAAGGTTCTCTACCAGCATGCAGTTATTTGATTCTGAAAGCCACAATGATGTTGGTAAGCATAGCAGAGTCAAAAATACCAATGAGCTTTTAAAGTCACCACTAACCCAGCCAGATGAACGTACAGGGTTCCCACTCATTTAGTGAAATCAAATTCCCTGACTTTTCCAGGTTTTCCAGGTGGTTTTGAGTAAAATTCCAGGTGTTTGCAATGGAGTTTTGAAAATATGCTTAACAACATATAAGGAGAGAAAAAACACCGGCTAATTAGATACTTCCCCAGATTTGCATGCAAGATATTAAAATATTGTTTTAGTTAGTTGAGCAGAAACTTGTGAATAAGTAATTCCATAACAGGATATTGAACTAGCTTTAACTCTTGTAATGCAGTGTTTTGACATGCAAGACAGTGATAGGGGCTTTGGTTTGATAATGAAGTATCCGACATGGGGTTCTGAGACTGCGATAAAAAATGTTGAAAATATGTTTTAGCGGATTTTTCGCAAAACTGACTGAACCTTTAATCAACTCCATAAATCACTAACAGGAACAGGCCCCTTAAATTTCAAGCGAATCAGATAAAAGCTTAAAAGAAATTATTTTAAGCTCGTCATCCTGCAGCAAGTTTCTCACGGAGAGTGAATTCATAACTTTATTATGCGGTTATAATAAATATCAAAATAATTTTTTTAAAAAAGGAATAGATGTAGTCATTGAAATATTTAGCATGCAAACTTAAAAGTCAAACATTGAAGCAAAATCTTTTCTTGCAGAGAAAAGAGGGGGGGGAATAGAATATGAACACTTCATCTTTCTAAATAGCAGTAAAAAAAAAAGAATGAAAAGCATTCTGCAACATATTCAGTGAAACAAACATTTACTCCGAAAAGAGTCTCTGAACGTTAAAGAAGGCAATAACTCAGTTGGCTCCTGTTGACACACGCAGTCATTGCGACCGCTCAAAGCCCGTTTAGTGACCCTTCACCAGTAAGCTCTCCCAGCCTAAAACACATTGAGGCACAGCAAAGCTCACCAGAAACCCTCAGTAAGAGCGCTACATTAAAGATTTATCCCATTAAAAAATTTAAAGGATAATTCCAAAAGTTCTTTACCGATTCACGCGAAATTTTAGAGGTCAGCTCCTGTTAACCAATTATGGTGTATGTAAAAATTTCAGCCAGTTTCATGAAGAATAGAAAAAGTTAGTTTTCACCATTTTTATCCCCAGTCTGGCAGTCAAACAAAGGTATGAAGGGGGCAGGAAGTGCTTTGTTTACTCCATTGTAACCCCTCCACAGGCTCCACTCTCACACTAGGCACCCTTTTCATTTCCTAGTAGCCACCGTAGGGGTTTCCTCCCCACTTGGCTGCAATGAATTCCTTTTCTAGTGCTCAATGACGGAGAACTCTGCCAAATACGTTAGTTTCACCTCCCTTCCCCTTTAACCTACAGTTCGGTCATTGGGAGTGAACTAAACGAAATGTTAAATATGGAGAAAGGTCAAACACAAAGGAAAAAGTATTTTATTTTAGAAACTCACTCCCCAAATTCCCTGACTTGCAAAATAAAATTTCAAAATTCCCCGATTTCTTTACGAAAATTCATGTTTTCCCTGACTTTTTGAGCCAATATTTTTTTCCCTGACAATTCCCTGATTTCCAGGTTCTCCAGGTAGCGTGGGAACCCTGACTTAAATTTTTCATGTTTCGTTTTGCCATTTTTAAATGAGTCCAGTGAACTCTTTGTAACAGATGAATCACAGATTGGCAAAATAATGGAGGCTCATCTGGGTGAGTGGCAACTATGTACACAAAGTTTATAGTTAATCTTGGGCAGAGAGGAATCTGACTTGAGGCTAATCAAATTTAGTGATCATGAGGAGCTGTATGATGATTGCACACCAGCAGTAAGGGTTTCACCAACAGAGTACTCCCGGAAGAAGTGGTGCTTAATGGTGTGGTCAAAAGATCAGTTTTTGCAGATGCAGAAAACTTTTGTAGCAAGAAAGACAGATTACCATTTGAAAATCAGGTGCTGAAGGACCTGACAGTACTGGACCCAATCATTAAAGACAGTCTGAAGTATGCAAACATCTGCAGATTAGCATACAACCATTACACCACACCTCAATCAGGAAGCTCTTGAAGAGTTTGATTGCTATTTCGTGCTGTCTGGGGAGTCTATGACTGTACTGACAGACAATAGCCAGGAAAAGAGCTGATATAGCTACTGGCTGGATTATAAGCCAGAGAACAAACACTAGTGGCATCTGTTGGTCAAATCTGAAATCGGTAAACCAATAACTACTTACCATGCCACACAGCAATGCTGAATGAGAGAGATATTTTCCCACAATCAAGAAAATCCACAAAGGCTGTAGGAAGTCCTTAAACACACACACTTCTTTTTTTCACAGTACAAAATAAACACTGATACCTGCTGCAGAGGCTTTAAAACCAGACTTATATTTTAAAAAGTTAGTAAAATCATGCAATGCATTGATTATAATACACTTTCCAACATACCAGAAATCATTACTCAAGTTATGAGGATAATGGCTGTGGAATAAATATCGGTCCTGTGCCCTGACCTTTGATCCCATTTCGATGATATTCAACAGAACCGGTTCAGTATACCTCCGAAATAACATTATAAAGTTCTGTGGAATTAACTTTTTTACGGGTCTTATAGAGGTTATTATTCAAAAAAGTTGGTGGTCAAATTTTCGAACTAAAGCCTAGTTCGTCATCAGGATACTATGAATAAAGGTACCATAAATTCATTTACAACTATGATAAAGTTGTCGCAATCGAAGCATTTTTACGTAAGTTATGATGCGTAAGGGCTATGGAATAGATCCCGCTCCTGTGCCCTAACCTTTCACCCCATTTTCAATTGGATTCGTCCCCAGGCAGGCCCCTACAACATACTAACATTTCATCCAAATCGAAGAATTTTTATTTAAGTTATGACGCATAATGACGATAGAAGTGATTCCGTTTGTATGTCCTGACCTTTGACCCCATTTTGCCCATTTTCAATAAGGTTTGTCTCCAGGTGATATCCTACCAGATACTAAAATTTAATCGAAATCAAACCTTTACGTTAGTTATGACGCATCAGAGCAGTGGAATGGATCCCGCTCCTATGTCCTGACCTTTGACCCCATTTCGTTCACTTTCAATAGGGTTCCTTCCCAGGTGTTCCCCTTCCACATACTAAAATTTCATCAAAAGATTTTTACATGAGTTATCGTGCTGACGGACATACGCACACGTGTGACGTAATGAGGCAGATGGGAATCGTGACCATCTGCTCGCAATAGTGTGACGTAATTAAACTTTTTTTTTTTTTATTGGAGGTTTAACGACCACCGTGAGCAACTCAATGGGCTATAAGCAGTCGCCCGTCCCTAATTTAGGGTCACTGGTTCCAGGGAAGGGAGAGAGCCAGTGCCGTAAGACAAACACAACATCCATGCCTCACCGGGATTCGAACCCGGACCCCGTTCGGACGAATGATCAGAGGCCATCGCTTAGACCACTGCGCCACCAGAGCGGCTAATTAAATTTCATAGGATCCACACACAACATGTGACGTAATGAGACAGATGGCACGACCGCGCGCTAACGTATCAATCGCGAGATTGTGACGTCGTAAGATTTCTAAGCATGTATAACATTAATGGGACGACGCAATAACACTAAAAACGTTTGCATTTTTGAACTTCACTTTTAGTTGGTAAAGTTCGATGAACACTTACCGCACGTGGGGCTTGGCTTTCAATTCATATTTCCGTTATGTGGATGTGGCACGGGGGTTTTTCATTTGGCCACGGGTCCGCTTTTTTTTTTTTTTTTTCCCCCGCTGGAATTTATTTTGCCTCATCACCAAATGAGTTTTTTTTCCTTTGCTGCATCCTCATTTACTTCAATATTTATTCATAACCCGAGTACTTTCGGTAATACTCCTTTACCGTCTTCGAGGGGACGTTTTGCTCCGACTAGCACGGACCGTGTCAGCTGAGCATTTCGGTGGTTCTCGCGGGCTGCTTCTGTCATCGGCTATCGCTTCTTCTTGGGCGTTGTGGCGCCATCTCTTGTTGGTCAGTGATCTCATTTTTCGGACTTTTTCATTTTTTTGCTCAATTTTAATTAAATTTCTCCAGCTGTTTCTCAAATTATTAGGGTCATTATGGTTGCAAACTTTTGTCCTATTTTTTTCCATCATTACCGACTCTGCTATTCTGAGGTGTTTTTCGGATTTACAGCTTTTAATGATTTTTATATTTTCGAATTTAGGATATTTTTGGTTATCCAGACAGTATTGGATAAGTGCTGTTTTTTCTTCTTTTTTCTGCCAGTTTTTTACATGTTGTTTTAATCTGTGTTTAAGCTTATTTTTGGTACTTCCTATATAAGCCATTGGAGGATTTTCAGTAATAGGAATTGAGTAAATACCTGCTTTTTCTAACATTTTTATTTTTTCATTATTTTTTATTACTATATTTTTGATGGTATTTACTTTTCCTCCAATTTGAATGTTATGCTTTTTACAAATATTATTAATTTCATTGGTAGTACCTTTTATGTAAGGAAAACCATTTAAATATTTGACTTCTTTTTATTTACTACAGCATTATTTTTTATTTTCTTTATTACTTCTGTGTCCCATTTTTTTATTACATGGTTAGGATAACCAAAGCTGCCTGCAATTTTTTTTATGAATTTGATTTCTTCATTGATGAACTGACTATTTTCAGAATGCGTATATGCTCTTTTAATCAAGGTTTTTATACTATTGCATTTTTGAGGATAAGGATGTGCTGAATTGTACGGGATTAGGACCGGAACAAATGAACTTTTCCGATAAACCCTGTATAGTAACTTATCTGTGGATTTGATAACATGTACATCCAAAAAGGCTAATGCATTATTTTTTTCTATTTCAACAGTGAGTTCTATAGTTGGATATAAAGCGCTGTAACATTTTGTTAATTTTTTTAATTCTTCTTCGTTCAGTTTTGATAGAATGAAAATATCATCCACGTATCGACAGTACACTTCTGGTTTTTCTTCCATACGATGCAGGACATTTTCTTCAATTTCGTTCATCACAACCTCAGCATATAGAGTTGATAATGGTGAGCCCATTGGGCCGCCTGAATTTTGCTTGAATATTTTGTTCTTGTATGTAAAAATATTATTTTCATATAAATAGACTAAAACTTTTTTGAATTCATGAATTTGTGTGTTATTTAAAATTTTAAGATTTTGCAACTTCTTAATGATAATTTCAATAGCTTCTGGAACAGGAGTGCTTGGATATAATGCTTTAACGCCCATGCTTGCCATATTTAAGTCCTTTAGGCCAGTTTTTACATTTTTAATTTTCTCTATAAATTCATATGTGTTCTTGATGGTGAACTTGTTGTTCATGAAAAAGGGTGCTAGGAATTTGTAAATGTTTTTCTCTAATGTTATCAATGGCGAGTTTTTTTGAAACTATCAGTCTCATTGGAGCACCATCTTTGTGCGTTTTTATCTTTGCAACGATACGTGGTATGCCTGCTCCCATTGGTGGAAAAGAGCGCTTGATTTCATCAGGTAATGTGCTATGATTTCTTATATCCGCTAAGAATTTAATTTAATTATCAGTTGGGTCTTTCATAATTTCGGTACAATTTAATCCATCGATTGCTGCTGTCATTTTTTGTTCAAATTCATCAGTGTTGAGAATAATGATTTGGCCGGATTTATCTGCTTCACAGAATTTGATATATGGGTCATTTTTCAATTCCAATAGTTGTTTTTTTTTCATATTTTAATTTTTTCTCTATATAGAAGTTTTTGGCATTATATTCTTTTAGAATAACTCTATATAATTTGTTCTCTACTTCAGTTTTATTCTCTGCGCCTGGTATATTTTTGAGAATATCTTCGAGGCAAGGGATGATTTCTTCAGTTTTAGGGAGGCCTTGTGGAAAGGCAAATTTTTTTCCTTTTTGTAAAATTGCTTTTTGTGTAAAGCTTAAGTTCTTATCAGACCGATTTTCATATACATTATATTGATTTATGGGTTCCTTATTTAATTTTTGTTCATCAAATAGTGCATTTAATTTTTTATCTACCGTAACACTATTGGAGTTGGCTTCTTTGTTAGCAATTTCGTTAATTTCGATGAACGTAGTATCCAAAATGCGATCTTTCCAAGTGCCATCAAATTGTGCATATTTTGAGTTGCTTATCAGCTTCCATAATTCATAAACTTGAGCATTAAGCCTGAATATTTGTTTTCTTTTAGCTATAATTTCGTTACTAAGTCGTTTTTGTTGACATCGAAGCAGGATGTAATAATCCTTCTTACTTGTTGGCTTGTTCTTAAGTCTCAAAAATTTGGGGATAAATCCAAAATCTCTGCAAGTTACAAGAAAACGTTCTTGAACTTCAAATTTCATACATTTGATTTTAAGACGTTTGAATTTGGAGATTGTTGTTAATCCACGGTTCGAAAAGAGATTGCGATAGTGCATCGTCAGGCCTAATCTGCCTTTGATCTAACCACTTGAAAGAATAATTCGTGTGCTTCAAAGTTTCAATTTACTTCCGATATTGGAGGTTATATTATTTAACGTGCATTAATGCATTTGCATTTTTGAACTTCACTTTTAGTTGGTAAAGTTCGATGAACACTTACCGCACGTGGGGCTTGGCTTTCAATTCATATTTCCGTTATGTGGATGCGGCACCATCCACATAACGGAAATATGATGGAGAAATTTAATTAAAATTGAGCAAAAAAATGAAAAAGTTCGAAAAGTGAGATCACTGACCAACAAGAGATGGCGCCACAATGCCCAAGAAGAAGCGATAGCCGATGACAGAAGCAGCCCGCGAGAACCACCGAAATGCCCAGCTGACACGGTCCATGCTAGTCGGAGCAAAACGTCCCCTCGAACACGGTAAAGGAGTATTACCGAAAGTACTCGGGTTATGAATAAATATTGAAGTAAATGAGGATGCAGCAAAGGAAAAAAAAAACTCATTTGGTGATGAGGCAAAATAAATTCCAACAGAAAAAAAAAAAAAAAAAGCGGACCCGTGGCCAAATGAAAAACCCCCGTGCCGCATCCACATAACGGAAATATGAATTGAAAGCCAAGCCCCACGTGCGGTAAGTGTTCATCGAACTTTACCAACTAAAAGTGAAGTTCAAAAATGCAAATGCATTAATGCACGTTAAATAATATAACCTCCAATATCGGAAGTAAATTGAAACTAAAAACGTGTTAATTCGGGGTGGTTATTGAACACACTAAACGAATTTTCCTAAAGAAATCAAGCTAAATCAATTTCTAGTACCAGAAAACGGTAGGTTAACGACTTTCAAAATCCTTAGAGCCGTTTTCAAAATAAAGTTTACATACAAACAAGAATTGCTCCTTTAAGGTGGACGTCACACAATTCCTATACTTCCAATGGAAAAACGTCTGCACACATTTTCTTCCCAATTAATGCGTTCCCAAGGATGAAAATTTGAACATCGATTAAAATAAGTTCATTTTATGACTTGGAATACTTAATATTTTCTAAAACATAACCATAATTATGAAATCCAACATTTGTTTGTCTACTGACGTCATCAAAGTACAGGTCATGCCATCTTTTTTCTGGTTCCAACAGCACCAAAGGAAAATTTATTGATTTTTTTATATAATTATGGTTATGTTTTAGGAAATATTAAGTATTCCAAGTTATAATATGAAGTTATTTTAATTGATGTTCAAATTTTCATCCTTGGGAAAACAATTGTGAAGGAAATGTGTACAAGTTTTTCCATTGGAAGTATAGGAATCAAAATTACTTGACGTGCACCTAAATAGTATGGGATAAGGGCTATGGAATGGATCCCGATCCTATGTCCTGACCTTTGACCCCATTTTGTTCATTTTTAATAGGGTTCATCCCCTACCACATACTAAAATTTCATCGAAATCAAACCATATTTACGCACGTTGCGACGCATAAGGGCAATGGAATGCATCCCACTTTTATGTCCTGACCTTTGACCCACTTCACCCATTTTCAATAGGGTTCATTTCCATGTGGTCCCCTACAATATACTGAAATTTCATCGACATCGAACCATATTTACGTAAGTTATGACGCATAAGTGCAATGGAATGGATCCCGCTCCTATCCACGACCTTTGATCCCATTTCATCCATTTTCAATAGGGTTCGTCCCCAGGCGGTCCCCTACCACATAATAAAATTTCAGCAAAATCGAACCATTTTTACGCGAGTTATCGTGCCGACAGACGGACAGAGCTGGAGCATATACGCTTCTTCAACCTACGGTTGGAAAGCGTAAAAAAGTGCAATACAAGCATGAGTTGAACAACACTCTAAAACTATTGTTTAAATATGTGTTGATCTTTGTATAATTTGAGCATGTTCAAGAGGTTGACAGATAATTATGGCTTAAGAAGAAATCTCATGATCATTCACAGGTTCTGAATGACCCAGCATTGTTGTACGTGTGAGAGATGGTAATAAACCCTTATATCAGTAATAAATTTACCACTACAAAAACAATCAGAATTCATAAAGGATTATTATTACTTAAATGCTTTATCTTCCATAAGTCTATTTTGTTCTAAGTATTAAAACTTTAAAAACACATTTGTTATATAGAAGATTTAAGGTAAGGAAGCTTTTAACTGATAACATCAGTATTTTTCAACCTGGTAATAGATGGACAAAGGTAAGTGGTTGCTAGATCCATAAAGTTGCATTTGTTGTTTCCTTTTTAAGATTAATCTCCATATTAATAGAACGATAAAAGGAGAATAAGAATCGCAGTTTTCGAGGCTGAGAACATTTTTCAAACTTTCTTGATATAATGTAATGAAAAACAATTAATGAACGGGCCAATTTGTTTGGTGTCAGTCCAAAGAACTTCGACAAAGTTAGGGTGGCCAATGAAGTTTCAAGAGTTTCCTTAAAGGATATTGTTTTTGTGCTCCAATAAACGGCTGTTAATGCTGTGGTAAGTGCTAACGTAATAAGTTTCACCAGAATATGTTAAGAATGGGGTGATGCAAACTCCAGGATGATGGAAAAGAAAATTGTGTTATTTTGTTCTATTAAAATAATCACTATTCTCATGTATTTTCAAAATAGCTACTTTTAAAAATATAACGTGCATATTAATTTATGGGTACAACTTCAAAAAATCTAGATTCTCAAAAAAATGCACGGTTTTTTTTTCTCTCTCTCAACTAATGCAAATTTTTAAGTTGGCAATTGGCTGCAAATGACTCCAGACTGAACTAGTAAAGAAAATGCCAATTTTGTGAAACATTTGCACAGATCTAATATTGTTTTGCATGACAACATATTACACTGAAAATACTGTGCAAGCAATAACTGAAAAAGAAAAAAATCTGGATCATTACTGGGAAACAGTATGTGTATCATGTAAACAACACAAACACACATGCAGATCAAGGTCATCTATTTTTGTGTGAAGATTTAATAATAAAGTTATGTCAATGAGAAAAGTTTAGCTAAATCACTGCAAACGTACTTCGTCATATTTGAATCTTCACCAGAATCTAATGGAGAATCTTCTCCATCACTCTCATCTTCAGCATCATCATCTACAACATCACTTTCATATCCTTCCTTCAATTTCTCAACAACATCTATGTGATCCAGTTCAGCTAAATATTCATCGCCAAACTGATTCCCATCCTAATGAAATATTAAATAAGACAGGTTTAGCTCACATTTTCCATGTAACAAATGTTAAGATCAAAAACAAGAAATAATAAGACAGCCATTTTTTGAGAAAAAAAGAAAAAGTAAAGCATAAGAACTTAGAACGTACAAAAAGTTACATTCATGAAAACTTATATGCACTATTCCACATAATTAAAATCATAATAAATAATTAATAGAAACCTTTTTACACCCAAAGGTGTATTAAAGGCAACAATTATAACTGGCAATGTACTGCAAAAATTTGCTCTGTACCACCAGTTCCTTTAATGTTTAAAAATCTAGAATTACAACCAGTGATTAGCTTATGTTATACAATATGGTATTATAAACAAATTCCATCTACTTGTTCAGTCTAACCTTTAACAGGTTAACTAAGACAAAGTTGTTGTTACTGTTACATTTCATGAAATGTTGAAGGAACAGTTCAGTCAATTCCTCCTTTAATGCAATATTAAGTGCACTGATCTGAATGATTAACACATCACAGACTCTAAAAATAACTTTTGAATTTTGGGTTTTATGCTATTTCATGAAAAAATTTCTTTATGTGGCCACTTGTCTCAACAGAGTTCCTTTATTTTACCATGCATTTATTTCTGTTGCTTGTACAAAAGAAAAATTCTTCACATCCTCTAAAATGTACAAATACAAGTAAAGAGTGTCCAAAATAATTCTTCACATGTTAGTTTCTTACTGTGCCTTCAATTGTAAGCTTATGCAACAAGCACATTCAATATGGGGAAGAGAAAATCTCGTATGTTTATGGTTAGAAATCAATTTGATTACAGTTTTTTCAAAAGAGAAAAATTTACACCCTCAAAATGTACAAAAACCAATTGCATAACTGAAAATATATACATTTCAAATTACAGAGACATACTGCAAAAGAGTAGGAGCAAAAGTTCTCAAAGTTATTCAATAAAATTTAACACACATGACACTTACAGGGTTCTCACACATTTACAGAAAATAAATTTTGGGACTTTTCCAGGAAGTCATCAAAAAATTCCACAAGCTCAAATGTTTGCTAGAATCATAGTATTGTTTCGTATTTTGAGAACTGTGGTAAAGTTTGCTCCGCATTTAGAATTCTTATGAAATCTTATGGTCTTGCAGTTTCGTTGTTGAAGTATGTTCTGTGTGCAGTGCCATTTGATGAAGTTGCAAAATTTCCCATCATAAAAATTGCCTTGCATAAAATTTATATAAAAGTAATATGGAATTTAACATAATGATAGCAATACAGTACAAATTTGCCTCAGGACTGAACATGTAAAACTGTGCAAGGATATATGTGAAATTATGTGACATATACGACTTCAGAAGAGTTCAGAGACGTTGCATAAAAGTGTATCTGCATACACGTCCAACAAAACAGAAAACTTGCTGCAAGCCTGTGAAGTATGAACCATGATGACAACAGAATACATCATTCAAAGAAATATTAAATAATAAATAATTACTAGATACTCAAATGATAGCAAAAACAGTATTCCACGATTGAATGTGCAACAATGAAATAGCTAGGTTTATTATATTTTGCCTCCTATCGCAAATGAGGCAGCTAGGTAAGATTTTATTCCACTTAAAATGTATATTTTTTTAATTGACCACTTCTTTTCTGTATGAAAAAAAAAGCATTTCTACTTTTGTTTGAAAGTTCAAAATCAGAACTCTTTGCCGTTGTGTTGTTACCCATCAAGTTGTTTTATCTGAAAATTAACTAACTAAGCAGTACTGCTTTTTTAAGCTTTAATTTTGCTTAAACAAAAAGGAAAATGCTTACTCTGTCCCTTGATCTAGTAAGAAGGGACTAAGAAATGGAAAAACATTTATGTGAAATTAAAATTAAAAAAATTGGCTCTACCGTTGCTCACTCTGCTGTGAAAACAACCCATCTTGTGGGGTCACTGAAATGGTACCGAATCTATCACGGATAGCTATTACTGATTTTGAAATTTAGTTTACTTTGAAAATAGGGGGAAGGGCAAAAATGCTCAATCTGTTGACTGATCTAGAAGATACACTCACAATGAAATTTGAGCACCTAGAGGAAAACATGCTACAACTGCGATACTTTGCAAATAGCTAGAGTGCGTGCTGATATGCAAATGATCCACATCTGGTGCGAGTGCGCATAACCGCACACCCTGTGATGGCGCTGCAAGCACGAATCGGCGTGTAGTCGATGCCCCATGAAAGCGAAGAGCACCGGCCAACGAAAGAAATAGTATGAGTGACAAGAATGACGGGTAGACGCCAGAGACGTCGATTTATGCAGCTTATGGAGCCTAATCATCGAGCTGAAACCCACAGAGTGGTCGGCGTGCCGTATAGCCAGCCATGTGGATCGTTCCGACTATACCGTCCAACTGTGTTGGTAGCAGTGGACACGTGACAGCACTGCCACATGGCAGAGTGGGGGCTTCGGACGGACCAGGAGTACCACTGGTAGAGAGGATTGACGGATCGTGCGCCAGGCACGAACAGATCCTATGGGGACCTGGTCCACTATACATGCAGATGTAGTGGCTCCGTGTGCCCACGAACCATTTCCAGATGCCTCACAGAAGCTAATCTGAGAACCCAGCACCCTTTATGTGTTCTGCCATTAACATCGGAACATCAGACTTTGTGTGCAGTGATGCCAGACCAGAGTGACATGGAGCGCCACATACTGACAACGTGTGGTGTTTAGCGATGAGTGCCGCTTCATTTTGGGGACAGATGATCGTTTCCAGGTGTGGAGGTCCCCGGGTCAACGGCACAAATCCAACCTTGCTATCGAGCGCCACACCTTTCCCACTGCAAGCATTATGGTCTGGGGAGACCTTGCCTACGATAGCCGATCAGCTCTAGTAGTGGTACGTGGATCATTGATCTGCCAGTGGTATGTGGATGAGATCCTACGGCCCCATTTATTTTTTATTTTTTTTATCACTGCAAGCAAAATTTTATGATTTTTCCAAGACCTCTCACAAAAATATTAAAAAAATTAAGGACCCTTCAAGGTCTGGAAGAAACAGAAATCAAAATTCAGCATTCTTCCCATTTTTCCACAAACCCTGCACTTAACTAATTTCTTTTTAGCCTCAGAAAAGCCCTATTTCCTGAAGTCCTAAATGTTAAAATATCAAAGTTCACACGCTAAACTAATTGAAGTCCCCTTGACTGATATCTGGATACATATAGGTTTCATAGTTTCATTTAAGACCAATAAAGGCAGCAGCTGTGGGATGAAATTTCATAACTAAGTCTCTATACTAACCTCATCAGCTCCCTGTTCAGTAAGCAGCTGCCCAGCATATATACAAAGGAACATGCCCTGAGGAATGTCATCAAGGCATCTTATACCCCAGCCTCTCCTTTCAGTCTTGAACATCTGAAGACGACCTTGAAGTCCATTCTGCACTACTCGGTTCAAGCATGTTGATGCACAACTACAACGTGAATTGCATTCATAAACCCTAAACAACAGAAAGAAATGGCATAAAATAAACATTAGTTTAAGTATGTAGAAATGTGGACAAGAATGGCAAGTGAGCTACACATTCATCATTAAAAGCAGAACACATAAATATCACAATCAGTAAATCGATACAGCTGAATTGCAAGTCTAATAATACTAAAAATCAGAATAGTTCATTTTAATAGGAGTAAAAACAAAAATTTAGATTATCTACTCACAACACTTTGGAGACTATACTTTTTAGTCCCTGAAAAAACATTTTGATCAATATGTCATCCTATCTCTGAAACAGCTATTGATGAACACACACCATACTTACTGTTTCCCTTACCATCAAATTGTATTTTTTCAAAACTGTTTAATGGGGAAGTTAAAATATTTTAAAGGCAGCTTGTAAGGAATTAATGCCAGCTAAAGTAATTTTGATCACAGAATGATTTGGTTCTTGAAGTTAGGCCAGTTCTTGAATAAAACTTAATTTCTCCATTTATCATATTCTAGGCCACAGGTCCCCAAGCAGGGGAGCCATGAAGAAATTTCAAGTGGGGCATGAGACAGATTTTCATAACAAAAAGCTTTTTGTCAGCTTACACAAATTTTTCACTTTCAAATTTATGTTTCATCAAAACAGCCTTGCTGATGAAGTCTGCCACTATTTTCCTGACCAGCCTTCCTAGCCATTGATAAATTAGCACGCAATCTATTTACAGTTGTCACTACATTACCAGAAGTATTGCAAGAACAAGCACACAAAACATACTATGACTCAAGTGTGGAACCATAATTTTGCAAACTCAAGCTTGGGGGAATTTGCGTAAAACATTTCCTAATTTACGCTAAAGTTGGAGAAGCTCAATATATTATCCTGTTTTAGTTGATGTACCCCATGTGAAAAAAGCTTTTAACATTTAATAACAATGAAAGCAAAATAAAGTAATATGTAATAGATGCCGAAAATGAATTCCATTACTCTCTCTCAAGCCCTGAATTCCTCAGCATGTGAAGGAAACAGCATCATTCTTCACATTAAATTTGTTTTTTTGTTTCTGCTACTTTTTAACATAAATTACATTTTCTTACAAGAAAAATTATTTGTGCTTATTTTTATATTTGAAATCTTTTTAACTAAAAGTTTGTGTGTGTTTAATTTTAAATGAGTTTATGAATTGAGCTTTTCGTTAAAAGAAGAAAAAAAAAAAGAGACACAGGGAGGCAAAATATGTTGATGGTCAAGAGGCTTGAGGGTTTCTCAAAAATTAAAAGCCACAATGCAGAAAAGTTTCAATGCTGCTGTTCCCGACTAAGTGTGATGCCCTGGCCCCGGCATTTTATTAGGTATCCTTAACTGGGAATGTTAATTAGAGTGTAAAAATTAGAACTCTGCAATTATTCTTTGCGTTTGGTGTAAAAGCTTAATTCTTTTTAAACATGTGCTGAAAGCAGCCTTACTTTTCTTTTAAATTGGCATTTTGTGGTATCTGAATATTTTTAGTGTGTGCATACACCTACCAATTATGTTCAATGCATGGAAGGGGTGTGAAGCTGTGCTCATCCAAAGCCTAAAGTCAAGCCCAAACCAGGTGGGCACAAGCTGCACGATATTTATTATGGTTTGAGCTCGGCAGCCTTATGCTACATAATATTTATGACAGTTCGGGATCAGAGTTTTTGTTTTTCTTCATTTTTTAATTTAGACAACTGAGTCTGGGTGGGGAATGGAGACTGGGAAGGAATATTTATTTTGGGCTTTAGGAGTAAATACCATAGGCCATGCATTAGTAGGTTTCTATGGAGAAAAAAAGGCTACTTCAATAACTGCAGATACAAGATACCACGCCATCAAATTTTACCCACTCTCTCCATACACCAGCTCCCTGCTAATTTAATTGAGCAATGTAAGTAAATTGCAACATAACTTGATTTTGCTGGATGCAAGCTGCCCAAAGCATTTGAGGAGGAAATGAGAGAAAGGGCAAAGAATATCATGTAGTTATACTAAAGAAGCAGGCAGATGTTCCTTTCCCACTCCCCAGTTGAGAAAGACATTTTTTAATTGCAGGGAAGGAGAAAGAAGAAGTGTAGAAGGAGATTTTTTAATTAATTAATGCCTAAACCAGCTAGTTTTCAGGCTCTCTCATGTTTCGGACTATATTTTGCAATATAAAATTTGGGCTTGGGATCAGCTCAGCCTACAATAAAATCATTCCTGTACTCTATGTACTAGCAGTTCATAACATGAGTTCAAAATAAGCATTACTCAACAATTTTTGTTCTTTACATACACTGATATCCAATATTAAAGTATGAAAGACATTCCTGATAAAAAGAGAAAAGAAACGTAACAATGTACAAAAATTTGGCATACAAATGCACATCATCACAAGGTTCATAAACACTTTATCGTACACATTTTGATTAAGCATGATCACAAGCATGTGGCAAAGCCGGATGTCCGATTCCATCGAATAAGATGGCTAAATAAGAATGTGATCTTTTATGGATAAACAACTCTCACAATAATGAGTCATGCTAATATCACAGCCCCTAATGAGCCCTGGACACAATAAATATGATTCCTCAAAGAGGTGGTTAAGTAGCTCATGGAGGGTTCTGGGAGGAGGGGAGTTGACAAGCTGCAACTTGTTTTCTAAAGTATCCCACGCATGTTCTATACAGTTCAGGTTCAGAAAATTAGCTGGCAAATCCATCCTTTGAATATTCTTGCTTCCATGGAAACCAACATGTTAAGCTAAACTGTTAAGCTCACTACAGATGAGTGTTACCATCCATAAAAAAAAAAAAAAAAAACTGAAGACCAACGGTACCCTGCACCACAAATTGCTTCAAGGTTCCTCAGTAGCTGTTTGTAAGGCAAAGGACCTTGCTTCAGACAGTGAACTACCACTGAGAAGGAAATTGCAAGTGTACAGTCAAAAGAAGGAACTACACATAATAAACTGACAAGTTTTTTTTAAGTGTGTTAAGTATAGTCTAGACTTTCACACATGTAAATTTTGAGTATGTCTAGGTCATTTGTGTGTGGGAAATTTGTCTCTCTCTGACACAGTTAAGGGAGTGTATCACTCTGATCTGAGTTTCTCAGGATTCATATACACTGGGGTCTGTGGACCATACAAACCAAACACCCTTATCTCAACAATCATGCCTGTGTTCTCTACAACCAACATTAGCTTATCTTTATTACATAACATGTTCTTCTGACTATTGCATTAATCAAATGAAAAGCATCTACAAGCAAGATCCATGGAACTGTTACAGACAAACAGAAAGATAAATAATAATGAGTAATTAACTGTTGTTGCACTGTCTTATTCACTTTTTCTATCTTATCCAGACTAAGGAAAGCTAGGTTGTTGGAATGTAGACTTATGCCATCAGACCACCAACACTTTTCCTCAAGCAGATTCATATGAACAAAAAACAACTTGATCCTTGGACATTCATATCTGGTTTACAATATGCAACTGTAAGAACTGAAATTCTTAATAAACGAAGATACCCAAAACATTTAATTCAAAATTAGTGGTAATACTGGGATAATTTTTTGAGTGTCTAAGAAAATGGAGTGACTACATTGAAAACAGAGTGAAGGGAAGAACAGTTAATGTGATCATGGTTAAATTCGGGTTTGCATGGTCAGTGTTGAAAAAAAACTGGAACTTACAATGAATTTCTTATCAGTGAACTACTTCAGATGAACACTAATGCTACCAGTAATGCATTTAATAGGTGAGGAGCAATCTTACTAATTCATTAGTTAATGTAAAGTTTTGAATTCATATGGGAGGATGGCAACTCTACAAATGCAAGGCAAGAACACACTAATTTGCAACAAGATGCGTACTAAAACAAAGGTCCAAAATTATTATTCAGCAGCAATCAAAAACTACTTGCATTTCATTTAAACATAACAATCAGAAAACCTGAAATCACACAATTATATATTAATAAAAGAAAATAACTCTTTCAATTTAATATATACACTCTCTACACAAAGAAAAAAAAATTATACTCATATACCCTGTGACTATACTCTCATGAAGACGTCGAAACTTGTAACCAGCATCTGGAATGCGTCCCGTTTTACTTACAACTTCTGTGGCATTTATTGTTAACTGCTGACACTGACACCGATCACGATCCTAAAGGAAAGGTACGCATCTTGTAACACACCATGGAAATTAACATATATGTATTCAAATATTTATAAGAATAGAGTACAATTTTAGTGCATGTAGTAACAGGTAGTTAAAAACTTATTTTTACAGTTCATTTTTCAATGTTGAAATTCACTTAGTCTTAAATATCTTCGATATTTTCCACTACTAGTATGCTTCAGCAAAGCAGCCATGACTGATCCTTGGAGAAATTCCCAGATTTTGGCTGAAATTTTATTTCACATGTGCTTATTTAAATTATCTTTAACACTGTTGATTACATAACTCTAAGCAGATAATATTTCAATAATTCCAGTTCAAAACAGCACAGAAACAAGGGTTTGTAAAATAATACAAAGTAGGTGGGCACCTCTGTAAAAAACAATGGAGAACTGATTTAACATATTCCCATTATTAAAGCTTGCAGTTTCCCAGAAGGTGGCATCCACCTACAACAAAAATACCCCAAACAAAGCTGGTGATGCACTCTTTCTGGAGAAAATATTAATTTTCTTATTATACTCAAGAGGTTAGTCCCATTAACACTTTAAAAGGAAAAACAATAACATCTAATTTACAAGACAAAACCACAGGGCGAGATAACACATACACTGTGCCCCAGATGTTGATTGCATTTTGCCAAGTTTGGTATTTCTCTACGCATTCTGTGGAAAGTGAAGTCCTATTTTCAGCCATCAAGTTTTATAAAAATATCAAGTTCCATTTCCCTAAGCATTTTTTTCTTTCACCATTTTTCTTGCTGTCATTTGTCCAATGAAATCCTACTTCTTATCTAGCTAGCCTCACTTCCATGTCAAGAGGGATGATGGTTTTCCTCTCTCCTTTGTAGTTGGATTGGTTCTCATAAAAATAAACCATCCTACAAGTATTCTCCAACATTATAAGTAGGTTACTGGCTTCAATTTTCCCTTAGATCTGTTGCTGACTGAACAAATTATTAAAACTATTTCCCATAACCTCAAAAGCCTTTAGCATTTTTATCCAGTACCTACATACATTTCTTGCAAAAACATACTTACAGAAACAGTGATCTCCCCAGACAACTACAGAAGTTTAGTCGCTAACATTGCTTGTATCTTCTGCATACTGATTTTTGTCTTCAATTTCCTCAACCATACAAGTATTGAGCATCAACATGTGTTTCATTTCTAGCAAAAGCAGGACTATTACCAGGTTATTTCTAATGTACCATATAAACTTGTGCTTTTCAGCTGCACCATTTTTCATTTTATCCAACACACAAATCATTAATACTCTGCCACTCTGAACTCTTCTATTCAGTTGGATGTTTCAGAATACCACAATTAGTTTCAGCATGGTGTATTTCTCAGAAAATAAATTATACCCATTGCGATTACATTCTCATAATACATGTCCAGAAAGTTCTATGATTGCCTCTGTAAACAGGAATATAGAATACTTATGAACTGCTGTCCAAAATACACTAAAACAGCACTGCTATACTGTTGCCAGCATTTCTTCTGCCAAAACAGTTGGCAGCAGCTTTGGAATGCTGCACAGTTCTTTCACAGTCACAACTACATTGACAGCCAGAATGCCATTGCAGAGATTACTTTATTGTTTGCTGTTGGAGTAGCTGCAATAGAAAGCATTGCATAACTGACAAGTCAAGGGAAGTGGAAATGCAGCAAAATAATGACTTTATACACTTATTGTCATAAAAATCCGTGCACGAAGAAGGAGGCGTCAGATTAAAATGAGATTTTAGTAGTGAGATGTGATACATACCAAGGACAAAAATGATAACAATATCACAGCAGCACGACGATTCCCAGCGAACATGTGGTACACATTTCGGTCAGCGCTAGTACCGCGTCGGACGGCCTCGTGCTCAGATACATGCAGTGATATGGTCCATCATGGAGCCAAAGAGACACTGTACGTTATTCTGGGACAGATTGGCCCACACTTCTTGCAACTGATGCTCTAAATTATGAACACTAGGACATTGAGAAAGTTGGCGTCCCATCTGGTCCCACACGTGCTCGATGGGCAAGAGCTCAGGTGATATCGTAGGCCACGGAAGTGTCGAAGCATGACGTACAGTCCTGGGAAACCCCAGCCATGTGCAGACAGGTGCCATCTTGTTGGAAAATAGCTCCAGGCCACCCTGCCAGGAAAGGCAGCAAATGGGGCTTCAGGATCTCCTGTACGTAACGCTGAGCTGTCAACGTCCCTCGGATCACTGCGAGGGAAGTCTGGCTGTCATACGCGATGGCCGCCCCAGACCATCATGCGTGCAGTTCTGGATGTGCGCTGCTGTACAGTGAGGTTGGAATTGTGGCGCTCACCTGCAGTCCTCCGCAATCTGATACAGTGGTCGTCCATTCCCATACAGAAGTGGGATTCGTCACTGAACACACTACGTTGCCAGTCCGTAGCATTCCACGTCGCTTGCTGCTGACAATACTGCAATCGACGCCGCAGATGGTCAGGTGTTAATGGCGGAAAACGTAAGGGCTGTCGAAAGTGCAGATTCACCTCTGCCAGGTGTCTGGAAATGGTTCTGGTGGACACAGGATTCCCTTGTACAGCCGCCACATCTCTGGATATTGGACAAGGATGTCATTGATCTGTGCGTGCCACTCTTATGATCCCATGGTCCCCACGCCTCTTGCTCTCAACACTATCACACCGTACTATCCAATCTGCCCAAATGATGGCCGATTCGGCACGCCTGCCACTCTGCCTCTCTCATCCTGACAATACAGACTCATTCAAATTCAGTCAGTTGCCCGTACGTACATCTACGGCAGCTCCTTGGTATGTCTATCACTCAGGTATCTCGCATGTCTCTTACCGTGCACTTCGGCATGAATGTGGAGTCTCCTGCAAGACGCCTTATAAGCCCCCAAGGATTGTTACTGAAGCGCAGATCTTGGACGCGTGGGCATGCAGAATTGCACGAAACTTTAATCATTTGCATGTCTGCCCTCACCATAGCTATTCGCCGAGTTTCGCATTAATCACACGTTTTTTCTTGGTGCAAGGATTTTTATGACAGTGAGTGTATCATACCAAAAAATGTTGGACAGAATGTAACATGAGGTATGATAATATCAATGCAGCTCAATTCAGGATGACGTAAACGGAGGCAACTTACCAGGGCAAAATATGTTCAGATATTCCAGAGCCAACCTGAACAAATATAATATTCTAACAATTCAGCAACTGTTTCACTTAGGGAAAATTACGTATAAACGAATTAAAATGAACTCTGGACAGGAGCTCATAGAAATTAATACTTCTACATACCGATGTAATATTCGAAACCAAGCTTTGCTGAGACTTACTACACCTAGAACACAAACTACTAAACAAAGCCTTGATTATTCTGGTCCAGAGTTCAGGAACTCATTGCCTGCAGAATTAACATCTATTAATAATTTAAATTTGTATAAAAAGAAATTAAAACACTACCTACTTAACTATTGGGTTGTCGGAAAAGTCATGACGTATTTTAGCCATGTTTTGCAAAGGTCATTTATTGATAGAAAGAACAAAGATCAATCGATGAAATAATGCCCGTTTTATTCGATAACCTTTTGCCATCTTTCAGTGAGCTGCAGAATGCCTCGTTCATAGAAGGACCTGTCTTTCGTGGCAGAAAACTGTACAAAGTGCTGGTTTACAGCCTCATCTGAATTGAACATTATACCACGCAAGGACTGTTGAAGAGAGCGAAACAAGTGGAAGTCTGATGGCGCAAGGCCAGGCGAGTATGCTGGGTGGGGCAACACATCCTACCCAAGCTCCAATAATTTCTGGCGGGTGATCAAACTTGTGTGTGGTCTCCCGTTGTCGTGATGGAACACAACACCTTTACGATGAACGAGCTCTGAACGTTTCTGGATGATAGATTCGTTCAAACTGTCCAATTGCCGACAGTAGACATTCGAATTGATTGTTTGGTTCTGTGGTAGGAGCTCAAAAACATGACACCTTTAAAATCCCACCACACTGAGACCAGAACCTTCCGCTGATGAATGTCTGCTTTGGATGTCGTTTGAGGCGAAGCAGCATGTCGGGACAAAGACCGTTTGCGCAGCACATTGTTGTACACAATCCATCTTTTTTTTTTTTACCAGTTATCAGTCGCTTCAAAAGAGGATCATTTTCCTCACGTTTAAAGAGCATATCGCAGATGTTTGTACGCGCCGTCAATTGAGCTTCTTTGAGTTCATGAGGAACACACACACACACACACCGAGCTTGTGTACGTATCCCAGCTTCTTCAGGTGATCGTGAACGCTTGAATGATGAATGTGCAATGTGTCTGCAGTCTCTTGTGTCATGTAACGTGGGTTTGACTTGATCAGTGCCTTGATTTGGTAGTCATCAACCGCGGTGGGCCTCCCCAACCGAGGAGCATCATTGAGGTCAAAATCACCAGCACAGAATTTCGCGAACCACTGCTGGCACTGACGTTCTTGTAGAGCATTATCACCGTACACTTTATGCAACTTTTCACAAGCTTGATGTGCGTTCTTCCCTTTACGGAAGTAAAACAGTAAAATATGGCGAAAATGCAGTTTGGTCTTCCATCTTCAACTTGATGTAAAATCTCCGCAAATCAATCAAATCACTCACTATTCCTTTTAGACTGCAGCTAGAACTGGCACCTGTCGAACGCCATAGCAATAACAGAGCTACGCATGCCTGTAGTACTTCCAAAACCGCCTAACTGCCATCGGGTGCCAAAATACGTCTTGACTTTTCCGACAACCTAATAATACTCATTCAAAAAGGCAAGGTGCGAATTTTATTGATATAGGGATTATTCGACTGAGGGGGGAAGGCAGGGGACTTACCAGGTGAGGATTTGGTGACAGGGGGAAGGAGGATTTATTTAATGATGATTGGGCAGGAAGGGACAATTCATAATTTTCATTATTTTAACATTATATTTCTCTTGATATGCTGTAAATTAAATATTACGCTAGACATTTCATTTAGTTAACATGTTATATCTCAGATATGTTACTCTATCTTACTTTTTGTTTTTCTTTCCTTTCTGTTCTTTTTTTTTTTTTTTTTTTTTATATGTTTTCTTTTTCGACTTTTTTGCTGTTATATGAATGCTCTTGGCTTGGCTTATACCTAGGGAGATTAAGGCCTTTCCCTTGTTCTTCCCAAGGGAAAGGCCTTGAAGAGACCTGACATGGCAATGAAATGAAACATCAATGAATGATCAACTGTAAATGTTGCAGAGAGAACTTCTTGGGATATTGCTACTGAAAAATGATCAAATGATCATATGTAGAAGATTTTAGGAAGGTAGTGTCTGACCCCAGGTCTTAAACAACCCTTAAAAATAGGAAGTTAGGAGATTTGTGCTAGAGTGCCTGATAGGAAAGTGACACAGAAGCAAAGTAGAAAGGGGGAGGAAGACGCCCTTATTTATTACCAGGGGGCCAGTACCCGGGGTCTGATGGCTTAACGTGCCCATCTGACGCACGGCGGATATTTAGTGGATCGAGCGTTTGTACCTGCCAGGGATTGAACCCGAGGTCCTTTCCATGGCAGCCACGAACGTTGCTAACTAGGCTACCCGCGGCCGAATTGCTACTGAAAGTCTATTCCTTGGGTATCATTTCCTGATGCACTACATCCCAATCAATGCTGCTTTCCTTTGTTATGCACCAGTGAAAAGATAGGTGAGTGGCTCTGCCTTTTCACTTTGTACTTCTTACGTCTGAGGACCATAGTGAAAGCTCTAGGTTGAAAAAAACAGGTACCAGGAAAGACCATGATGCTCCATCACTGTTATGAATGCACTTTTCAAAAATGATCGCAAATATAAGAATGAATGTCATTCCCTGTGCTCGTGTCAGGTTATGTGCTACAATTTTTGAGTCCAATTCTCATTTGTTGACATCTTCGATCAAAATATTCTGACAGATACTAACGTGTTAAGCTGAAATACTAACATTCAAGTGGTAACATAGTGAATCCCTGGTAAACATTAATGACACACTGAGTGTTTTCAATGGTCCATATCACAGAAGGGTGGCCAGATCTAACATTTTTCACTGTACCAAATGAACATATCTGAACCTGATAATGTTGCATTACCTGACACTTGTTGTAAGATATTGCAGGCCCTTGCGATACTTTTACCCAGGCAGCAGAACTTAAATATTCAAAATTTACTCATCCATCCTCATGAACTGAGTGCATGAACTCATACACAGGGGCTCATGAAAGTGTTGAATTCATCACACTGGACAATTATAGACAAATAGAACTGTTTAAGGAGATAGCAAAAGATTTGTGCTAACTTTATGCTGTAGTAAAATACTGAAATCTTCCAACAGCCCTGGAAACCTTATATAATATATATATATAGGCACAGGCTATATACAGGGTGTTCAGTTAATGCGGCGACAAACTCAGAGGGTTGTTAGTAGACATCAAGAGGAACAAAAATTGAAATGGAACATGGTGTCGCAAACCATGTTTAGTCGGTGAAAATCGCGAAAATACGTGCGTAGGCTCCGATTCCAGAGGAGAGGGAATGTCAGTTGATCGCTGAATGCATTTATTGCTTAGGGTCGTCGCTGCGGCAGACATCAATAGCACACCCAGTATCTTCGAGCATGTCCGGGAATCATTTTTACGTCTTTGTAGACGACTGTGCAGTGATGTCCGCGGCCACCGCTTCGAACAACACCCGTAATAATTTTATTCACATCATTCCCTTTCCAGAATTGTACTGTGTACAACAATGTAATAATTTCAATGTAATAATTTTTAACAACACCTGTAATAATTTCGTTCACATCATTCCCTTCCTAGCATTGTACTGTGCACCAAAGCTGTGTTGTAAACTTGCTGTCAAATCATTTTGTAGTTATTATTGTACTTTTTGTCGTCCCCGCGTGACGTCAGAACCTGCATACGTATTTCCGCGATTTTCACCGACTAAATGTAGTTTGCGACACCATGTTCCATTTAAATTTTTGTTCCTCTTGATGTCTACTAACAACTCTCTGAGTTTGTCAATGCATTAACTGAACACCCTGTATGTACATCACAAAGGTATAGTACAATTATTTCAGGAAAGGTTGATCAGCTTACCTGAAGACTGCACAGTTACACTGCCATACAAAGAAAAAACAAAAAAACAACACTGTTGGATTCTGGGGGTTGCTACATGTCCCTAGAACCAAATGCTGTTCTCTTGCTGATGGCAATATTTTGCTTTGGGTAAAAACACACAAACGCAAAAAGACTGCATGCAGATATACATGTATAAACACATTTATTTTTTCTTTCCTTGGATCCTCCTCATAAACCTTCAAGTACTACTGGACTGCAAAAGATTTAAATGAAACAAATAAAATGGCAGAAAGCATGTGTTTAGGAGCCACCAAATTTTTCCTTCCTTTGCATAGACTTGAAATATGCTCACAGAATTTATGGTTCAGCAAAATTCCATAATAATGAATGTTCCAGAACTATGGGAACAGTTCCAAAAAATTATTTAAGAAATATGAGTTCCAATTTGACGTCAGCAAAAAAAGAAAAAAGCTTTTTTTCTTTTTATACATTGTGATGCAGCAGACATTGTTCCAGGCAGTTATTTCTACTGGCAAGCTCCATATTTTGTCCGTTCATTTAGCCTTTACAGTAGAATATGTGAAGTAGGTAAGCCCTTATTTGAAATAGCTTCAAGAATCCATTAACAGGAGGTTCGATTATTTATTCCGGATACATAACACTGAAGAGCAATTGAATTAGAGACAGCTGGCGTTATGCAAATGTGGCGCTGTGGGCCGCCCTGTAAACGGAAACTATATATACTATTAAGAAGAGACTGAAGCAAAAACAACTTTTTTAACTTATACCAAAAACAACATAGAAAAACTCATACTGACAGGTACGAGTAAAAAGAGGATAAAAAAATAGCAAACTGAATGTAGAAAGTGTCGAGAATGCCGAGCCTTGGCTTTATCAAGGACCAGCAAAACTCTGCATTTTCTCACTTCCACAAAGACCTAGTTGGAAATGGGTTTCTGCAAAGCCATAAATGCAAGTAATAAGCCCACCAATTTTTTTTTTTTTTTTTTTTCAAATATCATAACCTCCTCAGAGTTGCATGATGAAACACAAGATATTATTTTTGCATGCATCTATAGCTTTCCTGGCCCAACCCCATGCTCGTCATCTGTTACTAAAAAACAGAAAAACAATTACAAAAAAACACAGTTGTGAGAGTGACTGAATGTATCAAAAGGATTATTCAGCAATAACACATTGCCAAGTTACCTAGCCGCCTAAGAGAGAATTTAAACAAGAATAGCAATACTAAAGTACTACAGATTCTTAAGCTTTGCAGTGAAAAACCGCTTATTTAAATTGCCAATAATAAAAAATAATAATTTTTTTAAAAGAATAGATTCCTGAAAGAAAACTGGAATATTGAACCCCCTACTCAACAACTGACATCACAAGAACAAAAATTAAAAAATGATAATAACAAAACTAAAAATGCTTTGTGAAGATTATATGACGTTAACAATTAGTTGCAATATATACAAAGTATTCCTGGAGTGCTTTAAGTGCCTAATAATGTAGTTATTACGTTCTTACCGACATTGAAAACACATCGTTGATTACAAGAACAATAAAACGGCCAGCTACTTTGCCTAAGTGCCCTAAAAAACTTGCTAAGTTTCCAAGTAAAGTGAAAGAGAAAAAAACACTAAAAGTTAATAGACTTGCTTGCACCTAATTGCCTGACGCGAAAAATAGAAAATAACTGCTTAAAAAGTTCAAAAATTAAACTTAGAACTCCCAAACTACAAAAACAAAGAAGAGAGCATACCTCTTATGCTTCTTATCTGCCACCACTGCCAAAAAAAACATGGCCAAACTTTCTTCCCGGCCACTCCCTAGATGCTGGGGGGCAGCGTGGGAGGGTCTGAAGGCTTCTACACACTGAAAAACATCCTACCCGCAGAGTTTTTATCTAGAGAAATATACAACTAAGAATGTAGCCCTGTTCAGATAGAGTAGAATTAACTCTCCTGATACATGAAAAATATTATCAAATACACATGTAGTGTATTTAATAACCTTTATATGTATTTAATTACCTTAGTGAACTTCTACAGACAATTCATAATCCTATTTATTTTAACATTAGTTTTGCTATTTTTAGTTTAGTTATTCTAGTGAGTGAATACCTAGTTCTCTTTTTATTTATTTTTATTTTATAATCAAATTTTAAAGGGTTTTTTTTTTTGTGATTCTATTTGTATTATTTTAGTTTAATAGGACTGTCCTGTCCATAGCACCAATGTGAATTCTGAATTTTCAAAACTGCTGCGTTGCGCGTCTTGATCTTCGGGTTATTTTGCAAATTTTGTTTTATTTTTATTGGAAACTTAGCGTTTTTTAGGGCTCTTGGGCTAAGTAGCTGGCTGACTTATTGTTCTTGCAGTAAACAATGTGTCTTCAATGTCGGTTAGAATATTTTAACTACATTATTTTGCACTTAAAACACTCCTGGAATACTTTGTATATATTGTAACTTATTGTTAACATCATATAATCTTCACAAAGCATTTTTGTTAGTTATCAGTTTTTAATTTTTGTACTTGTAATTGTCAGTTGTTGATGAGTAGGAGGTTCAATATTCCAGTTTCCTTCAGGAATCTATATTTTCAAAAAAATTATTAACTTTTATATGGCATTTTGCATTAAATGTTCTTTCACTGCACAACATAAGAATTTGTGGTACTTATGTATTACTAATCTGATTTAAATTTTCTCTTAGATGGCTAGGTAACTTGGCTAAGTGTTATTGCTGAATAATTCTTTTGATTCATTCAATCACTCTCACAACTTGTGTTTTTTTGTAATCGTTTTTCTGTTTTTTAATAGCAGATGACGAGCATGGGTTGGGCCAGGAAAGCAATAGATGCATGCAAAAATAATGTTAACTTAATTTTCGTCAAGCAACTCTTAGGAGGTTATAAAAAATTTTAATTTTTTTTTTAGTGGGCTTATTACTTGCATCTATGGCTTTGCAGAAACCCATTTCCAACTAGGTCTTTGTGGAAGTGAGAAAATGCAGAGTTTTGCTGGTCCTTGATCAAGCCAAGGCTCGGCATTGTCGTCACTTTCTGCATTCAGGTTGCTATTATTTTATCCTCTTTTGCTCACACTTGTCAGTATATGAATTTTGTATGTTGTTTTTTAGTATGAGTTGAAAAATTGTTTTTGCTTCTATCTCTTCTTAATAGACTGTGAATTTTGAATTTTCATGGCAGCTGCGTTGCGCGTCGTGGTTTTCAGGTACTTTAGAAAATTTCGTTTCAAAATTTTTAGGTAATGTCTTTTGTTTTTGAACTTGCTCATATATATATATATATATTACTACGTTCAAAAAGTTCCGGAACTTTTTATATTAAAAAAGAATGAGTACAGATAATACCTGTTTATGCTGTGTTTCCTTCGAAGTAGTTACCCTGTGCAACTAGGCATTTTTGCCAGTGCTCATACAAAGATTTAAATGCAGATTGCAAGTCTTTTGCCACATCCTCCAGTGCCTCTGTCACAGCTCGTTTCACTTCTTCAGAACTTGAGAAGTGTCACCCCTTAAGCAAATTCTTCATCAGGGGAAAAAAGGAAAAGTCACACAGGGCGAGATCAAGGAAATACGCAGGTTGTGGAAGAACAGGAATGTGATGTTTGGACAGGCAATCTGACACCAGGAGGGATCTGTGAGCTGGCGCATTATCTTGATGGAGCACCCACGAGTTGGTCTTCCAAAGATCGGGTCGCTTGCGTCTCACTGATTCTCGGAGATGCTTCAGGATGTTGACACTTTTTTTAGTGACTGCACAACCATGCTGAAGGAATTCCTTGAGTACGACCCCCTTGCAATCGAAGAAAAGTGTTAACAAGACCTTTCCTTTGAAGCGGTCAGCCTTGAACTTTTTGGTCGTGGTGACGACGGCGATTTCCAATCTTTTGACTGTCTGCTGGATTGTGGGTCGTACAGAAAGCCCCAAGTCTCATCGCCAGTGATCAATCAATTCAAGAGATCAGGATCAGAATCTACTGCATCAATGTTATCCCCACAAACTTGCATGCGCTCATCCATTTTCTCTTATGTCAGGTTTTTGAGAACAATTTGTTGGCACACGTGATGCATGCCCTGTTTCTCTGTTAAAATGGCATAGCAACTTCCAACCGAGATGCCGGCAACTTCAGAAATTGCTGCAACAATTTTTCCGACTGTTATTTTCCCCCAATTTCTTTGACAATAGCGATTTGTTCATCTATTGGGGATGTTGAAGGTCGTCCTGACCTCTCATCATCCTCAATACTCTCTCGCCCGTTTTCGAATTGTTGATGCCACTCATAAACTCTAATTCGACTCATTGCACTCTCACCGTATGCTGACTAAATCATTTGAAAAGTCTCAGCGAAAGATTTTCCGAGCAGAACACAAAATTTTACACTTGAACGCTGTTCAAAATTCGACATTGTTGTCCCCGCAACAGAGACTAATGCCTGTAATCACGAATTACACACTTAAGCTGTACATGTTGGATCTGGATCAAACCAGTTCTGGCTGGTCGGTTGCATCATACTCTTCGCTTGCTCAGCAAGGAATGATGTAATTCATTGACATTTGGCAAATATTCAAAAAGTTCCGGAACTTTTTGAACGTAGCAGTATGTTACTTACATACCTTATGGGTTATATCCCATACAACGAAACAACATTATGCTGTATCTCCATGACATCTCCTTCTCCACCACCTCCAATGTCCTCGTCGTCTCTCCCCTCATGAGTCCTTCGAACGTTTTGGGGGTCACATTGTTGACACCTAGTAACAAATGTCTCGTTTGGTTCTGCCTTCAAGCATGTAAGAAGGCCTACAGAACATCACCATGTTATTTTACAAGGACTGTCTTAAACAGTCGAGCAAAATGGAGTCTTTCAGGAGAAGTTTCACAAAATGTCAAGCAGTGGGTTTGTAAGAATAAATTGTCCATTCTCATACAATATATCTTACACTGCCGTTACTTAAACATAACACACATCACAAAAAAAAAAAAAAAAAGATCTCATTCAGCGCTGTAAAGCAAACTTGAATAGTGTATCAATTGAATATTTAAATCATATTTAAATATTTATAGAGGCCTCTTATCTGCAGAGACTCACATACACGTTAGGAAATTTCTATTCCAGCACCATTTGTGACTCACGTAGTATCTAACCTTTATTTCAATTCAAGCCAAACTGAGGCACATCAAGCATGGGCATTTTTATAGCTTTCAAAATACACTGTTGTAATGTATCTAAAATACACAATGTACCTCTGATAAATTCCTAAACAGAAAGCTCAAAGGCATGATATCCCAAAAATGTGGTGGTCAAGCAATAGGTCCTTTTCCATCCTATCCATCAATCTAGAAATTCTCTGTTAACAGCATCATTAACAATTGGGCTCCAGTGAAGGTGTGTCAACAACTTGAAGGAAAATGATGTTAAGCTGCAAATCCTCCACTTGGAAAAATGCATAATTTTCCAGTATAATTTTTTTTTTTTTTTCTTAATTTTGGCACGGAAAAGCTACACTTAACCCAAACATTAGTTTTCAGACTGGTTCTCAGCACTTGAAAAACTGCACGGGTGTTTTCAGAAACCCCAACATGACAATTGTGCCAATTTACAATGCCACACACGCATGCGTTTCATGACCTTCCAATCTGTCAAGCATTTCAGTTAAACTCCTGTCTTGCATTTCATGATGTGTGTAGATGGTGCAACAACAAAAACTGAATTTTGTAGGGTCATAGATGCAGACATCTGGGAAGGATTTGATTGTGGTTGATAGAATTTGTAGTCCTGTGCTAGCATTTCACCTGGATTTGTGTGGACAGCACAGGAGCAAGCTGCACAAACATTCAACATCAGTTTCACTTACTGATGGACACCAAGTATCTTTCTGATGCAAAATAGTTGTAGTCTTTTTGTTGTTGTTGTTAAACTAGTTGAACCCAAACTTAGAAGACAGCTCTTCTTTTTTTTTTCTTTCAGCACACTACTTTTAACTTATGAAGAACCATCACAACACACATCAATTCTGAAAATTATCACACACTTTTTCCACTACTGACACCATTTTCAGTCTCTGAGAAGCACAAAACACAATTCCTAATTTTCCCATAAAATCTGATAAATGAAAAACCAGTATCACCATCTAGTGTTGGTAAAAAAAAAAGGGGGGGGCTTTAAGTCTTGCTGAACATGCTGTAGAAGTTATGATAACTTCTACCAATTTTAAATAATTTTTTGAAACTGTTGCCATAATTCTGAAGCATCCTGTTGAAGCAACCTCACTTTTAGTATGCTTTTCTATGAACGCTTTATATAAAAGCACACAACTTAACAAGTTTCAGTTAGGTTCATCACAAATATATGGCATAAGACAAGGTTTTAGTGATATGTTCACACTTTTTATACACCTTTCAGTTACAAGTTTAACGTTAGATATGTGATAACTTCAAGAGATATTAGATATTACAGCACGTAAACATTGAAGTTTTTTATCTTAAGCACTGCAAATGTATTTCTTGTAAGTTATGGCAAATCTAACATTACGCTTTTAAGAAGTTTCAGGTGTGAACTTCATAATCCTTTCAAGCACTACAGGAACTCTGAGAAAATATCTGGGGTTAATTTAATGAAAAACTACCTAGACTTCTCATTGAGAGGTGAACATTATCACACAGACACACTTGATATTTCTAGAACTCTAGTTTTCCAGTCAGAAAGAAAATATCAAGTGAGCAGACAACTAACACAATAGAGTCAGTAGCTCTTCTGACAACTAACACAATATAGAGTCAGTAGCTCTTCCTTATCACTGACATCAAAAAGCTAAATTTTTTAGCACTTTTCTTATTGATTTATGAATATTAAATGCATGTTCAGAATCAGAATGTGACAACAGTAACTTTTCATTCACCAGCTCAAAATGTTTCCTGTTGAAATTGCATTACTCAGTGTATCCCACAGGGTTTTCCTGGTGGTTTGCTGATTCTAAAGGTTCATGAAATTACCTGGCAGTTATCTGTACAGTCACATCCGCAAAGAAAGTTTGGATCAAGATTTAAATGCACCCCTTTTCCTGGAAATCTCTCAGCTGAATATTCCACATATGGTGGACTTTCCTTCTCAAGATTATTTACACACTGCACAGGAACATTTTCTTTGCCACGTGTGATATCGTCAATCATCAATAAAGGCTACAAAGAAATAAGAAAAAAATGCATACACACTCTTTAAATATGTTACTCCACATTCCAAGTTATAAAATACATAATGTAATTAAATATGAATGAAGTGCACAAACAATTTAAAAAGTGCCTTGTAAAGACATTGTTTTAATAAACATGATGAAAAAAAAAGTAAAGTTTTTGCTTTGCTCTAAGATAAATAACATGTTATAAAAAAAAAAAGCAGAAAAATCATATAATAATAATAATAATTTATAAAAAAAGGAAGCAAAAAACAAGATAAAATGGCCCAAAACTATCACTAGCCTGTCCTCAGCACTAAAAACATATTTTCAATATGCTGATTACTTTGCCAATGCAGATTTAGAAAATAAGAAGGCTAAATCTTATTCCGAAATTTCTTCGAAAAAGAACTTTGTTTTACATGTCATAATAATTAGAGAATGGTCAGCTTGTATTTTATGTGAAATATTAAGAGTTCTATCCAGTTTTGCTGTGAACCACAGTGAGCTATCTATGGTACAATATCAATGTAATACCAAGTAATGTGCAAATAGAAAATGCAATTTGACCAAACAATATCATAGACTCCGTTCATGTTTTTCCCACACCTAATGCTGGTAACAGTTAGCTAAGTCTAAAAGGTAACTTTACACACCACTACCACCCAGCTTTTATGTAGTTCTTACAAAATGGTACGAATTTTGTCCTTGTGCTTCCTGAATGCTGAGTCAAGTAGTTGGTATAAGCTTGAAATATTGTCACAAAATATTATAGACACCCACTTTTGTCCCATCACACCACTTCCTGCAAAATACACAATGGTAATATGGCAGAGCTTGTTCGTCCAAATATTAATACTACGGACATATCATAACACATGCACACTCACTCTGAAAATGGTGCATGTGTAAAGACTATTTGAATTAACAACTAACACAATATATTAAAAAAAATATATATATATATATATACTGATACATAGTACCAACCTCTTTTGGCTTGAAGCTCTCAAATATGTGAACATAACAATCAAAAGTGAACAGGTCCACGGAAAGCTTCGATTTGATCCTACATAAGTACTTTGAAACATCTTCGATGTTCCGTAAACGACGGCCACACGGTCCTCTGTACAGTACAACCTGCTTTCCTGTGCCTCTATGCTTTGTTATGTGCCTGCAATAAATATGTTAAATTAAATTCGTTTTTACAACTTATACTGAGACAAAAGCATGAAAAAAGCAAATTAGTTTTTACGCTTTCCAACCGTAAGTTGAAGAAGCATATATATGCTCCAGCTTTGTCAGTCTGTCCGCACGATAAATCGCGTAAAAATAGTCCGATTTCAATGAAATTTTAGTATCTGGTAGGGGACAACCTGGTGACGAACCCTATTGAAAATGGGTGAAATGGGGTAAAAGGTCAGGACATAGAAGCGGGATCCATTCCATCGCCCTTATGCACCATAACTTACATAAAAATGCTTCGGTTGCAACAAAACTTTATCATGTTGTTCCGGAGGTACACTGAACCAGTTCTGTTGAATATCGTCGAAATGGAGTCAAAGGTCAGGGCACAAGAGCAAGATTTATTCCACAGCCATTATTTTCATAACTTGAGTAAAAAATGCTTCTATTGTGACAAAACTTTGGTATGTTGTTCTGGGGATATACTGAACGAGTCAATAGTCAGGGTAGGGAGGAGGGTTTGTCTGTGCACGATTTCTGGTATGTTGGAAAGCGTATCATAATCAATGCATTGCATGATTTTACTAACTTGTTTTTTGAAATACAAGGTCTGATCAAAAAGTACTGCAATTGAATCTGTAAAAAGGTAACAAGCAATTATTTCAGAAATTGGAGTTAAATCCCTTTCACAGCTTCTTCAGTAATATGCACTGTTTCAACCAATGTGTTTAGTGTTCAATGGAAGCACCTCTCATAATTTTTAAAAACAGTTGCCAAGATCTAATATATTTTACTACATTAAGTTTCGTTATCTTCAGATCCTTTTTATGCCAAGACTAACTACAGCTTCTAGATTCAATAATTTTGACATCGTCAGATTGTTTCAGCCGTATCATCAGATCTCCCCCTCAACCACCACCATCAAAATGTGTTATATCCCACTATTTAAAATTCTTTTCACATCAGTTTTTTTGCACCTTTTATTAACTCCAAAGCACAAAACAAGGATATTACACACACACACACACATGTACCAGTAAGGTGCTCTGAGATTCAGAGGTTAGCTCCTCAAACTAAAACCAACTACCAAGTAAATAGATGATGTCATCGCTCTGTCCACATCATTTTATAAACAATGCATAGCAACCGAAATATTGTTCATCAGACACCACTGGGATCGAACCCCAGATTTCTCGATAACTAGCCGAGCGAATTCGCTTTACGTAGCGGTGCCAACAATTCACAGCACTATGTATGGTATATCAGTCAGCATCTGACTACACAAATCCACATTGATAGGCTCAGCAACTGATTTGTCGCCATCCAAAATAAGCTCAATCGGAAAATAACATTAGATGACATGTGTAATCATAAGAGGGTACTATTTTAACTATTCTCACAAATGTGTGTTTGAGGTTCAATAAGGGACCTTAAACCTGTTCGAAAACGTTGATTTAAGTAAAATTTTCATAAAAAAAATTTTTTTATTTGATGGTGACAAAAAAAAACATCTTTTTATTTTTAAATCATAAAAAGTATATGGATAGCTCATTCTACAAAAAAAAAATATGATACTTGTGTTAGTTGTGGTTTGCAAGCTATGACTTACCGAACGTACCAAGGTACAAAATCATTAAAATCCACTTTGAAAGCTCAGTGGCATTTTTTTCTAGCATTAGTACCACTTTTATACCTTATTTTGATAGAGAAAATAAATAGCTTTAATTTGACACCAAAATAAGCCCAATTGATTGAAAAATAAGTGAAACAGGAAGATTTTTCTTAAGTGACGGAGAAAGTGAAAAGGCTTAAATTTCGTGAAAATTTCGAAAATTTCTCCAAGTCTAATTTTGGATAAAAAAATCTGAAGAAAATGTTTTTGAGGTTATCTCATAGGTTATTCATAAAAAAAATTTGAAAAAATCTAACGTGATAGCATGTTTGAACATTAAAGCCAGGTGATTTGGTGTGGAATGGCCTGGGTGTGTTTTTTCTTCATTCAGACTGATTATTTTGCTGTGTAAGAAAACAGGGCAAAAGGTGTTTGTTGAAAGTTCCAGCCATGCAACTGGATTTCTTATTACATACACACCAATTCATTCCAATGATGCTTGCATCTGGACAATGATATTTTGTGAGTCCTAATATAATGATTCTATAAATAAATCCAAACCACTTCGAACCTTTGTGTACTTTTTGAGGGCTTTTTTTAGCAGCATTTTTGGCAAAAGCTCTAAACATAAATATCTGCATATTTCACAAAAATAGGAAAATTTCATTGTAAAAACCTGGATCTCTGATGATAAGTGCTGGTGTGGATCTAATAGAAGTGAATATCTACCAAGGATTGCTCTACATCTTTGAACAACTGCAGCTATGCCATCACACACACACACATTTCAAGGGAAACTTTACATCTGGAAAGTGGAACTATTTTTTTAACATTTTCCTGTTTGTTAACATATTACTTTTAAAAAGTTTCTATTAGTTTTGCATGTCAAAAAAAAAAAGTACTCCCAAAGAAACTCTATAATCTTTCAGCAGTCACAGAATGAATATAGTCTAGATAAGTCTCATTCCCAAATCTTTAGTTAAAATAAGCTGGTAAGCAAGTCCTAACTCTTTAAGCCATTTCACATGAAGTCACCCACCTAAGCTACTAATTCATGTTCTCTATCACTTAAGAAGTACCAAAAGCAGTTGTAACTTTTAACAAATATATATACTCCTCTTAAATCACCTTTAAAATACCAACACTGCCTACAAATGCACACAGCAGTTGTCTCATCTCCAAATGCTACTAAGTAACAACGCTAATAAAACTTTGGTTTTCAAAATTTAATTACCAACACACAATTTTGTATTCTTAGATAGGGTTAATTTTAAAACATTAAATTCACTTTGAATTACAATTTTATGAATGAATAAGGGAATGAAACTAAGATTCCTTCAAAGAAGATATACTATACAGCAGTACCAAAACGAAGTTGAATTGAAAATGAAGAAGAAATTTATGTACAAATAAATTTCAGAACTTCAGAAATGAACAGCACTATATATCTTATGGATAAATTTTACCATTATGTCACTAGAAAAAAAAAGGGATCCATTTATGAAAACTAATTTTTGAAAGAAAAAAACTCATATGCATTGCAACAAACACATAACCCTGAGATTATCATTCTACACTAGAGCATATCATTGTTACACTGGAAGTATGATGCACACTTACCTCTCCCAGCCTTCATAAGTGGGTATCAGCAAAGGATTCTTTCCTTTATGCTTGGCAGGGTCATCATCACCATTACGACAAGTTTCATTACATATATAATGTGCCCGATACTTAATTCTGGAACGATTTAGCTTTTCGATTTCTTTGTAGCCAATCTGGGACTTCAGTTCCCCAAGCTGTATGAGCTGACGTTCTGGATTAAAAACGAAAAAATATATATATATAATAATAAAAAGCAACTTGTGGGATATTAAATTTCACTCAATTCTTATTTTACGTAATATTCCAGATTAACAAAATAAAAAAAACTCTTCACAGGGATAAATTTCACTCAATTTTTATTTTACTTGGCATTCCAGGTTAAAAGTGACAAAAATAAAAAGTCTTTCCTCAGGGAAATTGAATTTCACTTAATTCTCATTACTTGCTTCAGCAACAATACATCTGGCCCCTTATTAACTCCACTAAAACCAATTTCTTGAAAATTAGTCAGACATAAAAAGCATACATGTAAATTATGCACAGAATCACTAACTGAATAAATTTTATTAATTTTTATACATATTACTGCAGAAGAGATTCTGAGTAAATGAGCAAACAGAACTTTTATAGTGAAATTTAAGAACAGTATCTACTTGTAACAGCACAGGGCAGTTAGTATGTTATCTTTCATTAAAACCAAACATACGAACATAAATCCTTCCTTATATGAGAATATGCACTATGTAATTTTGTATTCACATTATCGAACAAGAAGATGACATCCAGCAATTACTGATACAGGTACGTACTGTGGCTGGTGAATACTGAAAACATAACTCTCAAAAAATTGTGAGCAAGATTAATCAATAAACCACCACCTAAACCTTAAAATGAGTAGAAATCTTAAATTAAGAAACAGAAACTGTAATATCACAAAAGAAGCAATTAAATTTTTTGACTGGTTTGACCAAAGCCTCGAGTTAATGTAAAAAATTATAAAAAGGGATCAAATTTTCAAATGATTGCATTTTTTTTTTTTTTGTAATACCACTGAAAAATATTTACACTTATGAAAATTAATATTGGGTGTGGACCTACACATACCTCCTCTAGCATGCACATCATACTTCTAAGGCATGCTGAATGTCATCTTGCTGTTGAACTTGGGTTCTCAACTGAGGGATTTAACAAATAAACTTAACTTGATCATGCTAGTTACGTTAAATGAAAAAACTTTTACAAGAAAGTTCCTAAGTTGGGAGCTTTCGACCTTATCTTAGGTCTTCATCACGCCAATGGAGGACTAAGATTGTTGCCAGATTCTACATTTGATTTTTTTCTATTTTTGTTGCCAAAACTTAGAATTGATCTCCAGATCATCGGAATGTAGAGAGGAGATTTGGAATTGAGTTGAAAATAATTTCCAGGCTTTCACAGTAACGGAGGGCAAAACGATTGTCAAAAAATGCAATTCGTTTTGCTTCGTTCCAGCGGGGAACTGCAGATGTGTCTTCCATTGTCAAAATAGACAAGGCTGTATTAGGATTGGCTTTCAAAACATCTTTTTTATGTTCTAAAATTTTGTGGTTAATGCTCCTGTATGTACTTCCAATGTATAAGTTATCCTCTGTTGAAGAAGAGATAGGAATGAGGGATTTAACTGAAGAACTTTGGTTTTCAATTGATGGTACCTTCTAATTCTCACTCATTCATCACTAACAATATGGAAGAAATTATTTTCACTGCTAACACTACTGCCCATTAATCTAGCCTGCAGTAATTCATGTACACCACAGATAACTATCAATAGAAGAGTGAGGAGAACAATGTAGTCTCACTTTCATCAAAGAATTGTCAACTATGCAACAGGTCATGTGGAGCACAATGAGACTCCTAACCCAGGCAGAAAGAGGCTGTCATATTTGCCAAAGCTATCACTTAGATACAGTAATCATGACTCTTTGTCAGTGCTTCCAGAAACATCCTGTGCCAGGCTTTCAAACACAAGTACCATCCACTTCTGACACTGATGAACTGCAAACACTTCTTCACTAAACACATGCCGTAACATCAAGAACATACCACCCTCCTGTAAATAAACTATCAATCCTCTTGATATCTGCGAGTTGGAGAAAGATCTAGAAGTTTCTCTCCCTCTTCAACATTAACCTATAAAGATTCAATAATTTTTCACCAAAATTTTAAAATGCTTTATGACAAACAGAAACAATAACTTCAACTTTAGTTTTTAAACATCAACTATTCCCAATTCACTGCTGGATAAAGGTCTCCCCAAATCTCTTCAACTCCCTGTCTTGACCAATTTTCTTTCATGTTACTCTGGCCATTTCCATACACATGGTCTACTCTTTGGAGTCTTTTTCTATTCCTTGATATCTAATCTGGTATTTTGGTTGTCTAACACTGGCCAGTTCTTCTAGCAATATGTCCAGCTCACTGCCAATTAAGGGTCTTTATTTTGATCATGAGATCATCCATTCTTGTCAATTTCCTCATTTAAGAGTTTCTCTGCCTGCCTTTTTTGGTTACATTACGTATGCATCTCTCCATGTTTCTTTCAGTTGTCTGCAGTCTGTCTTTTTTCGTGAAGGTCCGTCCATCTCTCTAATCCATAAATAAGAACTTGAAAGATGCATTGATCAAACACTTTTCTATTTAAGACATAATGGTAAATTGCTCGCGAAAATTGTGCTGCTTCTTCCAAATGCACTCCAGCCAAGTTTTATACACCCATTAACTTCTTTGATGTGGCCTCCGCTTGATATCTGCTGCCCACGGTAGATGTAGCCATTAGCTACTTCTAAATCTGGACCATCAACCTCCAAAAATCTTCAGTTCTACAAAAGCATTGTACATCTGGTTTTATTTTCTGTAAGTTTATCTTTAATCTCTCTAATTTTTTCACAAAGTTACTGCATCATACTATGCAGCTCTGGTGAGGTACTTGTAGATGACTTGTCAGCAAAACAATGATGGGTTAAACAATATTCATTCATCTTTATCACCTTGCCTTCCAAGTTTCATGACTGAAAAACATTCTGCAATGTGGCTTTGAATAACTTGGTAGGTATAGAATCCTTTTGTCTCATTCCCTTTCTAATTTTTAAACATATTGTGCCCTCAAACAGTCAAAACTTTGCACCTGCATTTCATAAATGCTATCAATAACATTAATGTATACATCTTCAATGCAGCAGGATTTCAAAGACACTGACATTGTAACTGCTGATGGTTGCACAGAATCAAAAGCTTTTCATAATCAATAAAAAAACGTACATAGTGGGATATTTTACAAGTGTTGACAGATTAACAAAAAAGGCATGTGCCTAGCCAACTTGTACATGCTTTGCACAGATCCAATAAATTTCTGGTCCTGAATAGCTGCAATGGATGAAACATAGGTTTGTTACTTTGCCGAGATTAAAAAACAATGACCAGTATGGAAGCGTACATCTTCTTCCCCTCCCAAGAGGTTTAATTTTTCTCTGTCAGCCAGCAAGGTGATGTTATCAGCTTTCCGGAGTGCAGAAGGCTTATATAATCAGGATTTACTAAATAGAAAAGGGCACCACTATCACTGGTGCACACCATGACAATCTCATAACCCAACTTTATGCACAGACATCAAGGAAAAGAAGCATGGAAAATTAATGAGGTGTCTTCCTCCTTCAAGAAAATGTACGAAGTCACACTTCCCAGATTGCTAAGACTGCCATATAGACTGCAAAGGTTTCTGAGTTGCTTCAGTACCACACTATTCACCAGAGCTTGCCTTTTAATGGCTTTTAGTTGTTCCCCAAGCTGAAGGAAAACATCTGTGAGAAGCAATGCCTCCAACTTTGAGGTGGTTGCAGCACAGTTGGGAGATCAAGATATTTTTCCTCCTCAGGATCAAGGCACTAGAGCAGGAGAGGCAAACCTTTTTCAGAGTGTGTGCCTAAATGGGTGATAATTTTCTAAAAACTTATCTTGAGTGCCCACGGGAATTTCAAGCTGCAGATTATCATTTATTACTTATCAACTGTTCACTCACAAACAATGGGAGAAAAATACAAGCAGAGTGAAACCAATGGCAACTATTCACTTCTATTATTACCCAAATACTGATATGTACACAGGGTTTGCAAGACATTACATACGACATCACACGTTCCAGCAACTACCAAGCTGGTGTGAGACGTCTCTTGTGAACACTTCTCACTGCCCTTATTGGCACTCGCAAGGTGCACTCTCCACTACTTTTCCTTCAAGTTACGACCGGGTAGAATCCTTTCTCTCTCCTTACAGGCAAACCCAACAAACTGTAGACGTCTTTCTATCTGGCTGGGGGCCCTCTTTTGGAGAACTTCCCTCTAAAGATGCATTCAGCTAAAACAAATTTCCTCGCTCAGTCCTTAAATGAAATTGTCTAAGCTGTCCCTAATATTCAAAACTGGGAAATGTCCCTTAGTAACAGCTGCTTCACTTGACAGCAATGATAATCATTACATATTTATTTATCTATTATGGGTGTGGTTTAAAAATAAAGGTGGTAGCCATGTGCCAACAAGGTTTTTCAGGTGCCACCTTGGGCACACAAAATACCATTGGTTCACCGCCCCTACACCAGAACATCAACAGGCAAAATGTGTTGCAGTGGCTGGGAACTAAGTCAAAAATTTAAAAAACAATGCACGCGCACACACGTATGTCACAATGGCACAGCCGTACTATCAGTATTAGGAAGCAAACCTTTTGAACAAAATCTCATAGGAATCTGAATGTACAGCCAGACAATACAAAGCTTTCTACGCATCTCTGCAACAAAAACCCATACCTGCCAAGATTGGGTAGAGCCTTGTCAGTAGTAACTAGTATTATCGTGCGGCATACATACATACATGCTTATACACGAAAAGATCCATCTCTTTGTGTAAAAGAAATACACACCACAACAAAACATTACAACAAACAAGGACACTAATGAAACAAACTTAACACATGCGAAACACAAAGTTGATTCCCCTGGCAAGAGTATGATAAGTAACATTGCGAGACTTAATTTCGAAACTTACACCAGTAAAAATCAATCAGATGCATTCAGAATTTCACACTTTTACAAATGGGAAATCCAAGCAAGTGAACATGCAGTGCGCAAACACCTCTACTTACCATATGATCATACTGTCTCTGACATTGCAGTTTATGACGAGATGAGACCAAAGGAAAAAAAAAAATGTTTTTTAACTGGGTGGAAAAAAATCAAAACACACAGCAAAAATGTGGACTACTGTCAGTTTGTCTTCTGTTGACTCTGTAGCTGCACAGCATCCATTGCTTAATTTTTCTTTCTGCTGATATCTTTCTCTCCCAATTTCTCCATTGGCGCTTTTCTTTCTTTCCTTTTTTTTTCTTTGTGCCCTCCGATAACAATTTTATCCATCATGCTGAAAGAACTTTCAGCCTGAGGACCATGAATGAGAGCATGATATCAAGGCTTTAATGATTTTAGAAAAATGGTGTAACTTTGAGAATACCTTTTAACATCATGCATCAATTTTTACAAATATTCTAACTTCGTCACTTCCGTTTTGAGACAGGCAGACCTGCCAACTTTCAGAAACAGAAATCCGTAAAAAAATTTAATCGATATATTTGCTGAAAATTTTAATCGATATATTCGATTAAATTACTTGTCGTGCATATTGATTAAATGTACCAAACATATCGATTTAAAAAACGATGTTACCCAAATGAACCATCAACTTTTAATTGAAGTGTCTACAGATGTTTAAATTTATCGGCACATTCATATCGATTAAAATAAATTCTATACATAATTTCTCATAACTATGCTATCATTATGATCTATAAAGTGATAAAAATTTACTTTTACAGAAGTTTGCATCTAAAGGGAAGGATGTTCTACCCTTTCAATGGGATTGTGTATCACGCCGTCATGAAATAATACTAAAATATTTTCAAAAACGAGCCATTTTCATGTTAGGTTTTTATCTTACGGAGACACGGACGATGAGACAGTAAAAAAAAATTAAATAAGTAAGAGTGACTGAGAGACACTAAGTGGTAAATTATTTTCAACTAAAAATGAAGTGAACAAATATTTTGTACGAATCGCATAGAGTTCATCATAACTTTTAACAAAGGAAGTTAATTTCGTTATTTTTTTCCCCACGCAGTCAACGTTATATTTATGCTTGTCACTAGAAATATGATTTGTAATATCATTCCTTCCACCATGCGAAATGTTGAAATTGCATCTGCACATAGCACGAAACGCATATTTTCCTTTCTTGAAGATTTCGCAATACACAGGAATTCTGCAGAATACGAATCACGGAATATTTTATAGTACTTTTTTTCCCCTTTTATGTTGCTGCTCATTGATAGCGAATCACTAATATTAAATTTATTACCACTCGGGAAAAAATATGTAAGTAAAAACTGCTATAGTAGAGGGCAAAATACAGATTACAGAGTTATCCGATTCGAGCTGGTCAGCTAGGAAAGCAGAGAGCAACTGAAAGGTTCTTTCATCTAGAAACAAAGGTTTCGGTTTTAGTTACGAATGTCATTCCCTTGAGTTCGTCCCATCCCTCCCCATCATACCTCACAGGCGGATCGAAGCCTTGTCTTTTACTAAATCCGATCCCTTTAGCGGCATCCGTTATACTTCCAAATGGCACTGATTTTATAGTTCTGTCTTCTCTTCCTGTCCTCCCCCTCCCTTAATCTTACAGAATAGAGCTTCTCTAGTCATTCCTTTTAAAAACAATCTGGGTCCATCAACGTCTGAACCAACCACTCTCCTGCAGTAAACTAACACAATGTGTTTTGCCGGAACAAAACCAACTGTCTTTTACATCAGGCGTAACGGGAACGATACAGCCACTTTGTCGGTGACATCCTCCCCATCTCGTCCCCTGCTCCCTTTGTGGCGGCGTAACCACGGCATAAAACGTTTGAACCAGGATTTTAACTTCAATCTTACGTTTCTGCAAAAAAAAAAAAAAAAAAAAAAAAAAAATGGCCTAACATGACAAACTGTAGAATACACGTATTCTGTTTTAGAAAATGAAAATCTCTAAATATCACACAATTCAATTCGGTTTGATAGAAGTTACAAAGCCAATGGCGCTTTTTTTTCAAACAGATAAAAAAAAAAAAAAAAAAAAACCACTTCCTCTCTAGATTAAACTTGTGCTGTCAAAATCCGGATATTTTAAAATTCAGAGTTGTTTACTAAAACCCCAAAATTTCATACCTACAAAAAAGTGTGGGTTTGCAAAAGCAACAGTGTTCTCCCCGATACTTTACTGTTTTCTTTACGAATCCCTTAGTATGAATTAATTGATATTTCGCGTGTTTTTGCTTTATTATAGAACATTTTTTGTGCCCGTTAATTTCTAAATTAAAAAGCTGCCACACACGCGTCGTTTTATAATTAAAAATTCTATCCAAATCGGTCAATTTCCACGGAAGATATTGTGCTAAAATTCTGAAACGCGAGCGAACAAATCTTGCGCATGTGCTACTACAGTCCCCGTGAATGCTGATAGCAATCATTTTCAATAGGATAGGTCCACTATGGGTGCTGAACAGCATACCCAAACTTCATCACAATCATGCTTTGATTTTACGCAAGTCATCACGCAAAAGGGCAGAAGAATGAATCCCTCTCCTATGTCTTGACCTTACCTTTGACCATTTTCAATAAGGATTAGATGAATTAGTATGTACCCCAACATATTAATTTCATTGAATCAAGCCAAGACATTTTTATGAACGTTACCACCGAGCAATGAACAAAGCACGGTTGGAAAGCGAAAGCGTAGAAAACTTACTGACCAACGAACGGACCAGCAAAATAAATCATTGCTGGAGCAGCACTGGCTCGAATGAACATTGGACTTACTTTTTTTTTTTTTTTTTTTAACTTCCTCTTATAGTAGCATTCTTTCGTTAGGTCAAATTTATTGCCAGAGAAGAAGTTACGAAACCATGCATGCCCCAATGCATTTTTAATTTCACAAAACTGGCAGTTTTTGCTTAATTTTGTCATGTTGGGTATCGATCTGGGGTTAAAAATTCCACAGATTTAAAATCCGTTGGAGTTTTTTTCTACGATAACTACGTTCTGAGATAGCCTGTCGAACTGAGAGGATTAAAGATAAAAGACACCTGCTCCAAAGCGGACACACCCCACGCTGGCCTTCTGAGAAGTTGCGACTCGGGAGATGAACAATGCATGATCTTGAAAAGAAAGGCGGGGAGGAAACAGCGTGCACAAGAGAGGAAGAGAACCAAACGGAAGGTTAAATAAGCCCAGCTGGTTGGTGTTCTAGTGTTTAAAAAAAGGCAAAACAATAACCTAAAACGTGGGAAAACTGCAGCAAAATGTTCCCAAATAAACACATGTAACTAAAAACTTATTCGTAACTTACATCGCACTTTACTTTGAATGGATTAAGTTTAAAAAAAAAAAAAGGTTTTATAATAGTAGGTGCAAAATCATCAGAAAAAGAAAAAAATCTCGGAGAATCGCCAAATCCGTAAAATTAACATTTTGCCCGTAAAACAAGTCACATTTCCGTAAATTTTATGGGTAAACCGTAAAAACCTGGCAGGTCCGGCACAGGGCAATGCAGAAAAGTGAAGTTATCGATCGCGCGGGGGGGGGGGGGGTCTTTGCTCTGTCTGACTCCCGGTTTTCCCATTTTCAAGCTGATATACAAATATTTATGCAGTAAAATATTATTTAACAAAAGTATTGGAGAAATGACGATTACGGAAAAAATCTGAATTTCGTCGACCTTCCATTTTCAAAAGTTTTGTAAAAATGAATTCCGTCCCCCTCGACGAACACCCCTCCCGTCGCCACCAACTCACCAAAAATTTCTGTTCACTTGTCCATTGATCTTGCAAATGACCAAAATAATAACGAAAAAGGCGAAATTCCTCGAATTTGCAAAAGATCATGAGGAAATTTTCGCGGCGTCTAACTTCCGTTTTCACAAATTGTTGCCTACAGTTTCAAGATGAAATACAAAAATTTTTGCAACAAAATTATATTCAACACGACTACTGGACACAAAGGCAACATCGGGAGAAAAAAATTACAATTACGGCAAAAAATTTTACTCCAATTAAATGCAGTTTTCGGAAATTTTGAAACACAAAACACCGTCACCATACGGAAAACGGACCCCCCCATTCTCTTCAGTTTTACACCAGTTTAAAATGACATTTACCAAGAATACTGGACACAAATGCAACATCGGGAGAAAATCCATTACAATTATGCCAAAATTCTATACTCCGTTTAACTACCATTTCCGAAAGTTTTGAAGCATGAAATACAGTCCCCAGATGGTATTTTGTGTTTTTTCGCAATAGCTAAATAAAAATAAAAAAAATTAAAAATTAAAATTTATAGAATCCGTAGTTTCGACAGACAGTTATGTAGTCAAATCCATAGAAACTACAGACATTCCGTAGTAGTTGGCAGGTATGGAAACCCACCCAACCCAATAAATGGATCTGAATATTTGTCTTCCAGTTCACAGACTAATATTGTAGGAATCAATAAAGCATCCACATGCAACAAAGCATAATAAGTTACGAAATTTTACCACAGAATTTCAAAAACTGATTATCATGCATGAAACTAATTATAGTATTTCCATTCCATATAAATACTGAGTTCATGTGAGTACTTTGGACACAGGAGGTTCATTTCAACACCACAGAAATTAATATAGAAGCACTGGTTATTTTAAAAAATGGAACTCCCTCTTTAGTCACTTTGTACAAATTCTTTTAATTACAACAATCTCAGGATGTGCATACACTCTTTTTTAATGGCAGTTTAAGGATCTGTATTCAAATTTAAAGGTATAAAGGATTTCTTCACCCTAATTTAATGTCCCCGACTCCTTAACAGAAACTATCACAAAAGGAAAAAAAAAAGGATGAAAGCGCACATGTTATTAGGAATCGACCTAGGGTCTGTGTGAAAACAGCTAGCATCCCTGGATACTTCAGCCTACAACATAACTGCACTAATGTTAAGTGGCTAAGCAGTTTGCAAGCATTTTTTTTATAATTTAGGCTATGGTGTGAGTACAGTGCTCAGCTTGTGTAATTGTTTTCTGTCATTCTCTTTTCCCCAAGACACAACCTAAATAAAAGGTGAAGAATTTCCTTTTTAATTTAGCGTTCATAGAAATCAAGAAACACAATCCACTCTCCCTAAAACAGTAAGCCAAGAGTGCCCTACATAAATGGTTCCAGGAATTCGGCATACACCACCACATGACAAATATTTGTGCTCCCTGTAAGAACTTCTGTTCTAAGCCATGTAAAATTCAATAACATTTTTTTCCCCAGAAGTCTTAACAAATTCAGAAGCATGACAAGTTTTAAGTCCCACTTTCTGCAATGGTCTGCGTATGAGACCTGGACAGTGATAATTAACCTTTGCACCAAAACAAATTAAATAAAAAAAAAAAAATTAAACACCATTCCGAGCAAAGTGCAAATTTCAGATAGTTAATACTACAGTTATTATAATATAATTTGGTTAGTGAAAATTAACCTTTGGTTTACGTGGCTATATTATAAGTCAATAGTTGTATAACTATTATCACTACTGTTACATACGTTATAAAGTATCTTCAAGTCGAGTGCTCTATGCTTCGTTACTCACACCATAGCCCAATAGCAAAAGTAATGAAGCATAGAGCACTCGACTTAAAGATACTTTATAACGTGTAACAGTAGTGATAATAGTTATACAACTATTGACTAACTAGAGTTATTATATTACAACAGAACAATTAAACTCGTAACCAAGACACTCAGACAACACTTGGTCATGGAGCTGTTTCTTAATTTTGGATTACTACTGCTATTCACACCCTGCCATTTTTCTTTTTTTTTCTCTCTCGTCTAGAAAAACCGAAAAGCTGCATTTATCAACATCATCAATCTTTCACGACAACTGTTTAATTTAGTTGCAGCCTGAATGAGCAGCATAAAAATCTTATGTGAAGATACCAACAGTCCTGACAGTTCTTATATTCCCATATGCAAAAAAGGCATATGGCACGATATTATGTGGCCAAAGACTTTAATGTAAAACTGCTATTAAAAGCAGCGACAATACTGTTCATCACATATATTTTGTTAAAGTATGCCGGGTGGAGTAGTTAGGTCCATATAATGATATGAAAATACAAAATGAACATAAATGGTAAAAATGTTTCACTTACTCACAATAATTTAGGCTTATGTCAGCATTTTAGTCACTGTGGCAAAGCATCTGCTCGATAAAACGGACTTTTGCTTATTTAGATGAGATCCAACTTCTGTTTGAACGGAAGATTCACAGATTAAAAACACTATTTCAAGTTAAAATTCTATACCTTTGTATAGGTGTTTGCAAGGAATGATTAAAACGAGAAATACAGCTGAACATTTTGGATACAATAAATGTTTGATTAATTCAATATATAACAATCTTAAGAATAATCAAAACCAGACTAAACAAAAGATCATATATAAACCTTACATCTCTTTTCCATACTTACCACCTAATAAGTAACATATTAAGGAAAAAATATGTTTTGAACGAAATAAATCTTGCAGAAACCATCATTGATAACTGCTTATTACTTACTTCTGGTAATAACAAAAAAATCGATCCTAGATCGATCAGGAGTATATGCCATTCCAACCAAGACAGACAATAATCAACAAGATTCCATTTATATCGGAAGTACAAAAAGACGTATAGTTACGAGACTGAGGGAACATATTCAAGATTGGCAAAAGAAAAGACCAAGAAAGGCCCTGATACAACACTGCATGGAAAAACAATCGCAGCCCGACTGGGAGAATATTAGACATTTAACATCACACAGGACTCGTAGACAGATCATAACATCGGAAGCTATAGTCATTGAGAAATTCGGAAACAAATGCTGCAACACTAATTCGCCAATAGAATTACCTCATGCCTGGCGATATTTGATCGAACAGGAAAACAATCGATTTCAAAAGGCTAATAAACACAGGTTCAAAAATCGCAGGTGCGGAATGGCAAAAGTAGACCAAGAGGAACACAATTCCATAGATGCTGCTACTAATGGCTTGCACAGTGATACGCAATTGTCCATGGTCTGCGACGACGAAGGCTGAAGGCAGGGCGATAACAAGATATTACATCAGTCTTTCGAGGATCGTCAACGAGGACTTGGTGCCCACGTACACCTTAAAGTTTCCACTGAGGAAGGCATAAATTCTTGCCAAAACATGTTTGGAAGTGTGTTGCGGTGGTGAATTATGTTTGGGTCCATGTTTTATTCCTTTGGGTTCCTTTTATTCTTTTGGGTTTTTAACTTTCACGTTTTAATCATCATTCCTTGCAAACACCTATACAAAGGTATAGAATTTTAACTCAAAATAGTGTTTTTTAATCTGCGATTCTTCCGTTCAAGCAGAACTTGGATCTCATCTAAATAAGCAAAAGTCTGTTCTATCCAGCAGATGCTTTGCCATAGTGATTAAAATGCCAACATACGATAAGCCTAAATTATTATGAGTAAGTGAAACATTTTTACCATTTATGTTCATTTTGTATTTTCATATCATTATATGGACCTAACTACTCCACCCGGCATACGTAAACAAAATATACATGACAAACAGTATTGTCGCTGCTTTTAATAGCAGTTTTACATTAAAGTTCTGACAGTTTTTTTTTCTTATCACTATTATTTGAAAAGAAAGAAAAAGTAAATCAAGAATTGCAACACGTACCATAGGCAACATAATCTTTCTTTTCCTGAGTTGTAGATTTCTTGGCAACATTTCGAGGAGCACCATTGGCTATTGGACGAGGTAAATCCGGAAATTTCTTGTCATCCTCTTGAACACACCTTTCCAATAGATCTAGAACATTTTTTCATAAACAATAGAATGTTATACCTACATTGTTATGATTATCTGATTCAAATGCATTAATGAAATCATAATCAAAATGGTAGTTACAAAATAACGTTGGCCACAAATATTTGAATGCTTTCACGAGCATTTGAACATTTTTCTCTAAGTAAAAAGGAACAGGTTTGTCTTTAATTAAAAAATGTGATAAACTGTTATATTTTGTACATAAACATTTATTCTAGCAAAAAGAAATGTAGTAAACTGAGATGCAGTAAATTAACAAGATCAGCGGTCACCAACCGGTGGTCAAATGTAGTAAACTGAGATGCAGTAAATTACTCTAGATCAGCGGTCACCAACCGGTGGTCCGCAGAAAAATCTGGACATTATTGCATTATTTGCATTTTTTATGTTTTATTAATAATAAAACAAAAATAATATTCTAAGAAATCCTTATATTCTGAAATCTGAATGACAATTTTCGCCTTTATATTGCACTAAATTCACGAAATGTACTAGACTACTACAGGGCTCGTGAAATACAGCACGCGAGAGCTTTATTTCATCCAGTTTCCAACGGTTACCCCGCTCTGCGAATACAGATTCTCATCAGATTGTTTTATTTTATTTGTGTATTGTATGTAACTGTATATTTTCTTTAACTGTTATATTTAATGGCATCAAATAGTTTGACTTTAATAACTATCATTTCTTGTTTGGTTTCAGATTCGAAGCAATAAACCCATAATGAGTGAAAAAAAGCAAAGGAATATTTTGCATTTCTTTAGTAATACAAAAGACAATGTAACTAATGATAATAGTAACAATAGTAATCTGTGTACTTCACTTAACCGTGAGCTGATTAATGATTCAGAGCCGCCACAGTTCTCGTCAGGCACCATTAGGAAGAACATTCGAACTGGAAGCGGAGAGAAGAAAAAACTCAAAGTATCAAGAATATATTATTCGAACTACTTGAAATTTGGATTTATTCAAGAACCTGGTAGTGAGCTGAATCCACAGCCGCTTTGTGTAGTGTGTTCTGAGAGTTTATCCAATGATGCCATGAAACCTTCGAAACTTGAAAGACACTTGCAATCAAAAACACCCAGATTTAGCTAAGAAACCACTTTAATATTTTCAAAGAATGCGTGAAAATATGCAAAAGCAAGTAATTGCTTTAACAAAAATGACTGTTGAAGATAAGTCCTTATTAAAGGCTTATTATCTGATAGCACTTCAGATCACGAAAAATGAAAAGCTACAATTGGAGAAGAATTAATTAAGCCTTCCACAAGCCTGTTAAGAGGTTTTGGGAAAGCAGGCTGTCAAGAAACTGAAAGTAATTCCTATATCCGCTAACACTGTCAAGCGCAGAATTGAAGACATGGCTGAAGATATTGAAAATCAAGTTATAAAAATGGTGAAAAATTCACCATTTTATTCAATTCAACTTGACGAATCAACGGACGCAAGTAATAAGGCACTTCTCCTTTGTTTTGTGAGGGTTGAGTGTGAAGGAGAGTTACAGGAAGAACTACTTTGTTCGCTCAATATGCCGGGTAGAACAACTAGCGCTGAGATTTTTAAAGCACTTAATAGTTATTTCCTGGAACACGGAATTGAATGGAAAAAATGTATTGGGATATGTACAGACGGTGCCACAAACATGACTGGACATCTTTCAGGAATTGTTGCAAAGGTGAAAAATGTTGGTCACCCAGACATTTTGTCCACACACTGCATTATACATCGTGAGCAACTTGCAGCGAAAAATATGTCCCCAGAACTACATGAAGTATTATCAGATGTTATTAAAATTATAAATGAAATTCAACACAATGGGATCAATTCTCGAATATTTGAGGCACTTTGTGAAGAAATGGGTTCCCAGTATACTCTCCTTCACGCTGAGGTGAGACGGCTGTCGAGGGGCAAAATACTAACCAGACTGTACGCCCTGCGCGAAGAAGTCAAATTATTTTTCCAGCAGCAAAATAATCCGAAATTTCAAGAACTCTTTTCACACGATGAGTGGGTAGCCATGCTTGCATACCTGGCAGATATTTTTTCGCTGTTAAATGAACTAAACACATCCTTGAAAGGACAAATTAAGGACGTGTTCACACTACAAGATAAAATGGATGTTTTTCAAAAGAAAATATTACTGTGGCAAACGCAGTTGGCTGAAGAAGATCTGCAAATGTTTTCAAATTTTGATGAATATATGAGAGAGAAGGATATCAACCAGTGGTGGTAACCATTGTTCAACAGCACTTACAATCACTCACAGAATCTTTTGGTCGTTATTACCCAAAGAAAGAAGATCCCAGACATGGCAATATGTGGATAATAAATCCATTTGCAGCAAACATTGAAGATAGCAATTTAAGCATGAATGAAAAAGAAAGCCTCATCGATCTATCATCCGACGACAGTCTCAAAGCTAAATTCCAGTCATCCTTATCAAGACCTCATTTTTGGCTCTCCATAAAAAGTGAATACCCATTGCTGAGTGAAAAAGCAATAAAAATTTTTATTCAATTTTCAACAACATATTTGTGCAAAAAGACATTTTCATCTGTCACAGCAATTAAAACTCTGTACCGGTCTGGGCTTGAAATAAATACAGCTCTCAATCTTGCATTAACGTCATTGGAGCCAAAAATCCATAAACTTCTTTCAAACAAGCAGGAACAAATATCACACTAAAAATGTAAGCTTCAATTATTTTGTAATAATTAAACTAATTTTAATAATTTTGTTATAAACAACTTTTAAAGATTTTGTTATAATTAAATAAGCATTTATAATTTTGTTATAATTAAATAAGCGTTCATAATTTTGTTATAATTAAATAAGCATTTATAATTTTGTTATATTAAATAGGTGCATTTCATATTAATAAAATGGAAGTTCTCTGATTATTATTTTACAAATGTATTTATCTTTTTAAAAAAATTCATTTTAGTGGTTCGCAGGATTTAAAATTATGAATTTAGTGGTCAGTGAGGTCCGAAAGGTTGGCGACCGCTGCTCTAGATTACACATTCAGGTCATTTTCTGATTTACTAAAAGATTGACTGCTCATTTTGTTTTCCCTCAACACATAATCAGAAACTTTAATAAAGCTTTATGCATAACAAAAGGGCAATTTGTTTAAAACTGAAAGGTGTACAAACACAAACATTTGCGTTGCCGTAAGTTTTGAATTCTGCATTATTAGCTCATACTGATACAATACTAATGCTGAAAACTGCAATAATAATTCAACTTGTTAATCCAATACACTTTGTGCCATTTACATTCTATTGAATAAGTCTCATTTTTTTTTCTCTCCGAGTTTTTGTTTATTAGCAGGATGTTTCTGGCCTTCTGTTGCCTGTCAAGGCCAGAAATTTCTATTAAACAAAAACTCAAAGACAAAGAATAACAAACTACAACCGAATATAATTGCAATTTCTGAGTAAAGCTGAAACTAAATGATTTTCTAATATTGCATTATTTTTTTGCACAGGATTCATTTATAACATCTGCACTTAGAAGCAGTAATTAAAATAATATAACTATACCACAATAAAGAAATGTAGCCTATCTAAATGAAAACTTGCATAGATTTTAACAAGGAGGACAATATCAAAATTCTAGTTAAAAAAAAAAAAAAAAAACTCAATTCAGCAAATAATTACCTGAAAATGAAGGCTTAACAAGAGCAAAATTATTTACTTGCATGAAAACTAGCCAGTACCTTAAAAACCAACACAGCCTAACATGCAGCAGCTCTATTAGACATAAGAATGGCATCAAATGCTTTTAAACCAATTCTGATGACAAACCTAAAGTTATTTTAAAGTGAACTGAAGTCCTGGACAGTACCACACATGCTCTTTTAATACTGGAACTAATTCAAACCTAAATTAAACCAGGAACACTTCTAACATTAATTTTAGTCTAGGTGAAACTGGTATTTCTGGTTATCACAGAGGAAGGTACACTCAAAATGCTGTCAGTGTTAACATAAATAATGTAGATAATTTTAGAATGCAGCTTTGTTTGTGGTTAGAAATAATGACTACGCTACAATACCAATGATTAATCACTTAGCATATCCACAAGTTCAATTTTTCAGAGCAACTATGATTTCACATATCACTGACTTTGTACAAGTACTGAACTCTATGACTGCTGAGTCAGCTTTACCCATGAGATAACAAAATTTGTAGTCCCTCAATGAGAGTTACTGCATAGGACTGGTTAAGGAAACAGTCTAAATACTTTCAAGACTACTTTCTCCTTTGATCAGAAAACTTTGTGATATTGACACTTTCAACTAGATTGCAAATTTACTTACTCTTATCTTATCTTATCTCACACACACACACACACACACACACACACACACACCTACTTTCCCCACTTATTCTTCAGTGCTTTGCAAAGCCAATTTAAGACCGAATAGCCATACAGAATTTTTTTATTTTCATGCTGTTTTCGATTTTCAAACTGACTGAAAAACCCTGCAGGCATTTCAAATACCAGATGGCCAGAAACAACAGTTTAATAAATCAAAGAAGAAAAGAGAATGTATCTTCTTAACCTTCTGAGTTAAATCCAAAATAAGTAGTTTGTTACTATGTACAGAGCTGCCAACCTTTCGAGGTGCCTATCAGTAATCATTTGGAAACAAAATATGCATGTGTGCGACATCGTACATTTTTCTAAAGTTACTAACTAAAATTACTGTATTATAAAGTAAAACTAACACACTTAGCTTATAATAGTATATCAAGCCTGGTATTAAAAAGAAAGAAAAAACAGCCTTAAATCCATTATTTTTCTAGGTTTGTACTCTACTGGTATTGTATGAGTAAGGATTTTCATACGATAATTCCATCCAAAAGAAACCAAGACTGTAGTCAGACCTTTGCCTAACATCTGTCTTAGGTCTGATATATATATATACTGTATTTTTTCTTCTATAATCACAGCAGCGTATAACCTGGAGATAGTAAAATTCAGGAAAAAAAATAAAATTCCTTTGCATAATCTGCAGCGGCGCAGAATCTAGTGGCGGTGAAACACCCGTGATGTTAATCCTGATGCCCCCCAAAAAAAAGATCCTACTAAAAAAACAAGTCATTTTTGAATGGTTTCCTGTTACTTTCAAGTGAATAAAGAGCAAAAATTATGAGGTTTTTTTAGCAACTCCCTAGACATGCAACAAAAATGTGTGATGCTAAGCTTCAGCACACCATCATCCAGAACAGCAAATAATAGCTTTCGTTTTGACGATTTCAGCTAAAATGCTTGCAAGTTAAAAAAAATAATAATAATAAAACTTCTTTCCAATTGTTTTTGCCGCATTCCCCCATCTTTGCATTGAGTTACATTTCATCATTATTAATGCATTTCTGCTAATTTTCCAAACATATGACCCCTCTCCTGATGATTCCGATTGCGATTTTTAAAAAATCTAAATGCTGCAAAAATGTTTTTTTTTTTTTTAAAGCGGCGAATCACCTGCATCGGTATATAATCTGCAGAATCTGAATTTATTATTTTTTTAAATATAATCCGTGGATTATATGACAAAAAATATGGTAATTTAACATTTTCTGGGTCTGTCTACTTAATACGTAGTAGCTATGTGATTTTCAAGTCAGAATTCAATCAGAAGTTCAGGAACTGACAATAACATTGCGGCGGCCTTTTTCAAGCTGCTATTCACATTATTTTATTTATTTTTTGCAAATCCGTTTTTTTCTTTTCATATTTGTACTGAACTGGTACTATATGTGTATCAATTTTCATAAGTAAATTCCATCAGAAAATCTCTGAAAGGGAGAAAGGCAGTGACTGACATTTGGGAAACTATGCAAATGCAACTTTTAATGCTGTCCTACAAAAAAAAAAAAAATGGCCGCCCGATTCTTAAAACAATGGCAGGAGCTGCAAATCTGCTGATAACTGCAAACGCGTAGCATCGCTGACGCCACGCGATGGTTTAATCAGAACCACTTTTAAGGTTATGTTTGCTTTGCGCTGAGTGCGCCTCCGAAGTTTGCATCATATGCCAGCTCTTAGGTTTTTTGAGTAGTGATACACTGACATTTTAGTGAAGCTTCGATGTCCACGCTGGCTTTCATGAACCACCGCAACTGCAATATGCCTATCATTCTGCAGTCATAAAACAAAAAACAAAACACCTATGTGAAATTGAAACCAGTTTTATGCGATATACCAACATATCACCCGGCCCTACTTCTGATCGAAATTTACATGTTCATTCACATATTGTGCTGCAGACTGAGTAGCAAGTGACTTTCCGTAATTTCATACAGTCGGCTGAAAATCCATATTAATTATGGAAAATCCATAATAGTTGGCACCTCTGTATGTATTACACAAATGTAAAACAGGCTTACAAAAAAAAAAATTAAAAAAAAAAAAAACACTATTGTCATGTTAATCAAGCACATATCCTATATTTTCCACATGTAGAAATGTCAACAAGAGAAACATTTTAAATAATGTCAAACTCAGTTTACGCATTTTTGCATATACATACATATTCCTATCACTTGCTATTTGATTATCATGTAGTTTTCACTTTGTTCGCAGGTGTGTTCAAAATGTTTAACCCTCAACACATAAGAAGGTATGGAAACCTACTTGTCCAATTCTAACATACTGATTTTTTTTTTTTTTTAAATAGACTTAACTGTGTTGATGACCTGCCCTTAATACATTTCTCAGATTAAATGCAACAACAATCAAACTGTAACACGACATTGACTAGGTCATCTTGTGCATGATGAACTCTGACTTACTAACAAGAAATATAAAAAACCAAATGTATATATATCTAGTAAACAAAACAAAATAGAAAACTGATTAGAGAAGTTTGAATAAGAATATGAGGAATGAGAAGAATGACTTTTGCAAAATACACTTCGTAAAAACTATAGCATACATGAAATTTTTGCAAGTGACTTGATTTAGCAATACCTGGCTGACGGTTTATTGGTTCATCAAGACCTCTCGTGTACTCAACATATGGCTGATGAGGTTTCCTGATCATAATGTTGTGGCGCCTGTTTTTACCCGAGAGCCTGTTTGCTGCAGCATTTTCCTAAAGCAAGAAGTACGACAAAAATGGAATTAGAAAGCTGAAGTGATGAGTTTTATTAAACCATATCATCAAACTGCTAAAACATTTTTAAAAAAATCCATTAGTGACAAATACAAGAAAATAAATGCCTGTTCTTATAGGTTCATTTCATTTCTTCAAAGCTGGTGCATGCTGCTTACAGATACACCACAAGGGTATGTGGAGCTGGTGTTACTGCATGGAATACAACGGCTACCAAGAAACAAAGGATATTCTACCAGAATGATCCCAAGAAGCAGAGTTAGCAATTTGCATTTAGCCCATTTAAAGAAAAATAAAAAAAAAAAAGGCAGCTTTTATGGGCAAACTACAATACAATGGGGGTCATTCTTCAGATGTAAACTTGAGAGAAAATGACAGGCAACTCACTTTCCTGACAGACATGTGCTTTCACTAGAGTGGGAGTATAAATCATCAGAACTGTTGGTACAGGGTGCCAGGAATCCTATTTTGGTCAATGAAAGCCATGTGCAAAATGAACCTAAGTTTATGATGAGTATGGGCTCACCAAACAGAAGCCCAACTACTTTCACTGCTGTCACTGAAAGTAACAATAGTCAAACCTCGTTAAACCACCATATTGTGTTCATCACACAAAACTGGTTTATATACATTTAAAGAGGTTCACAAAAAAAAAAAAAATTGTAAAATTGATTGAATGACTGTATAAGGAAGAAAATAAAATAAACATATGTTCTTATGCATCAGATCTCAAATTCTAAGAATGTAGGGATTGAAAACACAGTGATTAAGTTCATGACAAAAAATTCTTAAAACATGGTTTTTTACATTTTCCTATAACATCAGTACTTACATAATGAACTGTTGTTATTCTTTCACCTTTTTGCAACCTTTCTCATTTTTGTTTGAAATCAATTTATCAGGTATCATTCCTATACAGCAAACCAGATTCATCTGGTGTTATACACCTTTTAATTTATAGCCAAATATGATTTTTTAACAATTTTTTTCTTGCCTCATCCACTGAACTTTTAAAGGCTTAAGCTGTTTCACTCAGCCACATTCTGAATGATAATCTGTGCTGATTTTTGAAGTCAACCATTACTGTAGCTGAATTCTTGAACTTGGTATCCCTTCCCAAACAGTTTAGTTTTTACAACTTCACTTGATCCAGGATTGTAATCTTTATATCTGCATATCAAAATTTTCTAATGAACATCCAACGACATTATACCAATTTCAGAATGCTTTAAAATAAACAAACTGATGAAAAAGCCCACACAACAAGCAGTCCCTGCAAGATACAATGTATACCAAAAACACTGGATAACTAGAGGGTTTACAGTGTGAGATGTGAAATAGGAAATGTCATCTTTCGAGGGAGAATGGCCTCTATAGAAATGCAAGATGTAGAAGCTAAAAATATTTTCATTTGGTCAAATCATAAATAGAACCATGTTAACATATTAATTAGTTCCCACCTATCCATTTAGTAAATTTCAATATTTTAACCAGACACACACCACTGTTTCACTTCTGCCACCAGGTGCCATAAATCACAGGTCTGCCCAGACTTCGCTAAGGGCATCATTTTTTTTTCTTTTAGAGAGAGAGAGAGAGAGAGAGAGAGAGAGAGAGAGAGAGAGAGAGAGAAAGAGAGAGAGAGAGAGAGAGAGAGAGAGAGAGAGAGAGAGAGTTATCTCACCCATTCTGAAAAACTTCCTTGAGGACACATCTGACATACCTTCTAGGCACATGTAAGAAGATAAGGTGGGCAATTTGAAGTGGCCATTGTAAGGGAATAATATTTGAGAGGTCATTCAACAGGGTATTTTCCAATAGGCACCACCAAAATGTTGAGGTGGTTCAAAGGGACCATTTAGTAGAATACAATAAGATTTTTAAAACATGAGCCCCTGCAAATGTCAGGGTAATTTCTTGACCTAGTGGGCTACCTGAAGTCTGTGGCTATGTTTCTCATGGTTATATTACAAGTTATAGACGAATTCAAATTTAGTATGGACATACTGCACAACACTATCATCCATCTTACAATATGGATAGACAAGTGTATTTGTGTAAGTAATGTTCACTTCAAGCATTCATTACAGTGAAGAAATTTAATCTCTTTCTCCTATGAGAGAATACACTTCTGCTGCCTTTTATTATATTCCACAGACTAGTAATAAGTTTCGAATGTCCACAGCATTTAAAATGTGTTAAATTCATCACTAAAACACAGGAAGACACGATACCTTCACTACAGAACCCTAGTCAAGTTTTCATCAAACGCAATATTTGTTTATTTGAAAATTAAAACTTAAAACATTTTGAGAAATTTTCTAACTTAAAAATAGCTGAGAAAATCCCATGTTTTTCTGCAATACAGAGAGATGTAGTATAGTTTGCTATGGTGCTGTTGTACGTGGGAAGATAAAATTGTTTCAGAACATGGGTGGCACACAATTCCTGAACTTGGAATACGGAGTGTTTCTACATGATTTAATGCTTGTTCTTCCTCCAACACCATAGATAAAGGAAAGAAACGTTGAATTTTTCATAAACCTGTTATTAATTTTTTAAATGAATTTTAATGAGTATCTCTGGATACCAAAACATACTTACAAGTATGTCTTGGTATCCAGAGCTACAATACAGATACAATGCTGCCAATGAACACTGCTGCACGTTCAGAAGTGACCACTGCACTGAATGCAAATTGTTCTAGATTTCATAAAAATATATTCTAGAACATGGAGAAGACTTCCCACTCCCCACCCCACCCTCAAAGAATGATAGACAGTACTTATAAGTCAGTCTCCCATGATGAGAATCCTTTTATGTTGTTAAATTTCACTTCTCATATGGCAACAAACGCAACTCCATTGCAACAGAATTTTTTTTTGGATAAGAACAGATGCCTTGAAATAATATCCAAGACATTCTATAAGTGGGGGAGAAAATGAGGTTTTGGGGTGCATCAGTTTGGGTTTGGCACCCTTCATTTGGAATGTGCCACTCAATTTCGTTTTGAATGTGTAAATTCTTAAAGCACTTTTAGTTCACAAAAAACTATTTTCATAACAATGCATTCTCTTTTGCCTCAAAATCTATTGAAGAAACAACTGTCACAATCATTTACAATCAAAGTATGCTAGGATGTTCAGCAAGCTGCAAAATAGTATGCTAGAATGTTTAGCAAGCTGCAAAATGTGCAATCATTCCTTCCAAATTTAATGTAAGAGTGCTTATTCTACAAAAAATTAATCTTACACACAAATAATGGCTCAAACAGAAAACAAAACCTTACTCCACATTCTAGTTTCAGACTTTTACAGACAGCATATATATATATATAACATGATAAGTTTCAGTTACTGGGAACGAAAGACTTGTATTCAGAGCTTACCAATTCACTGAAGAGAGGGCCAAGCCTTCTTGATCCTCTGTAGATCCATTCAGTCCTTTGATCAGCATCAAAAAACATCTTCACCATGCTGGCGTCAACTGCCATCACCCTGGCAGACCACCTGAAATATCACACATTTTTAATATTAAATTCATTATTACATCTGAATAAAGTAAACAACATTTTCTGTCCATTGGCTTATGCATAGATGCCAACCTCTTGGAAGTTGTTTTCAGTAATAAACACGTTCTTTTTCAGTAATTTTCAGTAATCCAACACACAGCAGCAAATTTTGGTACCTAGCATAGCAATGAATTTCAGGGTGTCACAGCAATTACAGAAAAAAAAAAAAAAAAAAGAGAAGAAACACATTAAATAAAACTTTGCTACTGGTAAAATTAAAAATGCTGTCTACAAGAAAAATCTAAAATATTAGCTACAGTAATCTTTTAGATTTTCTCTCTCTCTCTCTCTCTCTCTCTCTCTCTCTCTCTATGCCCTCAGATTTTGATAGAATTGAAATCCACCCCTTCTATATAACCTATTTTACTGAATCACCCTTTGATTTCTCTGCTATAGATAAATCTCTATGCTATGAACTGTAGACTTATCCTGTGTTTTAAGTTTGTATAGCTAAATAGGTTTCACTGCTCATTCTTCCTGACCTCGTGAGTATAATTCCATCATCTTTCAGGCTAAGGACCATGAAAGTATACTAAAAAGTTTTTCCAATTTTAGATAAATGGTGTAACTTTGAAAATATGAATACTTTTCAACACCATGCATAAATTCTTACATTTTTTTTTAATTTCATCACCTCCGTTTTTGGAAAACTTTCCCTTCCTTATTAAGCTGAAAGCAAACATTTATGGTAAAAAAAAATATTTAACAACAATACAGGAAAAAGTAAACATTGCAAAAAAGGAAAAAAAAAAAAAATATATATATATATATGAGAGAAATTCGTGCTACATGTGACTTTAATTTATGGAATAAAATTATATTTGACAACAATAGAGGGCAGGAGTAACATTCCGAGAAACAGAATTTATAAATTATGGGGACATCTTTTGCTGCGCCTAACTTCCAGTTTTGGAGTATTGCCTATATTTTCCAACTGAAATATAAACATTTATGGGTTGGGGGGGGGGAATCATTAAACAATACTAGGCAGAGGCAACATTGTGAATAAAAAATTATGATTAAGGGAGAAATCTTTACTCCATCCAATTCTCTTTTTTGAAAGACTGAATTCCATTCCCTAATGGAAAATGATCCCCCCACTAATAATACCCCCACACACACACACACACACCAAATTCTATTCAGTATAGCGTTGATATCAAGAGTCACCCAAATGACAAAAAAGCGGAATTCCGCGAAATAATCTCATTCCTTTTTCCAAAGCAGAGAAATCAAAGGGTGATAATGAAGATTTTCCATAATTTCATCAGGTCCACACTTCCATAATTCCAACCGAAAATTCATATTTCAGAAAATCCATACTAGTTGGCATCTATGCTTATGCTCAGTTGTCAGCTCCTCATACTCCAGTAACATGTGAACAGTATAACTTTTTTGTTTCAGGGTTAAACAACCACCATGAGCAATTCTTTGGGCTATAAGCTGTTACCTGTGCAGAGGCATGTGTGGTGTGTTTCTCTGATGACACATAAGCCATCTGACAAACACACCACTGAAACCTCTGCATAGGCGACTGCTCATAGATCATCTTGGAAGACTGGTAAGAAGCCAGGGCTTCAGACCACTTGGCTACTGGGGAGCCCTGTAAACTGCATGAGAACTTTCCTATATTTTCATACAATATAAATAACAGCAGTATTGTATTCAATATGCTAAAATAAACATAACATGCATATAAATAAAGAAAAGGGATTTACCATTGTCCATTCCATTCTGTTTTAATAACTTGGTCTTTCTGGAGTTTAACCATAGGACGCTGAAAGAAAATCCTGATTAGTGATATCACAAAAGTGCAACATTATAGTGGTAAGTACTAAACACATGAAAGGATATAAATAGTACAGCAAAGAACAATCTGTTAGAATATTATGTGATGAAAAATTATATCAAACAATCTTGTTAAAAACCGACTAACAGTAGTAATATGACAAGGATACACTTCTGTTCTTCAAATATGAAAGTAAATCAGGAAACCTCCACCAACCCTTTTTTCCCCCCCTTTTTAAAATTTTGTATTGTATTCAAAATGTACAAATAGGATTACTCAAAGTGTTTGCAATAAATGTTCTTATGCCATTATATTACACTTGCTGTGACAAATTCTAAACTTCGTGTACCATATATTCATGCCTATTCCACATGAAAAACCAGGTGTCTGGATTTCTACAGTCCCTGTGATACTGCAAAAATCTATGTACATTCAGAATGCTGCAGGACCAGAAATTTCTTCAGTAGCATTCTTGCACTTCAGGTTTTTATTAATTATTTTCTTCAATAAAAACTATTAGTTTTTATTTCTTACACATATTTCATTACATATGTTCCAGACTTACAAAACATCAACATTTGTTTGCTCTAATGGAGTAGACATTATCAAGAAAGAGGCCAGGCTTATTAGGCTACTGCAACAACAGTTGTAGAACTTCTAACCACTAGAAAAAATGATCAACAGCACACTAAACTTTTTTTCATTTGATACTCATAACTGTTCATGACACACACACACACACACACACACACACACACACACACACACACACACACACACACACACACACACAAAATCAAATAAAAATTTTTGGTTTACCATTATCCTTTCACAAATTTGATAGATGACTCTAGGAAGATTGTGCCATTACCCCACAAAGCCTTCAGCCACTGAATAGTGGAAGCTGGGGATGAAATCATTGTGTTCTGAATTGAAAAAAAAAGTGTTTGATACGATTAATGGTGGGTTTGTGTTCTCCAGTCCATTTGAACTACGCGATTTCTCTTCAAGTCTTATAAGTATGAACACAAGCCACATGTGCTCTTCTTTGCTGCGAAAATGTTGAAGGTGCCATTCCTGCCAATATATACAAGGTCTGTCCGGAAAGTAATGAGACTCAATTCAATAACAGATGTTTAATTAGAGTTATACTTACATAACATTAAAATTCCTCAAAATAACATCCTTGAACATCAATACACCGCTGCCAGCGGTTCTGCCACGCCGCGTAGCTTGCCTGGAAGTCTGGAACAGGGATAGCTTTCAAAGCACTCTTCGCAGCAGTTTGCACGTTTGTAACAGTCCCAAAATGGTGTCCTTTCAGGCTGGATTTGAGCTGGGGAAACAAAAAGAAGTCAGCAGAGGCCAAGTCTGGGCTGTAGGGTGGTTGGGACAGCGGTGCCACGTTGTGTTTCGCCAGAAACTCTCTCACTCACAGCAACACATGGCTCGGCGCATTATCGTGGTGAAGAACCCAAGTGTTGGTGATCTCCGGGCTGAAGCACGCAACTCTGTTCTTCAGCCATTGAAGCACTTCCAAGTAAAATGCAGCGTTGACCGTTTGTCCGGGTGGTACGAACTCCTTATGGGTAACACCTGTACAGTCAAAGAAGACGATTAGCATCAATTTCATTTTCAATTTGCACATTCGAGCCTTAGGAGACTCGGGAGTGTGCCACTCTGAGCTCTGTATTTTCGTCTCTGGATCGTACTCAAAGACCCACGTTTGATCACCTGTTATCACTTTCTCCAAAAACCAGGTTCACTCCTCACACGGTCCACAAGCTCACGAGAAATTGACACACTGTTGTTCCTCTGTTCATTGGTCAAAACCTTAGGAACCAATTTGGCGCAAACTTTCCGCATCTGCAATTCTTGAGGTGATGATTTCATGCACAATGGATTTCACGAGTCCCACGTGCTCTGCTACCAATCTAATACTCAGACATTGGTCAGAGTCCAAAACCCTTTCACATTTTCCACATTGTCCGAAGTGTGAAGGCACCCTGGTGGCTCATCCTCGACGCTCTCTCTTCCCTCTGTGAACGTTTTGTGCCACCGAAACACTTGTGCTTTCGATAAAGCATCCTTCCCGTAGGCTTCCTGTATCATACCGAGAGTCTCAGTCACATATTTTTCAAGTTTGACACAAAACTTTACCGCATATCGCTGGTTTGATACTCTTCTGCATTTTGACCGTTACGTGACGCTCACACAGCTGTCCACTTCGCAAGCGATCCTCACTCTGTAAAAGCTCAGAGCCAACTGACAAGACATCAATCGTTTACCTAACATACCCTGCCACCCATCACGCCCGGACACTCCGCCCCTTCTGATTGGCAAAGGAAAAGTGGTCTCATTACTTTCCAGACAAGCCTTGTATCAGTATATAAAGGCTGATCTGCACTTTCATCCAAAATACTTAAAACAGGTGGTGGCAGTAAGAATTTTGGCTACAAAAACAACTTTAACTGAGAAATATTAAGTTGGGAAATTAAAAATTCAATTCTCAATATAATATACTTAATTTTTCAGTAAGAATTTACTTTAGGACCAAAATTACAAACAACTGCACTATTGCCAACAGAGCTCAGGAAATCAAACTTTAAAAATTAAGTACCACATTTTTTTCAACAACCACATTGCAATACATACAAAACATCTAGCAGAAATACATGAAACCTCAGCTTACGATAGTGAGAGTAACATGGATGCAGAGTGAACAATGTTAGTAATAGCAGGATTGGGTTGTTTTTAAATATAATATAACCCATACACATTCTTGGATATTAAGTGATTCAACCCAATTTAGACCCAGTGTTTTCAGGGACAGAATCAAAAGTACTAAATTAAGGCCTTGGGTAAGGAAGAGGGTGGAGGTGCAATAGAGCACCTAAGACATTTCAGAAGTTAGTGGAATTGATTTTTTTTTTTTTTTTTTTTTTGGGTAAACTAAGCCGTTCATTCAATCATGGAATTAAATCTGTATTCTGAAATACCAGTCTCTTCCCAAAAACTTCACAATAAAGGATGCCCATTTTCCATGGCTTCAATAGGAAACCCAACAAAAAACACTTACATGCTACCCACAAGTTTCAAGCCCCTAGCCACCACATAAGGGTTTTTTGTAGTTTTCTGTCCACACCAGAGAAATCTTTGTTTTAACTAATTCACTTAGAAAAAGTGATGGTATATTTTTCAAATGATGGATGCAAGTTTGATTTTGTGCATCACAGAAAGAAAGTTGTTGCTGGAAAGATATGGTGCTGATGAGGAAATATTAAGCATTTTTCTTTTTTGCTTACTTCTTCTCACATACACCTATGAGCCAATAAATTATGACCACCTACCTAATAAGCTGTAGGACCCCCCTTTAGCCCACAAAACAGCGGCCAATCAGCGAGGTGTCGATACGTATCCTGGGGTATCTGGTACCATAATGTCAACAGCATGCCCTCCAGTTCCCGTACATTTCGAGGTGGTGGTGATTTAGCGTGAACCCGCTTTTCCAAGTCGAACCACAAATGTTCGGTTGGGTTTATGTCAGGTGAATTTGGAGGCCAGGGCATTAACAGAAAGTCACCAGCATGTTCCTCGAACCACTCCTTGACGGTTATGGCAGTGGGGCATGGCACATTATCCTGTTGGAATGGCCATCACCAGCAAGGAAGACAGTTGCCATGAATGGGTGAACTTGGGTCCTCAACAATATTCAGATACCTGACAGCTGTCAGGGATTGTGTTATTGGGATAATGGGGCCTAAAGTGTCCCAAGAAAACATTGCCTACAGCATAACACCTCCGCCTGTCTATTTCCGCCCAACAGTGCATCCAAGTGCCACAGCCTCAGTTGGTAATTGGCGTATTTGCATTCAGCTGTCTACGTGATGCACCAGGAATCTTAATTCATCAGATCAGTCCACTTTCTTCCAATCATCCACGGTCCAATCTTGATGATCTCGGAACCATTTCATGCGTTGTTGGCAATGACGTGCAGTGAGCATGGTGACCCAGCTGGGTCTTCGGCTACGCAGGTCTATGCGCAGAAGGCTGCGATGAACTGTGTGCTGTGACACATTGCCCTGATCGCCATTGTTGTATCTGCGGGTGGTTTGTCGCACTGTGGCCCTGCAGTCACTGTGAACAATGCACGACCGTCTCTGCTTCCCTCTGGCATCAACGAACTGCGGACAATGGTTTGTTGTTTGGCCATCTGTGCACCACACTTCTGATACATGCTCATTACAGCGGCACATGAACAACCCACAAGCTGCTCCGTTTTCGAGATCGTAGTTCAGAGGAGTCGTGCCATCCCAATTTGTCCTTTATCAAACTCCGGTAAATCGGCAGCTTTTCCCATTCTGACTGCAAATACTCTACTAACCGAAAGCCGGTCCTTGGGTTCTATATATACTACTCTGTGAACTTCACCTGCGCCACCATTCGGTCTCCAGGTGTGCTCATTTCTCTAGGCTGGGGGGGGTCATAATGTAATAGCTCATCGGTGTAAATTGCAATTCATATAAACACCACCATCTGTAATTTGGAAATAAGAATCGTCAAGATATAAAACAATACTCAGGTAACATGGCATTTCAGTTACTTACAACTTCATTTCAGAGCTCTAATTTCACTACTGAAAACCCAATGTAAAAATTTTTCAACGTTATTTCAATATAATTTATGAAATTGAAAATGTCCCAGCAACTCAATCATGACCTAACAATGGAAATAAACAGTTGTATGGGTAGTACAGGGAAATAACTCACAAAATTTCATTACATGGCATGAATTAGTGTTCATGGTGACACATAAAAATACAGCGTTTTGCAATTTCAGAAGTCCACAAAAATATGCATGCAAAGAAAAAAATTTACCTCAGGATACTGCATCAAGTAAGCCTTCACGAAGTCTCTAGCATCTGGATGAATATCTTCCCAAACATCTTTACCTGCATATTAAAATGTTCATGTTAAATGACAGAAGGTGAATACCTCATTTAAATAAGTACACCAAGGTTACATTAATTGTTATATTTAACAAGATGGGGTGCAGAACATTAGAACTACCCAAAAGCATATGAAGTAAGAGTTGCTGATCCCTACTTTTTTTATTTCATCTCACACTCACATGCAGTGTTCTGGCATGTTATCAGCACAGACCATTAAAATAATAGTGCTACATTGCCATAAACTTTTCCCATCTATTTCTCTTAACTACAAGATTTCTGTATCACATTGCATAGTTTTCCTATAATCTGGGCAAATTTCAAGACATTTAAAATTACAAAAAAGAAAATAAGGGGGGGCATTGCACTTTACATTAACATATAATTAAAAACACTGGGAGTTTTTTAATCTTTCTTCAGTTTTTCTCAGACACAACATCATAACCAGCACATTCCATCTACTTTGGTTGTAAAAACAACAGAAGCTCTTGTATTTTTTTTATAACATTTTTATGAAATCGCATCTGGAGTATTGATATGTTTTCAGTCATATATTAATATATATAAACTAAGCTGTTCTCTGATATTCAGAGGTGAGCTCCTTACAGAAAGAGCTCACTGTTGCTGTATCAGATGTCTCCATTTACAGCAACCTCGACACACAGCTCGAGCTTCATTAACATCCATTCACGCCAGACCTTTTGTACGTCATACTCATCTTTTTCTCATGCAGACATTGCTGAATCTGGCCCTTCCATGATTTTCTCAGCCTTCCTCTACCTTTCTTTCCTCCCACTTGGGCTGAAAAGAAAGGGTGGGTGATGAGATGGCTCTTAGTAAATGTCACATCACTCATTTTTTCAACATGGCCAAACCACCTAAGAATATTAGTATCTACCTTACTAACAACATTTTGCCTAACATTACACATCTGCAACACACATTCATTCCTCACACAATCAGAGCGCGTCTTACCACAAACCCCCATCAGTAACACATCAGCCCAGCACACAAACGACTCCTATGTCTTTTCTGCAGAACCCAGGTTTTACTGCCATACATCAGAGTAGGAACAATTACACTTTCATATACAGCCATTCAGAACTTTCTTGAGAACCCATTACTCCTGTGAAATCCTCCTAAAGCATCTATGACTTTCAAGGAAGAGTTCACTCGCCTACTAATTTCACCATCTAATTTTTCTCTGTTAAACATGCTTCCCGAATATACAAACTCATTTACCTGATCAATAACGGTGCCATTTAGACTTATCCTGCATACAGTAGTACTAACAGTTCCTTGTTCAAAAACCATAACTTTGTTTTTTTCCTTATTTATAATCAGTTTGAAATTCATACAAACTTCATACATCCGAGTCAGCATACTCTGCAACTCACTTTCGCTCTCTGCCAACAGGACTGTGTATGCAATCTACACACACGGACATAACCAAGACATAAATCAGTATTGTCCATTTTGGCATCACGCATGCATGCATCCAAAAATATATTAAACAGCCAGAATGACATTACACAACCTGTCTGACTCTTGCTCCAATAAAAAAAAAAAAACCATTTCGATACAACACCATTTACTTGTACACATGCTCTACTGCCAGGATACATGGCTTTCACACTATTGAGAAGATTCCTAGTGATATTATAATATTTATTCAGTACCTTCCACAGAAGATTCTTATTTACTTGATTATAAGCTTTCTCTAAATCTATGAAGGCAGCAAAAACTTTCTTACCAACAAACAGATACTTTTCAATCATCGAACGTAATGCGAAAATTTGGTTAGTGCAGCCCCCACCAGGCGTAAAGCCGCCACTATGCACATCCCACACTTTCTCTGATGCAAGACCCTATCTTATCAAACCCCTTTCCAGATACTTTCCCTGGCACACTCAACAAACTGATGCCATGAAAGTTCTTGCATTCAGTCTGATCACCTCACCCTTACGCAAGGGAATAATGATAGCATCAATCCAAACCTGAGAGACCATTCCTAACTTCCAGTACAGCTGGCAAATTTCAGTTAACCAGTCAATTACAGAGTCCACACCATATTTTAGTATCTCAGCAGTTATGCCATCCACTCCCTGCAGCCTTACCATTCTGAAGAGATTTTAGAGCTTTATACACCTCTTCTCTTGAGATCCCTCTTGCACTTTCATCTTTCACTGTGGCATTGTTTTCAGTCATTCTCTCACCAAAATGAGTTCAGCATCCATGCCCGTATTCATAAAATATGCATCTGAGTACTTGGTAATTCTATATTCACACAAATACTTTCAATTGCTTAATGAAAAATTAATGAACACTGGTGCTAAAACATTGTACATTGTTAGAATTTAATATACCTTGAAGTTCTGTCTGCTTACATGTAATGTCGGGCAACATTTTTTCAGTCCCTCTTGTTTCTGAAGTTGGAAGAATCCCAGCATTCAAGAAGTAAATCTATTACATTTACAGTTTATGTGATTTTTGACAAAGCAATGGTAAAACAAGGAGGACGGGCTAAAGGTGCCCCACTTTCAATTGATAAGACAATCTACCTACATCATGAAACTGCTTGCAAGATAAAAAGGTTTCACATAAAATCTACAACACACATGGTCATTCCATTCCTTCTAAATATAATATTTACTCCCATTTAAAAAAATCACACGGCAACTGAACACATGCAAACACACAAAGACAAAAAAAAAAAAATTGAACAGTTTATGTTCATATAATATATGACATATATGCAATATGTGGTCTAAATGATTAAGAGTGGATTTTAAGTACCTTGTACTCTTATACACTGTTTCTCATGTTATAATTAACCATATATCAACGGGTCAATCCTCCATTGCATCCAGTCAAAATTTCTAACCATTCATAATAAAAATTATAAGTTGCAATAAAACATCTATTGAAAACTGAATCCTTAAAGCATAACTTACGTTTTATATCGGATGAATATTGCTGCCCGATAGTCTGGCAAAATCATAATCCTGTTTAGGCTGTTATTTCATTGTCTGTCGTAATGCAAAGTCTTTTCGAATTTTGTAGCTTTTTCAAATGTGAAGTTAACAAGGTCCTTTTGAAGTCAAATATGAAGAAATTGAAGATAGTGACAAAGAAATTAAACATCAAAAGAACAAAGGAAGTTTTTTTTACAACATTCTAAAAAGGACAAAGCGGGATAAGCCTGACAATAGATTTTATCGATGTATGTTAAAATCAATAAAATCACATGATGTAGGCTTAAAAAGTGTACTTATGCTTTCAAGCTATGTAGGTTGACTATTGAAATATCTTAAAAAAATAGTTTAAAAACACAATAAAAGAACCTGTCATGAAGCAAGTCGAAGTACGATAGACCCTAAAATGCAAACGGGGAACAATGGCGGGAGTTGACATCGATGACACATACGTTCCTTTCCCGACCGGTTTCGACTGTATAAACTTCAGTCATTATCAAGGTATGTCGCCCAGTGCATCTGCACCTGTTCATCAATTTTTGATGATGCTTTTCATCCAAGTTTCTATACGTCAGAGAGACTCCGACGCTTAGTAAATCTGAAAAGAAAGAACTAAAATGGATAATAAACTTGGCTACTAATTTTGGCTATAAGAAATCCCTAATTGCGTCAATTCACAAAAAAAAATGAAAGATCAGAATAATAGTATAAATAAAACTACTATTAATAATAAAAAAATATATAGGAAGGTTTCCATATACTCCACCTATATCAGATATCCTTGAGAGAATGCCAGAAGCATGACATGGTTCTTGCTGAGACCGTGAATGATATTTCAAAAGATCTGACAAAAAGCCATGAAGTAAGATCTATGTTAAACAAAGCAGGTATCTATGCAATTCCAACAAAAAAGAAAATTGTCCTGATAAGTTATACATTGGTGTACCAGAAGACGATTAGGTACAAGACTTAATGAACATATCTCAAATTGGAACAAGCGTGAAGAGAAGACGGCCTTGATACAGCATTGCATACAGAACCAGCTTATCCTGACTGGGAGAATATTAAATTAATGACAACATTAAGGACTCACCAGCAAATACTAACTTCAGAAGCAGTGATAATTGAAAAGACCAAGAACAAAAATTGTAATTACAATACACCGATCGATTTAAGCTATGCATGGAAATATCTTATTGAAAAGGAAATAAAAACAGAACAGAAAGAGAAAAAATAGAGAATTTTAGGACTAACTCAGAAAAAGAAGATAAAGGAAAATAATATCAAAAGAATACCAAACCAACCTTAAAAACATGATAGATGGCACTTTCAGAACAAAAATGTCATATCCTGCCATGTGCGTGCGCAATCTCTGATGTATAGAAACTTGGACGAAAAGCCTAATCAAACATCGATGAACATGTGCACTGGACGACATACCTTGATAATGACTGAAGTTTATACAGTCGAAACCGGTCAGGAAAGGAACGAAAGTATAAGTACACTTTAAGCCTACTTCATGTGATTTTATTGATTTTAACGTACATCGATAAATTCTACTGTAGGGCTTATCCCACTTTGTGCTTTTTTTTTAATGCTGTAAAAAACTTCCTTTGTCCATTCGATGTTTAATTTCTTTGTCACTATCTTCAATTTCTTCATATTTGACTTCAAAAGGACCTTGTAAACTTCACATTTGAAAAGCTACAGAATTCGAAAAGACTTTGCATTACAACAGACAATGAAATAACAGCCTAAACAGGATTATGAGTTCGCCAGACTATTGGTCAGCAATATGCATCCGATATAAAACGTAAGTTATGCTTTAAGAATTCGGTTTTCAATAGATGTTTTATTGCAACTTATAATTTTTATCATTAATGGTTAGAAATTTTGACGGGATGCAATGGAGGATTGACCCGTTGATATATGGTTAATTATAACATGAGAAACGGTGTATATGAGTACAAGGTACTTAAAATCCACTCTTAAAGGGGAAGGGGGGAACCCTGAAAAGTCTGAACTGTATTGATTGCAATCATAAGAGAAAGGCCAAATGTCACATCCAGAAGTAATGTTGACACATCTTTTGTATTTGCATTACATTCTGGAAAAACTCTTGACTGGAAAACCTTAAGCTCTATGTGAATCAAGGTGTTGATTGGAAACTAAATTTTTCCTGAAATTAAAAAAGAAATTATAAAAAAAACAAAATAAGTTAAGCCCCAGTTTAAATATCCCATGTAGCACAACTAGAAGTGTTCTTACTTATAATACTTGCTCATCCTAACACTTACTTCCTTTGCAGAACATAATCACCACTACTAAAACACTAAAACATACCACAACACAACATATACATATGAAGTGTTAGAATAATACAAAAGCATAAATAATTAAACACCAAAAAAAAAAAAACATTTATTTACGTTAATTTGGTGTAGATTCCAAGTTGAACACTTCCAGCACGTGGATCCTGGTTTTTTTCACCTGTTGGTTTTTAATTGGCCTCGTTACTAAACTATTTTTTCTTTTGCTGCTTCCACATATCCTTCTATACGTTTTTTTTTTTTTTTTTACCAGAGTACTTTCGGTAACACTCCGTTACAGTTATCTAGGGGATGTTTGCTCCGACCAGCACGGACCGTGTCAGTAGAGCTTTTGGGTGGTTCTCACGGGCTGCATTTGTTAGCGGCTATCGCTTCCTCTTGGGCATTGTGGCGCCATCTGTTGTTGGTCACCGATCTGCGCCATCTGTTGTTGGTCACCGATCTCATTTTTCAAAATTGTCCTGATAAGTTATACATCGGTAGTACCAGAAGATGATTAGGTACAAGACTTAATGAACATATCTCAAATTGGAACAAGTGTGAAGAGAAGACTGCCTTGATACAGCATTGCATACAGAACCAAGCTTATCCTGACTGGGAGAATATTAAATTAATGACAACATTAAGGACTCTCCAGCAAATACTAACTTCAGAAGCAGTGATAATTGAAAAGACCAAGAACAAAAATTGTTATTACAATACACCGATCGATTTAAGCTATGCATGGAAATATCTTATTGAAAAGGAAATAAAAACAGAACAGAATTTCGAAAAATGAGATTGGTGACCAACAAGAGATGGCGCCACAACGCCCAAGAGGAAGCGATAGCCGCTAACAGGTGCAGCCCGCAAGAACCACCCAAAAGCTCTACTGACACGGTCCGTACTGGTCGGAGCAAACGTCCCCTAGATGACGGTAAGGAGTGTTACCGAAAGTACTCTGGTAAAAAAACGTAAAGCAGTATATGTGGAAGCAGCAAAGGAAAAAATTCATTTAGTAACGAAGCCAATTAAAAACCAACGGGTGAAAAAACTGAAGTGGACCAGCAACTGAATGAAAAACCCCCCATGCCGCATCTACATAACGGAAATACAGGAAAAAACCAGGATCCACGTGCTGGAAGTGCTCAACTTGGAATCTTCACCAAATTAACGGTAAGTCCAAAATGCAATTGCATTAACGCACTTCAAAAAATTAACCTTCAATAGCGGACTTTTACTAAAGAAATCCAATATTAGAAGTACTTGAAAATTTATTTTTCATACGGCATCCTCTCACCCCACCTGCTGTTCGTTTTGTTGATTTCAAAATAGATGCGTAAGCGAAATAAATACCTAAAACATCTTTCTGCAAATATTAGAGTTGATTTAGGGCAATTTCTGATGCACAAATCAGAAACAAGACAGGGAGAACAGCATCATAAGCTAAACAACTAATAAAAATAATGACATCAGTGATAACCATATTATATTAATCAAATTCTGAATTTTAGATGATACAAGGGGATACCATTTGCCAAATAAATCTTTCTTTTCTTTAGTTGACAGGACAGTTACATATTGCATCAGCTGATAACAATACGGGTATATGAGAGGTACATCAAGCAGTGCACAACAGAAACTCCAAATCCAATAATGTAGACTGGTAGCCATCTCATTAGAATATTGGTTTCTTAAGAGAACACAGCATCTTGGAATCGTATCTGCTCTTTGGTTCTGATTCTCTGCCATCACTGAAGCCAACAATGCACTTAAAGGAGTTGTTAGATTAAAACCAATTACATCTCATTTAAGCAAAATGCTATGCAAACCATGAGTAGAATAGTTGAAAAACACAACCAGGAACATGGTTTGAACTCACTATCTCCCACTAAGCAATAAGAGTGAGAGAAAAAGAAACAAGCACCCATTTAGCTTGTCAATTTCAGAACTCCCTTACCAACCACAAATTTCAGTTAACAAAAAAATGTCTGTATAGACTCATTACTGAGCACACGTGAATCAACAGTTAGGTAGCCGTGTTCTACACAAGTAGATGTCGCATATTAAGGCATTCTCAGATTAAGAGATATTTGCTCCCCAAAATGATATCAAGTTCATCTACCAAATCCAAATTACTGATGTTAGACTTTACTTTCTGTTGATTAACAAATATCTTAATTTACATCAATCTTGGCACACAACTCAAGCTTCACTAATATCCATCACACACAACTTTTGATTCCTGAATCCAATCCTCCCATGATTTCCTTTGCCTTCCACTACCTTTCTTTCCAGGCACTTGGGCTGAACAAATTCTCTTAGCACCTCTTCACAATCAGATAATCATAACAATTCTTGCCACATCTTATCCCATAAGTAATGCATATCTCCAGAACACAAATGGCACTTGTGTCTCCTCTTCTGCAGTACCCAGGTTTCATTACCTTACACCAGGCTATGAACAACTACACTTTCAGCATAGCTATTCAGGACCTTTTTGACAACTTGATGTCCTGTGAAGTCCTTCCAAAGTAGCTATGCTTTTCAAAGTTGAATTCACTCACCTTCCATTATCTAATCTGTTTCCCCAGTCAAAAATGCTTCCTAGATAACACCAACTCATTCCTTTGGTCTAACTCTCTGTACCACTTAGGCTGATCTTGAATTTGTGGAAGATTTGGTACTAAGAACCGAATTTTTGGTTTTTTTCCTTATTTATACTCAGTCTGAATTTCATATGTCCTTCGTACATCTGACAATACATGTTTGGAGGGGGGGGGGGGTCACTACATTAGTGAGGTGGCAGACTAAAGAGATTGGGAGGAATCATTTCTGCTCCATTGTCAGAAGAAAAATCTGAATGAAAAAATATCAAAAGGGGTAAACTATGAGATTCAATACATGTTTTAATAATTGAAAATATGTACGTTTGTCATAAGCAAATAAACAAGAAAAGTTATTTTTATTAAACATTAATATTTAAAAAAAACAAAAATTCATAAAATATTTACAGAATTCATTTCCAAACACTTATAGAAAATATGAGATTAGCAAACTTGCTGAAACAAAGAATAAAAGTGTAAAACTTTAAAAAAAAAACATTTAATTAAACAGTACAAAAAACTATTTAGTGGGCAGTGCCCCCTTAGCTTAATGGGAGGGAAGAATTTTTGAATTTTATTGTTTAAATATGGGACAAATCAAACATGGAATTTTTTGCTCTTTCTCTGAAGTTTTTCAAATAACCATATATGATAGGTTATTTAAAAATTTGTTACTTTTCCGGTCAGCTTAATGTTACTGTTTGGCTTTTTAAACTTTTTTTTTTGTTAAAAATTTGTTCTATCCTGTACAAGAATAATTTTTTTCAGCAAGAATAATTTTCAAGTTTTATGAAGGAAGTTACATGTGGAACAGTGAACTAATAGTGTACTTGTGCACTTCCCATGTATTTATGAGGAATATTTCTTCCGTCATTTCTATGACCTATGCAGTATTTTACACAACATGTTGCATTTTCCTATACTCAGGCATTGTTATTTTACTTATTATAGTTTAAAAAAATATTCCTAACCAAATTTTCCCCAAATAAACTCTTAAGTTCACCAACCAAGTGGTTTTTCAAAAATGATAGCCACTGCAAATGGCAAGGAGATACTGCACAAAAGTAGAATGTGAAAACATCTCTCCATTTGGAAGTCCAAGATGAAATGCACTATGAATGCACTTTCAAATTCATGCATTCACAGCATTCGGAAAATGCCATTCTGCTGTTATAAGATGGAGCACGAGAGAATGCCAAGTATAATACAGGCCAACGCAATTTTTTGCAGATAAAAATTGCACACACACAGGAGTGCAGAAGTAGATACACAGCAGGTAATCTATTTTAAAGTTTATTTTACATTTCGAAAATGGAAATTACATTTACTCACAAAGAAATAATGGCTCAGAAGTTGAAATCATGTATCAGTCCTGGTTGATAGACATTCAAATGTAAATGCTGGCATCAATCAACTCAGAGATCTTCATGATATATCGAGCTGTAGATTGTGCCACTAACATTTATTTTTAAGGAGAGGCAGAAGTTAACAGTCAACCACTTTTTGGTGTATCAGTGGGTTGACCCCGTCTGGTCAAGTTTATCATGCCATCCATAAACTGAGACTGCTTCAAGGAGCCATGTTGAATTCCTTACAATATTTCACCTGGACCAATTCTGCTTTCTCTGCTGTTATATACCCATAGAAAAAGTACATGCATGCAATACTGAATATCTACTTTTTCCAATCCTCTGTATATGTATTAAACACACTGAGTGCAAAGACACCAAAGTGGAGAAAGAGATTAAAAAGTCATTGAAATCTACATAACTAATCTTTCTGAAAAATGTTTATAATCTATTATACACACATAACCATGATTTTTATATATATTAACAATCATTAGGAGTACCTTCAGTATTATATACAGGGTGATTGAAAAGTTGAACAACCTAAAGTTTGAATTTGCAGATATTGTTGCAAAATCGTTATAATCATTCCTTCCACCACTAGATGTCACCACCGTACTATTACAAAATATTGGAGACACCGAGTTCACTGTGACATGTACAGGTTGTTTTCAGTATAGCTTTGTTCCTTGTGGAAGTGAAATGTCTTTTACCCAACTGCCACGACAAGTTTTCATTTTGGGAAGTTATTTCACTAATTGTTCACATGCACATGTTGCCAAGGGATTTCATAAGAAATATCCAGGTACAGCAGTCCCTCAGAGGTTAATGATAGCAAGATTAGTGCAGTGTTTTGGGGGAAACTGGATCTGTTTTAGATAAGGAATGTTCTGGGAGACCCTCTATTCTGACTGACAACAAAGTGGATGAGGTAAAGAAAGCGCTGCAGCGGTCCCCAACAGAAAGCTTCAGGAAACTCGCCGTGCAATCATCAACCTCGTACAGTAGTACTCAAACAGCTGCAAGATCATTACACCTTCATCCATATCATGCTCACTCAGTCCATGAAGTGAAGGACCAAGATAAAAGCAAATGAATAAACTTCTGCAGATAGTTGCACTCATTTGTTGAAGAACGTGGAATACAGATCCTTGATACACTTTTCTTCAGTCACAAGACCTGGTTTCACTTCGGTGGGTATGGGAATAGTCAGAGCAATAGGACTTCGTCATGTAAAAAATTCATGTTTTTCGTGAAAAAGTTATGTATTCTCAAAAACTTGGAGTTTGGTGTGCTGGTGTTCAGTCTCATGTTGTCGCATAGTGGGACCAATTTTCTTTGAAATGACTGAATAGTCCATCTACCAAGACATCACACAGTTTGTGGCACTTCTTCATGTCAGCGAACGACATTGTTGGTTCCAGCAAGACGCCACACATCAGTTGGTACCATACATCTTTTGCACAAACTTTTCAGCAACAGTCTCATCTGAGAAGAATTGTGGCCTTCACAATCATTCAATTTATTAGGTGTTTATAAAAAGAATCCTCACACTCTGGATGAGCTCAAAAAGAACACTGCAACAGCAATTTAAAGCATCAGAGTCCAGGTGCTTCACAAGGTGGAATCAAACATAGTAAAAAGAGTGTGTGTTTGCATTCACAAACAAGATGGCACTTTCAACATATGTTATAATGAAGTTCCTTATCTTCTTTTGTTATAAAGGTTAGATTACAACCTGTATTTGTATGTTTCATTTTTCATTTACTTATAACCAATCTCAAAACAGATGCGTGCTATGTCTGGGTTGTGTGACTTTTCAATCACCCAGTAGGAAAACTGAGTGACACTACCTTTCCTGTTTGACAACTTCTGAAGGGGGGGGAGGCCTTGCTTTAAGTAGTTTTTAAATTAAATGATAAACTTTTTTTTAAATTAAAATCATAACCAAAGAAAATGCAATAATCCTTTCAAAAGTATTAAGAAAACTTACTTGCAGCACAAACTAAGTGAACTTCTGTATGTTTAACATACTGGGCATAACCATCATCAAAAAACACCAGATACCTATTTTAAAAAAATAATAAATAAAACTTCTTGTCAGGCTTTATAGTAGCACATCATAATCACTGTTCCAAAAAACTTTACATATAAAAATGCTAAAAGATTCATTGTTTGAAAAGTCACAGTGTTACTATAACCATTCAAAAATTTACGTGCCTACAATTACTTTTACGAGAGTAATAAGAACCTTACCTTTGCTAGAAGGTCTGTTCTAATTTGAAAAATATACATTTCTCTGCACGTTTTCCCCATTTTGAGTTCTACAGTTGGTTTGGGCTTCTGGTGCGGCAGTTTTTTGTTGTCTTCAGCTCTTTCTTTATTTGACAGAATGAGTAATTCTTTAATCCGTACTGCGGCAATGATACTGGTCTAAGAACCTCTATTTGACTTAAAAACCTATTATTTCACTGACATTTATATAACCCTAACCGATAGTTTAATTGACTTATAGTAAGTCTTATAAGTAAATTAAACTATCGGTTAGGGTTATATAAATGTCAGTGAAATAATAGGTTTTTAAGTCAAATAGAGGTTCTTAGACCAGTATCATTGCCGCAGTACGGATTAAAGAATTACTCATTCTGTCAAATAAAGAAAGAGCTGAAGACAACAAAAAACTGCCGCACCAGAAGCCCAAACCAAATGTAGAACTCAAAATGGGGAAAAAACATGCAGAGAAATGTATATTTTTCAAATTAGAACAGACTTTCTATAGCAAAGGTAAGGTTCTTATTACACTCTCATTAAGATAAAAAGATGATTTTCAAATGATAATTTAATTTTGAGGCCTAGAAACATGGTCCAAAAGCTCTTTGAAGTTCACATTTCACATATGTTGTGGCTCTTTTGCAAATCCTTTATTCTGAAAGTGTTCAGTTGGTAACTGTTTATTACTGGGTCTTTTAGCCTATAAAACAGGCAGAAATATTCTTGCATACACTCTGTTAACTGTAAACATTAAGTGATTCATTTAAACCTTCAAAACAAGATTTGCAGGCTCACTGATTTTTTTATCATTATACCTTAACATGAATTAAAATGTAACAGTATTTATACTTGACTAAGAAAATACAGGGACTTATTAATATAGTCTGCTGTCCAGATGATGCATCTTAATTTTTTAATGTGTAATATACTGTTTGTGCTAACAAAAAAAAAAACTTAATAAAGGCATAGATAATTTCTTCTTGGGAACTCATTCATCATTCACAAATGAGCATTTAAACAAATGATTCGATTTCTAGGTTTTCATTAAACTCACTGAGTAACTAATTTGTTACAGGTATCCTGTGTGCATGACCAAAGCACTTTCAAGGCCACAGTTCTTTTTCGGCAAACTGACTAAACAGCATAAGCTCTTCATTCACACAATGAATTTCCACAGGCAAACTATTCAATCACACCATTCAAATGAATGGCATTTACATATCATTCCCATTCTTACATTGCACCATTATTTCCTAGCTGACTGCTCACTCATATAACGGTTAACCACTTATTAATTCTTGACATTACTTTTCTTATTGGGAAATAGTTTCCAACTCATGGGGGCAGAAGAAAGTTGAATGTGCTGCGACTTTAGTCCACGCTGCTCTAATGGCTGATTGAATGATCAGTCATAGTGGCGAGAGTGAACCATTCATGAAGAGTCATTCATTGTGAATGAATTATTCACATATGGTCTACCATTAACAGTTCTTGGTCTCAAAATACATTCAAGGCAAAAGTCAAAGACAGCAGTAGAAAAGTGAGGATTTCACTCTCAAATCATTTAAAAAAGAGAAGACTCCTTATTCCCCCTCTACAAAAAGAGCATTCCATGTATTTGCCAAATTTAATTTCTGCTTTTTTTTTCTTTATAATGTACAAGACTTTGAAAATCAGTCTACTTATTTACATAAGACATAAATTTTAAATCCCATACCAGATTGTTTTCAGCTTATGTTTACTGTCAAACAAAAAGCTATTATCGTGATATTCACAAATACTTAAAATCTGCACAATTTTTTATTGCATTACTAGTGGGCAAAATAGAAAATATGTTAAACTGTGTCCAACATTTATAAGCTTTCATATGATATCACATAACCTAATAAACAACTATCTTTTGATGCTTCATTTTAATATATTTTGTGCAATTGGTAGTAGATCAAAGAATAATAGAGTGAAATAGTTATCTTACGTATATCAGCAAAGAAGCAAATTTAAAATAGGAACTTTTCTAAAAGTACACTTTCAGCTTTTGACATTAACATAATACTTAAAAGAACTGGTCAAAAAATGTGATAACCCTCGCAAAACACTAACTGATCAAAAGTATCTGTATATTTGCCTATCAACAAATTCTCTGAAATAGAAAAGGAATTAGGTATCACAAATGCTGTCTGCGTACGATAAATGAAATCATTAAAAGTTTGCAAAGTAAAACCAAATTTATTTACAAATTAAAATAATTTAAAAGCAAGAACTTTCGGGGCTCTCGTGGCCCCATCATCAAAACCAAAACCAAATTTATTTACAAATTAAAATAATTTAAAAGCAAGAACTTTCGGGGCTCTCATGGCCCCATCATCAGGCTAAGTGTGGCCTTGATGATGGGGCCATGAGAGCCCCGAAAGTTCTTGCTTTTAAATTATTTTCATTTGTAAATAAATTTGGTTTTACTTTGCAAACTTTTAATGATTTCATTTATTGTACGCAGACAGTATTTGTGATACCTATTACCAAGTCGTACGAATAATTACTTTTGTCTTCAATTAGGAAAGGAATTAATATTGAGTCAATCCACCTTCTGCTGCTATCACAGCCTGCACTCTGCTGGGAAAGCTTTTCACTAGATTTTGGTATGTTGCTGCAGAAACTGCCTTCCATTCTACCATAAGAGCATTAGTCAGGTTGGTCACTGAAGTAGAGAGATTCATTCTGGCTCACAGTCGGCATTCCAATTTATCCCAAAAGTATTCCATAGGGTTGAGATCAGGGCTCTGAGCAGATCAGTCGAGTTCTTCTACACACAACTCATCAAACAATTCTGCACGGACCTTGCTTTGTGGATGGGAGCATTGTGCTGTTGGTAAAGTAAGGGGTCTCTCTGAATTTTTGCCATAAGGTTTGGAGCACCAAATTGTCAAGCATGCCATTATAGGCAGCAGCCTTAAGATTCCTGGGTATTGGAAGAGGGGAGGGGGAGCAGCCCAAACAATGAAAAAACAGCCCCACAGTATGAGACCCTCTCCCCCTTTTCATGAAACTTCACAGTTGGCACAACACACAGTCAGGCAGGTGTAGCTCACTTGACATCCTCCAACCCAGACTCTTCTATAGGATTGCCAGACGGTGAAACATGATTCACCACTCCCGAGAATGTGTTTCTAATGCTCCAGAGAGAGTCCACTGCAAGTGAGCTTCACATCACTCCAACCAACACTTGGTGTTGATCTTTCTGATGTTAGGCTTGTATGCAGCTGTTAGGATGGAAACTCATTCCCCTCAGCTCTGGACGAACCATAATGGTACTGGTGTTGCTTCCAGTGGCATTTTAGAGCTCAGTGGCGAGCATTGCAACCGAAGACAGGCAATTTTGTCTCATTACCCACTTCAGTACTCGGCGGTCCAGCTCTGTCATTTTAAATGGCCTACCAGCTCGGAATGGTGCTGTTGTTGCTCCAAGGCATTTCCACTTCACAATAATATCCCTTACAGTTCATTGGGGCATCTGCAGCAGGGCAAAAATTTCCACAACTGACTTGTTGCTAAGATGACATCCTATGATTGGGGCAGCAGCACAGAAATTTCCCAAAACTGACTTGTCGCTAAGGTGGCATCCTATGATCGGGGCAGCTGCAGCAGGGCAGAAATTTCCACAACTGACTTGTTGCTAAAATGACATCCTATGAGCAGGGCAGAAATTTTTTAAAACTGACTTGTTGCTAAGGTGGCATGTTGCTAAAATGACATCCTATGATCAGGGCAGCTGCAGCAGGGCAGAAATTTTCCAAAACTGACTTGTTGCTAAGGTGGCATCCTATGACAATGTGATGCTGAAAGTCACTGGGCTCTGCCATACAGCCCATTCTACCATTCCTGCTTGACTATGGTGTTTTTGCCAAGCCACGTGCATCTTTTCATACCTGTATGGGACAAGGCTGATCTGTATACTCAAAAGGTGTGTCTGGAAACTATCTATATTATCTGGATACCCTTTTTAAGCATGTTTTTTTTTTTAATCCCCTTATTTCTGTGCATAATCATACAAAAAATTTCATGGGTTCTCAAATGGTTATCATGAACACTCATTTGTGTAATACACAACCTAATTCAAAATAACTCAAGGATTGAACAGCAGAAAGAATGATCCGCACATGCTTGACATTTTAACATATATCATTTAACAAACTTCTGAGGGTGCAGCTCTTTCACAAAGAACGAGCATGTAATTCATGCTACTTTACCTTTTACATTATTCTCACTCACTCACTCTCACTCACTCACACACTCTCACACACACACACACACACACACACACACACACACACACACACACACACACACACACACACACACACACACACACACACACACGATTAAAAAATTATGAAACTCCAAACATTTCCACAGCATCATATTACCTGTAACGATTCATATTTTTAGGAGGTTCTGCAATGATGCCTGCATACAAAGACGACCTTGCAGTTGTAGAATCCTCTGGTCTGTAGTGAGCTTCAAAAAGAAAACACAAAATAAATAATAAATATTAAGTATAGCTACAATAAAGAAAATTAAAACAAAATTACCTTAATATAACTGCAAAGGAATTTTGAAATTTCACAAACTTTCCTAGCTAAACTTTGCAGCATGGTGACTTTCTGTAGGACCTGATATTTTAAAGCTTGGTACATACTCAAATTATAATCAAAACCTAACTAGAAAAATTGTCTTTCTCTTCTGACTACACAAGATAACCTCCCACACTGACTTAGCTGAGCCATCAGGTTTTTAATACACTTTCAAAAGGGAAAAAGAAGTCTCAAAAGAGGATAATCTGATTTTACATCACCAAATCTGTTTGAAGCTGAGTTTTTTAGCACAAGCACCCACATGGACCTCACAAAATACGTACACACACTTTATGGATGCTAACATTCTTAATTCATGTGAATATTATGTTCATGTCACAATCCACATGTAATAACGTAATGTTAAAAACATATTTAATAATAGTTCCTCTAAACATTTTTGCACCAGTGTGAAGCTTAATCAGTAATGCGTTTGACCAGTCACTACATATTTTAGCCTTCTAAAAATAAACCTGTTTTTCCTCTTGTTGTGATAGGTCAGCCAAGGCCTTTTTAAAATTATCTGGGTTTAAAGTGAAAGATCTTTAACTATAAACTAGTATCCAACAAATAGTCATGAGGAAATTCCATGAATTCATGACTTGTCACATTTGACTTAACAATTAAAAATTTTCACATCCAGCAGACTGAAATTAACCTGTTATTTTTCTGTTGATGGCACAACCATTGCTGAGTTTGTATAGAAATTAACTCAAGATAAATCCAAAGATTTTGATACAATGATATAATTTCCAATCACAAACAGAAGAAGAAATACTTTTGAACTTTGTGGGATCTGGGGAATTCCCCTTACCACATAGTACTGCTTTAAATATAAGATCAACTATGAATTTACTAATGCACGCCACTTTGTTTCCTTTGTATTTTAATGACACTCATTAATTTCCTTTAATAAAAATTACTTATTGATTTTTGTGATTAAAGATTAAAGTTCTGGGAAATCCTATTTCTCATTAATAGATATTGATAAAAAACAGGATCATCAAACAAAATAACTAGTCGTTTACAATATTAAGTTGCACAACTCAGTGTATATTTTCCATGTTTATAGAGATTTCATTATTTAGCTTGCAAGCATAGCGGGTAATACCCAATAATGCTAAAAGGATGTGTACTATCGGTCTATATAAAAAAAAATAAAAAAAAAAAAAAAGCATCAAACATCCAAGATTCAGGCATCCAAAAGCAGCACAGTGTTAAGTGATTCCTTCATAAAAACCTGTCCCTATTATTATTTTCATTCACGTTACTTCAGAATAAACACTATTCTTCAGTCCTTAACACAGCATTCAAATTCAGTTAAACCTGATGTCTTTCATTTGTAGAAGTTTTTTATACTTCTAGTAATTCATCATACACATTTTAAGTTTGTTTCCTTGGTTTGCAAATCTTTCATTACAGGATATTACAGTACTCCTTAAACTCACATATTATACGGCTGAGTATATTACTTAAAAATCAGTTAAAGATTACAAGGTCATTTATAAGATTAACTGGGCCACAATTTGGTATTTAAAATGCACTCCTTACCAACAACACGAGATCCCACTGGCAGTATTACTTCAGGTGGTCTGTCATAAGCAAGCTGTTTTGCAGAATAAAACTTTGGAATGTTGAGCTTGTTTTGATCAAATCTAACTTTGTACTGGCTCTCATTTGCACTTTTCTTGACAGCAACTATAGTAGACCTAACCCACACTCCAAAATAATTTGTCTTCATAGCAAGGACTTTCATGCCACAAATTAGTTCCCTGAAATGCAGCAGATTAATGTGAATGTTAACATGCTTCACAATAGTTTTTTCAAAAAGAATAAATTGCAAACAGATAATGTATTATCAAGCTAATGTGCAGTAACGCATCAGAAAATTTGAAATGTAAAACTTACAAACAATATGAAATGCAAAACTTAGTGAATGGTATTACAATGAATTTGTGAAGCTGGTAAGATATTGTTTGCTGTTTGATACTGAAGACTATATATTTAAACACTTATAATTGGCAAATAATTTACTTCTAATTTAACAATGCCCATGATCAGCACAAAATGAACTAATCAAGTGGATGTAGAAAGGGGCAGAAATGCGTTGCCATACAAATGATCATGCATGATTCACAATAGTTTCTCAAAATAACACACCTTAAGATATGAAGTACGGCTAGAGATGCCAACATCTGAAGGAGGTCATCAGTAGTCCATATATGTGCGGCGCCCGTAGTTCTTCCGTAGTGACGTCAAGTTCCCACATTAAAATTTGCAGGGTAGCATGTGCATTTCCCAGAATATACTGCTACATTTTTAGCAATATATTAACCTCGATCGGGGACAATACTTGGATATGTTACCGCTAAAGTGCAGAAATCAGTTATTCTACAGATTATCTAGGTAATGTGCAGATTAACTAGGGTGATCCGTTAAAGTGCCGAAAATTGTTTATTTCTCAAATTACCTAGGTAATCTGCAAATTACCTAGATAATCTGCACATTACCTACTAGGCACTCGTTAAAGTGAAAATAAGATCTTTGCTGGAACAACAACAACGTTTCTGTACGCTTAAATTAACATAATGTTATTTATTTTTTGATATATAAAGAATCAAGTTAAAACAATCAACAAATTAGTTGATAGAATCAATCATCAATCAATTAAAAAACTATAATAGAAAGAATCAAACGGTTTAAAATATTATAATTAAGGAAATGAATTTGCAAAACATAATAAAATTATGCTTACTTATTAGTGCAATCTAAAGATTGGTGACACTTTGAATTACATAGCAATTGGTTTTTGCAACAAGCACACCTATTTGTGGTACATTTAGATTTGCAGTCACATTTTCTGAAACCCTGCCCAGTACCAAGGGATTGTTTTATTGCTGTTTGACGTAAAGGTATTTCTACAGCAGGGACATCTTTCGTTAAAAATCTCTTTGCAAACACTGAATTCAGATTTTGCATACAATTGTTTTAAAATACCCGTTTTAGTACCAAGTTTATAAAAGCCATCCTCTGTGTTACTAAGAACCACAGCTAAAATAGAGCAGGCATCAGTTTTTGCTCTGTCTACTTCGGGTACTTTAATTCTCACAGTGACACCTTCATCGACATTTGGGTGCTTTGCATTAGAAACTGCTAACATTTTCTTTGCTTGCTTTTCTAAACCTTTCTTGGCTTCATCACGCTGTATTTTCTGATCCATATTCTCTTTACAGATGTTGCACAATACATTCTTACCATACCCTTTCTCTTTAGGATCTATTTCACCACAAATTACGTGAACAAACATATCACACGATTTACACTTGTGAGCACCTGATGTTGCTTTTGAGCAAACAATACAGACTATGTCTTGTATAGTCCTCTTTACAGGCTCTGTACGAAACTGTGATGGTGATTCTGCTGAAGTTGAAGGTAACTCAGTGATGACTTCTTCAACATGCAGAGGTGATTCCTTGGAGGTGCAGGATAACTGAATATTCTTCATAACTGTATCCTCAATCAACGGTGCAGAAGGCAGTTTAAGATTACTATCGATAAATTCTTGTATTTCTATAGGTGATTCTGTAGAAGTAGGGGATAACGGAATGTCCTCTTGAGTAAGATTTGACTGTGATCCCATAATCACAGTCTCTTGTGAATCTTCTAATTTTTCAAGGTCTTCTTCAGTATTTATTGAATGTAATACACTTTGTGGTATAATAGAAGATAATCCCACTTTTGCGGGACAACCGAACATGGCTTCGTATGGACTTCTTTTAATTGCAGAATGATAGGCACGATTCTTCATGAATTGTACAAATCGTACGCCCTCACTCCACTTGTTAGTTTGGTTATCAGCCATCCAAGTAATGAGCATGTTTTCAATGTCTTGATTTGCTCGTTCTACACTTCCTTGACTTTGGCTGTGTCTAGGTTTGCCATTAACCATTTTGATTTCTGGCCACAACTGTGTTACACTTTCTAAGATTTTATTACAAAATTCGTGTCCGTTATCAGAATGCAAAATACTTGGAGCGTCAAAAAGGAGAAAAATATCAAGCAAGTTATAGGCTACTTCATCCGCCCGTTTTGATGAGAGTGGCTTCAATACAACAAATTTTGTTAAGTGGTCTTGGTATACAAGAAGAAACTTAAACTTTCCATCTGGTTGAGATTGGTAATCGATGAGATCCACCTGGCATCTGCTGTTGAAATGCGATGAAATAATCGGCTTTACAACAATCCCTTTTCTCACACTTTTTTGTTTACAAGGTTCGCATAAATCCAAAAACATTTTTATTTGGGCTTGGGTTATGTTTTTATGAAGTGTATTTAATTGCTTGATCATTCTGTCTCTTCCACCGTGGCCAATTGACAAATGAGTAAAATACAATATGTCAAACAATTCTTCGACATGGACAAACTTTTTCACACTTTCTCGCGCATATGACAACGGCTCAGTGAGTTTTTCACAGCCTTGTACAGTCAACACATCATACCTTTGAATTATTCGATAATCTTGAGATTATTCTTTCTTCTTGGAAACTTTTATTCACTTTACATCTTCAATTATGCAATCATACTTTCGTTTTGTCATTAAAACACTATTATATTTTGAATCTTCACTAAAGAGGTTTTCGAAGAATCTTTTCTTCATTTTACTCACCAATTCGGTGCTTGCTTGCATACTAGGAGTTAAATTTATCTGCTTTAAAAAAAATCACGACACAAATTCACGCGCTAACAGGCAGAAACGAATTTGAAAACAGAATTAGCTATGCTACGCACTGGCAGCCGATGCCAATTATGAGAAATAAAAACAACCGGCGACGACTAGACGCTGGCGAAACGAAACTAAAAGTGGAGCGGGAGAGGGAAGGTGTAGGGAAAGGAAATGAGAGAAACAGGCGAAACCAAACTAAAAGTGGAGGGAGAGGGGGAAGGTGTAGGGAAAGGAAATGAGAGAAACAGGCGAAACCAAACTAAAAGTGGAGGGAGAGGGGGAAGGTGTAGGGAAAGGAAATGAGAGAAACAAACTTTTGAACTTTAACGATACGGAAGCCGTTAATGTGCACATTATACCTAGGTAAATGCGGAAAACTCTTGATTCCGCACTTTAACGGAGTAAATCAGTTAATCTGCAGATTAGCTAGGTAATGTGCACATTAATGGCTTTCGAGCTTCAGCGGTAACATAAATTTTTTAACATATTTAAGTCCCCTTAAAATGGGGGAAAAAAACTTGAGTAAATACACAAAAAATACATACCATTTCAACTCCACCTTTTAATAAATATGTTATGTCACACACTTATGGTTATTCCTCCTGTTTTTTAGAGTGAAAATGCCAACCGCAATAGTCTTTTCCGCCGTGTGCGATTGAAAAATCAACAGCGCACGGGGAACAAAACCCATGGTTTTCGGATACCAGAGACAATTTTAGACACTGAAATTTTTGCAAATAACTCTCCTTTAATTTCTGACAACTTTTTTGCATTTTAGATCCAAGAATATTAGTAGAGACAGGTGGCCCTTTACTCGACGCTATTGCAGGTAAATTCGTACAAGACAAACCCAATGGGAGCAAAGAAAGAACAATTAACTTTGAAAGATTTCATAGTTTTATTATGCGGATAAATAGAAAATTAGCATTAAATGCTTACGATACGAAAAAACTAATCAAAAAGGTTATGAAAAAACTAATCAAAAAGGTATTTTAAATAGCCTAAATCAATCAATTCTGAAAAAAAAAGGATAAAATAAAACATCCCTTTGTTTAGCAGAACATTTTTACAAGAGAAAAAAAAGAACTGCATTACGCAAATCTGTCAAAGTAACAAGCAATTAAGCTCTCTGCCGACAGCGAGGGAAAATAGGTCACAACTGTGCGCACACACGCAGCAGCTAAGAAACGTCTCATAGTAACTGCTGCTAGACGTTTTCTTTGGCTGGTTGCCAAAGACACATGGAGACTTTCTCTTGCTCTGGGCAGAACATACTGCACGCGAAGAACAAACTCCCGGGGAGGTAACATAAAAACAGGCAACAACAGCATCCACACATCCAGGTAGCTTAGTTAAGTGTTCTGCCGGAAAAAAAAAAAACATTCAGGATTTCTTTGATCCACAATTGTTTCCTTCGATCTGATGACTATTTGCTCAGAGCATTTTTTTTTCTGATACCCCGCCCACCCCTTACTTTGGTGAAACAAATATGCAATAGCAATTAACTATTTAAATTACATTTTAGCAAAAAAAAAAAGAAAAAAAGAAAAAAAAAAGAAACATAATTCACGGAAACACACGACCGCTGCAAACATGGAAATTCGAACGAATAACATTCCTTGTACTGCTGCGAATCTTTTTTTTTTTTTCACACCACTGGAACTGGAAGCCACTGAAGCACGCTTCATAACTACAGCAATTCACGTCACACCACAACTAATCAACTTAACAACAAGAACAGAAAACGTAGAATCGACTCTAGTCTACCTCCATCCTCCGACATCTTACGTTAGTTCAGGACGCGGTTAAGGTTTTCCCGAAGTTAACAGACGTCGTGCATTACGAACGCCTTTCCACGGTAAGCCAGGTACAAAGTCACGTGATCATACAGAACGATCTCCGCTGCAACATTTCCGCTTGCTTGTCGGCCAGCCAAACATGCTTGCTGTGTAACGGCTTTGTGACGTTACCGCAAAAAAACACTACATTTGACTATGCTTGACTTTTTTTTTTTTCAAATAATTAAAAAAAAAAGTTTTCCGGAAATATCAGAGATTTTTGGAAAAATCCGTAGTTTTTCACACCTTCTCCGTAGTTTGGACATGATATCCGTAGTACTTGGCATCTGAGTACCCTTAGGCCATGTAGTTAAAAAAACTAAAAAAAAACTATAACAATATATAAATAATGCCTCATATATGAAGATATTTTACAACTTCAAATTATGAGAATGTATGCTTGCTGGCATGAACTATAATTATGAAGACTACATGTATTATTTTAATATAGTCATGATGTTGAAGCATGAAAATCCATCGTCTCTAAATGGCATTGTTTCATCATAAAGTAGGTTAAACCTCTGAATGCCCACTGATTTCACATAGAAGCAGTAGTCTTTATCTTAGAGGTACCATGGGCATAGCCCAGCTGACTCCTATAACTCTTTTTGAACCAAGACAAATTTTCTTTACCACCTTAAGTCAGTAGAAGTCTATGGGCAATCCTGGAAGTAAAGAATATATGCTGCCTGGTTGGGACTGCAAAAACACTTATTTTTAAAGAGTTTTTAAGGAGTAGCCACAACTGATGGACTACTCACAGAATGAGAAATTTGAGCAGGAGAAGCAATTCAGTAATCAAGTAACACAGCTAATGACATTCAAGATATCTCAACCTGCAGTAAAATGAATGAAGGCCTTCGACTACATTTACTAACTCCCGTAGAAGAAATTTCTTCTCATAATACGTGGAAATACATCAGAGTTATTAACACGGCAATCAGACATTTGTGAATTGCCAGTATTTACTGTTCAATTGATGCGACTGATGTTACGTGCACGGAACAGTAAATACAGGCAATTCAGAGATGTCCGATTGCTGCAATAACAATTCTGACGTATTTCCACATATGAGAACACTTCTTCCACAGAACTTACCTGAGAAACTGGTGATGTACCTAACTATGCTACAAAGAAGCAGAATTTTTTTCAACAGGCAAAACTCTTAAAATGTTTCAATTCTTAACACTCGGATACTTGGGACTTCACATCCCGGGTGGTGTAATGGATAACATGCTCCAACGGAAATCAGAAGTGCGGGTTCAATTTCCGCTCCAGGGTGATGAAATTTTCAAGTTTTCCGATATGATTGATGTTTCATGACAAACAAATACAGTAGTGTTCACCCTAGAAATTGAAAAGGGCAGGGTAATTTTCTGAAAAAAGGCAGAATTGTACAAAAAAAAAAAGGGGGGGGGGCATGTTATGTGTGCAAAATGTTGTAAGATCTTAAAAAAAGGGCACTTTGGGATGACAACAGGTCATATCTGGAAAAAAGGGCACATTTTTTTAAAAAAGGGGCATTTTATGTATTCATAGGCTTTAGACCCCGCTATCCCACCTCCCTGAAATCAACCTCTGACCCTGTTCTCATCCTAAGCATAATACTATTGAAGTAGGAATAATTTTTTTAATCAGCTCTATGGTGTTTGTAATATATTTTTTTATGAAAACCAAAGAATGTAAATTAAAATTGATTTCAATATATTGAAATGGTTTCATTAACAACATTCATTTACTCAATAGGAATCCAATCTATTTCTTCCATAACCAGAACAACATAACGATTTTTTACATTTAATTTCACTTAAAGCGGGTTTTCTCAATATGTAGTAGCATTTTGTTGTATTAAGAGCAGAGCAAAAATATTTTAGTTTGTTTAAAGCAAAATTAATGTTCCAAAGACACTACCGTGTGTTCATCGTGCAGAGGAAACGCGACTCAATGGGGGACAAAAGACCGCAACGGAAAGTTAAAGTTCCCATTTTAAACTTCAATTATTTTGTTAACAAAAGTAATAATTATTGCTCTTTGTTGATAAGCAGGATGTGACTAATCAATGCGAAATCATGCACTTTCAGAAAAACTTTAATAAAAGCGAGCTGCTGAAGTTGGTTTGTGACATCAGAGATCCAGCTGAAGCTCAGATGTCCATTATCATTACTTCGTGGTCAAACTTCAATGGGGGGAAAAAAGTCTCCCCTTTCTTGAAGAGCGGATCTATAAATAGATCACACCCACTTATTTACTGAGCAGAGCACTGTTTTTCCCCATGTGCAAGTTGGATGATAGAAAATGACTTGCAAATTTATAGGAGGTTTTTGAAAAATGCAAATAAATTCTTTAGTAATGAAAAAATAATTTGACCACTAGACCATGTGGAAAGGCAAAATTTCAAGCCTGGTGACTAAAGCAACTTTTCATAATGGTCGCTGTGTTTTATCCAGTAGCCATGTTGCTAGTGATGACTGCTAATTTTTATCTTTACTTGGAACCAGTGGTCCTAAATTAGGGACAGTTGACTGTTTATAGCACTTTGAGTTGCTCACGGTGGTTGTTAAACCTCCAAGTGAAAAAAAAATGTTGCAATTTTTACGAGATCTCGTTAACTGTAAGGTTTGTGGGTATCCATAAGTAGCAAACAATTGCACGAGTATGTTTGTGACTAACGCTGGGATTGTGGGCGTGGCAAGCTGCGGAATGGCAAGGGTGATACAAGACTAAGGGCAGGGTAAAAAAATTAGGGGAGGGCAGCTGGCATTTTACCATCCAAAAAGGGGGCAGGGCAAATTTTAACATGGCAAAAACGGGCAGGGTGCTGCACCCTGCTAAAACGACCTAGGGGGAACACTATACAGGCAATGCAAAGATGTCTGATTGCTATGTTGACAATTCTGACATTTACTGTTTCATGAGAATAGAGCGTGGACACTTACATAAACATCACAATAACCATTTGATTGCTAAACTTTTTTTTTTAATTTAATTCTGCACCCACTTTTAGAACCCTGATTAATTATTTGGTATACCAAACTAATGAAAAACCAGGCATAACTACAAAACGCTACTTGAGTAGTGAAACAAATAGCGTACTTTTTTAAACTGTTCCTTTCAATAAAGTTTTTTTCTAAAGTACTGATAAAATGGAGTTTATAAATCCGTTATCCCTTTATAGTACACTTTTTAAAAAGAAAACAATCTCTATTGTAGCCAGTGATGCATTCAGGCATCTTCTCAAGGGTGCTTAGACCTCCTGAACATCTATGAATCCCCCCGTAGGTTTTTGGGTGATCTCCCCTTATATTTTGTCTAATTGTGTTCATTTATAACTGAATATGAATATTTAGAGAAATTAATTAAAAAATTAAGAAAATAAGGGAAAATATTAAAATAAAAAAAATCCGCATTAACTTCAATCTGAAATTTCTATCATCCTTCAACAAAACATAACAGTTCTCACTGAAGGGGCAATTTTTCAAGCACTGACAACTTGCACTACTTTCGCAATAAAAACCTAATTTCACACAATAGATTTTTGCACTGCAATACATAATCATATTTTGGAAGCTGGCATTCAGCTTTATTTCAGTCTTCTGGATGCCAAATTTCCATGTATACAGTTAAGCCTCAGTGTAGCTAACGTGACTAACATCACGTTAGCTACACTGAGGTTTGACAGTAATATTGCCACCTAATTTTTAACAATAGGTAGCAATAACACACTAAGGCAAATAATACACTGAGGCTTAACATTAATATTTAATATAAAACTACCTAATTTTTAACAATAGCAAATTATTAGAAATTGTTCCCATAATAAGGTTTTTTTTCTGGCGGTGGTGGCTTACACTCTGTGGGGAGGGAGGGGGAAAAATCGCTGCACCTCAAACTGGCATTGAAACTCTTAGTTTGTTTTTACTAACTACTATTTCCTAATTTAAATAATGTAAAGGGGCTGAAACCAAATGGCAGGGGAATGGTTTACACCATACATTTTCAGGTAACACTGAAATGACACCTGAATTATCAGAAACACGCTTGTAGTAAGGTGAGGACATTTTTACCACTCCTAATGTCTTGGGGGAATTTCTCCAGCACAGCCTTACCTTTACTAGCGTCCTCAATATTTTACACGACTCCATAGAAAAATCCGTAGTCCATTACTGAATTAAAGCAAAGGTATAACATTTTTAATCACTTGTATGCGCAGATTTCTTGGAATCTGCATTTGCGATATAAGAGCATAAGAAAAATTTTGTACTCTATTAAAAAATTGTATATGTATTAATCATCATCATCATTGTCAACCATTATCAATCCACTGCTGGACGAAGGTCTCCCCAAGTTTCCTCCACAACGGTCTGTCTTGTGCCAGTCTCCTCCATGTCACTCCCGCATACTTTCAAATTTCATCCACCCATCCTCCATGTGGTCTTCTGGGTCTCTTCCAGTCCCTTGGAATCCAATCTAAAATTTCGGCTGTCCATCGATGGTCTGTCCTTCTGGCAGTATGTCCAGCCCATTGCCATTTCAGGGATTTAACTCTGATCATGATGTCTTCCACTCTCGTCATTTTTCGGATCCACGAGTTCCTCTTCTTATCTCTCCTGGTTATATCAAGCATGCACCTCTCCATACTTCTTTGAGTTGTCTGCAGCCTTTGTATGTCTCTTTTAGTTAAGGTACACGTCTCTGCACCATACATAAGCACTGGCAGGATGCATTGATCAAACACTTTTCTTTTAAGACATAATGGCATATTGCTCTTGACAATGATGCTGTTTCTTCCAAAAGCTCTCCAGGCAAGTTTTGTACACCAATTAATTTCTTCATCAATGTGACCCTCACTTGACATCTGCTGTCCAAGATAAACGTTTGTGTCTGTTATCTCCAGCTTTTCTCCATCAATCAATAAATCTTCATTTCTTGTAAAAGCATTGAACATCACTTTTGTCTTCTGAAAGTTCATTTTTAATCCAACTTTTTTACTCTTGTCAGCAAGTTCCTGGATCATACTCTGCAGCTCTGATGAGGAAGTTGCAAAAATGACTGTCATCAGCAAAACGAAGGTGGGTTAGATAATCTCCGTTAATCTTTATCCCTTTGTTTTCCCAGTTCAGTGATTGAAATACATTTTCCAATATGGCATTAAAGAGCTTTGGAGATATGGTGTCACTTTGTCTAACTCATTTTCCAATTTTTATGTGTGTTGTATTTTCAAACAGCCGAATCTTTGCACTTGAATTTTCATAGATGTTATTAATGATATTAATGTATGCATCTTCAATACCGCAGGATTTCAGGGCCATTGTAACTGCTGATGGTTTCACCGAATCAAAAGCTTTTTCATAATCGATAAAAGCCATGCACAATGGAAGTTCATATTCCCTCACTCTTTCAATTAGTTTTCTCAGTACGTGGATATGATCTATTGTGCTGTAGCCACTCCTGAATCCAGCTTGTTCTCTCGGTTGAGCCATGTCCAATGTCACCTTTAAGCGGTGTGAAAGAACTTTAGTGAAGATTTTATAAACCACTGACAGGAGGCTGATAGGTCTGTAGTTCCCGAGATCCTCAATGTCACCTTTTTTATGTAGCAAGATCATTGTAGCGTTGTTCCAATCCTCAGGAATCTTCCCTTCATTAAGGCATCGAGTGAAATTTTGGGCGAGTACTGTTTCGATTTCTCCACTTGCTTCTTGTACGATGTCTACAGTAATTCCATCTTCTCCTGGAGCTTTTCCCCACTTCATGTTCTTGATTGCATGTGCAACTTCTGCTGGGAGGACTGGAAGAACTCTGGTGCTGGTACCTTTCATGATGTCTGGAGTACATGTATCATCCCTTTCATATAATTTGGAGTAGAAATCTTTCACTCTTGTCAAAATTTCGCCTCTATTTCTTGTTACAGAACCATTTTTTTTTCTCAGTGCCATAATCTGTTTTCTTCCCTTACTGAGATGCCCCTTTGCTATCTTTAGGCTTTGGTTGTTTTCAATTGCTTTCCTTACTAGTTCACAGTTGAATTTCTTTACGTCTTCAGTGATACTTTTTCGTACCGTCTTGCATAGCTCTATATATTCCACTTTCGAAGTCGCATCTTCTTTAGTTGTCCTCATCTCTCTTCTTTTTTGCATCAACATTTTGGTTTTTCCTGATAATTTGTTCACATGCAACTTGTTCTTAGACCCAGCTAATTTTGTTGCTGTTTCCATAAGAGTTTTGGTTACTTTTCTGTTAACTTCAGAAATATCCACTTCTTCCGATGTTAGGCGTTCTAAAGCAGAGAATCTGTTCTTCAGTTTCAACTTAAAGGCATTATGGTGATTTTTAAGGTTGGTTATGTCAATACATTTTGTTTGTCTTATGAGCTTGCTACGTTCGAGTTTAGTGTTGAGGTGTATCTTACATCTCACCAATCTATGGTCACTACCTGTGTTGAACTTGTTTAGCACACTGCAGTCTTATATATATATACACACACCCAAGAGCAAAATTCAAACCAGATTTGTTTAACATACAATTTGAAGATCATGACGCACAACGCAGCAGTGATGAATATTCAAAAATCACAAACTAGAAAGTAGAGACAAACAAAAAATTATTTAACAAGGACAAAAACTACAAAGAAAACCAAGACCCAAAAGGCATGAGTAAAAAAAATATACATATATATATATATATATATATATATATGGGATGCAAGGTCAGGTGATGCGTAACATCACAGCCTCTCCTTGACAAATGTCAACCCCGCCTTCTCGTGGTGCATCCTGTTCCCACTAAAGGGCTCTGACGACCGCCAATAGCGGTATAACTATACCATCGGGATTAGAGGAAATTCTATCCCACACTCACCAACCCGCTTGGCCAGCGTGGTGAGTTATGGCCAAACCCCTCCAAAATGATTCCACAACTTAAATCTTGGCCCTCAGTCTCCGGCAGCTGGAATGTACCTGGCCAAGGCAGCGGCCAGTGCGACATGAAGGCAGAGGGTGCTAAGAATCCCCGGAGGACCGGACTAGGCTGCCATCTGATGCTGACCTTGGCTACGTACAATGGACGCTCCCTATCTTCTGATTCAAGGCTTCTTGAATTGGAAGAGGAACTACAAAGGATCAAGTGGGACATCGTGGGGCTAAGTGAGGTAAGGAGAAAAGGAGAAGATCTCATTGAACTGAAAAGTGGACATCTCTTCTACTATCGTGGGACAGATACTGGCAGAACTAGTGGTGTTGGATTTATAATAAACAAGAAACTGAAGGATAAAGTTGTAGAAGTTGAAAGTTCCTCTGACAGAGCTGCACGACTTGTTATCCAACTCTCGAAAAGATACCAGGCTCAGATTATTCAAACTTATGCACCCACCACAAGTCATCCTGAAGAAGAAATTGAAGAATTTTATGAGGAAATTTGTCATCTAAATAATAAAGGTAAGCAGCACTTGAAAATAATTATGGGAGATTTCAATGCAAAAATAGGGCAACGGCAACAGAATGAAACTTCAGTAGGTAAATTCGGTCACGGCAACAGAAACCAGCGTGGAAATACTCTCGTTGAGTTTGCAGAGGCAGAAGGGTTTTTCATCTTGAACTCCTTCTTCAAGAAAAAGCCACACAGGAAATGGACATGGAGACATCCAAATGGGACAACAAGTGAAATTGATTTTATTATGTGTAACAAAAAATTCGTCATGGAAGACTGCAGTGTGCTAAACAAGTTCAACACAGGTAGTGACCATAGATTGGTGAGATGTAAGATGCACCTCAACACTAAACTTGAACGTGGCAAGCTCATAAGACAAACAAAATCTATTGACATAACCAACCTTAAAAAACACCATAATACCTTCAAGTTGGAACTGAAGAACAGGTTCTCTGCTTTAGAAGGCCTAACATCGGAAGAAGTGGACATCTCTGAAGTTAACAGAAAAGTAACCAAAGCTCTTATGGAAACAGCAACAAAATTAGCTGGGTCTAAGAACAAGTTGCATGTAAATAAATTATCAGGAAAAACGAAAATGTTGATGCAAAAAGAAGAGAGATGAGGACAACTAAAGAAGATGTGACTTCCAAAGTGGAATATATAGAGCTATGCAAGACAGTACGAAAAAGTATCACTGAAGACGTAAGAAAATTCAACTGTGAACTAGTGAAGAAAGCAATTGAAAACAACCAAAGCCTAAAGATAGCAAAGGGACATCTCAGTAAGGGAAGAAAACAGATTATGGCACTGAGAAAAGAAGATGGTTCTGTAACAAGAAATAGAGGCAGAAATTTTGACAAGAGTGAAAGATTTCTACTCCAAATTATATGAAAGGGATGATACATGCACTCCAGACATCATGAAAGATACCAGTACCAGAGTTCCTCCAGTCCTTCCAGCAGAAGTTGCACATGCAATCAAGAACATGAAGCGGGGGAAAGCTCCAGGAGAAGATGGAATTACTGTAGACATCATACAAGAAGCAAGTGGAGAAATCGAAACAGTACTCGCCCAAATTTTCACTCGATGCCTTAATGAAGGAAAGATTCCTGAGGATTGGAACACCGCTACAATGATCCTGCTACATAAGAAAGGTGACATTGAGGATCTCGGAAACTACAGACCTATCAGCCTCCTATCAGTAGTTTATAAAATCTTCACTAAAGTTCTTTCACACCGCTTGAAGGTAACACTGGACATGGCTCAACCGAGAGAACAAGCTGGATTCAGGAGTGGCTACAGCACAATAGATCATATCCACGTACTGAGAGAACTAATTGAAAGAGCGAGGGAATATGAACTTCCATTGTGCATGGCTTTTATCGATTATGAAAAAGCCTTTGATTCGGTGAAACCATCAGCAGTTACAATGGCTCTGAAAACCTGCGGTATTGAAGATGCATACATTAATATCATTAATAACATCTATGAAAATGCAAGTGCAAAGATTAGGCTGTTTGAAAATACAACACACGTAAAAATTGGAAAGGAGTGAGACAAGGTGACACCATATCTCCGAAGCTCTTTAATGCCACATTGGAGGGTGTTTTTCAGTCGCTGAGCTGGGAAAACAAGGGGATAAAGATTAATGGAGATTATCTAACCCACCTTCGTTTTGCTGATGACGTAGTCATTTTTGCAACTACCCCATCAGAGCTGCAGAGTATGATCCAGGAACTTGCTGACAAGAGTAAAGAAGTGGGATTAAAAATGAACTTTCAGAAGACAAAAGTGATGTTCAATGCTTTTACAAGAAATGAAGATTTATCGATTGATGGAGAAAAGCTGGAGATAACAGACACGTACGTTTATCTTGGACAGCAGATATCTAGTGAGGGTCACATTGATGAAGAAATTAATCGGCGTACAAAACTTGCCTGGAGAGCTTTTGGAAGAAACAGCATAATTTTCAAGAGCAATATGCCATTAACTCTTAAAAGAAAAGTGTTTGATCAATGCATCCTTCCAGTGCTTACGTATGGTGCAGAGACGTGGACCTTAACTAAAAGAGACATACAAAGGCTGCAGACAACTCAAAGAAGCATGGAGAGGTGCATACTTGGTGTAACCAGGAGAGATAAGAAGAGGAACTCGTGGATCCGAAAAATGACAAGAGTGGAAGACATCATGATCAGAGTTAAATCCCTGAAATGGCAATGGGCTGGACATACTGCCAGAAGGACAGATCATCGATGGACAGCCGAAATTTTAGATTGGATTCCAAGGGACAGGAAAAGACCCAGAAGAAGACCACATGGGAGATGGGTGGATGAAATTCGAAAGTATGCAGGGGTGACATGGAGGAGACTGGCACAAGACAGACTGTTGTGGAGGAAACTTGGGGAGACCTTCGTCCAGCAGTGGATTGATAATGGTTGACAATGATGATGATGATGATGATATATATATATATATATACTTAAGAGCAAAACTGAAGACTAATGAAAAAATTTTAGAATTTAAAACGAAGGGTGCAAAATAACCTGAAAATCAAAACGCGTCAATAGTTAAAAACTACAAACTTAACTCTTCGAGCTACATTCCTGTAATTACTACTTGTTCTTGTGATGAACATAAAGAAACAGTTCACTATGATAAGAATTACAACCATATTATCACCGGAAACTTGAGTTTTGTTGAAAATGAAAAGCTTAGGAATTTATTAGAGTATGGCTCTAAATTCAGACCTTCCTTCACAATTTCCAAAGAAAGGATTCTTGAGAGCTTCACTCAAGATGTAAATAAGTACATCGTAAAAACCAGTTTAACGTACAATCAGCCTATTGAGGCCTTCGCAGAATGGAAATATAATATAATCAATAGCTTCACCAGTGAGTTGGCAGGTCTGGACTTTTGTTTCGACAGAAATCTCTTTTTCTCTGGAGAAGCTAAAAGGTCACTCTCCAAACTACAAGACCAATTTATTTTTACCACTACGGATAAAGCTAGCAATAATTTTGCAATTATCTGTAAGAAGTTCTATTTTGAATTGTTAACTATGGAACTCAATAATAGAGTAACATACGAGCCCGTAAGTTATTCTACCAAGCAGTTAGAAAATCGGTTTAAGGCATTCTTCAAGAAACTTAAAATTCCGCAAACTAGAAGATATGGGCCTGAATTTCCATTTCTTTTTGCAACGGTTAAGTTTCATAAGGATCCTGTGAAGTTCAGGTTCATAGCTAGTGGAGTAAGGAGTCATAAAAAGAAAATAGATCTTGCTTTTGAAGATGTCTTAAAGAAGGTTTTGAAACACATTAGAAACTGTTCTAACTTGATGTACAGAGATTTTTGGATAATCAATAATAATGCAGAAGTAATTTCTACTATACTCAAAGTTTGTCCCCTAGATATTAATAGTTATGATTTTGAAAACCTATATACTAATCTGCCTCTATCAGATATAATCACTACCTTTAAAGAGCTGTATGCAGAATTTAAACTTAACCAATTTGTTGATGTAGGAACTTGGAACTCTTATCTCAATTGCTGCATAAAAAATAACCATATCTTATATAATAATACTCTCTATAAGCAAGTGAACGGTATTCCAATGGGAACATCAACGTCCACGAATATCGCTAATCTATTCCTGTTCTTTAAGGAATATAAATTCATTAAAAATCACCCCACCTGCTCAGATAACTACCTTTACACTTTTAGATATATTGATGATCTGCTGTGTATCAATAATTCCGAAGTTATAGAGAGTGATTTTGATAATATCTATCCTAGCTCTCTTAACTTATGTAAAACCAACCACAGTAATCAGGAACTTGAGTTCCTAGACTTAAGCATTAAGCTCAACAGAGGTAACCCATCTATTAGCCTCTTTGATAAAAGAGTTAATTTTCCTTTCAAAGTAATTAAATATCTACACTGGAATAATAACATTTCAACCAAAGTAATTGAGAATGTACTAATTTCTCAGGTCCTAAGAATTTCAAGAATTTGCAGCAACAATTTGGACTTCAATTACCACATTAATATACTATTAGAAAGTTTTCTAGAGAACGAAATCCCTTCTTCTTTCATCAAAAGAACTTTAAGAAAAATTATTCTGAATAATAGAGTAAGGTTGGCAGATCTGCTTTAATTTTCTACACAGTTAATAATATGATTCTGACCAATCAAAGCCGTAAGGAAGTTGGCTAGAGGATGCCTATTAACTACCTAAAGGAACCTTAGTGCTATGGATATGACGGTCCTATTAAAACAAAAAAATTAAATAATATAAACAAAATCCCAAAAAAAGCTTAAAAATCTGTTTATAAAAAAAAATAAAAAAAATAAAAAAGAAAACTAGTTATTCATCACTAGGATAGCTATACTAAAAATAGTAAAACCAACATTAAAATTAATAAGATTCTGATTAATCTATAGAAGCTCACTAAGGTGATTTAATACATGCAAAGATTATTAAATAAACTGCTCGTGTATTTTATAATATTTCTCATGTATTCTGGAGAGTTAATTCTGCTCATTCTGATCATACAGATCCACAGTCTTAAGTTTATATATTTTTTTCTCTGGTTAAAATATCCGCGCGTTGGTTTCTTGCTGTATGAGGAGGCCATCAGCCCCACCCTCACTGCCCCCAGCGTCTAGGGAGTGGCGGAAGAGGTCAGCCATGTTCTCCTCTTGTGAGGAGAAAAGTTTTTGTAACACAAGAGGTAAGCTCTCTTCCTTGTTTTTGGGTTCTAGGTTTTATAAGTTCAATGTTTGTACATCATGTACCTTTTCTCTGTCGTTTTTTAGCTTTTCAGCTTTTAAGCATTGGTTTGTCTGTTAACATTTATGCGGGTTTTAACTCTTACTTTTCTTTGTAACTTTGAGCGTCTTTTGTGGTACCTAGGAACAGAAGATGGCTAAGCTTGTTCCTTTTCTATGCGCTGTCTATGCGCTGTTTTTTCAAAGTAGTTAAGTTCTTAATAACTAATTAATTATGCACTTAAAGCACTGCTGAAATACTTTGTACATATTGCAACTAACTGTTTAAGGTATATAACTTTCACAAAGTTTTCTTTAGTTAATTATTATCTTTAACTTATTCTCGTTTTCGTGCTGTCATAAGTTGTAGAGTAGGGGGTTTTAGACTCAAGTTTTCTTTCAAAAATCTGTTCGTTATAAATTAACATTTCCTTTTTTAATTGCAATGTAAAATTTGTTTTTCAGGTTTAATTTCTCTCTCAAACGAACTTGGAATTTCGTTATAGCTGAAAATCATTTCTATTTATTATGTCACTCTCACAGCTTGAGTTCTCTTTAATCTTCTCTCTGTTTAATAGTAACAGATGAAGAGCATGGGTCGGGCCATGAAGGTTAATGGATGCAAGCGAAATTGTTAACTAGTGCTAGGTCATGCTACTCTACGGAGGACATGACTTATATATATATTTTTTAAACTATTTTAGGTGGGAATGTTACTTGCATCTATGGCCTTGCAGAAACCCATTTCCAACTAGGTCTTTGTGGAAGTGAGAAAATGCAGAGTTTTTGCTGGTCCTTGATAAAGCCAAAGCTCAGTATTCTCGACACCTTCTACATTCAGTTGTTTTATTTTATTTTTTATTCTTTTCTCCTTTTACTCACACAGGTAGATACATAACCTTTTCTATGTTGTACTAGGTGTGAGTCAAAATTATATATGTATTTTTTTGCTTAGGTATCTTTATAGAATATATATATATATATATATATATATATATATATATATATATATATATATATATAACAAAATTGTGATTATTATATGTATATAATCAGTCAACAAGTTTTAGCAATTCGTAATTGCCCCCCACCCCCAAAAAAAACTGAATGCAGCACTGATTGTAGCATCACTTTACTTGTCTGTTTGTATATCTTTACATCATTTATATCTGTACTCTGCATTTCTAAGTGCCATTCAGAAAACACTATTTCTACTAGACAACACTAACCATGAAGAAGAGGTATCGTGCGCTTTTGAATTTCTCTGATGCAAAGGTTATCCATTAGCTGAAGTAAGCATATTTCTATATTTAGCACTATATCTACACTTCCTAAAAAAAGCAGAATGAAAAAAAAAAAAACTTTCTGCATTCAACAGGAAGATCTGTGAACCAAGCATTTCCATATTTGTACAACACAGTTTTAATACTAGAATTACAATTAATATACAAAGTTATCATTTTTGTCATGTATGATACAGCAGTTATGGAATAATTTTAAATCCCTGTCCGAACTATGAGAAACGTCAGTTTTTTCTGCCACTTTATGAATAGCTTACCAGTAGTGATGTCACACTGAATGATGTGCCTCAGCTACCAATTTACTTTTACAGGTAAATAGGTATCCAGAGTATGTAATTTTGAGAGAAACCGTCTCATCCCGTGAAGCAACAAGATCGCTCCAAAACTCATGCACAGCACACTATTTCACATCCAAATGTTATTCTCACCAAATAAGTTTCACCTTCAGACAGCTGAGCAGTTTGTTCCTTTCTTTCTCATTACCATCATTAGAGAACAGCACCTCAAATAGTTAAATTCTTCAACTGAACATGAATGTTCTGTCAAATGCACATCTGTTTGATGATGGGCAGACTTGCATCTTAGATGTTCTTCCACATCCATCAACTGTGGGATTACTGAAAAGATTTATAGTGTCTACACAAAATAGTTGTTCAGAAGTACCTGTGATGCCAGAGTATATCTCACAAGATATATATTTGCTGAAAGATGCATCTCTGGTGGAGGAGAGTCACTTTTCAGATGCTGTCCTCCTAACCCACAATCACTAAGACAGTGAGTGGATGAGAATAAAAAACAAAATAAAAAAACTGATGTTTTAAGGCTTGCATGTCAGTGCAAAAGTCAAACAGATAAATCAACTTTCTAATTTGATTTTCGAATTTTGTCAAACCTGAACACTTGCATATTGCTTTACAGGTACAACAAAATTTCTCAATGATTTGAGTAATGGATCATGAATTAAAAAACAACTGAAAGAATGTAAAGCACACACAGACAATGCACTATTTATGCCAGTACATGCAGATATTATCCAGCTGCAATACTTTTTCGATCAATTCATGCATTTTTATGGGTGCACTGTGCAATATAGTCATTAATGCTAAACATGATGTACTGAGATCATATGACGTAAATAAGTACCAATAATGTTAACTTTAGAAATAAGTCAATAAAATAATTTAGCCTTTTAATTTAATAGAACCATTATGAAAATGTGTATGAAAAACAAGAATGTGCAAAATCTTTGTGCAAAACTGGATCATACATACTTTCTTCTAACTGGACCATGTGCTGGTAAGTTAGGACGCTGTAACGCAACTTGGCCTACATGAATAACTTCCCCGGAAGCATCTGTTAGTGTGGCAAACCTTGAAAGTCCTGTTCTGGCTCTTGCATAATTCTATAAGGGCAAAAAATAATAATAAAGCACATGCAACATTCATATCACAAATCAGGGCTTGAAAATATCATGCCTATCATCAGGGCTTGAAAAATATCATGCCTCACTAAGGCAATTAAAAAACAAAACAAAAAAACACTGTAGTAGTCCGATTTTAAGAAAAGAAAAAAGTTGGTGCTAAGAATTTGCTACCATATGAAATGAAATTTGCTACCATATGAAATGATGGCCATCACCTGTTGTTTCTTATTTTACTGCAAATCAAGGATACTATCACTTTTGTGGAATGTCCAAGTCAGGAGAACGTCACTTTTCATTATCTTATGCTCTCAGCCCAGACATTGGGGAGATGTGTTGTTTTACTCTAAATGCTGTTTACAGTTAGCAACCAGGTACTGTTTGAAACTAGCCTCACATGTTTAGTGGCAAAGGATGAACATTAAACTTCAATGAAACATGACAATCCTGATCATCATCAACAATCGCTCAACAGCTGTGTGTGGGCCTGGCCTTCAGAAACCTCTGCCACCATCCCTTATTCAATGCCAAATTCTTCCAATTTTTTTTTTACTCCTAAAGGCCATTTAGTCCATCTGGTAGTTTTTGCTTTAGATTTCGTGACAAGTTATTTTTTCGAGGGTGAGGTCATCAGCCCCACACCCAACCCCCAACCTGGAGGACCAGGCCTCAGTATTTATGATCCCCAGAGACACTGTGACCCAGCTAAACCCCCAGGCACTGGATACCCATTTTAGTTGCCTCTTACAACATGCATGGGAGGAAGCTGCAAATGAACAAACTGTATACTGAAACAAAGTTTTATTTAGAGATGAGTCTGCACAATGTGCTCCAACTAGATGTGTATCAATGCAGACAGCTTATCTCAAAGAAGGATTACTTGTCAGTTCAGCTGCAGTTGATCAAGTTGCATTAATGGATCACAGCCTCTTTTTTTTTTGGGGGGGGGGGATTAGTAGCAAGCACTTAGCTCCTACTCAGAAAATGTAAAATTCCCCACCTGTTAGCAGGAGTTAGAAATTCACTTTTTGCATTGCCTTAGAAATTCACTTTTTGCATTGCCGAGTGACGTCAATATAGAACTGATATCCATATCTTTGGGAAAATGGAAATTCATGCACATGGATACCACAGACAAGTATATGAAACTTTTATATTTAATTATAATTTCATTTTTCTGGAAAACACATGATACATTTAAAAAATTAATGAACACTGCAGCATCAATATATTTCCCAAATGCCATTTTAACATAATTATCTTACTTAAAACTGTAGGTGTACTGAACATTTTTAATACAGACTTAAAACAGTGAAACAAATACGGGGAGGGATCTTTTTTTATTTAAAAAAAATGACATTTATGATTTGTTGTCTCAAAAGGAAACTTTTTCTGAACATTCTGCTTTTACTACCAAGGCAAATTTTATTTATTTGCACATGTCCAGATGGGATGTAACTTATCACACATTTTTCAAGCCCTGAACATTTAAACACAGAACACTTCCAGAATTAAAGAATTTAAAACAGAATGAAGAACATACAAAATTCTGAATGTTAAGACTTTAGGATGGCACAGCAAAAAGTGCTAATCCAGTATTTTTGATTCTCATCCAGAACATTGTTTTTTTTTAACAAACCTATATCATCATCATCATTATCAATCCACTGCTGGACGAAGGTCTCCCCAAGTTTTCTCCACAATGGTCTGTCTTGTGCCAGTCTCCTCCATGTCACTCCCGCATACTTTCGAACTTCATCCACCCATCTTCCATGTGGTCTTCTTCTGGGTCTTTTCCTGTCCCTTGGAATCCAATCTAAAATTTCGGCTGTCCATCGATGGTCTGTCCTTCTGGCAGTATGTCCAGCCCATTGCCATTTCAGGGATTTAACTCTTTAACTCTGATCATGATGTCTTTCACTCTTGTCATTTTTCAGACGAGTTCCTCTTCTTATCTCTCCTGGTTACACCAAGCATGCACCTCTCCATGCTGCTTTGAGTTGTCTGTAGCCTTTGTATGTCTCTTTTAGTTAAGCTCCACGTCTTTGCACCATACTTACAGCACTGGAAGGATGCATTGATCAAACACTTTTCTTTTAAGACATAATGGCATATTGCTCTTGAAAATTATGCTGTTTCTTCCAAAAACTCTCCAGGCAAGTTTTGTACGCCGATTAATTTCTTCATCAATGTGACCCTCACTTGATATCTGCTGTCCAAGATAAACATACCTGTCTGTTATCTCCAGCTTTTCTCCATCAATCGATAAATCTTCATGTCTTGTAAAAGCATTGAACATCACTTTTGTCTTCTGAAAGTTCATTTTTAATCCCACTTCTTTACTCTTGTCAGCAAGTTCCTGGATCATACTCTGCAGCTCTGATGGGGTAGTTGCAAAAATGACGTCATCAGCAAAACGAAGGTGGGTTAGATAATCTCCATTAATCTTTATCCCTTTGTTTTCCCAGTTCATTGACAAAGACATTTTCTAATGTGACATTAAAGAGCTTCGGAGATATGGTGTCACCTTGTCTCACTCCTTTTCCAATTTTTATGTGTGTTGTATTTTCAAACAGATGAATCTTTGCACTTGCATTTTCATATATGTTATTAATAATATTAATGTACGCATCTTCAATACCGCAGGATTTCAGAGCCATTGTAACTGATGATGGTTTCACCGAATCAAAGGGCTTTTTCATAATCGATAAAAGCAGCCATGCACAATGGAAGTTCATATTCCCTCACTCTTTCAATTAGTTCTCTCAGTACGTGAATATGATCTATTGTGCTGTAGCCACTCCTGAATCCAGCTTGTTCTTTCGGTTGAGCCATGTCCAGTGTCACCTTCAAGCAGTGTGAAAGAACTTAAGTCAAGATTTTATAAACCACTGAGAGGAGGCTGACAGGTCTGTAGTTTCTGAGATCCTCAATGTCACCTTTTTTTTATGTAACAAGATCATTGTAGCGTTGTTCCAAACCTCAGGAATCTTCCCTTCATTACCGTTTCGATTTCTCCACTTGCTTCTTGTATGATGTCTACAGTAATTCCATCTTCTCCTGGAGCTTTTCCCCACTTCATGTTCTTGATTGCATGTGCAACTTCTGCTGGGAGGACTGGAAGAACTCTGGTACTGGTACCTTTAATGATGTCTGGAGTACATGTATCATCCCTTTCATATAATTCGGATTAGAAATCTTTCACTCGTCAAAATTTCGCCTCTATTTCTTGTTACAGAACCATCTTCTTTTCTCAGTGCCATAATTTGTTTTCTTCCCTTACTGAGATGCCCCTTTGCTATCTTTAGGCTTTGGTTGTTTTCAATTGCTTTCCTTACTATTTCACAGTTGAATTTCCTTACGTCTTCAGTGATACTTTTTCGTACTGTCTTGCATAGCTCTATATATTCCACTTTCGAAGTCACATCATCTTTAGTTGTCATTTTGGAGGGGTTTGGACATAACTCACCACGCTGGCCAAGCGGGTTGGTGAGTGTGGGATAGCATTTCCTCTAATCCCGATGGTATAGTTATACCGCTATTGGCGGTCGTCAGAGCCCCTTTAATGGGAACAGGATGTACCACGAGAAGGCGGGGTTGACATTTCTCAAGGAGAGGCTGTGATGTTACGCATCACCCGAACTTACATCCTTAAACCATATATATGACCATTCTACTAAGAGGGCATAATATCCTAAATTCAGGATACTACTGAATTCTGGGAAGGAAGGTACTCAACTACTACAGAACAAGTGCAATACTCAAGTTCTGGGAGCTCAATCCATGTTTCCAGGATGTGACATTTACCATTTTCACAAGTCAGCCAGCAGAACAGGTAGCCTCAACTATAAAAAATAGAGCACTGTACTCTGCAAGACAAGGGCTAGATCATTTTTTACTAGCCCGCAAGTAAATCACTTGTTATTGTTCTCTAACCTCGGGAGAGTATGAAGGCTTTCTTTTCCATACCTTCCTTTTTATGTGCACAGGAAATAAGTTTCTTAAGAACACTCATTTGCTTCCCAATATTTTGTCTGTTCTTCAAAACTTTAAATTGAAAGTTCTTTTCATCAGCATAAGCACATCTCACAACATGTTAAAATATGGCAGAATAAACATTTAAAAAATAAATAGCAAATTTACAAATGCAATGAACAAAATTTTAAAAGAAAATTAAATTGGTGTTTAATAGCTATCAAGCAGGAATTTCTTTTCTTACACCCACCATTTTTTTTTTCCATGTGGGAAAAAAAAAACGGCATCTTCGACAAAAAAACTAAAAACAAAACCAAAGGCACAGTGAAGGAAATAAGAAAAGCTAGGTTTTAAAGAAGCTTTTGTTATTGTTTCTTAACAACATAATTAGAGCATTTTGAACAATTCCATGTGCACTGCAATACCATCTGATCTGTAAACAAAATAGCTTATATTAAAGATTTTTTTCTTTTTTTACTTTTTCACACACAATGCTATAGTTGCAATTCCCACTATTATCCAACAGCAAGTTCATGAATCTTTTTTTTTTTTTTTTCAATCTGCTTACCATATACACACACCTTTTACATTCCTTCTCCAAAAAGGAGTAACTTCCCCTTCAAAGATTTATTATACCAACAACTTACCTCCAAACTCTTGTAGATTTTTCATACACATTTTGCAGAACTGCATTTTTTTTATACCTGCTCATTCTCTCTCATGCATAAATATACAATATATTCTTTTTTTAGTTAACTAAATATAGCAGATATTAAAACTGAGTTGACTGAAAAGAATATATTCTAAATATAGTAGATATTATACTGAGCTGACTAAAAGGAATATATTCAATATTTAGTAAGTAGTAAAACTTTAAAATATGCTTAAGTTATGTTAAAAGTTTAATGAAGGAAGCTTTCAACTGATATCTTCCATCTTTTTCAACCTGGTAATGGATACATGAATTAATGGTAAATGATTGCCAGATCTGTAAAGTAACATTCCTAATTTCATTTTGAAAATTGCTTTTCATATTAATGGAATGATAAAAGGAGAACTGGAATTACTGTGTTTGGGGCTGAGAAAAAATTTCCAAACTTTCCCAATAACGTAATGAAAAACGATTAATGAACAAGGTAATTCGTTAATCGTTTTTCGTTACATTGAGAAACACTAAAAATTCTCAAAGTCAAGCAACGTATAGTTTTTAACCAAAAACTCACCTCTGCCTATAACTTTTCACTAGGTACACATTTTCCCCACAAAACGCATCGACACTCATAGATAGGGGACAACCTCGAGCAAAGTACGAAGACATTAAGAACTCAGTTAAAAATACTTGCAAACAATACTTTAACTACTGTCTGGAAGTCTTTTTAACTTAGTTCTTAATAATGTCATCGTACTTCACTAAGGTTGTCCCTATCTACGAATGTCAGAGGGTTACTTGTGAAAAATATGTACTTAGTGAAAAGTTATAGGCAGAGGTGAGTTTTTGGTAAAAGACTACACTATGCTTGACTGTGGATTTTTTTAGTGTTTTGCTTCACACGTTAGGTACTTATGGAACTAATTGTTTAATAAAATATTATTGCTTGATACCGGTTGGTAATTGATTTACCTTTAATTTTAAAGGATTATTAATAACTGATAATGATCGGAAATTAATTTAATTTTAATGGAGGATTATGAGTTTCTCATTTATTTGTATTATTTTAACTTCAACATATCTTATGATTTTTTCAATGTTATGATTATTATCGCTTTTTCTCCCGTGCTTTTATTATTATTATTATTAATAATAATAATGTTTATTTTATTAATAAATATTTTTATTTTATTTCATTTTGATGGAGGATTATGAGTTTCTTATTTGTATTATTCATTTAACTTGAACATATCTTATTATGATTTTTTCAATGTTATGAGATTACTATTGCTTTTTCTCCCATGCTTTTATTACTCTTTTTCATTTATTTTAAGTTTTGTTTTATTTATTTTTTATTGTTCATTTTTGGTAAATAATCTTTTTTTTTTTTTTTTAAAGGTTTTTCTCAATTATCTTTATTCCAAACTTCAGGAAGGGTTGTTGGGTCTTTAATATTGCAAACTTTATAATTTAGTTTTTCAAGAGATATAGATTCAGAAAATCTGGAAGAAAAAGCAATAATAATCATTGAAAAAATCATAAGATATGTCAAAGTTAAATTAGTAATACAAATAAATGAGAAACTCAATCCTCCATTAAAATTAAGTGAACTTAGTCGTTATTGGTTATTAATAATCCTTTAATGTTAAATAAATCTCAGACCAGTATCGAGCAATAATAAATCCATTAAATTTAAATTAAACCAATTTTCTGACCACTATTGAAACCAATAGAAGATGTTTGATGTGAGAATCTCTCTTTTAGACGAACTAACAGCAGCAAATGTGCAATTCCTTGATGTGTGCGAGCATGTAAGAACGCGAATGATGGTGCCACGAGACACACCGAAAATGTGGGTTACGAGTTATTAAGTCACATTCGCAACTGAACCTACTGTGTACCTCATATACCCATATTTTCGGTTAAAATTTTGTAAAATGCAACTTAAAAAGTATGCATGTGTAAAAAACGTCTTTGATCATCAATAATACAACTAACCAAGTAAGTATTCCCAAACCATGTGATTTTAAGGTAAGTTAAATTTATCAATAGTAACAGTATTTTCTATAAACCAAATATCATTTCGATTACAGTATAATAAAGCAATGCTATTTAACCTTTTTTGTGTATGTACCACACAATACAAATTAACTTTGTAACTCCCAATATTTTTTCATTTATGAATTGCTAAATGGAATAATTTAACATTAAAAATACATACTGACTGTCAAACAGCATTGTTTAATATAAATATACATGAACTGGGAAACGGCAATGCCTAATTATGAATCATACCACTATATAAATTTAAGGAAATCTAAAACCTGCAAACATTGACGAGTAACTCATAATGCAGTCATTTTTTTTTTTCATTTTATGTAACTATTTTGAAAAAAAGAAAACTTACTAAATGTGGATGAGGAGTAACATGGTTAGGTCTCACTGAAACAGAAAATAGAAAATGCCTTGTTACTCATATAAAATAAACTGATAATTAATACATGAAAAGTTCCATTAAAAAACACCGTACGCAAATTTTAGATGGTACAAATGAAATTAAGTAATAACATACTTCCAACATTAAAGAACAAGTACTGTCCATTTTATCTAACTAGAAAAACTCTTAAATAACATATCCGGCACGTAACTGGAAGACCCTGAATTAGACTCCCGGTGGCAGTCAATGAGAATTTTTCCGTGACTCACTTATAAACGTGGAAAGAGCGAGGATCTTTGTTTGATGTTCCTGGTCCACGTTAAATGTCTGTATTAATTATGCAATTGCCTTCTAATTATTTCTTCAGTTGCTGCTTACCATCTTTGGTGAATCCCCAGCATTGTGCGGGGCTCCAAGAAGCAACCTGCCAAATTGGCTTGGCAGTTAGGGTGTGAGAGTCCGGAGGAATTCGAGGCCGCTGTGGTGTGGCGGAAGCATATCCGGCACGTAACCGGAAGACCCTGGATTCGACTCCCGGTGGCGGCCAATGAGAATTTTTCCGTGACTCACTTATAAACATGGAAAGAGAGAGGATCTTTGTTTGATGTTCCTGGTCCACATTAAATGTCTGTATTAAATATAAAGCTGCATACTCTTCACAAAGTAACTACTATAATTGTCAATTACTCATTTCATCACAAAACAGAGGAATAAAATATACTGTCCAGTGCATGCAACATTGGTTTTTCCATCCAAAGAAAGACCTTGCTTTTTTATGCACAGTTCTTGCCGTGTGGAGGTGAGCACTATATTGGTGAAGCAAGCAGGACTTCAATGACCAGTTAGGAGCAATTATGCTCTAATGCAGTTGTCAAATGGTAGAGATGATAAAAACAGATTTCATTAGTAATTTGTTAGGTTGCAGCAACAAGATGGAACAGTTCCTTTAATATCCTCACAAACACTCAATATGGCTTGCCGTAGTTCCTTCTATAAAATGTGCTTCACAAACTGCAATAAATCCAATGTCTACCATTACATGATTAGTAATGGCACTGCATGCATCAAAGTGAATCTTCAATAAGCACCCCACCCCCTCCCCCAAAACACTTCTCCCAGTGAAAAAGATAAACTCACATAAAACTTAAATCTATCTTCAGGTAGTAAGTAGAACTTGCCTCCCAGTTATGCATTCATTATGTGTTTTCCCTTTATAGTTGAATACTGTGGAAAAATCTTTTGATCAATTTGCATACAGCCGTACTTGACAATCAGTGAAATTTTGAAAATCTCTACATTTCACAATTCTTGCCCATGTCAGCATCTGAATCTAAAGAAAATTTGCCATCAACACCATATCCATTAATCCTTCATTCATTAGATATGGAACTACTGCCAAACCTTAAGGACATAATTCTATTTACTTCAACTGCATTGCTTGACATATCCATGGGAGCACTAATTAAACTCTGAACCATTATTTTCAGTTTTAAGACAGTTCTTGCCAATATTACTTTTTTGCAGCTCCCTCCCTAGCAAACTCCCTCACCCCCTCTGGTAGATTCTGTTGTCTATGGAGGTCAGAAACTACCATCCTGGCATAATGACTGCAGAACATGTAGCAGCCTCATGTTCCAAATATGAAAACTTTTTAGGCACACCTCCACGACTCCAATACAACTAACCTTGCTAGATAACTTCATATCCACAAGTTTCGCACTTCCTTCTCTATAGATAGGGGGCCAACCATAAAATATGTCAGTGATTTTTTTACTATTTTCAGACTCCCTGCCTCCCTCATGTCACATTTGGTCCCATTGTTGACCCCCCCCCTAAAAAGTATGTTCTAATTCCCGCAACCCCCTTTATTTTTGAAGACTGCTTTTAGAAGTCTGTTGTGTAACAGAAAGAAAACATGTAATTATTTAAAGGAATCTTCCATATATTTACATGTTTGCTTAAGAAAATATTTATTATTTAGGCATTACTTTATTCCCAAATGCTACCCAAACTTCATCATTCTGGAATAACAATCTGCAAATGAATGCACGCATTCAAGGTTGCAACACTACTAATTATACCATCTACAAAATACGATAGATTTGGTAGTACAAATACAAGAACTTAATATTAATATTCTGATTTAGCTAAATATCATCAGAATTCTAAAATATTTCATACCTTTTTTAACTATTAAAAGAAAAAGAGAAAGCAAAAAGAAGAAATACCATGAAGTAAATTTTCTCATTATACTCAAATTCTAATAAAAATCAGCCCCATTTTACATAAAATATGATCGTCATTGTTTGGTTATTACAAGTTGAATTGCAATAATTACTAAAATTACTTAAATGTTGCAATAACTACTTTAAAATGTGAAGTAATTATTTAAATGCTTAATTTTTTTAGGTCTTGTGTTTAAAGTATTTTCGGCAAATATTTTAGCAAATTTTATAGAATGATACAAAAATATTAATTTTCACATTCAACAGATACTTCTTTTTTATTGCACTGGATGCATTTTTGCCATAAATGAGGCTAATTTAAAACTGTTTATTGTATTATAATTTTCAGTGTGGTTATACATATAGGTTGACTTAAGTCCCTGTTCCCAGCTCTCAATTCATTCAAATAAACTTCCAAAAATCTGAAAATGAAAGCCACCTACCAAGTTTATTATGTTTACATAAAATTTTTCCATCAGAAATTAGCTCAACAATGTGATACAATAAACTACAATTTATTTTTATAGGACCCTTCTTTAAATATATAATTATTTATATTAACAAAATAATACTTTAAAATATTTAATAAACAAAGGCTTTTTTGAGGAATTGCGAATTTATCTTCGCTTGCCAGTTTTAAAATTTAAACATGTGAGATTTTTTTTTTCAGTTGAATAGATACTTTACCTTCTACATGTCTCTTGTTCTTTCTTCTTCCATGACTACGACTGCAGTATAAACAGTGATGCATTTGTGTTCTCAGAATTTCAAAAGCAGCCTAACAGTCTGAATTATATTTAAACTGTCTATTTAACGTCCTCCCATATGGGATCTAGATGCTGGCCAACGTTTGTTATGGGCAATCCACCAGAAATTAAACTTTCTACTTTAGGAACATTAACATCAGTTAGATCCAGGTCATCTATCCATTCAGCATCAGTCATGTTCATTGTCATATGGCAAAATTGCCATAAGCTCACTCTGTCAGCATGCAACAACTCGAACAGGGTAATCTTTTAGTCCTGCTTTAGCTTGACCACACTGAGCGGTATGCAATTTTGCATGAGCCTTTATGTTGCTGATTGAAGCAAAATACTTTCTGCAAACCTTACAAATAGGGGAAGAAAGTTTTGATTGCACTGGTGGACAGTAGCGGTCATGTGGTGTTGGCCTGAAAGCTCGGCAGTAGAGTGGTAGCATTTCTGAAATATCCAGAGAAAGATTTACGAAGAGTGATCCATATTGATGTCAACCTGTTTCTGTTTGAGCCAGAGGAACAGGTGGTGGCAAAATGTGATTTTGGAGGATGAGGAAGAGTGAACTTTGAATGGCAGACAACATTTTGTGTCCTGACATTTTACTTTTTGTAAAAGATACTGGCTTTCAGCAACATGTTTGTTTCTCCATGAAGTATCTTTTTCAAGAAGGGGTTCAACTAACTCAGAGTCTGTGGGTTCTACATACTCCATGATTGTTGGATACTCATTGATTACAGTGTTAGACCAAACTTCTGCAAGTGTTTCCAGCGAACGCAAAGTTCATACCTCTTTTTCGATATCAACTGTTTGACCTTGCGCATCCAATCTTCGCTCGACTCCAATAAAGTAACTTTGACAAGGAGCATTGCAGGCAACGAATACAGCATCCAAATTTCTTGTTAAAAATGATGTATACTTATTTTAAAAAATTTAATAGCGTGGACTTTGGTCACTGCCATCATCAACAGTGGTTATGAGAACTGGTTTTGGTAAATTCCCTGGTACAGTTCTCATGATATTCCTAAACACTTTAAGATCGTATACCCTGTTGAGATCACATGCGTGAGATGATGCAGTGGATGATGAATGGTTTTCCCAACATATTGCTATGAATGCTGGACCAGATTAGCTAACAGCTTCTCGTTCTCCAAACAGACAGTCTTTAATAATGATAACTGCATACACTGATGGAATTAGTTTACGACGGTTTGCAATTACCCAGTCACAATCAATCAGGCAAAGTAACTCTGTATTCCACGTGCATCAGTATCTGTGCTTGCTTACTGGCTGCTGTTAACCCTAAAAGGTACACTTGCTTTATCATCTTGGCACAGAAAAGACACTTCCTGTGACCCTAATAAAGAAGCAAGCTGATCAAGAAACAACACTGTTACCATTGCAAAACCGGTATCTATATGTTTTGCATGTGATTCAGCTGTTGCTCAAATTGATTTTACAGGTACAGTAACGAGCATGGAGTTTCCCCTTCGGATGACAAGCTCCGTCGTGGAAGGAGATGTAAATAAACAGAGATTCTACTAACATATCCATCCTTCTTCAGCTTTTCCGTTAACTTGGATGCTTTTATTGAACAATACGATTCTTCACAGCGCTCCTCGTAGGCAGACAAGACAAATATAGCTATATTAGTAATTGCTTTCAAAAGCAGTGACTGGTTGTTTTCTAAAGAAGGACAGCCTGTTTTTTCCGCAGACTTTTAAGCTTGAATTTGAGTTCAGGATATTTTTCACAAAGTTCACATACCTTACTTTTCTTTATAGCACGTTCTTTTTCTTTTTTCTGCATTTCACGCTTATTTTCCCAGTCTTTTTCAAGTTCCTTTAGCTTCTGTTTTTTCACGGTTAGTTCTTTCGTCTGTACTTCTGTTAACATTCCACGTTGTTTCCATTTCAGTAGTCCAACTACATTTGCGTTTAAAACATTGATTTCATAATTCAGAGCTTGTGCTAATCGAGTGGATATTCCTGGCTTAATATTTTTTTTTTATCAGAAGAAACAACAGCAGTTTTTTTGTTGTTGTTCAGGGAAGACAATTGGCTTCAATGCTCAAAGACGCATCTTGAAAAGTGTCAGAAGATGAAGTTTTTATAGCAGCTTGTTGGGATTGTTTTCACCAGAATGACAACAGTGAAGCTTTTCTCTGTAACTCTTGATTTCCACTCCTTTAAGTACTTTTCTACTAATTCAGGTAAATTTAAATCTGCTTTGATGAAGTTCCAAACTGATACATCATCCTGTTGTTGTTTCCCTGTTTTATTTGGATGTGCTGTTTTATATCCCGTGTGCAGCTGCTGAAATAACTTCTGCTTATCCATTTGGAATTGAGAAGCTGCAGATATATACAACCGTACTTACCAGCACTGAAATCACTTTGATACTCTGCTAAGGTGAAATGACACATAAATCGTCGAGTGAACGGTTCTGTCATAGTGGCTCCAGTCGTTTGTTTTCATTCCACTACAGCAGCAATCAAGTTTCATTGACATTTAAACTATTCCACGCAATCCAAAACTTTTTGTGACTCATTTATCTTCCTTGGCTCGGTGATGTTTCTACACTGCTACCCTAGGGTGCACAACTCTTCTCAAAACAGCTCGGTCGACAACACATTAGCCATTGTTTTTTTCTGTAACTCAAAAGCAACTGAGATTTTAGGCACAGAATACAGAGTGGCGCCTGGGGAAGCCTCCCACCTTGAAAACAAATACACATTACAGACGTATATTTCAGGGAAAATATAATTAAGCAATGAACATTGCGTTCTCTAGGTAAATTAAGTTGAAAGAGCTTAATTCTAAGAAACATAAAAGATACTGCAGTCTTTGTCGTAAAGGACTGCGAAAAAAAAAAAACCATAATCCCTCTACCATGATATAAAGACATATCTGCAAACATTTAAATTCAAATGTGAACAAACGGGGAGTTTTTTAGTATTACGATTCCACTACACTTTTGCCGCTGGACGTCCGAATTACTAACCCCCCCCCTCCCCCATGTCACATTTGGTCTGGTTGTCAGGAACCCCTCCTCCCCCTGCAATCTTGGACGTACTTTATGGACAGCCCCCTAGGTTGCTATATGAGCCCTGGACTTCAGGAATAAAGTATTGTGGAACAAATAATATAAGGGACACTTTCCCTCATTAGTCCCACAATGTTGCCACTAACCTCTAGGAGCATTAACAGTAACAATCATCTACTTCCAGACATCATGGCTTTAACATAAATGGCAAGAACATTGACAATAGGTATCAGATGCTAACCTCAGAAAGTCATATTTATGAAACTTTTCAATAAACTTATCCACAGAAGTTAAGAATAAAATTATTTGTAACTTCAGCTGTGTCAAACAGCAAGTATTGTGAACATTCAATACCTTAATAATCACTTTCAAAACTGTGTTGCCTGTGACTGAATAAACACATAGAATTTTCACCATGGTTGTCTACACAATGACATCTGTGTCCAGAGGGATGACTAAATGAGTTTATCAAAGTTATATGATTGTTTATGTAAACTGAAGTTTGCTTCCACTTATGTCCGTTTGCATGAATTCATTAAGCCTAGCCTGTCTACTAGGGAAACCCCTTACCTAACCTGAGAGGTACCAACTGTAAAACACAATTAATTTTTTAAACTAGCTGCAATGAGTTCTCAATACAGGGTGAATCAAAAGTCCTTATACAAACTTTAAGGGCAAGTCAGGCACACAAACACAAGTCATTTTGACATAGGAACGTGTGGTCGCAAATGCAACGAACGACCACTAGAGGGGGCTCTTTGACAGTGAATTAACCAAAAGAAAAGGATACCAGATAACAGAGTGAATTAACCAAAAGAAAAGGATACCGGCCACATGACGGGGCCGCCCGGCAGATTCATCTCGTTGGGTAAGTTGCATCGAGATAGTGCCGCAAAATCCGACTGAAATGTGCGGGCGCCCCGTCACGCTGAAACCACATGTTACTGCGAATGCCTGCCAGGACGTCGTGGAGTAACTCTGGTAACACATCCTCCAAAAATATCAGATACATTATCCCGTCGATCCGTGGTGGCAGAAGGTGTGGGCCGAGCAAACAATCTCCCACAATGCCTTCCCAAACATTTATGGTGAATTGTTGTTATGCGTCATGTGGCTTTGTTGCTCATGGGTTTTCATACGCCCATATGTGCCAGTTATGCACATTCACAACACCATCCCTTGAAAATGTAGCTTCTTCCGTGAAACAAACCCAGGCTGGAAAATAGGACTGCGCTGCAGCTTCTCACAAAACCCAAACTGCAAATGCAAGTTGCTGGGAGGTAATCTCCAGCTCCGAGTGTCGGGACACGTTGAATGTGGCAAGGGTGTAAACACTCATCGTGCAATACGCGCATCACGCTGGATTGCAAAACACTAAGGTTATGAGAAATGGTTCGCGTACTTGTACTTGGGTCGCATTCCACTTTGCGTAAGATCACTTCTTCCACAACAGGTGAATGCGTCGCTCGATCACTACTACAATGTCTGCTTACGTCGAATGACCCTGTTGTACACAATCATTAGTGCAAACGCCCAAACGTCTGATGATGGGCCGCCAATTTGGGTAGCGTTGAAAATACAAACGCTGTGCTGCACGGCCATTTCCTTTCCCTTCCCCATAAATTAAATGCATCTTTGCCATCTCCGTACGAGTGTACTCCAGCATCCTACTCCGGCAACGTCCGTGCCTCGAATGATCCTGCCACGCACGTCCCAACTCACTCACTTGCAAAGAGCCCCCTCTAGCTGTCGTCCGTTGCATTTGTGACCACAAGTTCCTATGTAAAAGACTTGTGTTTGTATGCCTGACCTACCCTTAAAGTTTGTCTAAGGACTTTTGATTCACCCTGTATACTAGTTTTCTTATAGATATTTATAGTCTCCCAGCTTGTACTGCATTTACCTTTTAGTTTGTTCAGGATATCATATCAAATCTGAATTTCGTAGACTTCTATTTTCACTATTAATGCTCCTTCATGCACTAAACATCCAATAACACTCATGTTTACACACAGCCTACAGTAACAGGTGACCCATCATTAACATATACTTTACTATTCTATGTACACCTGCGATATGACAGCAGCAAATATTTGTGACCTCTATCACAACTAAACTTTTTTATGGGTAGAATGATACTTACCTTTCGAGTGGCGTAGCCAATTAAAAACTTAGAATTTATATTTTCAGTATCAAATTAGAGGACATGTATGTTTATATCAAGTTCTGACTTTCTGCAAAGTTAACAAAACTGATCCATTAGCATGCAACATAGTACTGAGACAGTGCATGCTGAAAAAGGCTGAACTACTTATGTATGAGGAGGGAAAATACAAAACTCCCTGCCACAAGCTACAAGGACTAAAATCATGCAGTTTTTAAAGAATCATAAATACAAAATGCAATGACCTTAACACTAAATGCAACATCCTGAGGTTCATGAAGTAGTGAGACAGGACAAAAAGAAATGCCAGCACCACCTACAAAATTGATGGCATGGAAACAAAAATTGGGTTAGTATTCTCCCTGCAAATGACACTTCTGCAGCAGGAGAAATGGCAGTATCACAAATACATGGGACCAACATTCTTACTGCAACAACTAATGAACAGATAACATCAACACAAAAATGTTCTCTGCAGAGGGATACAGGAAATGATAATGCTGAAATGGAAAAATGCACACATTCTTACTAAAGGTGATCATCGCACATTTTTTGAAATTTAACTTATTCAATTTCTATTGAGCTGAGGTCTGGGGAATGCGCTGGTTATTTGAGATACAGTGGATATCTTCACTTTCCAGATAATCATCGACAATAGCAGATTTACAAGGTCTCACTTTTATTATTCGTTAATTGGAAATCTGAGCAAACACCACCTCGAAAAAACCCCATGTAGGGATCGAAGATTTCCTCTCTGCATCTCATCTCATAATGCCACCCCAGACAAGCACACTACCACCTCTCTAATGGTATATTTCTCAGATGCTTCGGGGGGGATAATGGGTTTCAAGTTCTTTCCACGTGAGAACACAATGGTTATCAATTTCAAGACTGAACCTTGATTCATCGGAGAAGAGGACTTGTCCCTTGATTTTCGCCCCAGTTTTGGATGTTGTCTGCATCACAGTGCCCTGGCATTTTTTGCTGGTGGACTGAGAAGGATGCAAATTGCAGGTCTTCTCGCATACAATCTTTTTTCATTGGTCCGTATGCATAATTTTTGCCTTGAAACACCTGGTTCACCAGCCGCAGACCACTCTACAGCATGTACTCTCGCTTAGCATTGACCTGTCACATCTCGCTGCTGGTGCCACATACCTATTATCCTGAGCTGCTATAATCCATGGATGACCTGCCACAGGTTGACCATTAACATCTCTGGTGTTGAGGTACCTTCTCCTAAGTTATTTTTTTTTTAATTATTATTGGAGGTTTAACGACCACCGTGAGCAACTTAACGGGCTATAAGCAGTCGCCCGTCCCTAATTTAGGGTCACTGGTTCCAGGGTAAGGAGAGAGCCAGTGCCGTAAGACAAACAACATCCATGTCGCACCACGATTCGAACCCAGACCCCTTTCGGACGAATGATCAGAGGCCATCGCTTAGACCACTGTGCCACCGGAGCGGCCCCGTAAGTTTGAATGACGTGGATTGATTCACACCAGTGTCTCTGGGCAACATTACTCTGTATGGCCAGATTCCAACATTCTAATAATGCAGACCACGTGTAAACATATCCACTTGCCATCTTTCTGACATACTGTTTTAATTTTTTAAAAATTCTATTCCTGGAGGGCAAGATGACCGAAAATGTCACTTTTTCCAGCTCTTTCTAAAATCCACAAATGTGCTACTTCACCTTTTATGCAAATTATTATTCATCACGTGGTACTGCGTCCTGATTTATACATTAGCATATTCCCACGTCCTCTGTACTTCAATTACCCTTCTTCCCCCTTTAGTTTGTTCTAAAATATCTTTTATAACTATGCTCAAATTTTGGACACCAGTGAATTTCACGCAATGGGCAATAGTTGCCATCAGTATTAAAAATAGTAGCATATAAGTGTGAGTGTAATCTAACAAATGAACTGCAAATGTTTGAGAACTGAGATGTGATTACAGACAAATATCATAGGTTCATCAACAACTGAAATGTGGTTATGGAACAAATATTACACATTAAAAAAAAAAAAAAACTAGTTATTCTAAAAACAAAAACTGTTGGCATTAACATAGCTTTTGTGCAAAACGTTGATACTGTATACACTTCAAAAAGACCATGCTTTCAGTACTACCCAATTTATTTTTCATATGGTTTAATGATAGAAAATCTGAATGTATGGCACTATATGGATCCTCAGAATTCTCACTCTGAGAATAAATACAACTGAGTTCACTTCCTAGGGGTTTGTCATATTACACAAAAATTAGTTTTTATCTCTTCCACTGTTGAGTCAATGCATCACACAGCGTAGCTCTTTAAATTATTCTATCATATGATACATTGCTACAGGTTTAATAGTACCAACCAACAGAACTTATTATATTCACAAGTGCAGCAGTCTCAGCAACTGAAGAAGCCACATTAGTAGACAATGTTATGGTCAAATCTTAGAGAAACATGAAAACTTAAGATACTATGGCCAACCTCTCCAAAACAGTCTAAATAATAAATAAACTTCAATTTCAATACACAATATTTTGTCTGTACCATGAAAAGCTTTTACTCTGATGCAAAACAAAATACAAAAGGAAACAGAAAAAAAAAAGTTCAGAAACAAATAACTATGTTTGAACTGAGTAGTAAATAGTTTTTATGTACATACTGAGTTATATTAAAGACCAAGTTCTTATGTCTTTAAATAAAAATATCTGCAATATTCTCTGGACTACTTCAGTTCTCATATTAAAATTTTTAACTAAAATATTTTACATTAATTACCTTGTTGTTGGAGGTTAGGATGGATTCCATTGGGCACCCGATTACACAAATTGTCATCTTTATTTTCGGGGTTGGCGGGGTTGGGCCTACTATTAAATATTCTTGTTGGTCTGGAAGCAAAATAATAAAAAATATATGAAAGTTTCTGCTTCAACAATTACAAAATGAAATATTGCAGTCTTCATCAACATGTCAAGCAAAGTAAAAAATACAGTTATATACACTATCTACCAACAAGTAATTGGACACCTGTGATAGCAAAGGAAAACAAAGTTTATTCACCTTCATTAGTTGGTGGAGCCTCCACGAGCGGCGATACTGCGACACTCCGGGGCATACTCTCAACCAGGCGTTGTACGACGGCTAGCGGTATTTTCTTCCACTCTGCTTGGAGAAGACAGGTCAGTTCCTTCACCGATTTCGGACGGTGGGGGCACCCCTTCAGTCGACGCTCCAACTCGTCCCAGAGGTGCTTGATAGGGTTAAGATCCGGGCTCTGCGCAGGCCAGTCCATTCGATTAACCCCATTGTCACCATACCAAGCCAAGGTGGACCTCGCAACATGACAGGTGGCATTGTCGTCCTGAAAGTAACATGGGTCCACCCCGTAAAACTGCCACAACGTAGGAAACGCATGGTCATCCAAAATGGTGCAGTAGGTCTCGGCGTTGAGTCTACCAGGAATTGCGACCAAGGGTCCCGTGCCATACCAGGAGAAACACCCCCATTGCATAATTCCACCGCCGCCGAACTTCACAGTTGGCACAATACATTCCGGCAGGAGGCGTTCTCCAGGCAGACGCCAAACCCAGACCCTGCCATCCGAACGGTAGAGGGTGAACCTTGATTTGTCGGTCCAGAGAGTCTGTTTCCACTGTCAATGTTCTTTGCACCACGTTAGCCGAGCAGCGCTATTGGACTTGGTAATCAAAGGCTTGTGGGCGGCAGCACATCCATGATAACCGAGCAGATGGGCTTCCTTACGGATGGTATTCATCGAAAGAACACTTCCGAATGCCTGTTGAAACTCCTCGTGGATGTGGCCCATCGATTTGGTGCGGTTCTTCCGAATTTCTCTGGCCAGCACCCGTCGGTCTCTAACTCCCAGTTTTGTGGGTCTGCCGGGTCGGGGCGCATTCCGACAGTCACCTCTCATCTTCCACTTGCCAATCACATAGGCCACTGTCGATTTCGAGTACTTCAACTTGCTGGATATGTCAAGTATGGATCGGCCATTTCTGTGATACCCGACGATTACACATTTCTCGAAATCAGAGAGCTCCGAACTGCGTGGCATTTTACATGCGACTGGTTGCGTTGTTGTTTCCCCACACGATATTTAACGGCGGCGGCCGTGACTTGTATCAGGACAGCAGATATCGTCGATTGCAGGGGTGTCCAATTACTTGTTGGTAGATAAGTGTATATACATATAAAAAAAAAAAAAAGAAGTAAAGAACTTGGTAATAATTGATGACATGGCTATTCCTAGACTTAATGCATTGCAAATACCTCCAATTTATGAGTTTTTTCTACGGAATGAAAGGAAATATGTCAAGTTTTCGGATAGCTACCATACCCTTCCTCATGACTACAGTTATGCATCATTGAGCCATTACATTATGACCACCTACCTAATAAAGCTGTAGGACCGCCTTTAGCTTAGAAAACAGCAGCCACTTGGCGAGGCATCGATTTGATGAGATGGCGATAAGTATCCTAGGGTATCTGGTACCATAATGTCAACAGCAAGTCATTCAGTTCCGGTAAATTTTGGGGTGGAGGTAATTTAGCGCGAACCCACTTTTCCACGTTGAACAACAACAATGTCCGATTGGATTCATTTCAGGTGGATTTGGGGGCCAGAGCATTAACAGAAAGTCACCAGCATGTTCTTCGAACCACTCCATGATTCTAGCAGTGTGGCATGGCCCACTATTCTGTTGGTAATGGCCATCACCAGCAGGAAACACAGTTGCCATGAATGGGTGAACTTATTCCGCAACGATGTTCAGATACCTGACAGCTGTCGGGGATTGTGCTACTGGGATAATGGGGCCTACAGTGACATAAGAAAACATCGCCCACAGCATAACACTGCCACAGCTGGCCTATTCCCACCCAATAGTGCATCCAAGTGACATAGCCTTCATTGGTAATCGGCGTATCTGTGCTCAGCAGTCTACGTGATACACCAGGAATCTTGATTCATCAGACCAAGCCACTTTCTTCCAATCACCCACGATCCAATCTCAATTTGGGCCTATTTCATTCCTAGTTGGAGATGACATACAGTGAGAATGGTTGGTGATGCACATGCAATGGTTTTTGGCTATGCAGGCCCATGCGCAGAAGGCTACAATGAACTGTGTGCTGCGACACATTGCTCTGATCACCACTGCTGTAGCTGCGGGTGGATTTGTGGTACTGTGGCACTGGGGTCACTGAACAATGTGCAACAGTCTCTGCTCCCTTCTGGCATCAATGAGCTGTGAAAAAGACAGGGCTGGACAACAGTTCGTTGTTTGATCATCTGTGCACCATTTTTGATATGTACTCACTACAGCAGCATGAGAACAACCCACTACTACAATGGTGGACTCCTAGTTTGAGCAGGCATCCTGTTGGATGGACACATGTCATTACATGTATCCATGAGGCACCCTGCTGCATACTATGGAATGACATCCTAGAGCACTATGTATGCTTTTCAGTGTATATGTTGGCCCCCAGTTCCTTTTTAAGAATGATAATACCTGTCCCCATAGGGCTCAACATGTCGACAAATACCTGGAGCGTGAGGACATTCACAGAATGGAGTTGACCGTGAGATCTCTGTACCTGAATCCAATACAGCATGTCTGGGATGCCCTGGGAAGAGAGATTACAAGCGGGCAGCCCCTCCTAGAACCCTCTAGTCTCCAACACACCTTGGTTGAAGAGTGGCACTTACTGAACCAAATGCTCATACACAACCATATAAACAGCATGAGGGCATGTTGTGCAAGCTGTATCGCTGTTCAGGGTAATTACACTCCTTATTAGCCCCATCGAAATTCACACCACCTGCTGCATCATTTTTGGACTGCTATGTGCATTTTACATCAATGATGGCATTCCTTTTCTGTCATGTTTTGTCGCATTATTGATATATGTATGTTCGTACCAACTGTCATTAAAAGCTGCCACGCAGAGTTTGCATTATTCACGATTTTGTTTTGGCCCCTTAAATTTTGGACATCAGTTTAGATAAGATGGCATATTAAGATTGCCATAAATTTGGACAAACCTCAGCACATTGGAAGCACAGTTCTCACATGGATCACAATTCGGGTAGATCTCTCCGAACCTAGAACAGTGTAAGAACTATTTTCTTCTGCAGATTTCAATCCGCCATTACCCATTTTTAACAACTACATGAACTGTTAGAAATCACTCTCAGTACGACAGAATTCAACTGAAAGAATGGTTTTAGAATAGGGCACTGGTAAGCAAATTTAAGTATTTATGACAAACAGTCTCACCTCATAAACATAGCAAGTTACGTTTTCAGTGCTTACCGAAGAACAAAATATACATTCACTTAAACTTTTAAAAAAATCAAAGTAGACTCACCGAATCAAAGCTGCAGCTTTCAGACCATGTTCAAATTCTTCAAATGAAGTAAGAAGATTTTTGTGCGATTCTGAAATTGAAAGAGAATTTAAAATAAAATTCTTCATCATCATCATCAACAACAATGGCAAAGATACCCGTAGGTGTCCAAGTGCCATAGGGCACTAGATTTAAATAGTCTTGTATTGTTTTACTACCAGCACATCAACACTCATCTGGTAAATCCAGTCGATCCAGAAAGGAGGGGGGGTCCAGGGACAAAGTGCACCCTGGGCAGACTTCAGAGGGAAGCATCCATGCATTCACGTCCCCAAACACAGGTAGTCTGTGGAAAAAAACCCAAAAACCCACAGACTGGATGGCCAGCAGGACCAGAATTCAAACACCCATCAGAAATGTCTGCCTCCCACACTATGCACAGCGACTTAACCAACTGTGTCATGCCAGTGGTATAGAATTCATAAAAAAAGTAAAGCAACACTCATATTTCACCAAAACAAATTCTTAAATTTCAAGCCCAATTAATGCCACTAGAGAAAAAAATCAATTCCACATTTTCACTGGTAAACTGACTACACTCTCTTTAAAGGGCTTGTTGGATTGTCAGATTTGTTAAAAAAAAAAAAAAACAATCGTTTTGAACCAATTACACAATTGACTGCATTTTTAGAAGTAGGAAAAATCAAATAGTTTATGTATAACATTTTAAAACATCCCCTTGAAATATGAACAAAATCAGAAATTCTCCCTTCAGCTATCTTAAACGTTTGACTTCATTTCTAAAACTTTCTTCAGTATCAACAAGTTCAAACACAGTAGTCATGGTGCATACATGCACACACACCTCCGAGTCCAGACAAGGAAACTTTAACTGTGTATTTCTGCATTCCTTTGAAAATGCTACAACAAATTCAATCAAATCATAATAAATCTCTCTTCAGAATCTCACTAGGCTCACCTCAGATACATCACAACAGAACTAGACAGGATCTCCGAGTTTTCATATTAAAACAAATTCTGAGAAAACACATAAAAGTGAAGAAGTATTTAAACTAGTAAAAATAAGTATGATGAATATGCACACAAGTTAGTGTATTCACACATTTAGCATAAGTCTTTGAAAAAAGTTTGTTTATAATATCTATAATAAATAAACCCATCGCTCTTTCCACGTTAAGCAACGCACAGCAACCAAAAAATTGTTATCGAAAAAAATATCTATAATACCAAAACCAAAAAAAATATCTAATACCACTTGGCCATGTGATTGTTGACATAATCTGTCCAATCTGTGAATCAGATTAAGAATATTAAAAAATTCTCTTTGCACAAGGCAGTACTAGCAATGAAAACTATGATTAACTACTGAATTTGTGTGTGCAAGATAGATTTCCCACTAAGTAAACGTACTGCATATTACAGCATATAAGTTGCTTTTTTGAGCTCTGAGAAACTACAAAAAGTGTTGGGTTGACAGATTTTGTCAACACAACTACATGTGCAAAAACACTCTGTAAATCAATGCTGCAGGAAGATATGTTTCAGTATTTAAAATGTACGCTTCAACATACCTTTTTAATATCAAAATCTCCAAGTAAACTGCAAGTCCTCAGTTTCAATGTAAAATTCATTGAGTTCATTTATGTCTTGGAGAACCATATTAGTTATTACACAATCATGTGGATTACCTTCTGTATCAAAATTAGATATACTGCACTTTTGCCATTTAATTTCCATAAAAAAAAATATTATCCATCAAATTTCAAAATTGCTTAGATGATTTTATATTACAGTTTCAATTTTAATATCATTCCAGCTTAGAAATCAAATCACACCAAAACATCATCAAGTGAAGCAGCACTTATATTACCTTTCACTGTAAAGGATTTTTAACCACTTTACAATCCAGTTATTCCACTCTTCTTGAACATGACCTTTAAAGTAGTTGTGCTGAGTGGCTAACATCAGTTCTTCAACCTGATGTTAGTCCTTCCCAAAGGGCTAAAACATCAGGTTGAAGAACTGAAGTTAGTTAGCCCTTTGGGAAAGAGAACCAAAAGAGTTATCCAATGGAAATTGTAAGTAGGACGAACCAATAGGAATACAATTAGCTTTTGTCCTACAAATTGTTTAAAATACTTCTCTTTCATGATAACACCACTTCAGTTTTCTGGGTCAACTTACACTCTAGGGCAAATATAGGTAAAAGTACTGATATGTATTAAATTTTAAAGATATATTTTATACAGTGAGTTGCCTTATATAGCATAAATTATGGCAAACAGTAATTTACTCATGACAAGACATCTATCTATACTTCTAAAAATTCAATCTATGATTTTTTTCTGGACTCTAAAGCTGAAACTATGGGCAAAACTTTGCATGAATTTCCTACTTGTAATATCACTAGATGGCAGGAAGGTATGTTTCTATAAGCTGACAACCAGTTTGAAAAGATAAGAAAATCTTTTTGGATCTGACAGCTATTATTGACCAACCATTTCCACACATTTGAAGTTATTTTTTTACATAAAATGTTCACATTAAGTAATATAAACTGAGATTTTTAACAAATATTTCATTTTATCTCCACATCTGATTAAAAAATTTCTACCAATATAATTGCATCCCAGTATGTTGTCCCAGATGCATGAAGCTTGAATGAAATTTAAACAATATAAATAAGGGAAAACCCAAAGTTATGGTTTTTGAGCATGGAACTGTTAGCACTGAATGCAAGATTAGGCTAAATGATACAGAGATACACCAAGTGAATGAACTGGTGTATTTAAGAAGCATGTTTGACAGAGAAAACAGATTAAATGATGAAATTAGTAGACAAGAGCATTCATCTTTGAAAGTCATACCTGTTTTGGGAGAACTTTACAGGACTGATGGGTTCTTGAGGTCCCAAATGGCTGTGTATGAAAGTGTAATTGTTCCTACTCTAGGACAGATGTGTTACTTATAGGGGGAGAGAGCAGCAAGATACATTATGATCATGTGAGAAACAAAGATGTGTTGCAGATGTGTAATATGAAGCAAAACGTTGTTAGCAAGGTGGAGACAAATATTCTGAGGTGGTTTTAGCTATGCTGAAAGAACGAGTGGCGAGATGCTTACTAAGCGAATTTATTCAAACCAAGTGACTGACAGGAAAAAAGGTAGAGGATGGCCAAGGAAATCTATACAGTACCAAATTCTGGAATGTCTGCACGAGAAAAAGACAACAAGTACGAGGTACAAAAGGCCTTGTATGAGATAAGCGATGGATGTCAGTGAAGCTCACTTTGTGAGCCGAGATTGCTGTAAATGGAGACTTTTGATATATCAATAGGAAGTAAAATCTAGCACCATCAGTTTTAAAATTTAATGTGGCAAATAAAACTTCCTTTGAGGAGCTGACTTCTGAATTGCAGAGAACGACTTAGTGATACATATGTAAGAGGGTAAATCAAAAAGTAAAGTTAATGTTGTATATTTCAGGAACTAAGAGGCAAACAGATAACAATTATCTTATTTCTCAACATAGACCCCCTGTCGTTCAACGCATACTTTGTATCTGTCTACAAGCTTCTGGATTCCTACACAGAAGAATGTTTTGGGTTGTTTCTGCAGCCACGAATGCACCACTTCCTGTTACTGGACATCACTTTCAAAACGGCTTCTCCAACAGGACAGTACGATGTTATGTTTAAAAAATTTCCAAGATACAATTAGTTTCAGTGAAATTATTGGCTAGCGCTTTATTCCTGTCTTAAAATGACCAATGGATATCTGTCATCATATAGTTCATACGTCAGCCACTGCGACTGCAGTGCTTTACTATACCTCGGTTACAGTTTATTGCCTCAGGGGGAACCGATGAGAAACTGGCTATTATATGGGTAGACGAGAACCCGACTGCTTGTCGCCTCGCCCAGAGGTGACAAGCGGATGACTTGAAAGTATTATCTTGGCGTGCCTTCTGGTAGAGCCAGAACAACAGTGATTCTTCTAAAGACATTGGACGAGGGCTGAGATGAGGGAGAGAAACAGGGAAGCACTAACAACATCAAAGGATCGATCCCTGCGACTCCTGTTTACAATGTTGCAACTGAAAATAGCTTGCGGTGGTCGCTCAAGCACCCCAGTATCTCCCCTTCTCTCTTTGTAGAAAGAGCACAGTTAACCTATAAGAAAAAACTCAGCATTGTTAGATAAAATTAAAATGTTGGTACAAAACCAACATATTTAAAAATTTAAAAAGCATGCATTTCCAGAGAAGATCGAGGGGGGCCAAAACATACTTTTGCCCCCATGGTCTAATCACTGAGGGGGCGATCGCCCCCGTTTCGTCGGTGCCTATGCTCCCCACCAAGAAACAGTATACTGTATTTGTCACTGTATTGCTGCTTCTACAAGTTCTACTTTAAAAAAGCTATTTGATATCAGATTGCTATAAACAATTACAATTTTCTATGTTTCTCTTGAACATACATAACACCTGTTCTCTAAGCAAGAGCTGCCTGTCATTCAAAATTTCAAAAGTTGAATTTCTAGTTTTCATTATTTTTAATGATTCGCAGTTGTTCTGCAGAGAATCAAAATTTGATCATCTCCAATACAGTTTCCTCTTTTAAAATCACATCTTGCGGAGTATTTCTATTTAAACGCATAGGGAACCTCCAAAGGAACAATTTTTGGAATTCTGAGAATCACTTTAATACAGCTAATTGGTAATAAATCTAATGTTAGGAAACTGCATTGGATACATTCAGTTTTTCACATATTTAAACCAACATGAAAACAGATCTTTTTAACCACAAGAAAAACATGTTCATAAACCAGCAGTGATCTCTACTTGCATCACCAATGTAATATTTGGCACAAATGTGCCATATTTTCACTATTTCCATGTAGCCACTCCTTCAAAAAACTTGAAAATTTTATTGCCCTGGAGAGGGGCCATCAGCATGCCGGCCAGAAATTCAGAGTTGCGGGTTTGATTCCCACTCTAGGGCATTGAAATTTTTAAGTTTTTTGAAGGAGTGGCTACATGGAAACAGTGAAAATATGGCACATCTGTGCCAAAGATTATATTTGTATTGCCTTACATGTATTTGTGAAGAATTATTTCTTCAGGGAAATTTGTTTCCCCGCTCATGATGTTGTATCACCAATTTCAAAATCATGTGACCTACCAGACATCCCTTGAAGACAAGCATCAGAGCAAACTAGATATGAACAATAAGCATAGGCAACACATCTGCTTTATGGCACAGCTTTAGTGCTTGTTATTCAGAAATACCCTAGCATTGTCATTCCACAGAATTGTCAACATTTTACTGTATTCAATATATACACAACAGATTCAATCACAGCTCTTTACTTCTTATAAATTTCTTCATAGTACTCCATTTAGAAATGAACTGGGAAATAATTTTCACAGTAGCATAAGAAAATCTGGATGCTTTAGAAACATGACAACTATATTTGCAGTCAGAAAAGCAAAACTATAGTCATTCCCATTAAAATGAACTTCATGGGGCCACCAAAATATTTTGTTACATTGAAATCTTGTAAAGAGATTTTGAAATTTTACCAAACAATTTCAATCTGCATATATATATATATATATATATATATATATATATATATGGGATGTAAGGTCAGGTGATGCGTAACATCACAGCCTCTCCTTGACAAATGTCAACCCCGCCTTCTCGTGGTGCATCCTGTTCCCACTAAAGGGGCTCTGACGACCGCCAATAGCGGTATAACTATACCATCGGGATCAGAGGAAATGCTATCCCACACTCACCAACCCGCTTGGCCAGCGTGGTGAGTTATGGCCAAACACCTCCAAAATGATTCCACAACTTAAATCTTGGCCCTCAGTCTCCGGCAGCTGGAATGTACCTGGCCAAGGCAGCGGCCAGTGCGACATGAAGGCAGAGGGTGCTAAGAATCCCCGGAGGACCGGACTAGGCTGCCATTTGATGCTGACCTTGGCTACCTATAACGGACGCTCCCTATCTTCTGATTCAAGGCTTCTTGAATTGGAAGAGGAACCACAAAGGATCAAGTGGGACATCGTTGGGCTAAGTGAGGTAAGGAGAAAAGGAGAAGATCTCATTGAACTGAAAAGTGGACATCTCTTCTATTATCGTGGGACAGATACTGGCAGAACTAGTGGTGTTGGATTTATAATAAACAAGAAACTGAAGGATAAAGTGGTAGAAGTTGAAAGTTCCTCTGACAGAGCTGCACGACTCGTTATCCAACTATCGAGAAGATACCAGGCTCAGATTATTCAAACTTATGCACCCACCACAAGTCATCCTGAAGAAGAAATTGAAGAATTTTATGAGGAAATTCGTGATCTAAATAATAAAGGTAAGCAGCACTTGAAGATAATTATGGGAGATTTCAATGCAAAAATAGGGCAACGGCAACAGAATGAAACTTCAGTAGGTAAATTCGGTCACGGCAACAGAAACCAGCGTGGAAATACTCTCGTTGAGTTTGCAGAGGCAGAAGGATTTTTCATCTTGAACTCCTTTTTCAAGAAAAAGCCACACAGGAAATGGACATGGAGACATCCAATTGGGACGACAAGTGAAATTGATTTTATTATGTGTAACAAAAAATTCGTCATCGAAGACTGCAGTGTGCTGAACAAGTTCAACACAGGTAGTGACCATAGATTGGTGAGATGTAAGATGCACCTCAACACTAAACTGGAACGTGGCAAGCTCATAAGACAAACAAAATCTATTGACATAACCAACCTTAAAAAACACCATAATACTTTCAAGTTGGAACTGAAGAACAGATTCTCTGCTTTAGAAGGCCTAACATCGGAAGAAGTGGATATTTCGGACGTTAACAGAAAAGTAACCAAAGCTCTAATGGAAACAGCAACAAAATTAGCTGGGTCTAAGAACAAGTTGCATGTGAACAAATTATCAGGAAAAACCAAAATGTTGATGCAAAAAAGAAGAGAGATGAGGACAACTAAAGAAGATGTGACTTCCAAAGTGGAATATATAGAGCTATGCAAGACAGTAAGAAAAAGTATCACTGAAGACGTAAGGAAATTCAACTGTGAACTAGTGAGGAAAGCAATTGAAAACAACCAAAGCCTAAAGATAGCAAAGGGACATCTCAGTAAGGGAAGAAAACAGATTATGGCTCTGAGAAAAGAAGATGGTTCTATAACAAGAAATAGAGGTGAAATTTTGACAAGAGTGAAAGATTTCTACTCCAAATTATATGAAAGGGATGATACATGTACTCCAGACATCATGAAAGGTACCAGAGTTCTTCCAGTCCTTCCAGCAGAAGTTGCTCATGCAATCAAGAACATGAAGCGGGGGAAAGCTCCAGGAGAAGATGGAATTACTATAGACATCATACAAGAAGCAAGTGGAGAAATTGAAACAGTACTCGCCCAAATTTTCACTCGATGCCTTAATGAAGGGAAGATTCCTGAGGATTGGAACAATGCTACAATGATCCTGCTACATAAAAAAGGTGACATTGAGGATCTCAGGAACTACAGACCTATCAGCCTCCTATCAGAGGTTTATAAAATCTTCACTAAAGTTCTTTCACACCGCTTGAAGGTAACACTGGACATGGCTCAACCGAGAGAACAAGCTGGATTCAGGAGTGGCTACAGCACAATAGATCATATCCACGTACTGAGAGAACTAATTGAAAGAGCGAGGGAATATGAACTTCCATTGTGCATGGCTTTTATCGATTATGAAAAAGCCTTTGATTCGGTGAAACCATCAGCAGTTACCACGGCTCTGAAATCCTGCGGTATTGAAGATGCATACATTAATATTATTAATAACATCTATGAAAATGCAAGTGCAAAGATTCGGCTGTTTGAAAATACAACACACATAAAAATTGGAAAGGGAGTGAGACAAGGTGACACCATATCTCCGAAGCTCTTTAATGCCACATTGGAAAATGTCTTTCAATCACTGAACTGGGAAAACAAAGGGATAAAGATTAATGGAGATTATCTAACCCACCTTCGTTTTGCTGATGATGTAGTCATTTTTGCAACTACCCCATCAGAGCTGCAGAGTATGATCCAGGAACTTGCTGACAAGAGTAAAGAAGTGGGATTAAAAATGAACTTTCAGAAGACAAAAGTGATGTTCAATGCTTTTACAAGAAATGAAGATTTATCGATTGATGGAGAAAAACTGGAGATAACAGATACGTATGTTTATCTTGGACAGCAGATATCAAGTGAGGGTCACATTGATGAAGAAATTAATCGGCGTACAAAACTTGCCTGGAGAGCTTTTGGAAGAAACAGCATAATTTTCAAGAGCAATATGCCATTATGTCTTAAAAGAAAAGTGTTTGATCAATGCATCCTTCCAGTGCTTACGTATGGTGCAGAGACGTGGACCTTAACTAAAAGAGACATACAAAGGCTGCAGACAACTCAAAGAAGCATGGAGAGGTGCATGCTTGGTATAACCAGGAGAGATAAGAAGAGGAACTCGTGATCCGAAAATGACGAGAGTGGAAGACATCATGATCAGAGTTAAATCCCTGAAATGGCAATGGGCTGGACATACTGCCAGAAGGACAGACCATAGATGGACAGCCGAAATTTTAGATTGGATTCCAAGGGACAGAAAAGACCCAGAAAGAGACCACATGGGAGATGGGTGGATGAAATTCGTAAATATGCGGGAGTGACATGGAGGAGACTGGCACAAGACAGACCGTTGTGGAGGAAACTTGGGGAGACCTTCGTCCAGCAGTGGATTGATAATGGTTGACAATGATGATGATGATGATATATATATATATATATTTAGAAAATTTCAAATCGAGAATTTCAACCTACATAATTTTATTCATTTTAAAGTTTGTTAAATCAAACCTTTTATTTATTACACATCCTTTGTTTGACAAAAATAAATGATTTTTCTTTTCTGAACAAGGCAGTTTGTAGCTGCAGAGATTAAAAAAGTTCTGCAAAGAATGCATAATGGTAAAACTTATTGTGCAGAATGTTCATTTGCTACAACACAAAATGACTTGTTTCCTAAGAACTAAAATGCTGTGGAAGCTCTAACATTTGGCAAAGGGATTGTAGTCCTCCCTCACCATTTTCAACATTTCCTTCATTGATATTGTTCTTCACTATCTGGATGATGTCTGCATCAGTCATTTCATAATCAGTAAACAAAGTGTCATCTGCAAACACATATCATTAGGGATTGAAGTCTACTTAGCAACTGGCTTCTGCAGCGCTTACAGCTCACATGTTTCTGTGTCTGGAGTTTACTCTGAATTACATTTGACCAATTCAGCACATTTTTAGCAATTGTTTTTTTGGCTATCACTCCATGCTCCAGAAATCGTGTGCGTGTGTGTGTGTGCTCGTTTTCACTCATTTCAACACCATGAAGAATTTCTCCCATTTGCAGGCCTCAATAACACAAGTATTTACAACTTTTATGACCCTTTGATACAAAACTGTAGAACAGCTGTGCAATGTGAAGAAAATTGCACCACACAGATGCAGTCTAAGGTCGGCATTGTTATGAGGTGTACAATTATCAATTAAAAGGACCCCCCCCCTCCCTCCTTTTCTGCATTAAATTTGACAAGCTACATCATCAACCATGGGTATAATTTCCTTAGGTGTATGTTGCCATTCTATATTGTCCCATTGAAGGCAGTTCATTGCAGAGTGGCTCAGTTCTTGAAGAGTTCCACCGCACCAGTCTTTAATATAGTCAGCCCATACATGGTGAGGGCATCATCTTGTATTTCTTCTGTTCATTAAGCCAAACATTGATGTCTTTATCTTCTTGTCATTTTGCAGATGTGTCCAAAGAGTCTTAGTTTTCTCTGTATGATTTTTTGGAACAGGGTTTCTTTTAGTTGTATTCTTCTGTACACTTCATTTCTTATTTTCTGTGTCCATCCGAGTCATGAGATTTTATTATAGCCCTTTCTTTAAAAAGTAAGTATCCTTTTCTCCAATTCCTTTGTCAATGTCCAAGTCTTGCATCCATATAGCATGCTGCTAAAGATGCATGTCTCAAGAATGCTCAACTTAGTTTTGAGGCTAATAGCTCTGCTCTTCCAAATTTTATACATGGCCTTTACCATTCTAATTAAAATTTATTTTTTGCTGTTTAAGTCATATGTTATACAGCTTCCGAGGCAAGTGAATTTTGCCATATTTTTAAGTTCTTTGCCTTTCAGAATGATCTTTTTCCTGATCTTGTTTGCACCAAATACCACTGTTTTTGTCTTTTCTATATATGTTCATCTTTAGTCCATATCTTTTACTCTGTCTATTCAGTTCTTGTACAATTTGATCTAGTTTCATTTCATCTTCTTCAATCAGTACAATGTCATCTGTGAAACACAGATGGTTGAATCTTTGTCCTCCAATAGAAAATCCCATATCCTCATACCTGACGTTGTCCAACATTCTCTCCAGATGTGAGATGAAGATGCTTGTCGATATTGGATCTCCTTGTCTTATACCTCTGCTGGTGGTAAACCAAGCTCCACATCTGTCTCCTATCCTGACAGCAGCCTGTGCATTAATGTTTACTTTTTTCAGAAGCCAAATTATCCTGGCATCCACACCATATGATTCAAGCACAGCCCATGTGATGTTTTGTTCAATACTGTCAAAAACTTTTTGGAAGTCCACAAAGCATGTGAATACTTTTTGTTCTTTCTTCATGCCTTTTCTGCAATGAGTCTTAAGGCTAATATCTGCTGTATGGAACTATTGTCTCTCCAAAAGCCTGCTTGTTCATCTGCCAGGTGTTCTTCAATCTGTCTTTTAATCTTTCAGTTTATATAATAATCAAAATTTTACCCAGATGACTGATCAGTGCAGTAGTTCTATAGTTGTTGCATTCCAATGCATTTTGTTTTTATGGAGAACTATCAATGTTGATTTCTTCCATTCTTCAGAGGTGCATCCATTCTTCCATATCTTGTTGCAGATTTTGTGTATTTCTTGAAATAAGGTGTTGCCACCATTCTTTACCATTTCCCCCATTATGCTATCATTTCCAGGACTTTTGTTTTTTTAATTTCATTATTGCCTTGCATACTTCATCTTCCAGAATATCATTCTCAGAATCTGTTGATAACCTGCATTGTAGTACTTTGATCATTCTGAGTTTTGTATAGGTCACTACAGTATTTCTGTCATCTCAGTACAATTTCTTCAATGTTCATTAAAATCTTGTCTTGTTCATCCTTGATAGCATAAGTCTAGGTTTCCATTTTCTATTGATATTTCTAATCAACTTATACACTTCTCTTGATTTATATTCACCACAATATTTTTCAATATCCCTACATTGGTTTTTTAACCAGTTGGATTTATCCATTGCACTTTTCTCTGTATGTTCTCTCTGCTGCCTCAGAGTTGTACCATTTTAGTCTTAGCTGTTGTTTTTTTGTTGTTTTTTTTTCTTTCTTCTACCAATTTTAGGGTTTCTTGAGTAATCCATTTATTGTAATTTTTTTTTTTTTTTTGAATTGTTGTCTGTACAATTTCCAGTATTGTTGCAGTCAGTTGTTCAGCTCTTTTGTTTATGTCTTCTGTTTCTTCCAGGTCTTTTAATCTTTTTCAAGTATATCTCTGAACAAATTTCTAGTACTGTCATTATTAAAAATTATTAATGAATGAATGAAATATGGGATTACACCATTGTACAATACAAATTTGGAAGCTGTGAATCCGTTTATTGGTGTAAATATGACATGAATGTACATACATACATACATATCATTAAGCTGTTCTCTGATATTCAGAGGTTAGCTCCTCAAAGAAAGACCATCTGACAAATAAACATTTAACAAATAATACAAACAACCAGATAATTTTTAACTGATTACTTACTGTTGCCATATCAAACTTCTCCATTTACAGCGATCTTGACACACAACACGGGCTTCAGTGACATCCATCACACGATGAACACAAGACCTAAGTCAGATAATATCCAAAACCTGGGAAAATTTTATCATCCTGGAGTGGGAATCGAACCCACATCTCTGTTAGCGCCCGTGTATGCTACCCACTACACCATCCAGAAAACGACAGTTTCAGGTTTCTGATTAATTTAAATATAACTACATCACAGGATTCGCTAGTTGAAGCAACTAGCATTCATATATAGCGAATCTGGAGGATTAGAATTCATTCCTGATTGCCCAGAGGTGCAGAATATCAATGAATGAAATACGTGATTACACCATTGTACAATACAAATTTGGAAGCTGTGAATCCGTTTATTGGTGTAAATATGACTTTAGTAAGTTAGATAATATCCGAAAACTTGAAAATTTTGTCACCCTCGAGCAGGAATCGAACCCGTGTCTCCCGGCTAGCATCCGAGTATGCTAACCACTACACCACCCAGAAGGGCCAAGTTTCGAGATTACCAATCTCTCAAAATGATTTAGCCATCCAACAATGTCCATAAAGTCCTCATAGCCAAAAGCAGTGGCAAACTGAAGCACTTTTTCAAGGCTTAACAGTCCACTAAGTGGCACACTGTGGGAATAGACAGGTCTTGGAACCACATGAACACTGCTGAGCTGTATCTTGATATCACACCAGTCATATTATCTCCCTTTCTATCCCAATAACTGGCATTTGTAATTAGTGTTCAATTTTTTTACTTGATCTTTAAAAATAAGTCTGTAGCATCAATGGAGTGATGCTGTATTTTTTCAAAAACATCACCATTTTTCAATTTAGAATGAACTCCATCAATGATTGTTTTCTTTTATTTCAAAGACAAATGCTTTCTTTTCAAAGAAGGCATTTCAAAAATCTAGGAAGGAACAACATGAAAAATACGAACAAGGCAAGAAGACTGCGATAGGTCTGGCTGCTATGGCCCATAACATTCCTTTTGTCCTCAACTGGTTCGAGCTGCTTTTGATATAATGAGAAGAAGGGTGATTTGCCTGGTAAGGATGTTCAACTTTCATTTAACAAAAGAGCACAGGAATCAGAATTCAATATTTTGCTGGAGTTGCAAATATTGCTGTTCTAAATGACAATTTTCTTTGGAAATATGCATATATTTTTTTCATTGCAATGAAAAATTTGTAAAAATGAATTGGTGCTAAGATTGAAATCAAAAATACATTACCTTAATGTGATTTTTGCCAGTGATTGGTCTTATTTTCATTAAATATTGATTTTTGCTTTTAACGAGAATTGATTATATTACATTATTTCTGGGTGGTTCTTATTGAGTTGTTCTAACAATCAAAGGGTTGAGTTCTAACCATCACATAATATATAACAAAAAAGGGCAATTGAATTCTCCATTTACTTAATAAAATTGAATAACTCACCTTCTAGAGGTTTCAGTCTTGCCTCAACCTCCCTCGTTTTAAATGCCATGAGAGATCGCAAATTTTTTATCCTTGCTGAATTATCTACAGCGTTTGATAGATCACAGTCCAATATGACTTTTTTCTTGCCATCGGAATCTCGAGGCAAACACATTCTTTTTAATTTTTCAAAATATGCTTCTTTGGATAATGGAATATTAAGTGACTTCTCCAGTGATGTAGCCGATGCTGTTGCTTGCTGCTGATCACCACGACTAATGTCGGCAATAATTTCAACATCGTCGCCATCCCCTGTTGTCATTTTTTCAGTGGGCTGTATGGGAGTGAGTTCCGCTACATAAAAACAGATTAATGCAACTGTGAATACAAATTTTATCTTTCATTTTAACTTGAATCTACACTATAAAAAAAGTACATTTTGTATTCAGTAACAGGTCTACTGTATAGCTTATAACTAAGACTGGTAATAAGCTTGTAGAAGAACAAAATGTACAGAATTTACTTACAATTTCCTTCAACTTGGGGGTCAATACCAGTGGAAACAAATTAATTTAAACCCGTTTGTTTAGAGATTGATTAACTATATTTCCCAACAATGAAACATCGCACAAGATTTTGATTTCTAGTAGGAATACACAAATTTATGCAGGTAATTAAGAATTTCTGGCATTCAATCAAATAGTTGAATTTCAATTAGACACCCCTCCCCACCAGTCAGGAAACATTTCACAATGAAGTTTACAATTATTTTATTGCACACATTTAAAACTTAGTTATATAAAAATGCAATACACCAGGAGGAATCTGAACACAGTGGTTGTAAGGCGATTCCCCCTATCAGATGTAAGAAAAGGAATAAAACATGGCATATATGAAAGCAAGTAAGATGGTTATAACAGAAGCACCACTAATATCGGTTCAAATCGTTATGTCTAACCACTTGAACGTCCCTATGTGGCTTATTATAATGAATTTTGGCAAGATAACACAGAATTCCCGTCATTTTTCTGTTCCTCACATTTTTTAAAAAAGTTCGTTAAAAATCCCTATGTCTGAGTGAATGATATACATATATATATATATTAAAATATGAACCAAAATACAATTTATTCTTTAAAATGAGGATAAAATAATAACCTTGTTACCTTTTATCGGTCAGTAGCTCCTTCCCGGCCAATTGCTTTTGGTAGAATTTCTTCGTCATTACTCTTGACCTTCGATTGATTGATATTCTTCAAGAAGAAATTGATTAGTCAAGAGATATCACAAACCAAAGTCTCATTCGAGCAATATGTAGGCAAAAGAAGGTTTGTGGGTGGCAGACAGACCTTCACAACAAAAGCACAGCAATTGACGATCAAAATATTTATGATAGCCAAAATCTGCAATAAAACTCAAATTGAAAAAACTAAAGTTGAAGTTGGACAAATGAATTTTAATTTAATTATATTATTTCATTAGATTAATTCTTTCAACTCTGTCGGAAGGAAAGTTTTTTCAATTTGAGTTTTATTGTGGATTTTAGCTATCATAAATATTTTGATCGTCAATTGTGCTTTCGTTAAGAAGTGTCTGCCACCCACAAACCCTTCTTTTGCCTACATATTGCTCAAATGAGACTTTGGTTTGTGAAATCTCTTGACTAATCAATTTCTTCTTGAAGAATATCAATCAATCGAAGGTCAAGACTAATGACGAAATTCTACGAAAAGCAACTAGCCGGGAAGAAGCTACTGACCGATAAAAGGTAACAAGGCTATTATTTTATCCTCATTTTTAAGAATTAATTCTTTTTGGTTCGTTTCAACTGTGAACTAGTAAGGAAAGCAATTGAAAACAACCAAAGCCTAAAGATAGCAAACGGACATCTCAGTAAGGGAAGAAAACAGATTATGGCACTGAGAAAAGAAGATGGTTCTGTAACAAGAAATAGAGGCGAAATTTTGACAAGAGTAAAAGATTTCTACTCCAAATTATATGAAAGGGATGATACGTGTACTCCAGACATCATGAAAGGTACCAGTACCAGAGTTCTTCCAGTCCTCCCAGCAGAAGTTACACATGCAATCAAGAACAAGAAATTCAAGTTCCCTGAATTCACCCTCTTGAAAGCTCGATGAAAGTCTGACTCATTCCTTAAAAAGTTTGATTGACATGAATTTATCAAAATAAATTTATTTTTTCAGGTAGAACCATTTAATGGTGGTTTAAACTGCTGTAACTTTTTACATTTTACATTTCCTTTGAGTGGAAAGCAATTTCTTGGTTGGAAGTTATTAGTATTTGCTGCGAATATATATCGCGGTAATTGAATGTGATTCAAGGAAAAATCTTTAACATACCTCTCGGGTGCAGGTGGTCGATGTTCTGATCTTTGCACTGTTGTTCTCATCAGGTTCTTGGGTGTAGGCTTTTTTTGACTAACTTCAAAAAGTCTGCACGCTTCTTCAGTAGGATATACCTTTTTAGTTGAACTACGGGAGGCACATTAAGACAAAGGAGATGTGGAAATTATGTTGGAAAACTTGAAAAACGGAAAAATGAATCACTCGTAAAAATATTCACATGAGGAATTGCAATCACCAAAAAACTTCGTCAGACTTCTTGCATGTATTGCTCGACGCATTTCGGCAGATCTGTCTGCCATCTTCTGGGACCTCTGGTCGTCCCGTAATAAATTTAATGTCAAATCAAACTTTTCAAGGGGCGAGTGAAATCATTACTTCATACTTACTGCCAACTTTACTAAGACAAACCTTGTATTCCAGCATCTATATAGTGAAAACCAGATTAATGGAAAGGTAGCTTATCTGCATATATGCTAAGGAACAAATGAATGCATAAACCGCTGCCCTTACACGAGCCAAATCACAAGAAAATTCTTGCGTGGAAAGGAGAACTGACAACAGAAAAATGCGAAAAAGGAGATCAGTTTATTTATTTAAAAAAAATAATGCTCAGATTTTTCTAGAACATTCTTTTGTAAAAATACACCATTTTGAGTATTTTGTATGCATTCAAATTCAGTCTACAGTAGAAAGCAATTCACATTTTTTTTAGGGTTTAGGTAGTAAAGAAAAATTATGCAGAAATAAGTAAATATCTATATGACACAAGAAGATATTTTTAATGATGGAGGACTACAAAAGGAAAGACATTTTCCTGAAAAGTGCTCCAGGCAAACGAATGTTCATTTTTCACACCTGTTTCTCCAAACATGGAAAGATTTTAATGGTACAAGGTAAGGCTAAATTGCTTTCTCACTAGCTGGTTTAAAAATAAATCATATGTTAATAACAAAAAAAAAAAAGATGATGCAAAGCCAGTTGCAAACCCAGCTTGTCTTTTCTCTATATGGACAATACCCCATTGAACATTAATTTTTTTTATAGGAAAGTTATTTGCTGAAGACTGGCACTGTTTTATAGGAAAGTCAGTTGCTGAAGACTGGCACTGTTTGAAGGTTTACAAATGTCTGCACACACCTCGGAAAATATCACACAAAAAACTGGAAAACGTCACACACCTGGGAAAATATCAAAAGGCAGAAATAAATGACGATGATGGGCAAAACACATAACAATAATAACAAATAAAGGTAACTTGATCACGCTAGTTACGTTACATGAAAAAAAACTTTTACAAGAAAGTTCGTAAGTTGGGAGCTTTCGATCTTATCTTAGGTCATCATCACGCCAAGGGAGGACTAAGATTGTTGCCAGATTCTACATTTGAATACATCCCGACACAGATATCATATAAGGAACTAGATTGGCTGCCCGCTATTTGTGTAACACTCTTACGACGTGGCATCAATGAGCCACATTGAGCGGGTCAGTTTGAGAGAGTGTTCTGCGATGTCTATGTGTGTCACAAGATATCAAAAATGGTGAAAGCTTGTTCTGCACTAACTTGCAGTGCCCGAGACAATGAAAACAGCAAACAAAGTGGGATTTCATTTCACAGGTGAGTGCTTGTAGTTAATTTTATGAATTTAAAGATTTCTGTCCAATATTAAGTTGACCCAATGGTAGTGTGTAAGATTCATCTGAGTGAAATATACCACCTGTTAATTTGTAAGTAATAGCGTTAAAGTCTAGTTAATTAATATTACAGTTTGTAATGAATATTGCAATAGTTCGAACAAAATATTGACAGTTATTTTATTAAATGCAAGACATGCCACTTCACACAAGTAAAACATCTTTCCATCACGATGAATGCTCAATACAATATAATATGCCCATAAAAGTGGTCTTTCAACCCATATGCTTCTTCACACAGGTGAAAAACTTCAGGATTTGATGGATGCTCAAAACAATTTGCTCAGAAAGGTCATCTTTCATGGTATATGCTTCTTCACCCAAGTGAAAAGCATCACCAATGTGCTCTATTCGTGTTACTAATAGATTTCAAATATATCTATGAAGAGCATATTTCTGTTGAAATTATGTAGGTATAGAACGTTTTAAATGAACTTCTGCGGCAAATAAATTGTGTAATCTAGACAAACTGGAAGTTGTTCTGTTTTTATGCTACTACAGGAGACTGGAAAAAAGTAAGTACCTGTTATTTATTTTTAGCGACGTAGTGTAAATCCGTATGGGGCAAAAGCGAACACGCGAAGTGTTTATTAACATTACAATAAGTTTGAAAATTTATAACATTGAAGCTTCCAAAAGTATTCATGAAGGCACCCTTCCCTCTTATTTGACTGATGGCACGACGTATCGCGAGTAAGCAGTTTTCTGTGAATGTTTTGCTGTTAGATCGTTGCCCTCAAACAGTACTGAGTAATAATTCTCAAATTTTTTTAACTATTCAGAATATAATTTATATCTGAAAATTATTATTTCTACAGTTAATGAAAGTGGTTTTTAAGCATATCACTAAGGAATAAAATTTTCTGTTTGTATGAGTCGCAACGCTGCTGTGTTTCTCAGTGATGGAAATGCCGTGAATCGTTGCTGCCTGACCCGCTGATAATGGCGCCATGCTTTACATGCGTCAGCAGCTCCTCGGCCAATCTAGTCTCTTATATGATATCTGTGCATCCCGATGATCTGGAGATCAATTCTAAGTTTTGGCAACAAAAATGGAAAAAAATCAAATGTAGAATCTGGCAACAATCTTAGTCCACCATTGGCGTGATGAAGACCTAAGAAAAGGTCGAAAGCTCCCAACTTACGAACTTTCTTGTAAAAGTTTTTTTCATGTAACGTAACTAGCATGATCAAGTTACCTTTATTTGGCAGAAATAAAGTAAACGCGAGGCAAATAGTGCGAGGTGCAAAGTATGAGAGGAAGTTATTTTTGCAGCATTAGATAAATTAAGTTTCAGAAAATATGTTGAAAATGTGTTAACATTTTTTTCAAGTTTGTGAGAAATGACTTATAGAAACAACCTTTTCTTTGAAAAAATCTGGTTGAAATGCTCAATTTAAAAAAAACTCACTTTGAAAAAAAAAATTCGAATGGTTTAAACATTTCAGTACAAGCCCTAACAATCACCGTTTTTGTTGTTGTTTATTTTGTTAACCATACTGCAAAAGTTCTTAGCATTTTAAAATTACATCTAAAAATATTTCAGCTACATGTTTCACTGGATAATAAAATTGATGTTTTGAATAATAATTTGGTATTTACATGAATTCATACAAAATGCAAAAAACAAATGCCTGTGGCAGCTCTAGACAAAAAAAGAAAAAAAAAATGGAGAGGAGGGCACAAATTTCTGCATTTTCCATCAATTGAAATTAATATATAATTCCAAGAAAAATAAATCCGGTTATATTTAGGGGGCCGGGGGGACTAGAACAGCCGCTGATAAACGCCCAAAGGTAGTAAAGGGTGAGAACCTTCTGATCGCTCAGTAAAACAAATAATGGTTGTACTACCGAATCAGAACGCTTTCAAGTAGTTCTCGATTTCCAATGTATTTTTCCGCTTTATTTACGTACAACCTGATCACACCCAATGTGAAAGAAAATAGTTCACGATAATATAAGAAACATTTTGTTTACTGTTTTCATCAAAATAAATCTTATTGTAATGGAAATAATTATAGGCATTTATTTTATTACGAAAAATAATAATACATTTATTTTCATATCACAAATGCATGCATCATAATTCCGATAAAGTAAATGCAATGCCCTTTTCACGAAATTAACGTATAATTCGTTTTTTCCACTCTGTAGAACGAAGTACTTCAATGAAATGTTAAAATGAATCTAAATTTTGCTTTTTACAAAATCGTCGGAACAAATATTTCATTAAGCTATCGGCCAATAGTTCTTCCGTCTATCAAAAAATGAGGTCGTCCCTCTTAGCCACTTAAGACTTTCAGAACATAAGTTGGAAACAGCTTCGCCATTCAAGAAATACGCTGGCTACGGATAAAAAACAAAAAAAAACGTAGTACTGTTATCCGGTATATTTGCTTCATAAAATGAATTTACAAATAAAAATAGTCATTAAGGCGTCTATTATAACGAAATACTAAAAACGATACGCTTAAAGTTTACCGTGAACTACTTTCTTTCACGTCAGGTGTGATCAGGTTGCATACATGCAGTAAACAAAGCGGAACGCAATACACACGAAATCGGATACTACTTGAAAGCGTTCTGATCGGTAGTACAGCCAAAATAATGGTTCGAAGTTACTCACTGCCGTTAACGATTTTTCTTCTAAATAGTAATATATTAGTTTCTTCCGAATCTTCATTTACTTCCTCGAAAACAAACATTACCTTACGTAAATGTTTATCACAATTACCGAATTGTCTAACAATGATCACGAAATATTAACTTCCATATTTAACTTTTATACAAATATTAACTTCTATACACTTTCAACTAAATTTAAAAACTTTCATTTCGACGAGTTTCGAACTTGTTCAATGCATTTGAATCTTCATTCAAGTTCCGACAAGAGCTAGACATGTACGACTGAATAAAAGAATGAATCAAGTTTGACCTAAAAATATCTTAGTGCCAGAATAACTGCAACTGGGATTCGACAAGACATATTCGGATCGTGACAACGGCAGCGAGCGAATCGAATCTAGCGATGTTGAACCTGGGAATGGGACGAAATGAACGTTGGGACTCTCAGATCAAGAACACAACTGGTAAATCTGAAATTATGATGCATTATTATTATTATTAGTAGTAGTAGTATCACTACTAGTTTAAGTTCATTCCCTATAAAAGCAAATATATAATGAAGTACACTTCAAACCTCAATTAATAAAACCATGTACTTACTGAACGACAGGCTAAAACCTAAGTGCGAAATTCGCCTAATAACTTCTCTTTTATGTCACGTGGTATGCGAAAAAACTCTTATTTGTAACTTATTATATGGCATAAAGATGGCGGGATTAACTTTCATCCACTTTTTTTTAATCTTGAAAATTGCATCGCTATGCTGACGGTGAACTGAACACATCTGTACGGGTTTCTGCACCTTTCACGTCAAATGAGGACGTTCAAAAAATTTCAACGGCTGAACTTTAATCGCTCAATAGCTTTCAACTTCGCGCGTATTAATCCGCCTTGTTTACATACTGCCTGCTCACACCCACCGAGAAGGGTTAAAAAAAAAACTAACTCCGCAGTAAAATGAAAAACAAAAACATTGGGCAAAAAAGAAATTGATACGTGAGATCTAGAACAGGAATTTGCCACTTGGCAAAAGATTTGAACTGAAGATACTTATTGCACAGATTGTTTATCATTTGTTCCTGAATGATTATGTTTCAAAATCATTTCTTCCATTTTATCGACTGAAATATTATATTCTACTAAGAGACTGAAGCAAAAAAATTTTTTTGACTCTCACCAAGTACACATATAGAAAAGGTTATTTATTGACCGGTGTGAGTAAAAAGAGGAAAATAAAACAACTGAATGTAGAAAGTGTCGAGAATACTGAGCCTTGGCTTTATCAAGGACCAGCAAAAACTCTGCATTTTCTCACTTCCACAAAGACCTATTTGGAAATGGGTTTCTGCAAAGTCATAGATGCAAGTAATAAGCCCACCTAAAAAATTTTTAAAAATATATATTTTAAAGAATATATATAAATGTCATGACCTCCGCAGAGTTGCATGACCAAGCTTTAGTTAACAATTTAGCTAGCATCCATAACTTTCCTGGCCCGACCCATGCTCTTCATCTGTTACTATTAAACAGAAGACTCAAGTTGTAAGAGTGACATAATAAATCAGAAATAATGTTCAGCAATAACAAATTACCAAGTTCGCCTGAGAGAGAATTTTAACCTGAATAGCAATACTAAAGTATTACAAATTCTTAACATTGCAATAAAAAAGGAGATATTAATTTTTTTTAAACACAGATTCTTGAAAGAAGACTGGATTATAAAAACCCACTACTCCACAACTTCTGACAACACAAAAACGAGAATATAATAAAGACAATAATTAATTAAAGAAACGCATTGTGAAGGTTATATGACATGAACAATTAGTTGCAATATGTACAGAGTATTTCAGAAGTGCTTTAAGTGCATAATTAAGTAGTTATTAAGAACTTAACTACCTTGAAAACACAGCGCAAATTACAAGAACAATGAAACGGCCTGCTGTTTTGGCCTTAGTTCCCTAAGAAACGCGCAAAGTTACCCAGAAGAGAAAGAGTTAAAATCCGCAAAAAGGTTAATAGACTTGCCAGTGCCTAAATGCTGAAAGCAAAAAAAGAAAAAAAGAGCAAGAAGTTCAATCATTGAACTTGGAAATCCCAATACCCAAAGACAATGAAGAGAGCTTGCTTACCTCTTATGCAACTGAACTTCCTCCTTTCTTGAGGAAAGATGGCAGACCTTTTAACCCAAACTTCAAAACACTCCTGCCACTCCCTAGTCACTGGGGGGCAGTGTGGGTGGGGCTGAAGGCTTCCACACACTGAAAGATTCTACTCGCAGAGATTTTAACAAGAGAAAAAAATACATAATTAAAAATGTGGACCTGTATGATCAGAAAGAGCAGAATTAACTCTCCAGAATACATGAGAAATATTATGAAATACACAAGTAGTGTATTTAATAATATTTGCATGTATTTAATCACCTTAGTGAGCTTCTGTAGACTGTTTAGAATCCTATTAATTTTAATGTTAGTTTTACTATTTTTAGTATAGCTATTCTAGTAAGCGAATAACTAGTTTTCTTTTATATTTATTTTTATTTTATTTTATACAGATTTTTTAAGCTTTTTTTGTGATTTTGTCTATATCATTTAATTTTTATTAGGACCTTATCCATAGCACTAAGGTTCCTTTTTGTAGTTAATAGGCATCCTCTAGCCAACTTCCAAACGGCTTTCATTGGTCAGAATCATATTATTAACTGCTTAGAAAATTAAAGCAGATCTGCCAACCTTACTCTATTATTCAGAATAATTTTTTCTTAAAGTTCTTTTGATGAAAGAAGTAGGAATTTTGTTCTCTAGAAAACTGTCTAATAGTATATTAATGTGGTAGTTGAAGTCCAAATTGTTGCTGCAAATTCTTGAAATTCTAAGCACCTGAGAAATTAGTACATTCTCAATTACCTTGGTTGATATGTTATTATTCCAGTGTAGATATTTAATTACTTTGAAAGGAAAATTAACTCTTATCAAAGAGGCTAATGGATGGGTTACCTCTGTTAAGTTTAATGCTTAAGTCTAGGAACTCTAGTTCCTGATTACTGTGGTTGGTTTTACATAAGTTAAGAGAGCTTGGATAGATACTATCAAAATCACTCTCTATAACTTCTGAATTATTAATACACAGCAGATCGTCAATATATCTAAATGTGTAAAGGTAGTTATCGGAGAAGGTGGAGTGATTTTTAATGAATTTATATTCCTTAATGAACAGGAATAGATTTGCAATACTTGTGGAAGTTGACGTTCCCATGGGGATACCGTTTACTTGCTTATAGAGAGTATTATTATATAAGATATGGTTATTTTTAATGCAGCAATCGAGATAAGAGTTCCAGGCTCCTACATTAACAAATTGGTTAAGTTTAAATTCTGTATACAGCTCTTTAAAGGTAGTGATTATATCTGATAGAGGCAGATTAGTATATAGGTTCTCAAAATCATAACTATTAATATCTAAGGGATTTCTCTTCGTTCGCATAACGACTGCATACACAGGCGTTTTTACAAGCGCAAAGCTCAGAAAAAGTCCTAATCAGATACTAAGTGGGTCACAGGTGTTGTTCTCTCGATGTTGGTGCGCGCGCAGTTCTTTCTCCAAAAGTGTTATTGTGGGAAAGTTTTTCATACGAGTTTCTTGCGTTTTTGACGTGCGCGGCGTCCTCTTAACAGTATGTACGCATTCCTGAGCTTCCGGAATTCTTCCTCAAATTGAATTTCTTTTTTCTTTTCAGTGTTCAATCTAGAGGTCACATTAAACAACACAGCTTGTTTACGGATAAAGTTTTGAACATAGATAGCACTAGAAAAGTTAGAAGTAAAATTCACTGATCATTGTAATTTTCAAATGTGCATTTTGTGAGAGCATTTTAAAAAATGAATGACTGCAGCAAAAAGAAAAGATTTTTTAATCAGTGTAAAAATGGACATTTTGCCGCAGCTCAATTTGAACCCAGGATCACAGACTGTTAGCAGAGAAACTTGGAATTTCCAAGTCAACGTTGTGTACCATTGCGAAAAATAGAAAGGAAATTGAAAGCTGTGCATCAAAGTGTGGGCAATTTTCGAGTAAGAGAAAATCTATGAAATCATCGCCCCTGAGTGAGTTCGAAAACGCTCTTGCCACTTGGTTCCAACAAACACGCGCTAGTAATTTGCCTATTAGTGGATCACTTCTGAAGGAAGAAGCAGTTCAATTTGCCCAGCGACTTCAAATAAAGGAATTCACCACATCATATGGATGGATTGATCGTTTTAAGCAAAGACATAACATAGTGTACAGAGCTCTATCCGGCGAAAGCAAAAGTGTTGATCTTGCGACGGCACAAACGTGGAAAATTAACAGCTGCCACAAATCATTGAAAGATACATTCCGTGTGACAATTTTTTTCCTGATGAAACTGGACTGTTTTATGGTCTGCAGTCAAATAAAACACTGTGTTTTCGAAATGACACCTGCCACGGAGGAAAGAAGTCAAAAGACAGAATCACTGTTTTTCTAACTGCCAATGCAGACGAGTCAGAAAAATTACAGCCATTAGTTATAGGTAAATTTTCTACACCACGTTGCTTCAAAAATGCGAAATCTTTGCACACCAAATAGGAAGCAAATAAAAAGTCGTTGATTACCACAGCTTCATTAAAAAATTATGTAGAAGCCTTGGATGCTCAGATGCAGGCAAAAAAGAGAAAAGTCCTCTTATTCACTGATCAGTGTACTGCGCATCCTCAGGTAAACTATCTTTAAAATGTTCAGGTCAATTTTTCCCAGCAAATTGTACTAGTGAATTACAACCGCTGGATCTGGGTGTCATTAGGTCTTTTAAAGCCAATTACCGAAAGCTTCTCATGCGGAAAGTACTTTCTGTTGTCGATGCAAAGGATGATGCATCTAAGTTAATATTCTCGATTGAATGCATTTCGTGCGACAGTCGTGGAATGCAGTTACGACAGATACCATTATAAACTGCTTTAAGGGGACCAGTCCTGCAAAAACAAAAATTTTATGTAGGTTTTTCTTTATTATTCAACTTTTTTTTCTGCAGAGTTTGCTGAATCGAATGGTATATGACACTTGAGCAAAGCAGAGGAAAATGAGTATGACGCGGGAGGCTTCTAGATAACAGATCTTCGTTTTTTGCCTCCCCTGAAAAGTTGTGGTTTTGTGTACATTTAGGAACATTTTTCTCATAAACCACTGAAGATAATGGCTTGAAAATTTTTTCTACCTTACTGTATATATCAACAACCACTAGAATCATGACTAAATAATGTACTCAATTAAAATAATAAATACAATTGCTAATGAAAACGTCAGCAAAATCGACAGCAATTTTGATTAATTAATACAAAATTAATTAATTGACCGATTGCGATAATTCTAGTTCAGGTGTTGTATAATGTCTTAGGAAAATGCATACCGAGTTTGCAATTGATAGGCCAAGTCTATCGTGAAAAACATGTACCTAAGTGTGTCGAGACCTCCCATAAGGTTAACAAGCGAAGCCTAAAAAGGGACTGGTCCACTTAAAGCAGGCTTCTCAGGTTGTGAACAAGAAGAAAGTGGGTCCAATACCGAAAATGCTGCTGATAATTTTGCAGATGACGATCTTGCAGAATGGAATGAAACTGCCTCATCAGGTATTGTGTTTTACGATCATGTTGAGTGTGACGCAAATGCAATCCCTTGATGTTTTAGATGAACAGATCGGAATAAATGCATCAAATTCTGATGAAGACGAAGCAGAACTGAAAGTTAGCTGCTTTAGTGATGCTGCTAACGGTATAGAATGTGCTAACTACTTGATGCGCTTCGATATTATTAATGACGTCTTTCATGTACTTCATAAAGTTGAACCTGCAATTTATAAAGCTAAAGGTTCAGAAAAAGTAAGCAATCTTCTCTAAATCATTTCTTTTCCACAGTGTAAAAATGTAATCAACACATTCTGTTTTTACAAGTTAATTAGTACTAATTGATGTGTTTCATGCAGTTTATAATACTGAAATCGTTGTAAGAAGCTAAATGCTCTGAAAAAAACCAACCATCGTATTTTTCTTTCAATTTTAAAGTACGCTTAAACTTTGATGCTACATATATTGAAGTCTAATACGTTTCTGCGAATTATGTATTTAATATGCAAAGTAAATGCGTACGTACTATTACAACATGTTTGATAATCAATTTCATAATTAAATGTACTATACATAATTTAAATTTCACTAAATGAAACAGAACTTGGCTGCCTACATATTCTATTATGAACACTAGCTAAATTTGAATGTTTCATTCGAAAGGCTTCCTCGATTTAGAGAATTCCGCGATTTTACGTACAGGACTGTTGGTCCCTTGAAGTTCGTCAAAATATATATACACACTGAAGAGCAACTGAATTAGAGATACCTGTCTAGTAACGTGTAGCACCACCTTTCGTCCTGATGACGGCGGCGATTCGTCTCGGCATGGACTCAACAAGACACCGGAAGCGTTGGGAAGCCATACGGATCCACGACCCCTGAACAGGCTCCCACAGTTCATGAAGATTTGATTTCAGAGCCTTGAACATCTCTTGATGGCATCCCAGATGTGCTCGATTTGAAGCCGGTCAAAATCAACGTGACCTCGCTTCCTTGGCCAGCTAGGTCACCTCACCTAGCTGGCCATCAAATCTTGAACCATTCGGATACAATGTTGAAGACACACAAACGGGAGCAAATGGTCGTCCAGGATATCCCAGTAACGTTGACCTGTGAGGGACGATATCACACGTACCAGGGGTCCCATTTCAGTCCACATAAACAGTCCCCAGACGAGAATGCTACCCCCACCAGCTTGAAAAGTACCCTGCTGGCAAGAAGGATCCATCGCTTCATGTGGTTTGCGCCGTACTCGTATCCTGCCATCCGCATGTACCAATGAGAATCTAGACTCATCAGTCCAGGCAACATTTTCCCAGATGTCTAGGGTCCAGTGGCGATGTTACCGCACCCATGCTAATCTTTACACCCTGTGATGTGCGGTCAGCAGCGGTACCCTCGTGGGACGATGGCTTCTGTACCCCATAGCGAGGAGATGGTCCTGGATGGTGTGGCTGCTTACACGTTTTTGTGCACCAGCGTTAAATTTTAGAGTGATTTCTTGCACTGTGGCCTGTCTATCCGCTGTTACAATGCAAGCTAGCCGACAATGACTCCGCTCATCCACACGCTGTTGTCCGCGGCACTTGGCCCTTGTAGGGATGGTTTCACCAGATTCGATGAACTCACGGTGCACCCATGACACAGTGGCTCGTGAAAATCCCAGTGACTGCACGACTTCCGAGATGGAGTGACCCATTCTTCGGGCCCCAATAATTTGCCCACGATCAAATGCGCTTAGATCCTTCGTCTTACCCATACTGCGTTCGACTCTTACTGATTCCCGTCGCATCACTCCTTCTTATATTGTCGGATCACTGCATACGTCATGTCGTTTCCGTTTACAGGGCCGCCCACAGCGCCACATTTGTATAACGCCAGCTGTCTTTAATTTAATTGCTCTTCATTGTATATATCGTTTCTTGGGGGCTGAGTTTGGGAAGCAAGTAATGTATGTACAAGTGAATGAACTATTCGCCTTTAACTTATGTGGGTATTTCTGTCTTCCAGATTTGCAGAACAAAATGAGTGACATAACACTCGAGAAGAGCCATGTTAGTCATTGTATGCTGTATAAATTTCACAAGGAAAACAATGCAACGGTGGCCACCAATAACATTTGCGCTGTTTATCAGAGTGCGTTAAATGCTCGCAAGTGCCACCGTTGGTTCGCCCAATTCCGGGGTCGAGCAATTTTGACCTCTCTGATGCCTCTCATGCAGGAAGGCCCATGGAGCTGGACAATGACCTGCTGCGTGTAGCAGTTGAGGCAGATCTTCGTCAGACCATTGATGAATTATCCCATCTTAATGCACCATGGTCTGCTGTTCAAGAGCACCTGCAACAGATAGAGAAGGACTATAGACAAGGAGTTTGCGTCCCACACCAACTTTTCCCTGACAACAAAGCCCAGCGTTCCACCATCTGCAACTTTTTGTTCAGCAGACAGAAAAAGGATCCATTTTTTCATCGAATTGTCACTGGAGATTAAAAGTGGGTTCTTTTCGTGAACAACAAAAACCAGTGGCTTTCTTTAGGTAGACAGCAGTTCCTACGCTAACACCAGGCCTACACCCCAAAGAGGTAAAAGGTTTTGCTCTGTTTGGTGGACTACCACTGGTATAGCTCACGTTGAGCACTTGGAACCCGGACAGACCATCAAAAACTGGACAGTTTGAAACAAGCTCTTACTATAAAACATCCAGTACTGGTCAACAGAGAAGGTGTCATTCTCCAACAAAACAACGCGAGACCTCACACGGCGAGACAGACCCAGCAGACGATCCGAGATTTTGGCTGGAAAGTTCTGTCCCATCCTCCTTATTCCCCTGACATTACACCATCTGATTATCATTTGTTCAGATCTCTGCAGCATTTTCTTAATGGGAAAAGATTCTACAATATTGATGATGTCAAAACGGGGCTCTTGGACTTCTTTGCATCACAGCCAACGTCTTTTTTATAAAGACGGCATTGCAAGTTTAGTTTCACGACGGGCAAGTGTGATCGATAATGGCGATAATACGATTGATTAAGAAATAAATTTCTTCTGTTACAGTGCCCCCCCCCAAAAGACATTCCTTTTCGGTCCCCCAATATTATTCGATATTTATTTCCTATAGAGGAACCCGTAATTTTTGTATAAAAAATCCGTGTTTAATAATTATGGTTGAAATTATGAAAAATACGCAGGAAATTTATGTGCGGAGCTAGTTCCTTTACACCTTCAAGTTCCGTGTGGGTGAATTGACACACGAACTTGGAAACTGCTTTAAAACGTTGAGATCCGGAAGTCCACTCCTCAGTTACGGATTTAGAGTTACCGGGGCCCTGGGCATAGAACTAGTTTTGTTTGCCCTCTCCCTCCTAGAAAAATCAAAATTTTTGTTGCCACATCCCCCCCCCCCCAAATTTTTACACTCCTTAGTACGGGGAAGTAATGTAGCCGCAAAAAAAAAATCAACATCTATTGTATATTTTTAAGAAATGCCATTAGGGTTCCGTGATTTGGCTATTTTCACAGTGGTGTGTGTATACGCGAGGTTCGTTGTATCTCACAAACTATTATAGCTATGAAGATGAAACTAAATGCTCAGGGGTTTTGTGATACCCGGATAGGGAAGAAAGATAAAGCTGAAGTTACACGTAAGAAAGCCTTTGTTAAGGAAGTAAGGTCGGAATTTTTTTTTTTTTTTTAATTATAGGGATGGTCACTGAAGCACAGTATTATCATTTCGCATATTCCGTATGATTGGCTTACGGTATTGCTTTGACTGACATTTATGCTATATCATCATCATCATTGTCAACCATTATCAATCCACTGCTGGACGAAGGTCTCCCCAAGTTTCCTCCACAACGGTCTGTCTTGTGCCAGCCTCCTCCACGTCACTCCCGCATACTTTCGAATTTCATCCACCCATCCTCCATGTGGTCCTCCTCTGGGTCTTCTCCTGTCCCCCGGAATCCAATCCAAAACCTCGGCTGTCCATCGATGGTCTGCTCCTCTAGTAGCAGCATGTCCAGCCCACCGCCATTCCAGGGATTCAACTCCGATCATGATGCCTTCCACTCCAGTCATTCCTCGGATCCACGTGTTCCTCCTCCCATCTCTCCCGGTCACACCAAGCATGCACCTCTCCATGCCCCTCCGAGTTGTCTGCAGCCCCCGCATGTCTCTTCTAGCCAAGGTCCACGTCTCTGCACCACACGTAAGCACTGGAAGGATGCATTGATCAAACACTTTTCCCCCAAGACACAATGGCATACTGCTCTTGAAAACCATGCTGCCTCCTCCAAAAGCCCTCCAGGCAAGTCCTGCACGCCGATCAATTTCTTCACCAATGTGACCCCCACTTGACACCTGCCGTCCAAGATAAACACACGTGTCCGTCATCTCCAGCCCCTCTCCATCAATCGACAAATCTTCATCTCCTGTAAAAGCACTGTACATCAATCACCCTTGTCCTCTGAAAGTTCATTTTCAATCCCACTTCTCCACTCTTGCCAGCAAGTTCCCGGATCACACTCTGCAGCTCCGATGGGGTAGTTGCAAAAATGACTATGTCATCAGCAAAACGAAGGTGGGTTAGATAATCTCCATCAATCTTTATCCCCCCCGTTTTCCCAGCTCAGCGATCGAAAGACATTTTCCAATGTCGCATCAAAGAGCCCCGGAGACACGGTGTCACCCTGTCTCACTCCCCTTCCAACCCTTACGTGTGTTGTATTTTCAAACAGCCGAATCTTTGCACCCGCATTTTCATAGATGCCATTAATAATATCAATGCATGCATCTTCAACACCGCAGGATTTCAGAGCCACTGCAACTGCCGATGGCCCCACCGAACCAAAGGCTTTTTCATAATCGATAAAAGCCAAGCACAATGGAAGCCCATATTCCCTCGCTCTTTCAACCAGTTCTCTCAGCACGTGGATATGATCTATTGTGCTGTAGCCACTCCTGAATCCAGCCCGCTCTCCCGGCCGAGCCACGTCCAGTGTCACCCTCAAGCGGTGTGAAAGAACTCTAGTGAAGACCTTATAAACCACTGATAGGAGGCCGATAGGTCTGCAGTTCCCGAGGTCCCCAATGTCACCCCCTCTATGCAGCAAGACCATTGCAGCGCCGTTCCAATCCTCAGGAATTTTCCCTTCACCAAGGCATCGAGTGAAAACCTGGGAGAGTACTGTCTCTATTTCTCCACCTGCTTCTTGTATGATGTCTACAGTAATTCCATCCCCTCCTGGAGCCTTTCCCCGCTTCATGTTCTTGATTGCATGTGCAACTTCTGCTGGAAGGACCGGAAGAACTCCGGCACTAGCACCCCTCATGACGTCTGGAGCACACGCATCATCCCCTTCATATAATCTGGAGTAGAAATATTTCACTCCTGTCAAAATTTCGCCTCTATCTCTTGCCACAGAACCATCCTCTTCTCTCAGTGCCATAATCTGTTTTTTCCCCCTATTGAGATGTCCCTTTGCTATCTTTAGGCTTTGGTTGTTTTCAATTGCTTTCCTCACTAGTTCACAGCTGAATCTCCCCACGTCTCCAGTGATACTTTTTCGCACTGTCTTACATAGCTCCATATATTCCACCCTGGAAGTCACATCCTCCCCAGTTGTCCCCATCACTCTTCTCCCCCGCATCAACACCCTGGTCTTTCCTGACAATTTGTTCACATGCAATTTGTTCTCAGACCCAGCCAATTCCGTTGCCGTTTCCACAAGAGCCCTGGCTACCTTTCTGTCAACTTCAGAAACATCCACTTCCCCCGATGTCAGGCCCTCCAAAGCAGAGAATCTGTTCCCCAGTTCCAACCCGAAGGCACTATGGTGTTCTCTAAGGTTGGCCATGTCAACACATTCCGTTTGTCCTATGAGCCCGCCACGCTCGAGCCCAGTGTTGAGGTGCATCTTACATCTCACCAATCTATGGTCACTGCCTGTGTTGAACTTGTTTAGCACACTGCAGTCTTCTATGACGAATTTTTTGTTACACATAATAAAATCAATTTCACTTGTCGTCCCATTTGGATGTCTCCATGTCCATTTCCTGTGTGGCTTTTTCTTGAAAAAGGAGTTCAAGATGAAAAACCCTTCTGCCTCTGCAAACTCTAAGAGAGTATTTCCACGCTGGTTTCTGTTGCTATATATAGTGCGGGATCTGCTGTCGCATATTATTTATCAGATTCCACTCCACTAAACTGCCCGAACATGGATAAAATTATTACGGTGTCTCGTAAAACCAGCTTTTCTAATGCCACTCGTACGGTAACAGATGAATGAGGTAAAATAATTTTTAAGGGATAGATGGGGAAAGTCATATTGAAACCGAATTGAAGAGCAAAACGTTCATTACATTCTACGAAAATTGACCAGAAATAATACCCAAATTTCTTATCTCAGTTGTAGTGTCATGCTAAGTAATACAGGGTAGGGTGTCCATAAAGTATTTTGCACATTACAGAAATCAATATAAAAATCTATATAAGTTAAAATAAAATGGTTGGCAACATAATATAGCAGCACTCAAAGCGTATATGCTCCAGCTTTGTCCGTCTGTCCATCCGCACGATAACTCGCGTAAAAATGGTTCGATTTCGATGAAATTTTAGTATGTAATAGGGGACCACCTGGGGACGAACCCAATTGAAAATGGGCGAAATGTGGTCAAAGGTCACTCAAAGGTCAGGCCATAGGCGCGGGATCCATTCCATTGCCCTTATGCATCATAACTTCCGTAAAAATGGTTCGATTTCAATGAAATTTTGGAATAAGGGGTAGCCTGGGGACGAACCCTAATGAAGATGGGCGAAATGGGGTCAAAGGTCGGGACATAGGAGCGGGATCCATTCCATTGCCCTTATGCGTTATAACTTATGTAAAAATGCTTCAATTGAGGCAAAACTTTATTATGTTGTTCAGGAACTATACTTAACCAGTTCTGTTGAATATCATCGAAATGGGGTCAGAGGTCAGGGCATAGGTGCGAGATTTATTCTACAGCAATTATCCTCATAACTTGGGTAATGATTTCTGGTATGTTGGAAATCCATATGCATTAGTGGTATGTTGGTACGTGGTATGTTAGATTTCTGGTATATTGAAAATTTGGAATCCATATGCATTAGTGGAACATGATCTAAAAGAATTCACAGATCTGCTTAAAATAAGGACAGGACATGTTTTGCAATAACATTACAAACGCATCAGTCCACCGTGTGAGGTTGGCTTACTTCCTTAATCATTACTTCATTTAAAGAACAGTATTGAACATTGTATCATAGTCAACGATTATTAATTAATCTACTGTTGAATGATCTTACAAAGGTCTCTTCCGCAGCTATCTTGAGCCAGCTTCCTTTATGTCACTACCGCACGCTTTCGAAAAACTGCTGTCTCACTTATGCCTAGCAATATATGTGGCATATTTTTGTTCTCCGTAAATGTTTGCAAACTTGCTAGAAATCAGTGGAACAAAGAATTTCGTCACTCGCCACGTAAATGTGGGGTCACAGAATACCAAGATTTCAGAGCTACATCAAAGCCCTTTGGCTATACACGCAAAGAACATATAAATTTTGGTTGGAGAGATGGTGGTCCATTTCAGATGATCCTTTTCAGCTCTTTCCGAAATGTGTCGATTCCACTTCATTCAACAAGTCCATCACACAAAGTAAGCCTTTTCCCCGAGAGCTGATAAGACAGCCGGTCGGCTTAGCGTTCGAACGTTTCACCTCCCAGGGTCGAGCAGAGGTCCTCTCCGTAACAGCCAAAAGCGCTGACCACTATCCCATACGTGGCACAAGACAGCTAAGGGAATCTTTGCCTTAATCTATGACGCTGCTTGAATTTTGCTTTCTCCAATACATTGAGAGTAAAAAAAAAGTAACATTTTAAGAAATTAAAACGGAAGGAACAAATTTCTTGATTAAAATTAATGAAACATCAGAAAATAATCTAACATGTAAGTCTAACTGAACAAAAAATTACGCTATACTGGTGCAGCCACCTCGTTATCATTATCTTGGTGGGAAATGGTAGCTCAAGGATTGTAAAATCGCAGAAATGAACAACCGAAAAGGAAATTACTTACATTTCAAGTTTAATGTCAGACGTACAATTCCTTTTCGCAATGTTCATTTCTGTATTCAACACTGCAACATTTTCTAAGTGGCAAATGCAATAACAGAAAGTTGCAGGATAACGGCAATCTTTCCAGCAACATAGGCAGATGGAATGCAAGTGCCAAGCAGACAAGTTCTGAATGTACGTCTAACATTAAACTTGAAATGGTAAGTAATTTCCTTTTCGCAACTTATTTGTCCTACGTCATAAATAATCTAGTTTTGAATTACTTTGAATTTGAAACACTGTTGTTAAAATTATGGGAAAACACGAATATTTTTCATAATCTTCAAATCAGAAAGAAGCTGAATATTCTAATATAGATTTCAAGTTATTTGGCCGACAAATCAGCATTACGTTAATACTAAGTAAGGAAAATCTCAGCTAGCTTTTCTTTACCTCCTTCCCCTTTCGAAAAGCGGAAGGCACCCGCATTTCGATAGGTCTTGATTGATGCCTTGATTCTATGACACTGATGGCTAATTGGTTTTAAAACCGTAGATTAAGACCAGTACATTAGTTTTCTTTCTTTAATTTCTTCTAAATAGTTATTGTGCAATTGCCTTACAGAAACCATTTCCCAACTAAAAGGATTTACGTTGTGTTGTGGCCTTTTTACTTTAAAAAATTTTTTTTTAAATGCGACTATAACTACGTATTTAAAAGAAATTCAAGAAAGAAAACTGAAGTGTTCGTCTTAATCCACGGTTTTATAGACGATTAGCCATCAATGTCATAGAATGAAATCATCTATCAAGACCTGTTCTTGTCCCACCTCCCAGTCTAATCAGCCAGTAGAGCTTTTCATTAAGCGAACAGTTTAGGCCCTACTAGGCATAATGTCCAATACAAAACTGAACATCTTCGTGAAGGTTGACCACCAGCAGCGATCAGTAACACGATGAGGTTCCAATTTGGTCTTAACTTTGCAAGAACAGCTGCTGCTGGATTTTCCATCTGATGGAAGTCCCTGCAGAAAATTACGCGATCCACAAAGGTGACAAATGACAGTGACTGGTCTACAATAATGAGCCGCGATTTCAAACTCACCAGACTGCGCTGCCTCAATGCGTACAGCTTCTTGTTGATTTTCCAGAAAAGCTTCAGACCGCGTAGTTCTGGCTTCCGACTGCTCTTCAGCTTTACGGCTTCGAGCATGTGACAATGCATCTGCGAGCAATCTTGCTTGTCTTTGTTGTGGAGTTTCACAAGCACGGTTTCGAAACATCCGTTCTGCAGCTTCGCGCCGCAAGCGCTCGCATGTGTCTTCACTTTGACGGTTCCTCCATTGGCGCACTCTTTCACGATTTAGTAGCCTTCGCCTGTCTTCTGGACTTTCAAAATTCATAATCAGCAAAAAGCGTTTATTTCAAAGCCTTCATAAATTTTGATTTTGTTTTTCATCGTTTTGCTTGGCTTAATTTGATTGCAAATGTAAATTGACGACTAATCACATAATAAATAAATACCCTTACGCTAATTCGCTTTTTCACCTCAAAATTACTTGAAATCCATTTCTCTACATTCGTGAAATTTTCGTAAAAAGAGCACCAATGCTAAAAGTTCGCTAAACGCCACTGTCGATAAAAATGCTCAAAAGCTGGATTTTCAATCTTTTCGAATCCTGTTCAATAGTCGAAAGAAAACACATCTGCCAATACTGGTGACGCCAGCAGCTACGAGGTCTTTCTAGACCCGAATACAGATGTTCCTTCTCTGCTCCTATTCATGACGTGTATAAGCGATCTGCTCCTCCCCATTAGGCTTTTCTACTTGGCACCAAGCCAAAACAGAGTGCCGCCGCCACAGTGGGTAAACAAACCTCCAGCATTACGAACAGACAATGCTGATTTAACAGTTAATAGCGGGGGTGGGGGAGATGTGATAAAAAATACTGTTCTGCGTTCTATACTACCGTAGCATACAAATTTTAAAAACCCAAAACTACAGTTGCTCCATAACTTTTGCAAGGTCAAATGAAAAACCATATAATTTTGAGATTTTAATATAAAAAAACTGCCTGCGTTCTACATCGCCTTAAAACAAATTTTATAAATCCAAAAACCACAGTTGCTCCGTAACTTTTGCAAGATCAAAATGGAAAACCGCATAATTTCAAGATTCTAATTTGAAAAGTTGTTCCAGAAAGAATAATTTTTTCGTCTGACATAATACTCGAAAACACGTCGTTTTCAAAAATCTACGTACGAACTTGCCAGATATCAAATCAGAATTAAATGATAAAGTGAAAATGGATCTTTTGCCAACAACAGAATTCGCATAACATCCAAGCATTTAATTTAGGTACAACCAACATTTTTTTTTTATTTTATTTTTTTTATAATTGATGACGTTTCAAGTGGAGGATGTTTGTTTTTTTCCACCGATTTTTGGTTTTAAAAGGAAATATATCGCTAAATTTCGAGTCAACCCGTAAAATGAAATGACAAGGAAGCTGAAAGGCATCTATTTCAGTGATGTGTACATGTAATTGGTTGAATTTGATACGGATAGCGAAATAAAAAAAAATCAGTATGAGTCACGCTAGCAAATGCACGCTAGCGGGAATTTTCCAGATTTAGTTTTTCCCAAATTTCATGGCTGTGAATATATATGGACGGAACACCTGTGATTATGCAGTGAATTATTCGGTCCTGTATGAGATAATTTCAGAAACTAATACATTAATATAGTGGTGAGCTGACAGTACTGAGGATTTAAACAGTTTCGAAAACCTTCAACGAAAGTTATTTCAAAAGTTTGCAAAATAAATAGGATAGGTCTTATAAAAGGCCGTCCATAAAGTACGTCCGTGATTTTTTACTATTTTCTGCCCTAAAAAGTACGTCCTAATTCCCGCAACCTCCTTTATTTTTGACAACTGCTTTTAGAAGTCCGTTGAGAAACACAAAGAAAACATGTAATTATTTAAAGGAATCTTCCATATATTTACACGTTTGCTTCAGAAAATATTTATTATTTAGGCATTAATTTATTCCCACATGCTACCCGAACTTTATCATTCTGATATAAAAATCTACAAATGAACGCTCGCATTCAAGGTTGCAATACTCCCGATTATACCATCTACAAAACACGATAGATTTGGTAGTACAAATACGAGAACTTAATATTCTGATTTAGCTAAATATCATCAGAAATCTGAAATATTTTATACCTTTTTTTAACTATTAAAAGAGGGGAAAAAAACGAAGAAATGCCATCCACTATATTTTTTTGCCGCTGGACGTCCGAATTACTACCCCCCCTCAACCTGTAATCTCGGACGTACTTTACGTACGGCCCCTAAGCTTTATGAACTTACTAGCTTGTTGTACCCGTCGTTGACAGGCTAATGATAGTATAAAGTAAAAGCTATGTTTTTTAGTTGTGCCAAATGATATCATCTGAAAACAGGAATTATAACGGCGTAAGTTATTTTGAAAATGTTTTGCATCTGATGAGTTGTCAGTCAAAAACATACGTAATATCTCCGGAGGATCCTGCAATAATGGCAACTGAACCATCCCACCATTACAACACATACCTGGGACTTCACCTTTCCATTTCATGGCTGCACAGTTTTCCTGCGCCCTCGATTGCGCCGTAGAACTCCTATTGTGTTCTAGTCTTCTTTCTAGCTGCTGGTATGATTCCTGTGCCCTTGATTGTGCTCTGGAAATCCTATCTTGTTTCAGCCTTCTTTCTCGTTCTTCTGCTGTTTCTTGTTCTCTTCTCCTTCTTTGATTTTCTCGGTCCATTCTTTGTGTTCTTCTTACACATCGTTTCTTTCTGGGAGGTTGAGGCATAGTATGATGACCTTCTGACGTATGACACTTTTGAATTAATAACTGAGATTGAAAAACAACGTTTTACTTTCTTTTTTTTCTTCTCTGCCCTAAAGATCATAATACAATTGGCAAACAACGCTTAGCAAAAAACATGTGCGTTTCCGCTTTCTTTACATGCAACCTGATCACACCTAAAGCGAAGGCGCGAAGATAAGTAGTTCACGATAAATTTGAGCCATTTCTTTTTTAGAATTACGTTAAAACAACGTTCTATTTTCTAGCTCACAACGTCGTCACAGTATGATGACCTTCTGACGTATGACACTTTTGAATTAATAACGCAGATTGAAAAACTACGTTCTATTTTCTTTTTTTCTTCTCCGCCCTCAAGGTCATAATATAATCGACAAACAACGCTTACAACAAAAAAGGGCGTAATAAATGTATTTACGAATGAAAATAGTCGTAACGGAATTCTAAAAAAGAAACGCCTAAAATTTATGGTGAACTACTTTTCTGCACGCCTTAACGTTCGGTGTGATCAGGTTGATGTCAACAAAGTGGAAAGACACACTCAGATCGGGTAGAAACGCGTAACATTAAATAACTAAAAATCAAATTCAAATTTAAAAAAACGCTTCGAGGTGCACCAGAAGATGTCTACAGGTACCTTCATAACAAATTTCGTCGCTCTAGGTCGCCTAATTCTATGTGAAATCCGACAGACAGGCAGACACACACACAGTCTGTTTTATATATAGAGAGAAGAGAACATTTCCCCAATAACTATTTTGCCATGAAATACATAACCGATTGTTACGTTTACGGCTTCAGGAAGCAAACACCATCCGGATGCTGTTGAATTTGCGGGCGGCACCTTCAAAAGCTCACACTGCGCATCAGCTTAATTTTTACGCATGAAATCAACTTCACTTTTCTTCCTACGTCTTTCAAGCTCTGGTCAGCTGCTATTTTTCCTTCATGTGAATCTCCATGCAGTCACTAGAAATCTCCGTTTTTTGTGGCACGCTTTAAACACTGAAGTAATTTTACAACTTAAAGATCTGCAACACCAGTGTTTTAAAAATTACATCTGTACGTAAAAAGTTCAAGCTCAAACAGAACGAAATTTCAAAACTCAAATCTGCGTGAACGATGAGTCTCTGCGGGTGAAGCTTTCCACTCACGCGCGCTTTGCCTGACTATATTTGTGTTACCATTTAGTCCCATTAAAGGAGCTGAGCGTGACAGGGAGACCTAACTACAACGTTTAAAATCAGAAAATGTCGCGAAAGAAACTCAGAGCATGACCTAGGACAAGTTTAAACAAAAAAAAAAAAAAAAAAAAACGATAAATACAATAAAATTGACATTTAATTTAGCTTTTTTGCGACATCAAGTCCCACAAGTTTTGCGAAGTAATTTCTTTTTTCTATACCGCAAATTTCTGGCTTTAAAAGAATCCCGGAGTCATAACAGCAAGTTCTAAATGTAGAGGTAACAGCAAGTATATTAATTATATTTATTTAAAATCAGTTACATGCCTGCGCGCTCGTTCTGCATAGCATTCAGTAGCTATGTTAATTTCGCACAATTTTAAGTTGTCAGTCATAACCGAAGTTATACACGATAAAGTCAATTCATTTACCTGCTTTGTAACACAATGAAACATTTTTTAATCAGCATATGCAAACATTGTGCAGACGAGATTGCAGTTCAGAAGTAAATACAAAGTAGGTCGCTGCCAGAGATCGAACTACTGTACTACTGAAGAACGCGTCGTGACCAACAAGCGAATGTGAGCTAAAGTAGAGTTTTCTTGATTTGTCGTTTCACTGTTTTGCAACACTCGCAACGCCAACGAAATTGAATAGCAAGACACTCGTAAAAGCACTGAAAAGAATTCTCAGCGACGGAAAAGCTAATAATGCTGATCATGTTATTCAACTGCTAGACCGCAGATGAGAGAAACAGGAAATGCAGCACCTACTTACAAGCAGTGAAGAAAGTGAAAGCTCGTGTTTTGTTCGAACTGCTACTGTACAAGACACCGTACTTGCCAGGGGTCCATGCTGATGCTACAATTAGCGAACGACGGGTAGAGTCAAGCATAACATCACGCTCGCTTGCTGCTTCTGCACGGTACAGGCCTTCACGAGTGCCATTACTCAAGATTCCAACGTTTCAACACCTTAAGATTAAACCCTCGCCGATCACCATCGTTACTGCAGTACAAGCAAAAAGATATAGCTTCTTGGAAACTGTATGGTCAGGGTTGAACTGGCCAGTCGCGTACGCCATCGCGCGGTCGGCCGCTGCTGGAGCGTTTTTTTTTTTTTTTTTTTTTTCAAAACGTTATTATTCGGATTTTGTAAGCAAAGCTTCTTCATAACTCTGTGTGTGTAGTTTCAGACCGTTGGTGAAAGTTTTTCAGGCTGACATCTCTTGAAATTATATGTATTACGCCAACCAAGGATTTATGTGACTGTAAATGTGAGAAATTCTTCCACCCCCACATTCCGTCGCTGGGTTGCTGATGCTCAATATAGTTTCACCTCCGACTCTCATTGACTCCGTAACGTCTGTAGTGGTACGCTGTTATGACCAGGGTTGTGCAATTACGTGTAAAAAAAGGTTTTCTACGTGACACGTAAATTACGCGTAAAATACGTAGAAAACGTAAAAAACGCGTAAAATACGTAAAAACATTAAAAAACTTGCTATGTACGAATACCACAAAAAAACGGAGATCCTTTAAAGTCCAACATACCTTTCGGTGTTTTTTTATGATCTTATTGGAACGTGCAAACTGCCACGTCCACGTGACATACCACCAGAATACCACATACACATCAGTATCACGTCATATTGTATTTTTTTTTTCCTAGCTTTCATATTCACACGGGGAAATCCTTTTCTTTATGATAATTAGTGTGGGGCCCACTTTAAAATATTATGTTCGGCAAAGGAAAGTCAGAAGCCACGCTGCGGTGTAGTTTTAAAGTGAAACGAGACGATAGGAACAATCAAAATGAGACGTTGCCTCGCGGCTCGCCTTTGATATCCATGCGCGTGCTGCCGGCTTATGTCTCTAGAGATTCACTGCTAGGCAGACGCAAAAGTTCAACAGCGCCGGCCGCCGACAAAGCGTAGGCAACTTCTCGTTGACTCGGCGGTAAAACAATAACTATGCAAACTACACATATTTTCTGTTATTTAAATGCGGGTGGTTTTAGGGTTGGCTTCAGTTCAAAGCTGAGAGCGTTCTTAATAAACACAGTTTTTTTTTCATCCTCAACTAGCCGTTGAAGAAGGCACAACATTCTAATTGAAGACTCTTCCTACTATGAATCGCGGCGGTGGTCAACCTCTTTATAATATGTACGAGGAACTCGGATTTATTCCACTTAAAGTGGAACACAAGAACTGTGCCAAGTGTTGTGAATGTGGATGAACTGTCAAGAATACAGCAAGGGAGCGTCTGAAAGCCCACAGGAAGGTCCCTCGGACTTCTGCCAAAGCTCCTGAACAACTGCCACCACCACCGGCGAGTTCCAGTTCTACCCTGCATCGATCGGACTCTGAAATGTCTATAGACATTTACGATCCTCTGGTTCCAGTTGCAAGCCCCAGCCCCTGCTCAACCGTGTCCGTGGTGACGAGGGTACCCTCCTCATCTCATGAAGAGGAAGACAGTTTCTACCTTGAATCACCCATTACTGTAAGTTCTAAACCTTCCACGGTTAAACGACAGATAACAGATTTTCTGGACAGGATGAATGCCTCCACAAAGCAGGAAATAGATCTTTCTATTGCCAAGGTTTTCTATGGTTGCAACATCCCATTTAGTGTGGTAGAATCGGTACATTTTAAACAGTTCTGTCAAAAAATGCGGCCTGCCTATAAACCACCAACAAGAAAAGCCCTTTCTGATAAACTTCTGGACGAAGTGTAGGATGAAATTACTAAGATCACCATCAGTGCTGCAGACACAGACTCCGTTTTGCTTATAGACTGTTGGAAAAATGAATCTAACAACACAAAAAATGTAACACTTTTTCACAATTCCTGTGGAAGTAGAAAAACACTTTCAGGCAAAGCTGAAAGTGTTTTTCTTGATGCTTTCGACATTTCTGGTTCGCCAGAAACAGGATAAGCACTTTGTGATGTGGTCAGTGGATCAAAAAAGCTAGCTAAAGAAAGATACAATGTAAACATTTATTGTACAGTTTCGGACAACGCCAGTAACATGGTTAAAATGGGTAAAATTCACAGCCTGTGGCATTCTGCCTGCAATGCCCATACTGGAATTCTAGCTAAGGATCTTCTCTCGGAAAACATTGCATCTCGTGTGAACATGGTGTTGAGGTCTTTCAAGCACCCTGATCGAGAACATAAACTGACAGAAATGGTGGCTCTAAAAGTCTCGCTGCAGACACTCGCTGGTGTTCTCAGAGGGATGCCTGTTTGTCCTTGACTAACAATCTAAGTGCAATGAGGAAAGTTGCTGCCACTGATGAAGCTGAGAAATTGTTTTCTCAAATTAAGTCCCTCCTCTACGATAGTGCCTTTCTCAAAGAAGTTGCGGATACAATCGCAGTGCTTAATCCAGTAAGTCAGCTAATAAATATATGCCCGAAAAAAGAAGCACCTGCTGCAGATGCAGTTGAATAGTGGATGGACTTACGTCACCTGAGGACCATAAGGACATCATGCCACATGTAGAAAAAACTAGAAACCAATCGCAAAATGTATACAGCCTTGCATCCAACGCTTTGAAGTTAATCAACATCCCAGCATCTTCAGCCCAACTTGAAAGACTTCTCTAATTGGTCTTTTGTCCATAATACTATAAGAAACCGGCTCAGTTTCGAACGTTCGAAGAAATTGCTTCAAATATATTATACTCAAAAGTTACAAGATAACAGTGAAAATTATTAGTGTGCTTAAGGGTGTGTGAGTACTGAGAGTGGCAATTATAAACATTTAAAGAGTTACATTTGAAACAAGTAGTTTAATGTTTTGTCAAATCTAGTTTGTTTGTTTTTTACAAAGTTTGGGCATCACTTTACCTTGGTAGGAGGAGAAAGAATGCTTGCTGTGATTCCTCAGCTGTCTTCTGAAATGGCGATACAGCATAATCTGTTGTCTGGAACTTTTTCCGAGATGTAAGAACCAGCCAACAGCAGGGGCGAAACACATGAGCAACAACAGTAGAGAAAACAAGAAGCAATCTATGATATACAGTATAACCTCTTATGTTTCAAACAGAGAATACTTTCTGATGCAGAAGAAACGGTTCAAGTCAACTTATTCCCGAAGTAAATCAGACAACGGGAAATTAAGTGAAAAACTGAAAGTGTGATGTATTGGGTGTGTGCATAAGTTCTACCCGTGTTTGTAGGCTACAAAGAAGGGAGAACACAACAAATAACGTACCTAGGATTCCACATAATCGCCATCATTCTGTATGACCTCTTGCCATCTGTCCATGAGTAGGTGAATCCCACTCCGGAAAAACTGTTTTAGTCAAAAAAGTCATGTAATCCCGTTTTCACATCGTCCACATCATCGAAGGTTTGGAGAGCGAAGGCATTCTGTAAAGATCGAAAAAGTGGTAGTCCGTAGGTGCCAGGTCAGGCGAATGCGCCGGGTGAGGTAACACTTCCCAACCAAAGTCCAATAATTTTTGCCCGAGTGATTAAAGCAGCACGGTGTTTGGCGTTATCGTGATATAGGATCACGCCTTTGCGATCGACGAGTGCTGGCCACTTCGATTTCAATAATTGTTCTCACAATCTGTCCAACTCTGCCAGTAGAGGTCAGCATTTATCGTTCGGTTAGGTGCCAACACCTCCCAGTGAATTATTCCCAGGACATCCCACCAAACACTCAACAAAACCTTTTTGGGATGCAGTCCTCTTTTTGAGGTCGATGGAGCAGGCTCCGCACCTCGGTACACAGTCCGTCGACGCTTTACAGTGCCCATTTGTCATCACCGGCTACAATTTGTTCCAAAAACAGTTCATTTCTGTGACGAGAAAGCAAAGACACATAGGCACGTATTCTCTCCTCTCGTTGCTTTGCAGAAAGCCGGTGCGGAACCCAAGCGCATCATCCGTCTTTCGACTGTTGTTCTGTATACCGACAACGTTTCCGCTAATTCCTGAATGGTTGAATGTGGGCCATTTGTTATGGCTTGGTCCACATCCTCTTCAGAAACCACAGACTGACGTCCAGGACGTGGTTGATTTTTACAGCTTGTCTTAGTTCCGGAATTTCCGAAACCGACGGCGACATGTGCTATCATCAACTGCATCCTCCCCATACAATGACAGATGTTGCGGCAAGCCGCGGCTGTAAGTACTGCCTTTATCGAACTCGTACAGTAAACAATGTCTAATGTGCTCCTTATCGCATGCCATGTTACACCGTCCGCGATTTCAGTTACGAATGACTTACTCGGACAAACCTAGTGTCTCTATATGCTCTACAACTGCTCGCCTTATTGGCCGAAAATTCGGCATCGCAGCGTCATATGTGACGTAACTACTCCGATTGCAATTTGCATCTATTAGAAAAACGGACAGAAATTTTGCACACACCCAATATATGCAAAACATTTAAATCCAAGTTCAGTTACAGTAAGTGACAAAACTATTTACATATATATTTTTCAAGTCTTCGTTATAAAGTAAGCATGCCCGTTCAATATTCCGGGAAAAATCCGATCACCGTGAATATATGGTCTTCCATTATAAGATCTAATATTGGGGATGTTCGATCAGCGGATCATACATTACCAGTATATCGACAAAACTTAATAATTGAAACTGGCATTCAACTAACTCTTACCGAAAATATGCAATATCACATGCGAATTGTTCCAAACACACAAAAGGAGCAATCAAATAAACTTGAGATTCTGCTCATACTCAGGGTACATACAGAATATAACTAACTACTTTAGTAACAAAAAAAAAAGATTTCATCGTATAAAATCTAAAAAGATGTACACATAGTCATTACGTACTGAAATCAACTTGTTTCGTGTGCACGGAGCGACAATCTACGTTGAGAGGCTGACCAGCGTCCGATACCTTGTGGTGCAGCCCAACCTTTCTCATCTACTTAATCCCACAGCTCAGCTGAATTACGTGATTATCGAAAACAGGCTTCCAAGACTACGATTCATCATCGACATGGTGGGTCGTAGTCACGGCTGGTCACGCCAAAGTTTCAACACCGTACAGCCCTTCTCCCCACTTCTCTACCGGAGATCGTAGCTGCGTGTCGGAGTTGAGCACAAGAGTGATGTCTTTCCAGCACCCCAAAAAAGTAGGTAGGGGAAATCGTATACCTGCATTAGATGATCTCCGCCGTTGTGATAAAAGTGTCAACGTCATCCATTCCACGTCTACTATCAATCACAGGGTCATTCAGATATCGTACTCCATTCGGATAAGAGCGCGGTGGAGTGCCATCTTGCAGGAATAGGGGGGCTGAGTTAAAGATGCGGCTTACAACATGTAGTTAAGGTAAAATCTATTACATCTGCACAAAATGGGGGGCACGAGTACACGATCGGATGTTGACACTTATGCAATCGTTTGCAACACAGGCGGATGGGAAATAGCAATCGATATTAGCAAATGCCTTCGAACTCTTATCACACAATCAGTACATTGTATTGCGGATGGAAGTCTATTACCGATCACTGGAAATACAAACATTAGTTATCGAATCTGAAGGTATATTAGTGCGATAACCTTCCCTAAATGGTTTCGATTTTATAAATACCTACAAAAAAAAAAAAAACGAACATTCTGAATCCGACGGATTTGTGTACATTCAGAACAGAAGGCTTGATTACGCAGTTTCTGTATGTTTAAAACAGATTCATTAGTAATAAAATAACATGAGTTTTTTTGTTTTTTTTTTTTTTTTGGGGGGGGGGGGGTGAGTGTAACGACAGCCACGAGCAACTTCTGAGGCTATAAAGCAGTCGCCCGTCCCTAATTTGGAGCCGCTGGTTCCAGAGAAGGGGCACAGCGAGCGCCGCGAGGCCAACACCTGATCCGGGTATCGATCCCAGCCCCATCTCCGACGACTGATCCGAAGCCCACGCCTCAGACCACTCTGCCACCTGGTGACAGAGTTTAGCTTTTGCCCAAACCTCAGGATGTTTGTCGTGCAGCTAAATGCTGCGCTATGAACCATCACAAGTAAATAATTACGAACTATGCATGCTTGAGTTATTTTTTTCTAATACTCCACTTGCACTGCTAATGATCACGTATGAAAAAAATTAACTTAAGGATGCCCGGATTATTTTTGGCGTAATCTTTACGCGCCCACAGCAACAACGCGAATGACGTATACGACGCAACGGCGAAAAAAAATCCAGGCCGACGCACAATCATCCACCAGTAAGTAACCTTGGAAACGCAACACAGGCGGATGGGAAATAGCAATCGATATCATGCGTGATGAGCATGCTCATAGGGATTTCTACAGGCCTAGTACAAGGTCTGTTCGGACCAAACAATAGAACGAAGACTCTTTAAAGAAATATTGATAATTTAACGTGAATATATTTTAACGCCAAGGGTAGTCAGGAGGAAGAAGGAAGAATTTTGGCTGCCATCAAAAAAGCTCCTTGGTGGGTGAGGGTGAGGGGGGAGTTACTCAGCAAAAAGGATAAAGAGAAACTGACAAGAAAATAGCATAATATAACAACCTTAATCGATGCATGAAAAAAGAATCGATCTGAATAGTAAATAAAACTTCACACACGCCCACACAGAACTACTTTTCCGTCGCTTACGTCATCGGCTCAAATATCATCTGAGCGCTACGAAGATTGGATTGGCAAAATTTCTTGTGTTGCACCGAAACTAGCTAGTACAGAAGCAATCCTTCCTACCCACAATTTTTCACTGAATTCCCCACGGACGATAACGTGTATACGGAGATTAATTCCCAAAGTTGTTTCTGTACTTGCAGTTCCGCCTGTTCTGGGAACCGAGGAAATTGCAAGAATATTTGATAAAAGTCTTTCTCACATTTTTCCCGGAATGCTATATGAACTTTACACTAAATAAGTACTTTTCTTATTGATGACACTTTACTTCCAGCAAATTGGCCATCTAAGGCTTAGATTTCTGCCCCAGTACGATCTGCGAGAAATGTACAAAAAAAAAAAAACTTGCAAAAAATCCGTCCACAGAAATGACACTCTTGTTTTCAACTGAAGACTAAACATCACTAACACATTACACACCAGCGAATCAGTGGCTTTCAATAAATCGCACAAACATGAATTCTAAGATGCTTCATACCAATGTATTCATGACTTTGACGCTCTTTGGTAGAAGGCGGAAAAAACTGAAAAATGAAAGAACTATGTCTTTAGTCTTAACTTAATTAGCACCTTACAACTGCGCCAAGAATTAGCTTGAATTAAATGCGTTGTTTACAGTTACTGGCATTTTGCGTGTTAAAGGAATGACAATGATCATCGGACAGCGAACTGAATCATGTGACAAGATTTTACGGCATGGGTAAGCCATGTTTAATTATTTGAATGTTTACAGATATATTTCCGAGAATACCTTGTGTTTTCAGCAGTCATAAAATCGCTAAAGAATATATTCAGAATAAAATTTTACTTCCTTACAAATTATGACATCTTTCAAATTTCTACTTTTTCTAGTTGCACAATGAAGTAATAAAAATCCGTAGCTGTGACGGTGATAATTATACTCGCGTACCCCAAAAATCGATGTAATAACACACATTGCTATACACCTGACGAAAAGTGCTAGAACCCATTAACTGAGCATAGGATTTTGCAATGTTTTCCTAGGTTCCTCCAGTGCTATCCCACTGCTTTCAAAAACAGGATACACGAGACAGCTTAACAAGACAAAATCGTGCGAAGTAAAATAAAAAGCCCGATAATCGTGCGAAGCTTAGCTTCCCGAAATCATCAAAAATAGCTGGTCTCACGCATTGCCACTCATGATACATTGCATGTTGCACCATCTTGTGGGAATCGGTGTTGCCCAATTATTACTGCAAATGTCAAAAAACGGCACCTACTTCTTGGAATTTAGCATCATTTCAAAGTTGCTGGACCGACAACAACTAATTCACTACCGGCCCAACGTACACAAAATACAAATATTAGTGAATGTAGGGACATTTCTCCTCCTCTACAGCCATTTGCAAAAGTTTAAGACCACCTGTCAATTTATTGAAATGAAGATTTTCAAAGAAAACTAATTACTAGTTAGAGATATTTGAAAAAATGACACCACAGATGAATACTTACATTCTTTAGAACACAAAAAGACCCAAATCAGTACTTTGTGTGGCCACCTTTGTTTTTTTATAACGTACAAAATATGATGTGGCATACTCTCAATGAGGGGTTTGCAGAAGTCACTTGCAATGTCTTTGCACCACACGTACTTTTTTTTTTTTTTATTGAAGGTTTAACGACCGCCGTGAGCAACTCAATGGCTATAGGCAGTCGCCCGTCCCTAATTTCGGGCCACTGACTCCAGGGAAGGGAGAGAACCAGTGCCGTAAGACAAACACAACATCCATGCCTCACTGGGATTCGAACCCGGATTCATCTCGGCAGGGGCGAAGCGTGACTTTATAAGTAAGGGAAGCAATTCAGTTAATATGCGATAAATAAATGGCAAAAGTGATATGAATGAAAGCTTATATTAATTAAAATCAAAAAGTGATCCGTAGTTTATATGCTACGTTGACAATACGGCATGGCAGAAAGCATCGTAGCAACCCCCCGAAACGCGACCATGCGCGGTACCACCAAAAAGAAATGTCTATGTAGAAGTTCAAATGCAAAGATTTATAAAAAAAAATGGTCAGTGAAAATGTTGAAAGGGAAAGAAACTTGTCTACCCACACAGCGAAAATGATTGGGGGTTGCTTCTATCACAGCAGAGACGGGCTGAGCTCGAAAGCCCGAATCCGGGTCGGGCTGTAGAATATTTACTGCGGTTCGGGTTCGGGCGGGCTCTTAGAGAGGGAGAGCGAGATAATTTTTTTTTTTAATTTATAAATGTGATTTTATATGAAGTATATATAAATTCACATGAATTATCATATAAAATCACATTTATATAAATGTGATTTTATGATTTTTACAGATAATTTTTTTTTATTTATAAATGTAATTTTATATGATTATGATCCAAAAGACAAAGTATTTTTTCTAGAATGCAGTCTTTGGTGGAGTTTTGGGAGTTCACGTGGCCGTGTACTGTAGATGCGCCAGAGCCCATTACTTCCATGGCGCTTCTATTGCTCAGAAGAGTCACAGAAACAAATAGCTACACCAATAATAGTAACTCTTACTTTTATATTCCTGAAATAATGACATGTCACCGCTAAAGAACGTACGACATAAAACTACTGAAAGTTCAAACCATAAGTCAATAATGGAATTGAATCAACTAATTACGCTAACACAGAAAACTTTTGACAAATAGCAACTTCAAACTATTGTTACTGGAGTGCTGAGTCTGACTCAAGGTCTTTAGATATATCTCATGGGTCTGACTGAACGTTTGGAAAGAGCGCATGCTTTTTTTAGTGGCTTTTCTTTGCTCTTGTGTGGTTCTGCCTTCGGCTCCGTGGAAGCTTTTGGGAGAATGCTTCCCCACGCTCTATGCCTTACTGGCTGTGATTGGCCACGCTGCGGGTGGGCATGCCATGTTACTGAGGTTCGGCCGGGTGCATTGTCTGCGTTGCTTCCAACGAGCGATTTAACGTACGAGACATTTGTTCTTGTTTTCGTAAAAATACAAATATGAATTTGCTTTCTTAAAAATAAAAGATACTGACAAAAAATGTCCGCTGCGTTATGTTGGTGTGATATTTTTATTTTACTTTAATGCTACATATTTTTAATTCACGCAAAAGAAAGCGCATGAACCAAAGGGAAGCAATGCTTCCATTGACGCTTCGCCACTGCAACTCGGACGAATGAGCAGAAGCCAGCGCTTAGACCACTGAGCCAATGGGGCGGCGCTCCAATTTTCAGCAATTCACGATTAATGACGCCAACTGGAGCATCTTCTTTTTCATAAGTCTAGGTTTATGTGCAGGTTTATAAGACTTTAATCCAAAATCTTTGCTAAGACGTCGGGAAACAGTGCTGATACTAATATCAGACCTTTCTGAATGTAGAAAGAACTTAATTTTTTTGCACGAACTCCTCGGAGAATGCATAACTACTGGCCTTATCGTATTGCCATCACGTGGGGTTGCTTTCCTTGGAAGTCCACTTCTCTTTTGGTCGCTAAATTCACCTATATCTCGATATTTCAAGATCGTATTACGAATAGCAATCTTGCTCACATTCACCTTTCTGCTTATGTCACGTTCGGAGTATCCTTCATCATATCAAGTCACTATTTGTGCCCTCTGAGTATTAATACTTAATATGACACTTTTTTTGCCCATTTTTCGCTATATAGAAAATACGTACAAAACCTCTCAGCATTAAAACCAGAAGCAAACTAACGCTTGCACGCTTCCCCCAACTTTATTAGCAGCTGCAACTGTAGGATGATGTAACACCAACAGGAAGTTCAGTAATACATACAGTAGCTGCCGCAATCGGCAGAAATCTAATACCGCCAGGTGGTCTTAAAACTTTTGCAAATGACTATGTTCTATTTACATCGTCTATAGGGGGAAAAAAACATGGTGCGTCTGCGCAGAACATACGATCTAAGCCGTCCAAACTATTTGCGATGTCCTGCAAAAACGTCTGACAATATGCAATTCATTTACCTATATCTGCTGGACACTACTGATTTGCAAATGGAAAATAGGTGTTGCCCGTTGACAAAACCTCTAGATGGCTCAATAGGAGGAGAGTGCCACATGAATTTCTTGAGACTGCGGAACAAGTTTCAGCGTCTGCCATACAATCAAATATCAACACAAGAAAAGTCCTGTCGATAAATCCACCGCCAGTCGTAAAACTAGCAGCCCATACAACAGTATTAGTTAATGCATGGCCCTATGAGCAATCGCAAGGAAATATTCTACGCGTATTCGTCGCCTAGTAACAGCACAGCGTCTGGGAGCTCCAGCTGTGGAATGCATGAAGGAATCACGTTGTAATCCTCCTCAGCAGTGCTCAAAGCAACGAAGTAGTGTTGCTGTCCACCTGCTTTCAGACAACCATGAGAGAAAAGCGAAAACCCTGTTTTTACGCAATAATATAAGAACCATTAACACCACTTTCCCAGTACCATGATTAGTGAATAAGAAAAAATATTTCTGAAACACTTCCAATAAACCTCAAAGGGGGAAGGAAGCACAGCAAATACTGCGCCCACGCACTTGGTTTATTTTTCAGTAGATGCGGCGATGAGCTGAGAAAAGGTAATAACGTAAGACGCTCGTTAATGCCACAAGAGGCTCTGCAATCTTTCCTGGCGTTATCAGTTACAACTTTTGGGCTGGGTGGATTAGTTTACATTATATGATTGGTTGAGTACAGAGCGTTGATCTTCTACAGCAGGACTTCCTCGAGATCATTTACCAATTTTCCACGTCGCCCGCTTCTCGAAACACCCTAGCGCTTAACTTTGCACCACACAAAGCTGTTCTCGCTGCTGAAGATTTCGGCGAAAAGTAACCTTCTACGATAAAAAGAATGCTATTATTCATCGAATGATGCAATCTTTATCATCTATTCATACAGTGGCATCAAGAGAATACACTTTTCCAAGTACGTTGTGAGTAGTCGTCATCTCTGTAACATCATCGACTTCAAATACTGAAAACGGACGTTTGAGTCTTTGGATCATCATCCATGTATGTAATTTACAAGCACGTAGGGTAGTATTTTTATCGCGGGAAAAAAAAAGGGGGGGGGTCAAAATTCGCGGGGTAAATCGCAAAAAGTTCGCGGCTTTTAACGAAATTTCGGGATTTACATTGAAATTTTTGGGAAATACGGTATTTTCTCAAAAATTCGGCTTTCAGACTTTCACCACGTTTTGGACATGTCAGATGCGTTGTCTGTCGCAAAAAGTATTTCATACTCATTAACGCACTTAAAGTATTGCCTGGATGACTGCTTTAAAATTTACGGATTCCAAAGTGATGCACTCGAACAAGATTGTATTCAAAGAGGTTTCAGCATTACAGCTTTTACCATTCGTTTCAACTAATGGAACAGCAAAAATATTCAAAATGTACCGATCTTCTGATCGGTTGTTTCGTCTGCTACGATGCTTACACAGGATACTGATTTTGAAAATCTTTCACTTGTTGCTTTGTGAATACCATATTTTAAAAAAAAAACCAATAGTTCCGCATCCAATTTGCATTTGGAATAACACCAGTAACTACAGCGAATTTTCCAAGTAATTTTTTAATATATAAATATATTTTAATAATTATCCAGTTTGGGAAGTGGTGTGTTAGCTGCACAAAAGACACCACCAGTTAGTTTCCAAATTTCAGTTAAGAGATGCTGTTTTTGTTTAGTGCTTTTCTTGATTCATCCATGATTTTCGGTGACTGTTCGGACACTGATTTTCTTATGCAGCTTGCTTGCTAAATGCTTTTCATAACTGTCCTTTCTTGAAAAAATCCACTGGTAAGCTACAACACGAACAGAATAGATTTTTGTTCACATGAAACGTTCCCTTGCTGTACTGCTCGCATCTTTCAGATGCACTTATTTTATACACATGGCTAATTCTCAAAATTAACAAACAATATCTAGAAACTTTAAAAACTTAATACTCACACGAAAGCACAAAATTTTTTGAAGCTAAGCGTCTGCGAAACTCACTCTTTTCTGTGAGCTGCTTTTCCCAGCTGAAACTGCTAATACAATTGACGACATACGGTTTACTAGTGCGGTAAGTCGCCAAGGTCATTCAACAGTAGCGAGTGATGGAAATCAATGACCCCCACGTGCATTCTTCAGCAGAGTGCATGTGACCTGGAATTACTCAAGCTTGTTCTAAGAGGTTCTTCGTAACGAACAATATTGAGGAAAAATTCAAGGTTTAAAGTTTTAGTTCGGATTTTGGAGTAGGTTTTTAAATTCTAATGATGACAGTAATAAAATCATTTAAATATGAAAAATGATCTAAAAATTATAGAAATTTGGCAAAAAAATAGGAAAATAATCTGAAATTCGCAGATATATTTGATATTCGCGAAATTACAGAAAAACCTTTAAAATTCGCGCAATTACTAGCCTAATAGCCAGTATAGTAAGCTACTCCCAATTTTGTTATTTATCGTGAGCTGTATAGAAACCCGCTCCTCGAGTTTTCCTACTGATTCGGGCTTCCAAGTTTTCTGTATCTTTGGATATCCCGTATAAGGGAGACAAGAAATCACCGTGCTAGAGCAATTCAAACAGAACGAACCTGGTAACCCTCAGGATGAACACTCACGTTTGAGTGTTCCCCGCGTGCCATAGAAACCGTGTCAAAACTGTAGTCTCCGTAGATCCAGTTCTGGCTACAACTTTTGTAATTCGTGTAGCTAGACCGACCACTTCCTCCTGGCCGCCCGGCCAAAACCCCCGGCCCGCCTGCTCGCTCCAACAAAATACCGAAAAAGAACCATTTCGAAAGTACACCAAGCCTCTCTTTCCTTCGACCTCCCACAATGAACTTCCTTCCCCCTTCCACGTCACCCTCCCATTACCATCTCCCCTTCCTTCCATTACCGGTTTACTTGCCCAATCGGCTCACTAGCATACCATACTCGACCTTCGCTTCCTTCGGGAAAACTGCTCCCCTACGAACTCCTGGAAATCCCTAGGCACTATAGACCCTATATGCATTGACGTCACAAAACCACGGTTCGCGTCACTTTTTCGTCTGCTGCTTTCTTGCAGAACTGGTGTACAAGTGCGATCAAAGTGCATGGGCTACGTTAAGTGGGTTATCTAGTGATCAAAAACAGCTTTGTTCTGATAAATTAAAGTTATTGGGCAATTGTTAGTTGCCCAATAACTTTAATTAAAGTTGTGGTGACCCATATGAAATTCCATACTCACTTTTCCTAAACAATATTGTAGGAAGGGGAATGTTTTTGCTTAAAAGGAACTCAAAATTCTGCATTCCAGCACAGCTACCAACTTCTGTGCTAACAGCATATTTACACAGTTTAATTAAGATAAAAACGCCCTGCCATCTTTAGCTAATTATTTAATTTAAAATTTTACCTTTCAATAATTTAGATATTCCCCAACCTGAAACTTGAGCTAAGGTAAATCCTCTGCTTTACACAAGTAAGGCTATATATACGGATATAATAATTGTGGCGAGTAGCATTAAGTCTCTTTACCTTATATATAATAATGACAATAATAATAAACTAGTGAATGTTATCATGGGATCATTTTTCCAAAATCGGCCTGGGAACCCAACATATGAAGGTTCAATAAGATATTCACTCCCCTATAGCAGTGGAAGATACATTCACGATAAAGAACAGCATAATCTTGCTCATAAGAAAGGTTAATTCCAATCTAAAGATCTTTATAGAGTTTTTTGTAGATAAATTTATGAACATACCTGTTACAAAATGTAAACTACAGTTAATGTTCCTCCGTTTTCGGTCATCAACGTTAACTCTGCTAATACGTGATAACCATAAATTTTGGCGCTTCTGAATTAATTTTGTATAATTCTGATCCCACTTCGTTCGTTCAGATGGTAATCTATAATAGGACACACAATTATCGCTCCCACTTTAGTTACTGCAGGCGAAAATAGCACATAACACCGTCTTCCTTAACGCTTCACAATGCAAATCCAAGCAGTGCTTGTACACCAGTTGATCACCAGGAGGACGTCTGCTAGGTTGGTTTATCTTGCTGTGACGTCATATGCATACGGTCTATACATCAAGTCAACCTAAGAGTGTACCACTGCAACTGTTGAAAGTAGAGAGCCTGATTACAACCAAGTCCGGGAACACAAGAACGGTATCAAACCGCGTTTCACTCCCTCACTGACCTCCCACCTCATTTAGCTCCCTCACCTATCCGAAAAAATAAGTTCGCCCTTTCTTTTCTCACCCTCCCTCTCCCTCCTACGACTGCCTAAGTACAACCGAAGCTTTATATACCATGAGATATATCTAAAGACCTTGATATTCTTTGGCACAACCCCCTCGCGTTTCCCCGATTGTAAATTTGCCTGTGTTGTGAATGCTCGGAGATCATTCTTTCCCTCCCACCCGTACCCCTCTCTATAAGTTATGTATATTTCCCAGCCGGACAGGTTAACAGCCGAAAGGCCGATGCGCTCTTGACTGTGTGAATCTAGGTAAAAAAGTCCGAGACTGTTTATAAACCCGGAAAAAAAGGCCAGGAAAAAAAGTCAGAGACCGTTTATAAACCCGGAAAAAAAAGTCCGAGATGGGCGTTTTGATTGTCATCATGGGCTAACTAATAAGTTAATTTGACATACTGTCTGAATGTTGGGGGTGGGGGGACATACTTTCATTATTTACCTACTGCGGTGGGGTTGTCGGAAAACCGCCACACGAGAAAACTGCTGCACGTGTTTCGTTAAGGGGCCGGGCAGAAAGTGCTATTCCTCCGAAGAACACTTTGAATGTGTGGCAGTTTTCCAAGTTTCCTAATTATGTTTTAGTTTTCCAAGGCGCCTAACGACGGGAAGGAGCTACTTTGTTTGCCTGAATTTTCACGCCGGTCTATACCAGTTTAGGGTGACTTGCCACAAAAGTTCAACAGGAGGGAGGAGGGTATAAAGATCGCCGTACATTTCTTAAAACTACAGTGTTCGACGAAACAACAGAATTACACATGACTCATGCTGTGTTTAGTTTAAAGGACAATAAGGTGGAATTTTTTAATAACGCTGCTTGTGCTTAGGCACTAAATATTTACATAGCATGTCAAGTTTGCAATACTTTTCTTTTACTTAATTAATTCATAGGGCCTATACCTTGGCTTTCTTAACAGCTTTTAATCCGCCGACTTCATATTCATAACGTTTACGTATCAAATAAAATCAATAGCATTGCGCTTTTGCTTACCCAGCAAAAACACAAGTGCTGGGAAACTGCTGGCCACCAGCTGGCAGTGATAGGTCACTGCTGGCTGAAATCTGCCGCTCACGGCCCGGTAGTGGTCCGTTGGTGGCAGCGCAATCAGTTGGCGAGCCATTGATGGCCCTGCAGCATCGCCGTGAATTGTGGGCCTCCAAGCAAGTGCCACTAGTGGTCCGTTGCTGGCAACCAATGCAACCCCCAACAGCAGGTGGAAGCATCGGGACTGCGCATGCGCAGAAGCAACACTTGCTGTGTCTCTCATGGTACCAGTTAGTTGAAGACGACGCTATCGCCATCGCGTTATTTTAGTGGATGTTAAGAAAAATATCCATTTGTGGAGAGGCGAATTAATTTCCTAATGAAATTTTACGTCGACGAAGATATCAGATTAAGCCGTGAAATACTAGATTACAGCCATGAAATACACCCACTCCATTCCCATGAATAACAATTCATGGAATGGAGTGGATGAATAACAAGAAAAATTTGAAACCGCTTGAAACACATATCCTGGAAAACCATTAAAATAGCGTTTGTTGGGAAAAAAAAGAATTATACGCGTACAAAATTTATTAATTATTTGAAAGAAAAAAAAGCAACGCTATGTGGTGTACTCATCCATGGGTTGAATACACACGACTGGGAGGAATTCGCTTCTAAAAATAACGAGAAGTAAAATAAAATATATTTTACTCTTTAAAACAAATGTAGCTTCGGACAACGGAAAGGAAAGACACAACGTTAAAAATGTAACAGAATGTGACATGAACCCGGGTAAATATATATTTATTCAACAATCTCTTTTCAAGACGGCAAGGACAGTACAAAACTTTGGAAAGCGACTCTAAGTATGTACACGCCTTGAAAATGAGTGAAGTTCCCTTAAGGTAAAAAAAAACTATCGTTACGTTGAAAAAATTAATTTATCAATTATATGAAACTGACTTTTATGAAAAATACCTCGCAATATTATAAAATGAAATAGGGAAGCATTCGATTACAAATTGCATACCAAACAGATAGCTTCCAGCACATATCCGAGCGTAGTGAGCTTCCACGCAAACGGCCCAGGATCGAATCTAGTCAGATACAAACGGGCGTTTTTCCGGTCTATCGAGAAAATTTCCCCAGCGCAGTGCGTTAATTCACAAGCTTCGTAAGGGCAGAAAAAAAAATTGTAGCTTTAGGAAACTGCGCTTTTCCTTACTTTTTTTTTATTATTATGGCTACTACTGGGAAATCGGCGGACAAGATTCGGCAAGCCACCAGTTACGTCACGTGGTTGCTGGCTGCCACTAACGGCCCACTAGCGGACCACATTAGGCTAGCCATCATTTCTGACACGTGCTTGCAGGGCCACTTGTGGCAGCTACTGCCTGTGATGGACCACTGATGGCCCTGTTGTGGCATATGACAACTGATGGGGTGCCAACTGTTGGCCTGAACTGCTGGCCGCCCGGACATTTTATTGACGGTTCGGCAGCGGCAACATAGTGCTGGGCCAGCAAGACTGTTTTTGCTGGGTTAGGCACTAAACATTACGTTATAGGTCCCAGGCCTAGGCCTTTTTAACAGTTTTTATTCTACCAATGTAATATTGATAGCGCTTACACGTCAAATCAAGTTAATAATAATGCGCCTTTACTTAGGCACGAAATATTAATTCAAGAGCCTAGGCCCTTTTATTAGTTTTTTATTTAACCAATGTCATATTCACAACGTTTACACAGCAAATCAAGTTAATAATATTGGGCGTTTACTTAGGCCCGAAATATTAATTTATAGGCCCTAGGCCTAGGCCTTTTTAGTGGTTTTTATTCTACGGATGCCATATTCATAACGTTTACATATCAACTCAAGTTAATAATAGTCCGCTTTTACTTAAACACTAAATACCGTTTCATTGGCCCTTGGCTTAGGCCTTTTTAACAGTTTTTATTCTAACGGTATCATATTCATAACGTTTATGTATGAACTGAAGTTAACCATATTGCACTTTTACTTAGGCACTACTTATTAATTTATTGGCCCTATATGCCTAGTAATTAATACTGAATGCCTAAGTAAAAGCGAATGCTATTAACCTGACTTGGTACATAAACTTTATGAATATGACATCGGTAGAATAAAAATTATTAAAGAGGCCTAGGCCTAAGCCCTATGAATTAATACTTAGTGCCTAAGTAAAAGCGCAATGCTATTAACTGAAGTTGATAAATAAACGTTATGAATATGGAGTCGACGGATAAAAAACGTCAAAAAGGCCTAGGCCTAGCAGGGCATATAAATTAATATTTTGTGCTTAAGTAAAAGCGCAATATTATTAACTTTATTTGATATGTAAACGTTATGAATATGGCATTCGTGGAATAAAAACTACTAACCAGGCCTAGGGCCTCTGAATTGATATTTAGTGCCTAAGTAAACGCCCAATATTATTAACTTGATTTGCTGTGTAAACGTTGTGAATATGACATTGGTTAAATAAAAAACTAGTAAAGGGCCTAGGCTCTTGAGAATTAATATTTCGTGCCTAAGTAAAGGCGCATTATTATTAACTTGATTTGACATGTAAACGCTGTCAATATTACATTGGTAGAATAAAAACTGTTAAAAAGGCCTAGGCCCTATAAATTAATGTTTAGTGCCTAAGCAAAAGCGCAATGCTATTGATTTTATTTGATAAGTAAACGTTATGAATATGAAGTCGGCGGATTAAAAGCTGTTAAAAAGGCCAAGGTATAGGCCCTATGAATTAATTAAGTAAAAGAAAAGTATTGCAAACTTGACATGCTATGTAAATATTTAGTGCCTAAACACAAGCAGCGTTATTAAAAAATTCCACCTTATCGTCCTTTTCTAAACACAGCATGAGTCATGTATAATTCTGTTGTTTCGTCGAACACTGTTGTTTTAAGAAATGTACGGCGATCTTTATACCCCCCCCTCCCCTTCCTGTTGAACTTTTGTGGCCAGCCACCCTAAACTGGTATGAACCGGCGTGAAAATTCAGACTAACAAAGGAGCTCCTTCCCGTCGTTAGGCGCCTTGGGAAATTAAAACATAATTAGGAAACTTGGAAAACTGCCACACATTCAAAGTGTTCCTAGGAGGAATAGCACTTTCTGCCCGGCCCCTTAACGAAACACGTGTGGCAGTTTTCCTGTGTGGCGGTTTTCCGGCAACCCCATCACACTAGGTAAATAATGAAAGTATGTCCCACCCCAACATTCAAACAGTATGTCAAATCGACTTATTAGTTATAGTTAGCCCATGATGACAATCAAAACGCCCATCTCGGACTTTTTTCCTGGACTTTTTCCGCGTTTATCAACAGTCTCTGACTTTTTTACCGATTACCTGACTGTGTATCTTTCTCATGTCAAAAATATTTCTAAACCATTATCTACCATTTTTAACATTTGTCTTAACTAGAAATTTTGTCTGATAAACTGCTGAGCAAACAAAGATGCATTCTGAGCAATAATTTTACTGATTTAGCTCTAAACGCGAGAGACTACTTTTCGTAGCGGAGGTAGTTCTTTCATGCCTTTTAGACTGTTACACTCTTACGTTGACTTGGGAGTACAGGACGTGGTTGATCGCTTTCCAGAAATACCAGCGTCCCCTCAGACAATACACGAGTCGGTGAATCCCGTGAAATTGTCATTACAATGAAATATGCCAAAGAACACATAAGTGTCGAAATGCGCTTCAACGCAGCATAACCAGGGCCGGATGGAGCTTTTGCGGGGCCCGTGGCGAAATTTCATTGCGGGCACTAGAAAATAAACCTCATATTTTAATAAAATCGTTACGTGAAACCTGCCGTTCATAAAGAACACACACGAAAACTGTCCTAAAGACAAAATATTGGCTTTACGCTTAAGAAAACAAGTTAGTAAAATCATGCAATGCATTTATTATGATACGGTTTCCAACATACTAGAAATCATTACTCAAGTTATGAGGAAAATGGCTGTGGAATAAATCTCACTCCTGTGCCCTGACCTTTGAGATCCCATTTTGATGATATTCAACAGAACTGGTGTATACGGTTTCACGTTAAGAAGTGAAGTTGTAAACTAACCTAAATACTTACCTGCAGCAGCATCACACTCCGAGCAATAACATTAGCAATCAACATCCAGCCGTAGGAAACGAAGAAAAGACGGGAAGGGGGAACATGAAGAAAAATGGACAGCACACACGAACAAATCCCTCAGAGGAACACCCAGTTCTCTCACAAAACAAAATTATTGAAATAAATTTCAATTTAAAATTGTTAGGCACCTGATAAAACAAAATTGCCGTTTGCTCAGTGTTCTGGCATGAGTCTGCTATTTGCCTCGTTACTCAGGAGCAAATCAGGGAAAAGATTTTTCCTCCATTGGCTGGAGAGAGATTGGTACTATTTATTAACAGCTTATTTTCTTCACACATGTGAAGAACACGCTCAACTAACTCTCTAGTCCCAATTATTATTTTTTCTACAAGAGTAGCTGTGAATTGGGTTCCAGAAGTCTTATAAACTCCTTAGTTATATCCTACAAAATAAGAATTGTGTGACGCATTGTTTTCGCTACGTGAAGGAACGTTCATTCATGTTTTTTTTAATACCTGACTTTTCGGGTTTGGTCCGGACGGGGGGGGGGGCGACAGATCCCCGTTCTGTCCGCAACTATACTCGGGGTAAAGCTAACCTGATAATGCTGTGAAACCGATTCACCGACAATATATATCTCCGCACACTAATGGGTGCCATGTGGCGCGGACCCTTCTCCCTAAGGGTGACTTTAGGCAAGACAAAAGGGAATTTCCCGCGTTCCATCATAATGTTACCCCTCAACCCCCACAACATTGCTCTCAACCAAACAAACTATTTCTGAATGAGTATTTTAAAACAGTAACCACGAAGAAAGGAGCAAGTTTAATCTCCAAACCATTATCTCCCTACTTACCCTCAGGCTAACACAATTCCCTCTCCCCGGATCACAGTAAATATCCTCCGTATATACCAGGGCTTGAGAGGAAAGGGCTAGTCCTTAGCGCTTCACACCCTGAGGCACGCAGCCGAGCTTGATGACGTAGCTGCGCTGGCCCTTCGGAAGCCAAGAGCCACGGGGAGCTGTGCTCTAAAGGTGCACCATAGGAAAGGCACTTTCAGTCAATGCTTTACCGTATTTAACATATTACAGTGTGTCATCTATTGCAGTGCGCACTCAAATATTAGAAATTGTCTTTTTCGAAAACAAAAGTTACGGATTTTGGGTCCTAAAATCAGAAAACATTGATGATGTAATAGTATAAATGCGATAAATTGAAATGAACAATTTCTGTCATGAATGCTTTTTCTTTAAAAAGTATTTTGCTTGCTATACAAACTATTTTTCTGATGTCAAAAACTCAGTGTATCGTTCCTTTTTTTTTTTTTTTTAATAATTCCCTAGAAAAGTTTAGTGGTTTAAAACCCTTTTCCCTCTGTCACAAACATTAGTTGTTTATCAAACTCCGCAAAAGTAGTTCAAACACTCTGTTAATGTATGAAATAAAAATTATTTACTTACATTTCGCATCCATCATGGTTTCTGAAGGTCACCGAGTTTAAAAAGTGGTGAACAAAATTTACTTGATGAATTAAAGGTATGTTCGTTATTGCACAAACTGGAAAATGTTTTCTTCATTGCCCAAACGAAAAAAAAAAAAAACTTATGCTTTTTCTCTCTGCGTTTGAGTCAATTCATTTCTTTCTTCATTTTCTGCAGAGCTTTCCTGCGCCGCACTAATAATGAATTTCTGTTCAGAAAACGAATTCGAATAAATGTTCGTATTCTGCAAAACCGACAAGTAGCATCTTTGTTGGCAGATAGAAAACGTTTTTCTAGATCATTTATGAGTTCCCTAATAAGTAATAACACCTTTCCCTTTTTTAAATGTCCTGTCGTGAACTGCGCAGAAAAGTTTTTCAAACTGTTTAATAATATTATCCCAAAAACATGATGGTACTGTCAAACAGCAAGCAGATATTAGTCTTACCTAATTACCTTGAACAACGAAAGGATGTGGGAAACAATGTCCTGTCCTTTCGTGTTTATATGCGTATAGCACATGATGACATTTCGTTAAAAAAAAAAAAAGGGGGGGGGATAAAAATCAACACTGAGTGTACAACTTAAGTAAAACACAACGTGAAACAAATGCTGTATATATACACCAAGAAAAGGCGCGGGCGTGCAAAATCATAACAGAGGAAAATTTGGTCTTGTAGGGAAATTAACAAACGAAGCTCAGGGAGCAAGCCAGCGCGATGACATAGAAACAAGTGGCCAACCCGTTTTCCACCCACCCTTTCAGACACGGGTCGGCAATCAGTTTCTCAAAGGGACGAACTAGCCCTTTCCTCTGTAAAGCCCTGGTATATACTGTATAGGCTCTCTGAAGCAAAACAGAAGTGACAATGACGTCACCAAAATGCGAATATTTGCATTTTATAGAAACGCGACTGAAACTGGGATCTTTATTTTTATAGTGTACGTACAGCATTTAGAACATCTATATATCCATGTCCTTTCTAGGTCTAATCAAACTCTAACACGGGCTTTTCAACTGGAACTATATTATGTAGTGGAAGTACACACACCGTAACTTTAACTCAATAGCCTTGCCCCGAGTAGGAAAAGAGGAAGCGTTTTAGTAAGGATTAGGAAATCACCACCTCCTAATACCTCCCTAGAAGGGTTTAGCGAGGGAGATAGAAAGTTACAATTTTCTCAAGCTCTTCATTAGCAGTTTGGATTGAAGAAGTGAAGTAACGAATTTTTTCGATTGTTTTATGTTATTTATATTGTTATAAAAGCTGTTCGTTTCTTCCAATGGAAGAGTTTGAAATATTTGGGACAGAAAAGGGGAAGCTGCATGTATTGGGCACAGGTATAGGATTCATAGCACAAGTCAGCAAAACGTTATAACTTGGGCATGTGTAAATGAGAAGACGGCAAAATGTAAAGGTCGTATGGCAACGAAAGGAAATAATATATGACGGTACGGTCCTCCAGTCATGTATGCAAACCTGATACTGCGTTAACAGAAATGAAAAAGCACGTATTCATCGCGAAGAAACGAGCTAGAGAAGAGGATCAAGCTCTATTAAACCACCCACACAGCACAGAATATTTCGTATATGTTACAAGTACGTAGCACTGAAACATTGAGACTTTTCAGATACGTTGCGCAATGTAACAGTAATGTTTCAAAACCCTTACGGTTACATCAAAATGTCCTCAAACGTTACACAACTTTGAAACATAACCGATACGTTACAGTGAAAGGTCTTTGTAACTTCAACATATCAACTTTATGACGTATTTGAAAGATATTTGTAACTTCGTTACATTACTGTTACGTATTTGAAAGATATTTGTGACATCATATTACTGTTACGTATTTACTACGTTGAACATTATAGTTTAAATAAACTTTGTAAAATCATAACAAAAAATATTACACTCGACAGCTGTTTCAAAAGCAACAGTCGTATTACGAGTTGTTTACGTTTTCACAGGTTTAACGTAGTCCGCTGTCCATTGGGAACAGTGGCGGCGTTTATATACTGATAAAAGAAATTAAAATCGGTCCCAAATGAGGGCGTCGAATTTCAATTATAAATGTGAAATAGACTATTTCAGCGGAAAAAAGAAAGAAAATCAAATTCGTTATTCCTCTAAATACCTACCAATATGAAATTCCTCAGCTTCAAGTAAAAAACATGCTGGTATAGTATACTAATACAACACACCCATCCACTTAGATTTTATAAAATGCTTTTTAGAATTTAAAAGTTATAATAAACAAAACAATTTCTTTCGAACGATCTTGAAACACACACAAAAAGGATGAAATATTAAATCAACTAACTAGCTAACTCCAGTATCTCCAAAGAATATCCCAGTAGCACGTGGAAATACGACTACGAGAGTGCTTCGATGAAATGGCATAAATGCGCATGCGCATCCACGCCGTTGCCAAACCAAAAATCTTAAATATCGCCGGAATGTAACATCAAGGTAGCAATTATGTACAATGGAAACTATAAAACAGTAGTATCGGTGAATGCTATTTTTAACGTAACCGTAATGTATAAAGAGTTATAGATGTTGCTGAAACGTAATTGTAAGATATCTCTGAAAGTGTAACGAAAATGAGAGATTGTAACATTGACACATATGTGAAACCTTTTGTGCTGTATGGGCATTTATCGCACGGAGTTTGGACCATTGTTTCACCGAAGATATGATATTGTTACCGAAATTCCACAATTTTCGTCATAAAAAGCACCTTATATCGATCACGACACAAAACTCGAGGACAGTCGTTGCTAGAGCCAAGAAATCCGCAAGACATCGAGAGTTGGGCGAAGATATTCTACTTATGAAGGAAAAGTTTAATTTTCTCTTATTTGATGACAGGGCAAAAGAAGGAATCTTAGCATTTGCAAGCAGGAAAGGAAGGGAAGTTATGGAAAACAGCAAAATGTTTTTCATGGACGGAACTTTTAGGAGCTGTAGTAGAAATCTACACAGTTCATGCAGATATCAGCTCATCGGAAGAAACAAACATTATTCCAGTAATCTTCGCTTTGTTGCCAAACAACAGAAAAAGTTACTTATCAGAGATTTTTCACACTGTTGAAAGAGATTGGAGAACTGGAATCTGAAAGTAGTTGTGATGGATTTTGAAACAGCTACAATCAAACCTCTGAAGAAATGGTTCCCCTCTATACAAAAAAGCGGATGTAATTTCCCTTTCAACCAAAGCCTTTGGCGAAAAATTCAAGAACTGGGATTAGTGAATGAATATACCAATAACGAAGAGATAAGGCAACACCTCCGAATGTGCTTCAGTGGCCTATCTTCCTGTGGAAAACCTAGACGATGGCAGCATATGAATTCAAGAATTCAGTCCCTTTAATGAAAACCTTCAGAAATTTTATGATTATTTCTTAAATAACTGGCTGGAAAATCCTGCAATCACTGTAGAAATGTGGAATTGCAACAACAAAGACACAGAACAAATAATGTCGTCGAAGGCTGGAAGCATCGGTTAAATGCAGCTATCAAAAATCCTCATCCTAAAGTCGCGAAGTTAAATAACGTGCTTGAAAGATGAAGCGAGGCAGAGCGACTTCCTGTACGAAAGTGCTTAATCTTGAGGACAAGAAAAGAAAAAAGCAACAATCAAATTAGATTAGCGGATCAGCAAAACTACGGCATAGTTTAGATATAGAGTTCAGAAAAGATATATTGCTTACTTGAACAATATTTTTACGTGGTATAATGATTATTATCATTACTACATTAACTGTAGTTATCCTACTGTTACAAACATTCATAATGTTGACGTAGTGGTCGCCTGAAGAGGACACTTTAGGGTTAAGTATCTAAGTATATATCTCAGTAGTACTCGCCCATTTTTGGAGTGTTTGTCGAGCTTATCAACCAAAAATGGGTGACTACTACTGAGATATATACTTAGATACTTAACCCTAAAGTGTCCTCTTCATGCGACCACTACGTCAACATTATGAATGTGTGTAAAAGTAGGATAACTACAGTTAATGTAGTAATGATAATAACTATGGCAACCGCGAATATCCGACATTGTTTGACGAATCTACAGTTCATTCAGAAGTTAGAATAATGAAGAAATCAACAGCTACCATGAGTTTCGTAATTTTATTATGAAACTAGATATGTAGTATAAAAACAGTTTGTATGAGAATATTTATGTAATCAGGCCGCGGGTGGCATAGTAGTCAGCGTTCGTGACTGCCATGGAGATAACCTCAGGTTCGATCCTGGGCAGGTACGAACGTTCGGACCACTAAATACCCGCCGTGCGTCGGATGGGCACTTTAGGCCGTCGGACCCCGGGTACTGGCTGGCCCCCTGGTAATAAATAAGGGAGTCTTCCTCCCACTTTCTACATCGCTGCCGTGTCACTTTCCTATCGGGCACGCTAGCCCAAATCTCCTAGCTTCCAATTTCTAAGGGTTGTTTAAGACCTGGGATCAGACACTCCCTTCCTAAAATTCTCTACATATGATCTCATGTGATATTTATGTAATACACTTTAGTTTTTGTTTTGAATCAAAAGCGGCGAAATAAAACCAATAAAAATAAAAACTTTTTCAGAAATCGGGATTGAAAAAAGTTATAGCTACACTGAGAGTTCATTTTCATAAATGGACTGCTGATGAGAAAATATTCAATTAGAATGAAATATATCGCCCATTAGTCAGTATGCCACTTTTCCAATATTTGAAAGACTAAATAAAATTCTACCCTTCTGGTGAGGGTTAAATTTTATTTTCATAAATGGGGTGTGTTTTACTGTTTCCCTAATACCTCACTAAGTCCTTACCCCTTTTCCTCCCAGTTGCAGACAGAACGGGGATCTGTCCGCAACTGGCACTGTTTTTCTTCTTGTCCGCAATTGGGAAGACACCGACTCTTCCTGAACAATTCAAAACCATACTTTATCACAATTCAGAGATGGCTGTGAAACTTCAACTTTTGCAACGTTATACGTGAATGACTAATCCTACTTCTTCCACCCAAAGTTGCTCCATTCCTGAAGTAAGATGGTGGCAACATCCCTGCCGAGAAGACATCACGACGTTTGCCAGCAGGATTTTCATTCTTCGCCTTCATCCTCCTGTGAAAACAAAGTCTAATTCCGGCGTAAATTTTGTTTACGTCAAAATTACATTTCGTATGCATTTAAAAAGTTAAATTTGCCAACTCATTACGTGACTGGGAAACGTATACATTACTTAATCAGAACAGTACACGGGCACCTACATTCGGTTAAGCGGTTCCGCATAGTAGAAATACTATGTCGAAAAGTACTCAATTTCCACAAAAAGTGTGGAGCACTAAGTACTCAATTTCCACAAAAAAGTAAAACACCATTTAGAACATTTCGTTAATTAAAATGAAATACAAGTCCTTTCCCGGGGAACTAATCAACGTCTAATGAAAAATACAGTGAACAGAAAAATTGCTCACACTTAATCGTCCGTACTTAAGTATGCATTTAAGTAAATGTTAGATGAAAATTTTAACAATTTTGAAGCTCTACAATTTCACTACATTACAGTTTTCTCATTTAAATGTAATTTCGTAGCTCCAAAAGTGTAGTAGCATAGTCGAAGCAAATGGAATTTGTGTTATTCGAAGCAAGAAAATATTCTTACGTGGGTATAGTATACCAGCTATAAAAGCGTTCACGTTTTCGCAATATGAAAAAATTCCAGCTATAAATGTTGAAATAGACTGATTTGAAATAGCCTTTAACCGGTTTGTTGTTTTACACCCCCCCCCCCCCCAACTACCGCGCATATGCCGTCCCGGAAAGGAAACCGCTAAGCGTTCATAACTCCTTTGCGTAAGTGCGCATCGCTAAATTTACAGCCCTACTAATAAAAGCCCAACTCTCCAGAAAATGGCGCAGTTCAACTTAAACATTTAGTAGCAGTCTTCACAGATTTTTTTTGTTCTGAAAATTTGTAGCAGTACCGGCTCCCTGCTTCACTAAAACAGCGTATCGCTCCGTTAAACCTCCAACGAAAAATAAAAAAAGAAAACATCTTCCCTTCCCCTTAGAAAAGGAATGGTACATTCTATTCCGGAAGCTGTTGAATGTGAAACAGGTCTTGGCAACAAGCCAACGGCGAACTTAAAATTGCATCTGTCAGCGCCCATAGGTTCTCATAAAATGTTCTTAAAATAATATCGTGTTTATAAGGCAGCGGGAAATTTCATATATTTAATTCTGTATTTAACATTCAATGAAGTTCACGAAGAAAAGGCATAACAAAAAATGCGCTTCTACGAAACTTATGCAGATACACTGCGGTGATTTCTCTCACTAGAAGCATGCAGCGCCATCTAGTAGCTGTCCGCAAGATTCTAAAAGAATAGGCAAAAATGCTGTGCTGTTGCTACGCTGGAAAGCTGAACGGCAAGCAAACACATAACCAAGGCACGGACCACCTGCAACGTAAATAAATGCTCGCGGATTACTTTTTCCAGCATTTTCGATAGCTTATCTGCAAGCAACTATATAATCCGCTTCACCAATGATCGATTTTCACGTGATCACATCGTAACGGTTACACATTCAAACAGAAAAAAGCTGATCAAAGATAAATAAAAAGGTACACGTTAGATGCAGAACTAGTTAGCCGCCCGGTGGCGCAGTGGTCTAAGCGATGGCCTCTGATCATTCGTCCGAAAGGAGTCCGGGTTCGAATCCCGGTCAGGCATGGATGTTGTGTTTGTCTTACGGCACTGGCTCTCTCCTTTCCCTGGAACCAGTGACCCTAAATTAGGGACGGGCGACTGCTTATAGCCCATTGAGTTGCTCACGGTGGTCGTTAAACCTCCAATCAAAAAAAAAAAAACTAGTTACAAATAAAAACGGTAACTCGAACATGTGGCTCTTCCTCGACATGAGGTTGCTATCATAAACGATAACAACGAACATGCTGAAAACTTCATGTCCCGACTATTTAAGACTATCGCATTTATTAAGAGTAGTTAACACAATAATAGCAATACAACGATTTTCCAGTACATAAAGTTTCCAAACTTTACTATACCATACTCCTAAAACGTACATTTCGGTAACATGTTATGATGCACAACTACTATAACTCCCTCCCCAAAAAATAAATTTTCCGGTGAGGCCATGGAACTTTAGCTGTCATGAATGAGTGATTTCGACATATGAACAGACATCACTGGTGGTACGTACGCGTAGAACTCTTTGAGAGACAGATTCCAGACTACAAGCTGAATAATAAAGCACCCAGAGCCTATGGATTACTACTGCTATCAGGATAAATTTTTCGCTCATAAGCAAATGGATTATAGACGTTATGTAAGGGTGATTATTATGTGGCAACACACCAAAGAAACAGAATAAACCGTACGCAATGGAGACCAACTTTAATTTTTTTAGAACACCAAATTTTTCATAAACGGGATTACACCATACAATACAAATTTTGAAGATGTGAATCCGTTTTATGGTGTAAATATGACATGGGTGTTAAGTCAAATAATATCCGAAAACTTAAAAACTTCGTCGTCCTGGAGTGAGAATCGAACCCGCGTTCCCCGAATAGCGCCCGAGTATGCTAACCACTACACCACACAGAACGATCAAATTTCCGATTAATTTGAATATAACCATCACACATCACACCATAAAAACGGATTCACATCTTCAAAATTTGCATCACATTTTTGCTTTTAACAGTTTTTTACTGTACTTATAATTTGTGAAACAACTTATGTATAGAGAACTATAAACTTCGTGTACAGTCGCCAAGGATTATTATCATTATGTTTGTTTTTCTGCACCGGAAAAGCACTCCACCTGGAGTCTGCTGCGGATGCTGGTGGGGGAAGGTTTGCAAAGCCGATTCAAGGTCACGGAAAGACAGTTCAATGTCCGCAACGCCTCGGGGAGATACGACTGAATGACGCACCGTATTAGCCTTCCGCAAAGAATAACGACTTTCCACTAAGAATGGGATTAAAAAGAGCAGTCTTAAGCCTACAATCACTATACTGGGTGCAAGGTTAACCTAACTATGAAGTTAAGTTACGGAGTGTGTACTTTCAGTGCATAATACAGTTCCAATTTTTTTTTTTTTTTTTTTTTTTTGATTGGAGGTTTAACGACCACCGTGAGCAACTCAATAGGCTATAAGCAGTCGCCCGTCCCTAATTTAGGGTCACTGGTTCCAGGGAAGGGAGAGAGCCAGTGCCGTAAGACAAACACAACATCCATGCCTGACCGGGATTCGAACCCGGACACCTTACAGACGAATGATCAGAGGCCAGCGCCTTAGACCACTGCGCCACCGGGCGGCCAGTTCCAATTTTTTTTTTTTTTTTGAGATTTAACGACCACCGTGAGCAATTCAATGGGCTATGAGCAGTCGCCCGTCCCTAATTTAGAGTCACTGGTTCCAGGGAAGGGAGAGGGCCAGTGCCGTAAGACAAACACAACATCCATGCCTCACCGGGATTCGAACCCGGACCCCTTCCGACGAATGATCAGAGGCCAACGCCTTAGACCACTGCGCCACCGGGGCGGCCCAGTTCCAATTTAAAAGTTCATGTTCGAACTTCTGGGACCGAAAACCGCGCATGGATATACAGGTGTTTTAAATGTAGTACCGTACGAACATTTCAAAAAAATGAAGATCCCAGTTTCGCTGGAGTTTCTAAAAACTACTAATATTCACATTTGGGGGACGTCATTCACTTCTGTCTTGCTGCAGAGAGGCTTTACAGTTTTCACGAAGGATATTTACTGCGAGCGGGAGGTGAGAATTGTGCTTGACGGTCACTATGATTGATCCTTTCTTCGTGGTTGGGGTTCTAAAATACTCATTCTGAAATAGTTTGTCTCGTGGTCGGCAAGGTTCGGAAGGTGTGGGGGTTGAGGAGGGACGCTGCGACGGAACGCGGGAAGTTACTTTTTTGTCTTACCTTCAGTCACCCTGAGAGGGAAGGGTCCGCGACACGTGGCACCACATTTGTGCGTGGAGAAATACTAATGAACGACACATCTTTGTAGGTGAATCGGTTTCACAACATCAACACTGTAACCAGGTTAGCTTTGCCAACGACTACAATGGCAAGTCAGAATCCGCCGCGCAAAGGTGAGGGGAAGGGGGTCAAGTGCACCAAATCTGATGGTGTCGTCGCATTTACGACCGGGACCGAAATACTCTGGCAGGCTTTCGAATTTCATCCACCCATCACTTTATTTATATATATATATATATATATTGGACACCCCTGCAATCGACGATATCTGCGGTCCTGATAAATATCGTGTGGAAAGAAACAACGCAACCAATCGTACGCAAGATGTCACGCAGTTCGGAGCTCTCTGATTTCGAGAAAGGTGTAATCGTCGGGTATCACAGAAATGGCCGATTCATACGTGACATATCCAGCGAGTTGAAGTACCCAAAATTGACAGTGGCCTACGTGATTGGCAAGTGGAAGATGAGAGGTGACTGTCGAAATGTGCCCCGACCCGGCAGACCCACAAAACTGGGAGTTAGAGACCGACGGGTGCTGGCCAGAGAAATTTGGAAGAACTGCAGCAAATCGATGGATCGATGGGCCACATTCGCGAGGAGTTTCAACAGGCATCCGGGAGTGTTCTTTCGATGAATATCATCCGTACGGAAGCTCATCTGCTCGATTATCATGGACTTGCTGCCCCCCACAAGCCTTTGATTACCAAGTCCAATAAGCGCTGCTCGGCTAACGTGGCGCAAAGAACGTCGACAGTGGAAACAGGTTCTCTGGAGCGACGAATCAAGGTTCACCCTCTACGGTTCGGATGGCAGGGTCTGGGTTTGGCGTCTGCCTGGAGAACGCCTCCTGCCGGAATGTATTGTGCCAACTCTGAAGTTCGGCATCGGTGGAATTATGCTATGGGGGTGTTTCTCCTGTTATGGCACGGGGCCCTTGGTCGCAATTCCTGGTAGAGTCAACGCCGAGACCTACTGCACCATTTTGGATGACCATGCACTTCCTACGTTGTGGCAGTTTTACGGGGTGAACCCATGTTACTTTCAAGATGACAATGCCACCTGTCATGTTGCGAGGTTCACCATGGCTTGGTATGGTGACAATGGGGTTAATCGAATAGACTGGCCTGCGCAGAGCCCGGACCTTAACCCTATCGAGCACCTCTGGGACGAGTTGGTGCGTCGACTTAAGGGGTGCCCCTACCGTCCGAAATCGGTGAAGGAACTGACCTGTCTTCTCCAAGCCGAGTGGGAAAAAATACCGCTAGCCGTTGTACAACGCCTGGTTGAGAGTATGTCACGGAGGGTTGCAGCTGTAATCGCCGCTCGTGGAGGCTCCACCAACTATTGAAGGTGAATAAACTTCGTTTTCCTTTGCTATCACAGGTGTCCAATTACTTGTTGGTAGAGAGTGTGTGTGTGTGTATACTTAAGAGCAGAGCCGAAAACATAAGAAAAACACTCAAGAATTTAAAACGAAAGTTGCAAAAAAACCCGAAGATCAAAACGCGCAACGCAGCAGTTATGAAAATTCAGAATTCACATTCTTTTTTTTTCTCTTTTTACTCACACCGGTCAATATATAACCTTTTCTATGTTGTACTTGGTGTGAGTCAAAATTTTTTTTGCTTCCGTCTCTTCTTAATAGAATATATATATATATATATATATATATAAGCAAAGATTTTAGCTGTCGTCATCTGTGTCGCAATGGTAGCAAATGCGACCGACAGGGGCAAAGAGGATTGTGGAAGAAAGGAGGGAGGCAGTTTGGGGAGATTACATGTTGACCACCTGGGGTCTTCCAACGGTCAATGGGGCCGGGGTTAAAAGGTCAGTGGTAGGTGGGTTCAGGGCCGAGCAGATCACGTTTGTAGCAAATTTGAATAAACAATTTTCGCATTCTTTAATTTCTCTCACTTTATATATGAAGTACCACTGAAATTCTTGCAGCAACAGAAATTTTAAATTTTGTCATCGATGTTTTCATGCTTTCGTAATTACTTCGTTTTTCAGAGTCTTGCAAAAAAAAAAAAAATGAAATTTGGGAACATTTGGATTTCTTTTCTTACTAAAAGCGACAATTGATTCTGAATGCAGCTATCGCAATAAAATCCGCACACGAATGGAATAAAATCTCCGGCAGTTTGTCGTAGAGAAAGTACTATGGCTATTGCTTGGGGAAAGGAAATGTTATTTTTTATATAGAGATAAAGTTTTACTAGGGGTATCTTCAGCTGCAATCCAGAAACATGAGTAAAACGTTATTTTGTAAATACAAACAATACAATAATTATCAGACTTTTGCTAAAAAAGACTATTAAACAGGAAATGGTGATGTCAGCAAACCGCTAATTTTAGGTTTGGGGCACTTGGATATTTTTTGCAAACAGTGAGCTGCAAAAAATTGCTTCCAGGGCTGTTTACGGATCGCCAGTCCGATACTGAGCGTTCGTATGAAGATCTGAAATTTACAACAGCTATTTCTGCAGATTTTTTAGGAATCATAATTCCGGGTACTTGTGTAATACAATCTATGGGGAATTAAAAGAGCAATAAATACATGAAGGTAGGAATGTTTTCTGAGGAATGATTTTTTCTACATTTTCTAACCAATTGTTATTATGTGGTTGTAATGATAAGTCAGAGGATAAATAAGATATTCTTAAAAATGACAAAAGAATCAAAGCCATATATATTATTTAATATTTTCTGGAGAAACCGCGAGTCCTCAGACACGCGTTCAAAACACTGAAGTATATGTACTTTGGTACAAAGCAACTTCTTTCACGGTGTATAGAAAATGCATTTCCGTATTTCAAGTGATGGTCGCAAATACTACCCATTTCGTCCTACCCGCATCGTCAACAGCTCACTCCTCCTGTCTCCCCCCCCCCACCCCAATTGACCTCCCTTCTTTCTTTCCCCACCTGCTTTCCCCATCCCTCTGCGTTAAGCCGGTCGCATTTGCTACCATTTCAAACCGGTCCAGATCTGCCAACCTCTCAGAACCAAAAACGTAACACTAGGATAAAAAAATCGTAACATGACGCAAGCTGATAATTTTTGAAGCCTATTTCAGCTATATAAATTCTTGATGATGAGAATGTAGGGAATTTTTCCCTACATCAAAATTTTATTGAGAAATTAATTAAATCTAATTAGTAAACACTTTTATGTTGTTAATTATCAGAAAAAAAATTACTATTACGGAAGAAATCCTCACTCCGCCTAACTTCCGTTTTCGGAAATTTTGACAGGCGGAAAACTTGCATCTTAGGAGGTCTGCAAGATGGTTTAATCGGGTTCTGGGGATGTCGTTTTTCTCTGCAGGACTAAAATATATCTGCGGTGTACATCGGCCGTCGCCGCAATTCTGCTACGAGCATTAGTAGAAAACGAATCTGCGATGTATGTCGGCCGTCACCGCGATTCTGCTAAGGGGTGGGTACAAAATAAATATGCGATGTACATCGGTCATCGCCGCTATTCTGCTACGGGGATGAGTACAAAATAAACCTGCGATGTACGTCGCCTCGATTCTGCTACAGGGACGAGTACAAAATAAACCTACGGTGTACGTCGCCCGTCGCCGCGATTCTGCTACGGGGATGAGTACAAAATAATTCTGCGACGTACATCGTCCTTCGCGAGAAAAAAAAATTACGATTACAGAAGAAATCCTCACTACGTTTAACTTCCGTTTTCGGAAATTTTGAAAGGCGTAAAACTTGCGTAATGGTTTAATAGGGTTCTGGGGATGTAGTTTTTGTCTGCAGGACCAAAATAAATCTGCGACGTACGTCGCCGCGATTCTGCTACAAGGTTTCTGTCTGAAAAGGTAAGAAAACATTACTATTTAAAAAAAATCGTATTTTTGGCTGCAAAATCGTATCAGCGTACTGCAGCATGAATTATCGTACTAAATACGATAAAATCGTAACAGTTGCTAGGTCTGCATGTCGCATATACGACTGCTTCAAATCAGAGTGATGCTAGCGGAGTGATCTATCGTTCGCTGATTTTTCTCAATCCGGCTGAAATCAGAAACTAAAAGAGCTTTTCATTTCACTTAGAGACGCGAAATAAATTACGATAAAAGTAATAAATGAAAGCAATAGTTGATTTTAATTCAGTTGAGAAATTGACAGACTAAAGAAAACAAAATGTTTTAGCGATCTGCTGGCCATTGTTGTTCCTACAGCGCACGCGCCACCGACTGTCGACACTATTAACCACTAGCAGCAATCAACTGCGTTGCTGCGATGTGTTTCACAGGTTTAATCTCTGCGAGAAATGAGTTGCACCCATTGTAGTTCTGGCGGCTCTGCAAAACCAGGGGTGGATGATAATCCACAGGATCTTCGATGGATCGCGTAGGGGGATACTATTAACATACAACAGCTGCTACTCCAAATCGGTCACGGGATTTTAATGATGTTTCTGTCTAACGGAAATATCTGTCTTAGCAGATTTTACGCAAATGGTTACTGACGAAATATTACATTCCGTATACTTTCATATAAACGTAATATTGCGTTTCGGGTGCTCGGATCACGACCGAATTTAACGCACAATATACATATTTTTCTCACTGAGAAATTTCAAAAACCAATCAATAAATAAGTCGTTGTGTATAAGTCGGAGTCCGGATTTCTGAAAGGAAAAATCTAATTTTATGCGCAGAAAACAACGATAATTTAAAGAAATTTTTTCGCTGACAAATGATGCAATTAACCTTCAACGAAAGCAGGGATGAAAAGCCATATGATACACTAATATTTCGAAAAAAACAACAACATTGCCATCTGAAAAATGTCCACTTTATTTTCCTCTGTATTTACAAAACGATACCCTAACAAGTCAAAACAAGTCTAGTTTCTGTTGTAAGGCCATATGTCGAACTGCTTTCAGATCTGAATGATCTTTCAGACACTTTTTAACACTGCACGTAAGTGTATTTTATACCCGAATATACAACGGCCGTTCCATAAAAACAGAGTAAAATCACACAAAATGAAATATAGGTATAGCAAAATATGTGTTTTTCTTTCTCAAAGTATCTTCCATCGGATGATATGCAACGGTTTCATCGTTCAGTCCATTTTTCAAAGCATGTGGCGAAGGCATTTTGTGGTAGCTCCTTTAGCGACCCCTGTACAGCTTGAATAAAGTCAGCAACTGTGTTGAATGCCATACCACGGAACTTCTACTTCATTGTTGGAAACAACCAGGAATCACTCGGGGGGCGAATCAGAACTGTAGGCAGGCTGTGACATGATTTCAATACTGCATTTCGTGAGAAACTGTCGAACACAAGCAGCCACATGTAGGCGGGCGTTATGGTGTAGGGTGGTACACGTACCCACCAGTTCCGATAGCTTAATTGATATGTGTCGTCGCAGACGCTTCAAGACTGAAATGTAATGCTCAGCACTGACAGTAATTTGAAGAGGAACGGCATGCTTGTACACTACAACTTTATGATCAAAGAAAATTATAATCATCACCTCCCCAGCTCATTTGATTTGGCGGACTCTTTTCGGAGACGAGCCTGTGTTTCCAGACCGCTTCGGGAGGGGGTAGAAATAGTGGACCCAGGTTTCATCGTCAGTTATTAGTGTGTTTAGAAAGTTTGAATCTTTTGCAATCATTTGTTTCTGCTCATGACACACCTGAACTCTGGCTAACAATTGTTCTCTCGTCAGGCGATGAGGTACCCATCTGGAACACACACGATGCAGCAGTAATTTGTCTCTTAGAATGCGGCGTTTTTCAAATATTAGTTGACGCCGCTATGTCTCACGTCATTCGTCGACCTTCTTGCAGGATTGCCCAGTGTTAATAGGCTCCATATCAACACTTTCAGGTCGACCAGGCCTAGGAGTGAGTTATGCCGACAAACGCCCTTTTTCGAAATCATGGTGCCATCTAAAAATCGTTCACTCACAAACTTTTTTCTTTGTAAGCTTTTTCCATTAAATAATCTGTTTCTGGAGCAGTTTTACCCAAACGACAACAAAATTTTATCGCACAACGCATTTTCACTTCTTAACTCTGAATCACTCACCTTCGTAACTGTATGGCAAAATGCAGACGTACCTTAGGCAACTGCGCAATAACAAAACCAGAATAGTCTACCACGGCTAATAACTTCCCATAATTACTTCCTTAATGCAGTTAGTCGTCTGCGTGGCTAATTTTCCCCTTCGCACTGTTGCCAACTCAAAAAAAAAATTACTCTCAGTTTTTATGGATCTGCCTTTGTACATATATACCGAAGAGCGAAACATAATGACCAGCGCATCTTTATGAAAATCGAATTAACTGCAGGTAAACGACGACACGTGGTGAAGGCCATGAAACCGTATAACCCCTGATGCTGAACTGTGTTAATCTTTTCTTCAGATTGGAAAAAGGCAGCGGACTTGAGCGAGTTTGACAAAAGTCAAATTGTAATGGCAGACTGTCACAGCATTTCCCTGACGACAAGACTTGTGGTTTGCTCACAGTCAGCAGTGGTTAGTACCTACAAGAAGTGATCCGAGGAGGGAGAAAATCATGAACCGCCGTCAGTGTGGGCCAAACACATGCTACAGGTTACGAAGACTATACCGTATGATACGAGCCAACAGAATAGTTACTGTGGAGTAACTCGCCAGTAATTTGAATACTGGTGACGGGAGCAATGTGTCACAACACAGTACATCGAACCATACTGGAAATGGGGCTGCGTATCCGCTCCGAGTGCCCATGCTAACACCTCGTTTCATCGCACTCCCGATCTCACTTTTCCTAAAACAGTTTTTTTCTTCTTGAATGGCCAAGGTCGTAAATAATCAATGCATTTTTTTTATTTTTTTTATTGCAAAATTTTAGTAATAAATGTACAGATTTCCGTTAAAGTTTTTAAAACAACTTACTGCAAATTTTGAGAACAAATGTTTTGTTGTAGCCTCAATGACAGAAGAAAAAGCTAAGAGTTTCAGAAACACTGGAAACTCGCAAGCAGGTAACTGGACGCCAGGAAAAGAGTGCCGATTTCACAGGTTTTTTTTTATTCCCAGTTTGCGATTTAAAAACATAGCACAATTTTTTTTATGCAAATGATTTTTTAATGAAAAGCCAAGAAATGCCAGGGAGGAGCAGTTCTGCTATATTCCAATTCACCTAAAATTTTACTGTTGGTAAAGGCGGGAGAGCCTTTTTCACGACTCGTCGTGGAACGCAAGAACGGTATCCATCCGCGTTAATGTGCTCTTCTACTGTTTCCTTTCTGAACACCCCCCCCCTGGCACATCTCACAAGCAGTGGGGATTGTGAAGGAGGCCGAACTGCTTCCCCTACCGCCTGTTTAAGTAACACGTACGCTTCGAGTTTCCCCGATTGTTAATTTATTGTCTCTGTGCTGTTACTGTTGGGAGAGGTCTTCCACCCCTTTTCCCAGTCAGAGTTGTATCCCAAGTGGGCAGAAACAGCCGAAAGTGCTAAGCTCTTGATTCAGCAACTTCTCATAACAAATTTATTTCCAAAAGTGCACTAACTTCTGGAACTTTTTTTAGATGGCAATTTTGTCTGATAAGCTGTTGAGCAAACAAAAATGGATTCTGAGCAATAATTCTACTGGTTTTCGCTCAAAACTCTAAAGACTACTTTTCGTAGCGGTGGCAGCTATTTCGCACCCTACATAGTTTAAAACTCTTAGGTTGACTCGTAGTTTGTGTGTGATCCTTCCACAAAGTATGCATCAATCTTTTTTTTTTTTTTTTAGATCAGAGCTATCCTCCCCCAGCCAAAGAGGAGAGAGATTCTTGATCCGCCCGGGTGGACGGCCAAGTAGGTATGCGCAGTTTACATGGGAAAGTGTTAGCACCAAGATGCACCCTGGGATGAAAACAAACCGGAAGAACTGTGTAATGCTTTGGGCAATGTTCTGCTGGGACCAGTCATTCATGTACAGGAAACTATGACGTCTATCATCTACCTAAACATCACTAAACATCCTGAAGGTGACTAAGCCGCCCCGGTGGCGCAGTGGTCTAAGGCGCTGCCTCTGATCATTCGTCCGTAAGGGGTCCGGGTTCGAATCCCGGTGAGGCATGGATGTTGTGTTTGTCTTACGGCACTGGTTCTCTCCCTTCCCTGGAACCAGTGAACCTAAATTAGGGACGGGCGACTGCTTATAGCCCAGAGTTGCTCACGGTGGTCGTTAAACCTCCAATCCCCCCCCCCCCCCAAAAGGTGACTAACCACGGTGGTCCGTGATATATGCCCAGCTCGCCTGATAATCTCCGAGTGCTGGTTGTCGGATTTGCCTTTACGGCCTGGCGCACGGCCTCCGAATCTACGGTTCACGGCCTACCTGAACTTAGCGGATCGTAAAGTTTTCTGTCACCTGAGCGAAATTTCTTGAACCATCTGGTTGCGGTGATGTGGCCCACTGAACCTTCCCCTTTCGCATGACAAATGTTTCGTGTTGCTTGAGCAGCGTTATGGCAGAATTCAAACTCGTAAAACAAAAGTTCCCTAATTTAGCCAGTTGTGGCTGTTCATCTTTTAGGCGTCCCAACCAAAGGCAAAACGACGACATGCAATACTGTTGTTCACAGCAACGATTACCACTTTATATCCCTTTCGACTGACTGCAGTGCGCGACTCGAACTAGTTAAAACACGTGACATACCCGCCGCAGCTCATGCGTTTATGCAAATATTGTAAACCTTTCGACTCACTCTTTGTAAGATATTATTGAAAATATTTAGTTGAATGTAAGCCTAAAAATATTAACTAAACTTTGGCAATTATCGAAGATATAACCTTTAAAGAGAGAGAGGAAGACTAAGCGCGTTCAAAATTTCCTTTTGTCTGAACAAGCAAGCGGTAGGTAGCGCCACAAAAGTCAATCACTATACAGATTAGGGATAGGAAAAACAATCTATGTCGTCCCACTCTCTCTCACACACATCCCCACTACATACGTCCCCCGCTCTACACACACACACACGCGCGCGCTCACTCGGGGTCGAATCTTTTTGTTGTCAACAAGCCCCAAAGTTGTTTTACCATCTTAATACCTACAGATGGTAAAAACACAGTAACTCTCCTTGCTTTTCTGATTACGCCCTGGGATATATCATGGAAGTAAGCAAAGCCAGCAAAACAGTTAAATAGACCAGAAAATCGGAAAACACGACTTTTTTTCTTTCTCTACCATTGCAATAAAAAAAAAAAAATGGCTCGACTTGGCTCGGCCCGAACCGTCATATGGTGGTAAGTATCTGGAAAACAGCCCGGCCCGTGCAGATCTCCAACACAACACAACACACAGACACTTGTAACGACCCTTGTTGCCACAAGACACCTGAAACGACCCTTGTCACCTCTAAGTCCCTTTATCAATATAGTTGCGGTCCACAGAAAGTAGTCATATATGTATTTAGTTTGGTTCTATCAATCTCAGACGAGATGTTAGTTCCTCCTTATTTCCTTACACCTCTGAGAAAACTGGCCTGGTTCGTCATACTCAGTTACATGCGGAAAGAAGAGTCCAAACTTTTTTGAAAACAGCAACAAATAAAAAGTTTAATGTAATTTATCAATGTTTAATGTGGGAGATATCTAGCAGGCAGTGACTGAAGGACTCGCGTATAACAGCATTCTTGTGTCTTGCCAACCCGGACTCCTAATCTGCCCAAAGACCAGAGGTCTTTCAAGATACGTTCCGTTCACCTTAGACGCCAAAAAAAAAAAAAAAAAAAAAAAAAAATTGACGTCTTTCCTTTCTTCATACCAAAGACAGTCTGCTTACAAAAAAACAAGTCTTTCTCCTCACTAAAAGAATTCTTTACTCCCCTTACTAATTATGTTCCGGAGTTAATCTCTAACTAGTTTGGCTACATGACTGCAAACTGCTCTTAAGCGTGTGTTTCTCATTCACACACCCTAAAGCGATAATCCCTCGTCCAACAGCTTCAGGACCTACTCACCCTGACAACCAGGGCCGTAGCTAAATTGAGGGCGGGTGCCCTCCCAGAACAGTCATTCCAAGAGCGTAAATTCATACTCTGGAGGATGTAAAAATAGAAATTGTAACTAACAAAGAAAGTTACACCATTCAGTATTTTCTTTATTAGTCTCGTACAATATTTCATGTTGTTAACCAGGGCACAGGGTAACATTCACTATGAGGTGTGAACACCTGAATGTGTGAATGGAGGCATAGAAAACAATATGCTGATATGCCTAACCTCCACCAATTTCTCAACATGTCATTGAGATGAAGAGCTAATCATTTGTGCTCTGTTGCAGGAAGTTCTCTGAGCGTTTAGCCTTGATCAGAATTTTTCCAAGCCCTACCCCTAAAGCTTTTTTCCTATTGCTAACGTTCACTATCCGGTCGGTACTCATTCGTCCTGCGCTGGTTTGCTTTTCGTTCTGCATTTCTGTGGAGTGTTGTGCTGTCGGCGTTCCCATAACGTTTACGTTTTATTTGGTATTTACAACCTGTGGTTCTTGTATTTACTCAATTTTTACATTTTTAACAAAATTATGTCAAAAACCTGAAATGCGATTTTTGAACGATCACAATACTTTCTTATAACGGCGGTGTGAGCTAAAGAGAAAACCGCGTATTTGAGTGGAACTGGAAAGGGCGTAATTTCAAGTCTCGCCCTGCCAGATAAGGAAAATCTTGCTACGGTCCTGCTGACAACTAAACCAAAATGGCGCGAACCAAGGAGTTCCACGTGGGAATGTACATAATTCAATATTTATAATGATCATTTTTGAACCGGGGTTTGAAAATCTTAAACCTTCAGAAATGTAGCGTCTATGTCTCGCCGGGTAAGAACTGTTTTGACGGCAGTTTGAGGACAAACGTTCTATTACAGTTTTGTGCAAAGGTACTTCATTACCTGCGAAAACAGTGATTTTTTAAGTTCAACTCTCTGTTTAACTAATTTTTATAGTTATTTCATCATTTATCTGTCATTAGATGCGAAATTTAATGGAGACTTCAAAAATGTCTTAGTTTTACTTCTACTTCTGTTCTTAAGACATTACAAAAACCACGACCAAGTCGAAATTATTATGAAAAGGATCATTTACCCAATACTTAGGTTTACAACAATAACTGTTTTTTGTAATTCGTAAGGAATGAAATAACACTTAAATACAGAAATATAATGAAGCAAAATTATAAAATGTACTTAATATTTTGTTGCCCAGCCTTTAGCTTTAATCGAAGCTCTGCATAGACCCAGCGAGTTGCAGATTGAAACCATTTTTAGGGTCGTTGTCGGGTTCTGTGATGGCTTTACTCTAGGATTCACTTTTCAACAATTTGTGGCAATGTTGAACAGAAAGACATGCCAATCGATCTCTTATGGATCATCGCTTTTACGCTGTTATAGAACAGCTTCATCTTTTATCAGATGGATTCGATAGCAGATTCGTTTGCATATCTGCATGTTACAATCTTGCCTGCCAATCTACATAAAAATCGCATCATAACTTCCTGGTGTCGATTATCTATTTGTTTATGATTTAAATAAGTATTAATGTATACTTCCGATGAATTAAACGCGAAAGAATTCTACCTCCTGACGAATATCAAGAACCCAGCGTCCACACGCAGTCTAACTTGCATAATCCAAACACTTGCTAAAATTAGGCTTAAAACAGCAAATTACTCTTCGATATCTGTTAGTCTTTAGAATGTGTCTCATGAAAGCTTCGTTAGTAGGAGCCACCAACAGTGTGATGAGAAACCACCACCAAGATTACTTTGAAAGAAGGGCAAGCAATTGGAAGCGATAAAACACGGGCCAGTAATTGCATCCTTCACTGTGTGTCAGAGCGCAGAGTTGAACAACCCCAATGGTACACATGTCACAGAGCATGACGCAGAAGCCAACCTGGACGCAATATTACGGCAATTTCAAAAGGGTGATGATCACTACTCAAAAAACTTCAGCATGCGAACTCTCTTCTAGGATCTTAGTAACAGGCCATGTTGCTTCAGCATTAAGCAGCAGGTGAGGCTGTAATTACTGAACGACACAGAGATAAGATCTTAGTCCTATGCAAAAAAAATTTAGATGTGCATGCAGCCCCAATTTAATTTACGTGGACGACAATACACGTCCTCATTGGGGGTAAGTTGACTTTCTTAAAAGTGGAAAGTATCAAGAGAATGGAATGGCCAACTAAGTTCCCTGATTTTAATCCAATTGAATACGCTTGGGAGATAACCTAGGAACGAGTTCTTCAAATTACCATCTTCCTGCAAAACCCTTTTATGCGCTAAAAACTGAAGCTACGGAATATTTTTACCTACTGAGTTTCTTAAATAACCTTTTACGCAGTATGCTGCGAACAACGTGGCGCTATGAGGGAGTGATCACACCCACCCTACAGATGAATGTTTACATAATTACTCATTAATGCCAAGCACAATAAATTTAGTTCCCATTACACTTTATAGGAACATTAATACATTAATGAGTAAAAACTAATTCTAAAGTATAAAATATTTTGAATCGTGATATCTGCACGGGATGGGACTTTTTCGGACATCAGGGCATACATACAAACAGAAAAATTTTAAATTTTTGAGGTTGGAATAAACAGCAAATCAATGAGTCGACGCCCCACCTCGAAAATGTACACCACCGTTCAAAGCTTCGCATTGCAAACCGCTTAGGGTGGAGAGCACTTGTATTAAAGCGTAAATAACGACAACCTTCGAACACCGCCTGTTACGTCAGTCAGTCAGTCAGTCAGTCTGTGGCAATTCGTTACCCGTCCATCCAGCTATGTTAACTCGTAATAAATCGTGGTTCGTTACAATAAAACAAATTTAAGACATACGTACTGCCTGACCTGTAAAGCCAAAAGATTATTTGAAGAAACTGTCACTGCATGAAAACACATTTTTTTTTTTTTTTTATTGGAGGTTTAACGACCACCGTGAGCAACTCAATGGGCTATAAGCAGTCGCCCGTCCCTAATTTAGGGCCACTGGTTCCAGGGAAGGGACAGAGCCAGTACCGAAAGACAAACACAACATCCATGCCTCACGGGGATTCGAACCCGGACCCCTTCGGACGACTGATCAGAGGCCATCGCTTAGACCACTGCGCCACCGGGGCGGCTTTTTGTTTTTGCCGGTGACGGGGATCGAATCCTCGTGCTTCTGATCCGGAGCCGAATGCTTTTCCAATTAAGCTACACCGACGTAATTAATCGCTGCAACCTTGCAGTCTTGACATGTGGTAGTACGCCACATATACTCCCCTCCTTCTTGAAAACCGGGCTGGGAAGAAATCGTAGGTTTTTCGGGTCAGCCGACAAACCATGAATGAAGTAATTCTCTACAGCAGAAGTAATTCTAATTCCAGACGATGTGTGGAAGAAGCATCACACATTTTTAGAAGAACCCAACGACCAGCAGATCCATTTCCACAATCGGGGGCCAATTATGAAAACACAGATTTGTTGGTGACGAAGATTGAACTCACATCCTTCTGCTCCGGTGCCGAATGCTTTCCAAATTAAACTACACCGGCGGAATTTATCGCTGTAACTTTATTTGATTGGAGGTTCAACGACCACCGTGAGCAACTCAATGGGCTATAAGCAGTCGCCCGTCCCTAATTTAGGGTCACTGGTTCCAGGGAAGGGAGAGAGCCAGTGCCGTAGACAAACACAACATCCATGCCTCACCGGGATTCGAACCCGGACCCCTTTCGGACGAATGATCAGAGGCCATCGCTTAGACCACTGCGCCACCGAGGCGGCCGTTGTAACTTTGCCAACTTGACATGAAGTCAAGAAGGCAAAGTTACCTAGACTAGAAGTTACAATTGTATACATGCTCTTGTTGAAATTGAGAATTATTCAGAAATGCCGATGTCTAGTCTAAGTCTCTTCGAAAAGTAGTCCAAGTTTTTTCGATTCTTTTTTTAAGCACCTACTCATGATGACCATTTACCAAACACAAAATTATTAGAAAGAGAAAGGGAGAGTGCCAGTGCCGCAGGCTGAAGTTGCAGAGCAACTGCTTAAACACAAGTCCTTTATACGTATCATCCCTATCTATAGGGTTGTCGGAAAAGTCATGACGTATTTTGGCACCCGATGGCGGTTGGGCGCTTTTGGAAGTATTAGTGGCATGCGCAGCTCTGTTATCGCTATGGCATTAGACAGGTGCCAGTTCTTGCTGCAGTCTAAAAGGAATAGTGAGCGATTTGGTTGATTTGCGGAGATTTGACATCAAGTTGAAGATGGAAGACCAAACTGGATTTTCGCCATATTTTGCTGTTTTACTTCCGTAAAGGGAAGAACGCGCGCCAAGCTTGTGAAAAGTTGCGTAAAGTGTACGGTGATAATGCTCTACAAGAACGTCAGTGCTAGCGGTGGTTCGCAAACTTCCGTATGTTCAAATGTAGTCTTCACCTGATGATGCAAGGGTCGCCCTTGTGAAAGATCTAGTGTTTGTATTTTTTAACTTGTAAATATTTTATACATTAAAGATTTGAACTATCGTGCTTCAGACAGCAAATTACACTCTACCTTTAGTAATACGAGCCTGTTTTCTCAAAAAGAGACAAGTTTCTTTTTTATTTCAGTCAAGCTGAACGGAATGACATCTTGGGCTTTGATGACGGTTCGACCAATCAGCGTGACCAGGCGAATGCTGCATTCCACTACATCGAGCAATGTTCGATTGGACTTAAGTCGGTAGAATAATTTAACGGTGTGCACACGAAATGCTTGGAAATGACAGTCGAGCCAATTCTGCCCAATGCTGGCATTTCGCGACACGGCGCGTTCTTTCTGAAAGATCCCAATGCTATCAGGATGCATAGTCATCATGCAGGGCAAAACTGGGCCTGAAACAAATCCTACGTCATAGAAATAGCAGTGAGCATGTGCTCAACGGTAACGTCGCCCCAGTGATCCTGTTTCCATGAAACTTTGCAGAGTGGTTGCAGCTGATCACTCTGGAAGCGGCGAATACATTAAACGGCATATTGGAGAAAGAACCTCAACTCATCGGATGAATAGACTCCAGTTGCCCAAGGTAGAGTCATTACGTTCCAGAGCTCACTGTGGGCGGAGCTATTGATGGTGTCGGTCAACATGGGCAGATGAACGACTGCGGACTCGTGGATTATCCGCACCAGCATCCGCAGGATTGTGAGCTCGTTGAAGTCAGCCTTAAATCTAGAGATCGTGAGACGTCTGTTGTCCGACAGCACGTCCCAACTGTGGTTCACCTCAACTATCAACCAGTGGTAGTCTTCACTTTCCGGCACGTTGACTGGATATATCATTCTTCGAACAGCTCTCACAACATCTTCATTACTGGGAGTCCTCGAAGGGCAAATAGTGCCAGCGGTTGCTGAAGCTGATAATGTACTGATAATCGAGACCCCGTTAACTCCGGCGGCAAGTCCTCCCCTTTCTCCATTGCATGGACTTTATACTGGCGAACTGGTGACACGCACTATCCGTCCCGTCTCTATATATTCCGCATCGATGGACAACGTCGAAGGCGTTGATAATCACTTCCCGTTCGAATTCCGGCAAGTCCTTCCCTTTCATCATCGTATGGTCTTCATACCGGCGAACTGACGACACTCACTGCCCATGCAGTCTCTATATATTCATTCTGCTTCGATGGGTGACATCATTGCTACGTGTCCAGGCATGGAGACATGGGTAGTCATAAGCAGGGGTCGCGCTGCAGATCGCAGTCTTCGCAATTTGCGAAAAATAAATCGTTTTGGCGATGGAAAAAACGCTTTGGCGAGATTACCTTTTCATAGTGTTATAACACTTTGGCGTAAAGAAATTGAATTTGGAGACTAAACTGGCGAAAACTTTAGAAAAGTCAGCGCAACCCCTGGTCATAAGGATCTGTTGCATGAATCATACACGAGACTGACGAGGGGGGGGGGAGCTGAACTTTTTAACCGCACGGGTGAAAAATAAGAACGTACTGCAAAACAGTTTGAATATAATGCGGCGTGAGCAAGACAAAATTATTCACTGAAATTTATTATGTAAATATCAAGCTGGATCTCATCACTGTATTCAACACATATATACATATTTTGCATTTAGCAGCAACACAGGATAAATGTAACATTGTGGAGAAAAAAATACGACTACCGGCGCAATCTACGCTCTGTCCGACTTCCGTTTTAGGATAGTTTTCCTCCATTTTGTAGCTGCGAAACAAGATTTATGGAATAAAATTATATTTAACAACATTACTGGGTAGAAGGAACATGACAAGAAAAAAGGATTACGATTACGGGAGAAGCCTTCACTCCGATTAACTTACATTTCCGAAAGTTTTGAAAGTCGGAATTCCGCCCACCGACGGAAAACAACCGGACCCACCGTGACTAGCACCACCAATCCCTCCCAAATTCCTGTTCAGTTCTGCACCGATCTCGAGAATCGTCGAAATGACGACGGAAAAGGTGGAATTCTTCGAATCCACTGAAGAATCTCGTGCCTGAATAATCACGGAAATTTTTGCGCAAACTTCCGTTTTCGAAATTTTTCTTCCATTTTCAAGCTGAAACGCAAATATTTATGGAATAAAATTACATTTAACAATAATACTGCACAGAAGAAACATCGCGAGAAAAAGAAATCACGATTACGGGGAAAATATTCACTTCTTAAACTTCTGTTTTCGAAAACCAAAATACCCCCCAACCAATCCTTCAAAATTTCTCTTTAGTTTTGCATCGATCTCGAGATTACCCGAATGATGACAAAAAAAGAGGGAATTCCGCGAATCCACGGAAGAATCTCATGTATGATGAATACATATTTTTTTTAATTAAAAATATCGCTTATTTTTCTACTTCGACCACCACTGTTTTTAATTTGAGGTACTGAGAAATAAATGTTAGACAAACAGCGCGGGCTAGAAGTGAGGAACGCCAAATGAAACAAATTGTGTAACAGCTTACTTGGAATGACTACAATGGCGACAGCTATGCATTATGATTTGCATCTAGACGCACTTCACACCATCTATGTGTGGACAGTTAACGTTTGGCATCGGCTTTAAATCTGAACAGTGAATTAACTAATTAAATTCTCGTCCTGTTCTGCTCTACCTGCCTCTACTTCGTGTCTGTATTGTCGATCTGAAGGAAGCCGCTCCACACAGGGTACGCCCATGACAGAGTCTGTTCGTCCAATCTCCGATGCAGACGTCTTGTTACTGTTTAGCAAAGTTTTTAAGCCCATGCAGCACGTCATATGAAAAGAGCATCTTTTCATCGATTTTCCAAGACGGGGCAACTTTCTAGCACGGTAATCGATTTCCATAGCAGGGTTAACAGGCTGAAATCCGAAGTACTTCACTAGCCGATCACTGCTAGAATATCCAGCATTGCGGATCGAGATTTGCAATACATTAAAAAATACATCTTTCACTTGATTACGTGTCCCTATATATGCTTCACACTTTCCAATACACGCTATCCTTAATGATGATCAAACAAAGGAACTTGTTTCGTACCCTTTGGTTCATCACATCCAATGTTTCGTAGTGGTCAGGATATCCACCAGCCCAACACGGGCTACTGAAAAAGAAAAAACGGCAGCTTTAAGTCTCTGTTTGCATATTTCCTGCATATCTTCACAACTACAGTGCATGCCATACTTGCTTGGTGATTTCCAATCCACGAGAACTTCGAAGTGTCTTTTTCATTCGTCGCTTCAAAATAAGCCCCACATTTCAAGATTGAATACTCCGCCACAACGATGCACTCCCCTCAGAACAATCGGGCACACCATAAACAATTAGTTCATCTACGCCCATAGGCACAGCTTTATCACACAGCCTTCAAATGGCATCATCGCAATTAAAGAATGTTCATCACAGGGACGTCGCTAGACTTCTAAGTCAGGGTGGGGCGACGGGTGGGCGAGTATTATCTTCACTGGGGCAAGTATGATAGCAACTTTAATTACGAAACACTGAAATAATTTGTAATGCTTTTTACTACTGCAAAGGTATTCGTGCAATCCCCCCCCCCCGAAATTGCATGCCTAGGAGAAAGGTCTTAAAGCAAATGTTTTCGTGGAAATAGGACACGTTGACAATACTTTTTCCCTCCTCAACTCCTTTCCATCAAGCCAGCAGCTTTGTCTTGCACTCATCTCTTCCGAAGCACTCGTGAGCCAAGTTCTCCTCTCTCATTGCCCTAAGGCAGGTGTTAACGGGTTCGCTTTATAATGGAATACAGTTGTTACGGGGTTCGATGTTTGTGCCTTATAGCGACTCTTTGTTGATACTCTAAAAGAATTGTATTGTACTTCACGAAAACATAAAGATCATTTGCGTTAATGAATTACTCCTTTATTAATATTTAATTCGCTTAGTGGTTATGTCCTGGAGTTATATTAATTACTCAATTAATTGTGATTGCTTTACTGTCTACTAGTCATCTACACGTTCTACCTAATTTCTCTTTTACCTCATTTTCCCCTCGCGCTTCCAAGTTCGGACGGAGGCCATTCCCTTCACCCACCTTCCGGCTCGCTGTCGACGACGTCTCTCCGTTCTTTCATCATCCCTTAAGTTCTCGCCCCTCCAGACTACTCTTCTTGACCTCCTGTGCCTGTCCTCTGGTTCCAAGGTCTATGGCGCCACTGATGCAATAAATAATTAAGCAGTCTCGATCGCCCTGTGGATGACAATACCTATGGCTTCGACGTATGCCATAAAACGATTAGGCCGTTAAGAATTTTCTAAAACGACCCTCCACACAAAAGAACTATTTCCTGAGAATCTCGCGTCCAATTACTGATTGCCGCCTCTGATAACGCCTGCGAACCTACCGCTAGAAAATTTCTTGGAGAAATTAATTAATAAGAAAATGCTTTTAAATACTACATCCACATAACACAGGCTTAAGAGCGCTGGTTTAGCTTTGGACTCCACACTCCGTGTTGGAATCCCTTACTTGTTAGTAGCACAAACAAACAGCAGAGCAATTACTAATGACCTCTAACAGCAGAGCGATTACTAATGGCGTCATTGAATTCCTATTCGTACTCTTCATTCGCCCCTGATCATACTAGTTGAAAAAAAAAAGCTTAAATTGAGGATTTGGAAGAGTTGAGAACAATTGAATTTTTTCCTGGCCCTGCGGATGCTATTTGGATAACTTTTCTACGGTGAAAGAACACTTCCTAGGGAGAAATGTAGGTCTATACGACGAAAAAGACGCGAGTCATTATTTCTTGGCAAAGTCCAGATTATATTTTAAAGTTAGAAAAAATTAAAATATAGCACACCTTGACTGGGACTGGGTGGGCAAGACAATTTCAGGGTAGCCTGAAAATGGCCTGGGGGGGAGCTTATCCCCTTAGTGACGTCCCTGGTTCATCACAGGGGATGGCGATTCCCAATCAGATGGTGCAAACAGACTTTTGTGCCCCGAGTAATGATGGGAAAAAAAATAAGTATCTGGAACTGACGTGGATTGGCTGAAAACCTGCATAAAAAAATAACAATTCATTACTTTTCTACAGTTTATAGGACTATGTGTCATGACCCAAATTGAAAAAACCAATTGCACGCACCTAGGAAGCTGCACAATATACAGAATTTAGTTGTTTAGCTGTTGCACATAGCAGTAATATTTCATTCACATACTGATAAACGAACTGTATTCTACCACAGCGGACAGCTCTGCAACGATGAATATTTATTTATACTCCGCCACAAAAAAAAAATAGCTTTACATACGCAAAAACAGCAGTGTGACCGACAAGAACGGAGTCTGCCATTCCTCGTTGTATTCGTGCGCTATCAGTTTCCTTCTGCCATTTTCTATGGATATTTAACAGTTTTTTATTTTTTATTGGAGGGTTAACGACCACCGTGAGCAACTCAATGGGCTATAAGCAGTCGCTCGTCCCTAATTTAGAGCCATGGTTCAAGGGAAGGGAGAGAGCCAGTGCCGTAAGACAAACACAACATCCATGCCTCATCGGGAGTCGAACCCGGGCCTCTTTCAGATGAATGATCAGAGGCCATCGCTTAGACCACTGCGTCACCGGGGCGGCTTAACAGAGTTCATTCACGCATGTGCTTCATCTCGGTATCATTCAATCGACAATTTTATAAACTTTCCTGCGCTCCAACCGTATGTGATTCCCACACCTCAGCAGTGCGGATTTTTCTTTTTTTGGCTGGAGGGTTAAGGACCATCGTTAGACAGTGAGTACCCACCCACGGGGAGGGCCAACCCCCCCCCTCGGCTGATAGAGCGGAAATGATCATATGCAGAAGATTTTAGGAAGGGAGTGTCTGACCCCACCAGGTCTTAAACAACCCATAGAAATAGGGATCTAGGAGATTTGGGCTAGAGTGCCCGATACGAAAGTGACACGGAAGCGAAGTAGAAAGGGGTAGGAAGACTCCCTTATTTATTACCGGGGGACCAGTACCCGGGGTCCGACAGCTTAACGTGCCCATCGGACGCACGGCGGATATTTAGGGAATCGAGCGTTCGCACCTGCCTGGGATCGAACCTGAGGTCCTTTCCGCGGCAGTCACGAACGTTGCCCACTAGGCCACCCGCGGCCCGATAGAGCGGAAAATTGTTATGTCGAAGTTTAAAACAAAAAATCGCTATGCGTGATTTACATATATTTCTAATCATGCGCTGTATAATTAAAACATACAGTATTTATAAGTAGTTCTGTTAAGCAAATTTAGAAAATCTAACCAGAAAAAGAATTTCTCCTACCGCTTCTTCTAATCATTTAACTTTGTAGTAATTGGATACGAATAAATGTACAAAAAAATTAAAATTGAATATAAATGTATAAAAAAATTTCGTCTACCGCTTCTTGTAATCATTTAACATTACTAGTAATTGGATACGAATAAATGTACAAAAGCCAACCTCCTTAATTGTTATGCCACCTTACTAGTTTCCCCGGTAAATTTAGGGGGGGGGGTCACCACCGGACCTTGGGGAAATTCTGTGAACCACGGCCCACGCCCCCTCTCCTTGGGAAATTTCTGGATACGCAACTGTCGTGAGCAACTCAATGGGCTATAAGCAGTCGCCCATCCCTAATTTAGAGTCACTGGTTCCAGGGAAGGGAGAGAGCCTGTGCCGTAAGACAAACACAACATCCATGCCGAACGGGATTCGAACCCAGACCCATATTGGACGAATGGTCACAAGCCAGCGCTGAGACCACTGAACCTCCAGTGCAGAAATGAAAGATTTATCAGTAAGCGACTGTGGATTTATACAAATGGAATGCGACTTGGAGAAAAACATCAAGGTCCAGCTCACAGCAACATTTTACTTTCCGCAAGGCGTGACAACACACACACACAAAACACGTTCTAAGAGTACCAACGAGTACACGTACCTCTTTCACTGTGTGCGCAATTGTGATGTTTTCGCACAGACACCCAGGCCTCCACATTACAATAGCTATTGTACACATTTCTGTTGTATTATAGTTGCTGACAAAATCACTAACGATAAAAATCGCACACATAAACAGTACATAATAAATGTTATTACTTACATGAATCCACACTTCTCATTCGGCGACACAGTCCCTAATAGTAAACTATAATACAAAAAAAAAAAAAAAAAGCTGAGGGATTACACAGACGAGTCTAACACACACTGAACTGCCACGTTTCGCCTCCACCAAACCTGCGCGCCACAGGACAAAGGAAAATCTGCCTTAGCAACAACAGCAGTTTCCCTTGACTTGAAATCACTGTCCACCCAATCAGGTACTTCATACGGTCATGAAAGACAGCCAGCGCCACCGTCTGGCATTGAGGAGCAGAAGCTGTACCCATCCGTGACCTTGGAAAGCGGCCAATTGCAGTCTTGAACAGCACACAGCACCAATGGACGCATGCGCGCTTTTAGTTCATGAAACTTAAAAGATTTGTACTTTTGGCGAGTCATATGCTTTCCGTAGCTTCGAAATTCGCAACTTACTATGTTCAGGGTGCACGTACGTTTTTATCGTATAGGATGTATTGCGATACATGAGAGTATAAAAAAGTGAACCTAAGAAAGCAACATGGAGCAGTTGGGGTGGGGGATTTTAATCTTCCAGAAAATAACTGACAAAAATAATTGCTATATTGTTTTAATAGTAACATACTATATCCTACGTTTAACTTAGTAACTTCCCCAAATAATCTTTAAACTAATAGTAACAATCCATGTAATTTGCAATGATATGGGAAGTATAAAACATTGTGATCAGCATGGTAAGAATCGTGATCCAATGACACAGAACACTGGCACATTCGTGTTACCATTGGCACATTCTTATCATCATCAGGACAGCAATTCCTGGGTAAGCCTATGCTAAATTAATAAGAACACCTTTTACACCTAACTGAAGTTTAATATGATGATATACATTCCTAGAAACAAACCAACACAATCTCGACTGACTGCGTTTTCCATCACCCTTGGTGGTTAGTTGTTGTGCAACGTCGGCAGCAAGTGTTTGCATTCTCGTTTAATACTCTCATCCAACACATGATAACGACATTATCTCTCCGCCTGGAACAGTGATCTTATCTTCAACGATAATCTGCCTTAGGAATCAAAATTTATCTAGGGAGCACAGTAAGTTCCACGAAACTGGCATTTTAAGTGTTACATTTCTGAAGAATACAGTGCTATCTTTAAAAAACATGAATGAATCAGCAGTATATAATATCTGAATATATAATAAGAAATAAATATGATAGACCGAACGCTTTCATCACGAATGACTAGAACATTTTTTTTATTGTTAGCACGTTTGTAAAAATAATAAAAGATCGTGCATATGTTAATCACTTTGTTCCTCCGTCTATGGACAACCAACCATATCTCTACAACTATTAGTCCGGTTTGATTTTTTTTTTTTTCTTTAAGAAGCTTGAAATGTGAGAATGATTTATCTTTGCATTCCGGTTTTCTGATGCACAACTCGCCACTATAGAGGGCTAAATATCGAATTCAAAATAAATTTCATTTTATATATTTGCTTCGAAATATCAGATTGTAAAAATTATTTTTCCTTTCGATGTAGTTTATAGCGAAGACTATTTTAGGTGGTACAATTTCTTTTTCAAGTAACTCATATTTTCCGCTAGGGGGCGTAAAGGTAATTCGTTTTACTCGATATCTCTGCTTCTAAAAGTACGATTTCGAACATTATTCCTGCATCGAATACAGCTCCTGATGGGGAAATGTTGTACACGTAACATCTAATTTTTGGTAAAGAGTGGTTTGGCCACCAGGGTGCGTAAGGGTTTATTTCTTCTTCTGATGTATTTGCAGCAAAATCTAAGCTTCTCAAAACTCGACTGAAAAAATTTGTGGACCGATACCACTCACCTCGAAAAATCTTTTGAGAATATATCCTGCTTGATGCGTAGTTTTTCTACCGGGGCATAGACGTATATCTTATTTTTGTCGGTATCTCTGCTTCTAAGGGTCTGATTAAAAAAAAAAATCTTTTGTTGGGAAGTGTTTCCGATGCGAAATGTTTCTCACATAATTTCGAATTTTTCTCAATGAACAAGTGTGCCACTAGATGGCGTAAGTTCACGTTTCCATTTACAGCAATATCTGCCGGATTGAAAACAATGTTTTTCAGTCAGATACTACCAATTATGAAAATTCTTTGCGTTTATTTTCTTTCCAAAATAATGCACACTTTCGCCGCTAGGGAGTGCAAATGTTTAATCTGTTTTTGTCAATATATCTGCTTTTAAATAAGCGATTTGAATACTTCTTCTAACACTGGATACGATTTACCTTGTGGAACACTTTAGATGTGTATTTAAGGAGTTTCGTAGTTCACGGATCTGTCGCTAGGTGGTGCTTGTGTACTTCTGTTTGCATCTCCGCTTCCAGAAACCCTATTGTGAAAATATTTGTTTTACTGCGTGCCAATCGCTACAGCTTTCCCGATAGGGGGCGTAAATGTCACAACGATTTTCAAGCTATCTCTGCTTCCGGGAGACTTATTTGAAAAATTCTTTTTCCTCAGTACTTTTCACCTACTTTGAACTTTTCCATTGTAAAATTCTTCCGCTAGAAGGCGTAGGAGTTATATCATGTTTCCTTCAATATTCCTTAACTGTTCGTTTGAAAACCTCTTTGTCTCCGATACCTTCCTTCTGTTATGCGGAACTTTTTGTACCATTTGTTAATTTTCGTAACAAACTTTTTAGCCGCTGGTGGAAGTAAGTAAGTAGCGATTTTTTTTTCTGGATGTTTTATCGACTGTAAAAATCCGGTTGATTCTTTTTCTAACTGGTTCCATTGACTTTGAATAACTTTGATAAATTTTATTAGCGTCAGAAAGGATTCAAAAGACGTACACATTACAACCGAAAATAAGGTGTAATCTTTCTTGTTACATACAGATGACAAATTTAATGTAAACCTGGCAAAAGATGGACGCATACCTAGAATAAAATATTTTGGCGTCAGCTTTTGATTTGATTGCAGCACCTTTGGAAGCTGCCTCATTACGGCAAAAGAAGTTTTTGAAGAAAAACACCACAAGTGGTCGCTAAATCCTTCGTAAAAACTCAAAACAGGTATTCATTTTCCTTAATATTAATTTTATTCTTCAAATGCCAAACTGGCTTTGCTCAGAACAGATTTTAACTTTCTTTTTCGTCCATCGAGTGCATTTAAAAGAAAAAAAGATCGGATTTTTAAAACCGGAGATATGAGACATGATGAAGAATACAACATACCATATATTAACTACTACAATCTCAACACTTAATAAAAAGTGCGTAAATTTTTTGTCAAGTAAAATTATTCTTTCTTACACTATTTTAAAATACAGTACTTATCTTGAAAATACAGAAACACGTAAATGCCACATTTAATAATCATTCTAATTTTACTCTTCCAGTATGCTTATTTTAAATTTAACCGATTATCAGAATTGATTTTCTCTGATAACTTTTTGCACCAATTATTTTGGATAACCCATAGACCTGGGGTCAGACACTCCCTTCCTAAAATCCTCTACATATAATCTGATCTATGATCTACATGGTTTTCGTATCTTTCACGTGAGGTCAGAAAGGATTCCCGGGAGTTTGGTAAGTGGTAGTCAAGGTGGATGCGTCGACGACGCATCGTAGAAAGTCTGATACCATTCATGGTAAAGCGAAATGGCGCCGACTGCCTACAACCTGTGAAGTGTGTTCTTAGTTATGCGACGTTTGAGAGTATTACAGCTGTACATTCTACAGATCTTCATCCTGGCTCAGCTGAAACAGGCTGTTGTTTTCAGCAGGATGGAGCTCCATCGCACTTAACGACGTCACTACGAGAATTCTAAAACAACACGTTCAACTGGTGCGGTCGCCCCATTGCTTAGCCTACAAATTCTCCTGATCTGGCATCGTCCGATTTTTTTGTAAGGCAGGAGTCATCAAAAACATCGTGTATGCACAGCTAGCTCAGAACTTAGAAGATCTGAGGCTGAAAATTTATTCAACATCCATTGAAATTAGTCCGGAAATGTTCGTTCCGACAAAACCTTGAGGTTTTTCAGAGCTTCCTAAAAATCTTCTGCCCCTCTCTCGACTTTTCGCCACCGAGTCTCCCCTCTCTTGCCCGGAGAGAGAAACCCCTCAAAAAAACTGTCCCCTCGTCCGACTTATTACAAGAAAGCGCAGCCACGCCTTCACTCTCAAAAACTCTTATGTTCTTAATTGCTTTGCCATCCCCTCTGCTGCGACTCGTGGGAAAGGAAATACTTTCTTTGCCTTTCGCTGGCCTTCCATCCAAATGGCGGGAAATGAAAGAAAATTACTACAATTCACTATCTCTAAAAATGGCTACAGAATCTCGCTTCTGATAAATATGGAAGCCCCGGTTACGCATTCTCGAAATTAACGTTAAATCTTATAAGGATCAGTTCTATTCAAGGCTTCCTAATTCTTCAGCAATCAATTAAAAGAAAGTCTACGAGGACCAGCGAAATCCGCCGAAAGAAGTTTTCGCAAAATCCTATTTACGCTAATTCTACCGTTTCTTATTCTGTTTCACTCAAGTTTTATCACCTTACTTCTGTGACTAAAAACGTTTAAAATAAAGGTTACACCGAAACGGACAGCACTGAATGAATGAATGAATGAATGAAATACGGGATTACACCATTGTACGATACAATCCAGATTCGCTATATATGAATGCCGGTTGCTTCGACTGGCGAATCCTGTGATGGCTATATTCAAATAAATCGGAAACTTGAAACATGGTCGTTCTGGGTGATGTCGTGGTTAGCATACTCGGACGCTATCTGGGAGACGCGGATTTCATTCCCGCTCCAGGACTACGAAATTTTCAAGTTTTCAGATATTATCTGACTTAACATCCATGTCATATAATTTACACCAATAAACGGATTAGCATCTTCCAAATCTGACAGCAATTACTTCAGATAAATTACCATTTTCAGGTAGAGATACTGTTAAAACTCTGTGCGTTCTAATTTATCATTTTAAAACGCAAAAAGATTTTTGCTCGTGAACTCAAACTATAGCAAGATTAAATATTGCGGTTACATGCGTAACAGAAAATATTACTCCGAGAAGACATTTCAACGAAATTTTCTGTTTGATATCACTACTAATAATAAATAATATTTTTCAATTCAAATATTGCATCCACCGATGCGTAATAATTGCGAACGCTTTTCAGTTGACCGGAACTTATCACGCTTACTTGTATCAGATCATTATGGTAAATTACGTTAATTACTTTTCAAATTTCAACCGAAATCTCTCTTTTCACACACACCAAAGTTCCGGTCAAAGAAAAAAATGAATGGTGTGAAGGTACTTGAAAAATAAAAAAAAGTTAAATCGGATAACAGTAGGTGGACGCACGAACCTTTTACGGTGCTAAAAGGAGTAGAAAAAAATCGGGTAATCTGTGTTGGAGCACGGCCGCAAGGTTTTACGTGAATACGTCTCGTTAGCGCATAGTATTTATTTGGGTCTAGTAAATGAAAGAAAGACAAATTCAGTAGTTAATTACAAGTTTATTAATCATTGGTCTACGGTAAGAGAAGATAGATAGATACAACTGGCATACACGATACATCTGTTTCTAGCGAATGTCAAGTCGATACAAGTATTGCCGAGTGTGGTCGGAGCAGTCGGTACACGTATCTCAGACGAAACTCGCGTTGCTTGAAATCAATGAGAGCTCGATTTCGCAACACATCAACGTTGAAGTCGCCGGTGATGATGATCGGCGTTTCCAAATCAGGCTCCAAATCTGGGATGGTTTTCTTTATACTTTCAGAGTATTCAAGTAGCGTCGTCGTTTCCATGTTCCGAAGCATGTGCAGAATCGTTTTCATGCTCCACGTCAATGGGCTCGTGCGTCTCGCTACCGCCGAAGCGCTCGCGCGGCTCAGCTGCAGCAATTTTCCTTCGCTCCCGATACTTTCTCATGCGTTCTGCAGCTGACACTGCGGTGTTTATCGAAAGCTGACTAGTTGCTCTTCCGCGTAAACTACGTTCGATGCACTTTTGCTTGGTTTTTCGACGAGTATATGCCGACATTGTGATTTTTTTAATTTTTCAACTGCAGTCCAGAGTTTCACAACCAACACTGTATTCGATTTCACTTCTAATGTCTTAAATATCTCGACGTTAGCTTTCGTTTGAGACCAATTTCGACGTCGGAGAGCTTCGCAGTCCAGAGTTATACTGATTTTAAGTTTGCGCGGCGCAGTGGAAAGTAGCCCCCCCCTTCCACCCCAACGCTAATCGCGAACTCAAGGTCACTAATAAGCCTTTATTTCCTTAGTTATCGAATGACACTAGGTTGGTTTGGTTCGCGTTGATAATATAGAAATTATTAGACCGATCTCGATACCCGTTTTCCCGTAACGCTCGACTTTCTGTACTGGTCACCTAGATCTCGTCCGGTTTTAAAGAAGTATAACGTCAAAAGTGTGAAAGAGATACGGGGCACCTATGTGAGGCTGGGTGTGGTACCGATTGTTTGTTGGACACTGCTCAACACTTCTTACCGGAAGGAGTCGGTGATAAATCAGTGGCGTGATAGGACTTACATATGCATAGTGTACATCCAAACTCGAGGCATGTACGCACAGAAGTGAACTTATTCCAAAGTCAAAGATGGATTAGGTGCCTCACTATCTCTCATGTCAGCGCAGTAAAGAATTTCCGTGGGTCATTTTACATGCAAATATAATTAACGTTACGCATGCACTGTAATTTTCGTCACAAATTAATGATGCAATCCATATAAATTATCTCAAAAAACTGCTCAATACAGTGAGTGATCACAAATGAGTGCGTGGCAAACAGACAGAAGCCTTCCCTTCCTTCTCGAGATGCATTAACTTGTCATTTTTGCATATAATCGTTAGAATCTGTTACAAATTAACCAGGACATATAAATTGATCAGAATATTTATTTCAGCCAGAAACAGTGCGGAGCCTGATTACTTATAATTTTTTTTATTAACAGGTGAGAAGTACTGCACGTCAATACACGTATGACATAACCAATTTGCTTCCTGAACGTTTAACTGATAGTTCTGTGTCTGGCGCTCTTTGGCCAAACCTGGCCCTTGCGCCACTAAAATCAATTAACTAACTAACTAACTAACTAACTAACTTCCTGAACGTCTTGGAATTGGCAAGAATGGCGGGCACTAAGTTTTCCCTTCCAAACAGCTTATAAAATTCTCTTCGATGAATTTTAGTGCTGGCGAATCTGCCACACGTACGTACTATATCCAATGCGTTTCGACGAATTAGTGTGAGATTAGGCGATCTTTAAATCGCCAGTTTTTAAACCAATTGAGTTATGTTGGAATGGTAGTGCTCATCTGAAAAACCTCAAGAAATACTAGCGCAAGCAAGCAAGTGCAACTAATCGATTGTGTTCAGCTGTAGTACGCATGTGCGTGTAGAACTGCACCTGAAATTAAGCATGGGTTGGTGAATTGTGTGAACCACAGAGAACTAACTCTAAACGGCTTAAGAAATGGCCCGGGGTTAAAAGGAAATTGAAGCAACCAGGCTTCCAGTTTGACTGGGATACACACACGTGACCGCTGCTGCTAACAAATTAAGGCAGTGAACTTAAAAGAGGAAACCTGCGTTGGCTGCTGGATTGGTGCCATATTGTGAGAAAAAAAAAAGTGTTTGAACCATTGCGTTATTTATTTATTACCCCCCCCCAACAAGCCTTTTAAAAAGGATGAGATCTTATGCTATTGAATTACCAGATTTTTCGTCTGTCGATAAGGTACCTTCCCTTCTCTAAGAAAAGGACATGCAAAATTATTTTTGAACACTACTGTGAAGCAAGCAGTACCGGAAGCATGTGAATTCAAAAACGAAATCACCGAATGCAAATTTATAGGACGAGCAATTTACAGAAGAACACTTTCGAAAAAATGAAACAAATTAATCGAAATGGAGCTTAGGACAAGTGGCCACAAAACCTTTACCTTTAGGGGCCCAATAAAAATTGCAGTTTCTTGGCCACTCCACCTATATTGCGGAAATAATATTGTTGTGAAAATCTAACAAATATGTATTGTCACTTATAAATAAGAGAATTGAATTTGAAATGCCATCGACATAAATAAATTACACTTATACCAATGGAAACGTGCTTTGTGTTGAATTGAATTAGGGAGGATATTCATGGTATTTCTTTCCTTTTTTTTTTTTTTTTTTTCGGAAGTGAGTAATTGCACAGACTTTGTCAGTCCTAAATATTTGCTTTGCAACATGCACGCGGCCTCAGTCCACCTATAATCATAAAGGCCCTACGTCCGGACCTTTCTAACAGGTTTGAACCGGTCGTGCTCATATTTAATAAAGGCTTAAATAATTTAACCTGTGAAGTTAACATTGCAGCACTTTTACTGAGGCACCAAACATTATAAAGCCTTGTGCGTAGGCCTTTTTAGCAATTTTTGATCCTCCATGCTCATATCTATAACATTTACATTACAAGTTAATAATGCTGCGCTTTTACTCGGGTACCAAACATTAATTGGTAGGGCCTAGGCCTCTTCCACAGTTTTAAATATGTCTTGCTTATATTCATAAGGTTTGCATAACAAGTCAAGTTAGTAATATTGCGTATACAAAGTTGTAATATTGCGTATTTACTTTGGCATCAAACATAAATTTTTAGGCCCTAAGTCCTTTTAGAAGTTTTTATTCCGTCGTGCTCATATTTATAAGGTTTGGACACTAAATCGAATTAGTAATGCTGTACATTTACTTAGGAACTGAACATTAATAGGCCTTAGGTAGGCCTAAGCTTTTTTTTAACAGTTTTTAATCTGCCTTGCTCATATTCGTAAGGTTTGCATAACAAGTCAATAGTGTTAATGCTTATTAAAAATTTCTATAAAGCCTGGGTCATTAATTGATGTTTTGTGCCTAATAAATAGTACAATATTATTGACTTGATATGCAAACTTTGTGAAATGAGAGCCTGACGGAATAAAAACTATTAGAAAGGCATAAGGCCTTGAAATTATTGTTTGGTGCCTAAGTAAAAATGCAATATTACTAACTTGACTTGGTATTAAAAGCTTACGAATATGAGCACGACGGAATAAAAACTTAAGAAGGCCTATTTGCTTATGTTTGGGGCTCAAGTAAAAGCGCAATATTACTAAATTGACCTGTGCAAATCTGATAAATGTGAGCAAGGAGGACTAAAAACGGTTTAAAAGGCCTGGGCCTAGGATTTAATGTTATGTGTGTAAGTAAAAGCGCAACATTGACTTTTTATGCCAGCCACATGAATATGAACACGGCGGAATAACAACTGTTTAAAAAGACACGGTCCTTTTTAACAGTTTTTAATCCGCTTTGCTCACATTCATTGGATTTGCATAACAAGTTGATAAAATGTACTGTCCCTTGAGTGAGAGAGCAATATTATATCCCAGCAAAAACAGTCTTGCTGGGCCAGGCACTCTGTTGCCGCTGCCGAACCGTCAATAAAATGTCCGGGCGGCCAGCAGTTCTGGCCAACAGTTGGCACCCCACGAGTTGTCATATGCCACAACAGGGCCATCACAGGCAGTAGCTGCCATAAGTAGCCCTTCAGCGGCTCTGCAAGCACGTGCCAGAAATGATGGCTAGCCTAATGTGGTCCGCTAGTTTGCCGGTAGTGGCAACCAGCAACCACGTGACGTAACTGGTGGCTTGCCGAATCTTGTCCGCCAATTTCCCAGTAGTAGCCATAAAACAAAAAAATCAAGGACAACCCGCAGTTTCCCAAAGCTACATATTTTTATTTTTTTTTTTCCTACCCTTACGAAACTTGTGAATTATAACACTGCGCTGGGGAAATTTTCACAACAGACCGGAAAAACGCCCGTTTAAATTTGGGTGGATGCGAACCTGGGCTGTTGGCGTGGAAGCTGAGCTCTATACCGACCGGACTAATTTGTCACGCACGACCGTGTGCCTGAAGCTATGTGTTTCGTGTGGAATGTGTAATTGAATTGTTCCCGCTTTCATTTTACAATATTGCGAGGTATTTTTCATAAAAGTCAGTATCATATAATTCATAAATTCATTTTTTTAACGTAACGATAGTTTTTTTTTTGTTTTTTTTTTACTTTAAGGGAACTTCACTCATTTTCAAGGAGTGTACATACTTAGAGTCTCTTTCCAAAGTTTTGTACTGTCCTTGTCGTCTTGAAAGGAGATTGTTGAATTAATATATATTTACCCGGGTTCATGTCACATTATGTTACATTTTTAACGGTGTATCTTTCCTTTCCGTTTCCGTTGTCCGAAGCTACATTTGTTTTAAAGAGGAAAGATATTTTATTTTACTTCTCGTTATTTTTAGAAGCGAAGTCCTCCCAGTCTTGTGTATTCAACCCATGGGTGAGTACATTATATCCACATAGCGTTGCTTTTTTTTTTCTCAAATGATTAACAAATTTTGTACGCGTAAATTTTTTTTCTTCCAACAAACGTTTTTTTAATGGTTTTCCAGGACATTTGTTTCAAGCGGTTTCAATTTTTTTTTCTTGTTATTCACCCACTCCATTCCATGAATTGTTATTCATGGGAATGGAGTGGGTGTATTTCATGGCTGTAATCTAGTATTTCATGGCTTAATCTGATATCTTCGTCGACGTGGAATTTCATTTGGAAATTAATTCGCCTCTCTACATATGGATTTTTTTCTTAACACCCACTGAAATAACACGATAGCGTCGTCTTCAACTAACTGGTACCATGAGTTGCTTCTGCGCACGCGCAGTCCCGTTGCTTCCACATGCAGTTGGGGTTGCATGGTTGCCAGCAACTGGCCACTAGTGGCACTTGATTGGAGGACCACAATTCACGTCGATGCTGCAGGGCCATCAATGGCTCGCCAACTGATAGCGCTGCCACCAACGGACCGCTACCGGGCCGTGAGCGGCAGATTTCAGCCAGCAGTGACCCATCACTGCCAGCTGGTGGCAAGTAGTTTTCCAGCACTTGTGTTTTTGCTGGGATCCTTTACATGTTGTACAATCCTCAAGAATACGAGCACAGCAGTTCAAAAATTTATAAAAGGCAGAGGTCGAAGGCCTCATTGACTGTTGTTTTAAGCTTGAGTAAAAGCGTGATTTTTTTTTTAATATACGGGACCCTAACAACTTTGTAGCCACTTGTCCGAAACCCACTTACGCTCGTAATTTTCGAAAAACTTAAACGAGCGGCGACTTTAGTGTGTGTCGCACTAGTGGTTAATTGGACGATCATTCACAGCGGCGAGAGCGAACCATTCACGGTGAAGTGTCATTCGTTGTGAACGAATGGTTCACTAATGGTCCATCACTAGTCTGATTCCCTCTCTGGTGTTGTTAGAGAAAATTCTTATGTTTTTCAGCTGCTTCCTTGGTTTACCGGTGAGTGGCGTCCCGATGGGCAGAGTCTGTTTTCTTAATTCCTCTTGCCACTTCTCAACCAAATCCAGCCTTTACGTCGTAAGACTCCAAAACCAACCAAGCCCAAAGTAAATAAACGTCTAAGACGTCTCACTGAGCTGTGAGGCAAGAACTCTTCCTGAACTGTAGCAGAAGTCAAACAATTACTGTTCTCGAACGAATGACGGCTGATAGCACTTTGGATGGAAGGCTAGCGGCGCTGGATAGTTTCCGCCAAAACCTTGAGTTTCCGCAAACACACGAGGATCCCTCCTCCCTCCACCCACTCACACCACCACCACGCAGCAGTTTTCTGCAGACATGTCATCATAGCGGATTAAAGGTTTTTTTGCTACTGTTTTTACGTGTCGTGATCGAAAACTTGGGTGCTCTGGGGTTGCAATACGGTTAATTCTCGTGCCCCTTCTCCATTGATATACGTTATCATAACAGCACCGTCGAATGTGGATTTGATTCATTACAGTGATACACACCCAACGCCCGCCAACAAAATCCAGATTTTCTTAATCTGCTACACTGTTAAAAGTGTTGTGGAAGGTTGCACCAAAAAGTGGTGCTACACCAGCGGCATCACTTTCTGAGAAAAAATACACCATTCTGTGCTGCAAAGAAAACCCAACAACATGGTGTACGACTCAAAGTTGTTTTGCTTTCAGTCGTGTTTTCTGATGCGAACACACGGCGCTAACAATGATACTTCATATTTCTACAACTGTTTTACGGCTTATGTGTACTGCTGCAAAACAAAACTACGTCTTACTTGAGGGAATTTAATGCTATTTTGCACACGCCAGCCATGGGGAAAGGGACTTAAAAGAAATCATTTCCTTAAGTTTTCATCTACAACAATGCGTCAAGGATTGATCATTCTCTTGCAGCTTTGAATTATAAAAATCTGTGACATAGCAACTGTGAACAAATGCGGGACAGCTGTATGACGTGAGGTTCGACGCAGCTAAGCACCTTGAAACCCACATCTTATCGTATTTTTGTTTGTATTTTGCAACTATAAGCACATGATAAACGGGCTGTGCATTGGTCTTGATCAGCTCTATTTCCTTTCTTTACGAAGTTCCTGAGCACCGCCGTACAGTGGGGGTATTTGCATCAAAAAGTAGGCCAAAATTATTATTGTACTTATATCGCGTTTAATTGAGATAATTTATTAGTTGAAGAAGTAATAAGGGGATTAGGCCACTTTTAGAAAAGTCAAAAATATATTTAATGCAAATATTTTGTACACTGGTCTTAATCATAAATTGAACATGCTGTATATGAAAGAAAAGCCTTCAAATAACTTTAATCAGACGACGTTTCCCAAGATTCATCATCAGTAGACTCTTCAACTTTGCCCGGAGGTGCTTCAATTGTTACTTTCTTCTCAATTCACAATTTCTGTGGATAAAAATATGCACCAACTCTGCCCGGAGGTGCTTTATTTTGATCCACAGAAATTGGAAATTGAGAAGGAAGTAGCAATTTGGAGTTTCTTTTAGGAATGGTTTCGTTTTCTTCCTCGGGATTGGCCTCATGCTTGTCAAAAGAGGATCCGAGTTAAAACAGACGCCTGTTAGTGACATCCATATTGTATGATTCCCCAGAAAACTTCCTGGCATAGTTTAGGTGGTATAAACGGAAGTGCTTAAAGAGACCAGTCCTGAAAAAAAAAAAAAAAAAATGACCTAATTTTTTTTTTTTTCAATTTTTTTTTTTCTAGAGTTTACTGAATCGAATGGTATACGACACTCGATAAAAAGAAAATAATCTGTAGGCAAAAAAAAAATGTTCGAAGTAGTACAAGTTGCACAAGTACGCGTGCCCAGCCACATCTGAGCAAGCGTGAGACTCGAATATTTGTCGTCATCCTGGGAAGAAGGAAAAACATATTCTAGAAGGTGCGGGAAAGCAAAGGAAGACGGCGAGAAGAAAGCTGAAGTTCAGCAAAGCAGAGGAAAAGGAGTATGACGCGGGAGGTTTCTAATCACAGGTCTTCTCCGTTTTTTGCCTCCCCTGAAAAGTTGTGGTTTTGTACATTTAGGAACATTTTTCTCATAAACAAACCACTGAAGGTAATGGCTTGAAAATTTTTTTCTACCTTACTGTATATATAACAACCACCTGAACTAGAATCATGACTAAATAATGTACTCAATTAAAATAATAAATACAATTACTAATGAAAACGTCAGCAAAATCGACAGCAATTTTGATTAATGAATACAAAATTAATTAATTGACCGATTGCGATAATTCTAGTTCAAGTGTTGTATAATATCCTTAGGAAAATGCATGCCAAGTTTGCAAATGATAGGCCAAGTCCATCGTGAGAAACATGTACCTAAGTACATCGAGACCTCCCATAAGGTTAACATGCGAAGCCTAACAAGGGACTAATCCCCTTAATTCTGGCTTCAGCTGCTTCGTCTGACAGTTGCCCAATTGGCAACAGGGCATGTTCTATTACAATTGGGCCATGAATTAAAATTTTGTGCATTGTGGAAGTCGTCGGGTACCATAAATACAGCTGGACATACAGTTTTGCTGTATCCATGGCGTAGGCAGCGAATTTCTGTGTTTCAATTTTGTGCCCACTTGATATAACCTCTAAAATTACTTTAAACCGATATATCAGTTCAACGTCCACATCCGTTATTTACCCGTGATCCATAAAAAATCTTCGGCTGGTATTCCCATTATTGGTGTTTCCAAATCCAGGTTTGGGAACACTACAAAATAATGCCCAGTTTGGTTTTAAATTCCTCTTGAACATTCGCCTTTCTTTAACTATTTTGTCGTTATCGGACATTAGTTGCCAATTTTTGACGGGTAATTTTTCTGACACGTGCAGCAACCTCTCGAATAATAATATTCTAACATGTAAAATGGATAAACCAAACTGCAATGTGCTAACATGAGCTTCACTTCTTTTTGATAAATTATTAAATTCTTTCGATGTGGCTCCGCAGATGTAACATTTCATAGTTCACGTGGAGTCAGTGACAGACAGCATTGCATACTTTGGAATCTGTTATTGTTAATGTCATCGTATGTTTTATAGACATGGTTCTGCTTCCTTCGATTTTAGTTTCTTTCAAACTGTTTACTTTTTAAGTATGTACGTAATTTATTTCTTCGTTAATATGTCAGCGGATTCCTTAACAAATCTTATCCTGATCGGTAGACAGTGCCCAGGAGAAGACTGTGTGGGATTCTGCAAGATGATTTGTCTGTTGTCTGCACCGCAAATTAGTTGTAGCGGTACCAGAGAGCTTTGAAATATATATTGGCATCTGATTCTAAGCTATTTTCAACCCTCCGCTTAAAAGATATTTTCAACTCCTCTCTGCCTGTTGAAATCATTTGCATTCCCACTTTGTCATTAATTCCAATGGACCATTGTTACCTTCGCTCAGAGTTTGAACTACTTATTCCAAATGTAGCAATAATCCTGGAGTAAGTAGTATGGTCCGATAAATCTTGCAAATTGATCTCGGCGCAAGTAGCTGTCACAAATAACATTCAGGAACAGGGAACAGTATTTTTTAGTATTTTTTTAAACTTTTTGTAATACGGTGTAACATGGGTAAAGCTTTTTGTCGCTGAATCGTATTGACTTCTTGACGAACATGCTTCTACAAATATAGTAAGAGCTTGTAAATATGATATTTGTTCTCTCTCACTTTTTTTGTTTTGACTACTGGAGTACGCTTTCTTGTATTTCATCGCTTGTCTAGGAGATTCAGTAATTTCCTTGAGAACTTTTGAAGCATCTGCCTTGCCGTAGACTCGCAGTTTCATCTGAGTGGTAAAAGTAAATTCATCGGTGTCCAGTGTTTGTCGGAGTTCTTTCATCTTTCTTCTTTTACTGCGTTCGCTTGAGTCGCTGAAAGAAGTCTTTGGTAGTTCCGATTGACCTGTTTCCAAGAGTATTTTCTAAAGTCCCTTGCAGCCAACTTTCATTCTTTTATTTTTAATGTCTCATCTTTGTGGGCAGTCAACCATCTGCGTTTAAACTCTGACTTTATGAAGGACACTTTGTGGTTAAACGCTTTATATTGTTCCTCCGAATAATTCTCTCGGCTCGGCAAAAACTTTTTAATATATTCCAATTTTTTGCTGATATCTTCGTCTTTGAGTTGTTGCATAATATCGTATAATTGTCTCAGAGTCATTAATTGGATTCCAAAAGACTCTAGAATTTGAAAAAAAAAATCTTGTAAAGTTAACAAAAATATGTGAAAATTAGTATTTTTGTCGCAAGCATTTAAATAAGTAATACCACGCGATTCCGCAGCTAATTCTTTTTGTATTATAAACACAAAGCTTTACTCATTGTAATAACATGAGAAAAAACATCGGGACAACCCTGAAGTACAACAAAATCGTTCGAGAAATGTTGCATTCATAAAACAAGAAAAAAAATCACTGAATTATTTACTATCTTCAAAGCGCAATAACTACATAAAGATAAATGACATAAAAGTAAAAATCTTTCAAATGTGTAAGTACGAGTGCCTCAGAAATTTCCATAATGCAACACTTTACGTTGTTCCTTTAAGGTGGACGTCAATTAATTTTGCTTCCTATACTTCCAATGGAAAAACTTTTGTACACATTTCCTTCACAATTAGTGTGTTCCCAAGGATGAAAATTTGAGCATCGATTAATAACTTCATATTATAACTTGGAATACTTAATATTTTCTAAAACATAACCATAATTATATTAAAAATCAATAACTTTTCCTTTGGTGGTGTTGAAACCAGAAAAAAGATGGCGCGACCTGTACTTTGATGACGTCAGTAGACAAACAAATGTTGGATTGCATCATTATGGTTATGTTTTAGAAAATATTAAGTATTCCAAGTTATAAAATGAAGCTATTTTAATCGATGTTCAAATTTTCACCCTTGGGAACGCATTAATTGTGAAGAAAATGTGTACAGAAGTTTTTCCATTGGAAGTATAGGAAGCAAAATTACTCGACGTCCACCTAAAACGTATGGCCGCCCCCCGGTGGCGCAGTGGTCTAAGGCGTTGGCCTCTGATCATTCGTCCGAAAGGGGTCCGGGTTCGAATCCCGGTGAGGCATGGATGTTGTGTTTGTCTTACGGCACTGGCTCTCTCCCTTCCTGGAACCAGTGACCCTAAATTAGGGACGGGCGACTGCTTATAGCCCATTGAGTTGCTCACGGTGGTCGTTAAACCTCCAAAAAAAAAAAAACGTATGCAAATCGCTAATACACGTGCGATGTTCCAGAGACTGCCTAGAAGAGACACATGCACTATTAGCAACCTTCAACTTCCGGCTGAGCGGCGCGCCACATCGGTGCATGAACGAAAAAAAAAGAAAATGAGACACGTCCCGTCGTTCCCTGTCTATTCAGCTCCCTCTATGGCAAGAATTATATGCCTACGGCAACATTGACGAAAACGACTTTTGGCCAGGTTTTCGATGCAAATACCACACCGTGCGCAGCCTTGAAATTCAAAATTTGAATTTTTAACACATTCAACAAGATTCACTTATCAGTATTGACATAAAATTAGCATTCAATCATATTCCTCAACCAAGTTCGCAGCACTTTTTATTAGCTTGCCTTTTACAAGTCAAAAGGATGTGGCCACAACGCAGCTTCAGAGCCTCACGAGGACCGCGCAAGTTGGCGGTATTTATTTTCGATTTAGAAAAGTGGCACTCCAGCATGTACTTGGAGTGCCACTTTTAGAGAGCCGAAAAGTACCGCTTCCGGTGGTGTACAAAATTTTCTTTTGGGTGTACAAAGCTTTGGCAGCGTTGATTTTTTATTTTGGAAAAGTGGCACTCCAGGTACATGTACCTGCTGCTCAGGCAACATCAGAAATATCGCTGTGATTCAAAGTTTAAGTTTCCGTTATCTTTTTTCGGTTCAGTTATTTGGCAACTGAACCAGAAACGGTGAACACGAGCATACAATTTGTAAGTGTTGTATGTAGGTATAACGGTAGGTAAAACAGGCCAATAACATTACTGCTCACTGCGTAAGAATTTGAATGAATGCGACCCACACTATTCTTGAAGAAGTTAGGTAGATTACGAATTAGTAGTTCAGAGTATTTTTTAGTCTTTCCTTTCGCCAACCCAAGTAACAATACAGCGCTATTACTCACGCAGACGCCTGGCATTGTTCCAAAAAATCGAGGACAGGTCAGCAGACAGGAAGCGAGCAGTATCTTTTTCTGATGTTTACAAGTTTCCTGAGCATAACAGCTCAAAAACTACATGGTGAGGTCTCACGCGGAGCAGCATCCCTGTTAAAACAAAAAAACTAAGGCATATTTTTTATAGATTAACTTAATCGCATAAGAAGTCTTCTGGCGTTTTTTTGTTTCTTTTTTCCGTACCTTCCACAATAATACACTCTCAAGTTGACTTGGGGTCGACTTTTCGTTTTTTACTCAGAGACTTAGCCAGCGGGGGCTCACCATGCCCTTGGAGCCAAGTAAGTTCCCTTGGATGATTGACGCTGTTGAAAATGAACATTTATTTCGGAAATATATGAAAACTACTTTGGATTTCTTTATGAACATAAATACTTTATTTGTTGCTAGTTTTTTAAAGGGAAATCGACATGAGGGTGCACGAACGATGGATAACTAAAAATAAAAAAAATCGAGGTGATTGGTAGGAACAGCTGTGCCAGTGATTCTCTGGCATACGGCCACACAATTTGTTGGTGCAAAGTAAGGGTCAGGGGAGAAAGGAATAGCTTTGCTGGTTTTTTTGTTTTTTTTTTTAAACGAAAAAATTTGAAAAAAACACACGTGAAATTCGGAAGAATATATGCATAAAAAAAGAAGGGGTGTGAATGCGTAGTTAAGCTGAAAACTAAATTATGGTTCGTCCCTTGACTATGCTGCTGTTAAAAAACTTCCAGATAATGATTGTTAAACAATGAAGTCCTGTCGTGAGGAAGTTTTATCGGGATGTATTCCTCTATACGTTGGATAACAGGGTTGGAGAGAACTTCTTGTGCTCGCGGGAGACAAAGAGCATTCAACTTCTTTCTGCACATCTCTTGCAGTCAGTAAGAGTGGTTTTTCGATGCTTTGTGTGCGAGAAAAGGGTTTCGCTGTGGCGGGAATGCGAAGGCTCTTGGTTTTTGAGTGGAGAAGGGGCGGAATTTTGTGTTGACCACGGAGAGGTGAGGCTATCACTGAAGAACGAATGTCATTTAAGCGGGGGAGAAGGGGGAGAGATGGAAAGATTTGAAATACGACTCTGGTGGATCCACAGAAAGGGACCAGAACTCTAAACTAGAAAAATTAATGGTTTTTTTTTTGTTTTTTTCGTGCTTTTTGGGAGTTTCTTTTCTATCAGTGATAAGTAAGGTACTTGTAGCTCAAACACCAAAAAGCAATTTCAGGTACAGTAGAACTCCAATTATTTTAATTACCCGGATTAATTCGGACCACAGCCCATCCGGATAATTGAATTGTCTTTTTTTTTTTTTTCTGTACGCCAAATACGTATTTATTAATTGAAGTGAGAGAATTTAATTTTTTCGTTTATCGTATTTTATAACAACAAATGTTATACAGTTTTAAAAATAAATATCTACTGTACTGCATTATTCCGCATTGTTTAATGAACAAAAAAACTAAAAACACGTAAATAAATTAACAAAAATCTTGATTTTTACATGGCCTTGAAAGAAGAACAATCGATCCGGATAATTGGAGTTCCGGATAAAAGGTGTTCTGGATATTCGGAGTCCGGATAATTGAAGTTCTATTGTTCTTGGATAAATTCCAGTTTTCTTCTCCCTCTTTTCCTATTCTTTATTGTATTGTTTTTAATTTTCGATGCAGAGAAATTCTGTAGCGAAGCAAATTAACAAAAGGTGCGGTAAAACAACTACCACCTGTATTTGCAGGAAATCTAGTTTGACGTTGAGCACAGAGTAGGGTGACCATATTTCCTTGAGACAAAAACGGGACAAAAAAAAAAAAAGTAAGACTAAAAAAATGTTTTTTGATTACTCAAACATATTGAGCTTACCATTATTCTTCAGTTAACAGTGACAGAACCCATACAATTTCACCACGATCGCACCATGAATATTTCTTCGATGAAGTAACCTTACGCAGTAAATTTCGTCCTTTTACATGAACACATGGCTTCGATATAGTCGCGACTACGCCCATGCTCAGTTAACGTTTTAGAAATGTTTCTCCAGTCATTACATCCCATTTTCATTACATACTATATATAGCTTTCGTGAAAAGTTTGCAAACAAAGCAATATACTGATTTGCTTGTGTCCGTTACACAAGCAAATCAGTATATGTGGAATCAAAGAGAAACGGGCGTCCGTTTCTACTCCCGTTTATCTTTGATTCCATTACTTTTGATGCAATAGAAGTGCGATTCATTTGAAGCTTCTACAATATTCCCAGTCGCGATCTTTATACACGACTTTCAAACATTCAGTATTACCGACATTTTGCTGTTTATTAATTAATTAAAACTCAATCATTTTGTTATTCAAACCTATATCATTTGGCAATAATAAAATGTCATTTGTGTATGCATCCGTACTTGCAAAATCAGATTCGATTCTTAGATTAGTACTTACTTCGATTTTCCGTTGGATTTGCAGATGCATAAGAGGCCCAAGTTGTTTCTACATTTTCTACTTGGTAATCTAATTTGGTTTCTTCACTGTCTTCCACACGTAGTCCCTCATGCACTTATACCAAGTCCACCTCCATTGCTGTTGACTCCGATTCTTTCTCTTCCTGAAGTGGATGCATAGGTCGTCGCAAAAACGACTGAACAGAATTTGTTAAGCTCGGTGTGCTTTTACTTCTAATTGTTTACATTTACGTTTTGACGCACGGGATTCAAATTTTCTTTTCATCATTTTAGTTACAAAATACATATCAACATCACCAAGCGAAGACACAACACAAACTACGTATGCAACGACACACACTGGGATGATGGGATCGCATAGTTGAATCGATTAAGTAAGGCTTTAACGGCATGGGGAAGGAAAGTAGTAGACGGCTTGACGTGGTTGCCAATCAGAAAAAGGCGGATTCTTTCCAAGGAGGTTAGAATAGTATTTCTGGAGATGCCCCGAGTCTCTTAACCGTGAAGCCGCCAACTGTGGGAATTTGTCGTTGTTTACATGATACCTATGCAATTTCAACCGTGTGTATTTTGAAATAGCGTGGCTTTTGGTTGCAGAAACAGTGTTAATGTCAAACCGGAATGAATTATACTTCTTATACGAGTGAAGTTTTTAATTTTAACGTTACATTTTGTTTAGAATTCGCACTACCATTCGTGTATTTCAATTTAAAATAAAAATGGAAAGGAGTCTCAAAATAATTAGGAATTTTATAAATTCAGCATTTTCTCACACATCGGCAGCAATTTACAATGCGAAATTGGAAACATTTGCGACGAAAGAATGCGATTCAGCCAACACAAAACCTATCAGCTTTCCCACACTTTGAAGGCTGTTGCTCGCTGTTATAGGCTTCATGCAAACTGGTACTACTCCATTAGCAAGGGCGTCTCCAGATATCTTATTCTAACCTCCTTGATTTTCTCCCATACTACATACTAGCCGCGCGATATAGAATGCTGTAATCCGGAAGTAATCTTTCCTTCGCGAGGCAGGAACCCACCGACGACATTATAAGGAAGGAACTCGCGAAGCACACGTTTGAGCTTCAGCTTGAAGCCCCCAGCTAGCGCTTATTCCGCTTAATTGGAAATCCGGCCTTGAGTGTTCCAGTTTTTGCACTCTAAATTTATGCAGTTACTTAGATCTTCGATGATATAGGTGGATATACGGGCATAAATTAAGCTGATGTAATGTAACAGCAGAAATTTGAAAATTTCATCGTCCTGGAACGGGAATCGAACCTGCACCTCCCGATCTGCGCTAGAGTATGCTAGCCATTACACCACCCGAACAACGAAATCCAAAACAACTTAGGCTTATCTGAGACGTCAGATTGATTTGCTTATCTGAGACGTCAAATATCAAGTTGTGTTTACAACTTGATATTTACTCACTTGCTGGTGATATTACTTAGCGCTGCAATGGAAAACGATTGTTTCGACCAGTGCAGTGAAAATCTGACGTCTCAGATAAGCCTCAGTTGTTTGGATTTCGTTGTCCTAGGTGGTGTAACGGTTAGCATACTCGAGCGCAAATCGGGAGATGCGGATTAGATTCTCGTTTCAGGACGACGATATTTTCAAATTTCTGCGGTTACGTTACATATAAGAACAGCTTGATTTATGTCCGTATTGTTACACGGCACTAGCAGTGTTCCTGCCGAGTCTGCCGGTAACGGTGCTTGAGACCTGAAGTACAATTTAGTTGGCCACGGCACCAGGTGAGAATCTCAGGTGCACTGCTGCACTCAAAGATTCACACCAGAACATAAAAAATGAAAAGTTGAAGAATGACCCGAAGCATAAGGCTTGGGTGAATCCACCTTGTGAACAAAATAACAACAACAAATAAAAAATAAAATAATCTAAAAAAAAAATGATACTTTGGGATCAGAGTTGTGATGAGGTTCACCCGCAATCACCAATTCGTGACTGAGTGTAGTGGTCCGGATCTTACTCCGGTACATTCAATCCCCAACCAGCCAGTACAACACTCACTTTCGCAAATAACACATGATTCTCAAATACACAACACAACATTTAATAACGTTCTGCGAGATTTAAACAGATACGGCGCTCTCTAGGCGCATAGACAATTGCCCCTCTTATGTGGGCAGCATACGGTGTCACACTTTACTGTCGGATAACGCAGCCGACTGAGTCTCCACCGGACTATCTGAACAAGAGATACTACTCGTTTACACACTAAATAGAGCTGCAGGTGATATTCATATACAATTGCTTAGAGAATGAAAAAAAAAATTATATGCAAACGATCACATTAAAAATACTCGCGACACAAAATACACAAGCACGTTAATTTGCGGTATAAGATTATAGGTGCGAAATACTGCCAAAGTTAATTAACTAAATCTAATAAGCATGCACATGCAGATCCCTTCCCCGCTCGCTTTGGCCCTGAACCAAAGTTAAAAGAAACTGTCCCGCCCAGCGGAATTTGTGGCCACACCTTCTCCTTTATTCATGTAAAAAAAAGTAATCAGGAAATGGGCCCTGTAAGAAATTGAAATCTGTATGTGCAGGTATTTCCTCTGAGGTTCAGTCACTCAGCATTACTGCATCTATGTCCATGCAGCTTTGGGTGTCGGGATGGCACAAGTTCGCAGATGTGCGAAGAAAGAAAAAGGAAATATTCATCTACTTACAGTTACGTGACTTTGCTGTGCAAATCCGTTGTGCATCACATAATATCACACGACAAGACAAAAAAAAAAAACACGCACACAGACACTTGCACCATGTGGCAGCACCGATGATTCAACACTTCACTTTGACGCTTGATGTAAATGAAGCACACAATTAAAAATGGTAATATCACGCCGCCCTTTGTTGCAATGATTAGAGTGCACACTGATCTATTCTCGTGACGATTTGAAGGTGGCCGTTAAGCAAAATAGGCCCTCTCACATCGGATGTTGCGGTTTCCAAGATTGATTTTCTGTGTTCCTGGGAAATGATTTTTGTTGTCGTGAAGAAATAATTGTGAACGTCGACTGCTGGGAGAGTGGGACACATTCAATTCCGCTGCTGCTATAGTTGATTCCGTCCGTCGCTACCTTCCGTCCTTTTTGACCGTTCATTCCCAATTCAGTCAGTTCCTTTCCGTTCGCAAACCATCTATCTACCCTGCCTGAGTACGCAGTTCAAATATGCCACTCGCAGGTTTCGTTTCCATTTTTTTTATCGAGTTGCGACCGCCAGCCCTGAGATTAATTTTCTCGGCCGAGCGAAATCAGACGTGCTTTTACCTTAAGCGTATATCGGCAACTCAACATTTCACCTGTATATTTGTTAGGTATCGAAGCCACCGCTCTTACGCTCATATTTTTCTTTCGCCATGTTTTATCCCGTCGCACTTACACGTAGTGGCTTCGCTGCTTACGTGATCACACACACGCACACATGGGGCCTCGCTTCTCCCCGTAAGACAAGCGCGTCTCTTCACTTCCTCCACAGTAGGGGATGAATGGGGGTGACGATTCCACACTGCAGTGGTTGGCATCCGAACCCGACTTTGCATGGCTTCGCTTCTCATTGGAATGACCACTGTCCACTCGCAGACTTCTTAATTCCCCTGTAACTTGGCTTTCATTAGGCCAAACAGTCGCTGAGTTCCATTACGCTCCAGCCTAGAAATTTCTGCTTTATCCCGCGGATTTAGGCATTCTGCTGTCTTTATGGCAAACTGGCATCTCCAGCTGCCTCGAGTTGTCTCCATTTCTTACCAAATGCGGGGAGGTTTGCTGCTTCATTTTCCCCAATTCATTTTGCTGCAGATCCAAGGCATCCAGCCTTTCACATCGGAGAGCATACAGACAACTAAACTTTCTTCCTTATTTTCACGCTAAGTGCGAACTCTTATTTTTCTGCACGGACCACACAGAGAGCAATTGTTCTCGAAAATGCCCCAAACAATCGACGAATTTACGATTATTCGCTAAACCTTTTGTCCCCATCTTCATTCATTTACTCAAGTGGACCCCTCTTCGAAAGGTACCATTCCGTGTTGCTTAGTTTCCCGTCAGCTGCGCCCTGATATTTATGACCTAACAGAGCTATTCTGAGACCACCCAGCCAGAGAGAGAATTCTTCGCCTCTTTTCTTTCCAAACCCCCAGATAAAACTTTATCTGCTGTTTACACTTTTAAACTCCAATCAAGCCTCGAACATAATTAATACTTAATTAATTTCACACATCAACCACGCCCATTAATTACTAAATTAATGGCTGGGGTGGGTCGTAACATCGGCCCCTCCTCAAGAAATCCAGAAGTCCTCTTCTGGGCCTATCGCTTTGCTCTTATCAATTTCCAGAGCAACCATTGAGTGCTACCTTTTCCCACAGGTAGAAACAATTTAAAATGACAAAAATATTGCGTTTCTTGCCTTCAAGAGCATTGGAGCGACTTCCCAATTATCCCGCAATTTTGTTAATTAATTTAGAGAACATCCGAAAGAAAAAACAACGTAAATGAGAAATAAATAAAAAAACTGAACTGTAAAAGAACATGTGAGCCTGCCGAACTGTGATTCCTAGCTGCCTCATACCATACGCGACATGGCGGACAAATTTTAAAGTTTTCTTCAGGTTTTAGGAGGGGGGTGTCCACTGTAACAGTATTAATTATTATATGTGTTCACAACTTGATAGTTGGGTATATTCTGGATTTCAGATACTTACGCAAGAAGTGCAAACGTCTTTTACAGTAACCTAAAAATGTTGTTATCGAAAAATGAGAAACACAAATAACGAACCCGATTAGTTTTAATTTGGAGCCCCTTAATAAATTTCGTCCAATATCGTAACTGCAATTCAACATAGCTGTTGTTTCACAGTAGCAGTTACTCTTACTTCATAATAACTTTAAGGAGCTGAAAGTGTTAAAACAGAAACGGATCCATCACACCTCTTAAGAAACGCAAAATAGGAATTATCTCTAAGCCACCAACGCACTTTACTGGATAAAGTGAATGTGAATAGTTAATACACATTACAAATAGATTATATGACAATTTCCAATTGCTCTTTAAAGTTTTCAGGAATTCCGAAATATTCAAAAATATTTCCCCCGAAATTGAACAAACACTGTCTTTAACATTATTCTACGTGCGAATCTATATAATTTAACGAATTTATTAAGCAGAAATATCGGCATTACAACAAGAAGTTGCACACACGCCAAAAACTAACATGATGATAACAAAAGCGCGCGAGTGCTTTTCAAGTTTGTAATGCGTTTTTCACTGAACATTTCAAAAAATTTTAATATTTTGATGCGGGTCTCACTCAATACCATAGTTCATGCTCCGCAGGTAAACCCATTACGACTGCATACTTTTTACACCTACAATTTCGGTCATGCACCGAAACGTGAAACAGTTTGCACGCAAGAAAAAACTAAAATTCGTAAAAGCAGACAAAGCTGCTACCAAAAGCGTTCTTCGCGCAAAAGTTGATATTGCTGCATACCATCTAATCTTTAGCTGTTGATTTAAAAAACATTCAAAAGTTTAATAATTCCGCGAAATTTTAGTAGATTCTTGTCACGAACTTGACAACGGTGAGTGAATGACGTCCCTCCGTCAAAGCGCATCTGTGCTTGAGCATAAAAAAACTAGTCAAATATTTGTTCTGAACAATCAGTTGTTTTTTTGCTATACAAACATTTGGTATTTTCCTGTATTTTTTGCGATTGTAAACATGAAATGAGATACAAAAAGGAAAATTAACACAAACTATTATATATATATATATCACTTGAAGATAATTATGGGAGATTTCAATGCAAAAATAGGGCAACGACAACAGAATGAAACTTCAGTAGGTAAATTCGGTCACGGCAACCGAAACCAGCGTGGAAATACTCTCGTAGAGTTTGCAGAGGCAGAAGGGTTTTCTTCTTGAACTCCTTTTTCAAGAAAAAGCCACACAGGAAATGGACATGGAGACATCCAAATGGGACGACAAGTGAAATTGATTTTATTATGTGTAACAAAAAATTCGTCATAGAAGACTGCAGTGTGCTAAACAAGTTCAACACAGGCAGTGACCATAGATTGGTGAGATGTAAGATGCACCTCAACACTAAACTCGAACGTAGCAAGCTCATAAGACAAACAAAATAACCTTAAAAAACACCATAATACCTTCAAATTGGAACTGAAGAACAGATTCTCGGCTTTAGAAGGCCTAACATCGGAAGAAGTGGATATTTCTGAAGTTAACAGAAAAGTAACCAAAGCTCTTATGGAAACAGCAACAAAATTAGCTGGGTCTAAGAACAAATTGCATGTGAACAAATTATCAGGAAAAACCAAAATGTTGATGCAAAAAAGAAGAGTGATGAGGACAACTAAAGAAGATAAAACTTCCAAAGTGGAATATATAGAGCTATGCAAGACAATACGAAAAAGTATCACTGAAGACATAAGGAAATTCAACTGTGAACTAGTAAGGAAAGCAATTGAAAACAACCAAAGCCTAAAGATAGCAAAGGGACATCTCAGTAAGGGGAAAAAACAGATTATGGCACTGAGAAAAGAAGATGGTTCTGTAACAAGAAATAGAGGCGAAATTTTGACAAGAGTGAAAGATTTCTACTCCAAATTATATGAAAGGGATGATACATGTACTCCAGACATCACGAAAGGTACCAGAGTTCTTCCAGTCCTTCCAGCAGAAGTTGCACATGCAATCAAGAACATGAAGCGAGGAAAAGCTCCAGGAGAAGATGGAATTACTGTAGACATCATACAAGAAGCAAGTGGAGAAATCGAAACAGTACTCGCCCAAATTTTCACTCGATGCCTTAATGAAGGGAAAATTCCTGAGGATTGGAACAACGCTACAATGATCTTGCTACATAAAAAAGGTGACATTGAGGATCTCAGGAACTACAGACCTATCAGCCTCCTATCAGTGGTTTATAAAATCTTCACTAAAGTTCTTTCACACCGCTTGAAGGTGACACTGGACATGGCTCAACCGAGAGAACAAGCTGGATTCAGGAGTGGCTACAGCACAATAGATCATATCCACGTACTGAGAGAACTAACTGAAAGAGCGAGGGAATATGAACTTCCATTGTGCATGGCTTTTATCGATTATGAAAAAGCCTTTGATTCGGTGAAACAAACCATCAGCACTTGCAATGGCTCTGAAATCCTGCGGTATTGAAGATGCATACATTAATATTATTAATAACATCTATGAAAATGCAAGTGCAAAGATTCGGCTGTTTGAAAATACAACACACATAAAAATTGGAAAAGGAGTGAGACAAGGTGACACCATATCTCCGAAGCTCTTTAATGCCGCACTGGAAAATGTCTTTCAATCACTGAACTGGGAAAACAAAGGAATAAAGATTAATGGAGATTATCTAACCCACCTTCGTTTTGCTGATGACATAGTCATTTTTGCAACTACCCCATCAGAGCTACAGAATATGATGCAGGAACTTGCTGACAAGAGTAAAGAAGTGGGATTAAAAATGAACTTTCAGAAGACAAAAGTGATGTTCAATGCTTTTACAAGAAATGAAGATTTATCGATTGATGGAGAAAAGCTGGAGATGACAGACACGTACGTTTATCTTGGACAGCAGATATCAAGTGAGGGTCACATTGGTGAAGAAATTAATCGGCGTACAAAACTTGCCTGGAGAGCTTTTGGAAGAAACAGCATAATTTTCAAGAGCAATATGCCATTATGTCTTAAAAGAAAAGTGTTTGATGAATGCATCCTTCCAGTGCTTACGTATGGTGCGGAGACGTGGACCTTAGCTAAAATAGACATACAAAGGCTGCAGACAACTCAAAGCAGCATGGAGAGGTGCATGCTTGGTGTAACCAGGAGAGATAAGAAGAGGAACACGTGGATCCGAAAAATGACAAGAGTGGAAGACATCATGATCAGAGTTAAATCCCTGAAATGGCAATGGGCTGGACATACTGCCAGAAGAACAGACCATCGATGGACAGCCGAAATTTTAGATTGGATTCCAAGGGACAGGAAAAGACCCAGAAGACCACATGGAAGATGGGTGGATGAAATTCGAAAGTATGCGGGAGTGACATAGAGGTGACTGGCACAAGACAGACCGTTGTGGAGGAAACTTGGGGAGACCTTCGTCCAGCAGTGGATTGATAATGGTTGACAATGATGATGATGATGATATATATATATATATATATATATATCATTGTCAACCATTATCAATCCACTGCTGGACGAAGGTCTCCCCAAGTTTCCTCCACAACGGTCTGTCTTGTGCCAGTCTCCTCCATGTCACCCCTGCATACTTTCGAATTTCATCCACCCATCTCCCATGTGGTCTTCTTCTGGGTCTTTTCCTGTCCCTTGGAATCCAATCTAAAATTTCGGCTGTCCATCGATGATCTGTCCTTCTGGCAGTATGTCCAGCCCATTGCCATTTCAGGGATTTAACTCTGATCATGATGTCTTCCACTCTTGTCATTTTTCGGATCCACGAGTTCCTCTTCTTATCTCTCCTGGTTACACCAAGCATGCACCTCTCCATGCTACTTTGAGTTGTCTGCAGCCTTTGTATGTCTCTTTTAGTTAAGGTCCACGTCTCTGCACCATACGTAAGCACTGGAAGGATGCATTGATCAAACACTTTTCTTTTAAGACATAATGGCATATTGCTCTTGAAAATTCTGCTGTTTCTTCCAAAAGCTCTCCAGGCAAGTTTTGTACGCCGATTAATTTCTTCATCAATGTGACCCTCACTTGATATCTGCTGTCCAAGATAAACGTACGTGTCTGTTATCTCCAGCTTTTCTCCATCAATCGATAAATCTTCATTTCTTGTAAAAGCATTGAACATCACTTTTGTCTTCTGAAAGTTCATTTTTAATCCCACTTCTTTACTCTTGTCAGCAAGTTCCTGGATCATACTCTGCAGCTCTGATGGGGTAGTTGCAAAAATGACCACGTCATCAGCAAAACGAAGGTGGGTTAGATAATCTCCATTAATCTTTATCCCCTTGTTTTCCCAGCTCAGTGACTGAAAAACACCCTCCAATGTGGCATTAAAGAGCTTCGGAGATATGGTGTCACCTTGTCTCACTCCCTTCCCAATTTTTACGTGTGTTGTATTTTCAAACAGCCTAATCTTTGCACTTGCATTTTCATAGATGTTATTAATAATATTAATGTATGCATCTTCAATACCGCAGGTTTTCAGAGCCATTGTAACTGCTGATGGTTTCACCGAATCAAAGGCTTTTTCATAATCGATAAAAGCCATGCACAATGGAAGTTCATATTCCCTCGCTCTTTCAATTAGTTCTCTCAGTACGTGGATATGATCTATTGTGCTGTAGCCACTCCTGAATCCAGCTTGTTCTCTCGGTTGAGCCATGTCCAGTGTTACCTTCAAGCGGTGTGAAAGAACTTTAGTGAAGATTTTATAAACTACTGATAGGAGGCTGATAGGTCTGTAGTTTCCGAGATCCTCAATGTCACCTTTCTTATGTAGCAGGATCATTGTAGCGGTGTTCCAATCCTCAGGAATCTTTCCTTCATTAAGGCATCGAGTGAAAATTTGGGCGAGTACTGTTTCGATTTCTCCACTTGCTTCTTGTATGATGTCTACAGTAATTCCATCTTCTCCTGGAGCTTTTCCTCGCTTCATGTTCTTGATTGCATGTGCAACTTCTGCTGGGAGGACTGGAGGAACTCTGGTACTGGTATCTTTCATGATGTCTGGAGTGCATATATCATCCCTTTCATATAATTTGGAGTAGAAATCTTTCACTCTTGTCAAAATTTCGCCTCTATTTCTTGTTACAGAACCATCTTCTTTTCTCAGTGCCATAATCTGTTTTCTTCCCTTACTGAGATGTCCCTTTGCTATCTTTAGGCTTTGGTTGTTTTCAATTGCTTTCCTCACTAGTTCACAGTTGAATTTCCTTACGTCTTCAGTGATACTTTTTCTTACTGTCTTGCATAGCTCTATATATTCCACTTTGGAAGTCACATCTTCTTTAGTTGTCCTCATCTCTCTTCTTTTTTGCATCAACATTTTGGTTTTTCCTGATAATTTGTTCAAATGCAACTTGTTCTTAGACCCAGCTAATTTTGTTGCTGTTTCCATAAGAGCTTTGGTTACTTTTCTGTTAACTTCAGAGATGTCCACTTCTTCCGATGTTAGGCCTTCTAAAGCAGAGAACCTGTTCTTCAGTTCTAACTTGAAGGTATTATGGTGTTTTTTAAGGTTGGTTATGTCAATAGATTTTGTTTGTCCTATGAGCTTGCCATGTTCAAGTTTAGTGTTGAGGTGCATCTTACATCTCACCAATCTATGGTCACTACCTGTGTTGAACTTGTTTAGCACACTGCAGTCTTCTATGACGAATTTTTTGTTACACATAATAAAATCAATTTCACTTGTCGTCCCATTTGGATGTCTCCATGTCCATTTCCTGTGTGGCTTTTTCTTGAAAAAGGAGTTCAAGATGAAAAACCCTTCTGCCTCTGCAAACTCAACGAGAGTATTTCCACGCTGGTTTCTGTTGCCTTGACCGAATTTACCTACTGAAGTTTCATTCTGTTGCCGTTGCCCTATTTTTGCACTGAAATCTCCCATAATTATCTTCAAATGCTGCTTACCTTTATTATTTAGATGACAAATTTCCTCATAAAATTCTTCAATTTCTTCTTCAGGATGACTTGTGGTGGGTGCATAAGTTTGAATAATCTGAGCCTGGTACCTTTTCGAGAGTTGGATAACAAGTCGTGCAGCTCTGTCAGAGGAACTTTCAACTTCTACAACTTTGTCCTTCAGTTTCTTGTTTATTATAAATCCAACACCACTAGTTCTGCCAGTATCTGTCCCACGATAGTAGAAGAGATGTCCACTTTTCAGTTCGATGAGATCTTCTCCTTTTCTCCTTACCTCACTTAGCCCCACGATGTCCCACTTGATCCTTTGTAGTTCCTCTTCCAATTCAAGAAGCCTTGAATCAGAAGATAGGGAGCGTCCATTGTAAGTAGCCAAGGTCAGCATCAGATGGCAGCCTAGTCCGGTCCTCCGGGGATTCTTAGCACCCTCTGCCTTCATGTCGCACTGGCCGCTGCCTTGGCCAGGTACATTCCAGCTGCCGGAGACTGAGGGCCAAGATTTAAGTTGTGGAATCATTTTGGAGGGGTTTGGCCATAACTCACCACGCTGGCCAAGCGGGTTGGTGAGTGTGGGATAGCATTTCCTCTGATCCCGATGGTATAGTTATACCGCTATGGGCGGTCGTCAGAGCCCCTTTAGTGGGAACAGGATGCACCACGAGAAGGCGGGGTTGACATTTGTCAAGGAGAGGCTTTGATGTTACGCATCACCTGACCTTACATCCCATATATATATATATATATATATATATACTTAAGAGCAAAACTGAAGACTAAGGAAAAATTTTTAGAATTTAACACGAAGGGTGCAAAATAACCTGAAAATCAAAACGCACAACGCAGCAGTTTTGAAAATTCAGAATTCACATTCTATAAAGAAGAGACCTAAGCAAAAAAAATACATATAATTTTGACTCACACCTAGTACAACATAGAAAAGGTTATGTATCTACCTGTGTGAGTAAAAGGAGAAAAGATAAAAAAATAAAATAAAACAACTGAATGTAGAAGGTGTCGAGAATACTGAGCCTTGGCTTTATCAAGGACCAGCAAAAACTCTGCATTTTCTCACTTCTACAAAGACCTAGTTGGAAATGGGTTTCTGCAAGGCCATAGATGCAAGTAACATTCCCACCTAAAATAGTTTAAAAAATATATATATAAGTCATGTCCTCCGTAGAGTAGCATGACCTAGCACTAGTTAACAATTTCGCTTGCATCCATTAACCTTCATGGCCCGACCCATGCTCTTCATCTGTTACTATTAGAGGTCAGCCATGTTCTCCTCTTGTGAGGAGAAAAGTTTTTGTCACACAAGAGGTAAGCTCTCTTCCTTGTTTTTGGGTTCTAGGTTTTATAAGTTCAATGTTTGTACTTTATGTACCTTTTCTCTGTCGTTTTTTAGCTTTTCAGCTTTTAAGCATTGGTTTGTCTGTTAACATTTATGCGGGTTTTAACTCTTACTTTTCTTTGTAACTTTGAGCGTCTTTTGGGGTACCTAGGAACAGAAGATGGCTAAGCTTGTTCCTTTTCTATGCGCTGTCTATGCGCTGTTTTTTCAAAGTAGTAAAGTTCTTAATAACTAATTAATTATGCACTTAAAGCACTGCTGAAATACTTTGTACATATTGCAACTAACTGTTTAAGGTATATAACTTTCACAAAGTTTTCTTTAGTTAATTATTATCTTTAACTTATTCTCGTTTTCGTGCTGTCATAAGTTGTAGAGTAGGGGGTTTTAGACTCAAGTTTTCTTTCAAAAATCTGTTCGTTATAAATTAACATTTCCTTTTTTAATTGCAATGTAAAATTTGGATTTCTTTTGCATTGTTTTTCAGGTTTAAATTCTCTCTCAAACGAACTTGGAATTTCGTTATAGCTGAAAATCATTTCTATTTATTATGTCACTCTCACAGCTTGAGTTCTCTTTAATCTTCTTCTCTCTGTTTAATAGTAACAGATGAAGAGCATGGGTCGGGCCATGCAGGTTAATGGATGCAAGCGAAATTGTTAACTAGTGCTAGGTCATGCTACTCTACGGAGGACATGACTTATATATATATTTTTTAAACTATTTTAGGTGGGAATGTTACTTGCATCTATGGCCTTGCAGAAACCCATTTCCAACTAGGTCTTTGTAGAAGTGAGAAAATGCAGAGTTTTTGCTGGTCCTTGATAAAGCCAAGGCTCAGTATTCTCGACACCTTCTACATTCAGTTGTTTTATTTTATTTTTTTATCTTTTCTCCTTTTACTCACACAGGTAGATACATAACCTTTTCTATGTTGTACTAGGTGTGAGTCAAAATTATATGTATTTTTTTGCTTAGGTCTCTTCTTTATAGAATATATATATATATATATAACATTCTCTACAATGGAACTGAAATACGTACACGCAGTGCTACCATACAAGATATTGCGAAACAAACTACAGCGGATGAGTTCAGTGTGAGAGCAAAATACTTGTATAATGAAGAACGTAAGCTTTCATTCGTATAAACTTCATTCGGTTTGATTTTATAAAAACTAAAATAATCAAAAAACATTACGAATTTACTGAGCTGTATAGATATGACATATAAACTCGAATTATATTGAATTTTGTTCATAATACGTATTTCCTTTCACCCGAGATCAGTCCCCCGAATTTTGCATAAAAATATTGAAAAAAAGAAAAATATGAATATAAAGCAAACAAAAATTTTAAGTATTACGCATTCAAGTATACCTATGCAATTCATGAGACCTACTTCACTTATGAACTTCTAAAGTATTTGTACTCGAACACATGAGCAAAAGTACAAAGTAAAAAACATTTATATATTTAAGGGTAAGTATATGAACTTCCATTGTGCATGGCTTTTATCGATTATGAAAAAGCCTTTGATTCGGTGAAACCATCAGCAGTTACCACGGCTCTGAAATCCTGCGGTATTGAAGATGCATACATTAATATTATTAATAACATCTATGAAAATGCAAGTGCAAAGATTCGGCTGTTTGAAAATACAACACACATAAAAATTGGAAAGGGAGTGAGACAAGGTGACACCATATCTCCGAAGCTCTTTAATGCCACATTGGAAAATGTCTTTCAATCACTGAACTGGGAAAACAAAGGGATAAAGATTAATGGAGATTATCTAACCCACCTTTGTTTTGCTGATGACGTAGTCATTTTTGCAACTACCCCATCAGAGCTGCAGAGTATGATCCAGGAACTTGCTGACAAGAGTAAAGAAGTGGGATTAAAAATGAACTTTCAGAAGACAAAAGTGATGTTCAATGCTTTTACAAGAAATGAAGATTTATCGATTGATGGAGAAAAACTGGAGATAACAGATACGTATGTTTATCTTGGACAGCAGATATCAAGTGAGGGTCACATTGATGAAGAAATTAATCGGCGTACAAAACTTGCCTGGAGAACTTTTGGAAGAAACAGCATAATTTTCAAGAGCAATATGCCGTTATGTCTTAAAAGAAAAGTGTTTGATCAATGCATCCTTCCAGTGCTTACGTATGGTGCAGAGACGTGGACCTTAACTAAAAGAGACATACAAAGGCTGCAGACAACTCAAAGTAGCATGGAGAGGTGCATGCTTGGTATAACCAGGAGAGATAAGAAGAGGAACTCGTGGATCCGAAAAATGACGAGAGTGGAAGACATCATGATCAGAGTTAAATCCCTGAAATGGCAATGGGCTGGACATACTGCCAGAAGGACAGACCATAGATGGACAGCCGAAATTTTAGATTGGATTCCAAGGGACAGGAAAAGACCCAGAAAAAGACCACATGGGAGATGGGTGGATGAAATTCGTAAATATGCGGGAGTGACATGGAGGAGACTGGCACAAGACAGACCGTTGTGGAGGAAACTTGGGGAGACCTTCGTCCAGCAGTGGATTGATAATGGTTGACAATGATGATGATGATGATGAATAACAAAATACTTTGTTTAACTGAAATTATAACGAAGTTCAAGTAAAAACTGGAAATTACTATAAAAGAAGCATTCTTTCTTTTAAAAACTTTTTTTTTTTTTTTTTTTACCTGGGCATTCACTGAATATGCATGGATATGAGTCTTCTTTTAATTTCGGTCGCTTACGAGGAATTCGTAGGATGAAACCATTTTTATCGGGTAATTCATCTTCACGGATAATCATTTCCTCGCGAAAATGTTTCTCACATACGACAGCACGTTTCCCTGGATTGAAATTCTGTCGAGGAATTGATTTCAGCCATTTGTTTTTCATTTCTTCATCAGCGGGAAACTGAAACACACTGATATACCTGCCAGTACTTTTATAATTCGACTGGCATGCTGTTACACAGCAATGATCCGGCATCGTGAACTACAACCACATCAAGGCCAGCACAAGACGTCAGGTCTAATGGCGACTAATTGACGATACTACAGGAAACGACCGTGGCGATGTATTGGAACAATCCTGGCGAGATGCGAGGAGCGCAAGACGGAAAAGATGACTCATCACACACCCTAGGGACATGACACGACCTTCTATAGTTGCGCGAGTATGGAATCCACAAAAGTGGGCCAGCTGGTTTGGTGGCACTCCCTTTCGTTCTCTTGGCGCCAACAGAGAGAGAACTTCCATCTGCCACCGCAACGAAGCGAAGTAGATGGCAAAGTGAAAGGGCTCGGCAGGTTGCACACGTTTTTCACCGTATGAATCTCTTTACAGTTTGCGTGCAACCAGTACATGATTTCTCTTTCTTACTCTCTACAATGCCTATAAAGTGATTCCAGTGCTTTTTTCAAAACCCTGGAAAGCGGTTACAAGCTTAAATACCACGGTAGCGTATATATGTGGAATAATAGTTGTATTTATTAGCAGCACTTGTATACACTGAGACTGATAAGGCTCAGACTCTGCTGTGCAAAGCCAAGCGAAGTAGTAGCAAGAAGAGATATCAAGCCCCCACACAAAATTTTTGCTTTTGAATACCAATTACGAGGTAGGCATTCCAACCGAGCCCCCCCCCCCCGGAACCTGAGGAACAGACTTGGAATCGAGAAGGTACATGAGTTTTCCACCACTCTCCAAGAAGTTCTTCAATAAAGCGGAAATCCACATTAACGAACTTGTTAGGGGAGCGGTTGACCACAATCCCAGCGAATTCCTTAGGTATCCCAGAACTAAGGCGGCGATCGTTGACCCCCATTGACGGAGAGAGTAAGTATGCGAACACTCGTGGGTGTTAGACCCCTCCCCCTTCTTTTTCAGATTGGCATCGAGACGTTTTATAATTCGGTTAACCACGTGTATCTGACAACAACAAAAAATCAAAAATAAAAAAATCAGCAGAGGGCACGACTGCTGATTTTGTCCGCCTAAGTACCTAGGGCTCCAACTCGATTGTCGACTTTCGTGGGAGACCAGCTACCACATGAATAAAGCTAGACAATACCTTGGGTAGCTAGCTCCACTACTGCGCCGGAGAGAAGCTTCCTGACAACACGGCACAAAGTACTGCTGTATAAGACGGTCGTCAGGCTGGTGCTTACCTGCGCCTCCTCCATCTGGATTGGTATTAGTAGGAATCAGCGAGAGAGAATCGAGAGGGTGCAGAGCCGAGCACTTCGAATGATCACTGGGGCTCCCCCTTGGAACTTGAGGAACAGACTTGGAATCGAGAAGGTACATAAGTTTTCCACCAGACTCGCCAAGAAGTTCTTCAAGAAAGAGGAAACACACCCTAACGAACTTGTTAGGGGAGCGGTTGACCACAGTCCCAGCGAATTCCTTAGGTATCCCAGAACTAAGGCGGCGATCGTTGACCCCCCCTTGACGGGGAGAGTAAGTATGCGAACACTGGTGGGTGTTAGAACACCACCCCCTTCTTTTCAGATTGGCACCGAGACGTTTAAAATGGATTCTGCTCGGGCATTTGGATTTGGTCTCGTTGAGTTGCAGTGACCCCCTGATGTGTCGGCGGCCCGGAGGTGTTGTGCGATGATTGGTACCCCTTGTCCCCTTCCCCCGGACAGGTGTCACGGTTTACAGTTTGAAAGATTTATCACCCTCTCCTTTCACTCAATTTTTCTGTTTGTCTTTCCTATTGAGTTCACTTACTCAAATCTCATAGCTTCCTATTTCTAAGGGTAGTTTTAGACCTGGAGTCAGACACTCCCTTGCTAAAACGTCTTCAAATATCGTATCGTATCATGATTTTGTCCGCATTGACCCAAAACGGCGCGAACAAAGAAATTCCACGTACAAATGAATATATATATATATTTTTTGATTGGAGGTTTAACGACCACCGTAGCAACTCAATGGGCTATAAGCAGTCGCCCGTCCCTAATTTAGGGCCACTGGTTCCAGGGAAGGGAGAGAGCCAGTGCCGTAAGACAAACACAACATCCATGCCTCACCGGGATTCGAACCCGGACCCCTTTCGTGCGAATGATCAGAAGCCATCGCTTAGACCACTGCGCCACCGGGGCGGCGATATATATTTACAATTATGTTTTTATGACCCGGGGCTAGCGAATCTTACAAGAAGCACGGAATTACATACACAATACCTGATCTCCTTCATTTTTTGTTTCACTGGAAATCGGTTAGTGATAGCCTACTTCTTGGACACTGGCCTTGTAAAAGAGCTATGAAACAGTGAATCGCTGAACACACCGATTCACTGCTCTTGTATATGAAATTCCTATTGCAATGAAAAATCTTAAAACTGAAATGCATAGGAGACGAAAAAAAAAAAAAAAATACCGTCTTTAACAGGTTTCCTTCCGTACGGCATCCCATACAGACCACAGGCAATCTTTTTTCTTTTTTATGGCTGATAAAAGAAATGATTCCTTAATATTCTAAAGAGATGGTTAATATTTGTTGACTTTCAGGCATTCACATTCGAAGCACTCAACTCAGTGTTTCCCAACCGGGGTTCTGCAAGCCGCCATCAGGGGTTCCACGAAAAACACCAATTATTTCCACTGGAGTAAATGTATATGTTGCTTATAAGACGTAAGAATAACGACAACCAAATGCAAATATCCTTTATTTTGTCTGTTAGCGCTATCATGAGGGAGTAATTTTTGCCTTGAGGGAAATTTTGTTGGTCAATTTACTGCGGCATCAAGAGCAGGAACACAATTGTGGTGACACCTCGTGCCCTCTGGCACAGCACCAGCAGTTCCGAGAATCAGTAAGCCGCAGGAGCTTCCTGTCCACCAGCGATAAGGCGCTCATCCTTCCTAAAAATCACGACTCTATACTCCAAGTCACCCCAAAAGTGTACTGTTGTAAAAGGCGGGAGAGCCTTATCACGACTCGTCGTGGAACGCAAGAACTGTATCGATTAGCGTTAATGTGCTCTCTCCTACTGTTTCCTTTCTGACCCACCCACACATCTCACAAGCAGTGGGGTTGTGAATGATGCTTCTCCTACTGCCGGTTTAAATAACCTACCCTTCCATGATCATATGTAGAGGATTTTAGGAAGGGAGTGTCTGACCTCTGGTCTTAAACAACCCTTAACCCACCCTTCCAGTTTCCCAAATTGCCAATTTATTGTCTCTGCGTTGCGAATGTTGGGAGAGGTCTTACACCCCTTCTCTCTCTCTCTCCATGTTGTATCCCAAATGGACAGAAACAGCAGAAAGTGCAAAGCTGTTGATTGATCAACTTCTCAAATCAAATTTATTTCTAAAAGCGGTCTAACTTCTGGAAATTTTTTATATAGCAATTTTGTCTGATAAAACTGTTTAGAAAAAAATGGATTCTGAGCAATAATTCTACTGGTTTTTGCTCTAAACTCTATGGACTACTTTTCGTAGCGGAGGTAGCTGTTTCGCACCCTACATAGTGATACACTCTTAGGTTGATTTGGAGTATAGAAACATCCAGGCTCATAACTTTTAAAGTTCCTCAAACATTTCGAACTTCCTTTCGAACTTCTATAGCGCATTAATCAGTGACATCATACTTAAATTAAGTTGCTTGTGTTAATACTTTGGCGAATGTGGTGCAAACAATGAAGACTTGTGCGTTTTGAAGATGTGGAAGTTCGTAAAACGCATTTGTACGTCACAGAATCAAGAAGATAGTGCAGAGAACAGCAAACCTGCCAGTGACCAAAGTAAGGCAAGTGATAGAGATTCGATGCCCAAACCAAACACAAGTAGTGAGAGCCGGAAGGTAACATAAACACAAGGAAGGATTGCCTTTATTGTGAAAGCTATTTAGCAATGGCTTTCGCTTGGGTTGGTAATGAATATTGCCCCATTCCACTGTGTATTATTTGTAGCAAAAAAACCTAACTAATGTTATATTATTAAGTACTAGATGAAAGCCCGTCGATAATGACGGGAAAAATAAAATTTATGATACAGAAATTATTGATATTGATTTATTGTTCCACGTCAATAGATGGCAACGTTGGCTCACAGCTTTTTGAAAAGTTTCCTTGCAGTCGGTTATGGAATTTGATACGACGGGCTATCTGTTTGTTAAGTGTTTTGCAAAACCTTTAGTCCTTATTTCTTCAACACTTCCTTGTACATAACATTTTCGTATACACTGACTGAACCCTGTATCAATTTCCCCTGTTCTTTTCCGTAAACTATTTTTGCCGGCTCAACACCATGCACAGCGGCATTATTAATGCTTTCTTGTTAAACTTCATAAAGCATTTTGGATGCATCAGCAAAAGGATTATTTTGAGACATGAAAGTGCTTAACTCTTGCATCAGACTTGGATTGCACTGGGCGTTTTCCCTAATCCTCATTCTTTAATCACCAGCCTCTTCCGGGTCCAATATATACAGTTGAGCAAACTTTCTCTGGCCACCTTGGGCCGCGGGTGGCCTAGTCGGCAACGTTCGTGACTGCCACGGAAAAGGGCCTCAGGTTCGATCACAGGCAGGTACGAACGCCCGATCCACTAAATATCTGCCGTGCGTCGGATGGGCACGTTGAGCCGTCGGACCCCGGGTACTGACCCCCCGGTAATAGATAAGGGCGTCTTCCTCCCCCTTTCTACTTCGCTTCAGTGTCACTTTCCTATCGGGCTCTCTAGCCCAAATCTCCTAATTTCCTATTTCTAAGGGTTGTTTAAGACCTGGGGTCAGACATTCCGTTCCTAAAATCCTCTACGTATGATCATTTGATCTCTGGCCCTCATTGCTGGGTGCAAAGCTCCTGCTCGGGGGTAAATTTGTCCGTTAATTCGGAAACAACAGGGACCGTATCCAGGAGGCGGAGCAATGTTAGCTCCCATGGACGCAAACGCCAAAGCGCTATTTATTGATCTTATATTGTCCATGAAATTTTCCGAACATTGATGCTGTCCTTTCACTAACTGCTGAATAACAGGGGCTGATCTTATAACATCTAATTTTACTTTGCCTTTATAAACAGCATTGCGTAAAAAGTTTGTCAGATGGCTGTTCTGCCGCAAAATGCTTTGCATGACAAAATTCGCAAATACTGTCCATGGAACCACAGTTATGGGCGTCTACATTTGGTTCTACAACGTTAACTGCGTCAAGAACAGCTTGATTTCTAGTTCGTAGATTTTGTCGGCGGATTGTATCACCACGTTTCTGGCGTAATATTTGCGCTTGTGACATGTTTGCAATCTGATGTCGTTCGCGACCTGGTGCAATTTGTTCTGAGTGACGTCATGTTTGCAATTCGGTGTCGTTCCCGACTTCGTTCAAATTGCTGAGGAGTTATATTTGCTATGCAATGACGATTCCGATCGCATTCTCTTTGCACAGCAGACATACTTTCCTGACAGGCCCTTTCTTGCTCCGCCTTCAGTCTTTTTGCTGCTTCCTTCTGGAAAGCTATTTCCTCAGCAGATTTTTTCCGTTTAGGAGGCATATTTGTAGTGTTGTTAAAACTCACGCAAAGCAAAGTCGATGTTTTGAGATAAATGAACCACAATATGAATTAAATTACTTCGAATCGCACACACCCGAAAAAAACAAAAAAACTAACTTCGAACGAAAGAGAAAAAGATGTAAACAAAACATTCAACAGGAACGGTTACGGATAACACAGATATAAATGCTCGTCTTTTTCTGTTAAACAGCGTAATAAAGCATATCAAGGGTATATGAAGTAGAACCAAAATTCTGACGTGAAGTTTTTCGAATCTCTAAAAAGTTGACCGTGTGACGTAACGCATCTCTGACGTCATGTGAGAATGATTTGGATTAAATGACGTTACAGCAGCGTTCTTTGTTGCTATGACAACAAAAAAAGTCATAGGCGTACACTGTGCGCGTGCATGTGATGACGTCACCTACACGAAAACACGAAGAGCAAAGCGTGATGTTACAAACATTTGTTTCTCGGTTGCTGCTATGACGACTTAAAAAGTGGCACGGAGGAGGAGGACTCTAGCAAATTATATATTAGGATTCTTACTTAAGGTGGTTCTACCTAAAATTTCTGCATTATGTTTCCAATGGTAAAACTTCTTTACATATTTTCTTCGTAATTAATGTATTCCCAAGGATGAAAACTTGCACATCGATAAAACTAAGTTATAGCATGGGATACTTAATACTTGATAAAACATAATCATAATTAAACAATCTAACATTTGTTTGTCTACCTACGTCTTTAGCGTACAGGCCGCGCCATATGTTAACAGGTCTCACATTACTCACAGAAAAATGATTGATTTTTAATATAATTATGGTTACGTTTCAGCAAGTATTAAATATCCCATGCTATAACTTGAAGTTGGTTTTATCCATGTGCAAATTTTCATCCTTGGGAATACATTAATTGCGAAGAAAATACGTAAAGAAGTTTTACAGTTGAAAACATACGGCAGAAATTTTAGGTGGAACCACCTTAATATAACTTGTGTTAGAATCGTTGTTTACATCTTTTTTCATGCCAATTTAATATATTACTTATGTCATTTTATTCGTTCTTTATAGATAATCTGATAAAATAAACTAAATATTAGGCAAATGGGTTAACATCGTACAGGCCTGTCGTAATTATGCGAGCTGAGCTTCCGCAATGTCTGAAGGCCTACTTTAAGGGTCCCGCGAAGTAAAAAAGGTTAAGAAACACTGACTTAACTTCATAATTTCTATTTGCTATTGACAGAAATTGACGTAAAAATTATTTACGAAAACTTTTAATGTTATTATGCATTAATTTAAACCTTTATCATATCGTTAATTGACTTACCGACGCAGTAAGTCGTAGTACTTACAAGTTACAACGGAAATCCAATATGTCTATTAAAATGTATTTCATTTTCAAAATAAACCCATTATATTACTTTTCAGCAAATTGCAGCACTTCTTAATGAGCGTTATTCTCGCATTGTTATCGATTATAGCTTTTAAAAATATGAAGCAGTCTTCTGTGCAAATGAGACTTGCTAACCATGTAAAAGTGGCAAGATGCTCAGCGCTTCTAGCAATTTTATATACAACTTTGGTGAACCGCCAGTTCTTGATGTCTGAGAAACTTTGTAGAGGAATGACATCATCAGATTTTACAGTTGTTAAAAATTTTGCCATGGCACTGAAGGTTCCTTATTCCAGAGTCATTTATTACCACGCACATTGTCGGCAAGGAGGCCAGATATCAATCTCCTTTAGTGAGGAAAACAGGTGCTAGAAGTTTCCACTAGCTGTTGTGATTCCAACTGCTATCCCACAAGCCAAGGTGGCTGGAAATATGGCACTCTTGCTGTCCAGAGTCACACGAGATGACAAAAGATGACATCACGTCTCCACCACTTCATGGAAGGAAGTGACGCCTCAGGGAGCTAGAACAAAATGACGCAATAAATCCAAATTTTGACCATTTTTTTCTTCATTGCAAGAAAAAAAATTAAAGGACTGTTCACGACCTTTCACAAAAATATGTATATACTCAACGACTTTCCAGGCCTGGAAAGAAAGGAGAAATTAAATCCCAGGATTTTTTCAGTGTTAACTTGATTTGTTCTTCCATTTTAACGTAGTGAAAATAAGAATAGGAGGTTTATTAACTTGGTGCGTAATCTTAGCATACTCTTTGTTAATAGCGAGCACAGTCCTACGTGGTTGAAGATAATAACTACGAGCAATAATTTTTATGCAATCCTTTTAGACCTCTTAAGTAAAGAAAAGAATGAAGTGCTTTAAGTGCAGAAGTTTGTCCTCAGGTTTGCAATTCTTCCTTCCCGTTTCCTCTGAAACAAACATTTCCTTCCCTCAATCGCTTTTTGTTAAACTCACTTTTCGGTCATTCCCTCGTCTCTCTCTCTCGCGCACGAGGAGAAAGAACCCTATTCCCTCGGCTAGCTTAAGACGTGCTGGCCAACCCCTAAGGCGTTTCCTCGCCTCCTCCTGCGACCTGTCGCTTCCAATTCCTCGAGTAGAGTCTCTTAGCTCCCTTCCTTGTCCCACGCAAACTCATCCCCTTCCTTCCACAAAATCAAGGTATCGCCGGCGTCGGTTTCACAAAACTTCAAGGTTAAAATTAAAATGGCCTAAGTCAGTCGGCTGCTTTGAAATTAAGAAGGTAAAAGCGCCAAATGAGCTCGACAATACCAATGAGTCTACGAAATACAAAAGCCCAGACCCTTAGCATGCGACAGCCTGGCGTCTCTAAATAAACTGTGTTTCCGATGTTTCTATACCGGAGTGCCGAAGCAAAAATTTCTCACGCACCGTGGAAACAAAGGAAATGGAGCACGAAAGCGAAATAAAAGTTGCGAAATGAGATTTAATGTCTTTGCCTAAAATTCTAGTATTAAATCTCCGTAACACCAGGATTCCACAGGCTGTGCGAACCCGGTGTATTTTATCATCGTTGCTGCTGTCGATCATTTAGCCTCTGAATAATGTGCTCATAACTTTCTGCTGGAGCTTCAATTGCTATATGCATACCTACATTGTGACGTATAAGTTACGACGGCAAAGTTGCAGTGACAATCTCTGTCGGTGTAGCTTAATTGGGAAAGCATTTGGCTCCAGAGCAGAAGGACGCGATTTCGATTGCCGCCACTGGCAAATGGCGTTTACGCTATACTAGCGCCCGAATGTATCCTGGCCGCTGTTTTTCGAAAAATGCGTGGTTTGTTCCACGCACTGTCTGGGATTAGTCAGAATTCCTTCTTCTACGGTGAACTTTCCTTCAAGCGTGGTTTGCCTGTTGACAAACTATTCCGTCCTAGTCCTTTCTCAACTGGGGGATGCATGTGACGCACATGTCAAGACGGAAAAGTTGCGGCTTAATTGGAAAAGCATTCGGATCCGGAGCAGAAGGGTGCGAGTTCGATTCTCGCCTCCAGCAAACGGCTTTTATGCTATAACGTCCGCAACTTTTCCCGCACTTAGTCGTACAATTCTGGTGGTTCTAATGCTGTTTGTAAACTGTTAGTTCCGTACTCAGCTGAATTTACATCACACCCCTTCCAGACCTGCCAAGCTCTCAGAACCAAAAAACATAACACAGATAGAAAAATCGTAACACGACGCATGCTGATAATTTTTTAAGCCTATTTCAGCTATATAAATTATTGATGATGAGAATGTAGGGATTTTTCCCCTACATCAAAATTTTATTGAGAAACTAATTAAATATGATCAGCAAACACTTTTATGTTGTTAATTATTAGAAACAAAATTACCATTACGGGAGAAATCCTCAGTCTGCCTAACTTCCGTTTTCGGAAATTTTGAGAGGCGGAAAACTTGCATCTTAGGAGGTCTACAAGATGGTTTAATCGGGTTCTGGGAATATCGTTTTTGTCTGAAGGACCAAATAAATTTGCGATGTGCATTGGCCGTCGCCGCGATTCTGCTACGAGGATTAGTAGAAAATGAATCTGCGATGTACGTCGACCGTTGCCGCGATTCTGCCACGGGGGTGGGTACAAAATAAATCTGCGATGTACGTCGGCCATCGCCGCGATTCTGCTACTGGGATGAGTACAAAACAAACCTGCGATGTACGTCAGAGGTCGCCGGTATTCTGCTACGGGGATGAGTACAAAATAAACCTGCAATGTACGTCACCGCGATCCTTCTACGGGGATGAGTACAAAATAATTCTGCGACGTACATCGTCTTTCGCGAGAAAAAAATTTACGATTACGGAAGAAATCCTCACTACACCTAACTTCCGTTTTCGGAAATTTTGAAAGGCCGAACACTTGCATCAATGATATGGAGTCTGCAAGATGGTCAATAGGGTTCTGGGGGATGTCGTTTTTGTCTGCAGGACCAAAATAAATCTGCGACGTACGTCGCCCGTCGCTGCGATTTTGCTACAAGGCTTCCTATGTTTGAAAAGGAAAAAAAAAAAATGAGGGAAAACATGACTATTTATAAAAAATCGTATTTTTGGCTGCAAAACCGTATTAGCGTACTGCAGCATGATTTATCGTACTAAATACGATAAAATCGTAACAGTTGGCAAGTCTGCTCTTCCATCGAGAAATTTTGCTTTTCGGAAGCACAGTTTTCTTATCTCGGGTTTTATTTTGTGTCATGCCCTTGAGGAACACATTGCAGGATCAATTACGGTTGCAGATTTTCTTAATTCTGTAGCAGTTAAAGCAATTTTCATTTTTGCTGGTAATTATAATGCCTGCGTAACTAGTTTTCGGTAATTTATTTTCATGCTTGCATTGTCTGAGTGTAGTGTTTTGATGGTAGCTATTCTAGGGCAATAAACGATTGCGCGATAAATTGCATTGTCTTGATATGAAACAATACGCCTCTTTTGTAGCCTCGCTTTTGAGTAAAAAGATATCAACCTTTCCCCTCCACTATGTTCGTAGTCATCCAGGATTTCTTACTTGCTTTTCACTCAACTGGTAGTTCCTTCATGTTCATAACACCCGCGGTTTGCGGACTTCCGATAGCCAAAGTTTTCTGCATCTCGCTCGTTAAAAACATATATGAACACATACAAGTCCAGCGTGTTTTTCGACGAATCCCCTCCCCCGAATAAATTTTCCTTGCTTCGCGCAGACAGTTTTTCTAGGCGGTGCTCGAAAAGACAAACCAGTTTCATCGCTGCTCGCTACGTTTTGGGGGCTCATATATATCCTTCAGTCGGTTTCTTCAGAGAGCATGTAGTGTTTTTGTGTCCATTTCTTTACTGTTTCTACTGAAACATTCCTAGCTTTACCGCAAATTTCTTTAAATCTGGCTCCATGGCTTTTCCTGACACTGCAAAGATATCCGTTAGAAGCGCAAATCAAGTTTCTCAGCCTTTTTTTTTTTTTTTAACTTCTTTTTGGAATGTGCTTGTATTATACCTATGTCCAGATACATGCAAATTACGGGACCTACCGTCAACAAACCATTCCTAAACAATTACATTTATCTGTTCATTACTAAAAGTCACAAGCATTTACGTTCGGTTGAACCACTTTCACCCAACCACACACCAGTTATTTCTGTTTTCCATAATCTCATAAAACCGTATTTCTCCGATTCTAAACTTCGCCGAAGTTTATTCCTTGTTGAAATTATCACAGTCTTTCGCTTTGATGACTTCATGTTGTAGTGAAATAGTGGAAAAATCACGGAACTACATAACTCAATAAAATTCGGGGATATTGCTGTAGACCACGCACGCGTAGCAGGGACGTCGCTAGACTTTTAAATCAGGGTGGGCGAGTAGTATTTTTGCTGGGTCAGGCTTATAGCAACTTGATAAACCAAACACTGAAAGGAAGAATGTTTAACACTTTTCACTACCGGCTACAAAGCACCCCCCCCCCCCGCACACACACACCTGGATCTGACAAGTTATACCACTGACAATAAACCAACAAGCTAACATGACAATGCCTAGTGGTATAAGTTATAAGTGTTTAGGAAAATGCCGCCTTCAACTTTTTTCTTACTGTGAATGCATTGGTCTTAATTGCGTTTAAAAATTTCACATTTTTATGAAAAAAGTAATTGAACATTTTTTAAAAGAACGTTCTATTTATTTATCTAAATCAAATTGTAACGTCGTGACACGCAAACACAAGACCTCTCCCTTCTTTAACTCCCTTCCTTCAAGTAAGCGACCTTGCTTTGCACTCCTCACCTCCAAAGCAGTCTGCGCTCCCTCACTGCCCCGATACACTGCATGGTGTAGCTCTAGACTTCCCTTTCCGTGTTGAAATCCCCTATTTAGTAAAACAAACAGCAGAGCAATTAGTAATAACTCCTCTCAGCGAGTTCCTATTCATCCTCCTCATACGCCACTGACCATACTAAACATGAAAAAAAAAATGCTTTAACTAAGGATTTCGGAGAGTGGAGAACCCAGCGGATGCTATTTTGATAACTTTCCATGGAGAAGTAAAACAAAGCACTTCCTACTCTATGGAAAATAAGTAGGGCTACCCGACAAAAAATACCAGCCTCATTTTTACTTGGCAAATCCCAGATTATATTTTAAAGTTAAGAAAATTGAAAATAGGCAGATCCTGAACTGGGTGGGCGGTAGGGTGAGGAAGATTATTTTCAGAGATCCCACCCTCGCATCCCCTTGGCGTCGTTTCTGATGTATAAACACACAATGGACTGGTATCGGAAACATGCATGTGGGACAATCGGACTATGAAACGTGGCCAAAAAGACACCACACAAACCATATGAGCAAATTAACGGCAATATCGTAGCAACAAGTTATACATGAACAGAGGGAAACAATGCGTACTAATATCTAGTAGTGTACGGTTACCAGTGACCACTGGTACACCGTTGAGGCATCGAAAGAATGGGATCATCTAGCCGTTCTCGGGTGAGTAGCAACAAGTCTGCCCAGTGCGTGCCACGCGTGCCCAATGGGGTTGAGGTGTGGAGAGCGTGAAGGCCAGTAAACCAAGCTAAGGCTGGTAGAAATCATTCTACAGACCTATTTCTGATGCAAGTTTCCCACCAGTTGCGACTGATGTGGACGGACGCTGTTTCCCCATGATGAAGAACGTATCCCAAACTGCTGCTGCGTGTACACAACTATAGATCCAAGTTATCCCTTATCACGCAGAGAAAGAATTTCATCAATCACCCTTTTTAAAGCGAAAACCCAGATTCTTCTTAAAGACACAAACTGAGGAATGGTTGATGAAGTAGGGACTCCTTAAGTGATATGCATATGTTTACTCCTTCAGGCAGATAAGGAACTTTTCTCATTTACAATTCTAAGCAGGGCCGGATCAGGGGATACATATCATACGAGGCAAAAGTAAAACTATTTATAAACCTCTGTCTTATTTACTCAGGCATCCCTCGTGCGCCCATTACCAAAGGCGCACGAGTGATGCCAAGGCAATTAAGAGAGAGATTTATAAATAGTTTTACTTTTGCCTCGTATGATTTCCACGTGATCAGAAACAAAAGGCTGGAAGACGAACAGATTTCAAAGCAATGACACACCAACCGAAGGCAAATCTCTGGGTACAGCAAGGTCGGCGAGACAGTTTCAGCTTTTTCACTACCATCCACCCACACCTAACAGTTTGCACTTCGAACAGTTAATTGTCGAAGTCCCCTTTGGCTTCACATTACATAACAAAACTAACGCACTAAGTATACAATGCTAAATCATTAGAAATTCCAAGACAAAGTCTAGGAATCTTAAGCTTTAAACTCATGTTCATATGAGAACAATGGAAAATACAGTGACTTATGAAAACTCCATAGATAATTTATTAGTTTGAATTATGCACTACGTATTAATTATTACCAGCATATTGCCACAGTTTCGTGTGTTAACGGACTTCATAATGATTCCTCGCCGTAAGTTCTTTGGGGTCCCACTCAGATGTCTTAGCCCAGGGCCCAGTCAAGAAAAGTCTTTGCTTAGGGGCCCACTGAGGCCTTAATCCGGCCCTGTTACGAAGTGGAACTATCGTTTCTGCAGACGGACAGACAGACAGACGGATGAACGGAAGAACAGACATCGATAATCTTGCCAGTCTCTCCATTAACCAACAACAGAACGAATTTCCTCAATCTGATCATAAGGAGAGGAGATATGGGTTCTGCAGACGGACGGACGGACGGACAGACGAAGATAAGCACCGACAATCTTGTACGCATGATTGTCTATCAGTCACGAAATCAATTTCTTCGCTGTCTGTTGGAAACAGAAAATTTCTGCTGTCGGAAAAAGAAACTGACGAGAGAAATGACGGAAGGAGTGACGTCTGAAATCTTATAGAGTTCTTCCCGTTAATGAGAAAGAAAGAATCAGTAAATCAACATTTCCAAACTGAAGTACCGTTCTCGCACGACAGACAACCAAACTGTAAGCTTTCCAGCAAGCGATTTTGTATGTAACTAGACTTTAGGAACGCGACAAATTTATCAGTGATGAACTGGCGTAGAGTAGACGACGAACTGACGCATAACAGGCTGGTTTAAAACTGAGATTAATCGCCCTTGGAGAAATGAGTGCACCCGGCCATGCAGCATGGAGATTTGGGAGCGGTTGAGTGATTGATAGACGAGGGCAGCGGGTGGCCTAATGGGCAACATTCATGACTGCCATGGAGAAGACCTCGGGTTCGATCCCAGACAGGTACGAAGCTAGATCCATTAAATATCCGCCGTGCGTCGGATTAAGCCGTCGAACCCCGGGTACTGGCCCCCCGGTAATAAATAAGGGAGTATTCCTCCCCCTTTCTACTTCGCTTCCGTGTCACTTTCCTATCGGGCACTCTAGCCCAAATCTCCTATCTTCCTATTTCTAAGGGTTGTTTAAGACCTGGGGTCAGACACTCCTTTCCTAAAATCCTCTTCATTTGATCATGATCATGATATACGAACATCTGACGTTAATCAGTTTTCCCCAGAGTGAAGGCTCATCAATCATCATACTACGAGTACATGACAGCTTTTAACACTGTACTACTTTGCGCACGTTATTCACACTAACTGGTCGAATAGTCGGAACTCCATGTGGAGAACCAACATGGAAATATGGCGAGGTTCATGAGCCACTAACGACATATTGTTCAATTTGTGTGGACCCCATAATGACATTTACTGGTAGTAGACCTTCCGATAAGTGCCACATGATATGGCATTGTGTAACGACGAAAAAACAAAAGCTGTTCCTCTGGAGTGTGAAGAATTCTTTAAAAATTAGTGTGCTATATACTCCGATCTTACGCAAAATATCATTGTATATAAAATATCTGTACATTCATAACAATGTAATAGGTGAAAGTCAAACAAGCGTTGGCAAATGTTTGTGTGCTTTGTTTTAGCTTGGCAAAAACAAAGATATCAACAGATATACATCCGAAAGGGGAAAGAAAGGGCGCGGTGGGTATTGCAAAGGCTCCGGATGACTTTTGCAGTTCCCACCTATAACCTGGTTAACGTAGTTTTGGGAAACGACACTCACAATGTTGTTAATGGTTGCGTTCCCAACAAATATTTGGTTGCATTGTAATCCATTTCTGCTGACAGATTAAAATGGATCGAGAATTCCTCGAAAATCACAAACTGATCAGGTATAGGATTTTTCAACATTTTTTCTCTCAAACAAACAGTCAAATCTGTGACTAGTTTCTTGAACAGTGCTCCACAGTCTCTTTCATTTCTCATGCTTTCTTATGGAAAATAGCATGGAAAGAAACGCTTCTCTCCAGCCACCCAATCCGATGGCGTCAATGACACACGTATTTCATCGATGGCACCCCTCTCTTTACGTGCATTTCGCCCACATCAGTTATATAATTAGAACACCACGCCATTTTCATATTAACGAATAACATTTAGTTTGTGCATTTAGATATTTAACACATCGTTTACATGCATTATAAATACAATTGATCCCATTTTTATAAAGCCCTGAGTTATTACGAAATGTATTTGTTTGTCGGGGAGATATTATGCTTCCAATCTGTGTGTATGTGTATATATATATATATATATATATATTGGTGGATGCGTTGGCAAAAACTTGAAAAGACACGGCAACCACACTATATATACAGTATATATAATTTCAATTTATCTTGATCGAAAATTATAAGTCACTGTTTCATCAAGTAAACTTCTAAATGTTTTAAATTCATAAACTTCTTACCTGTACGAAAAATATAACTTATTTGGCTTATCCGTATTACACAATGTTTTTTATTGCACTTTTCAAAATACTAGTAATACGAAATAAAAAGTTTTACGACAGAAACCTTACCACACGAGAGTTATTCTCTTTTCCGCTGCGTGTGTAAGACAATTAACAATATTTTAGGATGTCGGGACTTTTTTGTAACAGACTGACATATAAATGTCTCCACGCTCTGTGAGGAAGAAACGTTTATAGTTTCTCTTAGGACGCGGTAAGTTGTCTCCTGTTATTGTGTTGTACTCGAAAGTCCGGGAAACTGAT